>OX422220.1:86110493-88510493 GCA_949130495.1 Sambucus nigra
ATTCACACTTAAGCTACCTATCTTTGGTTCCCGCTACCAGGAAGGATAACTAGTCGTTAGGTGACCCGAAACCCCTGCATATTTCTCCCTCTTAGTGTTTTAATTGTCATGTACTCACACTTAAGCTACTTATCCTCGGTTCCAACTAATCAGGAAGGTTAACTAGCCGTGAGGTGACCTGAAACCCTTGGAGCTTTCTCCCTCTCGGTATTTGAGTTACCATATATTCACACTTAAGCTACCTATCTTCAGTTCCCACTAACCAGGAAGGTTAACTAGCTGTGAGGTGACCTAAAACCCCCAATAATGTTATTGTCTAAAGAGTACACACATGACACACGGGTCTAGTTTGTCGGCGTCAACCCATAATATTTTTTTAATTTTATTTTATTTTAATTTTTATTATTCTTGCAATCATTATTATTATCATGACGCCTTTTTTATATTAGGAGTAGTTCGGTCTCTCATTGTTTCTACCCTATCAATTTTTCTATTTTAGGTGGTTTTATTGTCTATCAATATTTCTGCAACATTATATCAATCTTCCATCATCACTTATTATGGGGGTAGTGGTACTGGGGTCTATGAATATACTGAATCGGATGATGCATGATCGACTCTAATGAAACCTTCCTTCAAGGTGTTCAAAGCTTCAAGAGTACCAAGTGGTTGAAAGATAACTTTTGTGATAAATAACAATTTTATGAATGTTAAGTGAGGAAGAAAATGATTGAATATGAGCTTTTCAGTAAGAATAAAAGGGATGGGATCACTTGAAAGTGAAGATTCTTGGGAGTGAAGAGACAAGCACTTTAAGTACCTAGGAGAAAGCAGGGAGAGAATACTTTCTGTGTGTATTTGTGTAGAATAACAGTGCTTCAAATCATGTTACCTTTGACATTGTCTAGGTGCTCTATTTATAGCCAAATGCTATGGATGATGTGGCATGCGCACGCTAAAAGGATATTATTTGTGATAATATACGAGTTGTACTTTTGTCCTATTTTTTTGTTTTTCATTTGTCCCCCACTCTGACAGACGACATCTGGTGCACCCCAAAGTCAAAAGGAAAATATGACGGGAATAGTACCAAAATTTACGATTTTGTGAATATTTTTAAATGGTTACTTGGTAAACAATTTTTAAAAATTTGTGAGTGGCCTTGAGGGTCACTCGCAATTGTTTATAACTTAGAATGGGTTTATGAGTAGTGTCTTGACTGCTCACCTATTTTACTAAATGTGAACTGTGTAAATGTGTGTGTGACCTCTTAGGTCCCTCCTTTTAGTATTTTCTCTTTCTTAAGGTGCTGAAGTGGTTGGGCCTTAGCTTGCTCAACAAGACTTTCCTCTCAACCTCCAAACCAAAACTCCTAAGGGATCCCAACTGGCCATCTACTCGAGTCCTGCTTGCTCGATTAAGCCTTCTATCTAAGCATTCCTATGTACAAAAATAGCAAAGTGTTAGAAAATATTATCTATGTAAACTTATTTCTGGCATAGGCTTAAGACTTCTAGTAGAGCATCCCCTCGCTATCTTGGAGATGCTCACAAAGTGCCTCCTTACTATTTGGGGGGTTACTCACCTGGCATCCCCTCACTGACATGGACCCACTTTCATGGAACCCCTTCGCTGACTTGGGGTTGCTTATATGGCATTTCTTTACTGTTTTGAGCTTGCTCACATAGAAACCCCTAGTTGTCTTGGATCCACCTGACTGGAACCACCCTCATTGGCTTGGGGTTGCTTACATGACATTTATTAACTATCTTGTGGTGGCTTACATGGCACCTCCTGGATGGCTTGGGGTTGATTGCCTAATATTTTTTTACTTTTGTTTTAGACCCACTCATGCCCAAACTTATCTCTTATGAGGGGTTAGGTGGGTACCACTTTATAATTATCCCCCTCATACAAAAGTGTTCGTTTGGGTGAAAAACGAAGAGTTTTGTATAGAGAAGGAATATTTAGGAATTCGAGGGGACTTCAAAATAAAAATCATCACTTTTATGGGAATTTAATGCTTCTATCAAACGAGTTGTATCTAGAGTTTCTTTTAGTGTTTCAAGGAGAGATATGTCTCTTTGGTAACTCCTCTTCATGAATTGGGTAATGATTAACCATGTTTTAGAGACGTCTAGCATGCATTCGTACACCATATATATTCGTTTGCCTTCAATTTTTCATAGAGGGAGGGAGTTATTTCCTTAAGAGTTCAAAAACCCTATTATTCTATTTTCATTTTTTTCTTCAAATCTCGGTTCTCCCATGGCTTCTTCCTCTCAAAACCTTCCCTCTGCTTCCACTACCTGCATGAGAGAGGTTTTGATGGGATCTTTACCCATCCACATCACAATCACCACCAGTACCGCCACTGATGTCACCACAATTACTTCATCATTGGCTATTTCCTCCACCGTTTCCACCACCGTCTTTGGTGGAGTTGGTCCTTCTATGAGTGCTATCACTGCCTTACCCAAGGTACAAAGGCAGTTCTTGGAAAATATGTTGAAGACAGACTTTTCAGTTTACTTCCTCGCTTCATTTTTTGATAAGGATGATGATTTCATGCCTTGACTCGAGCTAGAGTGGATAGGGGTGATTTCCTCTTTTCAAACCTAAACATTGATGTTTGTGGAGGAGCCTCAGGTGAGGGAGCCTTGTGGGTTAACTATGTCATTAATGTCCCAGCCTACCATATCATTACTGATGAGCTAGAACTGACTCGAGCACTTACTAACCTTAAAACTTACACTATTCCCAAGAACACTAATGCCTATAACATTTTAATCTCTCATTGGAGTGTGGACTCCCACACCTTCATCATCAGTTGGGGAGAATTTTCTATCACCTTGAAGGACTTCTGCGAGATGACTGGTTCACCTGTCTTGGGGAACCATATTTTTACTGATGGTTACAAGGACTTAATCGAGAAGGAGATGTGCGAAGTGATCCACCAATATCTATTTTAATGTACCCGTTATATTGATCTCACTCAAACTGGGGCGAGAAAGCACTCTTTGTCCAAGTGGAAATGTTAATGGTTTAAGGATTTCGAGTGAGTGCCCAAGGGGGATACCCCAGCTAGTGCACCTACGAGTCAAGAGGGTCCAAAAATCAATTCGAGGACTCACCTAGTTGCATTCTTTGTCAGTTTCTTGAGCAAGTTCCTATTTTAAGGGAGGCTAAATGACTCCCCTCGTGAGTTTCTCTTTCGTTTAGCTGTAAGACTTGCTCGTAGTAGGAACATGCCTCTCGCTGCCTTTACTTTGGGATCAATTTATAATTGGTTAGATCGAACTCATGTTGACATGTAGCGTTCATAGGACCATTTTGACATGGAAAAATTTGTCAATTCTTTTATACTGATGGCCTTTGTTTTTTAGAAATTCCCCAATTGGGCCCTTGAGCCTCGCTCACTACACAACCAAATTGTTCGTATTTCTAGGTGGCATAAGAAAGCCCCTAATCACTCACTTAGCTAATTTTTGGACAACATTAATGAGTTTCCTTTTGTCCTTACTCAAAACGAGTGGGTGGCATATTCTCTTGGTGCTTCCACTCTGCTTCCCATGGGACATTCTTCTGTCTACCTAATGGTGAGTCTGTGAGTGATTGCCCTCAAATTTCTGTAATGGCTTTCATTATTCCATGCATGTTGCCTTCCTTAACAGAGATTAGTTAGGGAGTTGAATTTTATTACTCTGAGAGGGTTAAAAGGCAATTTGGGTATGACTAGGGCACTTATACTCCATAATTTTCCACTAGCCTCTCACCATCAGATTTATAGTCAGAAGTCTTTTCCAACTTCACCCCCAAGGGGATGGTACAAAGAGCCGCTAACTTTGGTAACTTCTTCATACCAGCTCGTGATTACCGACCTTCTGTTAGCCACTCCTGGTTTATCCTATGGTAGCGTCAGATATTGTTAATAAAGAATTGCATAAATGATGCCCCCCCATGAACCGTTTATCGAGGTTATCACCTTAAGCAATAAATACTTGTCCAAACGCACCTAAAAAGAAGTTTGGCACCACAACCACGTGAAGAGATCCTCTCAAGAAGGTGGTTCCTATCCTTGTTCATCCACTCCATATAGAGAGTATATACTCGAAACATCCTGAGATAAAGCCATAAAAAACAAAGGGAGAAGGCAAGGTCAAAGACAGGTCCAAAGTCCCCTCAAAGAAGAAGCACCCCGATGCTCATGTTTCTAACTTTATTCCTGCACAAGTTCGGGGGATTATTTTCCCACCCTTTCTTTTTAGAACTTGAGCAGTCAGGCAAAAGAAGAAGGCATCTAAGACCACTAGACCCTCTACTGTGGAACACCAAGTCTTAGATACGCCCACCTTAGGGATTGAAGAAGCCTTTTAGATTATTCGTGAGCTGGGTTGTGAAGCCCTCAAATAACTCTTTCTTAATCCTCTTCTCCACTATCTTCTCACCCATTGGAAGGTACTCTAATCACTCCTCTTTTACTTAGTAAAAATATAAGTAATGGAATTATGATCACTTGCTCCTCATCATGTTCATCTGAAAAGGAACTTGTTGATTATGGAAGCACTGCTTGTTATGATTACCATAGTTCTTCTTCAAATGAAACTGTCTTACTTGGTCTTAACAAAGACCACTCGCCTGATGCTTATACTTTTTATCAACCATTAGGGGATTAGCTATGGATTTTAATCCCTCCATTATTGATCATAATTTACTCACCTTCCTCCACCAACCCTACTACTAGGTCGTTGCCTTATGGGAAAGCTTGTCGTGATGACCCTTTAAGTGTCTAATTTATTTTGTACTTTTCTTTTTATCATATATCTAGGTTATATTTTATCATATTACCAAATTCTCTCATTTATTGGGCAGGCTTCTTCTACTGGGGCGAGTGCCTCTTCCCAGGTGAGAGTTATTCTTTCATTTCCTTCTCATATTGTTCCTTGACCTCCATTTTAGCATGAGAGGAATGTCGTGTTGGTGTCCTCCACGAGCTTATTTCGAGATGTTTGCACATAAAACTATTAAGTTCACTTAACCTTTTCATTTCTCTTTTGAATTTTAAACTTCTATACTAATGGCATTTGTGAACTAAACTTTCTACACTTTCTTTTATGGGAGTTATCTACTATACTCCCCACCACTGTGAGGATTTCTTCAGTGACTGATTGTTCTATTCAGGTATTTATTACTTTACAAAGGAATTTTATCAAGTCACTATTTTTATTCCCTATTAGCTTGTATATGATTTTTTATAGGTGTCTGTGGCCCCTATCGCACTAATTGCCAAGCCATTCACTTCTTCTACAATGAGCAATTCTTTAGCTCAGCCCCCATGCCACACTGAGGCTACCTCTAGAGAGGTATTCTTCAAGTATTTATTTCTTCTTTTCTCAAATACTTATGTTGTGAACATAAAATGTGACTATTTATTTATGTTAACCCAATTGTTGCGGATCTCCCTCTCGATCAATCCTCTTACCACTTGGGGTGTGCTTATTCCCATGGGGGTAGTCATCTGTGGATTGCCTCCATCTAAAAGGATACCTATTCGAGTTTGGCTTCCCTTTGAAAATAGTCCCCACGTACAGACTCTTCCTACTCAAACCATCTTTAGTATGGCTATGAGTGGGTCTGTTGTTCACATCACCTGCTCATCACAGGTAGCTGATTATATAATTCTTTTATTTTTGATAATTTTTAATTAACAACTTCTTTGCTAACATGTTAGTGCGAACATCCTTCCACCTCTTATTGTTGATTTGAGTACTTCTCCTTCCCTTTGAGTTTAGTACTTAAACTGACATACTCTTATAATTGCTTCTAGTTCTTATGCATTTTTATTTTTATGTGTTTTTACTGCTATTCATTCAATCTTTTTTTTTAAATTTAGGAGAGAACTGTTAGCACCTCCTCACCTACCGTATCTTTAGACAGCACTGTTGTGGGCGATTCATCACTTTCACCCATCAGGTATTAATCCTGACATTCCTCAATTTCCAACTTGGGAATTGTTTCTTTTTAGTTATGTTGTTTGTGTGTGGTTATTCAAATGGCAGTATTTTAAAATTTCTAGTTCATTTTTTAGGTGGGTGTCACGAGTTCCCCCATCACCTAGAACCCCCACTGACTATGGCTACAAGTATTCCCTCGATTTTGAAGTCTGTGGTGAGTATTCTTGTGAGCACTCGGGTATTATTTTACCATACGTAGCCCTATAAAGTTTGCATTTGTATTATTTTACCATACTTATCCCTCTAAAGTTTGCATTTGTTGTGCAAGTTTTCTTATGATATTTTCTTTGCTCCTATTTCCAGGTTAGTACTGCAAGTGTTACTTTGGCTCTGGAACCCTCTATGAGTGTATTTATCAGCATTTTTTAGGTATTACTTTATCATACCTGATTACTCTATAAGTTTCTTTTACTATGCAAGCATTTTGGTGACACTTTCCTATTTCTTTATTTTCAGGTTAGTGCTACCAGCATTCCTTTTCGTGTGGAACGTTCTGGGAGCATTGTTGTGGGTGCTCTTTAGGTATTATATTGTCATACCTGATTCTATTATAACTTCATTTTACTATACAATTTCTCAAATGACACTTTCCTATTACTTTTTTTTCAGGCTAGTGTTGTGAGCATTCTACTACCTGCGGAAGATGTTGCGAGAACTCCTTTGGTATTATACTGTCATACCTATTTTTTTTAAACATTATTTTACTGTACAAGTTCTCGAGTGACCACTTACCTTTTCTTTATTTTTAAGTTAGTGTTACGAGTGCTTCCCTAATTGTAGAGCATGTGGTTACATAGAGGGAGCAACGTCATCTTTTTAGTAGCATGTGGACTCCCCTTGGCCTACGAGTAAGTCTTTTATTGCTCTTTCCATTTTTTTATTATACTTTTTACTCAATTTGTTATCTTCCTCTTTATTGTTTCTTTTTTGGGGAAGACGAATAAGACAGAAGGAGTTGAGGGCAGGGATGAGGATTCTAAGGCCACTCGTTTTGACGGTGAGTAATCTGGTGATGAGTCCCACCCTTATAAGGCTAGCTCCCTAGATATTGGAGTTGATGCTATAGATATGGATGATCAAAACACTTACACGAGGAATATGTAGCGCGGGTATTATCCTACCAGATTTAGATTAGCGGACTATGCCATTTTGGACTTAATATTGGAGCATCACCCTGAGACCTTTATAGTCAGGAGTGTCTATAATGTTGATAGCTTGGCCGTCTATAAACTGAAGGCACTTTCTAGTCATGTTCTTGAGTTCACCTCAACTCCTCCAGGATAAGTCACCAGTGTGAGCGCTAGCCTCTTTTTGGCAGAATTGCTACCACTTCAAGCTTGACTCACTTGAAACTTCTGTCCACCAACTCATCTGTCCAATAACTATGAGGTTAATAAGGTCTAAATCTTTCGAGAGGGACAAGACCGAGTGATTTCATGTAGAATATGATGGCATTCATGAGAAATAAATTCATTAGAAGCTAAGTTAGCTAAAAACTTAGCTAGTAAGGGAGGGGATGTTACTTGGCTGTCTTGGCTAGAGAGAGGCGTGGTTCGAGAGGTTGTCCCCTCGTTTGAGGGCTTTTACTCGCAGGAAAATCTTTTGTTTCTTTAATCTAGTTAAACTTTGTAAATTATTTCATTCCTTTTGTTTGTAATAGCTAGGTCTGCTTTATTTTAAGCAGGCCTTTTATATGAATGGGAAATAGATATCCCATTTTAGTTATAATTTTCTTATATTACATGTTTGCATTTTTTCTGTTGTCAACTTGTTTTATTCGTATGCTACGGATTATCCCTCATTCTAGGAAATGTCCACTCATAGATTAATACTGTTCTCTTTTTTAGTAGGAATGCCTGCTCGCAGTCTGGAGAGTAATGTATGTAACTTGTTTATAGTATGTGGAATGTTTGCCCTATATTTTTCTTTGTTTTAGAAAATAGGACGTGAGGTCAACCCCTTTCTTTGGAACATATAAACTATTTTGGGAGTTTAAACCTTACAAAAAAAAATTTGTAAGAAAAGGTGCTTTTCTCATCATACTTTGTCATTAGGGTGTATATATCCTCCTAAGTATGATGCGCAATGCTCCTTAAATTGAATCATATTTTCTCTTATACTGTGAGAATATTGGGCTGCTCTAAAATTTAATTGGTAAAAGTAAATTTATTAGAGGGAAAAATAAAAGGGAGATGTGTTTCCTTGCGTAATTTGGCAGGCGGATGCATGATGAACTGGTTGGTTATGTAAAATGACAAACATTATGAACATTACCAAAAAAACTGATGAAAATAAAACTGGTTATAACTGAACATTCTCTATTGCATTCACTGCTCAAAAAGATAATATTTTGTTTGTTAAGTGTGTTATTACGAAAGGACGTTACTCACTGTTTTCCCATTTTCGCTCCGAGGGGCTTTCCTCTCTACAATGAGCTATTGATACCTTAGGTGTAATATTTCTTGAGCCTTTAATTTATTGAATACACGCACTTAATGGCTCTAAAATTTGACAATATTCGACCTCCCTACCCCTCACACCACGAAAGGCCCTTCCCAATTGGGTTGAACTTTGATGATGACATGATTCTTGGGTGATGAGTGGATGATCGCAGAACTATGTCTCCAACATGGAATTATCTAGGATTAACCAAATTATCATAAGCTCTAGATAGTTACTGGGTGTAGACTTTAAAGTTTTCTTTAGCTTTGTTGCGGTGGTCATCCAAAGCCTCCAACTGCACATGTCTTGGTTATGGAAAAAGATTATGGCTTAGATCCACTTGAATTGAAGGCACAACCAACTCTACTACTAAGATAGCTTATGTCCCATAGACCAAAGAAAATGGGGTAAAAATCGTTGGCTTTCTTGAGGTCCTATAAGCCCGTAAGACCAATGGTAACTTGCCATCCCAGGATCCAAGAAAATCTTCCAACATCCTTTCAAAATATTGATTAGCGTTTTGTTGGTGGCCTCTGCTTAACCATTCCCCTTAGGATAAGAGGTAGTCAAACAGTTATGAATGATTTCATATTTATCGGTAAGGGGGACCATTTCTTTATATACAAACTACTTGCCATTGCCTTTGAGAATGACCTTTGGAATACCAAACCTGCATATTATATATTCCCGAATGAACTATATCACCACTTGAGCAGTGACACTTTTGAAGTGGATCACTTTTTCCCATTTAGTAAACAACTCTATGGCCACTATGATGAAAGCTTTTCCGTGAGAGACTGAGTTGATTCTTCCCACCAAATCAAATGCTCAAGTGTGTAATGGGTAAGGGGAAACTAGGCTTTGTAGACTTACCAGGGGGGTGAACTATAAAGCCATGGATTTTGCACGTTCTACATTTTTTAATAAAACTGATAGAGTCAGCCTCCATTGTTGGCAAACAATACCCCAGGATTATTAACTGGTCATGTAGCTTGGTTCCACCAATTATTAAAGGCTCATGGGCTTCCTTCAGTACCTTCGCCACATTTTTCCCTACCACGCATCGCAATTCATTATCATTGTACCTTTTGTAGAGTTCCTCATCCACCAAGTAAAGGTAGGCAAATCTTTTCTTCAAGTAAATATCATCGGCCCTCTCAACCGTTAGCTCTCCATATTTAAGATATGCAATGTAGGGTCTCCTCCAATCTTCAAAGGTTTTCATGAAATTTTCTTTCGTTGGTTGGTCGAACTATGTTTGGCACTTCAAATAACTATGCTGCACACGATCAGCCTTTGCGTTCATGGTAGGTCAATAGTAGCCCTGTCGTTGCAACCGTTTGTAAAGAAGGACATCTGTATCCCCTCAATGCCATTCATACATTGCTTCTAATTTCTCTTGGCATATTCTTCCCCCACACACCTTGCCAAAAATCCACCCAAACTTTTAAAGTAAATGAGCCTTGTAACAAGTTGTAGTTAAATATTCTAATAACTTCATCTTTCCTTGCCATGTTTCTAATTACTTTACGATTGGGCACCTCCAATCCTAAGGCTCCTCATTCGGGAACATCACCTCACTATTATCACCTTCAATTTCCAATTTTTAGCCAATTATTGCCAAGGCATATGGGTGCCTGTTCATTGCCCTGGGATGCCTCTCTATTTTCATGGCTAAAAATTAGTCGAACAACCTCTGGATGATTGCTTTGTATGGGGAAAGGTTGGCGTGTTTAAGTGTGAACTCTCCATTGACTTGTTTAACCACCAAGTTAGAGTCACCTCATATTCAAATCACTCTAATACCTCTTCTTAGTGCCTCCATTAGGCTAAGTATGAGAGCCTCGTACTCTGTCTTGTTATTAGATCATTTGAAATCCATCTTGTAGGGTGATCTTTTCTTTATTATTAGAGAGGATAATACCAACTCCACCTGTTCCTTGTGAGCACAAGCCATCAAACTCCATTTTCCATTCTTCTATTTCTTCGTCCAAATATGCTTGAAAATTTTCTCTTGGCATTTCTTCACTAGGAGGTTCAAAATTCTGGCTTAGAAAACTAGCCAACAGGTTAGACAGCGATTGAGTCTTGATGTCTTTTGGAACGACATACTTGAGATCATACTCAGAGAGTATTAGGAACCGCCTGGACTCTCTCCCAACCAGGATAGTTTACGCCAGTAGGTATTTTATGGGGTCACACTTGGAGACAATATGTAATGTGAATGTAAGCAGGTAATGTCTCAACTTTTGTGTTATGAAGACTAAGGCCAGATAATACCTTTCTACGTTCATGTACCTGAATTCTATTCCTGAAATTACTCTATACAAGTAGTACATTGGCTACTCCACTCCCTCTTTCTTCTGAGCATGTCGAGACCCTATATATCGCTCGGTAGAAGTGAGGCATAGCAACAAAGGTGCACCTTATTCTGGTAGGTTAATTGTTAAAGGGGAAGTCAGTATTGCCTTCACCCTCTTAAATGATTTCTTTAGCTCTTCCCCCTAAGACCCATTTGGCCTTATCCTTCATGAGGGGTTCAAAGGCGTAGGTGTGAGTTTTTCTAGAGTTAGTATAAACCTCCTCAGGTAGGAAACTTTTCCTAAGAAGCTCTTGAAATGCCTCTAACTTTTTAGCGATTGCATCATCAAAATGGCCTTTTTCTCCATATCGACTTGTACTCCTTGTCTGTTTACTATGAATCCCAAAAACTTCCCTCTAGTCATTCTAAAAGCTTTGGAGGGGTTCATTCTCATTTATATTTTTGACCCCGCTCAAAGACTATTCTAAGGTATTAGACATACTTTCTTTCTTTCTTTGACTTCATCACCAAATCATCCACATAAAATTCCAATATCATGAAATATGGGCATCATGCTAAGCTAATAAGTGGCTCCTGTATTCTTCAGCCCAAAAGGCATGATGGTGTAATGAAAATTTCCTAGAGGGGGTTCGAAAATCTATCTTCTTCACATTCGTCAGATCCATTCAAATTTGATTGTAGCCTATATAACCATCTATGAATTTACATATTTCATAACCGGCAGTGACATCCACCAAACTGTAAATGCTAGGTAGCAGAAACTCATCTTTTGGGCAAGCACGGTTAAAATCTCTGAAGTCCACATAGACTCGTATATGTTTTTTTGTCTTTCTTTATCATGGGTACAATACTTAACAACCATACTAGATGTTGGATAGGCTTAATAACCCAGCTGCGAGCAGCTTCTCTGCCTCTATCGTATTCCTCAGATCTAACTCAGCCTTATAAGTCCGCATGGCCTGCCTCACAAGTAAGGCATTAGGCAAAACATTTTATTTGTGAGAGCTCACTTTTGGGTCTATTCCCGACATCTTTGTATGCATAAACAATTATAAATTCCTTGAGCAGGTCAATGATCTTCTCTCGTTGATTAGGACTTAAGGCCTTAGAAATTAAGGTGGGTCACTCATGACCACCTTCCATTCCTAGGTTTTTCTCCTCAAGCTCTTGGAGATACTCGTGTGGTCTATCATGTATGCATTCTAGTACCTCCTTCGATTCTTCAACATGCTCAATAATGTGAAACTCATCAATTATAAAACACTCTGGTACCGGATCGATGCTTTAATCCCAAAATATAGCTTATATGGACTGTTATAAGAGGTAAATGACTTTATCATTAGGCAAAATAATCTTTCTTATAAGTCCGCGGGGGACTTTCTTTTTCTTCAAACTTCTTATTATCTTTTTCCTTACTTTTAGAAGGATCCACTTGTGGTTCTAGTCACTCATGCACAGACTTTTTGAACTTAACATCTTCTTGGGCTAGATGGGATTCTCTTATTCCCTTAATTAAGAATATTTTTTCCTCATCTTACTCTATGTACAATGTCGCGTCAACTAAGTGGGACTCTTCCACTGAAAATGGTATTTTCATTGCTTTAATCATAATCTTCGTCCCACGAATATTGGCTTTTGCGCATTGGTGGAATGTTGACGGCATAATTCCATGTGTGTACATCCATACTCGACATATCATAAGTTGTTAACTCGTGTTGTCATTGATAATTTGAAATTTTATGTGGGATGTAACGTTCCCCAACTTAACCTCCACATCAACATAGCCAAGCGACTGCATCTCCACACTATCGAAGCCATAGATCATGAGTGGTACCGGCATGATCTTTTCTTGAGAAATTCCAGTTCATACAGAGTATTAATGGGAATAATATTTATTAATTCCCCCTCATCTAGAACTTCTCTAGAAAAACTATTTCCATTTACCAAGTTTGTAACATATAGAGGTCTGTTGTGAAAGAAGGGTACCTGTCTATCCACTTCTAAAAATATCACCTCAGATATGTTCCTCTTGATTGACCTCCCAATGGAACCATGCCAGTTGAGAGAGGGATCCCCTTGCTCTTGGAATACTTTTAAAATATTCTTGGTAATTATTGTTCGCGTATCATGCTTCACCCTAATTTGGTTGAAGAACCACTTGAACTTGGGGCTTCGTGCAATATCCGCACATTCTGAATCTATCTCTACTTTATACATATGTGCATTACATATATACTCATCTTTTGATGTATATCCCTCATTCAGGGTAATGACTAGATCCACATTTCCTTCTTGGGGGCTCGCCTGCTCGCCCCATTCATCCTTATGATCTTTTTTGGCTAAGTTAGACAACCATTTTTTGCACGCATCGTCATTACCTAACCACTCTTCATACCTGAGTATTCCTTCCTCATCATATACCACCACTATATTTGTTGTGCCATAGTGATGAGCTGGTAATGAGTTTTCATTAACATTCATTGGCAAGATCTGCAAGGTGCTGTTAGCGACTTATGTAATACCCCGTAATTCTGCATAGTTAGGAAAATACATTTTTATTTAAATTACGTGAGTAGAGTAATTTAATGTGATAAAAATAAGTTTTAAATTAAATTATGTGAGTAGAGTAATTTAATGTGATGTAATGTTAATAAAGTAAT
Organism: Sambucus nigra; assembly: GCA_949130495.1. Lineage (NCBI taxonomy): Eukaryota > Viridiplantae > Streptophyta > Magnoliopsida > Dipsacales > Adoxaceae > Sambucus > Sambucus nigra. The sequence goes on from OX422220.1 coordinate 86,123,933, forward strand.
ATGACGATTAAAAATTTACTAAATGTGAGTAGTAAATTTTGAATGTTGATATGTACGGTCTAGCGATTTATATGGACGTACCCGAGTTATCTCAATCGAGTGTCGCGCGTAGACAAAAATTGAAGATGAGATGAGAAAAATATTTTAAGAGACTCAAAAGATAATTTAGAGTCCACAGATGATTCCGAAAGGGTCGAATTAGTCAAAATAGTGTACCCGGGGGTACTAGTTGAGTGCCGGGTCATTTTCGAGCTAAACCGGGACCATTCGAGGGAATTTTGGTCTCTTTACATTTATGGGTAAGGAGACCTACGAATTTTGAAACCCTAAATTAGATTATAAGAGTTAGAAACTAGGGTTAGAAAGAAAGAAAATACATCATAGCCATTAGAGAGAAGAGAGAAACAAATTCCTAAGGCAAGAGAAGGAAGGAGGAAGAATTCTAAGAAGATTGCACCACCAACTTGTAGGGAAGAAAGATTGAAGGATAAAAATCATCAATCATCAACAACAACCACGAAATGAGACCCTACAAATCATAAGGCAAGTGGTTATTTGCAAAATAAATTGAGTTATAATACCCATATATAAGCTTTATGAAGAACGTGGTTTTTATGATATTTTTGGGAGTAAAACACTTGATTATGATCCATGATTGGTAGGGATTTCATGTAGAACATTTTTGGATCTCCAAATATTCTGATATCATAGAAGACTAGATGATTAAATCGAACTAAAAATCTGGAATCATGATGAAAGATGGAAAGATTGTATTTTTAGGGTTCTTGAAAAATAGGAAGATTTTTAGTTAATTTGATCAAGATTTATAATGGTTTTGTTATTTTAAATCGTTAGTAATCATCCCAGAACATGTAGGAATGATTAAAAATTGTTGGTTGCAAATATGGTGGATTATCATGGAAGATAGATAAACAAAAATGGTGAAACCCGCATGAAGAAGACGATCTGGGTCTGTCACTGCTTGATCGATCGATCGACCCTTGAATGTCGATCGATCGAGCAGTCGATCGATCGACCATATCCCATCAATCGATCTACCTTGGCTGTACTTTAGAAAATTTTGTGGATAAATTTCCTTTTAATTACCGACGCTTAATGGGAACCTTAGTGATGATATTTTACCTATGAGGAGACTTCATAAATACCAGTAGGTGTACCGTTAGATTTCTTCATAAATGATTGAGTGGGAATTTTTGGAGAAATGGACCGACGGGAAGATGATCGATTGACCCGTATGTCGGGATTGTGAGAATTTAGTTATGGAAAGAGTGAGAGTAAATTCTGAAAAAATACCAGTAGGTTAAAGATGACTTAACTACTGAATTAAGGGAGGGGTAACTAGGACCCTTAGAGTTGCGTGAATACTCAAATAAATGCAATAGTGAAATAAATTGTAAATTAATGAGTACGGTGAATATAAGAAAAAATATATTACGTACGGGCATGATTTGATAGGTCGGGTGTGTACCTACTAAATTATATAAAATTTTGGGTTAAGAGAATTTTACCTAAATTAATTATGTTAGGGTCGATGAGACATTCCGAACTAACATAAAGTTATTATACGTTTGGGGTCGATGTAAAATGCCGAACCAAACCTTAAACTGGTGTCGCGATCAAAGACCTCACAGGGGGTTGTCGTTTCTCTGGAATCAATCCCAGTTGTGAGGGATTTTGAGGATGTCTTCCAGGAGATACCAGGGTTACCACACAGTAAGGAGATAGAGTTCATTATTGACCTAGCGCTAGGGACGAGACCGATTGCCAGAGCACCGTATCGCATGGCTCCTCTGGAGATGCGAGAGCTGAGAGAACAAATTCAGCATCTTTTAGGACAGGGTTTCATTCGACGGAGTACATCACCATGGGGTGCGCCGGTGTTATTTGTAAAGAAAAGGGATGGTTCACTTCGTCTGTATGTAGATTACAGAGAGCTGAACAAAGTGATGATACGTAATAAGTATCCGTTGCCGAGGATTGATGGCTTGTTTGATCAGTTGAGAGGGACTGCATACTTCTCAAAGATCGATTTGAGGTCGGGTTACCACCAATTGTGCATTCGTGAAGAGGATGTACCTAAGACCGCTTTCCTGTCACGGTACGGGTCATACAAGTTCAGAGTAATGCCGTTTGGGCTAACTAATGCGCCTGCAGTATTCATGGATCTCATGAACAGGATATTTAGGGTGTTTTTGGATCAGTTTGTGATTGTATTCGTAGACGACATTCTGATTTACTCTCGCACGGAGTAGGAACACACTGAACATTTACGAATGGTTCTACAGACATTGCGGGACCATCAGTTGTACGCTAAATTTGAGAAGTGTGGATTTTGGCTTCGGGAGGTTCAGTTCCTAGGCCACGTTGTATCAAGCAGAGGCATTGCTGTTGACCCGAGTAAGGTATCGGCAGTGAGGGAGTGGGGACAACCCACGACACCGACCGAAATTCATAGTTTCTTAGGGTTGGCCGATTATTATCGTGGCTTCATCAAGGGGTTCTCAAAAATTGCCGGACCTTTGACGAACTTGACTTGGAAGGGAGTGCCCTTCGTATGGAGTGACAGTTGTCAGTTATCATTTGAAGAATTAAAGGACAAGTTGACATCATCACCCGTTCTTACCTTGCCTAGGAGCGGAGTGGAGTACAGAGTCTATACTGATGCATCCTTATAAGGGCTTGGGGGTGTGTTACAGCAGGAAGAGAAAGCTATAGCTTATACGTCCCGAAATCTTAAGCCACATGAGAAGAATTACCCCACCCATGACCTCGAGTTGGCAGCGGTCGTTTTTGCATTGAGGATATGGAGATACTATCTTCTGGGCGAGCAGTTCACTTTATTCACGGATCATAAGTCACTTCAGTATCTTTTCACTCAGAAGGATCTGAATATGAGGCAGAGGAGGTGGCTTGAATTCGTGAAGGACTACCAGTATGATATACAGTATCATCCTGGTAAGGCTAACGTTGTGGCAGATGCGTTAAGCAGAAGACCTACCGGGGAGTTGGCAAATATTTGGAAGATGAAGTGGACTGAACTTCGACACGAGGATGAGATAGCTAGAGCATGCATGGCAGTTTTAGCTATCACTACTGAGAGTGTTATGTGAGTAGTGAGGGCACAGGCCGAGGACCCATTTTGTTAGGACAGAGTACGACAGCTACTGGCCGAGGGGGCAAAGTCCTACTCCATCAACTCAGAAGGAGGCCTACGGTTTAATGGTAGGCTGATAGTACCCGAAAATGATGATTTGAGGCATGCCGTAATGACGGAGTTGCACGGATCAAAGTTTTTCAGTACATCCAGGTGGGGACAAAATGTACCAGGATATGCGACGATTATATTGGTGGTCAGGTATGAAACGAGACATTCCAGAATTTGTCTCAAAGTGTGTTACATGTCAGCTTGTAAAAGTTGACCATCAGAGACCTTCAGGGATGCTACAACCACTGGAGATTCCCGTGTGGAAGTGGGAGAGCATCTCGATGGATTTTATAACTGGGTTACCAATATCATAGAAGGGTCACGATTCCATATGGGTAATAGTGGATCGGCTGACTAAAGTAGCTCATTTCTTATCGGTTCGTATGGATTATGATACGATACGGTACACACAGCTATTCATTTCAGAGATCATTAAGCTGCACGGAGTTCCTATTAATATTGTGTTGGACCGAGATAAGATATTTGTGTCACATTTCTGGCAGAGCTTTCAGGAGGCCATGGTCACCGACTTACGGTTGAGTACGACGTATCACCCACAAACGGACAGTCAGACTGAAAGGGTAAACCAGATGTTGGAGGATATGCTAAGGATGTGCGTCCTAGATTTTGGGGGAGGTTGGGATCCATACCTTCCTTTGGTGGAGTTTGCATATAATAACTCTTACCAATTCACTATCGACATGGCTCCATTCGAGGCACTTTACGGGAGGCCTTGTCGTTCGCCCGCCTATTGGTTAGAGGTGGGGGATAATAAGCTATTGGGGCCAGAGATGATACAGGAGACTTCCTCCAAAATAGAGTTGATTCGAGGACGTATTCGAATAGCTCAGGATAGGCAGAAGAGTTATGTTGATGCCGGTAGGAGACACGTGGAACTAGATGTGGGAGACCAGGTATTAATTCGAGTTTCTCCTATGAAAGGGATTATGAGGTTCGGCAAGAAAGGAAAGTTAGCACCGAGATATGTGGGGTCGTTTCCTATCATTGAGAGGGTGGGACCGGTAGCTTACAGATTGGGGCTCCCTGAGCATCTTCAGCGAATACACAATGTATTCCATGTAGCGTCGCTGATGAAATACAAGAGGAGTGAGAGAGCCTTCTGGCACATTCCACTGGAGGAGATCGATTTATAGCCAGATGTCTCATATGAAGAAAGACCCGTGGCTATTCTGGATTATAGTGAGCGCAAACTACGATCCAAGGTGGTACCCTTAGTGCGAGTACAGTGGGGACATCACAATATGGATGAGTCTACTTGGGAACGAGAGGAGGATATGTGAAAACAATATCCCGAATAATTCACCGCATGTATTTTCTAAATTTTGAGGACGAAATTCTTTTTGTAAGAGGGGAAGTATGTAATACCCCGTAATTCTGCATTGTTAGGAAAATACATTTTTATTTAAATTACGTGAGTAGAGTAATTTAATGTGATAAAAAATAAGTTTTAAATTAAATTACGTGAGTAGAGTAATTTAATGTGATGTAATGTTAATAAAGTAATATGACGATTAAAAATTTACTAAATGTGAGTAGTAAATTTTGAATGTTGATATGTACGGTCTAGCGATTTATATGGGCGTACCCGAGTTATCTCAACCGAGTGTCGCGCATAGAAAAAAATTGAAGATGAGATGAGAAAAATATTTTAAGAGACTCAAAAGATAATTTAGAGTCCACAGATGATTCCGAAAGGGTCGAATTAGTCAAAATAGTGTACCCGGGGTACTAGTTGAGTGCCGGGTCATTTTCGGGATAAACCGGGACCATTCGAGGGCATTTTGGTCTCTTTACATTTATGGGTAAGGAGACCTACAAATTTTGAAACCCTAAATCAGATTATAAGATTTAGAAACTAGGGTTAGAAAGAAAGAAAATACACCATAGCCATTAGAGAGAAGAGAGAAACAAATTCCTAAGGCAAGAGAAGGAAGGAGGAAGAATTCTAAGGAGATATCACCACCAACTCGTTGGGAAGAAAGATTGAAGGATAAAAATCATCAATCATCAACAACAACCACGAAATCAGACCCTACAAATCATAAGGCAAGTGGTTTTTTGCAAAATAAATTGAGTTATAATACCCATATTTAAGCTTTATGAAGAACATGTTTTTTATGATATTTTTGGGAGTAAAACACTTGATTATGATCCATGATTGGTAGGGATTTCATGTAGAACATTTTTGGATCTCCAAATATTCCGATATCATAGAAGACTAGATGATTAAATCAAACTAAAAATCTGGAATCATGATGAAAGATGGAAAGATCGTATTTTTAGGGTTCTTGAAAAATAGGAAGATTTTTAGTTAATTTGATCAAGATTTATAATGGTTTTGTTATTTTAAATCGTTAGTAATCATCCCAGAACATGTAGGAATGATTAGAAATTGTTGGTTGCAAATATGGTGGATTATCATGGAAGATAGATAAACAAAAATGGTGAAACCCGCATGAAGAAGACGATATGGTTCTGTCACTGCTTGATAGATTGATCGACCCTTGAATGTCGATCGATCGAGTAGTCGATCGATCGACCATATCCCATCGATCGATCGACCCTGGCTGTACTTTAGATGATTTTGTGGATAAATTTCCTTTTAATTACCGACGCTTAATGGGAACCTTAGTGATGATATTTTACCTATGAGGAGACTTCATAAATACCAGTAGGTGTACCGTTAGATTTCTTCATAAATGATTGAGTGGGAATTTTTGGAGAAATGGATCGACGGGAAGATGATCGATTGAGCCGTATGTCGGGATTGTGAGAATTTAGTTACGAAAAGAGTGAGAGTAAATTCCGGAAAAATACCAGTAGGTTAAAGATAACTTAACTACTGAATTAAGGGAGGGGTAACTAGGACCCTTAGAGTTGCGTGAATACTCGAATAAATGCAATAGTGAAATAAATTGTAAATTAATGAGTACGGTGAATATAAGTAAAATATATTACGTACGGGCATGATTTGATAGGTCGGGTGTGTACCTACTAAATTATATAAAATTTTGGGCTAAGAGAATTTTACCTAAATTAATTATGTTAGGGTCGATGAGACATTCCGAACTAACATAAAGTTATTATGCGTTTGGGGTCGATGTAAAATGCCGAACCAAACCTTAAACTGGCGTCGCGATGAAAGAGTCAGAAACCAGAATATATATATATATATATATATATATATATATATATATATATATATATATATATATATATATATATATATATATAAATAGTTGGGGTCGATGGATTATTCCGAACCAACTCTCACTTGGGGTCGATGAATCATTCCGAACCAAGAGTCCTTTATGTGTGGTAAAAGGATATGTTAGTGATAAATGATATTCAATACATGATTGTGTGATAAAATGTATTCTATGTGGATAATCTACGGACTTAGAATAGTAGATAATGAGATGAATTGTAAATATCTTTGTAATAGTTAAATTGCGTGATGTAATTATTACAAGAATAAGGATAACAAGCAGTAAATAAGTTATCTACGCTTATAATACATGAAATATGGATTATTAAACTACGGTGAGTAGGTCATGAGAACTTAGTGAGGGGGTACATACAGTGGGTATTCTAATCTAGTTATCTGGGGTAGTATAACTAGGTGAACTAAGTATCCTCGTTAGACATGCACTATAGAAGAGAGGTGAGGAAGTTCAAGGGAGTGTGCGAAACCTTAAAATGTGTAATCAATAACTCAATTGTGATAATTGCTTGCAAAATATTTTCAAATGTTTTGAGTACTAACTCTTGCTATGTAAAATTTAAAAAAAAAACCTTTTAGATGCCCAGCCACAGGGACACCCAACATGATTTCATTCCAGGGATTTGCGAGCTACAGCACATGTGGATGTTGCAGGGATTGTTTAGACGTTTCCTCTTTTTCAGTTCTAGTGCAGGATCTCAGTTTTAGTATTCTTAGTTGGGACATGTTGTCCAATATTTATTTTTACAGTTATTCTGATTCTGGATTTTGAGTTGATTTTTATTGGTCGTGGTTTTCGGCAAGACTTTATCTGCATTCAGTTATTTATGCGAATTGTTTTATTATTACTGAAATTTTATCGTTTTTGTATGGGTTGTTTATTTTGCTTAAGGAAGATAAAATTTGGCACTAGCTTAATTTCACGTAGGTGGTTAGTAACTTAAAAAGTTTTCGGCAGTGATGCTAAGAATGAACCATTTAAGAAACCTTTTTAAATTAAATTAAGGCTTGATCTCCCAAGGTTTAATTAGGCGGGGTGTCACAACTTACTCCCCTATTATCCTGCGCAAGTGGTAATAATCCTTAGTGGCATTTTCCACCCTTTGGTGCAGCTCACAAAACTTCATAGCTACCTTGTCTAACGCCATGGGTAATTGACCATTGGAATGGGGGGGGGGGGGGGGGGGGGGAGCTGCCACCCCCTCTCGCACTAACATGAGATAGTAATCCATAGCCTCTGCCACATTTCATGGAAATAACGGTGCTACATCATTCCTAAACTTTATTTTTCTAGCAACGTTGTTATTTTTAAACCCTTGGCCCTATTTATTTCCATTAGGGCTCCCTTAGACGTAGTTCACTGCTTGTTGTTAGGGCACTTGAAACCTACCCGCTGGAAAGGGAATATTTTCCCTCCATCCTTAGGGACTTGGTTTGATGATCATCGTTATGTTATTGGATACCTATGTAAATTTTATGAAAGTATCCTCTCGAATATCGTTGATTAGATGAATTTTATACTCCTCTAACAGCCCTTCCATGCAAATCTGCAATAGCCTTGCCTCTGTAACATCTTCGTGTATATTGAGCTCACTCTCTCTAAAGAGTTTGATGTATTGCCTCAGTTCCTTGCCCAGCTCCTGCTCCTCTTAGGCCAAGTGCCTCAACGTGAACTCATCCTCGGCTAAGAATTTTTTTTGTAAGAATTGCCTGTGCATTTTGTTCCAAGTAGGAATGTTGTTTGGCACTAAATAAGAGTACCACGTGTAGCCTTTCTCATGAGGGTTTTTGGAGACACCCGCAATTTGAGCTCCTTGGCATTGCCATGAACGCCAAGGTACTCCACAAACCTCTTGATTTTCTCCCTAAGGTTCTTACCTCTTGACGCGCTCAGAATGTGTCTCAGAAGTGCGTACACTCTAGGCTCAAGTGCAAGCCTGTCGCTCAATTAATAATCTCGGTAAGTCGGGTATCGATCCTCAGGGAAATAGGACAACATAGTTGTGACGACGGGAAAGATAAGTGAATCCTAACTCCGACTCTAAAAAGAAAGGAAAAAATAATTTGGTTTTGAGAATAACTATACTAAATGAAATTATGAAATTATGAGAAGATGCAATTACACTAAATTATCTAAAATAAGATTGAAAGATGATTTGAAACTTTTGATCTAAGTGATGAGAAAAACAGGACGGGAATACAATCCCCCAACCTTGGTGTATTGCAGTTATAATATTAATCATAAATTTAAATGATTAATTAGACCCAGAATTTAGTACTCCCAAGCATTACGTATACGAGGTTCAAGCCCGCGTCATACTTAATCTGAGGACGAGTAAATCGGCATCTCGATAGTTACACTCGAATTGCATTCTAAATCATCCCGGTTACCCAGAGGCAAACGAGATATAAAGATCTACAATTGTTGTGTTCCTATGCAATATGGTCGTAATTAATCACTAAATTCAGAGGACTAATTTTATACACATTCAATTAAAAGATCAGGCTGGGTTCATGTATCCCGGTCTTAGAAAATCTATCCTAGCATGCTGAAAGTAATGAAAACAATGTTTGATGTGTAGAAAACCATGATTAATCTAAGGAAAACTTGTGAATTGATGTAGAACGGAATTGAACAGATGAAATTACTTACTAATCTTACCAAAGCACTCAAAGTATTATCTAAAATTACTAGTAATCACTGAAATCTGAACAAAGCTTCAATCTTGGAATTAAAAGAATAACTGTATCAAAACTAGGGTTTCTGAAAAAGAATGGAAAATTATCTAAAATTCTACGTTCAAATAATAATAATAAAATGGGTTTTTATAACCTACAACAATCCAAGAGTTTGAGCTGCACTAGGACTCTTTTTCGGAGAACATAAGATTTGAGAATATTGATAGCCGAACCAGTCCGGGCCTTAAGCGGACCGGTCTGCCTCCCATGCGAATCGATTCTTTTTATTTTCAGGCGGACCGGTCCACGGCGGACCGATTATTTTATTTTTCACCCTTCTTCGGTTTGCTTTCGATCCGAGGTCTACTGGAGTTTTACAAATCGGACCGGTCCGGGGTAGGGGCGGACCGGTCTGCCTATTGATTTTTTTCTCCCAACTTTGACTGCTCATATCTTTTGTTCCGGGACTCCGATTGAGGTACCATTTCTTCTTATGTGCTCATGAGTGTAATATCTTCAACTTCTCTTTAGGTACCTCATCCGAATTCCCGATAGAAATTACACTTTTGCCCTTTTGAGTTTCCTTCTTTCGTTCCTTGACTCTTCCAATTTCCTTCTTTCGTTTCTTGACATCAAATACATGTAAAATCACTACAAAATACCAGAAACTCGGTGTACTCGTTAGGATAAGTCAGTAGCAAGATTATGAGATAAAGTCAAATCGATTATGTTGTTCGAGGTGCTAAAAGTACCCAAATTAAGGGATAAATTAGGAAGAATTTATGCCTAATCAAACCACCCCTAACTTAGAACTTTGTGCGTCCCGAGCAATGTAAAAGAATCCTAGCAAGGCTCAATTATTGAAAAACATTTTATTGGGATAGAATACCTTTTTCGCGGGCAAGCGGTTGCATTTAGCGTATGCAACAAGCCTTTAAACCCCTAGGTCACCCTAGTAGGACGAGTGGTGTCTTGTGAGGGTTTGCAGAGGATGTACCCACAAAATTCGACTCAAAGAAAATTCAAAATACGCAAAAATTGTACAATTCAAACCTTCCCAGAAAATAGTCATCATCAAGTCATATTTACAAGTCTCAAATAATAGTACGTGTGTGCGAAGCCAAAAATTTAACCGCGAATTTCCACCGATTGACCGATACGTTACTTATCCGAAAATTCGTTTTGATTTCAAATTCTCACGAAATGCTCTCTCAAACGAATCACTCGGAATGTGGCTATTCTCTCGGTATGTGTGACATAAAGAGTAAATATAATGGACGCAAGGTCACGCATACAAGTAGAAAGAAGGAAATTTTAGAGTGATAGGATCTCATCAACGGAATACGGTTTTAAAAACGGGAACATTGCCTCTTTTTTGCGCATTCAATCTCTTTTATTATATTTTGGTGTATTAGCTCTCCACGCGGTAATCAATTTCATAATTTAGACTCGGTTAGGACTTTTTCGGGTTTTAAGGTATATGGGGTAAAAAGAAAATGGTAGGGAAGGTTGGAATTGGAAAAGTCATTTATGATGTCCATTTGTGCTTTTTTCGGGCTATTGTTCATTTTTTTCTTCTTTTTCTATATTTTTTCTGCATTTAACTTCTTTTCTTTTCTCACTATTTTTGTTGAGCATATTTTTTTTTTCTCTTGCCCCTTTTTATGCACTTTTCGGACTTAAATTATGAATTTTTCCATTTTTCACAATTCCGGTATATTTGGGTTTTTTGGGTTGTCAAACGAAAGGAAAAATTTATTCGGCTCAATTTGGGTTGCAAAAGGGGTGATTTTTCACTACTTTTTCTGGCCAATATTTTTGGGTGACAAACAAGGACCTACTTCATTGTCCAAAATGCCAATTGCGTTACCATATGCGTGTCGAGATGAATTTAAGTTTAGAGATCCTTTTGGCACGTTTTTCAAAGCAATATCACACACATTTTTCATAACCGATCAAAATCAAAGGATTGAGATCCTCGACGACTTTTTAGGCACTGAAAAGAACTTTGAGTTAACAATTAACTCGGATTGATTTAAAAACTCACAAAAAGTGATAGACTCGAATCTCACCGGGTTTGTTAATCTCCACACTTATTCGTTAAGTCGTTAATTTTCGCTCAATTTCCATCTTTGGTCAATTTTGGCTTTGTGTATTTGAATTTTTACAACTTGAGACTTCAATTCGACTTTTAATGATATTTTCGAAAATTTTAAATTCCAATTTTTATTTATTTTGAACAAAAATATTTTTGGATTTTTCAAAATTTTATGATTTTTTTTGGAAATTTCCGGGCATTTTTGAAAATTTGTGAAGTTTTAGAAATACGCACTTGTGACCCCCCCTAACTTAGACTTTTGCATTGTCCTCAAGCAAAAAGGACTAAAATCTAAATAAGGCAAAATAATAAGTGCAATAAATAAAATAACAAATGGAGTAAAATGCAGATTTTATAACAAACAAGACTGTGGTACAATTACAAGGAAAAGCATACAAACATGTGAACAGGGAAAAAGAAAGAAAAAAAAACTGCATAACCAAATCAAGCTTCACTGGGGTGGGGGTTGGGAAGAACCAGGCGCATCGGGGCTATAGGGATCATAGTAGTAGGATGGCAGTGGCTCATTAGGATCCCCTTAGCGTCGATAGATGTCCGCTTGGAAGCGAAGTATTAAGCTCGTATCGCGGCGGTAATTGGTCAAAAAGTTGTCTAGGTTCATCTCAAGTGCCGCCATTAGGTTGGTGAGGTCAATTCCCGCCCACTCAAAATCCGGGTCGTCCTCCTCGTCTGCCGACTCTTCATTCAGACCGACGTCCCCCATTTCGACATCCGCACCGACTGCCTCTTCTTCCTCGTCGCTCTCGCTCGGGGAAGCCTCTTCGTCACTATCATCTCCTCATCGTGCCCGTAGGACAGCTAGTTGTTTGGCGCTCTTAGTGCGGGTCCCTTATCCAAAAGGATCGGGAATGCGAGTATGATCGAGCGGCGCCGCTAGGCCTGCATCCTTGAGGATAGAAGTGATTAAACGGGCATAGGGAAGTGGGGCAGTACCCTTCTCATCCAAGGACGCGTTGATGATATCGGCGTATAAAGTGCGGGCCAAGTGGATGGAAGTGAGTGGGTCAAAGAGGTGATATGTTAAAGTGGCTTGCCGAGGCCGCATGGTGGAATCATTGGACGTTTGCAATATGTTGGCGCACACAATCTGAAAAGTGAGGCGCGCCTTCTCGTTAAGGCGTCCAACGATGACGGTTTTCCCCGTCCAAGCCACATCCATTACAATGCGGGCCATGATAACTTCCTTGGCGATCGGGGGGATGTTTCGTGGATAGGTGAATTCTTGAACGTCCGAAACATCATACTCGGCCAACTTGGCCGTGAGAAGAGCCAAAGAAAATGGGATGGCATTCCCATCCACGTAAGCTTGGGTGTCGAATTGACCCGTCCGAACAAGGGTGCCATAAAAGGATCGGACTTCGGTTGCCCAAACCGCTTCATAGGGTTCGTTGAGGAATCGACACCAGCCCCTATCCATGAATAGGGCGGTGACGGAGTTGGGAAGCCCAATCCATTGGACAACGCGCTCCATATGGAGTTTGCGATCCAAACTGAAGAACCGATGGCACCATCGCTCCTCTTGGTGAGAGCGGAACTCGCCATGACCGGAGGGGTGGATGTTGGTGGAGTCATACTTGGTGGGGGCAGCGCGTTGAGCCATGGAAACAAGAGGGATTTGTACTTGAAAAATTAGGGAGGGAGAAGAGAGGAGTTTGTTTGAAGGTGTGGATGGAAGGGAGGGTTATGGGTGTGTATTTATAGGTGAAGGGGTGAGTGTAGGGGTTGGAATTGGAAGGAAAGGGTTTGGAGGGAAAAGGGGGTGAATTTGGGAGGGAAAGGGTAGGGTTGGGAGTTGGGAAGACGAATTGGAGGGAATGAATTGGATTGGGGAGAAGGGGTGAACCTTCGGAAGGGTTAAAAATAGATCTGTAGAAGGTGGACCGGTCCGGGGTAGGGGAAGACCGGTCCGGTTCTTCAAAATTCAGGCAAATTCGACTAGCAGACCGGTCCGCCTTAAAATTAAAGGAATGGGTCCAGGGCGGACCGGTCCGGCCTTAAAATAAAGGAACCGGTTCGGCCCAGGGTTTTTGGGCTGAATTTTCCACCTAACTTGGTTTCGATCTCTCTTTTTTGAAACGTTTCACTTTCGCAACATACTCCCGAACAATTTTGGTCAAAACCTCTTGAAACCAATGACCAACGCAACTGGATGCAATATTCCCGAAACATGTAAATTCTTTTCCCAAATGAAACCTAGTCCTTTCGACGCTCACTACATACACGACTCTCACTACACACACGACTCTCACCCCATACGCATCGGGGGTACGATGACCTCGTTGTAACAACTCACTCTACCCCGTAAATGGGGTCTGACAACCAGACTATGTCTACTTCTTCCACACACGCCTCTAAATATGGCTTTAGGCGTTGTCCATTCACTTTGAATGTATTTCCCCCTTTTAAATCGTCTAATTTAACAACTCTGTGAGGGAAAACATTCTTTAGAATGAACGGGCCAGACCATCGTGACCGCAACTTACCCGGAAAGAGATGAAGCCAAGAGTTATAGAGAAGAACTTTTTGTCCGGGAAGAAACTCTTTGCGTCGAATGATGTCATCGTGAGAGAGTTTCATCCTTTCTTTGGAAATTTTGGCATTCTCATACGCATCATTGCGTAGTTCTTCTAACTCATTCAATTGAAGCTTGCGGGCTTCACCGGCCTTATCCATGGCATAATTCAGTTGCTTAATCGCCCAATACGCCTTGTGTTCTAGCTCAACGGGAAGATGGCAAGGTTTTCCATACACAAAGCGGAAAGGGGACATGCCGAGTTGATTTTTATATGCGGTACGATAGGCCCATAGCGAATCGTTCAATCTAAGTGACCAATCTTTCCGGGTAGGATTGACGGTATTTTCAAGAATGTTCTTGATTTCCCGATTTGCTAGTTCGGCCTGCCCATTCATTTGCGGGTGATAAGTCGTTCCAACCTTGTGAACGACACCATACTTTCACATGAGCTTCGCGAATGGCCTATTGCAAAAGTGCTTGCCATTATCACTAATTATCGCTTTCGGTGCACCGAAGCGGGAAAGTATGTGTTCCTGTAGGAACTTTATCACCACTTTATTGTCATTTTTCTTGGTAGCTATAGCTTCCACCCATTTAGAAACGTAGTCTACCACGACAAGGATGTATAGGAAACCAAAGGACTGGAGGAAAGGGCCCATGAAGTCAATACCCCAACAGTCGAAGATCTCAATAATGAGTATAGGGTTAAGAGGCATCATGTCTCGTCGGGTAATGGCCCCCACCCGTTGGCACCTATTGGAAGATTTGCAAGCAGCGTTCACATCCCGAAATATTGTGGGCCAATAAAGACCGCATTGCAGAATTTTTACGGCCGTATTTTTCGTCGAAAAGTGGCCTCCATAAGCTTCCGAATGACAAAACTGGATGACTTTCGGGATCTCGTCATTCGGTACACATCATCGGATGATTTGGTCGGCGCAATATTTTAAAAGGAAGGGATCATCATAAAAGAACATGCGCGACCAAGTAATAAACCTCTTCTTATCTTGCGGTGTCCAATCGGGAGGGACGACTCCCGTGATAAGGTAATTCACTATATCCGCAAACCAGGGCAAAGAAGAGGTAGCAAAAAGTTTCTCATCCGGAAAGTATTCGTCTATGGGTATGGGATCACCAGGTACGTCGGACGAAAGCCGTGATAAGTGATCAGCAACGACATTTTCTACTCCTTTCTTATCTTTAATGGAGAGATTGAACTCTTGTAGGAGTAGGATCCACCTTATGAGGCACGACTTGGCATCTTTCTTTGCAAGTAGGTACTTCAAACCGCGTGGTCGGTGATGCAAGTAATGGGAGAACCGATGAGGTATGACCGGAATTTATCAAGGGCAAGAACTACCGCTAGCAACTCTTTCTCCGTGGTAGAGTTGAGTTAAGGTCCGATAAGGGTCCGACTAGCATAGTAGATGACATAAGCTTTCTTATCTTTTCTTTGGCCCAAAATAACCCCTATCGCATAATCGCTAGCGTCACACATAAGTTCGAATGGTAAGGACCAATCCAGAACTTGCATGATGGGAGCGGACACAAGCATGGTTTTCAGTTTTTCAAAAGAGCTTTGACATGCTTCCGTCCACTCGAATGGGGTATCCTTCATGAGTAGGTTGCTTAAGGGTCTAGCGATGGCGCTAAAGTCCTTAATGAACCTTCGATAAAACCCCGCGTGGCCCAAGAATGAGCGCACATCCTTAAGCGATTTTGGTGGGGGAAGATCAACTATGACATCTATCTTTGCCCTATCAACTTCTATTACCTTGGATGATACTGTATGGCCAAGAACTATTACCTCGGTGACCATGAAATGGCATTTCTCTCAATTCAGCACTAAGTTCTTTTCCACACACCGGGAAAGTACTTTTTCCAGTTTTTCTAGACAATGATCGAAAGAGGTGCCAAAAATGCTGAAATTGTCCATGAACACTTCGAGTCCTCTTTTGACCATGTAGCTAAATAGGCTCAACATGCACCGTTGAAAGGTCGCAGGTACATTACACAAGCCGAATGGAATACGTTTGTAGGCAAACGTACCAAAAGGGAAAGTGAAAGTCGTATTCTCCTGGTCAAGTATATATACCTCAATTTGGTTATATTCGGAATAACCATCAAGGAAGAAATAGTAAGGGTGGCCCGCTACTCTCTCAAAGCATTTTATCAATAAATGGCAAGGGGAAATGGTCTTTCCTAGTTCCTGCATTGAGTTTTCGGTAATCAATGCAAACGCGCCACCCGATGGTGGTACGTTGGGGAACTAGCTCTCCCTTAGCATTCTCAATCACTGTCATGCCCGACTTCTTCGGGACGACTTGAATAGGGCTCACCCACTTGCTATCCGAGATTGGGTAGATAATCCCGGTATCCAATAATTTGATAATCTCGGTTCTCACTACTTCTTTCATAGTGGGATTTAGTCTTCTTTGCATTTCTCTAGAGGGTTTGACATCCTCTTCGAGATGGATCTTGTGAGTGAAAATCAAAGGACTTATCCCCTTCAAATCGGCAATGTACCAACCAAAAGCACTTTGATGTTTTCTCAAAATTTTTAATAATTTACCCTCCTGCCCTTCGTCTAGGCTGGAGGAGACAACAACAGGAAATGTATCATCCTCTCCTAGGTATGCATATTTAATATGGGAGGGGAGTTTCTTCAACTCGAGGGTTAGAAATTTTTCACTGGAGGGAACCATACCTGTATCCCTCGGTGGTAACTCCTTGAATCTCAAAACCCAATTAACATCTCTCACATCCTCGTCTGACGTTCCCTCATCGAGTAACTCTCTCAACTCCCTAACCTCCCTCTCGAAGTCGGTGTACGTCCCCTCACTCTCGTGGCTCGACACTAGACAGAACCCTAAGGCGTTGCCGCAATAATTCTCCTCAAAGTACTCCTCTACTATCTCATCTATGAGGCTCACCGTGTAAAGATCATCTTCCTCCCCCGTATGTTGGGCTATGTGGAAGATGTTGGTTTCCAATGTCATGTTCCCAAAGGTGAGTTGCATTCGCCCATTCCGAGTATTGATGATTGCGTTAGCCGTAGCTAAGAATGGACGCCCAAGTATGATGGGAACATGGTTGCTCAAGTTGAAGGAGGGCTCCGTGTCCCAAATGACAAAATCTACCGCGAAGTAGAAAGTGTCAACTTAGACGCTCACGTCCTCGACTATACCTCTTGGGATCTTCACAGTTCGATCTGCTAATTGGAGAGTGACCTTTATGGGCTTGAGGTTGACCAAGTCAAGTTGTCTATAGATGGAGTAAGGGAGGATATTTACGCTTGCTCCCAAGTCAAGTAAGGATTTTTCGATTTTATTTTCTCTAATGGTGCAGGAAATGGTGGGTGCACCGGGATCTTTGAATTTAGGCGGGAGATCATTTAGTAGAATGGAGCTCACGTTCTAGGCTAGAAAGACATTCTTCTTTACCTTTATTTTTTTCTTTACTATCAACAAGTCTTTGATGACTTTAGCATAAGTTGGAATTTGCTTAATGGCATCGAGGAATGGTAAATTCAGCTTTACTTGCTTTATCACTTCTAGCACATCCTCACGTGGGTTTCCTTTATGGGAGGGAATCAAACTTTGAGGAAACGGTGTCGCGGACGGTGGTTTCACTACTACCTCTGGCTCACTAGCGTCTTCTTTGTCACTCTCATTCAAGGGGACATCTTCGGCCTCTTTCGTGTCGGGCGAAATCTCCTTGTCTTTCGTTGTGTCATGTGGGGGAGGTGATAAATCAACGACTCTCCCACTACGAAGAGTGGTCACAACTTGACATTGCTCCTGATGTTCAGTAGAGGTGGAGATAACACTAGTTTGACTTTGGGGATGTCTTTGGACTTGGTCAGGAAACTTGCCCTTCTCTTGGACACTCAACGAGGATTGTATCTTTGACAGACTTGCATTTATGTCACCAATCAGACGATCATATTTGGCATTGGTTGTGGTCTGGCTTGCGATGAATTGATTCATGGTATCCTCGAGAGTTCTCTGCGGTGACGGGATATAAGATCCTTGAGGTGGTGGTGCTTGCACATGTCCTTGCATGTGTGGAGCATGTTGAAAGTGTTGTGGTGGAGGAGGGGAAACATGAGAAGTAGGTTTCATCGCAACATGTTGTTGCCCATAGCTAAAACCAGGATGGTTTTTCCATGAAGGGTTGTACGAGTTCCCGTGCGGTGCACTGAAATTACCCTTAAAACCACCTATACCACTAACTTGCTCTTGAAACATCACTTTGTAGGCGGGTATAGACGGGCATTCCTCAGTTGAATGACCCGCCTCACAAATTGCACACACCTTTTCAATGGGGTTTGGTATGGATCCAGTTGGTCCTCTTCCACATATCCCACGTAGGTCTCGCACTTCCTTCTCAAGTATATCGATCCGATTGTCCGCTATAGAACTCTTTTCTACATGAAATAGGCCGGACGCTGACGGATTGGTGGTCACTTGCCGATTTCGATTTTGAGCATTAGGGTCAGATGTATCCCAGGATTGGGTAGTCTCGGTGACATACCTTAGGTGAAGCTCAGCATCGTGGGCGTCTAAGTCGATAAAGGGACCACTTCCCATGGTTTCAACAAGTTGCTTGGAGTTAAGATTCAGCCCATTATAGACAAAAGAAGTGATTTGCGCTGAATCAAATCCATGATGGGGGCATGAAGTAACTAACTCATTGAAACGCTCATAACATTGATGAAATGGCTCATTTTCAGATTGTCTGAACGGTTGAATTTGAGCCTCTATGGAGATTGTTCGATGTGTTGGGAAGAATTTCTTGAGAAACCTCGATTGCAACTCGTTCCAAGATGGAATCGAGCTTGGAGGTAAAGACCATAGCCAAGTCTTAGCTTTATCTTTGAGTGAGAAAGGGAAGAGTTTGAGGCGGATCACCTCTTGTGTGCAAGTTTGATCATTGAGAGTATCACACACATCCTCAAATTCCCTAACGTGAAGGTATGGCTTTTCAGAATCCATACCATGGTAATGAGGTAACATCTGGATCATCCCATTTTTAAAATGGAATTTCCCGGCATTATACGGGAGTATAATTCATCCCGGAGTGACAGTGCGCTCGGGATATAAGAATTCTCTCAGCGGGCGGTATGGGGGCTCTTCCTCACCGGCTGCTGCACTACCGTGCTGCGACATCTCTCTCTCACTTAAAAACTCGGTGCTCTCACTTGGTGTGCTCAGAGTGTGCTCGGAGGTGTGTCCTAAGAAGGAAAATGGAGTATTATTAGAGATTAAGTGTGACGGTGTGGGAGGTGGGATTCAGAACTGTGGGGCGTTAGGAGTGTGGGGGCTATCGGGGTTGTACTCAACTATTGGATTTTCGTGGATGCTGGTTGGAGTTTTACGGGGTGCGGGAGTGAGTTCAGAATTTTGCATTAATGGCTTTGTGAGAGATGATTGGGAATATTTTTGTGCTTTTTGAATTTTTTTTTTGTTTTTGGCTTTTTGGAAATTTTTGGTCAAAGTTTTATATTTACTCAATCTAATCCTAAGTTTACCTAATTCCTCGACATCGGCGCCAAAAACTTGACGCGACTCAGAATGTGTCTCAGAAGTGCGTACTCTCTAGGCTCAAGTGCAAGCCTGTCGCTCTAGTAATAATCCCGGTAAGTCGGGTATCGATCCTCAAGGAAATAGGACAACAGAGTTGTGATGACGGGAAAGATGAGTGAATCCTAACTCCGACTCTAAAAAGAAAGGAAAAAATAATTTGGTTTTGAGAATAACTATACTAAATGCAATTATGAAATTATGAGAAGATGCAATTACACTAAATTACCTAAAATATGATTGAAAGATGATTTGAAACTTTTGATCTAAGTGATGAGAAAAACAGGACGGGAATACAATCCCCCAACCCTGGTGTATTGCAGTTATAATATTAATCGTAAATTTAAATGGTTAAATAGACCCAGAATTTAGTACTCCCAAGCATTACGTATATGAGGTTCAAGCCCGCGTCATACTTAATCTGAGGACGAGTAAATCGGCACCGCGATAGTTACACTCGAATTGCATTCTAAATCATCCCGGTTACCCAGAGGCAAACAAGATATAAAGATCTACAATTATTGTGTTCCTATGCAATACAGTCATAATCAATCACTAAATTCAGAGGACTAATTTTATACACATGCAATTAACAGATCAGGCTGGGTTCATGTATCCCGGGCTTAGAAAATCTAGCCTAGCATGCTGAAAGTAATGAAAACAGTGTTTGATGTGCAGAAAACCATGATTAATCTAAGGAAAACTTGTGAATTGATGTAGAACGGAATTGAATAGATGAAATTGCTTACTATTCTTACCAAAACACTCAAAGTATTAGCTAGAATTACTGGTAATCACTAAAATCTGAACAAAGCTTCAATCTTGGAATTAAAAGAATAACTGTATCAAAACTAAGGTTTCTGAAAAAGAATGGAAAATTATCTAAAATTCTCCGTTCAAATAATAATAATAAAATGGGTTTTTATACCCTACAACAATTCAAGAGTTTCAGCTGCACTAGGACTCTTTTTCGGAGAAGATAGGATTTGAGAATCTCGATAGCCGGACCGGTCCGGGCCTTAGGTGGACCGGTCTGCCTCCCATGCGGATCGGTTCTTTTTATTTTCAGGCGGACCGGTTCTTTTATTTTTCACCCTTCTTCGGTTTTCTTTCGATCCGAGGTCTACTAGAGATTTACAAATCGGACGGTTCGGGATAGGGGCGGACCGATCTGCCTATTTACTTTTTTCTCCCAACTTTGACTGCTCATATCTTTTATTCTAGGACTCCGATTGAGGTGCCGTTTCTTCCTATGTGCTCATGAGTGTAATATCTTCAACTTCTCTTAGGTACCTCATCCGAATTCCCGATAGAAATTACACGTTTGCCCTTTTGACTTTACTTCTTTCGTTCCTTGACTCTTCCGGTTTCCTTCTTTTGTTTCTTGACATCAAATACCTGTAAAATCACTACAAAATACCAGAAACTAGGTGTACTCGTTAGGATAAGTCAGTAACAAGATTATGATATAAAGTCAAATCGATTACGTTGTTCGAGGTGATAAAAATACCCAAATTAAGGGATAAATTAGGAAGAATTTATGCCTAATCACCTCTCTAATTGAACTTCATGAACTTGGAAGGAACATACCCCTCAAGGTATGGTTTTTCATTGACATTGTCTGGGTATGGGTCTTGCAGTTTCTCATACATGAGAAGTGAGTCCTTCTGGGAGGAGAGAAGCTTTTTTACTTCTTCTATTATGCCACTTTAGAGGATGATTCCTCCATTTATACTTTCTTTACAGCTGGCGAACTCACTGGCATCACCACTTGATCCATCAACACTATTCTAGCCAGAGATTTCTCGACAACAAATGTTCCTCTAACAGGTGCCATCACAGGTGTCACACAAGCTTGACCCAAGTTGGCTATATTCACATTGTGTTGTTTCAAAAAATCAAAAAACATGTTTATTAAGTTCATCCCATTCAACGACGCGGCCTCTGTTGCCCTTGCCTACCCCCTAGAGAAGCATGAACTCTTGCTCAGATAATCGTAACCTCCTCATTGTTCGTCTGGTCACTTTACACTTTGTTACCAGCCAGATTTTCTTTGAAAAGTAGTTGCTTAGAAATATTGTAGCCTTCTTTATCCATTGGTAGAGATAATACCTCCCCATCGTAGTTGCCAAATGTAAGAGGGTAGTGGTACTGGGGTCTATGAATATACTGAATCAGGTGAGGCCACTCTAATGGAACCTTCGTTCAAGGTGTTTAAATCTTCAAGAGTAGAAAGTGGTTGGAAGATAACTTTTATGATAAAATGATAATTTTAGGATTGCTAAATGAGGAAGACAATGATTGAATAAGTGCTTTTTAATTAGAACAATAGGGATGGGATCACTTGAAAGTGATGATTCTTAGGAGTGAAAAGATAAGCACTTCAAGTGCATAGAAGAGATCAGGGAGAGAATACGTTTTATATGTATTTGTACAGAGTAACAGTGCTTCAAATCATGTTATCTTTGACCTTGCCCATGTGCTCTATTTAAGCCAAATACTAGGCTCATGTGGCGTGTGGGTGCCAAATGGATATTCTTTGCGATAATATCTGAGTTGTACTTTTTGTCCTATTTTACTGTTTATCGTCTGTCAACTCTAACAGAAGATATCTGATGCAACTCAAAGTCAAAAGGCAAATATGTCGGGCAGAGTGCCAAAAAGTATGATTTTTGTGAATATTTTTAAATGGTTACTTGGTAAATAATTTTTGAAAATTTGCGAGCGACCTTGAGGGCCACTCGCCAATGTTTAAAACTTAAAATGGTTGTGTGAGTATGTGAGTGACCTCATAGGTCCCTCATTTTAGTATTCTCTATTTCCTATGGTGCTGAAGTGGTTGGGCCCTAGATTTCCAAACTTTCCTCTCAACCTTCAAACCAAAAATCCCAAGAGATCCTAACTAACCATCTGCTCGAGCCCTGCTAGCTCAGCTAAGTCTTCTTATTAAGCATTAATGTATACAAAAATAATAAAGTGTTAGCAAAGACTATATATGTAAACTTATTTCTAACATAAGCTTATGGATGTTTGCAGATCACCCCCTCGTTGTCTTGGATCTACTCATAGAGTGCCTCCTTACTGTTTTTGGTGTTGCTCTCCTAGAATCCCCTCACTGACTCAAAACCACTCTCATGGAAACCCATCAATAACTTGGGGTTGCTTATCTGGAATTTCTTTATTATTTTTGGGTCGCTGGCATGGAACCCCCCGTTGGCTTGGATCCACTTGCCTAGCACCCCCTAATTGTCTTGGGGTTGCTTACATGGCACCCGTTGCTGGCTTGGGATTGCATGCCTAATATTTTTAACATTCTATTTTGGACCTACTCATGCCCAAACTTATTTTTTTATGAGGGATTAGGTGGGTACCCCCCAAAAATTTATGTCACGTTATATCAATCCTCCATCACAATTTGTTGTTTATTACTCCTACTTTTTAGTTTAAGAATACAGTAAATATAAAGTCATCATGTTTTGTTCCCAAACATATAATAGTCCTATCATAAAATACTGGGTGTTATGTAAACATGATGAATATAAAGATTTTTACAACAACCAAAGTAGGCAATGAAATATAAAGAGAAGATCGAGAAAACTTACACGTGGGGCATATGTAGGATGCTTCCCCAACACCCTATGGTGCTTACCCATATGATGATCTCTGTGTCTTCCTCGTCCGCTGGTAGAGGAGGATCATAGGCCACCTGTTCCCCATGCATCGTGGGATCCCCACGCCAAGTTATCCCCTGTAAATCATCAGCATCAAGGTCCATATTTTATTGCCCCGTGGGCCCCATAACAAACACTGGAGGCTAAAACTCTGCATCTGCTGCGCAAACCATGCCCCCGACCCAACATCACCATCCATAACTCCCTCCTCAGCTTGATTCAAATCTATGACTTGAATCTCTTCTTCATCTAACACAATGATCTGCAAATGATCCATAGTGTATATATATATATAGAAAAACCCAAAGAGAAACTCATAAATTAATGCATAAGTCTAAAGTGGAGAGAAAAAAATGAGAGAGAATAAGAAAAAAAATTGGAAAAATGATGAAATTTCCAAGGCAAAATGATTTTATCTGTTACGAACACTAAGGCGTTTAACCGAACTAGTAAACGTATCCTAGATCATAATCGAAACATTAATTGTTTCCTTAGGGATGACCAGACAATTAAAGGGTACAGTTAACTGAACTGTTAATTGTCTGGCCACTGCCCAAAAATCCTATCCCCCCCAAAAAATCTACCTCTTACACCCACATCCACATCCATCCTAAAAATAAGGAAACCTATTTTTATCCATTTTTATTTCGATGAAGAGTGTCAGCACATGTACTCTTAGTTGACCGCCTCTATGGACACCCCAATTTTCAGTTGAGGTATGGGTCATTTATCCCATTCAGTAGAAAACCTCAATGCATTCCTAATAAAATCCTAAGGTTAGAAGTGAGAAGTCACCCCAAATAAAATCAAGAGCTTCATAACTCACAATGATAAAATTTTCAGGGGCCAAAGCAAAAATACTAAGAACCTACCAAAAGGAAAAAAAACCTTTGTAGGGGGTCCTTTACATGAATGGTTAAAGGGTGTCAATCGAAAGGTTATCCTATGACACATTTGTATGAGATACATTTTATATTCGATTGTTAGATTTTTTGTATAGGAAGTGATTGGTGTCTATGTTGGTGTCATATTACTTCAATTTTACATTATCTTGTTATTACTTTTTTGTTTTAGTTACTTCGTTATGCTAAGATTGTTACCAAATGTTTTTTATTCCCATAATTTTTGTATTAGACCTGATGAATCTATTAATGAATTTTCTGGGGTGTCACATATCCCCTCTCAAGTAATGATTGTAGAATATACACAATATTACCCTTAACCATTCACGTGTTTACCCGACCCCTATCCACTCTATACTTGGAAAAACGGTTGACCATAAGGTTAAAGGATGTCGTTAACCTAACAGTCAAAAGAGGCCAATCGACCCTTATAAAATGAGGTCCCCACCAGCCTTGGAAAGCACCCCAAAATCCAACATTGATTTAGTTTTCTAAATTTCTTCAATCCCAAGAGCCCGAGATACTTAAGATTGTCCTAAAAAGTCCGGAGTGAAGTTAGTACTTTAGAAAACTCTCTCCCCTAGTAAATTTCATACTTTTGAAAAGTTACTTCCTCCAAAAATATAGGCAAACCTTTGTGCTCATCTCGCAGAAGTCATCACTTCTAAACGAAGCTCTGCTCGACTGAATGTCTCCACTTCAAAGGGGACTCTCCTCGGGAACAATTCGTCTCACGCTACAAGGGTAAAGAAACGACGTAAAATTTAGGTCTAGACCCCACATATATGTTGTGTAAAATGTTAATATTTATTTATCTCATGTAGCCTAACCTCCGTATAGGGGACCGGGCATGCACTTTACAATGTTTATCTTTTAAAGTCTGGTTTTTGACTAAGCACTTATATTTATTGATGTGACATGCTCATATGTTAAATAAATGCTAATCAAATGATATGATTAAATATAAACATGAATATACTTTTCAAAATCGTTCTCAAAAAAGTGTCAATGACTCAAGTTAGCCTGAAACTTTGCAAAGCTAAAGTCTACAATCGGACTACTATCACCGCGACTCTAAGCGAATAAAAATCCCATCTTAACGACGACACCCCCGAATATGTGTTTTCTTACAAACACTTTTCAACCATCGAACTTTGATTAGCATATTTTTAACATATAAATATATCAATCCAACAAAATGAAAATGTTATAATAAGGACTACGCTATATAAATACCGTAGTGTTGTATATTGCATACCCGGTATCCTGTTGCCTAAACTCGTAAATATTTCGTGTGTTGGAACTATATTGAATTTGATCCCAAGTCTCCTTGGGTATATAGGTGCTATACCTAGCCAAAATCATGAATCCCAATACCCATAATAAGTCTCTTGGCATATTATCTCTTAGGCATGCCTCCATCTCTAGTCCAAACCCCCTTTCTCCATCACCTCAAACCAGCCTAAAGACTACGACACCTACAGGATTTTAGCTATGTCGATAAGGGATACTTATATATCTATCGATGGCTTATGGTCCACTCTAACCCTAAGGTGTGGTGATCTACTCGGAGTCCTAACCATAAAAAATTATATATTTTACATAACTCTCCCTCCACACCTCCAAACTGGTTTAAAGGTTTAACAACACCTTCGAGTTGATCACCGCCTGACGGTGATGAATGTACTTCTCAATGACTTCTAGTTGACTTCGATTCTGAACATCTACTAAATCTACCCTTTGTCCCACAGATAATTTTTCCTCTCTCCAAGACAAGTCTTACACTTGCACGAACATTAAGTTTGATTACGCGTACAAACAAACTACGTAGGCTTTGATCTCATGGTCAGACGAGTATGTAAGTGAAACATCGAGTCCATCTCATGAGAACAAGCCTTGATAATATGTTTCATGATATATTGACCCCTCATAGATGCATTTATCTCCCATTTCACATCCATTATCCCTTTCTAATTTAAATAGGATACCAGAATATCTCAAAGTCGCAACCTCTCGCACACAACATAAAAGCGTTCAAATATGCTAACTTACAAACAAACTATGTATGCTCTGATCTTGTGGCCACACTAGTACGTTGGCGCGATATCGAGTCATTTTCATGAGCACAAACCTCCACAATATCTCTCATGATATGTTGTCATAACATAGAAGAACTCATCTCTTACCTTTCTCTCTCCCTTGAAACCTGGAATGAGATACTAAACAATCTCAAATCTGAGATTTCTCTCACCCTTCTACTATTTATGGCAACTTGTTACCCAAACCAAGATTTCTCGCAACCCTATATACATTAACTACCATCCATATACAAATCGAGCTTTCTCGCACATTTACGTACATACCAAATGGCCACTTATTATCCTAAATACAGAGACACACATAAACAATATTGCATATCATCACAAGTTAAGTGACATTATTATGCCTCTAACTAATACCATTTTATACCTAAGCACTTATCTACATTTATAGGATTTTCAA
Source organism: Sambucus nigra (assembly GCA_949130495.1). Classification (NCBI taxonomy): domain Eukaryota; kingdom Viridiplantae; phylum Streptophyta; class Magnoliopsida; order Dipsacales; family Adoxaceae; genus Sambucus; species Sambucus nigra. Next base: position 86,150,376 of record OX422220.1, read on the forward strand.
ACTAAGGTCTCTAATCGTGTTCTAAAATAAACTAGAAAGTAATCACATAAAGCTAAGAACAATGATGAGCATATAATCAAGGAAGCATAAAGAATAAGTGGGGTTCCTAATGCATTACTCACTCGTAACTCGGTTCCCAAACCCCACAAAAGAATCTTCGGATCAATCGTTGACTTAAACCTTCACTAGGAATAGCCCGTAAGGGCTAACCCGAACCTTTTTTTATTTTTATATAAAATAAACTGGCTACTCTGAATTATTGAAAACCCTTCCCACATAATACATCTAGGCTCAGGCCTAAACCATGGGCGTGAAATAAAAAACTATATATGGTGTATAACATCTTCCAGGGGCAAATTATCGAACCATCGAACTGATAACCCAACCTCGAGGGGAGTGGTGGAATGGGAGGAAAGCGATCCCGTGTCCATCATGACCAAATTCCCCCTCTCCACTCCTTACGAGCACATCAACACTCAGAATCTATAACACCACACTCTTTACTTATTTGTACTCCATTATCCTCTAATTTCTTAACGTACCAGTTTGAACCCCTTTTATAAGAAATCAACTCTAAGAAAAAAGTCAAAATATATGAGAAATTTAGTGATATCGAGGCATATAAGATTTAGTGCAATTGTCAATTCTTACAGTATGTACTACCATAACTTAAGAACTCTTGTGTATCCCTTATATACATTACAAAAAATAAAGGAGTACCCTATGAAAATAATAGGCTTAAGAGAGACCAGAAGAAAAAATGATAAACAAGATTGGTTAAGAAACATAACGATATTAGATTAAACAAGAGATTAATTTATTTACCTCCTTGTGCGAGCTTTCTTCTTACTTTTGTCTTATGCCATGTTCTTCTTCCCACAGCTTCCATTATCACCGCCACTGATCTAAACAAGTCTTCCCAAACAAACATTGACAGTAAAATAATTTGGCAAGCCTCGAACCTCCACCTTCTGAAGTGTTTTCCTTCTAAGATTATACCAAATAAGCATTTTATTGTTTTGTCACTCTTTGAATATGCTACAACCCTTAAAACCTTAAAAGACCTAATATCATTAGGTTATGTGATTGAAACCAACTTAGTCTAAGACTCCTTTACTCAGTAACTTTTCATCACCCATATGTCAATAGTAATAAGTTAAATAAAAAGTCTTTATTGAAATAATAAGGCCATGGAATTAACTGATATTCTAAGACCGAAAGAAGTAATTAAGTGAACCTCATCATATATGGGTTTTTGTTTGACAATCCAGTGAAAAGCACCACAAACAAGCATATCATAACCTTCCATTCCAAGAAAATAATAAGGGAAATCCTTAATGCTTCTCCATGAATTTGTTTTAAGAGAGTAAACCTCAAGTTTAGATCCAAAAGAATCACTATTGAGGCTAAAAAATTGTACTATCATGACCACCTTGTAGTCATCATTAACGTGATAATAATCAAATCGACAAATAATTTTATGGCAATAATGGACACCCTCTGAGTATTGAAAGTCAACCTAAGGAAAGGGTAAGTTGTTGTGCTTTCGGGTAAATGGGTTCCACAAAATAATGTCTTTCCAAAAACAGATAATTTCATTACAGGAACCTCATATCTCAGTTATAATGTAATCACTTTCAATGGGTGGTTAAGTTCTTTAGCATAATCTAGCGAGTCGAGGTCGATAAGATGAATTTTAAGCGATTTAAGGATTAAATTGCTATTGGAGTTGGTTTGGAGAGAACGGTCGAGATGAGAGTTAATGAAACTAGGGCTTTTAATTAGAGCAAGCCATTGTTTTAAAATGCACCTGAAACGGAGAAGAGGTTTCATCGACAATCGTAAGAGTATATCAATGAGTACTTCCTTTGGAACATCGAATATTGTTGCTACCGACCACTAAGTGAGGCATGAGCATATTGTTGAGAAACTAATGGAAAAGTTTGTTTTTCATTAAATTCACCATTCATCATTTATGATTCCTTCTATGAAGACTCATGACTTCAATAAATTTGGTGCGACACATCGACATGCCGCACTCATATTGTCTCGTATCTAGGCAACAGCAGTGGACCTCGGAGATAGGCCAATGCAAGTGCAACACATCACTGTGTCGCAATTATGAGTCGGCCTAGAATTATTGATCATTTATTGTTATAAATTCACAAAAATCCACGAAAATGAAAAGCACAACAGTTACAATGTCGGGGGAAAGAAAATTATTCTTTTAAAAATGCTAATTTTGATAAGTCGGTACAAATCCAAGATAATACCCATGGATATGATTTCAATAGGTAGTAAACATTAGTCCAATCCAAGCTCACCACATGTGTTCTGTAGGGACCCTCATCAACATAAATGTGTTTATGGTGTGGTTGCAGCGTATCCTCCCCTCTGGGGTCATAATAACGCTCGCGGCATGTGTGATTTATAGTTCTAGGTGTATAGCATCATCACACACGACATTGACATTAGTCATTTTATACACCGACGGTACCAAGAGCCTTCACCTTTACCCCCTAAACCATATGTCGTAGTCCATCTGCATATACACAAAAGATATGGCAATGAGTCATCGATTGACGTTTTTATTGTATGTGATCTACTTTATCCGCACGTGTTAGAATTCCATGTTTCTTGATGGGGGTATGGAACATTAGAAATCTGATGTGTTGTCATTAATAATGATCCCCTATATATTGTGCTAGATTTTATATGATCACGCATGATCCCATGGAGATATTGATTGGCATAATCCAATATCTCGATCCTATTATCGAATGTAATGATCTAACCCCGCACAACCTCCAACACCGTCAACATCATGAAGTCGAGAGGTGTAAATCCTACTTTTGCGCATGAGAAATGAAATGTATGGGTCGTGTCCCACCACCTTTAAAGGATTTATAGAATAAGACTTTGATCCATCTGAGTGTACGTCCCATTAATAATGGTGCCAAAAATACTATCTTGAATCCACTAAACAATATGTTCCCAACGTATGCCACAACATGGCATATCATCCCACCATGAATAAACTGATTTTATTGCATAATGAAGCTTAACTTCATCGATTACTTAAAATTTAAAATGGGAAAATTGAAACTTAACTTCATCGATTACTTAAAATTTAAAGTGGGAAAATTTATTGATTTATTAAACTATTGATCGAGTGGAAAAATCGAGCGCCCGTGTAATACGCTAGTCGTTGTTATCGGCTTCCAACCTCAATAAAAAAAAACCTAAACTTTTAACTACACTTTTATGGAGTATAGTAGTAAGCCTGGGTATCGAATCCACAGGGAATGTTTTATAGAATTTAATTGATTTATTACTTCTAAAATAAAAGTGAAAAAGATGATGATGGTTGACAAGGGGAAATAAGTTGGAACAAATTTATAAAACTAATTAAAATGAATGAGGAAATAGGTGGGAATACAATCCCCCAATCCCTAGTAATTACCCATTAGAATACTAGAATTGTAAATTATAAATTTGAATGAATCCAGTCTTTATAGATCCTAAGCATTACATATATGAGGTTCAAGCCCGCATCATATGAAATCAAAGATAAATATAAAGCGGTGCTAAATAATTACACGCACATCATATTCTTAAATATCCCAAGTATCTAGGGCAAGAGAGATTAAAAGATCTAGGATGATTGTGAACTTATCTTACACGATTCTTTCAAATTTAAATTTAAATTCTATTTCCTACGTAGATAAATTACATCGGGATGGTTCATGCATCCCAACCCTTAAAAATTAGCTAAACATGATGAAAACAAAAAAAAACTCTAACAAACATTGTTCACAATTTGCAAAATAATTGAGAATTGAATCGAAAAATAAAATAGAGAATATAAATTGATACTTGTATTTAGCAAGAGGAGAAAGAGATGAATTTGAATCCAGCAAAACTTCTTCTTCAAAATTACAACTAGAGTTTATGAAAACTTCTACCAAAGAAAACTACAATCTAACTTTCTCTCTCTAATCCTACTCCTACCCTCTAGAATTTGACTCCCTCTCTCTAGAATTCAACTCCTTTTGAAAATGAGGTAGGGATTGGTCTTTTATAGCACCAAGTTGCACGAATTTGGCATCAAATTTCGCTTGTGGCGCAAGTTTTCCAAGAGTTGCACTGCATTAAATGCATAATTAATGACAGAAATTCGCACATCCAGACTCTTCATTATCGCGCAACTTCAAAATATCGTAACTTCTTCACCGTAGCTCGGATTGAGGTGCCGTTTTTTCCAGTATTCTTGTAATTTAGAGCTCTTCAACTTTATAGTTGGCCCCACCTCCGGAATAAGGCTGAAAAATTACGAAAATGCCCTTCAACTATCCATTTCTTGGTTTCTTTCACTGTTTTGATTTCTCCTTCGCACTAACTTGCGTGAAATACCTGTAAAACACATGAGAAATACACAAAAAAAGAAATACTTGCCAAAAGGGGTTAGTAGCATAAATACGAGACAAATCCAAGATATTTACACTGCACGGAATCATAAAAATACCGAAATTAAGGGGATAAATGTGAAGAATATGTGCCTAATCAACTATATATTTACATATTTATCAATTTTTTGCCTTAACCAATTTATTTATCGAATTACTAAATTATCTTGATCAAATTAATTCACTAACTAATCAAGTTTATTAGGTTATACTCTTCAATCAATATATAATATAACATAAATAAATTGCACGATTCGGTACCTCATTGTTCAACTCTCGCTTTGAGAAATAAGTCCCCGGTAAGGATGCGATGGGGGGAGCCTACATAATATTCTCACCACATAAAAACTCAAAGTCACCAATAATATGTTGGGATGCACGCGCTAAAGATGCACCCTGCAATTCGATGTCAATATAGATGCCTAAAGTGAGAATTTTAGATAAAAGGTCTAGCGAGAAGTTTTGGTGGCTGGTGAAATGTTACCCAAACTTTTTGGATGCCTATATGTATGGACTGTTCCCCCAAAATTTGACTTTCTGCATGAACTTTGGTATTGCGGGAAGCCATCATAACCTTCAAACCTGGGAGTAAATGATGATTTTGGGAGAACAAAACGATATTATAGTATTTTCATAGAGAAAAAAATAATTCAATGCCTTAGAGATGGTCTTTGTAATTTTTTGTTTATTACTTAACCGTTTGTATCAATGTTGTATTTAGACTTACCCCCCCCCCCCCCCCCCCCCCGGTGAAAAATTATACATAACCCTTAGACGTTGACCGACATCAGTGTCTCTTAACTAATATACTACGGTGTAGTGGGGGACCAACAAAATGAGAGGGCGAGGGAGATAAATTAAGAGATGTAGAATATAAGTGATGAGAGGAAGAATCGGAAAATGAGATCAAAGAGGGGGAATATACAATAAGAACAAATGAATGGACCAATGACTTTAGGTTTTATATAAGGAAAACCCTCCTTCATTGGTTGACATACTCCACCGACGTATATTTTTACTTGCACCCTGTTATTTTGTGGACAAAAATACTCATATTTTTCTTCATATGTTCATCGTCTTCCTTAAAATAAAAAATCTAATTATAATAAAATTTCATTTTAAATAATTAATTAAGATAGAAAAATAATGAAATAAACAACTTTAATTGGGATTTGACATGTTAATTTAAAAAGTAAATTAAATAATTAAATTGGTTGCTGAGTAAACTGTTAACTTTGACATGTTTGACTTTTGTCATGGTTAATTATTTAAATAATTCTTATGTGTTGTATAATATAATTATATGTTAAATACATTAATCATGGGATAAATAAAATAATTGGGTGATAGCTAGTTGGAATGTGATTTTAATAAACTTCATGATTGCTTTATGCGATGGTTTTATTTATATAAACTTGATACCACCTTCAGTAGATTATGATTTAGGGTTGAAATTTTGGGGTCATTTGGAAGCCTAAATATTGTTAAGTATATGGGATATTGTGCATATGGATTAAGTGATTTGTTGGTTATGTTTTGAAGTGTTTGGGTTTGATTTTAGGGATATACGCTAAAGTAAAATTAGGGTTCATAAAAGTGAGGGGATTAAAGATATAAATATTTGTGGTTAACTGAGTTTAATCCCCTTATCATAATTATAACCTAAACTTAAACCTAAATTGAGAGACTAGAAAAAAATAAAAAAATAAACTATGATGTCTTGCCTTGACTACTGCAGTGCGATCAACGTTGTCTTTGACATGATGATGACTCTATCTCATCCTACATTGTATTTTTGGCATCAAGAATCTATTGGAGGATATCACACTCCATCTAAATCGTAACACGGTCAATAGGCATAACACCCAAATCCTTCTTAATCTGCCTTAGTGACCTTTCATCTGTCATAGATGGTGGTGCCATTCTTGTTTGTGAATGTACAATATCTCTATCAGACTATGAATTACTAGAACCTCTTGGCACAAAAACTTATGGTATTCGTCCTACATTAATTAAATGGCCGCGGCTATTCCCGCTCCAAAAAAATCCTCCGACGCTCCAATTGTTTTCGCAAACTCTGTAAATGACCATAAAACCCTTTGGCGTCACATATCATCATCTCTCATCCCTCGTCAACTTTGTGTTGATTTTTATATGGATAAAACTATGTGTTCTCTTTTTATGGGTAAGTGTACACTTAATCTTTTTATATATTTCTTAATACTTTATTTTATTTATAGAGAGGGTCTATTCCAACACCCATTTAGCTTCCCTCACACCCTTTATATGTCGAAGGACATTAATATCCTTATAAGACCCCTTGTCCCAAACCACTCCATTTTTATGCTTTTTTTCAATTCTCTCTAAAAACTCATTTGATCTTTCCTTTTCCCTTTTCCATTGTATTAAAAAAAAATGGTTTTAGAAAACAAAAAAAAAACATTTCCATTGATAAAAAATAAAAAATTTTACTTTTTATAAACAGTTTTTTAATAAAAAAAATATAAAATTTGGATCGCTCTAGTACAATTTTTTATATATAAAAGACTATTTTAATAGCCAAAATGATTTTTTTTTGTAATAAAAAATTCTTTTATATTATATAGAACTTTGTTTTAGTTTTTATATACAATTTAAAAAAAACAGTTACTTTTTTTAAGACAATGGAAATGTTTTTTTTTAATAGTTATAAAAACCGTTTTTTTTAATACAATGGAAAAGGGAAAAGGAAACATGAAATGAGTTTTTTGAGAGAATTGGAAAAAGCATAAAAGGAAATAGTTTGGAAAAAGGAATGTTAAAAGAATTATAAGGGTATTAATGTCCTTACACATATAAAAGGGTGGGGGGGAAGCTTAAATGGGTGTGGGAATAGACCCTCCTTATAATATGATATAGGTTTCACTCTAACATGGTTTTGGGAATCTGCATTATTTTTTTAATTTGGTCTCATGTTTCAAACTAATGTTAGATGTCTCTTTAAACACTAACTAATGTATTGAGTCTAGGGTTAATGATAATTCAACCTTACTTATTGTGATCTTATTGTCACTATTTTTCTTAATGGCTTCCACTATTTTAAAATGTTGATATCCTTGCAACCCCAACTTATACCTCTATATTCCTGTATTTTGATATTAGATTAATTTCCCTTTAAATTTTCTATTACTTTTTCAGTTTATTTATTTTGGATTTTATGTTTAAACTTAATCAAAAAGGAGAAAAAGTAAAATCAACAATGTAAATCTATCATGCAGTTGGCAAGTGAGAGCTTTGATGCTGATCTAATTGTAGTAGAGCTTATTTTTTTAGAAAGCCTTTAGGCGTTTTTGTTTTTCCATTCAAACAAACTTGGAAGCAAAGGTTTGATTTAACAAATTGATTATGTTTATGAGTAAAATCTTTGTATACACGCACATACCTACATACTTACATATATATATATATATATATATATATAAAGGCTCCTATGAGGTCCTTAAATGAGGACCATAATAGACAAAAGATAATGTTTTTTAGTGAAATTATATTTTAAGACTAAATATATCATAAGTTTATATTTCAGACCACAAAAAATTAAGAAAGTAAAGAAAACCGAATTTTGGTATCAAGGCGAATCCGACTTTAGAGAGAGAAACTAAAATTTAGAGAGTATCAAAACCAAGACGCTCCTTTCAGACCGATATTAGTAAAAGACTTTAATGCCCTTAGGATTCATCCCATGTATTTATAAAGATATTTTTGAAACCCATAAGGAATAACATACCCATAACTGATTTAGACCCAAAAGGTTGCTTAACCACACACATAGAGGGTTGTTCACAAATTGAACATCCCAACCAAACTCGCAGACAATAGGGAAGTTACTGCTAGTGCTACCAATTACATATTAGAACAAAATAAGTGTATTGTGACACCCCGCCTAATAAAATACCGGGCGATCACTCCTATATCAAATTAAAACAGGATTCCCATATGGATCATTCTCAGCATCACTGTCGAAAACCAATTTAATTACTAATAACCTATTAGGCTGGCACAAAATTTTACTTAACTAATCTTTTAAACAACTAAACAGTATAAACATCCACACAGTTTATATAAATGAAACTGGAAAGAGATAAAATAACCGAACACTCGGTTCAGACATAATACAACCAAATCGAATGCCACACTAAAAGGTGGTAAAAGAATAAATAAATACAATTGGGCTTTCAGCCCGAGAGTAACTACAATGCTTCCTATCTAGATCGCAAGAATAGAAGCGTCTAAATTAAACCTGCATGCATCCACAGCTGCTGCAGCAGAGGTCTGACTCGAAGGAATTATCATCCAGGCGTCCCTGTGTCTGGACACCGATATATATATAATATATAGCAAGAGGGAAAATATAGAAACGGGTCAGAGCCCGAGTTGTGAAAATATTTAGCAAGTCCATAAGTGCTTTATTTTAAAAAAAATATGTTTTATCTCATATTTAAATTGGAATCGCACTCCCATGAGATACCCCTCACCTCTCTTCTAATAGTCCACACCTAGCACATCCCTCTAAACATCCTAGTCAAGCTATGCTGCCTAACTACTCCATCACCCCAAACTCTAGAAATCCTAAACAACCCAAGTACTAAGGGCTCAACACCCAAGTACATGGGGTGTATCGCAAAGAGAAATCCAAATAAGGAACCCCCCGATACACTACTACTTGGCAAGGTCGATCGTCGAGATCTATTAGACCTTCAGTACACGAAAGATATATATATACACCCATATAATAAGAACTCCAAGCTAGAGCACTAAGGGTTAAACTTCTCCCTAGTCTCAACACTAGGCCATGTTCGTGCGTGGGGTGTCTCGCAAAGCGAACTCCAAACAAGGACCCCCCCGATACACTAGTACTTGGCAAGGTCAATCGTCGGGATCCATTAGACCCTCAGTACTCAATACACACACACACACATATATATATATATATATATATATGAGAAGGCTCACCTACATCATGCTCTATACATCATTCATGCATCACGCTTAATTCTGGGCCCTAAAAAACTTTTTTTTCAAAATTTATATTTTTCCCTTGAAATTAACCTTCCAATCAACCCATACGCAAAAAATTAGGTCAAAATAGATTTTGTAGCTATTTTTTAAAAATCCACAAAAACCTGCTAAAAATACCTTATTTATAAGGGTCTGCGCCAACAGTTTTTTGTGGATTTTTTAAAAATAACTACAAAATGTATTTTGACCTAATTTTTTGCATATGGGTTAATTGGAAGGTTAATTTCAAGGGAAAAATATAAAATTTGAAAAAAAAGTTTTCAAGGGCCTAGAATTAGGTGTGATGTATGGTGTGATGTATAGAGTATGATATAAGTGAGCCTTCCTCCCTCTCTCTATATATATATACATATATATATATATATCATATTACACTTCCGAATATAATCTCTCGGAATGAGAATTCATCCTTTTTCATTTCATATTCAATTTATCTCTTTACTATCGTAGAGATATAATATCTTGTTCTCACACACAAGTAATGTACTATCTACACAAGTACAATAACCATCCCAATGAGATATAACTCGAGGATGCGGTCTCTCAATGCTATCATCTTCCAGGGCATCACCCATATATCATCCTAGGGACCAGCGGTCAGACTCAATATCACCGGCATCACGATCAACACACACACACACAACGTCAGGGAAGCGGTCATAGTTTCTCCCCGGCAATGAGACGAAACATACCCACCACGTCTCACCCCTAATAAAAATCACATAATATAACCATGGACGCTATGACCTGGGGACTATCCCCACCCTGTACCGCAAGCCAGGATGCTCACCCTCATCGTGTAACTTCCCAATGATAGCATTAGAGGGGGTATGCTTCACACACACACACACACACACACACACACACACACACACACACACACACATATATATATATATATATATATATATATATCCGTACCATATAATATATATATACTTTACTCACATAGTATATATATAATCCACATAGTTCCTTAAACAAATATAAATGGCCATAATTGCCAATCACACATAGCGATGACCAATAATCCCAAAGATTCTCATAATTAATAATATTCGAGTATTCGCACACTCACGATACTAAACCCAAAAGTATCCCCCCGCTTGATAAATAACGTGTACCTTATTCACACTTAAGGATTTATACAATTTTTCAACTATACCCATTCACACTAAGTAAATACGCGTTTTTCCAAATTCATCCTAATAGTCTCGCGGGAGGTACTCAACCACAATTGTTATGATTATGTTTTCTACGCGTATAATTATATCTATACACGCTTGCCAAATGATTTTCTCGAATGCCTCTTGTCTCAAAACATTAATAAAATCCCTACCCCGGATCGTACTCTATATTAGTCAGAGGTTTTCCTATCCTCAAATCATCTTCTAGGAGTCCTAACATCCCATTTATAAGATCCTATAAAAATCTCCAAAACCATAATTTAAGTCTCCTTAAACTTAAAAGGAGAAAACCTTAAAAATCTTCCAGGACCGAATCGATTCGACATGTCCGAATCGATTCGCTGACCACCAAATCGATTCAGCCTGTCCGAATCGATTCGCTGACCACCAAATCGATTCAGCCTGTCCGAATCGATTCGAAATGGTTCTACTTTCAAACTGTCTCTTATCGAATCGATTCGGCCTGTCCGAATGGATTCGTCCTGTCCGAAATCCCCCAAATCTGCTTAGGTTTTATATATATCCCAAAAAACCCAAAGCTCAATTCAATCTCCATTATTTTCCATTTTCTTGTTTTTAAACTCATCCAACTACTCAATAAATATCGAATCTATGTTTTACAACTACCACATCAATTCATTTGTGGTATTAAACTATTTCTCTTAGATTTAATCCCTAAAACCATAAAAAACCCAGCTTATTATTTTAAACCATTTGAATCCATTTCTTCACTCCATTTATATGGATTTAACACTAGAAATCATTAAGAGTTTACATTACATCAATATGTAAACTCATATTCAAATTTTACCAAATTTATTTTAAGGGTTCTAACCCAAAATCATATATTTTACCGACTATAATATGAAATAAATGCACAAAATGAAATAAATCAAGTATACACTTGCCTGGAGGATGAAATCCGATGACCTCGAGTCGAATCTGACGGAGTTTGGATGAAATCCCCAATTTCTCTCTTCTTTTCTCCTCTTCCTTCTTTCTCCCTTTCTTTTCTTTCTTCTCTTTCTCTCTATCGTGACCTTATAAGAGAAGAAAAGGGTTTATCCCTTAATAAACCCAAAAATGACTCGTTTACTCAATTACGAGTCCCTATTAATTAAAAAATTCTTGAAACTCAATTTCGACACCGGATACTCAATTCTGACTATCTCCGCCATTTTGAGACTCACCGCGCACTCGAAATCTCCATCCGAGGTACTTGACCGCAATTCACTATTTTAGCCCAATAAATCTCGATGCGGGTTTTCCAATAAAATTATTACCCTTTGTCGCTTCTCCCAACTGCGACGTAAAATTAAAATACTTTGACTTATTTACTTTATCCCAAAAGTAAATATAACACCCATCGAAAATCATTTAATCCTTGAAAACTCCAAAAATTACTATTCATAATAATTTTTAAATTCGCAAATTACTCTTAATTATTGAATTTAAATTTCCCATAAAAGTGCGGGGTATTACATACTCCCCCCCTTACAACGAAATTTCGTCCTCGAAATTCAGATATAACCAATACTGCCAACATTAACCTAGGATCGTGAATCGCTCCACATCCTAATACCTCAAAGTGGAATGGTACTACCCAATAGCTCTTAACCGTACTCAATAAGCACTCACTTCTAACAAAGTTTATACTATACTATACTACCATCTCGGGATACTCTTCAACTATATATACTACATTCCTTCCATCTCAGGCGGTGTATAAAACTAACTTACTAAGGTGCCCATACACCCTTTTTAACCCGTTCCTCTCCGCACACTAACACACACGTCCGACACATAAACACTTGCTAAATAATGGACCATATTTCCTCAGCGTAATACTCATACATGGGTCTTCCCAACCCGTAAAATCTCATCCTTCTCAAGGTTAACCAACCAATCCTTCTATATCGGCGCCACTAACTTTACTGGCCTCACTGCCCAAAAATTCTAAGATCAAAGCATTCCTACCTACGGGAAATAGTACTATCCTGAATTGTGTCCCGGGTGCCCAAGACCTTTCTCAACTCCAGACATTTTCTCAGTTTCATGCTTGGGACGTCTCGCAGAGCGAAATCCAAACAAGGAACCCTCTTGTTACACTACTCCCTCGTATCGTCGGTCATCGAGATACGGCGTAAGGTACACCAGCGGGACGTCCTAATTCCTACCTCACTAACCTATTAACGCATTTATACTCTTCTATCCTTCCACCTAGGCGAACAGGAAAGTATAACTAATCGAGGCGCCCACTCTCTGCAAAAGCGTTACAAACGTCATACCCAAAGCATACTTCCTCAAAATTTGCCTTTTCATTAAAGCCTAGATATAATCCTCAAATAAATTTCTCTAAGTCCTACTTCACCCACCCACTTGTGGTGAGAGGACCACTCTAGTTCTTTTCCATAGCACAATATTTCCATAAGCATACCATCATCGTCTGGCTCACAGTCTATAGTGTTTCCTCCACACTATATGACTTATCCACAAAACCAACATCCTTGCATCCTATAACATCTCTCCACTCCTGACATCGTTAAGGTTCATGCGTGGAGCGTCTCGCAAACGAAATCCAAACAAGGAACCCCTCCAATACACTACTACTTAACTTTGTCGGTCGTGGAGGTCCGTTAACTTCAAATATGCAACGGGGATAACCATATCCCCTCTCTCAGCAAAATGTGGTCTAAACTCCCATCTCTAACCAGGAGCCACACCACTAAGCGCTCGCACTACACTCAGTCCATGCGCAATAAATAATGAGCTTAAACTCACAGCTCAACAATTAACCCTGCATACCTTAAATCACATCTATAAGCTCGCTACTCACTCGAATCACAATAATGAAACATATACTCACCGAAGTTCCATCTATACACGTAATAAAGGCGAACTGAGTGAGATATCGCAACAACAACCCATTCCAACCTGGAACCGCGGACACGATAGTCTTTCCATCATTAGCCTGTTATCGCTCTGAACAACAAATATCACATTCTACTCAAAATAACACCATACTCGTATAACACACACAAATCGAGTACTGCCGATCTGCTATAAACTTAAAATACTAACACCCGCTCTTCTCAGCGAATGAAATAAAATAGATTCCCGCTATCGTGGAAAAGCACATAAACATATACTACATTACGTTATCGATACTATTTATAGACTCGCATCACACACGAATCTAGGGCTAATAAAACATTGTGACTCAATCTCGTCACACATAACAAGCCTCCTTCAACTGAGGTGAAACTCATAACAACAACTTCGCCTATCACCCTAGCTACTCCAAAAAGGTTCTCGGACTTAATACACTTGCCGTAACTGAACCAAAAATTTCTTTAATCAACGCCCCATCTGGGCACCCTATTCTTGCCCTTTAACTCCCACTGGGCAATGACTAACTGTATGTAACTACACCACACATTACAACATTCCCCACCTCGGGTCACCCTGACCCTTTCAAGGTTATCAGTATCTTGGACACCATAGCCACGATCCTGACAATCACTTTACTAGTTACCCTTAACTTCTTCATGAAAAGGAAACTCCACCACCGGCCTCAACAACCCCGTTTTAACGAATTCCCCAGGTGGATGTCCACCAATGGGGTCCTCAAACATACACATTCTCCATAAGTGTTAGCAACACTTATCTAGTGAGCCTATCATTCCTCGGAAGGACTCTCTCTTCATTGAACTTACCTCATCTCAGTACAAAATTCGCTTATCCATAAATCTCTTTATTAACTGTCGGCCTCTGGCCGAACCTTATGTGAATAATTTAAAACTGCATTATTCTCATTCCTGCGAAATCATGGGGACTCACGATTAAAACTATCCGTAAGATCCCTTTCGAACCCTTAGCTTCACTGGGTAATTCAACTTTAATACCACTCTCTACTACGGCGGTACTGGGGTACTCATAACTACTATTCCTTAGTAGTCGTTGCCACAATTCTTAGCAAATGCCACTAGGAGAATGACCTCTACTACGGTCCTAGTCTCCAACTTCAACTCACTGATCCAGCTAAGTCCCACCTCCTGTCGCCTTCCTCTATCAGCACACGAATCTCGAACGAGCACATAAAAGATTACTATAATCTTACAATATGGCAGGAGAATGAAATCCCACAAGAGGAATCAACAATCCTAGTCATAAGGATCTATAACAAATCGAGAGCAACGCTGAAAGCGTAGTATGTCCGCACAGATTCCTAAAGACACTAGAACCTAATGCTCTGATACCATCTGTGACACCCTGCCTAATAAAATACTGGGCGATCACTCCTATATCAAATTAAAACATGAGTAGCGTATGGATCATTCTCAGCATCGCTGTCGAAAGCCAATTTAATTACTAATAACCTATTAGGCTGGCGTCAAAATTTTACTTAACTAATCTTTTAAACAACTAAACAATATAAACATCCACACAGTTTATATAAATGAAACTGGAAAGAGATAAAATAACCGAACACTCGGTTCAGACATAATACAACCAAATCGAATGTTGCACTAAAAGGCGGTAAAAGAATAAATAAATACAATTGGGTTTTCGACCCGAGAGTAACTACAATTCTTCCTATTTATATCGCAAGAATAGAAGCGTGTAAATTAAACATGCATGCATCCACAACTGCTGCAGATGACGTCTGACTCGAAGGAATTATCATCCATGCGTCCCTATGTCTGGACACCTATATATATAATATATAGCAAGAGGGAAAATATAGAAACGGGTCAGAGCCCGAGTTGTGAAAATATTTAGCAAGTGCATAAGTGCTTTATTTTAAAAAAAATATGTTTTATCTCATATTTAAATTGGTATCGCACTCCCATGGGCCCACGAGATACCCACCCCTCACCTCTCTTCTAATAGTGCACACCTAGCGCATCCCTCTAAACATCCTAGTCAAGCTATGCTTCCTAACTACGCCATCGCCCCCAACTCTAGAAATCCTAAACAACCCAAGTACTAAGGGCTCAACTTCTCCCTAGTCTCAAAGTTATGCCATATCCGTGCGTGGGGTGTCTAGTAAAGAGAAATCCAAATAAGGAACCCCCCCGATACACTACTACTTGGCAAGGTCGATCGTCGATATCCATTAGACCCTCAGTACATGAAAGACATATATATACACCCATATAAGAAGAACCCAAAGCTAGAGTACTAAGGGTTAAACTTCCCCCCGGTCTCAACGCTAGGCCATGTTTGTGCGTGGGGTGTCTCGCAAAGCGAAATCCAAACAAGGAACCCCCCAATACACTGCTACTTGGCAAGGTCGATCGTCGGGATCCATTAGACCCACAGTACTCAATATATATATATATATATATCATATTACACTTCTGGATATAATCTCCCGGAATGAGAATTCATCCTTTTTCATTTCATATTCAACTTATCTCTTTACTATCATAGAGATATAATATCTTATTCTCACACACAAGTAATGTACTATCTACACAAGTACAATAACCATCCCAACGAGCTATAACTCGAGGATGCGGTCTCTCAATGCTATCATCTTCCAGGGCATCACTCATATATCATCATGGGGACCAGTGTTCAGACTCAATATCACCGACATCGCGATCAACACACACACACACAACGTCTGGGAAGCGGTCATACTTCCTCCCCGGCAATGAGACGAAACATACCCATCATGTCTCACCCCTAATAAAAATCACATAATATAACCATGGACGCTAAATTTGATAGAGTGGATAGAGAGGATCTTTGGGAGGATATTCTTGATACTGCTAACAGTTATAAGGATAAATGGTTAATTGGAGGGGATTTCAACATAGTATTAACTCATGATGAGAAGATTGGGGGTAACCCTATAGACTATAGAGGGGCAGCTGATTTCAAGGATACTATAAATCAAGCAGGTTTTCTTCCATTTCCTTTCACTGTCTCTTGCTTTACATGGTGTAACAACAGAGATAGGGCATCTCGTATTTGGGCCAGACTTGATAGAGTTCTTGGCAATGAAGAATGGTTTCTTACCAATTATCAAACCTCCATACAACATCTTTCTCGCACCAAATCCGACCACAGTCCTCTTATTACCAATATTTTATTTCCATATGATGAAACCCCTAGACCTTTTCGCTTTATAAATGCCTGGATAAACCACCATTTATTCAAAGATATTGTAAAAAACGCGTGGGCAATTCCTCAAACAGGTGAACCTATGAAACTTTTTGCCTCAAAATTGAAGCACCTCAAACAGGCCCTCAAAGAGTGGAACCTAATGACTGTCAAAAAATTTGATGTTAGCCTAAGTGAAGCTGAAGACAACCTTCTAAAAAAAGAACACAAATATGATCTTGTTCCCAGTGAGAGTAATAGAACTGAATGGAGTAAAGCCCAAGCAGACTACCTTCTGAAGCTGAAAAATGAGGAAGAATACTGGAGACAAAAGGCGGGTATTAAATGGGCAGAAGTGGGTGATCATAATACTAAGTTTTTTCACTCTATAGTGAATCAAAAGCGAAGTATCAATACTATCCATAAAATAAAAAAGGAGAATG
This sequence comes from Sambucus nigra, assembly GCA_949130495.1. Taxonomy (NCBI): domain Eukaryota; kingdom Viridiplantae; phylum Streptophyta; class Magnoliopsida; order Dipsacales; family Adoxaceae; genus Sambucus; species Sambucus nigra. The sequence continues at coordinate 86,167,644 of OX422220.1, forward strand.
GCTCCTGGACACAATCAGTTTCTGAAATGGAACATGAAATTTGCAATCACTTCAAATCTATTCTGGAAGAAGAATCAACCTTGGCCACCAATGAAAATATTTTCCAGTGCATACCAAAGCTGATGAATAACGAGATGAATGAAATGATGGCTCAGATACCAAGCAAGGAAAAAATTCAAGAAGTAGTTTTTGCTATGAATAAAGATGGTGCAGCAGGTCCGGATGGCTTTAATGGTGTGTTTTATCAAAATTCTTGGGACATTATTAAAGACCTGACAACAGTGATTCAATCATTTTTTCTAGGAAGGGAAATACCTCTAAGCTGGTCTACCACAATCATTATCCTCATTCCTAAATTCCAAAATCCAAACAAATGCTCAGAATACCGTCCTATAAGTTTGTGCAATTTTTGCAAAATTTTTTTAACCAAAATCATTGCCAACCGTTTAAGAGATATTCTTCCCAAAATAATTTCCCTATCTCAAACGGGATTCATTAAAGGGCGTGATATCAATGAAAATATTCTTTTAGCCCAAGAAATGATGAAAATTTTTAATAAAAAAGTGCGTGGAGATAATGTGGTTTACAAACTTGACATGTCAAAAGCCTACGATCGTATCTCATGGCACTTTCTTATTAAAACTCTTCGATCATTTGGCTTTTGTGAACTAATCATAGATTGGATTTGGAGATGTATTTCAGGTTGCTGGTACTCAATATCCATAAATGGAAAACTCTGCGACTTTTTTCCATCTAAGAGAGGAGTGAGACGAGGAGATCCATTATCACCTGCACTTTTTGTGATTGCTTATGAAGTTTTATCACGAGGTCTTCATCAACAAAAGGAACAAAGACTTATCAACCACTTCTCTATACCTTTATCTTGTCCTCTAATTTCTTCATTATCTTTTGCGGATGATATTCTGATTTTTGCTTCGAGTGATAAGAAGAGTTCCAAAAATCTTCTCAAGTTTCTTCAAGAGTACGAAGATAATTCGGGGCAGCTGTTAAACCACTCCAAAAGCTTCTTTTTAATGTCGAAAAGAACCTCCAACAGCAAGATCCGTGCAATGCAACTTCTTACAGGTTTTTCTGCCAAAAAACCTCCTTTTAAATACCTAGGTGTGATGATATATGAAGGTAGAAAGAAGAGGTTACATTTTCAAGCTCTGGCAGATGCTATAAAAAATCGATTGACAGGTTGGGCAACGAAGACTCTATCTCAAGCAAGAAGAAATGTTCTCATTAAAAATGTTGCTCAATCTATGACCTATAACTACTTAGCAGCCATTGACCCTCCTAGTTCGACATTACAAGACATACAAAACTCATTTGCCAATTTCTCATGGGGCTCAAACGAAGGTAAATTCAAAAAACATTGGATTAAATGGGATAAAATTTACCTTCCAAAAAATAAAGGTGGGCTCGGTATAAGATCGATGGAAGATGTTTGTAGGGCGTACACTTGCAAATTATGGCATTCTTTCTTTAATAAAGATGGGCCGTGGTCTAAATTCATGAATGAAAAATATAAAAAACTTCAAAGACATGAATTTAGAGGCACCCCGTCTTTTTCAAGTCATACTTGGAAAAAAATGCAAAGGGAACTCTCAACCTACAGAGATTTGGAGGTGACTGAAAAATTCACGATAAAAATTGCATGGGAATTTCTAAGGAAAAAAGATTGTATTCAACTATCTTTCTCTTCTATTTGGGATAATCATATATTGCCTAAAGTTTCCACTTTCATGTGGAGACTTTTAAATAATGGTTTACCTTTAGATGAGAATATTAAAAACTTAAAAATTCCCCTTCCCTCGAAGTGTCGATTTTGTAATAATCCAAAGGAGGAAAATAGGGATCATTTATTTGCTACCGGTGAGATTGAAAAAGAGGTGTGGAGTTACTTTCAAAAAAGGTTGGCTCTTAAGTTCACCTTTTCAATCGTTAAAGGTGAGCTAATGAATTGGTGGTTACGTACTAGGGGGAAATCAATCAAAACAAAACTTTGCATAATGATCCCTTATTTCATTTGTTGGAGAATTTGGTGTTCCACGAATAAAAATGAGTTTGACAACATTGCGATGAATGCCCGAAACATCATTAAATTGATCTACGATGACATTGAGGTGGCCTTTAGAGCAAAGCCTTCAAAATATCCTCCGTGCTCCTTCTATGAAGACCTATTCAGGGAATTCAATATCTCTTATGTTTAATTTTTTGTTTTGTAAGTTTCCTTCTTTCCTAGAATGGCTCCTTCATGTAATGCCTCCGTGAGAGGGCTCTTCTCTCACATCGTCAAGAAATTCGATTTATATTGAAAAATATATATATATATATATATATATCCGTACCATATAATATATATACTTTACTCACATAGTATATATATAATCCACATAGTTCCTTAAACAAATATAAATGGCCATAATTGCCAATCACACATAGCGATGACCAATAATCCCAAAGATTCTCATAATTAATAATATTCGAGTATTCGCACACTCACGATACTAAACCCAAAAGTATCCCCCCGCTTGATAAATAACGTGTACCTTATTCACACTTAAGGATTTATACAATTTCTCAACTATACCCATTCACACTAAGTAAATACGCGTTTTTCCAAATTCATCCTAATAGTCTCGCGGGAGGTACTCAACCACAATTGTTATGATTATGTTTTCTACGTGCATAATTATATCTATACACGCTTGCCGAATGATTTTCTCGAATGCCTCTTGTCTCAAAACATTAATAAAATCCCAACCCTCGATCGTACTCTATATTAGTCAGAGGTTTTCCTATCCTCAAATCATCTTCTAGGAGTCCTAACATCCCATTTAGAAACTCCTATAAAAATCTCCAAAACCATAATTTAAGTCTCCCTAAACTTAAAAAGAGAAAACCTCAAAAATCTGTCAGGACCGAATCGATTCGGCCTGTCCGAATCGATTCGAAATGGTTCTACTTTCAAACTGTCTCTTATCAAATCGATTCGGCCTGTCCGAATCGATTCGTCTGATCCAAAATCCCCCAAAACTGCTTAGGTTTTATATATATCCCAAAAAACCCAAAACTCAATTCAATCTCCATTATTTTCCATTTTTGTTGTTTCTAAACTCATCCAACAACTCAATAAACATCTAAACTATGTTTTACAACTAACAAAACAATTAATTTGGGATATTAAACTATTTCTCTTATATTTAAACCCTTAAATCATAAAAACCCCAACTTATCATTTTAACCCATTTCAATCCATTTCTTCACTCCATTTACATGGACTTAACACTAGAAATCATTAAGAGTTTACATTACATCAATATGTAAACTCATATTCAAATTTTACCAAATTTATTTTAAGGGTTCTAACCCAAAATCATATAGTTTACGGACTATAATATGAAATAAATGCACAAAATGAAATAAAGCAAGTATACACTTGCCTGGAGGATGAAATCCGACGACCTCAAGTCAAATCCGACGGAGTTTGGATGAAATCCCCCATTTCTCTCTTCTTTTCTACTCTTCCTTCTTTCTCTCTTTCTTTTCTTTCTTCTCTTTCTCTCTATCGCGACCTTATAAGAGAAGAAAAGGGTTTATCCCTTAATAAACCCAAAAATGACTCGTTTACTCAATTACGAGTCCCTATTAATTTGAAAATTCTCGAAACTCAATTTCGACACCCGGATACTCAATTCTGATTATCTCCGCCATTCTGAGACTCACCAGGCACTCAAAATCTCCATCCGAGGTACTTGACCGCAATTCACTATTTTAGCCTAATAAATCTCAATGCGGGTTTTCCAATAAAAATATTACCCTTTGTCGCTTCTCCCAACTGCGACGTAAAATTAAAATACTTCGACTTATTTACTTTATCCCAAAAGTAAATATAACACCCATCGAAAAAAAAAATTAATCCTTGAAAACTCCAAAAATTACTATTCACAATAATTCTTAAATTCCCAAATTACTCTTAATTATTGAATTTAAATTTCCCATAAAAGTGCGGGGTATTACATGTATCCTCTTTATTTTAAGACAATTATCTACATAATTCAAATCTCTAGCAACAGAGATAAAAAATATCTCAGAAGAAATACAAAAAATAGACAATCAAATCCCCAAAGACCTTGTACAAGTATTATAAGATATAAATACTAAGACTAATCACATAGAAATTCTTAATAAAGAAATTTTAGAACTTCAAATTTGGACAAGAAACCAAGAAAGTGAGTTAGTCAAACTCATCAAAGAACAAGCCAAGCGTATTTCAAGACTAGACAATTATCTTCTTAATGGAAATAGTTAAGTCAGACTGGAATGAGGTACCTGAAAACCTCTCCATTCTGACTTTAGTAGATTTTTACCAAAGAATTCTAGAAAAGATAAGTGATGAAAGATTTTATTACCAGATAAATGAAAATGAGATTGCGAATGCTTCTAAAGTATCAAGACTTATACTTGAAAGATTAAATTTAATATGAACATCTATAGCATCCACACAAGACTGTAATAGTAGCTTTGTTAGAGACTTACAATTATATTTAAAAGCTAAGACAGAAGGTTTAATCACCTTTTATACAGACTTTGTTAAATTTCAGCAAAAGTTTGTTAAATTTTAGCAAAATTTAGCTATCTTAACAATATTGAAAGCCATAACCTATCTAGAATGGATAGTATTATTAACGAACTTAGACTTAATATAGCTCAAGCTGAAGAAAAATATGAAAAAATTATGAAGGGAATTAAGTATATATATATATATATATATATAATAAACCTTCCTAAGCAGAATTAGACTCTCCCTTTAAACTAACGCATTTAGATAAAATAAAATACTCCGTAGAATTTATAGAAGCAAGAATAACACAAGAATATGTACAAAAACAAGAAAAAGATGATGAAGTAAAAGACTATATTGCAAAATTTGTTAAATATATTACTAAGCGTAATGAAGAGATTGATGAAAATGTAACAAGAGAAAATAAGCTCTTTAAAGACGAAATCCTTAGTTAGATAAAAAGACAAAAGGATTATTCAAAATTTTTAGAAAGAATTGAGAAAAGACTTGAAGAAAAACAGGTAATCACCTATAAATTCAGAGAATCCCCTTATATGGAAACTAAGGAAGGAAAAACCATAGCTAGAAGTATTATAAACGATAGATTAGATAAGACTTGTAAGATAGTTAGCCATATCCCAAATATTGGACATACTAATTTTATGATCCAAAGACTTAAAGACTCATCCTCCAAAGTTAGAACATGGTGGAAAGAAAGAAACTTCACCAACCCTTTTTAATGGAAAGAATGGGGTGAAATTTACTAGAAAATTGTAGAATATTCCATACATAATGGATAATTTCCAGCAGTTAGATACATAGACTTTTTTAAAGAAGTAGCCACTCTCAAGACTCCTAATTATAACATGACTTACCATTGTATAAATCATGTGTTAGATAAGTCATATATTAAGCTTCAAGTTTTTTACTCAAAATGTCTAAGATCAAGGTGAATTAATAGAAAATTATAGTTCCGAACCTTTGGACTCTTTCAAGCAAGAATCCAAGGTTTATATTGACCTCAAAATAGCATCAACATATTATTTTTCTTAATAGATCAAAGATGAAAGGATTTTAAGAAAAACCTCATTGGGATAACCCAATTAGAAATGCCAAACAATATAGGATACTTTAATGTCATTTCAGCATTTACGGTAATCGTAGACAGAGCCAAATATTTTAATTTAATCCTATATGTAAGTGGCTATGAAGACTATATTATCCCAAATGCTAATATCAATATAGAATTCCAAAGCTATGTCAAATTTTCCCAATTCCCCTATGAAGGAATGCTACCAGGAATTCCTAGTGAAAGACTTAATGAAGAAATATTGGTTATAACCAATAATTCAGACTACAATCATACTTACAGTATTAGGAATACTGAACCTATGAGAGAAAAAGCTAAGGCTCTTTGGTAATTGCCTGAATTTCAAGAAGAAAAAAAAACTATACAAAATAAACGCTTGTTTATTAATCAAGACGATGTCACTGGAAACATTATTATCCAATTTGGTCCTCCTAAGACTATTAGTAAAAGTCTCTATATTGTAGAAATTAGATTTAGAAATATGGGACAAGCCATACTTGGTGATCCTTCAGAAGTATAATGCAATAGTAAAGTTATTTCTAGCTTATTACGATAAGATCCAGTAATTAGAAATAAAAGATCAATTGAACAAAAAGATTTAGTTAGAGAAAAGGCTATAATCTATAACTTTGGGCATGAACCCTCAGAATTGGACATAAAGACATTTAAAGAACATCTTAATAGAAGGCATTATGTTAGATTTCAAGACAATGATAGATTAAATATGATATCCCAAGACCATATGTTAAAACTAAAAGAATCTTTGAATACCAAAAAAAATCTTAGAACCCTTATATTAATAGAAGAACGAGAAGAAAGATTAATGTAAGCTACACAGGTAGGTCCTGCTAACTAAGTAATTGGAATCAATAATAGGCTGAACGATGCTCCCAAACTCTTTAGTAAATCATTAGGAATAAGCATTCCTATTTATTCAAATACTCTAGTAAATACTAAACCTAATTATATAAAAGACTTTCCAACTAGTGACAAGAGTTTTACTCTAGTTAAGACCATGGAAAGTCAAGCCATAAACTCAATTGGAATATACATTAATTTAGAAAATGTTCAAGATAGAAAGAAAGCCTTAGATAAATGGCGTAATCAAATGAACATGTTTTTTATATCTAATGAACAATGGCTTACAAGTTCATGTAAACAATACGCTGAGTAATGCATTAGAGGAATTGATAAGAATTATTTAGACAACCTTAGACAAGCTACAGATGCAGAATTCATAGTTCAAGCTGAAAAAAATGAAAGAACATCAAGATGAAAGATCAATTAAAGAATATATTCAATTATTTACGACATAATTCATTGGAGCTGGACATTTAGCTCAAATTAATGAACAAAACTTAACAAAAACTAAGCTAGCCCTTCTTAGTATTTGCAAATTAGGTAAGATCAACAAATATAGCAATAATTACGAACCACTATATTACCAAATTAAAGAATTTAATGAGGCTTTAAAAGATGAGTAGTTTAGAAAAATACTAGCTATTAGACAAATCCTAATTAATGATTACAGGAATCGAACATGAGTTGCTGGAATCACGAATAGCTCCCTTAGTAAAAGAATAAATTTTGCCAAAGACTATATTATACCTAAAAAATGAGACATAACTAAAGAAAAGTTAATTGAAGAAACTTTTAAACAGATTCCTATAATTAAAGACGAAAGGGACATTGCTCCAATCCAATGGATATGTGTAATGAATCTAGAGAAAGTAAATTCAAAAGGAATAAGATAGATTGGAAACAGAGGCTAGGCCTTTCGATTTTCCAAAGAAACATAAATTCATACCATCTACTACCTTTAGAGAAATAAATTTAAAGCCAAGTAAAATAGATTTCACCAAAGACGGTATTTTAAGAAGAATACCAATAAACATAAGAAAGTTCTTAATTACATGAAAGAAAAATAAATAGTTCATTTTAAGACATCTACGAAAGAATATTGGACTTGTGGCAAAGAAAGACACTTTGCTAAAGATTGTCCTAACAAGAAGGACAAACAAAGTATTAAGATTATTAATACAATATTAGATTTTGCAGATAAAGTAGAATTACATATACTATATGATATAGAAATATCAGACATAGAAAATGATGATAATACCAGTATCTATAGTGCATATACAGATAGTGATTCAGAAGGCTCTAATGGTGATATTAATGAGTATGAAGACTCCTAAGATACTCTAGACTTATATCTGATGCAAATTGATCAAGAAGATGATTATATAGATTTTGAAGAAGCTTGGTATAAATGTAATTAAGCCCATTTTTAAAGAAAAGATGGACAGTGAGTAATCCTAAGTTACTAACATATATACCTAGATGTTACTACGATAAAAAAACATTATTGCACATTCGAAATGAAATGTAATAAGAAAGACTTTAGTTATGTAGAATGTTTTGAGACTATACAAACTGAACTATTTTTGGTTTGTATTATTTGTCAATTACACTAGAGAGCTAGATTTGAGAAATTTATACTAACCAATATGATGCTCAACTGGATCAAGATATTAAACTTTATTATCAAGACAAAGATAAAAATATTGCCAAGATATTACAAGAAAATGTAGACTTAAAAGGAAAGGGAATCTCCTATGATCTAGAAGAAAGGTACTCATAAAGTAGTACAGAAGATTTAACACCAATAGATACTATAGATAAACCTCACAAAGAAATATCTATTCTAGAAAAGAAAAATTTAGAAACCTAATGCTTGTTTTATAGAATTATTTATACTACACAAAGATTATACTAAAAGACTTCTAGCTTTTATAGTTATCGAATACTCGCAGAGTATTTGTAAGGCTAATGCCTTCCCTGTGAGATCCATGGTAAGGTATCTAATGGAGAACCATTTACCTTATATTTTCAGACTATTCCTATTTTCTTCAAAATAGGAAATAAGACAAACAAAATTGTAAATCATCAGTTTTGGATTATGGATCCCAGACCTAATTTTATAGGAAACGTTATTCTAGGCCAAGACTTTATTAGTAAATATCATCATTATACCTTGTATAATAACAAGATATTACTTAGCAATAAAGAGGATTTTACTATTATCGCCCCTCTAATTTATCACAAGATTGCTTTCGACCTTATGCAGGTCAAGCCCAATTATAGACCAATCACCCATCAGAGTTCTTCAGCTGAGCATAGTGGACCTAGACATACAAACCAATAAGAATCTCAAGAAATAACTAAACCCTTATCAAAATAATCTAAGTGTCTAGACCAAAAGTGTTATAAGAAAATAGTACTTATACAACGAGAAATACTAGATCAATCCTAACAAGCCTTATTAGAGGCCCAAGCTATATCCAAACAAAAGAAAATGGATATAGAACCAGAAAAAGAAAAAAACTAGGCAATTGACAGAGACTACTTTAGGAGAAAATCCCATTGCTAAGTGGGAAAAAGATCAAAGTTATTGTGAAATTATTCCTATTAACCCAAATGTCACTATTAATAGTGGAACCTATAAGAAAGGATATTCACAAGAAGATAGAGAAGAATTCAAAAAAGACATAGATGGAATACTTAAACTAGGCATTGTTAGAGATAGTAAAAGTAGACATAATATCCTCGCCTTCTACGTTCAAAATGAGTCTGAACGAAAGAGAGGAAAAGGACATATGGTCATAGATTATAGGCACCTTAATAAGAATTGTGAATTCGATTCTTATAAAATGCCAGACAAGATAGTCTAATCAATCTGATAGAAGATATAGTTATATTTAGTAAGTTTGATTACATGTCAAACATTTGGAAAACTAAGATGCACCGAGACAGCAGAGCTTGTACGGCCTTTAATGTTCCCCAAGGAAGGTATGAATGGTTAGTTATGGTGTTTGGATAGTTGAATGCTCCTCAAGTATTCCAAAAATGAATGGATAATATTTTTAGACCCTACTCAAAAAAATTTCTTATTTACATAGATGATATTCTTATAGCGAGCAAGACTGAAGTAGAACATGTGGACCATCTTAACAAAATTATTTAAAATTAGATAAACGTGAAATTATTGTTTCTAAAAAGAAAATGCATTTGTTCCAGACTAAAATAGACTTTATGGGAATTCGTATGAATAAAGGAAAATTATCCTTAGCAGAACACATAACCAAGAAGATTCTTGAATTTCCAGACCAACTTAGAGATATAAAATAATTACAATCATTTTTAGGATTGGTTAATTGTGTTGCAGACTTTATTAAAAATCTTTCTTTAAAAAGACTATGCTTAACGTCCAAATTAGAAGGAACAGATAAGACTAATCCTTTGAAATGGACTAAAGACGACTTTGAAGTTATAAGACAGATCAAAGAAGCATTCAAGAATATTCCTCTACTTGAGCTGCCTAATAACGAAGACCGGTTTATAGTAAAAACGGATGCTTCAGACAAGCAATGAGGAGCAGTGTAATTTGTCATTGACCATCAGACTAGATACAGTTTCAGAACCTTTACTGATCCGAAAATAAGATATATTGCCCATGAAAAAGAAGTTTTAGCTATAATTCGCACTATACAAAAATATATGCCTTTTCTTAAACCTAAGCATTTTACTGTTTATACTTGTTCATCTTATGAAGCAAAATTCAGAGACTTAGACTTATCAAAATCAAAAACTACTAGATTAATTATATTGCAGCAATTGATTGGTGGATATGACTTCTCTGTTATTCATATTTAAAAAATTAAAAACACCACTCCAGACATCATATAAAGATAACCCATGTTTGCTAATAATGTTATTTCTTATTTTGTGATGCAAATAGATTTAGACAACATGAGTTCCTCTGGACTAAACAAAGAAAACGTTGTAGATTATCTTATGCACGTAAAACCAAATGATGGTAAAATACAAAAATAGGCTCAGACTTATAACCAAGACAATCAAGAAAGACCAATTCTGGAAAACTTCGATGATATTCCTGATCCACCTGGAAAATCAAGAAATGAAATTATTTCCCATAATAGACTTATTAGGAAAATTTATTTTCTCTAATATAGACTAGATTAAAGATATCTAGACTTAATAAAATATAAACGAGAATTTTCAAATGATGAAAATACTCTTATAAATGCCATATGATATTCATAAAGAATAAGCTATGGGTAAAATTCAAGCAGAACTTAGTGGTTGCTACTAGATTCATGAGAACCCAAAGACTTACAGTTACTCAACTCAGTGGTATTGCTATTCCTAGACCTCAGATGCAGGCATACGCTCAGATTATTGAAGAAACCTCCAAAACTAGACCTCTTGATAATCTTTTTTATCAATAAAATACTTTTAAGACTAAGATTGTTACACCATTTGGTAATAATAAACTTCCAATTTTAGAAGACTGTCGAAAAGAGGATGATAGCATTATTTGAGCATTTCATTATGTTATTATCCGAGATTAATGGAGAGCATTTCATTATGATATCTTTTTGGAGAAAAAAAAATGGCACATATAACTCTTGAAGACAATGGATTCATTGGACTCGTCCATACACAGACTCTAGAAGACGCTATTACTATTAGAAAACTGTCCAGAGTATGTCAAGAAGATAGAAGAATTTTTTTCCCTTGTTTACTAGAATTTATCAGATCCCTCCAAATTCTTGTAGGGGAAAGGGGGTTTAAGGATTAAGACTCTTTAGATTTTCATCCTTTGCATTTGAAGACTTTGAGATCCTTTCTGAAAACGATACTAAAGACTTATCTATTGACAAGTCCAAATTTCAGATTGCCCAAGCCATGGAAATAATCAAGATTATGTAATTTCTAATGAGCCAAGAAATATGGTATATTGTATACCATAATGTAGACTTAATTATTCAAGATGATGAGCCATTCAACGGTAGGCTTAGAAGAGAATCTAAAGAAGTGGTGGAAGTAGATTTGCCAACTAGCATCAGGGTGGTGGGCCTTATTGATGAATACTACAGTAACAACAATGCTCCAACAAATATAGACAAATCAGAAAAGATAAAGGAAGACACAGAGGGGATAGAGAAGGGCCCCTCTCTATACTACGAATGCGTGACTCAGAAGATAAAATTATTACATCGCTTTTTGAAAAGTAGAAGATTCGTTGAAATTATCACAAGACAATAGGTTTACTTTTCGGGAAGGAATAGACCTGACATGTATGGGCCATCTGAAGAAATTATTAAAAGACGAAAGTTTTGCTTTATGTAAAGCAAATCATTATAGACTTTAATAATTATTTTTATGTCACCGATTTTTCTTTCCACACCCGGTTGCCAGTCAGTTGTAAAATCCCTTAAACTATAAAAGGGAGAGTTTGTATGTTGTGAAAGAGATCGAAAAAAAGAGCGAGAAGGCAAAATAGAGAAGGAGAGAAGTAGTAATATGTCTATTAGTGAGTAAACCTCTCATAGTTAGGGGAAAGGTGAAAGTTATATGTATTAGTGTTATGAAATAAAAGTATCTTCTTTTCCCAAATCTCTTATGTTACGTGATTATTATTCTCTAAACATCTCCAACTTTATGTTCATAGAGGACTATTGTGTGGGCCCTCAAGTCTAGCACGTAGGTGTTATGATGTTGAACCGCCATCAGGTGCAGATTTGTCTTAAGTCGTTATCCAGGTGGGTGTTAGGCATGGTGGCGTACAATCAAGAAATGGGTCCCACTCCAATAGAGGATTGAGGTGCGATACATAAAAAGAGAGTTGTAGGAGGTACAAACCGGAGAAAGATAATAAAAAATTAAAGAGACAAAGGGAAGAAGATAAATAAATTACAGACCAAAAGGAAGGTATAAACTCAAACCAAACCCCTAACTATTTCAAATATTATTGTTAAATTTCAAAAGTAACTATATGATCCTTCAAATAACTAAAGACTTTTTAGCATTTTTTAATCAAACAAACCCAAACTTAACAAGAGAAATCCATAAGTGGACTCTCTCACACCCCTCAGAAAGACTACTTATAGAAACTGTTTTAATATACGGAGGAGGTACCTATAAATACGTAGACCAGATTATTGAGTGGTTAATACGCGAAGTACCTAGAATATAAATAAATAGAACGTAGATCCATGATCTCTCCAAGCAAGACTTAAGAACTACAGAATTTGCAGAAGAGCTTTCACATACAGAAAAATATCAAGAATATACTAGAATACTTAGAGATACTATAGACATACTGAAATATATTAAAAGAAAAAGATCAACCGAAACGAGAACTATCTTGATTAGATCAGGAGTAGTTCATCCAATCCTTAAATTCATGGAAACTGCCTTTCCCAGAACTTATCGAAGATTTTTGTCCTCCTAAGGTGACAGTAAATTAGACGAATTCATATAAAATGACCTAATCTATATTATTAACCAAATATATAAAGAGACTAGACGAATAAAACCTCAATATCGCATAAGATGTTTAAAGCTAGATTATTTTCCTTCAAAACCACTTGAAATTTCTAGACATCCTAAGAAAAATACTTGGATAGATAATTATCACTATTCTGAAATACAATACAATAGTGATGGAGAAATCTTAAGAGGTAGCCTCAAACCATTCTACGCTTTGTAACAACCCGCCCTTTTGGAGACGATTAAATTCCATAATTAAAAATAAATTGGAATTTGGGGAATTTTCTTAAATAGTAATTTTTGAGATTTCCGAGGATTAAATGAGTTTCGAAGGATGCTGTGATTATTTTTGGGATTGTATAGGTCGAAATATTTTAATTATATGTCGCCGTGGAGAAAAGCGACATGATGTAAGATTTTTAATTAGAAAACTCGCATTTATTTATTTTGGGTTGGAATAGTGATTTGCGGTCAAGTACCTCGGATGGGAATTTCGACTGTGCCATGATTCTCGGAATGGTCGAGATAGTCGGAAAAGAGTGTCCGATAGTCGAAAATGAGTTTCGGGTAATTTTAGAGGTAAAAGTAACTCGTAATTGGGTAAACGAGTCGTTTTTGGGTTTTAAGGGGTTAAACCCTTTTCTTTCTATATAAAGAGAGGGAGAGGGAGAAAAAGAGAAAGAAAGAAGAGAAAAGAGAGAGAAGAGAGAGAGGAAGAAGAAAAGAGGAAGAAAAGGGGAGAATCCGGCCTACCTCTGTGGGATTCGGCTCGAGGTCGTCGGATTATATCCACGAGGCAAGTGTTTACTTGCCTTATTTATCTTTTTGCATAAATATCTCATACCATAGTTTGGTATAAACAAACCCTAATGGTTTTGGGGTGGGTTATCGTGGATAAAACGGGTTTTTGGGAGTTAAAACAATTAAACCCCAAATAATATTTCAATTTATGGAACTTAGGTTTTAACCTAAATTAATTGGTGGTTTTGGGTTCTAGGACGTTTAGAACCCTTATTATATGTGTATTTGTAGTTGGTTGAGGTTGTAGGACGTTGGGTAAGGCGACAAAAGCTTGGGAGAAGCTTTAATGGCCGAAATCGTCTCGGAGAAGACGATGAATAGTAACCCGTCACTTTAGGGGGCCTTTTTGGTCAGGAAAAGAATTGATTTAGCTTTCGGCCAAAACATCAAAGTTGTAGATATTTTCGATACTGTCGCGTGGGCGCCGACCGCGTATTTTTCTGATTTTTATACGATTTGATATGATTTTTACAAGATGACAGCTCCGGGTTGAAATCATCAACTCGGAAATCAAATCGGGAATTGGAAAAATTACGACTAGAATTAATCGTGTAGATGTGTGCGATTATTTTTGGTGTAGTTTAGAAACCCCGTTAATGAATTTGGGTGGTTGGATTAAGGAATTGAGAAATTTTAATTTGGGAGACCTGGTGTGACCGGTCGACCGCGCCCCTAAGGCCGGTCGACCGCGTCAAGGAGAAAGGGCCTACTGCTTTGTTTCGTAGGCTTATTTGTAACCCGCGGTGGACCTGGGGTCTAGGACCGGTCGACCAGTGCCCTGTTTTCAGCCCAAGATTTTGGAGATTATGATTATTTCTCCTTTTTGAGTTTAATGTTTAAGGGCTTTACAAATTAGAGATTATGGAGGGTTATGTCCTAAAGGACTTGAGGAATTGGGAGTGTATATATATGTGTATATTCACTTAGAGTGAATTAGTATAATTGGAGATATCCAAATGAATCCCTAGATGGGATTTTGATATATATTACTTATTAAAGTAAGAATATACTTTGGGTTTAGTATTATGCATATATGAATGCATGATTATGATTCTTTGAGAGAATCTTTGGGATTATTGGTCATCGATAGATGGTTTGGCAAATATGGCCATTTTTATATATTCAGGTAGGAATATATATATATATATATATATATATATATATATATATATATATATTCAGGTAGGAAAAAGGGAAATGGGATGATATAAAACGGAAAAGCATTTTTTATGATAATAAAATTGGCTTTTAAAAGTATATGATTTGTTAAAGAAATTCATGATAATGAATTGGCTTTTATATTTACATTTCCTGAGTATAAAAAGGGAAATGGAAAGTTTTGAGAAAAATGAAAGTATTGATAAATACTTGATATATGAATCCTCAGTCCGGGAGATAGATCCGGATGATTATGGAAATATGTATATATAAATGGATGAATCGAGTACCGAGGGTCTAATGGATCCCGATGATCGACCTTGCCGCATAGTAGTGTATCGTGGGGGTTCCTTGTTTGGATTTCGCTTTGCGAGACACCCCACGCACGAATATGGCAATGTGTTGAGACTGGGGAGAAGTTTAATCCTTAGTGCTCTAATATTATAAATGCTTATGGTATATATTTATATATATCTTTCTGTACTGAGGGACTGGCGGATCTCGACGATCGACCGTGCCACGTAGTAGTGTATCGGGGGGGTTCCTTGTTTGGATTTCGCTTTGCGAGACACCCCACGCACGAACATGGCATAACGTTGAGACTGGGGTGAAGTTTAGCCCTTAGTACATTGCTTGGACTATCTAGGATTGATAGTGGGTTGGTGATAGACTAGTTTAGCAGGATAGCTTGACTAGGATGTTTAGAGGGATGCGTTAGGAGTGCACTATTAGTGGAGAGGTGAGGGGTATCTCATGGGAGTGCGATACCAAATTTAAATATGAGATAAAACCTTTTTCTAAAAATAAGGAATTTATGCACTTGCAAAATATTTTCAAAACTCGGGCTCTGACCCGTTTATCTACTTTTTCTTTCTTTCTATATTATATATATACATAGGTGTCCAGACACAGGGACGCCTGGATGGCACTTCTTTCGAGTCAGACGTCAGCTGCAGCAGCTGTGGATGCATGCAGGTTTTTGATAGCCGCTTCCATTATTGTACTCTAGATAGGAGGTATTGTATAAACATTCGAGCCAATGGTCCAATTGCATTTAGTTATTCTTTCAGTACAGCATTCGATATGGTTGTATATTTTGACCGAGTGTTCGGTTACTTTATTTCATTTCAGTTTCATTTACGCATAAACTGTGTGGATGTTTTATTTATTGTTGTTATAAAGAGTAGTAAAGTTAAAATTTTGACACCGGCCTAATAGGTTATTAGTAATTAAATGGATTTTCGACAGTGATGCTAAGAATGATCCATATGAGACTCCTATTTTAATTTAATATTGGAGTGATCGCCCGGTATCTTATTAGGCGGGGTGTTACAGATGGTATCAGAGCATCAGGTTCTATTGTCCTTAGGAATCTGTGCGGACGTGCTACGCTTTCAGCGTTGCTCTCGATTTGTTATAGAGCCTCAGGAATAGGATTGTTGATTTCTCTTGTGAGATTTCGTTCTCCCGCCATATTATGAGATTATAGAAATCTTTTGTGCGCTCGTTTGAGAATCATGTGCGGAGCTTGGATGGCAGCAGGAGGTGAGGCTTAGCTGGAGCAGCTGGTAGAAGGTTGGGATCAGGACCTTAGTAGAGGTCACTCTCCCTATGGTAATTGTTAAGGATTTCGGTGGTGACTACTAAATAATAAGTAGTTATGAGTACCGTAGTACCGCTGAAGTGGAGAGTGGTACTAAAGTCGAATTCCTCATGGAAATTGAGTGTTCAAAAGGGATCTTACGGATAGTTCTAACCGTGAGTCCCCATGAATCAGCAGGATGAGAAGAATGCTGTTTTGGGAATTATTCGCCTAAGGTTCAGCCAGAGGCCGACGGTGAATAAAGAGTATTATGGCGAAGTGAACCTTGTACCTAAGTGAGTTAGGTGCAATGAATATTGAGTCCTTTCCAAGAAGGATGGGCTCACTAAAGAATGGGTATGTTCGAGGACCCCATGGTTGGACCTCCACTCGGGGAATTTGTTAAAATGAAGTTGTTGTTATGAGTTTTACCTCAATTGAGGAGGTATATTTGGCGTGACTAGATAAAGTCGCGGTATTAGTTAGCCCTAGACTCGTGTGTGTAATTTGAGTTATGGCGGTCACGATAACATAATAACATGTATGTCTATGTATTTTTCTGCGATAGCGGGATTTTGTTTTCCTTCACTCGTCATAGAGGCGGGTGTTTATATTTTATATATTCTATAAGATGATGGTATTTTTGGAACGATAGCAGGCTAATGATGGCAAGACTATCGTGTCCATGGTTCCTGGAGGGAACGGGTTGTAGTTGCGGTGTCTCACCTAGATATAGGTTGAGTTCACCTTATTTGTTATGGGTTAATGGAACTTCAATGAGAAGAGGTTTCCTTATCGTGATTTGGGTTTATGGCGACCTTATATATATGATTTAAGGCCGCAGGATTTTCGTTGAGCTGAACATAATGCTCATTATTGTTTGCGCAAGGACTTAAAAATAAGTGCGAGCGCAGGGTGGTATGACTCTTAGTTAGAGATAGGAGTTCAGACCACCTTTTTGTTGGATTAGGGGATAGGGATATCCCGGTTGCATGTTGAAATGACGGAACTCCATAACCAACGAAGTCAAGGGTTAATGTGTGGAGGGGTTCCTTGTTTGGATTTCGCTTTGAGACACTCCACACATGACTCTTAACTGCGTCGGGAGTGGGGAGCTGTTATGGGATGCAAGGATGTTGATTTTGTGGAAAGGTCTTATAGTGTGGATGAACCACTATAGGCTATGAGCGACATGATGTTGATATACTATGGAAAGATTGTGCTATGGAAAAGCACTAAAGTGGTCCCCTCGCCACAAGTGGGTGGGTGAGGTTGGACTTAGAGAAATTGATTTGAGGACAATAGTCAGGCCTTAATGAAAAGGCAAATTTTTGTAATACCCCGTAATTTTTATGACTTTTAAAATGGGTTATATTTTCAATTAACGGATTAATTGGATTTTATTATAAATTAATTCATTTGGGTTTTATCCGAATTGTGGATATTAAAATGGATGATTCTGAATATTACTTAAAGATATTTAGGTAATATATGAATGTGATGTCATTGATATGATGGTATGATATAAATTCGGTAATTTGAATTTTTAGTCAGACGCGGTATGGGACGTGTCGGGACTAATTTATTAAATTAAAAAGGAAATTTATTTTTCTATCGACCTTATAGTCATTTCGACTGCGTCGTTGCGTCCGGAAGGGTTGAAATAGTCAGAAAAGTCTATTTGGATGTTGGATTTGGGTCTCGGGTCATTTGGAAATGAAAAGACAACCCAAAAGGGCATTTTGGTTATTTTTACAAGGGGGATGAATAGTGATTTCGGGTTTTGTCTTATTATAAGTATTTGGAGATTAGTTGAATGTGGGTTCATTCATCTCTTCTACACAAAATTGAAAGGTCATCTTCATAGAGAGAGTGAAAGGTTGCTTGGGAAGAGAAAAGTTTGCTTGGAAAGGAGGAGAACTAAAGACCAAAGGTCACCACCACCAACCACCACCGAAAGTGGCCGGAAAAAGGGAGAACCACCTATGTTATTCAACCCCAAAGGACCAGATCTTCATTAAAGGCAAGTTTTTGATATTTTCAATTTAAGTTCGTATATTGTCCATGTTAGGATAGTTATAAAAAGAGATGATTTTCATGCTTGGAAGATGAAAGGATATAGTTGTTAATGGATTTTTGGAATCTAAAAATATATAGGAATTAAACTCATGTTGTAGGTAGTTAGTAATCCAATAAATATTCATTATGAAAATAATTTAGTGTTCTTGAAGATAATATGTTGATAATTTTCTGGAAAAAGAGGCAAAAACGAGTGGAATGAGAAGAGCCAATTTGGAATGTTTAGATCTTCTTTTTGAGTGCATTTGGATGAGATTTAAGAAAAACTCAAAACACATACCTGACTCAATTTTTCGTGTAGAATCCAAATCTGAAGTCGTATTGATGATTCGAATAATTTTTGGATCTGATTTTTCTGAGTATTGAAAATATGAGAATTCATGATGTTGTTTCTTTTTAATGTTGGTTTTTATCCCAAAACTTTTGTGGATCTTTGGTTATTATTAATTGGATATTATGGGACTTAGAAAATATCAGTAGACCCTTGATAAGATTTGAATTAATTTGATTGGGATTTAAATTGATTAGAATGATGATAATTAAATTAAAGAAATTTCGGTTGCTAGATTCATTTGTTGGATTATAACTGGTTTGCTTGAGGATTAAGGATAGGTCCAGTAGTGGTGATTGAATGTAACACCTGGGTAGCCTTAGGATTTCAATATGAACATCAAGGACTGAGTTTAATCTCATTATTGATTGTGCAAGGACTAAGTGTAATACGAGCGCTTAGCAGTATGACTCCTGGATAGAGATGGGAGTTTAGAACACATTTGGTTGAAAGAGGGTATGAGGTTATCCCGATAACGTATTTGAAGTTGACGGACCTCCTCGATCGACAAAGTTAAGTAGTAGTGTATTGGAGGGGTTCCTTGTTTGGATTTCGCTTTACGAGACGCTCCGCGCATGAACCTTAACGACGTCGGGAGTGGAGAGATGTTATAGGATGCGAGGATAATTAAATTATGAAGTAAAGATATGACATTTTAATACATGGGATTTAAAGAGATACAATGCTACGTAAGGGAATAATCTAAGGTTATTGTGAGTACCTTGTTGTTAGTATACTATAGGTATGATAATGCCTATTTGATTGATTAATGATTATGTGTATGACATACCTAGCTTACTTGCTATCGGTGGGAGGTTTGCGCGTGAGGGCAGTCATATCCTGATGAATCCATGGGATCTTTGATTTGTCGCTCGAGAACATAGGTCTATGAAAGACTTATCGGGGAGTTGATAAGTCCGCTGACTATGGGTACGTAGGTATGTGCGTGACCCATGGGTATAAGAACTATGTTCGCCTCCAATGATTGTGTTGTTGTTTGTGGTTCGAGGAATCTTAACGAACCTTTAGTCCCTTATTCGGCGACAAGCGATATTGGGACATGATAGTAGAGTAATGCATTGCACCGCAGCTGTGACTCGGGGTGCCGTATTATATATGAATATATATATAATGGATTAAATGAATGATTGGATATATATTGTGGTTAAATCTATCTACAGTGATAATTGTAGATAACGGTGAATAAAGGAAGAAAATGGAATTAAGTTAATGAATGTTTATGCTTATAGAATAGAAAAGTTTAATTCATATTAATGAGAAATGATTCATGTTAATGAGCAACGATTCATATAAATGAAAAATGTATAAGAATGATTATATAACGTATGGTATGGGACATACGGGGTTATGATATGGGAATGAAATTATATTATGGAATTGTTAAAGAGGAACCATTAACTAGGAGGTTAATAGGAAACGTTAAGTGTTCACTCTAGTTGAGAGGTGAGAATGGCAAGTGAGAGTTGGGTCTAACATGTACATAATAAAAGATTTATTGCACTTGTTAAATACTTGTTGTTTTAAAAATCATTTGCACATTCGGGCTCTGACCCGTTTCCTTGCATATTTTCTTTTCTATTGTATCTTCTATATCAGGTGTCCAGCAACAGGGACGCCAATCTTAGTGAATTATGATGAGCTATGGAGCTATGGAGTATTGCTTAGACGATTATCTTCATTTGATTCACAATATTCTTAGTTAGGGCATGTCGCCCAAAGGATTCAGTTATCTTCTTCTATCGGGGTCAAATACTATGGTATTCGTGTCATTTTAATACATTTGATATTGTTGGGATTACTGTAATGGATTAATATTATTTGGGAATGTTTATTCCAATTGCATTCAAATTATTTTGTGTTATCTAATTGGTTATCAGTGTTGTAAAATAAAATGTGTTGTGTTATTCTTAAACTGGAAATGGATTTTGTTAAATTAAAATTTGAAAAGTTTTTAACACCAGCTAAATTGAGTATTGGGTGAGTTGTAAATGTTTTCGACAGTGATGCTAAGAATGAGCCAACTGTATATTCTGTTTTAATTTGGTATGGGACTGGCCACCCGGTATTTAATTAGGCGGGGTGTTACAATTTTGAGGAGATAAATTTTGGGTATTATGTTCGTGACACTTTCTATAGAAAGTGGGCACTTCGATTGGTTAGGTTTCCTTCCGTATGGGCGGAAGGATATGGTAGTAGAAATGCGTTCGTAGTTTAGCGTAGGCAGTATTTAGGACGTCCCGCTGGTGTGCCTTAGGTCGCTATATCTCGATGACCGACTATGCGAGGGAGTAGTGTAATGGGAG
The DNA here is from genome assembly GCA_949130495.1 of Sambucus nigra. Taxonomy (NCBI): domain Eukaryota; kingdom Viridiplantae; phylum Streptophyta; class Magnoliopsida; order Dipsacales; family Adoxaceae; genus Sambucus; species Sambucus nigra. Next base: position 86,188,938 of record OX422220.1, read on the forward strand.
GGTTCCTTGTTTGGATTTCGCCTTGGCGAGACGTCCCACGCATGAAACCAAGCAATTGTCGGGAGTTAAGAGAGGCCTTGGGCATTAGGGACATACTTAGGATTATAGTAGTTTCGCGTATGTAGTACATCGCATAGACCTTAGTATTATTAGGATGTAAGTTTAGTATAGTTAGTGACGAATTGAATTGAATTTCAAGGTTTGGGAGGACCCATAGGTGAGTATTTCACCGAGGAAAGAAGATCCTTATTGGGACAGAGTGTTACGTGTCAGACGTTCACTACGGATGTGCAGATCTGCACAAGTTGGAAAGGTGTATGGGCACCTTGGTAAGATGGTTTTATATACCACCTGGAATAGAATGGGCGTAGTATATAAGGTTGAAATTCATGCCGATAGGCATTATAGATGATGGGTATTATGTGACGTATTAGAGTCACTTTACAATCGTGGTAGTCGTGTAACATATGGTTGGGAACCATTGGGTTAGTATCGTTTCCCTTGAGAAATTAGGATTTGGAGTGATCCTAGTTATATGGTGTAGGTTGTATCCGAATTTCGAGGACGAAATTCCATTGTAAGGGGGGGAGTATGTAACAACCCGCCCTTTTGGAGACAATTAAATTCCATAATTAAAAATAAATTGGAATTTGGGGAATTTTCTTAAATAGTAATTTTTGAGATTTTCGAGGATTAAATGAGTTTCGAATGATGTTGTGATTATTTTTGGGACTGTATAGGTCGAAATATTTTAATTATATGTCGCCGTGGAGAAAAGCGACACGATGTAAGATTTTTAATTAGAAAACCCGCATTTATTTATTTTGGGTTGGAATAGTGATTTGCGGTCAAGTACCTCGGATGGGAATTTCGACTGCGCCATGATTCTCGGAATGGTCAAGATAGTCGGAAAAGAGTGTCCGATAGTTAAAAATGAGTTTCGGGTAATTTTAGAGGTAAAAGTAACTCGTAATTGGGTAAACGAGTCGTTTTTGGGTTTTAAGGGGTTAAACCCTTTTCTTTCTATATAAAGAGAGGGAGAGGGAGAAAAAGAGAAAGAAAGAAGAGAAAAGAGAGAGAAGAGAGAGAGGAAGAAGAAAAGAGGAAGAAAATGCGGGATTCGACTCGAGGTCGTCGGATTATATCCACGAGGCAAGTGTTTACTTGCTTTATTTATCTTTTTGCATAAATATCTCATACCGTAGTTTGGTATAAACAAACCCTAATGGTTTTGGGGTGGGTTATCGTGGATAAAACGGGTTTTTGGGAGTTAAAACAATTAAACCCCAAATAATATTTCAATTTATGGAACTTAGGTTTTAACCTAAATTAATTGCTGGTTTGGGGTTCTAGGATGTTTAGAACCTTTAATATATGTGTATTTGTAGTTGGTTGAGGTTGTAGGACGTTGGGTAAGGCGACAAAATCTTGGGAGAAGCTTTAATGGCCGAAATTGTCTCGGAGAAGACGATGAATAGTAACCCGTCACTTTAGGGGGGCTTTTTGGCCAGGAAAAGAATTGATTTAGCTTTCGGCCAAAACACGAAAGTTGTAGATATTTTCGATACGGCCGCGTGGGCGCTGATCGGGTATTTTTCCAATTTTTCTACGATTTGATATGATTTTTACAAGATGACAGCTCCGGGTTGAAATCATCAACTCGGAAATCAAATCGGGAATTGGAAAAATTACGGCTAGAATTAATCGTGTAGATGTGTGCGATTATTTTTGGTGTAGTTTAGAAACCCCGTTAATGAATTTGGGTGGTTAGATTAAGGAATTGAGGAATTTTAATTTGGGAGACCTGGTGTGACCGGTCGACCGCGCCCCTAAGGCCGGTCGACCGCGTCAAGGAGAAAGGGCCTACTTCTTTGTTTCGTAGGCTTATTTGTAACCCACGGTCGACCGGGGGTCTAGAACCGGTCGACCGGTGCCCTGTTTTCAGCCCAAGATTTTGGAGATTAGGATTATTTCTCCTTTTTGAGTTTAATGTTTAAGGGCCTTCCAAATTAGAGATTATGGAGGGTTATGTCCTAGAGGACTTGAGGAATTGGGAGTGTATATATATGTGTATATTCACTTAGAGTGAATTAGTATAATTGAAGATATCCAAATGAATCCGTAGATGGGATTTTGATATATATTACTTATTAAAGTAAGAATATACTTTGGGTTTAGTATTATGCATATATGAATGCATGATTATGATTCTTTGAGAGAATCTTTGGGATTATTGGTCATCGATAGATGGTTTGGCAAATATGGCCATTTATATATATATATATATATATATATATACTATGTGATTAAAGTATATATATGAATTAAGGGAAATGACTTTTGAAAATTTAAAAATAAATGTTTTCAAAAAGGAAAGATAAATGATTTTCTTAATTAATAAAAATGAGGATACACACCTCTCTAAATCTCTATCATAAGGGAAGTTGCGTGCATATGGTGAAGCCCCCTGACAAATTAACGCAGGGTGGATATAGTCCTATAGGCCATATGAGCGTTTGTTGTATTTTTAAGCGCTGGTTAGGAGATTCCCGGTGTGGTCTTGACTATCCCGCAGGCATATGGCCGCTTCCCGACGTCTTGCGATGTAGGATCCCAGGTTGTCTTGATTATAGGCCATGGAAGATGATAGCCATTTAGGGGCGCGCACAGTGGAGAAATCCGGACGGGCGGTCTTAGAACGCGTTATTTATTAAAGCAATTCATGATAATGGATTGGCTTTAATTACATTTCCTGGATATAGGAAGGGAAATGGGATAAAGGTTTGGCTTCGGTAACACTCTCGGATGGAAGAAGGGTTGTGGAAGCATATGATATGATCAAAGCATTTTTATGATAATGAAAATGGCTTTGAATACATTTCCTGAGTATAAAAAGGGAAATGGGATGATATAAAATGGAAAAGCATTTTTTATGATAATAAAATTGGCTTTTAAAAGTATATGATTTGTTAAAGCAATTCATGATAATGAATTGGCTTTTATATTTACATTTCCTGAGTATAAAAAGGGAAATGGAAAGTTTTGAGAAAAATGAAAGTATTGATAAATACTTGATATATGAATCCTCAGTCCGGGAGATAGATCCGGATGATTATGGAAATATGTATATATAAATGGATGAATCGAGTACCGAGGGTCTAATGGATCCCGATGATCGACCTTGCCGCATAGTAGTGTATCGGGGGGGGGGGGGGGGTTCCTTGTTTGGATTTCGCTTTGCGAGACACCCCACGCACGAATATGGCAATGTGTTGAGACTGGGGAGAAGTTTAATCCTTAGTGCTCTAATATTATAAATGCTTATGGTATATATTTATATATATCTTTCTGTACTGAGGGACTGGCGGATCTCGACGATCGACTGTACCGCGTAGTAGTGTATCGGGGGGGTTCCTTGTTTGGATTTCTCTTTGCGAGACACCCCACGCACGAACATGGCATAGCGTTGAGACTGGGGTGAAGTTTAGCCCTTAGTACATTGCTTGGACTATCTAGGATTGATAGTGGGTTGGTGATAGGCTAGTTTAGCAGGATAGCTTGACTAGGATGTTTAGAGGGATGCGTTAGGAGTGCACTATTAGTGGAGAGGTGAGGGGTATCTCATGGGAGTGCGATACCAAATTTAAATATGAGATAAAACCTTTTTCTAAAAATAATGCATTTATGCACTTGCAAAATATTTTCAAAACTCGGGCTCTGACCCGTTTATCTACTTTTCCTTTCTTTCTATATTATATATATACATAGGTGTCCAGACACAGGGACGCCTGGATGACACTTCTTTCGAGTCAGACGTCAGTTGCAGCAGCTGTAGATGCGTGCAGGTTTTTGATAGCCGCTTCCATTATTGTACTCTAGATAGGAGGTATTGTACTCTAGATAGGAGGTATTGTATAAACATTCGAGCCAATGGTCCAATTGCATTTAGTTATTCTTTCAGTACAGCATTCGATATGGTTGTATATTTTGACCGAGTGTTCGGTTACTTTATTTCATTTCAGTTTCATTTACGCATAAACTGTGTGGATGTTTTATTTATTGTTGTTATAAAGAGTAGTAAAGTTAAAATTTTGACACCGGACTAATAGGTTATTAGTAATAAAATGGATTTTCGACAGTGATGTTAAGAATGATCCATATGAGACTCCTGTTTTAATTTAATATTGGAGTGATCGCTCGGTATCTTATTAGGCGGGGTGTTACACGCTTAGGCTTCCATATTAATTAGAATTCCAAATAAGCTTATAGATTTTAGAATCTATTGGGTTAGAAAATTCTATTCCGAAAACTTTAGAAAAAGACAAAAGAATATAAAAACACATTGATCCCTAGATATTTTTTGATAGTAGCTAGTCCGCATTTTAAGAACGCAAACTGAGTCCACACGAGAGCTTGCCTCTCACTTAGCTAGCCCTAAGATTTAGGGCTACGATTAGAGGGAGTAGGGTTTTTTAACGCAAATACTATACTCCCAAACCTAAATCCTAAACCTATTCCCTCATCCCCTTTATGAAATCTTCACACTGAACCAAGAGAGAATAATTCGAGGAAATATGGTGCAATACCCTGTATTTTCAATAAATTAAATAAATTAATATTTCATTATTAATTAATATTTACTCAGGTGAATCAATGGGTAATTTATTGGGTTTAATTGGTTTGGATTATTAACCGGAATTTAAAATGATAATTTTAAATAATATGTGAATGACTTGTAAATTAAATTAACTCGTTATAATTAATTTGACGTTGCGAGTTAGTTTGGTTTGACTGGGCTCTAGTGGAGTACAGACGCCTAAATAAGAAAAATGAGACACAGTTTCTCGAAATTTTAAAAAAGTTCAGAAAATTGAAAAACCACTTTAACAAGTTTTCGACCAATTTCCAAAACACCGTTAACCTCAAAATTACATTTCAACCCTTGTATTCTCTATCACTTACAACTAGACCATTTATAAAAAATTTACAATGTGAGCTCTAAACTTTCTATAAACTACATCATTCCCCTGAACTTGATATAAATTCCATTTTGGCTCCTAAAAGTTGTATAAATTATAATTTGGCCCCTAAATATCCCGTTAATTAAAATATAATCATATACTTGGTGTACAATACATATTGAGCCTCAAATTTTCTACAAATTACATTATGAAAATAAGAAATTATTTATACCAAATGAAAATATTTTTTTATTTTCAAAAATTCTTAATTGGAAATGAAAATTATAAATAGAGACAGAGACAGAAATTAAAAACAAACCCAACAAGTTCTAGTTGGTTGTTAGCGGGTAGACCTGTCGACGGGCGTGTCGAGTCGTGTTTGTGTCTTGTGATAGCTTCGTCTCACAACATCCATAATTCATTACATTACATGTTAGCATAAATAGTTCTAAAGACTAAATCCAAACCCAATTCATTAATGTTAATGTGTTACACGAACAAAGTTGTTGACACCGTTAAAAAGTTTTTCGAATTTTAAAAATTGGGAAAATTCACCAATTTCAAAAATTTGAAAACCTTTTGATAAAATTAAAAAAATAAACAAATAATAATTGTGCCAATATCATTCCCATATTTAGTTAAGATTACTTCTTGACCAAATATCAAATGAATTTAGGGAGTCAGAGTATAGCAATCAAAATTAGATAGTTTATTCAAGGTTATTTTTATATATAGGTCCTATTAGAATAGTGTTTCTCTAACTAAGTCCTATTGACTTTTCAACCATTACATAGGTCATATTCCTAATTTTTTGGAACTTTTTTCACAATTTTAGTCTTTTAAAATCAACCATTCATAACTTCTTGGGGGAAGTTACATAAATGGTTGGCCTTTTTTCTTCCTATTTTTATCTTCAAATGATCATAACTTTTGATTGACAAATCAATTTTTTGTAAAATTAATATTTTTAAAATCTACTCGTCGAGATCTATCAAACAAGATCTGTGAAGCCTATAAAATTTCAAAAAAAATTATACAGACAGTAAAATTTACTATATGCACCAGAAAATTTAATAGTTTAATTTTTGTGATATTTTCACAAACATTAATATTTACTGTGTTAATATTACACTGACAATCAAATTTACTGTATTCACAAGAAAATGAAATCCATATATTTATCAAACAAGATCCATGGAGTCCATAATATTTTAATAAAAAAATTATACATACAGTAATATTTATGGTGTACGCTTTTAAAAAAGAACTCACTTAATGGTTGAATAGTCGATAGGACTTAATTTTTTAAAAAAAATCTCAAAATAGGAATTACATGTAATAATACATATTAATAGGATTGTCACATTAGTTGTTAGGATTAAATAATAATACAAACAAATTGGTTGTATAAACCTATACATACATACATATATATATATATATATATATATTGTAAAATTACTGTATTCATCATAAAATAAAATAGTTTTACATCTCTGACAACATATATTGTTTTAATATTACACAAACAGTAAAATTTACTATGTTTATTGGAAAATGAAATTCATATATTTATCAAATAAGATCCATGGAGTCCATAATATTTCAATGGAAAAAATTACACACAATAAGATTTACTGTGTGCACCTTTGAAAATAGAACTTAATTAATTGTTGAATAGTCAATAGGACTTAATTAAAAAAATCTCAAATAGGAATTATATATTGTAATATATAGTAACTGGGTTGCCACATTAGTTGTTAGAATTCAATAATAATAAAAATAAATTGGTTAAATAAATTGATCAATTAATGTATAAACCCATATATATATATATATATATATATATATATATATATATATATTCTAAAAGAGACACCTATTTTTAGTTTAACACATTTAGTCGCTCAAATACCCATTTATATAATATTCTCGTATTTTTAAAGGTCCGCTCCAGTGGATCCAAACCCTTTTTTCCCAATACTCTCTTATTTTTAAAGGTCCGCGCTAATGACATCCAAACTCCCCCCCTCCACCCCACACACACACACCGTCCCCACCGTCGGAGCTCCGGTGGGCTCAAACACCCATTTACTCAATATTATCATATTTTTAAAGGTTCGCGGTAGCGTCACCCAATCCCCACCCCACCTACGCACATTGTCGGACCTCCAACGACCTTCATCAAAGTTACAGTTTGGGGTGGGTAGGGATGATATAGGGTGCCTCTGGCGCGGACCTTTAGAATTAAGAGAATATTTGATAAATGGGGTTTGGATCCAATGAAGCTCCGGTTTGGGGTGAGTAGGGGTGGTATGGGATGCCGCTGGCGCGGCTCTTTAAAAATAAGAGAATATTGGATAAATGGGCGTTTGAGTGACTAAATGGGTTAAAATAAAAATAGGGATATATATATATATATAAGTTTATACATTAATTGACCCATTTATTTAATCAATTTGTTTGTATTATTGTTTAATCCTAACGACTAATGTGATAACTCAGTTCATATGTATTATTATATGTAATTCCTATTTTGATATTTTTTTTAATTAAGTCCTATTGATTATTCAACCATTAATTAAGTTTTATTTTTAAATGTGCACATAGTAAATATTACTGCTTGTGTAATTTTTTTCATTGACATATTATGGACTCCATGAATATTGTTTGATAAATATATGGAGTTCATTTTCTTGTGAACATAGTAAATTTTATTTTTGTGTAATATTAACACAATAAATATTATTATTTATGAAAATGTTACATATACAGTAATTTTTACTGTCTATGTAATTTTTTATTTGAAATTTTATAGGCTTCATGAATTTTGTTTGATTGATCTCGGCGGGTAGTTTTCAAAAATAGTAATTTGCAAAAAATGAATTTGTCAATCAAAAGTTATGATTATTTGAAAATAAAAAATAGGATTAAAAAAAGTTCAACCACTTATGTGACTTCCCCCAAGAAGTTACGGAAGGGTAGTTTTAAAAAGGTAAAATTCTGAAGAAAAAAAGTCCTAAAAAATTAGGAATAACACCTATTTAATGGTTGAAAAGTCAATAGGACTTAGTTAGGGAAAATCTATTCTTATTGCACCTATATATATATATATATAAAGTTTATTCAATCACTACAACAATAGACCTCGAGCTTACCATAGACAACCCTCAAGTGTGGTGCCTTAGCTATTATAATAATGATGCAGGACCTATAACTTAAATATGAGAATTAGCTGTGTTGAAGAATTATTGTGTGAATATTGCTGTCTAGGTTTACAGCAACTGTATTTCATTGTAACTGTTTAAGTTACGATTTGCAATTATAGTGAAATAAAAAGATTTTGCCCTGAGTGGATTTTTTCTGAAATTTGTGTCGCGTATTTTATTTATGTTGGTTTAACACTGCACACACGTATATATTTGAGTTTGTGGGCTGAATTAATTTGATTCATAAATTAACTCTAATTAAATAAGGTTGTAATTGGAATTTTGCGAGTTGATTTGAATCAATATCACACACGGTCTTTAAGGCATTTTACAATTACATTCTTAACAAAGTACCACACAAGAAAACTCACAAGACATCTTATGAGTTATGGAAAGGTCGAAGACCTTGCTATAAATATCTACGAGTGCGGGGGTGCTTAGCCAAAGTGATGGTTCCTAAACCTAAAAAGATAAAAATAGGACCAAAGACCATTGATTGTATGTTCATCGATTATGCTATAAATAGCAGTGCATATCATTTCTTAGTTTGTAAATCTGAGATTCCAGATATTCATGTAAATACGGTTATTGAATCGAGGGATGCTTCATTTTTTGAAAATGAATTTCCGTATAACATGACCCGAGAATCTGGTCCTTCTAAAAGGACAAATCACGCTACTACAAACGGTACTCATCAACATATTGAATCAATAGAGGATGAACTAAGATGTAGTAAAGGCGCAAGGACCTAGACTTCCTTCGGTCCAGATTTTCTAACATATTTGCTAGAAAATGAGCCTCAATCGTACAAAGAAGCAAAATCCTCACTCGATGCTTCTAATTGGAAAGAAGCAATTAATAGTGAAATTGAATCCATTTTTAAAAATCATACATAGGAACTAGTGGATCTTCCACCAGGTTCGAAACCGTTAGGTTACAAATGGATCTTCAAAAAGAAATTGAAGGCCGATGGATCGATTGATAAATATAAAGCAAGGCTTGTGGCTAAAGGCTACATGTAAAAGGAAGGGTTGGATTACTTCGACACGTACTCACCTGCAACAAGGATTACGTCCATTCGAATGTTAATAGCAATATCTTCTATTAATGAACTTGAAATACATCAAATGGATCTAAAAACTACTTTCTTAAACGGTGAACTGGACGAAAAAAATTATATGGACCAACTTAAAGGGTTCAAAGCTCCCGGACAAGAAGAAAAAGTGTGTAAGCTTGTGAAATCACTTTATGGATTAAAACAAGCACCTAAGCAATGGCATGAAAATTTTAATAATGTATTGTTATCAAATGGTTTCAAAATTAATGAGTTCGATAAATGTGTTTATTTCAAAACAACTCAAAACGGATATGTTATTGTATGCCTCTACATTAATGATATGCTAATCATGGGTAGCACCATTGGCATGGTCAATACTATTAAACGTATGTTGAATAATCGATTCTATATGAAAGATCTTAGTGTTGCCGATGTTATATTAGGAATGAAAATTTCTAAAACAGCGGATGGACTAATATTATTTCAGTTTCATTACATAGAAAATGTACTTGAAAAATTCAAGAAGTACGATATTAGTCCTACCAAGACACTTGTGGATGTAAAATTATATCTAGAAAGAAATAATGGTGAAAACATATCTCAATTAGAGTGCTCTCATATTATCGGTAGTTTAATGTATATCATGAACTGTACGCGTGATTAGGCATAAATATTGTATATTTATCCCCTAAATTTCAGTATTTTTATGATCCCCTACATTGTAATTGACTTGGTTTTATCTCATAATCATGCTACTAATTCTCCTTGGCAAGTACCTCGTGTTTTGTGTATCTCTTATGTGTTTTACAGGTATTTCATGCATGTTAGTGCAAAAGAGAACTCGAAAGAACAAAGAAAACCCAAGAAATGGAGTGTTCAAAGGCATTTGGGTAATTCAACAGCCTGAGTCCGGAGGTGGGTCGTACTGGAAAGTTAAAGAACTCGAAATTACAAGAACACTGAAAAAAACAGCACCCCAATCGGAGCTACGATGAAAGAGTTATGCCATTTTGAAGATTGAAAAAAATCATAAAAGAAGAAAGAAAAAATGCCAGCAGAACCAAACCGATCCGGTGAAAAGCAAAAAAGAACCGGTCCGGTGTGGTCAAGTTTTCAGCATGAGCAGAACCGATCCGATGAAGTTGAAAAAATAACTAGTCCGGCCTTTAGTCGCGCTTCAGATCCGTTATAAAATTAGTCACGCTTTTAAAGTGTGACAAATTTCCGGAAGCGGGATTTTTATTTTGGCCTTATTTTTTAGCTAAAAGAGTTTTAGCATTTGAGGACTCTTCTAAACGACCCAAGACTTATATATACTCATATTATGATTCTTTTAAGGGATATTTCATTCATGTAAAAGCTCCTAATCAAGGAGAAACATCTAGGAGAAGAATTTACATATTTTGCACATTTAATTCAAGAGTTTTTCTAGTTTTTCTTTAAGATTCAATTTCTTCTTGCATGTTCATGTTCTTTAATCTTGGTAACCTTTATTTCCAGCACTTATATTATTATTTCATTATGTTTTCATTCATGTTAATGTATTTTTACGTAGAGATTCATAATACCATGTCCGGCTAGATTTTTAAGGGTTGGAATGCATGAACCCACCCCGATGTGTTTGCATGACTATAAAATTAGTCCTCTAAATTAAATAAATGATTGAATCATGTTGATTGGTTATCACAACCGTCATATGGATTTTTACCTCGTTTACCCTAGGTAACCGAGGTATTAAAGAGTGCGACACGCGTGTTAGCTATGTCGACACTGCTTTATTCTTACTCTTGTTTATGTATGATGCGGGCTTGTATCCTCATATATGTAATGCTTGAAATTAATAAAGACTGCGTTTAATCAATTATCTAATTTACAACTTATTTTATATCTAGTAAACATGGTAAACATACTAGGGTGTGGGGAATTGTATTCCAACCTATTTTCTCATTCATTTTACTTAATTTTTAATTAATTTAGTCTTGCACTTAGTTTAATTTTTAGTTCAATTGATTTGCATTTAGTTGTTAAATAATTTTCAAATCAAAATCATTTTTCTTTCTTTTCTTTTAGAGTCAACCTTAGGATCTAACCTTTGTCATGACGAGCATTCGTCCTATTTCCCTAAGGATTCGACCCCGTCTTACCGGGTTTCTTACTTACGCGATCGATTTGCACTTGAACCATAATTAGCATTCACTAGAGACACATTTTCATTCGCGTCAACACGACCAGACATAGCATATTAAATAAGTAAGCTAAGTCGATACATGAGTAATCCAAGGAGAGATCACAAGAAGGAAATATTGAGAGTTTTGGGTTATTTAAAATATTCTCGAAACAATGGACTGCAGTATTCGAAATATCCAGCTGTACTTGAAGGGCATTGTGATGCCAATTGGATATCCAATACAAAGGGCTCTAAGTCTACAAGTGGGTATGTGTTTACCCTTGGAGGTGCAGCCGTATCTTGGAAATCCTCAAAACAAAAGTGCATTGTTAGATCAACAATGGAATCTAAATTCATTGAACTAGACAAAGCTGGAGAAGAAGATAAATGGCTTTAAAACTTCTTAGAGGATATTCTAAATTGGTCGAAACATGTGCCCGCAATATGTATTCATTGTTATAGTAAACCAATAATTGGATGGGAACAAAATCAGATGTATAACGGAAAGTCACAACATATTCATCATAGACATTATACTGTTAGACAGCTTCTCTCAAATGGAATTATCTCAATTGACTATGTAAAGTCAAAGGATAATATATCAAATCCACTAAAGAAAGGTTTAAACCGAGAGCAAGTTGAAAGATCATCGACAGGAATGGGTCTAAACCCTATAAATAAGTAAATAAGAATCAATATAGTGGCAACCCAACCTAGCTGAATTGAGATCCCAAGATCTAGAGTCAATGGACAAACCGAACTACATTGTACTCGGTAAGCACTGGAGGATATTTAATCCTATCGATTCCAAATATGAGACAGTGCACATCTGACACAAAATTAGGATAGATTGTGCTTTTAATAACATCTATATCTTAGTATGTCTAAGTGGAGTATTGCAGGGTACTCTTTATGAAAGCTACCTACGTGGGTAAGAAGGGGGCACTTTTATGACAATAATTAAAGGCAAATTCTTTAAACTACTTACAGAACCAAGTGGTGTTTATGGCCAAAACGAACACAAACGTGAGAACCAACTGTGTTAAAAAATTATTATGTGAATATTGCTGGCTAGGTTTATGGAAACGATTGACGGTTCAAAGACATAAAGTCTATCGATTAACCAAGTAAATCCGATAGTATATCACTAAGGAAAGTTCAAGGCCACTAGGCTACTTCTCCCGATGCAATAAATTTTCAATTTTACTCAACCTGTGTCTGCATTTGTATCTTGCATATCTTTATATAGCAATATATCATTCATGTGGAAAATTGTTAGAAAAATAGGAATTAGACAGCAAATTTTAAGCAACTTTGAGCTCAAATTTATTTAGGACTCACACCGCGATAATTATGGGTTCATATACGAATGCATTCTCCTTCACAAGAGATTAACGTGGTATATTTACATGTCTAATTTCATTAACTTATGAATGATAAATTTGTCTCCAAAGTGACTCATAATGCAATAACGGTTAATAAATTGGGTGTGTATTAATCTTGTCCCGCATGGAAAGAATAGTGGATATTTGAAGAGTTAATAAAACTCCAAATGTGCACTAAAGCTTGGATGCCTTTGGGATATTCCAATTCTTTGAAGGGGAGATGCCCTACACTATGCAAGTGTTTGACTTGGTCCAAAAGCCCACGCGCGCATCATCCGTCGGGCTCGGGCTTATAAAAATTCCTTTCTTTTTTTGGCCGAATTTAATTAACTTTCTTGGCCAAATTAATTAATTAAATGATTATCGAAATTAACTGTTTGACAGTTGAAAACAGTTTTTTCTGAACAGTCGCTTGCTTTTGCAATAAATGCATATTCTCCACCCGTTATTTGGCTAATTAAAAAAATTCTCCCTCTGGTTTTTCTCCAACCCGAAAATGTTGTTCGAGTGCCAGAAAAATGTTTCCTCCATTACTGCATTCATTTCATTAATACAACTCATGTTATTTGGTTGAGTAATAGACACATAATTTGAGTTTGCCGAAAACAATTCATTGTTGTAATTCCTGTATTGATTCGAAAAATTCATTCTATCTTAGAAGACATTAATTCAAGCCCTAAAGCACTATGAAGGGGAATTAAAATTGTCTTAAGGACACTGCAGTAATACACAGGGCTCGAATTTCTTTTATATTTCTATTAATTATTTTTGCAATACAAAGTAAATTCTTATTTTCTGTAATTTCAGCTTTCTCTGTAATAATAATAATGATAATTTATTATTATTATTATTATTATTTCTATACTGTTTGCTAAATTAAATAGTAGACATAACACTTTCTACGAAAGAAGAGAATTGCAAGAAGAAGTACTATCTTGTTCAAGTTTCATGTAACTTAACAACCTTTAATATCTTGTTTAAATGGAACACCCTATAAGGACATGTAACAAAACAAAACTACTATTTAAAACATCTCGGTAGACATATCCTTCATTGAAAATATGGAATCCAGTTAACAACACCTGTTTGAATAGCATTGTATTACATTAACAATTTTAATTGTCCTAAAAATGATCAGATATCACATGACAGTATAAACCATTAACTCGTCCAACATCAATTTTGGATCAACAATCTCACTTTAGACATGTATATAAATCTCAAGTCACAAAGCCTATACAAACAAAAAACATGAAATGCAATTTTGAACCATGTAGACAAAACAGAAGAACGATACATATTTCTTTTGTAAAGTTTCATCCAACCATAAAAAAAATGATAACCACCGCACAAGTAAAAGTAACAACCTTTTTACAACAAATATCCAAGCTTCCTTCTTCCCACGTTTGCTTTCTCAAACAATTTAATACCCCTCAACACATTGATCCTACAAAACAAGATTTCTATTATTAGATCCGTAAAATTGATTTAAGTAAATTATGTAGGAATAGTTGACAGTAAAATTGAAATAGAAAGCCTCTTGTCCTATATGTCAACACTGTTGCCCCTAGTATCAAGTTGGACAAGATAAATTTTTTTAGGACAGTGGGTAAACTAGTCTCACCACTATTACTCTATAAATAATAGAGTAGATTACTCATTAAGCCCCTATACAAATCGACTTGTTCCAAAATAGCCCATAAAGTCTATTTAGTTACAAGTCAGTCTTCAAACTAACTAAACAGACTTAACGATATTAAGATCGTTAACTTTGAGAGAAAAAGGTCACATGCCATGCACATGGGCAAAAAAGTAATAACAACCTTATTGAAGACAAAAGTGTAATTCACCTATCCCTTTCGTCATTGCCATCAAAGGGAAGGATGAGGTTTATGATGGCGATAGCATATTGATATGATGGGATGTGTGGTGGGGGGTTTGGGGGGGGGGGGGGTCGATAAGGGGAGAGAGTTTCTTTTTTGTTTTCTTCTAATTTTAAAAAATAGATTTTAGCAAAGTACATTTTTACACTATAAAGTCATGTGCAACCGTTTCTGTCAGACTTGACAAATCCAAGTAACAAAAGGACCTTGTAGAAATGGTTTAATTAGTTTGAGTGTTGACTTGTATCCAAAGAGTTTATGGGCCATTTTAGAACAACCCGAATAATTTCGGGGCTCAATACGTAATTTACTATTAGTAATAACAGTAGAACGGGATTTGATGTTTACACTTAAAAGCATCAACTATGACCCGGGCAAACACAAAAAAACTTTTGTAAGTCAAAAAGGCACAAATATATTATGATGTAAACAATGGCGCGAAAGTGTAAAAGAAAGATTTACACAACAACAACATGGAAAATATAGGAGGTTTTATTATTTCTCTCTCTAGTCTCTCAATATCAAAATGGCAAAAGTGTTACAAAGAAGGTCCTTGGGCTATTTATAGTAAACATGTAAAAGGCTAAAAAAATAACAAAATAAAAGAATGTTAAAAAAATGCCCATATCTCTGTGCTCCTGCAACACTCCCCCCCCCCCCCTCTCGACGGGAGAAGACTCCATATATTGCAGATAGAAATCGGGGTCGATGTGCTGGAGGGTGGCCTCGGTGATCCATGAATCTTCCGTCCCGGGAGGGCCAACCCAACGAACTAAGTAACGTGTATAATCACCTGAAGAGGAAGACACGAACTTGAAGGAGAGAATCCCCTCAATGCGATCTACGTGATAATAGACTAGGTGGCCTGTGGTCGAAGGAATGGGAATCGGTGGAGCATGTGAGTGCCTCGAAATAGAGAAAGGTCTGCCACGTTAAACGTTCAGTGCATTCAGAACTCATCAGGTAGATCGACCTCATAAGAATTCGTTCCATAAGCTCGGACAATCGAAAAAGGGCCAAAATGGTGCATAAGAAGTTTGGTACCCTTGCCCTGTCAGCGCGCCTTCTGAAGGTATACCATGACACGGTCACCTCGTCGGAAGGAGACATATCGGCGGTGCTCATCAGCAGCCTCTTTATAAGAGGCATACATGGTCTGTAAACGGGCGCGAACATTGTCCTGAATGAAAGTCAGGCGAGTAGCAATTTTCTCAGCTGAAGGGCAAGTAGGCACCGTTGGGGAAAGCTCGGCTAGATCAAATGGCATCATGGGAGACTGTCCCAACACGATCTGAAAATGAGATAGACTTGTAGAGCAGTGGACGACATTGTTGAAGGCAAACTTAGCATGTGCAATCACTATATCCCACCTACGGGGATGCTCCGATGTTAAACACCGTAAAAGGTCACCCACACTCCTATTGACCACCTCTGTTTGGCCGTCTATCTGGGGGTGAAAGGCAGTCGAAAACAAAAGCTCGGTCCATAACAAATGCCATAGCGTTCGCCAAAAATGTCGCGTAAATCGCACATCCCGGTCATACGTAATGCTGCGAGGCACTCCATGTAAGCAGACAATCTCACGGAAATAAAAAGAGGCAACATAAAAAGCATTTGTCTTCCGAGTACACGAAATGAAGTGAGACATCTTAGAGAACCGATCTTTAACGAGGATGGAGTCGTGGCCACTAGAAGTACGAGAAAGGCGCCAACAATGAAATCCATCGAGACATCCTGTCATAGGCGCTCGTGAACTGGAAATGGAGTGTATAAGTCGGCATTAAAGTATTTCCCCTTGACCGTCTGACAAGTGTAGCAACGCCTAATGAAAGCGTTGGCATCTCTCCTCATCGTCGGCTAGTAAAATCGGTGTCTCAACATCGCGTGAGTACGCGCCTGTCCCAGAAGGCCAACCAAACCTCCCCCATGGATCTCAAAAATGATCTTCTATCGTAAGGAAGATGATGGAATGCATAAAGGCATTCCTCGGTGTAGGAACCCATCATGTAATAGATACTCGCCCGATGTTCCATTGCCTTACTCGCAAGCGGAGAAGATCAGTCCAAACACTACATCAGTCGGGTAAAGATCACGGATATCGTTAAAGCCAAACACTTTGACTCCTAAGAGTCACCAACGCATGCACCCTCCTACTAAGGGCATCCGCCATTTGATTCTCCCTTCCTAGTTTGTACTGCAAGTGGAAAGTGTAGCGCTAGAGGAAGGCGGTCCACTTGGCGTGCCTATTACTAACACGCATTTGACTATGTAAGAAACGGAGGGCTTCGTGATCGGGTTTGATGACAAAATCCTTATGAAGGAGATAGGGCGACCAAATTTCATGGCTTTAACCGCCACATAGAACTCGAGGTCATAAATCGAATAATGAAGAGCGGTGCCCATTAATTTTTGGCTAAAGAAAGCAATCGGCTTTCCATTCTTGCTCAAAATAGCATCCACCCCTGTCTTACAAGCATCACAAGACAACTCAAACAACTTATCGAAATTGGGTAAGGCCAAGATAGGAGCCGTCGTCATCAACTCCTTGATGCGGTGAAGGAAGCATCCGCCTCCGAGGTCCACCGGAAGTCGCCACTCGAGGAAGTACTCATCAAATCTGTAATAGGGGTCATGACAGTGCTGAATTCGGCTATGAAGCGACTATAAAAGACAGCTAATCCATGAAAATTGGGCACCTGGAAGATCGAAAAGGGTGGGGACCAATCCACTATTGACTGAACTTTGGCATCATCCACTCTGATGCTATCGCCAGAGACCACATATCCCAAAAAGGTCACAGATGGTACCATAAAAGCGCACTTCTTCAACCTAAGGAAGAATCGCTTGGCCCGTAGGACCTCTAATACTTGAGTGATCTAGGTGCTCCTCCTCTGATCGACTGTCAATCAGGATGTCATTAAAATAAACCACTACGAATTTGCCCATATGAAATGGAGCAGTATCTGCGTCGTCACTCTCATAAAGGTAGATAGAGAATTGGAGAGGCGAAAAGGCATCACCATCCACTCATATAGCCCATCCTTCGTCTTGAAGGCAGTCTTCCACTCATCCCCTGGTTTCATGCGAATTTGATGATAGTCACTCTTCAAGTTTAGTTTGGAGAAAACCCGCACACCATGGAGTTGGTCTAGCATATCCTCCAATCTAGGGATAGGAAATATTTACTTCACCATGATCTTGTTAATAGCTCGGCTATTAACACACAGACACCAACTTCCGTCCTTTTTCGGCGCTATTAGTGCGGGTACCGCGCAAGGAGACATACTATCCCGAATATAACGCTTGTCACAAAGCTTTGTGACCTGCTCTACAACTCTGTGTGCTCCGTGGGTGGCATGCGGTAGTGGGAAAGGTTCCAAAGCTATGCCCCGGGGATAAAACCAATGCATGCTATATATCCCGAAGAGGAGAAAGATCATCTGGGGGTGTACACATATCGGTAAAAGAATCCAATAAACTCTGAACACACTCTGGAACAGTTGCCTCCGAGATGGTAACGGGACTAATGAGGGCATAACATAACCCTGTCTCCGCGGTCTCTGTGGTTAACTCCTCATGTGAAACTATCAGGGTGGAAGATCGAGACATCAGAAATGGCCGCATGGGACGGAGGAGAAAGTCTCTCCCCTCATGCATAAATGAATAGGTATTGGCTCGGCCATCGTGTATGCTGCGATGATCAAATTGCCACGGCCTTCCCAAAAGAAGGTGGCACACTCGCATATCCACCACAGTACATAGAACCTCGTCATGAGTCACCGATGGAAAAAGTCACCCGGCACTATCGACTAGGGGCAGATGTGGCTCTACTTCTCAACCACCCAACACGACATAGGGTGGGCAATGATTATGTGAGAAGCTTTAGCTTGTCGACCATCTCTTGCGTAACCAAATTATCTCTAGCTCCTCCGTCGATAATCACCGTGCATAGCCTCCCCTTTGCGGTGCAACGAGTAAAAAAATACTTGATCAAATCCAAGTATCGTCGTTCGGTGGAGATGCTTGAGGATCTACGGGTGTTGTTATCATCACGGTGTGCATATACGTGCTAGAAACTCCCGCATGTCTCGCTTGATCGTGGAAAAATGAGTCTCTTCGCTGACAAATAGATTGAGTGGATGATAATGGAATATAGGGTGGAATAGGAAGGACATCCTTTGTAGATGGGGTTGAATTGATCGTTTGGTTCTTTAGTGTTTGGTTTAGGGTTTATAGGATTATGGTATGAAATTGAGGACAGTTCGGGTGGTTTTGAGGGCGGTCAGGCCCATCGGTTTGGGCAGAAAGGTAACGAGGTGCAGTCAGAGGATTTTGTGGTACAATTGGGCTCGGTCGGCTTTGTGGTGTGCCAAAAGTGGCACCAGATAAGGTTTTGGGTAGGTCTGGCTTCGGTCGGCATCCATTAGGGCTGACCGACCCACTGTTTTTGGGTATGGGTCGAATATCAGATTCGGGTGGTGCGATGTGGATATTCGGGTGGTGCGATTGGGTTCCAGGTAGGTTTAAGGCTATTTTGGGTTTGAAAATATTGGGTTTAAGTGGTGAAAGATTAGGGTTTCTTGAATTTTTGGTCTCTAGGGTTAGGGTTTCATGGACAAGTTTGGGAATGTTTCGTGTATCATCCGAATGAATCCAATCCGAGTTCCAATCTTCGATGAACATTTTTTTTTATCCAAGAGCAAATGAGGGTCTGATACCAATTTGATGTAAACAATGGTGCGAAAGCGTAAAAGAAAGATTATCTACACAATAACAACACGAGAAATATAGGAGGTTTTATTATTTCTCTCTAGTCTCTCAATATCAAATGGCAAAAGTGTTACAAAAGAAGGCCCTTGAGCTATTTATACTAAACATGCAAAAGGCTAAAAAAAGAAAAAAATAAAATAATGTTAAAAAGGACACCCACCTCCCTATGCTCCTGCATCATATTAATCCAACCCTTTGTATTCTAGTATTCTAAAAATCGGTCCAGGCGACCACTTAGACGGTGGATAGGCGCGGGGAAGGGGCCTTGCCTAAGGCTAGGCGACAAAAAAAGCAAACCAAGTGAAAATATCGCTGATTTTTTTAAAAAAAAATTGCATTCTACTACATAGAAATACACAATACTACAGTTGCATAGAAATATGCTTTTAATATATATAATATTAGTATTTAATTTATACACGTAAATCATATGTGTGAATGTTGTTGTGTATGTAAATACAAATGATTGTGGTAGCCTTTTTTGTGTGATAGTTTCAATGTAACTCTATTTTAGTATATATAATAACATTATGTTTCTATTTGTAATAAATGTATTCTTTAATTTAGGAATCAAATATCAATCACACCAAAAAAAAATCGTGTAATAATTTTATTCTTGTTTTGTTTAGGAATCATTTATATATACAAATGATTATAGTAAACTTTTGTGTAATATTTACAATTTTACTCTATATTCGTATATACACAATAGCATTAGTTTCTAGTTGTAGTAAATATATTCTTTATTTTATGAACCTAATATCAATAGCACAATTTTTTTTGTGTAATATTTTTATTCTTGTTTTGTTTAGCAATATTTATATACATGTGGGACATAAAAGATATGTTAGTAGTGTTAGAAATATGGGACTCAAAAGTATTGTTAGCAATAGTAATGTGAAATCATTGCTACATTGTTTGTAACTAAACCTCAACGTATACTTGGTGTTGAGTGTAAAAAGAAAAAAAGAAAAGAAAACTACATAGGCGTCAGACGCCTATTATCCGCCCCTACTGCGTAGCACTTTTTAGAACATTGTTATATCCTCACTCTTACTCGGCTTCTTCTAGTTGTTTACACCACCAATATATATGAGTGTCGTAGGAAGGGGAAGACAGAAAGACATATCGAAAAGAGAAGAATGGGAGAAGAACGATATTGAACCAATGTAAGACAGAAGAATAACAGAGAGATTTTATAGTTTAATAGTCAATTCATCTAATGTGAGAATCTCATTATATTAATCTAGAATAGAAGGGTACTAAACCCTAAACCTCAAGGGGTTATAATCTAGGCCGAGATGGATGCTATCCCTACAGGCCAAGGTGCTAACAAAGATATTTTACCAAAGCATTAATTGACCGCACTAGGTGTCATCCCCAATGGTCAGGATGCTAATGGATTCCCCCAAAAAAGGCAAAATCGAAAGCTTCATATTTGACCACACGAGTGCCAATCCCAAACAACATTGCAACCTCTCAAGAAATAACTAGTCAAGAGATAGCTAAGCCTACTGAAATGTAGTCATGAGTACACCTAACATACAGTTGCAGAGAAGTACCTATCTCGCCCAAATTTGAAGATACTTGTCCAATCAGCTAACTTCTCCCCTTGCTGAAAAATAAGCATGACTTTCATCGAATGTGATTATAAGAGTAATGACTTCCCATTTAAAGCCCATCGCCATCACCAGCACAAATCCTCAATACATTTCCATTGACGTTCCCTCAAAAAATCTCTATAAGTACTCATTTATTACATTCTCTGCCTCAACTACCTTAAAATCTCATTAACTCTCAAGAACATTCCTTAATTACTAGCACTTGTTCACTAGCACACTGCCTCAGCATTTATTCTGCAAAAAAAAAAACTTTCTAGCCTTAATTTGATCCCACAAAATAATTGTTATCAATTATGGTATTTGGCCTGCCTGCATGTCTCTCTGTCAAAGTGTTTACTCTCTCAACCTATCAACCACTTCCCGTTTGACTAGATTATTACAATAGGCAAACCCAGAATCAAAATAAAAAACTAAGTCAAATCCCTCAAACAAGAAAAATAATTAACTAATGAAAATTTACATAAATGAACACCTAAAAAAATATACCAAATCTACCGACCCACATATTGGGCCTAAGATCAGTTCCACGCCCGAACTAGATGACTAGGCGTTAGTGACTCTAGTGTCTCATACTCCCACAATATAATTTTTTGACCAAAAATCTGTAGACAAAGGAATTCAAACATGTAAAGAGCAGTCCTGAAGGTAAAACCATCAGAACAGCAAAAGTATGCAACAACTGTTGTTCTGATTTGAGTATGATGCATCATGTTTTCCTTTTACACCAAATATCATAATAAGGCACCAAAGATGGGTGTGCGAATGATGGGGGAGGTAATAGAAAAATATAATAAATCCGACCAAAGTCAATAAAAACAATAGAATCACCTACAAAAAGTAGATAAAAAAATGCGTTATAATTTGAGCAAGGGAGTGACAGACTTGGAGATCAGATATTGCATAAATACCATTCATTTTGAGTGTATTTTCCCTATAATTTTTTTCCAATTATGAAGACTCACCCACTCCTAAAAAAGAATTTTTCCCATGCATATCTTTTTCCTCCAACCTAAATCCTGGGTTTGTCGCTATGGTAGCAAATCGTGCTTTTAGGTCATGTTTTGGCCGGACAAAACAAGACCTAATAAGACACGAACGCGACACTGCGTCGTGTTTTTTAATGTGACTCAACCACGGGACAACATGGCACGACTTCATGTCTTAAGGTCCCAACACAAATACGACACGAACATCATATATCTGGTCAATTTTGTGTTGTTTCGCATCATATAAATGAACTTGGCATCACCTAAGAAATTCCAAAAAGATTACACACTGTACAAACAGAACCAGGAACCGCCTCAAAATAAAGACGCAGAAGACATCTTTTCCTCTACTTTCTTGAATATATAACACAAGCTAAGAAGAATTTTATCTCTTCCTATTGTTTATTGTCAGGAATCAAGATAGATCCTAGTCTAAGAGACAAAACATAATATCTACTCCAAAAAGAGGGAGCAAAAAAGTGCAAATCAGGCTTTGATCAAAAACATTTTTTACTCATCTTTCTTTCCTTGAATTCATATAACCTTATATAAAACAGATAGGCTAATACAGCTACATAAATTCGAAAGCAATCTTAAAAGAAAAAAAAAGAGTTATTTGTATATCAATTAGTAACTTAAAGCTATCAAGAGGTCAATTAAGCAACAATGTTAAACCAATAAATCTGAAACCAAAAGGCTTAGGCCGAAAAAAATTATAGGGACGCAACATTGTTTAATGCACTTACCACTTCATTTCTTTACTACTATGTATTGCATTATCTCCTCCAACCGTTAAAGCACCAGCTTGAACCCCTTTGATAAGAAATCATCTCTAACAAAAACAACATTTGAACAATTGAGTTACATTGAGGCATATAAGATGCAGTGCAATTGTAACTCTTACAATATGTACTACCATAACTCAAGAATTCTAGAATAGCCATAATGTGCATTAGACTAAGAGAGACCGGTCTGATGAAGAACAAATGAGAAACACGATTGGCTAAGCAAAATAGCGTTATTAGGTCGAACATGAGATTAATTTGTTTACCTCCTTGTGCGAGCATTCTTTTTCCCTTTCTCTTGTGCCATGTGCTTCTTCCCATGACTTCCACTATCACCACGACTGATTTGAATAAGGCTTCCCAAACAAACATCAGCCTCAAAATAATTTGGCAAGCTACAAACCTTAACTTTCTTGAGCGTTTTCCTTCTAAGGTCATACCATATAAGCACTTTATTATCTTGTTCAATAAGTAATTCCTCACCGCTCTTTGAATATGCAATGGCCCTTAAAACCTGAAAAGACCCAATATCATTGGGTTGCGCAATCGAAACTAATTTAGTCCAAGTTTCCTTTACTCCATATCTCTTCATCACCCATACGTCGACCTTGCGCGAGTAGTAATTACAAAGCACAGAGAGGCATCCTCCCAAGACTTCCAAATTCATTAAAAAATCATTCTCAGAATAATCAGGCTGTGGCACCAACCGATATTCCTCAGTTCCAAGATCAAAAGTAGCAATTAAATAAGTTCCATCAGACCCATTTTTTTTGCTCACAACCCAATGCAAAGCACCCCCTGCAAGCTTATCGTACTCGCGCGTGCAAATAACGCAATAGGGGAAGTCCGTAATTCTTCACCAGGAATTGGATTTCAAAGAGTAAACCTTAACTTTAGAACCTAACAAATCATGATGTTCGCCGTAAAACTGCACAATCCTGACCACCTTGTAGTCATGATTGACAAGATCATACCCAAAACTGTAAATGGATTCCACAAGAAAACAAAGGGAACCCTTTGGGTCTGGAAACTGAATATCAGTAACGGGTAAGTTTCGATGGTTTCTGGTTGATGGGTTCCATAAGGCAATGTCTTTCTCTGAGTTATGCAAGCAGAGCAAGGCATGGCAAGAACCCAATATTTCAGTTATTATTTCATCACATTTTAATGGGTGGTTGAGTTCTACGGCGTTGTTAAGTGTATCCAAGTCTACAGAACAGATTTTAAGAGCTGTGCGAAAAATAGTGGGGTTGGAGTTGGTTTGGATAGAATGGTTGAGGTGCAAGTTTATGAAATGAGGGGTGTCGATTAAAGTAAGCCATGCTTTTGAGACGCACCTGAACCGGAGAAGGGGTTCCACCGGTAATCGTGAGAGTATGTCCACGACGACTTCCTCTGGTACACCGGACATTACTGACTCAGTGAGAGTTTGCGTGTTGAGATTTTGAGAAAAAATCGACCTTCGTTAGCAATAGGGGTGTAAATGGATATTCGAAAATTCGAATCCGTCCGATATCCGAGTCCGAATTTTGCGGATATTTATCCGAAAAAATGGATATGGATACGAATATGGATAGTGTGTTAAAATATCCGGGAAGATGGATACAGATAAGGATAGTATGTGTATCCAACACGGATAATACGTATCCAAAGCGGAGTATCTATATTTGCGGATATTCGACACGGATATCCGTATCCGTATTATATTAAATAATAATTTATTATTAATATTAATTATATACAAATTGTAAATATAACTATGTAATAATATAATATAAAAGTTTTTTCATTTAGCAAATAGCGAAACTAGTAGCAGCTCTCGTCCGAAATCCTAGTCTAGGGTTCCTTTTTTTCATTTCCAGCCGTCGACTTATCTCTCTCACCTTAGTAGCAACTCTCGTCTTCTCTCTCTCGTGTAGGTGGTGTAGCATCTCTCAGCTCTCGTCTTCTCTGTCGTAACTTAGCGACGGTATGAAATCGACCCATATCTGCTCTCGTCTTCTCTCTTTCTCTACTCGGGTTGGTATGAAATCAGTAGGTATGTGTAAACACAAACCCATTATCTTCTATATACTTACGGATTTACACAAGCATACCTACAGATTTTTGTTCTCTCTTTCTCTGCTCTCTCTCACCTTACGGATTTACATACAGACTTACTGTTTACACCAGAACTTTTGTAGAGAGAGTTGTACAACTTCTGTGTAAAATTATTGTTGTATGAAATTATTGTTTTATATTGTTGTATGAAATTATACCTACAGATTTTTATATTGTACAGAGCATATCTACAGAGTTTTATATTTTTGTATGAAATTATATTGTTGTATGAAATCATACCTACAGATTTTTATATTTTACATAGCATACATACCTACAGATTTTTATATTGTTGTATGAAATTATTGTTTCTGTGTTGGTAATTTTTTGTTATGTTGTATGAAATTATTGATTCCTTCTGATTTTGGTGTTTCTGTGTTGTTTGGAGACCTGAATGTAATTCTTTTGTTATGTTGTATGAAATTATTGTGAGTTTGCTATTTTTTTTATTCAGGGTTGTTTTAATTTTTTTTTATCTCAATACAGTTTTATTTGTTGTTATTCTACTTATATATTGGTGAAGTTGTATTTGGGTGAATTAGTATGTTCAAACAATTAATGTCTTAATTTATCTTTATGCATTACTACTAACTTGCGAGTTGTGATTACCTTAATGCTTAATTCGGCAAGGATACAGAGGAAAGGAGATGAGAATGACACACTTCAGGAATTTAAGGGGTAAAAAAAAACATCCCTTCTTTATTATAACATATTATTTGTTTTCTCCGTTAATATTTTAATTGAGTTATACTTTTCAGGTAAGATGATGCTTCACTTTCATTTTTGTTCAAACATTAGAGAAATTGAAGAGGATATAAATTTCAATGGCTCACAATTGAATAAGAAAATGCACATTAAAGGTTAGTTCTTTTGCTCGAACCTTCTTTTATAATTTAATATAATGCTTTACACATTCTCTATATCTTACATGGAATGAAAAATTATAAATTTAATTCATTGATTAAATTAGTGTTTAATAAGCTATGTGTATCTTAATGTATATTAAATAATAAAAACGGATAAGGATATTATCCGACTTCGGGAAATTCGGGAGGATACGGATAAGGATAGCTGAAATTATTATCCGAACGGATACGAATACGGATAGTGTGGAGACTTGGCGGATACGGATGTGGATACTATGGTATCCGCTCTGTATCCGTCCGTTTTACACCCCTAGTTAGCAAGATTGCTAAAAGTCGTATTTACTTTCCCAAATTGTGTCATATTCACTCTTTCCATCCACTTTTGTCCGGTCTTTAATGTCACGGGTGGAAAAGTTTTAATTACCATTCATCTTATATATTTCCATAATTATAAACTAATCTCAAATGCCCTTCTAGATTTTCTTAAAAAGCTGATGTATTCGAGATGCGCGTAAGCTGGTCCAATTTCATGATATGCTATAGAAAAATAAAAAGTTGATGTATGTCCCTCATACATTTTAATCACCACACAATACGACAAACAATAAGAAAATAAAAATTAAATAGAATCCAATGCAACATAAATCATCTCATTTACTTTTGATAATTAGACTTTACTTGTATTTTATTTTTTTAGACTTCGTCACTATAATAAATGGAAAAAAAATGTTGACTAGTCAAATTATTATTTTTCAAAAGTTTAAACTATCAATATTTTATATTATTAAAGACTCAATGCACTTATTATTTTATTTGTTTACTTAAGACAATTTATTAACTTAATATATTAATTAAATTAGACATTTTAAAAAATATTAAAAAAACAATTTTTTTGTTGTTTTTTAATAGGTAAAAAACAGTTTTTTTTCTAAATAATAAGTTTTATTTATTTCAAATAAATATTTTTCTATTCCCTTTTACATCCATGTTTTATTTACTAAAATACTAAAATTTTGCTCTTTTGTGTCCTAGTTTTTATCAATTGAAAGAAAAACAAAAAAAAAAATCTTTTTATATCCATTATATATTTGAACAAACTAAAAATTGTATGTTGTTCTTTTGTTTTATCTCAATTTTTATTTATACAAAAAATAAAAATCGTGTCTTTCGTCCTAGTTTTTATTTTATTAAAAAATATTTCTTCTTCTTTATCTTTTAATATGTTTAAAAGAAACTAAAGACTGTTTTTATCCTCTTTGTCATCCCAATTTTTATTTATTAAAAACTAAAATTATGTTATTCATTATAGTTTTTAGCTAATGAAATAATAAAAAAAGTTGTTTCTCTGATCTCTTTTTGTCTTAGTTGATTTTATAACAACAAAATATTTTTATTGTTCTCTTTTCCATCCCAGTTTTTATTTTTAAAAAATTATTTTTTTATTATTTCGTCCTAGTTTTAATCTATTTAAAAACAAAAAACTATCGTTATTCTTTTTTCATCCTAATTTATATCTCCTATGACAAAACAATTTTATTGTTCTTTTTTGCTTCCATGTTTTTATTTACTAAAAAAATGTATTAGAAAGAGTGCTTTAATAAATAAAAACTCAAACAAAAAAATATTATATTAATAAATAAAAACCTAGACGAAAAGGATAAGAAAAAACCTTTTTTGTTTTTTAATAAAATAAATAGGAATAAACAAAAAAGAGTAGAAAAAAGGTTTTTCTTTTAAATAAAAACTGAGCCCAAAAAAATAAGAAAAAAAATTATTTTTGTTTTTTTTATTAAATAAGATAGGGAAAAAAGGAAAATAAAATAGTTTTTTAAAATAAATTAAAAAGAGTAAAAGACATTTTCTTATTTAAAACAAAAACAATAAATTTCTTTTAGTTTTTTGTGCTTTTTATAGGCAACAAAAAATATAGTTTTAATTAATATATAGTTTTAATTAATATATTAAGTTTATAAAGTGTCTTAAGTAAATAAAGAAAATAATAAGTGAATTGAGGCTTTAATATCTTAGAATGGGGGTAGTTTTGACATTTGTGAAAAATATTGTGCTTTGACGAGTTAACTAACTTTGTCCTTTCACTTTTAGTGGCAACATCTAAAAGAAACAAAATAGTGGGAAGTCTAATTACCAAAACGAAATGTGTGGTAAAGTCAAAATACTCATTAAGTGTTTAATTTGTTATCCATTGTGGTATATAATTAGTTTACCTACTGCGTATTTGCATTTGTGAATCAACAGTAGAATCCTAAAATTTTATGTGTTATAGAGGAGGAGGAAATGGAGGAGCGATGAGAGATGGATAAGCAAGATAGAAGGGGGGAATAGATAGGATAAGACTCAAAGATCAAATAATTATATATACGTGATCTTTAATAGTTAATATTCATAATTTGACACTCTCACATTATAATATAACTTTTCACGTTATTATATTTGGTAAATAATGTAATAATATAATTGTATTTAATAGTACTTCATAAATTATCAGTTTCACATTATTATATTAGAAACCATGAACGCGGTGTAATTGCGCTCAATGGGGAACCATCTTCCTCTTTCGAATCACTATCACTACTGGTGGATTTATATGTACTTGGTTTCTTACCCTTCTTCTTAAGTCTAGTGGGGCACTCCGCTACCCTATGGTCATAGCCCTCACAACCATAACACCTATCCGAATCATCCCTTTTATCATCCTTACTTCAGTTCTTAGGGACGTGATCGGGCTTGTTGTTCTTGAATTTCTTAAGTCTTTTTTCATCTTTCGATTGATTTTGAAACTTAATAAACTTATTGAACTTCTTTGCCAATATGGCCACATCTTCGAAATCGGTGTCAGATTCATCATCCAAAACTTTATTTTCGTCCTTTTGGGCTTTCAAAGCAATGCCCTTTTCTTTATTTGGCACTTGATTGGAGGTAAACATGTCGAGCTCATTAGTTTATAGGTCACCTACAAGCTCTTCTAGTTTTGTTGAGTCAAGCAAACCTAAAGAGTTTAAAACGGTCACCTTTTGATCAAATCTAACGAGCAACGACCTTAAGATTTTCTTTATGACTTGATTGTTGGGTATCTTCTCTCCCAAGTTAAATGGCGAGTTGACAATATGGGACAATCTAATGTAAAATTCCAAAAACGTCTCACTTTCTAACATCTTAATCGTCTCAAATTAGGTGGTGATGTTTTTGAGTTTGGAATCCCTAACAGTGCTAGTTCCCTCGTGAGTGGGTGCAAGAATATCCCACGCCTCTTTAGACGTTTCATAGATCATAATAAAATTACACTCTTCTGGGGTGACATACAAGGAAATGTCGTTTAAACCTTTAGAATTATATTGGGTAAGTTTGTGTTCGGCATTAGTCCACGACTCAACAGGTTTTAAATGAGTTTCCTCACACTCTCTCGTGACTGGTGGAGTCCACCCATTTTCTATCGCTAACCATGTAAGCTCATCTATGGCTTTAAGTGCACACTTCATACGCATCTTCCAATAAGTATGATTCGACCCATAAAACATAGGCGTTTTGAAGCCATCATACACACCGAAATTCATACCTAAAGACAAACGTGATCACTCACACAATAAAATAGTTTTCTAGCTTTGATACTAATTTGTAAAAACGGGGTCCCTTTTGGGTGTGTGCTTGAGGTGAAATAAGTTTTTTTAACCTTTTCTCAATTTTATTTTGCACCAATTTTGTGAACTAAATTAGTTATCCTAATTTTATCTTCTTAACACTTAACATACATCTAATGAGATTAAATAGATAAAGTAAATAAAGCTCATAAAAACACGCTGATGTACGAGGAAACCACTAAGGTAAAAAACCTAGGATGACCCAGGGAAGACAATCAATATGATACAAAAATTACAAAGGAATAATTACAGTCTTATTCAACGATTCGATCCCCACAAGCCTTAACGCCTCTTCTTCTCTTTAACCTCTCCTCTACAGTGCAACATAGGAGTCCACTTATGCAAGGTCCACAACACACGAGTCCACACGTAGCTCGGTATCCACCGATATAACCTCAGCAATCATCAATCAACAAGTATGGAGTCCACCGCATGAAACCAGTTCTTCGAATGATGAAGAATCAAATAATGGGGCAAATACAAGAAGTCTATGACATATGGTTATATAAACTCAGATCTTGTAAACAATAAAGGATGCTTATGCTTTGAAAAGCTTTGTAAGCAAACTGTAGAAGACGTATATGTTTTTTTATGTCTCGTATGTTTTGCACACACGTTTTTCTGAGCCAAAGATGCCTTAAATAAAATTTTTGAGGAGGCACGTCATTCTAACGAAATCATGATGTCATTTGAATGAAACATACATCTCATTATAACAAAATATGCATGTCATTTGAATGACTCCACAATTTCATTTGAATGACCATTAAAGTCGTTTGAACCATGTAAAATGCAAGAAATTGTTCATACGACTCTAAACATGAGATAACTTAGAAAAACATTTTAAAATAAGTTTTAACTAAATTAACATCCTTAAAAAAATATTCCGAGCATCCATAAACCATTATGCATTCACACCTGAGAGAATCTCAAAAAACCAATGTGAATATGAAGACTAGAAATGAGCACCAAAATTGCGGCTTGATCTAACTTTGAAGCTTGGACGCTACGTCTTTAACACAACACCATAAGCTTAAGGGAATCGTGATAAGTAAAATATATCATATGACAGAGTGTGAGTGATAGATGTCTTGAATAGATGGCGTGATCACTCACACATTTATTTTCGAAATAATGCCAACATATACAAATTTCAACGCCCGAACTTCTTACATCAACTCCTAAAGAGTTGATGTCTTACGTATCAATCATGACAAGTAAAATATACCAAGGAGTTGATGTCTTGAATAGATGGCGTTGCCTATTTCAACGCAAGATAGTCGGTCCCTTACAAGAACTTCTTACATGATCCCAATTAGAGGATCTGCATAACTAAAATAAAAATATGTCATCCTAAAACGAATTAATTACATGGATATCCTAATCCATAATAATATTAACGTCATCCTTAGTAAACCCACATTATTGTAACATCGTGTCATATCTTAGTTTACTATACACAAGCGATATTAATGATCTAAGGATATCCTAACCTCATTGATACGACGCAAATATTGCGTATTTTTTTCCTTGAACCTACGCATTTTATCCCCCTCGGGTATCTTATTCCCTATATTTATGCTCGTTAACCAGACAACCTCGGATTTCTACGTTAACATGTTTTGCAGGGGTTAATTGAGCTTTTATAAGTATTTGGATGCTAAGTGTGAAGTTCGGATGCATTTCGCTTGATTTTCGTACACGATTGCATGTTCAAGGGCATTTTAGTCTTTTCACAGCTAGGGCACCTGGCCCAACATCTACACGAAAGTTGTATCCCTTCTCGCAAGCTTCGCGTGGCCGTGAATGGTGCATGATTCCGATTCAGAACGAAGAAGTTACGGGAGTTTTAGCAGAAGAGAAATCCAAACATCCCAAAACAGCATGCTGCTTGGCTGAGACCTGCTTGATCGATCGATTGATCCTTCAGGTTTTGCAATTCGTTGGGAGACAGTGGGCTTCAATTTTCACCATCGATCGATCGACGATTTGGGTCGATCGATCGATCCCCTGTTTTTATGAGATATTTTGTTTTTCTTTTCTTTCTTCTTTTCTTTTATTCCACTTACTATATAAAGAATTTTTGTTGTAAATATCAGATATTAAGTTGTAGAATAGATTTTAGGTTAGTTTAGCTTTGTGTTTGGGAGTTGAGAGCTCTTTTCTTCTTCCTCATATGGTGTGACAACATTTGGGTTTATAAGATTGTACTTTTATCTTCCCTATCCATTAATATAGTTGTTTTCCATTATTTCTTGCTTTGATTAATTAGATTTACATGCTTTGTTAATTATATTCACATGTTTTCTTTACTTGCTTTCTAGTGTAGATTTATTATGTTTATTTACCGCGTTTTTACCATGCTTTCTAGCTAATTTAAATTAGGTTGTGTTTGAATGAAACTCACTCGAGTTGACACGTTGCTTTGCTTTGGTGATGGTGCTTACAGGTCTATTTCGAGTGCGTTGTCCTAGTTATTGCGCTTAGGAGATTTGATGGGTCATATCATGTATGTCCCGTTCTTACGATCTTGCGTGCGCAATTTTTGGGGTATTTGTTGACGCCAAAATCTTATTAGGCGTTTATGCGGATTTAGGGGCGTGACAACCCTTGGTTCAATTAACTGTCGAAACAAGACGCATTCTAAACAACTCTTCGACCCGTGTATCCATATTATGCAAATTAACTCGGGTGAGGGATATTCGACGCAACCTATAGTTTTACCCGCTTTCTTAATCTAGTTTCATTTTCCCTTGCTTAGATTAGTATTTCCCTTTTATGCATCTTTTCCTTTTTAGTTTGTAATTCACCTTTTTACACTTTTATTTCGGAGTACTAAATCAATTAAATTCTAGCAACTCGTCCCTGTGGATTTTTGATACCCGACTTACCGCTGTGCTTGCCTCGCAAATGTAGTCATAACTTAGGTTTGTTTGTATTATCGCGGTGAAATGAAAACAACGATTGTGCCCTTACACGAGAACACATTTCATGCGCTTAGTCAAAATGGCGCCGTTGCCGGGGAGGAGTTTATTTTAGACTTTATTTGATTTAGTATTTCATAGTATTTTCTTTCTATTTGTATTATTTGCTAATCTTTTTGCAGGACTTCCACATTTGAGCATTTAGAAACACTTGAATTTTTTCCGCGCGCACCTACTTTGTGGAATTCGCCACTTGAGCCATATTTGGGGTAAGCATGTCTTATACCAATTCTTTCGGTAATCATTGTTATAATTCTCAAAGTTCTCGCAAACCTATGACTTTTGGTGAATACTTAGAATCCCAAAGAATTACAAATTCAAATATGACTTTGAGCGAGTATAACGAAAGTCAAAACTTAGGTTTTTAGAATTTTGATGATGATGATAATGATTTTGGGCCTTTACCTCCTTATAATAGGAATTTTGAAACGAATTTCAATAGTTTTCAAAATTCCTATAATAATAAGTTTTCGTTTAAGTCCGATGGTGATTTTCAAAGTTACCATTTTCATGGATTCGCGCCTTGACCTATGACATTCGGTGAGGGCTTGCGTATGTATGAGAATGAGAAACTTGAAAATCATTATTGGGAAGAAAATCATTGTTGGAAACATGAATTGGATTTATTATTTGAATCCGATGATGATTTTGATTCCGAGACTTTTAAAGTCGAGGAATGTTTTGAACCAAATGAGGACTTTGTGCCTACCTTGGAACAAACCATTCTAGACTTTGCCCATTGCATAATTGATATTGAAAGTGGGGATGATAATGACGTAATATCTATTTGCAATGAAATGATTTCTTCTTTGGCTCCCAAACAAGAACATTTCATTGAAAATGATATTATTTCCTTCGAAACTCAATCTTCATGCGATGATGATTCATCTCATGAGTTTGAATTTCTTTTATCCCCATTTTCATTCTCTGTTATCACACCATCACAAGTACCCACACTACTGTAACACCCCGCCCGCCCGGGGAGAGCGAACGGAGCGCTAATGCGATAAAATAAATCTAAATCCACAAATAACAAGGTATAGAGCATCCAAATAAACCCACAATAATATAAATCCACTAATATCAATCTCTTCAAATACAACAAGTCTCTCGAATAAATACAACATCTAACTCGAAAAATAAAATGCAAATCTCCAAATCTCTATACATCAAAATAATACAAATATTTCCCAAACAATCCTTGCTAAAATCAATCTCCATAGCGCCCCAAAATCCGCGCTAACCTGTCACTAAAAGAAAATATGGGGAAGTACACAATACGACAGGAATTATGCTCAACAAATATATTAACGATGAACAAAGCGTAACAACACGAGTACGAATATTCAAATCAAAATGCAAATCTCAAAGCATTTATCAATATAATTTCTCAACAACACTTTAATCGGGTCACCAGGCCTCATCACATCCGTATATGCTTTATCAAGCCATAGCCCGGGAAACAGGAATTTTGGCGGGTGCCCAACATCCGTGTCATATTAAAATCTCATGACAACGTGCTCATCAACAATATAATGATACCACATGAATCAAAATAATTTCAACAATTATTTTCCAGATTTAAATGAATTTATCAATTCAAATATTAGTTCAATTAACAAGAATTCAAAGAGAATGACACTCGCGAGATTTAACGAGCATATTGTGTAAAACCCCATACCTCAAACCATGATGAGAAACCAACGATCACATCCTCAAGATCAACACAAAAGATCTACAAAAGCTCCTCCAAGAACCTCCAACAAAATAGCCCCAAGAACACCTCTAATCTAAGGTTGGAACTCACAAATCTCAAGGTCCAATGTGTATATAAAAAGAAAAGGAATATAAAATATATTTGCTGCCAAAATTTGTGCCCAAAAGTAGGTTAAAAGGCTTGCCCACGACTTCCTTTTATAATGCAAAGAAATGAAGAGTTGGAATCCAAAAGACTCCTTTAAATAAGGCAAAGAAATGAAGAGTTGGAAGTCAAAACAACTCCAAGAGTTAAAAACATTTAAAAATCATTTTCAAATCCGTTTTAACTCCGTTTTCGAAACCGTTTGAAATTATCGCCTTTAAAAATAATAACCAACATATTTGAGCAATAAAAATAATTTTATCTAAAACCTTTTTTTTTAAATAGCCCAAAAATTATGCGGGTTGTTACAACTACTAGAAAAATACCTTTTTACGACGGTTTTAGAATTCAATTTTATAACTGTTTTCATTAAGCCGTCATAATAATTACTATTATTTCACAATTACGACCCTTTTTTGCATTTAAACAAATAATCATGACACGCGTGTACTTGTTGGGTCATATTAATATGATATTTTATGACCGTAGTAACTTAAGTGTCATATAATATACTTATTTGTTATGACACTTTTGTATGCATGGTAATATTAACTCTAATTTATAAAATTAATAATTTTATTAATAAACTTATAAAATTATTTATGACACTTTTAAATTGAAAATTAGTGCACAGGAAACATTATTTGGTAATTAGAGTACTACACACATCAAACTATCAGCCACGCTTATCTTCTATGAGAAAAATGGAGTCACAATCCATGCATCTCATTTTTAACCCCACTTCATAATTTTTTCACAATTATGACCTGCGTGTACCTGTTGAGTCATATTACTATGATATTTAATAGCAGTGGTAATTTAAATGTTATAAAATACATTTATTTTTATGACAATTTGGTTTAAATCGTAATATTAAATAAAATTATAAAAAAAAATATTTGTTGTGAATAAATTTATTCAATTTTTATGACCTTTTTCTGTTAATAAAATTTTGTTAATATTTTTATAACCCTTTTTTAAAAAATCTCAACCGGCCGCGGGATCCAAAATTCTGAACGAAAATCTCAACAGGCCTAAAATTCTCAATGTGCGCACTTGTACGAGTTGTAAAGGCGGGAAATCCTTCTACTAGTAAATCATGGAGATTTACAATCATCCCACAACCCCACAACCTTTTCTTTTTCAAATTCTCTATCATACAAATTAGTCCCATCTCAATGTATTTGGCAGAAAGCCAAAGATTGGTTCCAATAACAGGTTCAAAAACCTAAACAATGTTCATAAAACATCAAACCCTAGATACACATTAGAAACAAACCATAACAAACGATTTCAAACGCTATTACATTTAGGAAATTGAGAACAGACACTAACTCCCAGCGTTGTCGAAACTTATTATCTCCACCTATATCAGGTTAGAGAATTTCTTTTACCCTTTTCTTATCTCGAGAATCAATTAAATACACATGTAACTAACTGTTGTTGTTTTTGTTGTTGTTGTTAGTGTTGTTACAATTATTTTTTCTTGAAATTTAATAATTTTTAATAAATAAATTGTGAAGGAGAGAAAGATTTAAATAGAAACAGGATAAAATTGCAAGATAAAATATGAATTCTCAAACAGATTATTTTTAGAAACCAATGTACTTAGAGTATGTTTTTCTTGCAAGATGAAAGGATAAAATTGCAAGATAAAATCTGAACACGTGGCTTTGTTGTTGTTATTGTTGTAATAGCTACGTTTTTCTTGAAATTTAATAATTTTGTTGCATTACAATCCCTAACAGAATTTATCATACTATGTGGTTGGGTTATTAGTAGATTCTGCTCATGGGAGGGCTCGTTGTCTCAACTTGATTGAGGACTTACAGCGGTCGGATTTGTTGTTTCTCAAGTTTATTGAGGTAATTTTGAATTCCCATATGCTACTCATATATATATTTTTAGCTAACAATTTGCATTTCTATTTCCTACTCACCAATCGTCGCGTGTGATGCCTGCGACTTATAATTTTGTTGTACAATGCGACACAATTAACTTTATAATATACTAGTGTTCAACTTTTTGCAAAAATAATATACGTCTACCGGATGACATTATATAAGTTAATGATATACATTTAGAATAGTTTGGTTCGAAATAGTAAAATTTTCGTATACTTTGTATTTAGATTTTTTTTACAATGCCATTTTTGTAATTTTCAATTTTTTACACTGAAATGTAAATTACAAAAAGTCTTGCAAAAAAATGAATTAATATTAAATTTATATGTAAATAATTCATCAATGTACGAATAGTGAAGCAATTAAAAAGTAAAAAATTAATCTCTAGACACAAATTAATTTTAGGGAGGAATAGAGTATGACATTAATCATAAAAAAATTCAATTCATACAATTTTATAATTGGACTTGAATGACGATGAGTGTTGTTTCTAAATGTATAATGACTGAATTTTAAAAATAATAATATAAAAGTAAACATACCCCAAACATCTTGAACACCACTATTTTTCTCTCTCTATCTGTATGGGGCGTGTGAGTGATTCTTTGTTTTATGTTACTTTTTCATCATCTAATTCACAACTTAACTTGCAGCTCATTTTTATTGTTGGAAATCTTCTTTTTTTT
The DNA here is from genome assembly GCA_949130495.1 of Sambucus nigra. Taxonomy (NCBI): domain Eukaryota; kingdom Viridiplantae; phylum Streptophyta; class Magnoliopsida; order Dipsacales; family Adoxaceae; genus Sambucus; species Sambucus nigra. Next base: position 86,225,820 of record OX422220.1, read on the forward strand.
ATTGGAAATTATTTTTATTTGTGGGAAATATTTTTCATTTGCTGAAAATAATTTTTTATATGCTAGAAATAGTTTATATCGCTAGAACTCATTTTTTTATTGCTGGAAATAAAAAAAGCACACACATCCCGATGATGAAATTAATTATTTTTTAATATGATGGAAATAATTTATATTAGTTCAAGGTTGCATTGTATGTTTTTTGGTTCATTGCCTCTATAGCGTGCGTGCAGGGATTGTGGTTTACAAAATCTTTACATTCGAACATCGAGTTACAAAATTTGAATTACAAATTATCATCCTTGACGGATCTGAATCCTAACCAACTCAATCCTGAATGGTCAATTACATTAGCAACTACTCAAAGAGTATATAATATTGATGGTAACAATGGGGACTGCATTGTTGGTTGCATTAGAGATTATGGATCAGGTAGATCATTGTCAAGTGTTGAGGAAATTGACAACTCGCCATCCATGTATGCGAGAACAGATTGTGAGGGGACTTGGGTTGACAATTAGACCAAGATGTAGTTATTTTTGGAATGTGTTTGATTAGTTTATTGACTTTATTTTAAAGGAATGCACTTTATGTTTTGACTTTTGGCTAAAAAGATCGTTTGGGCCCTGGAATATGGAAATTTCTAGCCTTTATAAGTTGTGTTTCTCAATTAATCATGCTCATAGTTTCGTAGTCTATAAATGATAGAAACATGTTTTGTTCAGTGAACTAAAAAATGATTAACATTTAAACAACCATCATTCGATGTTGAGCTTCTACACCTTGTTTATCCCATTTATTTTATTCAGTGAACTAAAAAACTATTTGTTAATATTTAAACAAACACAACATTTATATTCCTTACATGGTGCAATTGTTTACATTTCTTTATTTCATTGTAAGGTGTGAGTTCACTACCAATGAATTAAAAGTTCATGTAATCCAGAAGAAGCTTACAATATGATTTAATCTAAAGATGAAGAATTCCCATACTCCAGCACAAGTTAATTACTTTTGCAATTATTACTAACTCAACCCAAATGTTAGTTTGATTTCCTAGATAAGGGGAGAAAACTGTTATAAAATCACCTTTGATATCTGATTATGCCCCTGCTCCTTTGAAGCTCCATCCGCATTAGTTTAAGGAAACTAGATTGAGTTTTACTCCAAAAGATAAGCGTAATGGACAAAGACTTTGGTTGGATTCGCATCCCAAACATCATCTTAATGAACTCATCTCCTTAAGGAATCCAAGGACTATATCTCGGTGTTTCTTGACGGGAATCAAATCAACAAATAATGGGTGTATGTAACTTTCATATCCCGTGTGAGTTATAAGAGAATATGGGAAACAAGACTGCCAACTTCTTAAATGTAAATATAAAATTGATTTTTCAGGCATTTCTTATTTATTTTTTGGATATCTTGTTCAATGATTTGATGCAGTTGCCGTTGTTAAATTTTATATGCAACACTTTTCATCTGACACCTTGAAGTGAATCATGTTTGTTATGATCCAAGGTATTGCTGTGAGGAAATTATTTTAACTACTTACTCTGCATTTTACTTTTCAACTCTCAAAGGAGGCCATTGGCTGAAACATCTGACACTGATCACTTTATTGATGTACTATTTGACCAAGCTTATATAGGTAAGGAACTGCCAATAAATATTCTTATAGCACCAAGGAATACTATGATACACGAATATGAGATATTAGAATTAAAACGGCACAATTTGTAAAAAAAATTCACAAGTATTGCAGAGGTTTGTGGAAAATTTCATCCCAGTTTCCTCACAAAGGGTGTTCTCGTGACAAGTAAAAGAACAACACTTAGAAAAGTGCTTGACCTTTTCAACAAATCTGGGACAGGCCTGGGTGATTCAGATTCTTTGAGATTGTTATTCTTGAACTATTAGTGACGATGGGACAAATGCCGTGGGTTGTTCATGGATTCACAGTGATTTGGGGGGAGAAATCATAATATTAAATAATAGATTTGGGATGACAAAGACCAACTGAAATTGGATTCATAGTGATTGGCAGCTGAAGGCTTTCAAATTTTAGAAGATCTTACCTCCACACCACGGGAATATTTGGTTTGGAAAGCTGTAATTTAGTGGAAGGAACAACCTTACTAACGATTGCAAGGTTAAAAGAGAAGGAAGTCGTAAAATATGAATAAAGGTCTGGTACATCAGTCGTATGAGTCCTAGCCATACCTGATGTATCCATAGGCCACAAAGAAATGGCTTCACATGCTATAGTGTTGTCAAAGTTGTCCTCAGTACCACTTCCAAAAATGAGCGGAACTAACTTAGTAGTATCATGAAACATATTTTGGTCCACAAGAGGGATTCCCTCTTCTGACGTGAGGTGACCTGCATTTTTAAAACCATTTTTCACATCACTAGCAGGTAGCATATAAGATTCATTATTTAGAGTTTATCATATAATGGTCGGATATATTTTATTATTTCCTCTTTAGGTTGGACCTATTCATTTGCTGTAAAATAAGGAGTATTTAATGACTGCATTCTTTTAGTGTCTTCTTGTTGAAATCACTTCAGCCCTTAATTTATTTGTTGCAGTAATGGATGGTGACTAAATGAATCTATTCTTCCTTTATTTCTTTGATGCATTAATCCTTTTAATGTTTGTTGAAGATGTTCATCTTTTATGACCATTTCATCTATTCTTTCAGGTTGTCTTGTCAGGGGGGAATAGTGTGGTTATAGTGGAAGCTCTAGAGTTAATTTCCAGAATGCGGTAGTTGACGTTCACGATAGTTTTTGAACCATTGCTTCTTGAGTAATAGTCAAATTTCAAACACTTGTAACTGCTTCATTTTTACTCAATAGTAATAGTGAAATTATCATTATAAAAGAACAAGATGTTGATACGAACTTGATAAGACCCGAAAATGAAAAAAATCAGCACGAACACAATTCGTTACCTCTAGTGAAACCTCTTAAGGAGAATGAACAACCATGGCCTTATAAACACTCATCTATGAACTGAAAGTCTTCATTCTCTTGATTATTCAGTAGTCGGGCTAATTCCTTTGCTAGGCCTAGAAAATTTGAAGTTTGTGTGGCAGAGAAAGAGGGGTGTTGGGGCTTTGAGAACTATTGCAGTTTATATGAGTGGTGAAACCAAATCCTTATTATTCACAAAAGGCAAAATCATCCTAGGAATCTCACCCTTATTTCTCGTTTATCACATTATATTATAGTCCTTTGCAAGAACATATCCTGCCCTCTTCATTGTTTCCAATCTCAACATGTCTTTATGGGTGAGAGAGGTGGCGGGGAACTATGATAGATAACACATATACAAACATGATAGCATGACACGAATCCATGAAATTTTCATTCAATGAGCTGGCCCAAATGGGCTTTGGATAATGGTTTGAACCTTTAAACATGGTAACACCAATTGCTGCTAACCCAGTCATACATGACACGAACTAAACACAAATCTTAAAGAATCGGGTATGGGTAGCGATGTTTTACACAAGCACAATATGACACGAAACGAACACCCCTTGCCAGGCCTAGACATGAGTGGTGAAACCAGAAACCAGAAACCCGATCCTTATTATTCACGGAAGTGATCTCCCTGTTCACTAAAATTGGCACTTAAAGACAAAGTCAACCATTATGAAGAAGAGTAAAGCATCTTAAGGCATCTCAACCATACAATAGTAGAAAGTGTTTAAACTAAATTTGATTTGAGTTATATTATCCCACGAACTATCCCAGAACTTCAGCTTTGCTGTATCTCATACTTGAATCTTTTGCTGAAAGTAACTGAAGATCACTATAATATAAAAGAATGACTAGAGGAGCTATCATACACCATAAAATATTGTGTATGATAAAGAATCTTTTCAAATCAAAATATACACTCCCTCCTCCATCCCAAATTAAGAATCCATTTTTCCTTTTTAGACATAATCAACTAATCAAATTCCACAATACTGGGCACGTTTTGATTTGGACCATTCATTGGATATATCCTTAATTTATGCAAAAACATGGATTTGAACTCTTAATTTGGGACGGAGGGTATTATTTGTGTAAAGATGGTATTTATTTCTTACTTAACATGAGTTTAGGTAGTTGCATAGAGCCCCTTATGTGGCTGCACCGCACTGCATGCATACACTTGAACTCAACACATAACTTTCAAGTAATTTGATGATAAATAAAGGGTTTTGACAAAAGACAGGAACTGAGGATTACACAACAAAAAAAAAAGAAACTGAGGATTTTATTTGTTGGTATAATCTAAAAGAATAACATAGCATTAATCCCACCAGTAGGCTTGCAATTATCTTCCAATAACTGATCAAATATCTTTAAAGATAGCCCTAATTTCCCATACTACAAAGACTCCCAATCATTATATTATATCTAACCACAACTGGCAAAATTCCTCGATTCCTCAGATTGACTATATAAGATGATTTTTATTCATCTTTTTCTAATTATGTTCCAATTCTATTAAAACACTTGTGAGTAACACAAACCTTATAAACACAAACTTTGTATTAAATTTTGTATTTGTTGTTATCTTTTGATCCATGATCCGTTACTAACTTATTTGAATCACTATCTGATTCAGCTTCTTAATTCCTCACGACAATGTCTGACATATTCCCCGTTTTTTCTATCATGCTTGGGGGAGTTTAAGGTTTCGGTTGTGAAAAAAATATTTAAGTAAAAAATGCACTCCTTTAAGTTAACAATGTGACCAGCTTCCACTCAGCTATCACTATGAAGTTCATGTCCAGAAGATTTTAGATCTATATTTTATTTACGATTTTTTTTGCTTAAGAAGATAAACTGATGAGAAATGATACATTCCCCTCAAAGGAGCAGTATCGATCATAAACTTTTCCCGAGATTTGATATAGTTGAGTTGATTTTATAAACTTGAACATATATTCATTGAGAATTCCAACCAGATAATATGGATTCATTCTCGTGCAGGAGAGTATGCAACAGCAAGAGCTGCATCTGCAGCTAAAACAATTATGGTTTGCCCTTTTTTCCTTCTCTACATTCTAGTCAAATTTATATCACACACTTTCACAAATGACGATAATTTTACTATCTGAACTAAGGAGACACTATAATTAAACACCAAAATTGAAACTCATGCGGGGTTACTGATTAGAACTATGGAGCAATTAATACTTTATGTCCTGTTAAAACTGCGTGTTATTCAACGTTATCCTGACCTTCTAGGCAACCATCGAATGCGTTCAATAATTGATGCTTGTCAAAGGAATACCAGTGTTTAGTTAGTAACTCGTTTGTTGGATTGGTGCTCATTATCACAAGGATCTCCTCTTGCATTATGCTATCCCAAAAGGAAATAATCAGTGGTTAAGAAGTACAAACTCATGTTATCCAGTTAGTTATTATGATGTCATTGTACCTTCTTGATATTTTTTTCTCTTATTAGACAGAATATATAATTTAAGGATGCTCTTTTGTTACTAATATTTTTCCTCCCATTTCAGGAAACTTATGTGGAAGGGGATCGTTGAACGAAGTGCCCATTAAAATTGTGTAGTTTGAATTACACAGTTATCATCTTCATATCCAAGTGTAAGATTACAAGAACAATTCAATAATGAGAAGTAGTGGAAATTTTGTTCATATGCACACCAAGTTCATTTCCCTCCTGCCTCGAGGACAATGCAGATATCCAACTTTAGGGATGGAGGACATGAAATGAGTTTTTGAAGAGGTATCATCATCTTCTATTTTGTGTATATTAAAGAGATTAGATTTTATTGATCGGTCCTCACAAAAAAGAATCATAATGTAGATTTATAAGCTAAATTTCTTATATTTCCAGTGGTACTGAAATAAATCTTCAGCAAAAAGACTGTGATCCATATTAATTGATATCTTCGCTAACGCCGTTGGGATGGGATGGGATGCAAAAAGTTATCACACATTTCTAAATGTAAAATCCTTTTTCTTTTTATATAAGTTATCACACGTTCATTCCGAATCTTAAGAATTTAAAATTTTATTTATATGCTTTTTCAGATGCGGGCTGGGCCGAATGTACCCATTATTGGTCGTTCAAGCTCTGAAGTAGAACTTGCATCAGCTGCGAGTATCTGGAACACATTGGTAAACCTGTGTGCCATGTACTTTGTTTGTATCATGATCTTGTAATTATTTTGAGTATTTCTTTTCTTAGTGAGTGTATAAATATACCTCTGTGTTTATATCAGTAAATATGTCCTAGACTCCTAGTGCAATATTAAATTGAATAACCATTTCGAGTTCAATTCCAGCCAATTCACAACGATATATGGTGTTTATTTTTGCGGGGCCTCATAAAACTACAAAATGTAGGCATCTTCCGGATGAACATATTTATTGGTAGTTTTCCAGGAACAATATCTAGTTGGCATGATAAAGGTAATGATAACATTCTAAAAAACGTTTGCGATAAGCTTGATGGTAAATGCTCAATACAGTGACACTAGCCAAACTTTTATAGTTGACCTTATTTGGTGTCGAGAGATCCACATTGGTGAGTTGAAATGGGGTGACGAGGAAGTGATAGCTAGGAAGTAGAGGAAAATAGTATTATCATGCTCTTGTAAATTATTTATAATTATTTTTGCTATATACAAATTCTTTTTGACTTAAATTGTTGGAATGAATTTTCTGTTTGAAATAAACAAATCCATCAACTGCACTTTTATTTTCAGTCACTCTACATTGTTAATATATCTTTCATGTGCTTAGGTAAATGTGTAATTAATATGTTTATGTGTGTAAAGGTTACTCCTTTTTTGTAATTCTATATTTCCCCCATTAACTGATTTTGGACTTTTTCTACAGAATTATTACAAGTTGTGTCTCTTAGATTTACTCCCTAAATTGGTACTGCTCATATCAACAAAAAAAATAGGTATGTTAATCTCTCTCGTTCTCTCCTTGAATGGCCCACCCTTTAACTACTATCGATACAAACCAAATAACCTTTACACTATAATGCAACCTAAAAAACTATTAACATTATAGTGTTAATAAAAAGTCCAAAACATAATAAATATGATAGTTTGTTGGGTTTGTATTTTGGCCCTATTTTGGGGAGTTATAAACGTGGTTATGATTTTGAGACTTTAATTTATGAGATTTTGCTTTCTGAGATTCTGGGTAGCTATAAAAGTGGTTAATTTATGAGATTTTGCTTTCTGAGATTTTGAATGCCCGAGGTGGGCTTTATATTGTTGTGGTTGTTTAAACATGTGATGTTTAATTTCGGATTATTAAAAAAACAGAGGAAACTCTATCGAAATTTTCATAAAACCTTCCCCATTTATCTTTTCCATGCGTTAATAAAGAATAAAGTAAAATTTAACTTTGAGATTATGCAAATGTTTAATTGTGATGTCCATTTGGGCCTTTATATTATTGTTGATTGTGAATGCCCAGGTTGGTATTTATTTTATTATTATTGATAATGAATGAGGCACGGGATGAGATTTATATTGTTTTTGTTGATGATGCTAAATGCACAGGGTGGGCTTTATATTATTATTGACGGTGAATGCACATATTGGGCTTTATATGGTTGGTTAAAAATGTCATTATTTTGGATTATTAAAAAACAGAGGAAATTCTACTGAAATTTTCATGATACTTTTCTCATTTATTTCTCCCACGCCTTTATAAAGAATGAAGTAAAAATTAACTTTAAAATTATGTAAATGTTTATTTTCTTATGCTTGATATTATATTAGAATATCATTATTGTTTGAGCTATATTCTTTATGTGGTTAATCTGTTTTAGTTCTTAACTGCTATTTGTTTCCTTTTTTTGTTCAGATATCGATACCGTTGTTGCCTATTTCGTATCTGATGTAGCTGTTGCTAAATTGGGTTTCCTTGCTACACGAATGGAGCTAATGTTCCAGTTTAATTTGCTAGTTTTTATGTCTATAGTATAGGTCGTTTTAAATATCTTTTTGTTTGTGAGTTGTCTAGAAATCAATTGGGAAACTGTTGGTGTATATATATTTTTTAATTTCAAATATTAATGATAATTTTTATACTTATTGTTCAAGTTATATTGGTACTTGGAATTTGCTAGTTTGAGTATGGAAATTTGTGATTTGAATTTGCAAATCGTAGTTTTATGCATTACATGTTTGGGATATTTGAATAGTACAATGCAAAAAAAGAAAGGAAAAATAACTTTTATGACGGTTTATAGTTCACATATAAAAACGGGTATATTTTATGATTGTTTTATATACGCTGTCATTATAATTAACAAACTAACCGTCGTAATAGGTACCTTTTATGACGATTTGTACGAAAAACTGTCGTAATATGATGGTTTGTTATGACGGTTTTGTCAACACCAATTTTATTAAGACACACAACATTATTGTTAATGATGGCTTGTACGAAAAACTGTCGTAATAGGATGGTCTGTTATGACGGTTTTGCTAAGACCAATTTATTATGACACACAACATTACGACGGTTTCTAAAGCTTTGAAAAACGTCATAAATAACCTTTTATGACCCCTTTTCCCCGTCATAAAAATGTCTATTTCTAGTAGTGTCGATGATTCGGTTTCAAACTTTAATGTTTTAAACCTTTTCGTCGATGAGGAGTACTTTCTCGAGTCGCCTTCCACGATCACATCTTTGCCTTCGTGTGCACCGCCTCCCATTCCAATTTCAAAATCATTGGGAGGATATTCGGCTTTTCTCGGTACCCACATGTTTTTGTCACCCGTTCAATGCAAATCCCCCATCGTCCCTCTAAAACTTTTAATTGACAATGGTTCATTTCATTCGCCTTACACATGCCTTCTGTTGTTCAAACGAAATTCATATTTTTCGGAAGGCATGCTTGAGTGTGAGGGTACACCGATTATCCTCCAAAGTCAAATTGTTTTTACGGTGGACCCTCAGTTATTTAGACTTCTAGTGTACAGTTAATGTGAGGCCTAAATAGTAGGTTGTATATAGGTAGCTTTCTTTCTTTTTATTTTTTCTTTCCTTTTTAATTTATTCTAGTGTAACTAGTTAACTTTTTGTTATTTGTTTTTGTTATGCTCGGTACTAACTTGTTTTGTAGATTCTTTGGACTTGTTCTTATGGGGATCGCTCCAATTTTGGGTAATATCTCTCTTTTCCTCTCTTTGACTTGGCTCTTAATTTACATTCAGGACAATGTCAAGTTTTAAGTTGGGGGTGTGGGATATTCTATCCATTTCTATTTTTAGTCCATGTTTTTTCTCACATGTTAGTTACTTAGTATGCTTTTCTTAGAAAAATTCAAAAATTTCAAAAATATTTTCTTTCTTTTTTCTCCTTTGTTGGGCATTTTGCCTTTGTTTCCATTGATAAATTTTAATAAATGCCCGATCCAATAGACAACACAATGATGCATGTTCTCAATTTTAGAATTTATTAGACTTTCTTCTCACTTATTGATATTATGAATAACTTCATGAATTAAACTTTAATCCAATGAGCATATGCACTTTTGTCGTTTTACTGATTTGGTTTAAGATTTTTATAACTCAGTAATCTTTTGTTGCACTGTATATACTTATACCGAGTAAGCTTTGTACCTTTCGTCGTTTGTGAGTGTATACACTATTCTTTCCTCTTTGAAAACGTTGAATTCGTTGGTAATCTCACTATTCTTTCATTTGACCGTTCATTAATAGAGTTCATACTTGAAATCCATCACTTGATCATGATTTTCATATATTTTTTTTTTACTCGATAATTGTGTAAACTTTTTTAAATGATCATAGGCCATCTTTGTTATGTCACCCATATTAGCCTTGACCTCGCCTTATATGTTTACCCTCGTTAACCCCTTTGAGCCTAAATATAGCCTTTCGTTTCATAACCTAAATCCCATAACCAACTCCAAATTGGAGTTATAAACCATACATACACTTTCCATACCTTTGTTTGGAATCTTACTTGGGATTGAATGTTGTTGTTGTGATGTCGGTTGCAATTTAGGCGTATGAGAGTTTGAAAAGTAAAGAAAAGGAAGTAGTGAAAAAAGAAAAGAAAAAGAGAAAGCAAAAAGCAAAAGAGAACAAAAGAAAAAATGAGAAAAAGAAGAAAAGAAAAGAAAGAGAAAGAGAAAGTTGTAAATATTGTATATAGTTCGAATAATCTTTGATTACTCTCCCCGATGATATATCTAATGCTCGTTTGGAAATCATTTTCCAATTTTTATATTGCCCGCATTTTCCCATTATCCCGAGTTTTCATCCCGAACACTTTGAACCCGTACATACATTCCTTTCGTTTCATACCCTAGCCTAGCCTACATCATAACCCTATTAAAGTCCTATGTGATCTTTGGTTGATGTAATTTAAAGGTTTAAATAGTTTTGATAATCTATGAAAATGAATTTCGCCTCCTTTAATGTGCGGTATCCTTTCATTGAGATTACATTTTTCATTTTATATATGGTGTTCTTCATTTGTGACATGCGTGCAGCCTAGTTTCCATTTCCATTTACTTTTTATGCCCGCATGTTCCGTGTGTTACCTCCCTGTTTCGAGTGAATTCACTTGATGAGCGTAATACCCGTGAGGATTGAATGTATGCTTGCTTTAACGTTTATCCGATTTATTTAAGTTTTTGCCAAATCACACTTTGCATGTGCTCGCTCCCCTCCCACATTTTAAGGTTCAATTCTATGAGGTGCATTCTATAATGTTAATGATTTAGTCTTTTGTTTGAATTCATTCAATGTGCTAATAATGCGTATGAAATCTTTTTCGCCGTTGTTGGGCTTGTCGCATGTTGGTTTGGGCATATTTTGAGGAAACCATGTGATGTTTGTGGGTACCATCCCTAAAAAACCCTCACGAGACGACACTCATCCACTAGGGTGACCTAGGGGTTTAACGACTTATTGCATACACTAAATGCAATCGAATCGCCCGCGAAAGTAGCCTTATGCTTTTATACCATACTTTTGTACTATCTCCTATTTTTGGTTTTCTTGTAGTTCTTTTTTCATCCTACTTCATTGCTAGGGACTAGCAATGTGTAAGTTAGGGGGTGTGATACGACGCAAATATTGCGTATTTTATCCCTCGAACCTATGCATTTTAACCCCCTCGGGTATCTTATTCCCTATATTTATGCTCGTTAACCAGACAACCTCGAATTTCTATGTTAACATGTTTTGCAGGGGTTAATAGAGCTTTTATAGGTATTTGAATGCTAAGTGTGAAGTTCGGATGCATTCCACTCAATTTCCGTACACGATCGCACGTTCAAGGGAATTTTAGTCTTTTCACATCAAGGGCACCTAGCCCAACATCTGCACAGAAGTTTTATCCCTCCTCGCAAGCTTCGCGTTGCCGTGAACGGTGCGCGATTCGGATTCAGAACGAAGAAGTTACGGGAGTTTCAGCGAAAGAGAAATCCAAACATCCCAAAACAATATGCTGCTTGGCTGAGACCTGCTTGATCGATCGATCGATCAAAGGGATTGATCGATCGATCCTTCAGTTTTTTCAATTCATTGGGAAACAGTGGGCTTCAATTTTCACCATCGATCGATCGACGGTTTGGGTCGATCGATCGATCCCCTGTTTTTATGAAATATTTTTCTTTTCTTTTCTTTCTTATTTTCTTTTATTCCACTTACTATATAAAGCATTTTTGTTGTAAATATCAGATATTAAGTTGCAGAATAGATTTTAGGTTAGTTTAGCTTAGATTTTGGGAGTTGAAAGCTCTTTTCTTCTTCCTCATATGGTGTGACAACATTTGGGTTTGTAAGATTGTACGTTTATCTTCCCTCTCCATTAATATAGTTATTTTCCATTATTTCTTGCTTTGATTAATTAGATTTACATGCTTTGTTATTTAGATTCACATGCTTTCTTTACTTGCTTTCTAGTGTATATTTATTGTGTTTATTTACCGCGTTTCTACCATGCTTTCTAGCTAATTTAAATTAGGTTGTGTTTGAATGGAACTCACTCGAGTTGATGCGTTGCTTTGCTTTGGTGATGGTATTTATGGGTCTATTTCGGGTGCGTTGTCCTAGTTATTGCTCTTAGGAGATTTGATGGGGCATATCATGTATGTCCCGTGCTTACGACCTTGCGTGCACAATTTTTGGGGTATTTATTGATGCCAAAATCTTATTAGGCTTTTATGTGGATTTAGGGGCGTGACAACCCTTGGTTCAATTAACTGTCGAAACGAGACGCATTCTAAATAACTCGTCGACCCATGTATCCATTGTATACAAATTAACTCGAGTGAAGGATATTCGACGCAACCTAGAGTTTTACCCGCTTTCTTAATCTAGTTTCATTTTCCCTAGCCTAGATTAATATTTCCCTTTTATGCATCTTTTCCTTTTTAGTTTGTAATTCACCTTTTTACACTTTTATTTCAGAGTACTAAATCAATTAAATTCTAGCAACTCGTCCCTGTGGATTTTTGATACCCGACTTACCGCTGTGCTTGCCTCGCAAGTGTAGTCGTAACTTAGGTTTGTTTGTATTATCGCGGTGAAACGAAAACAACGACCGTGCCCTTACACGAGCACACATTTCACGCTCTTAATCACTCATCCTTGAAGCATCAACACTTGTACAACCCATAAAGTTTGACCATGTAATTAATCCAATTATTCTTATTTCCCCATTGTCTCCCAACTCCCAATTGAACTAAAATCTATGCATTGGACGTGAAATCTAAACAAGGAAACCATCTATACACTTATTTCTAGTCCAGTTGTTCATCAAGATCCAATTGTGTGAGACCCTCCAAAATACTATTCATAACATGAACATAACTTCATTTCATTTATCCTTCTATGGTCTTAATTAGTCCATATATTTATCCAATATATCTCACTAACCCAACTTTCTAACTTACAATATTAAGTACTTAACCACCATACTAACCTGCGTATTTTCATATTAAGTATCCAACTAACTCCCCCAACCAATATATTAAAGATTAATAAACCATATATTTTAATGAAGTGGCGACGTATTTTAATATGCCTATTTCTTGAGTGTTGGATGGGATTTTAAAAAATGTTAATAGAACTCAAGTTATCATATAAAAGTGTTCGTTGTTCTTCAAAGATTCCATAGTCATTTAAATTTTTTTAAATCCAAAGCAACTAAGCGAAACAACTTCCAACCTCTATATATTCAGCCTCGGCTATAGACAAATATACACAATTATGTTAGCTACATGACCAGCCCACAAGGTTATTGTTGACATAGTAGCTATCCTCAAAGGTGCTTTTATTGTCATCACCCTAACCCCCTTGTTGATGTCTAAAAATTGACTTAATCTAGATTTATAATCACAAATAAAAATATATTATGTTAATCAATCATATACACACAAGAGAAGAGATTTTTAGAGTGGATCAGTTGTAAAATATCCTACATCAACTGTTGGTATTATTTCGTAGGGTTTACAATGGCTCAGTATGGTGTGCATATGAGTGATTTGAGTTGTCCTTTGAGCTAAAGAAATATTTTGTGTTTACAATGGTGTAAAACCCTAGATATGGAACACCTTTATATTGCGAGGCATTTACATCTATGCATAATAAATGAAACTCTTGGAATTCAGTGATGGTTGGTATCTCATCCGAGTAACTTTTGATATTCCTGATGGTTGGCATTCTGGAGTTGATCGGCCTTCCAGCCGACTAAGTATCTTTGATGCCGATCATGGTGGTTGGCCGTCCATGTAGGAGGACAAGTGTACATTTATCATTGGTCCACATAGAAGATTAATTTTACATACAACAAAAGCCCCCAGTGCTCCATGCTTGATGATTGATCGAAAGTATGGAGTATTTGGCCAAAGAAATTGCTCGGCGTACTATTTTAAGTGTTTGGTCGGAAGCTGACCTCCTATACTTGTAAAAAAATCCACTAGTACTATTTGATAATGGAATTTTTATAAATAATTCAAACTTTGTTGAACCTTAAAAGGTCACGATGGTCTTTTGAAGCTTTAGGAAGCGTGCAACCGGTGGTAATTCAATTGTTCCTTCAGTTAATCATTTCGTTCCCATTTATCGAGGCAACCTATATATGTAGAAAATTTCCATCCTTTCTTTTCACCTCAAACCTTCTGCACGTAAGAGTTTTCCTTCGTCTTTAAGCTTTTTTTGTACGATGGTTCGTTGCCATTATTTTTTCTTGAGTTCTTGCAGTCACCTTAGATCCTCTGTAAGCCGTCTTTCCCTCTTTTCCTGTTTTATCATTTTTTTTCTCTATTTCCACCATGGTTCACATTATAAAAGAGGGTTCAATAGATGAGTTTAGAGAAAAAAGAAAAAAATTCCATCTTGGGTAAATTTAGAGATAGCCTTGGTTCCCCTAGATGTGTATTATCTTCCCGAGGGTCACTGAATCCCCACCTTATTCATTGCTGAGTGTGGAATCACTTTTCCACTAAACCTTGTGTTCCTTCAATTTTGTCAATACTTTGACGTGGTTCCCGCTAGGGTGGTACCTAACACTTGGAGGGTTGTAAATGGTGTCCATAAGTTAAATGAGATTTACGGGATCCATATTAGGGTCCATGAGTTTATGTTTTATTACAAACGGGGTATAATTGGAGAAAGTACATATTATCTTAAGACTAGGTAAGAAAATAGGGCTTTAGTGGTGAATTTACCAGATTCCAATAAAGATTATTGGGGTTATGGTGTAGTTATTAAGAACTGGCAACATGCTCCTCTTCCTGAGGGAGTATCTTACACTGGTCCAGGTGTCCTCAAACAAGTCATGGCATATTCTTTTGTTATGTGTTTCTGAATTTGGTCGAATAACTTTATTGTTCCTTCTTGATGCAGAGGAAAGTAAGAAGAGGTGTCCCAAAGAAGGGGAAATTAATATTGAAGAGCTCAAATTTATGTGGGGACTTAACCAGAGGGTTGGAGAGGAATATCCCCGAGTTACTTTTATTATGTTGTAATACAAGAATTCTATCACCTCTTTTACTACTCGACCAACACTTGTGCTGCCCCAGTTGCTAGAGGATCATGTACCTACTTCTTCAGCTTCAGAATCTGCTAGTGCTGAGTTCACCCAAGGAGGAACTTCTTCCTTATTTGAATCCTTTGATATTTTTTGAGATCCCACTTTCTCCTCCAGCTGACATGACTAAGAAGAAGATGCCTAATTTGATGAGTGGATTATTGTCTCCCCCCCCCCCCCCAAAAAAAAAAGAATGCTGGCACTGGTAAAAATCTAATTGATAAGAAATCCCAATCCAGTGATAAAAGGCCTCAAGTCCTTGGTACTGATTAGACTCAAACTACTGAGTCATAATTTAAGATATTGAAGAGATGTTAGCCTAACCTTCAGAAACAGACCCAAGAAATCGATTTGACCAGTAAGCATTGGCTGCAAAGAAGACTCTGGCCGACCTACAAGAGTTGGTGAGAAAAATCCAAGCTTACCTTGATATTAGGTCAACTTCTATTTCTGTTAACCCCTGATTGGTCAGGGATTTAATCAAGTTTGGAACTTTTCCTGCTGAAAGAGTTGCATCAGCCCCATACCTAGGTTTAGGTTGACTGAGAGGGCTAGCCATAATTTGGCACTGGTAATTACCTTATCTTTTTATTTTTCTTCATGTTGATGAATTCTTTATAACTTGTGGTGTTTTCTCTTTTTTGTAGTTTATGGTTGACTTCAACTAAATGATAGAGAAGGACGACCAACTGAGGTCTCCTCCTGGTGAAGTTGAAGACGTATTTGAGGGCATGAGACAATCTTTGGCTGCTTTTCGAGAGGCTTTGGAATCAAAAAAAAAATTTGGGGAGGAGGAGATGAAAAAGGCTAAGGATTGGGAAACTACAACATAAGATAAATTAAAGGTTGCTGATTAAAAGGCCCAAACTACCAAGAAGAAATTAGGTAATGCTGAAGGTAGAGCTAATGGTGTTGAAGACAAGCTTACAGAAGCCAAAACTCGGGCCCAAAGTGCTGAAGATAGAGTGGTTGGATTGACTTCTAAAGTTACTTCCTTGAAGGCTAAGGGTAAATATACCTTTGACAAGGGTTGGGACGAGGCCCTTTTTCCCTCCTCTGCTCAAATTGAGTATGCCAAGAAACTGTCCTTTAAGGAAGGTTCATCGGAGGCTCTGAAGGTGGTCAGCATTAAGGCAAACTCTGAGCTCTTCCAAAGGCATGACCCAGGCACTCCTCCTAACTTGGATGAGGAGTTTGACGATGAAGAAGGGTCAAGAGAGTCTTCAATGATGCCCATTGAGTCTTCAGTAGTGCCAGAAGTAAGTGCCTACCTACCTGTTGCTAGCCACGACTAAGCTAAGTATAAGGAGAAGGTTTAGCTCCTTCTTAGGTAGTTTCCTTTTTTGTCCGTTCTCACGTGTATTTTCTATTTCTTTTCTTGTATTTCTTATTGGTGTATCCACCTTTGTACTTCAAGATTAATTAATGGAAGAACATATTTTTTTCTCAATTGTTGATGCCTTTGAATGACTTTAATTTCTTGCCGATTTGTTCTATCTGTATAGTCTATTCTCTGGATTTTCCCCATAAACTCATATACTTATAACTTTCCAGTTTGGTGGCCATAATCTATGTTGAATCCGACCTACTCAAGTAGAGTAGAAATCTTCTGGAAGTTGGTAATGTTCTTATGTACAAGGAAGACTTAGCAGGGTTGCTCGGCCCAAAGGTCTCCGACCAAGTTAAGGAGTTATATATCAATCTTCATTGCCTTTTGAATAGGGTTGTAGCTAATAATGCCGCTTATTACGAGATGATTGAGAGGATGCGGGACGACCATAAGTTACCCTGGGCTTTTGCTTCACTCTGATTATGAGGCTACGTATAAGGCCTTGAGTGAATCAAATGCTTTTGACAAAAAATTACAAGTCATCACTTTTGCTATGAATAAGAAATAATTGTCTTTGAAACAAGATCTGAAGAGTTCCTGATCAAATGCTACTATGTTAGATCAACCACTACTGGTCCAGATGAGGGTGTTTTATTTTTAGAGGATGAAAATGTCAGGTTATTGGAGGATCTAGAGGCTTTACGAAAAAAGAAAACCAAATCTATCTCTGGATAACAATCAACGAAAAATATAGTTATTCGGCCTACCATTGATGAGGAAAGAAGAAGATAACCTTGGCCGAGCAAGTTGCTCAACTTAAAGGGAAAGACAAGGCCATAAAAAAGCTTCATGATAATGTGGATCGACTTACATTCCATTTCCATGAACAACCCAGAGCTATTTGGATGGATGTATATAATGACTCTCTGGATGTGTATATGGAGCAAGCCAGAAATGAAGGTTATAAATGGGGTTGGTTAAACTTGCTTGCCTTGTTAAATGTACCAAAATTGATGGACTGTGGTACTGGTATACTCCAGGGATCATGGATTATCCTGATCCTCCTTTCTTGATTGACTTCAGTTGGATTCATCCAGATGTTCTTCCTCAGAGTTTGATTAGAAAATATGTTGGGGATTTTGGCCTTGAAGGAGAAGTGGAGTATTGGATTCCTCCAGATTCTATTCCTCAGAGTTTGATTAGAAAATATGTTGGGGATTTTGGTCTTGAAGGAGAAGTGGAGTATGTTCATACTCAACATCTTCTTGATCGACCAAGTGGCAATAGGTGTTCTAGGAGGAAGTCTTTTGATTCTATCAATCATCTAAGCACCTTTGATGATTCTCCTCTTAGGGTGAGGAAGGCTGATGGAAAGGGCCCAATATGATCCTCCTCTTAAGATGAGCAAGGGTGATGGAAAGCACCCAATAGAATAGTTTTATAATTCTTTTTCTATTGTAATGCATTTTGATCAATGAAATAAATTTATTTTTTTTATTGAGTTTCCTTTATTTAAGCTCGTGGTTGATATTAATCTTTTTTTCGACTTAGTAACATGTATAATGATTAGTTAATAAGCTTATAGACTAAATAGCCTGCTTAAATGTTTAATATTTCATTCATGGTTGAATTATTTATGACCTTAGATTCGACTAATGCTCTTAGATAAAGCTGTAAATAGCTTTATTGTACTAAGTTATAGCATTAGTTATAAGTAGCGACCAAGTATATTAGGAATGTATAATTGTTCCTGTGTTTTAACCTGGTTGGGTAAAATCTCTATTGAAGAAATTTTGCTGACTTCATATTTTTGACTTGTCGAGGGCAAATCATACATGAAGTTTAATTTTCCTGAAGTTGGAAAAGTTTGGAAAAGTTTGGAAAAGTTTGAACCATGCTCTAGGATTAAAGCGCATGCTCTTTTCAGAAAAATTTTACTTCAAAATTAAAGTTTGAACCATGCTCTTGGATTAACTTTTCTAAAGTTTAAATTAACATGGCTCATTAATTTAATTTATTGTTAAAGTGTAATGCACCATACTCCGAAAAACAAAACACAAAAAGGAAGTATAATAAAGGAAAACATGCAATTTCATTCATTTGAATAACTGATTACATTAAAAATGAAATTACTATAATACTTGCGCAAATGGACTGCATTCCAAGGATTCTTGAATTCCTCTTTTTCCAGAGTTTCCAAGCGATAAGTGACTGGTCGGATAATCACCGAGATACAGTATGGACCATGACAATTAAGTTTTAGCTTGTTGCTCTTCTAGATTACTTTCTTTATCACTAGATCTCCCTGCTTCAGGTTGGTCGGCTTGACCCTTCGATTATAAAACCTTGTAGTCCTTTGTTGATAAGCATCCATTCGAATAACGACATCTTCTCGAACTTCTTCTATTATGTACATATCTAGTCGCCTCATGAGGTCACTCTTGGGTGAATCAAAGTTCAATACCCTATGAGTCAGTAGACATATTTTAATTGGTACCACTGCCTCAGTGCCAAAAGCTAACATGTATGTGGTTTTCCCCGTTGCTGTTCTGGGAGTGACCCTATATGCCTAAAGGACACTATGGATTTTATTAATCTGGTTTTCCTTAGCCTCATTCAGCCTTTTCTTTAACTCATATAGAAAGGTCTTGTTTGTTATTTTTATCTGTCCGTTGCATTGTGGGTGCCCAGGTGCTGAATAAAGTTTTTGGATGCCAGACCTGATGCAGTACTCTTCAAATTCCTCATTATCAAATTGAGTTCCATGGTCGGTGATGAATTCATAAGTCATGCCATACCTATAAATTATATGCTTCCATATGAACACCCCTCTGATAGGGCATATCAATCAAAGGCTCGGCCTCCACCTATTTGGTGAAGTAATCAACTGCTATAACTAGATATTTGAACCTTCCCTTGGTGGTCAGTAGTGGTTTAACCAAATAAATTCCCCAAATAGTGAAAGGCTATGAGGAAGTGGCGGGTATTAGAGTTGCTCCTTCTCTTCTATGAATGGTGGAGAATTTTTGGCACTTATCACACTTCTTGGTAAAAGCAACACAGTCTGCTTTCATCATCGGCCAGTAGTAACCTTAAACTGCTATCCGTTATCTTAGAGACCTGCCGGTTGTGTGAGATCCATATGAGCCTTCATGCACATATTTGATCAAATCATTTACTTCGTTTGGATGAACATAACGAAGTAGGAAACAGTGTATCCTCGACTATATAAAACACATTTTTCCAACACATAACTGCTTGCTTTATACCTCATCTTCTTGGCTTCTTTCTAGTCATAAGGCAATGCTCCTCTTTTAATGTACTCTCTAATTGGGTCCATCCCATCGTTCGCTATTCCAGTAATCCTCACCATCCTGACTGAACTGAATGAAGAAATAACCTCCATAGCTTTTTTTTATAATATCTCATCATTGTTTCCCCTTTGACGCCATAAATTTACTGCATTCAATTGACAATTAGCTGGGAATCACTATGCACTAATACCTAGTCGGCACCCAATGATGAAGTCAGTTCCAATCCTATGATCAATGCTTCATATTGCGCCTCATTTTTGGAAGACTTGAATTATAATCTCAAAGCATATTCCACATCTAAGTTGTCCGGAGTGTTTAATGATGAGGCCTACTCCACTTCCAGTAGGACATGGGGATCCATCTACAAATAATTGCCAGATTAGAGTGTCCTTGGAGAAATCTTCCTTTACCATCACTCCATGTTTGAACATATTCTTACTCTGTTGAATTCTTTCTTGAACAACCAACGATTCTGGTTGAACAGCCACAATCTCTATTTGCTTTTGAGCTGAGCTCTCTTCCGAAGAAGTCTGTTAAATAAGCAAACTTGGATTATGTTGCACCTCTACATATGTGAATTCGGCTATGAAGTCTGTCGTTGCTTGGCCTTTTATTGCAACACTGGGTTCATACACAATTTCATACTTTGTCAATTCGACTGCCCAAGACATTAACCTTATAGAATTCTCAGGTTTATACAGTGTCTGTTGCAGAGGTAAATCTGTGTAGACAATAATGGTGTGAGTTCATTCTCCTGGAAGCATCAATGAGAGATAATACTAACTTATTTAGGCATGGATACCTGATTTTTCTCCTTTTAATGCCTTTTTAGTATAATATATTAGCCTTTGAACTCCTCCATCTAGTCAGATCAAGGCTGAGCTGACAGCCGACTCTTAAATAACCAAGTATAGATATAGTATTTCTCCCAAAATTGGTCGGGAGATGAGTGAGGGAAAAACCAAGTACTTCTTTAAATCCAGGAAGGCTTTTTTGCATTCGTCATTCCACTCAAAGGTATTTTTAAGCACTTTAAAAAATGGAAGACATTTATCAGTTGCTCGGGAGATAAAACAGTTCAATATCGCTACTCTTCCTGTCAACTTTTGAATATCTTTCTTGTTGGTCGGTGACTGTATCTCCAACAAGGCTTTAATTTTGGTAGGGTTTTCTTCTATTCCACCCTGATTGATGATGTACCCTAGGAACATTCCTTCCTATACTCCGAAGATACATTTGGTTAGGTTGAGCTTCATCTAATGTTTTTCTTATTGATCAAAGGTTTGAGCTAAGCCCACAATGTGGCCAGCAATAAATTTGCTCTTGGTGAGCATATCATCTATGTACACTTTAATGTTTCGCAAATATGATCTTCAAAAATATTGTTCACTATCCTCTGATAGGTTGCTCTAGCGTTCTTCAACCCAAAGGGAATGACATTATAATAGTATGTTCCTCGACTAGTAATAAAGGAAGTACTTTCTTTGTCTTCAGGTTTCATCTTGATCTGATTATAACCAAAATAAGCATCCATGAAACTGAGCAATTCATGACCTGCTGTTGTATTGAACAATTGATTAACCCTTGGTAAAGGAAAATGATCTTTTGGGCATGCGTTATTGAGGTTTGTGAAGTCTATACACATGCGCCATTTGTCATTCTTCTTCTTGACCATTACCACATTAGCCAACCATATGGGATACTTAATATCTTTATTAAACTGTTCTCGTAGTAATTTCTCCACTTCAACCTGGATTGCCATATTTTCCTCAGGGTTGAAAACTCTTCGCTTTTAGCTTAATCAACTTAGAATCTAGGTAGATATTAAGTTCATGGCAAATGAAATCTGGATCAATCCCTGACATATCTTCATGGATCCAAGCGAACACATTTTTCTTTTCTCTAAGGAATGTAATTATTTCCTGTTTGAGAGAGGGCGATAATATTGAACCAATTTGGGTAGTTCTTTCTGGATTTTCGTCATCCAGCACAATAGCTTCAATTTTTTTCCTTAACTTGCCCCTTCACCAGCTCCTTCTCTTTCCAAGGATCCAAAGTGTCAATATAGAAAGTGGTTGTGCCCTTTATTTGTATTTCTTTTTGGTCGACTGAAGTATAATAGCATTCCATGGCCTCTTTCTGATTGCCATTCACTATGCCGACTCCACAATTTGTTGGAAATTTCATGCATTGATGCACTGCAGATGGCAGAGTATCTAACTACTTTATTTTCACTCTTCTTAGGATGATATTGTAGGCCGATGGGACATTTTTATCTAACACAAATAAACAAATTATTTCTCTTCTACTTGTCGGTCAGGTACCGACTAAAACTTCCAGCTTGATCGTCCTAAAGGGGTATACTTTCTAACTTGCAAATCCAATGAGAGGTCTATGGTATGGTTTCAGTTTACTTTCTTTTATCCCTAAGCTTTGGAAACAGTTGTAGAACATTACATCAGCTAAACTTCCATTATCAACTAGTATCCTTGCAACTCTGCTGTAATGAACTCTATATGCAATAACTAACGGATCGTCATGAGGATAAATACCCCACTCAGATCGTTTTTAGAGAATTCGATCATTATCCTGTCTTTGTTGACTTTCCTTGACCATCGCTGGATTCGGTAGGGATGGCAACGAGTCGATTCTGGCACGGGTTTGTCAAAACTCGAACCCTCCCCGTGAAAAAAAATTAACCCGCCCCATCGCGCCCCGCGTCGGGTTATGTTTTTAAACCCCGAACCCATTTAAGTATAACCTCATTAAACCCGCCTCGCTTCAATTATACGGGTCAAAACTCGCCCCACCCCGCGGGTTAAAACCGGCCATTTTTTTTTATTTTTTTAAACTAATTTTATTATATAACAAATAAAATAGTAACTTCTTAAGAAAATAATTAAAATTCAAATGTATCAAAATTAACTTCTAAGTCTCAATACATCATCTTCAACATGAACTTATTGGAGAGAACAAGAAGAAAAATGACCAAAAAAAATCTCAGAGATTTTATATTAACTATCAAATGGATATACCAATTAAAACCAAATACTATTAACGTGGAAACCAACAAATTAAATCAGTATAAATTTAATATTAACTATCAGTACAAATTTTATCATATAAATCAATATAGATTTCATCCACAAATAAATAAATTGCAACTAAAAAATTAATAAATGGAAAGAAAATAATAAATGATATACGAACAACATACATAAGGAGTAGAGAGACCTGCTTGAACAAAATAAAATGAAAACAACGCCGCTTGAAAACTGTTGAAAATTGCTTGTAAATCGCTGGAAAAAAGGGATACACAACGAACAACATACACAAGGACTAAATATGCTTTGCTCTTGTTCATCGTCGCCATTTGGATCTTGTTTGTCACTTGGCTGCCACGGCTTGGCCGCTTAAATAAAATCACCACTTTCGTCTCAGTCCAAATAAGTGGAGAGTTGTCAGATTTAGGTGGTGTTTTATAGGCATAAATAAGATGAGAGTTCTCAGTGGATGGAGTGGCTTTAAGTGGTGTTGTAGAGGCATAAATAAGAGGAGAGGAGCATTCTCAGATTTAGATAGAGGAAGGGTGAGAGTGTTTGTTTAGGGTTAATGAAATTAGGGTTCATAAGTTTATGTATATATGTGGTGAGAGTATTAATAGGTTAATATAAAAAAGGGTATATAAGTAAATTTAAGTTTTATACGGGGCGTGGCGGGACGAGCATATTTTTATAAAATTAGAACCCGACCCATTTAATAAACGATTTTTTTTCAAACCCAAACCCGCCCCTATTATTTTAAATGGATTTTTAACCCGCCCCATTAGGGTCGGATCGAGTTGGGTTAATTTTCCATCCCTAGGATTCAGCCATATCAATATATCTGATATTTGGGTAGGCCTTAGCTTTATTTAAGTAAGCTTTCCTTTCTGCAATCACGTATCCTCCTCCTCCTCCAACATCTCCTCTTGCGATGAAGTGGAA
Organism: Sambucus nigra; assembly: GCA_949130495.1. Classification (NCBI taxonomy): domain Eukaryota; kingdom Viridiplantae; phylum Streptophyta; class Magnoliopsida; order Dipsacales; family Adoxaceae; genus Sambucus; species Sambucus nigra. The sequence continues at coordinate 86,249,534 of OX422220.1, forward strand.
TACAAAGGATATGATGCTTACCTCCACCTTTGGTTCATCAAGCTTCTTCGATAAGTTTAGATCTTCTTCAAAATCATTATTTCTTGCTCTTTTGTTATCTTCCTTTGCTCGGGCTGGATATTCAGACCTCTTCTGATCATTTCGATTGCCATTCTGATCAACAAACTTGCTCAGTTTTTCCCACCAAATAAGATTTTCAACCTCATTCTTTAATACTATGCAGTTATTGGTGTTGTGTCTATGGTCCCTATGAAATTTGTAGTACTTGGACTTATCCCTCTTATTGGAGGGGGGGTGTCTTTAACTTTCCAGGGTAATTCAATTCTTGGTACCCCTTGATTTCCTCTAAGATATGGTGAACACCTTTGTTGAGGGGTATATAGTCATCATACTTCTTGATCCGATCAATTCTTTTTTAATCTTTTTAATCCTTTTTAAATGAATTAGAATTATTTTTCTGATTTTCACCCTTGGTTTTAGGAGCTTCGTTAGCTGCCATAGCCTCCTTGGAATTCATTATCTTTCCAGCCTTAGCCAATAATCATGTCATGGTTTTGGGTTGATTTTTCGCTAAATCATAGTAAAAATATTTAGCAAGCACCCCACTCATAAGTGTTGCAATGGATATATCTTCTCCTCATTGTCCACCACCCCTAGCTTTTCATTGTTAAAACGTGTAATGTACTCTCAGGTACTTTCTCCCGACTTTTGTCGTATGGTCAAGAGATGAGTAACACTTTTGACCGGCTTATCCCCAAAGCAAAATTTGTCTATGAATAATTCTGATAATTGATGAAAACTAGAAATTTTACCTCTTGGGAGATTATTATACCAGATTTAGGTTGGTCCTGTGATAGAACTGCAGAAACCTCTACACCTCATTTTTTCAAGCACTGAGTAGATGTCGGCAGTAGCTTGATATTGCTATATGTGCAGGACTGGATCAGTTTTCCTATCATACTTTGGAGTGACCACTGTTGGTTTTAACTTGGAGGGTGTGGGGTATTCCATAATAGCCTGGATGAAAGGTGAGGCTTTAACAAAACTTCTTTACAATGGGTTTTTTATTTTGGATATTTCCCCTAGCTGAAATTTCAACCGTTGCATCGATCCCTTTGAGGGTTGTTCTTCTGGATTCAATTTAATCGAGGTATCTTTTGTGCCTTTATTGTGTCTATGTGATGAACTCTCCTCCTAAGAGGTCTACTCGGCACGCATAGAGCCCCTCATACTAGCTCTTGATCTCATAAATCCTTCTATCTGTTCACGATGACACTCTTGCTCCCTGTGATGATGACATGACGGTATGATATGTCATAAGAAGAACAATAATGATAACTCCTTTCATTTCTGACTGGTGGAGGTTCTATATATCTTCTAAAATTGGAGAACTTATCTTGCATTATGCAAGCCAACTGTCTGACTAATTCTTGCATAGCCTTCTGTCCTTTAGACAAATTGAACAAGATACTTTGGAGGTCTATCTCACCAGGGGGAACAAATATTTCTTAATTATTACCTGCAGCTTCCAGGCTTCTTTCAAGGGCGGTAGTCATCCTTTAAACTAAGGAGTGAAATATATGAGGTAGAGAACAATGGCTAGCATTCGTTCTCACAAATGGTGCCAATATGTTGATGTCTAAAAATGGACTTAATCTAGATTTATAATCACTGATAAAAATATAGTATGTTAATCAAATCACACACACAAAAGAGAAGATATTTTTATAGTGGTTCAGTTATAAAATAGCCTACGTCCACTATTGGTATTATTTCGTAGGGTTTATAATAGCTCAGTATGGTATGCAATTAAGTTATTCAAGTTTTCGCTTGAGGTAAGGGTATATTTTGTATTTATAATGGTGTAAAACCCTAGAGATGGAACGCCTTTATATTACCATGCATTTACATCTATGTAACTCTTAGAATTCAGTGCTGGTTGGCATCCCATCTGAGTAAATTTTGATATTTCTAATGGTTTGTGTTCTAGATTTGGTTGGCCTTTCAACTGATTAAGTATCTTTGATGCCGATCATGGTGGTTGGTCGACCACATAGGAGGCTAAGTGTACATTTATCATTAGTCCACGTAGAAGAGTAATTTTTACATACAACACCCATCAATCAGCGTCAATATATTCGACAATGGAGCTAGTCGTGTCATTGGAATAGCATAAACTATAATTAAGAGTTCCTTTTATATATTTAATTTTTCTTTTGACAAATTTTAAACGGCTCTCTTTATTGGCAGACTGATAACGTTCACAATACATACCAAAAAAATTAAGTCATGCTTATTGTTCGTGACATACTAAAGATTCACTATCATAATATGGTAAAAGGGTTATATATATATATATATATATATATATATCAATATGCCACTGTCATCTTTTCAGTGGTACTCATAGGTATCAGATCTATTTTAGAATTTTGAAGACCAAACTTAGTGATTAAGTCTTTAGCATATTTCAATTGTGATATAAAAAGTACTTCATTAGATTGATTAATTTGATGTCCTAAGAAATATTGTTATTCTCCCATCAATGACATTTGGAACTCCCCACTTAGGATTTTAGAAAAGTTTTTCACTTGGTTTGGTAAGGTAAAACCAAATACTATATCGCCCATATATACTTGGGCGATGATTATGTCAGACTTATCCTCTTTAACAAATAGAGTTCACTACCGCGTCTTTTAAAACCATTTGTTATTAAAAAATTTAGGGACGCTCATACCAAGCGCTACGTTCTTGTTTTAGTCCATAAAAGGGACATTTTAAGCTGATAGATGTGCAGTTATGGAAATGCGGGTCAAGAAAGCCTTCAAGTTGTTCGACAAAAACTTCTTCCATTAAAATTCCATTTAAAACGGTGACTTTACTTCCATCTGGTACAATTTAAAGCTTAAGTGACATTCTACTGCTAAAATAAGTCTAATTCACTCTAGAAAAATCACTAGAGCAAAGGTATCGTATATGTCCTCAAACCTGATTGTAGCCTTGCGCAACTAATCGGGATTTGTTTTTAATAATAATGCCAGTTTCAATGGGTTTATATTTAAAAATCTATTTTGTTTCGATTACTTTGGAATTATTTGGCCAAGGGACTAGATATCAGACGTCATGTATCTTAAACTGACCTAACTCTTCTTGCATGGAGTTTATCCAATAGGAGTCATTAAGGGCTTTTGTTACATTTTTAGGTTCAATCAAAGATGCAAAACATGCGTAATTTGCATAAATACGGATCTGGAATATAGTCATAACTCGCGCATGAAGATCTCCAACTACATGGGCTTTAGGGTGATATTTTAAAACCCAATTAGGAACACTTGGCTCTTCATCCGGTAACGATTCTTAAACACTCGTTTGATCTTTATGGATATCAATATAAGAAATGTTTTGTGTAATCTGATCACGAAGTATTTCATTATCTTGACTAGTTTGGGCAGCAGTGGTGTCAATTACGACAACATAAGTAAATTTGATATAATCATCAACAACTATGAGAATTTAACTGTTGCCACGTAGGCTTACAATTCTAACATGAACTATAAGGTGCTGTAATACCTCGTACTTCTGTGCATGTAATATTTAATTAATTCGGGAAATATTAAATTACTTGGGTGTCGTAATTTAATTTAATTAATTATGGTAATATTTATTTAAATATTAATTGTAGAGTGAATGGTTAATATTTAGGGAAATTTAAGCACTAAGTGAATAGTAATAATTTATTTACGTCATAACGTGTATTAGTGATGTGGTATTTATTTATCTCAGCCGGGAGTTGGTAAAGACTAATTTGGGTGTGAGATAAGCATTTTTATAAATTAATTCGGATGTTGATTTTGAGTGCACGGATGAGTCCGGATGTGCCAAGTTAGTCAAAATGAAGTATCCGGGGGTAATGTTTGGGTTTCGAGTGCTTTTTGGACTAGTCGGGACTCGCATTTAAGTACACGAGTCATTTTATAATTGGGTATTCACCCAATTTCGAGATTTATAAGGGGAGAACCCTCATTTTTCCCACATTTCATCCCTAGGAGAGAGAAAGAGAAGAGAGAAAGAAGACAAGAAAGAAGAAGAAAAAGAAGAGAAGAAAGAAAGGGAATTTTCGGCCAAACTCCGCGAGATTCGACTTGGGGTCGTCGGATTTTATGCACGAGGCAAGTGTTTACTTGCTTTATTGATTTAGTGTGATTATTTCTCATATTATAGTTGGTGTGTAAAACTATAATGATTTTTGGGATGAGTTTTATGAATCAAAACGGGTTTTTCGAAAGATTAACGAATAAACCCCGAATAATATCAAATTTGAGAAATTAGGGAATTAATTGAAATTAATTGTTGGATCTGACTTCTAGGATGATTAGAACCCATTTTATGTGTGTATTTATTGTTTTTTGAGGTTGGATGATGATGGGCGAGAAAATAAAAAAAAACCTTGGAGGTGTATTAATGGAGGTTTGGAATTTTGGAGAAGAAGATGAATAGTAACTCCATCCTTTCCAAATCGATTCGGCTAGGAAGAAATTCGATTCAACTCTTGGTCAAAAGAGAAAAGTTGTAGATCTTTTCGATACGGTCGCGTGGGATCAACCACGTATTTTTTTGATTTATTTTGGATTTATAATGATTTTTCTAATGAAGCAGTTCCGAGATTGAAATCGTTAGCTCGGGAATCAAATCGAAAATTTTATAGAAAATTCAAATGCATGCCATTTTCAGTATATGTTCATTTATGGATGAAAAGAAAGGTATGGAGGTTATCTTTCTAATGAGCATTGATTGAGGTCAATTGGACTTCCGTAGAGTGAGTTATCTCTATTTTAGTGAAAGGTGTGAAATCTGCCAAAAATTAAAGTTGTGAGACTTTGTGATTTTTAGGAGTCTAATGGGATAAAGACTCTTGGGGATTCGAATGAGAATTTCGGATGTAATTGGGATACGAGATAGTTGTGATAAGCTTAATATCTTTAGTTTAAAAGAAATGTTATATTCATATTATAAGTAAGTGAATATTTATGGAATTAAATCGAATATGTATATTTGGGTTTACAGGCTAATGCTACGAGAGATAGGCATGGATGGCCTGATTTGATGATATTGTATTATGGACCAAAGAGGTGTACGGATATTTTGGTTGAGTGATGCCATGATAATAGATTAATTAATGAGGGATTAATTAATTAAAGCTTATAGCTGGAATAATTTATTATATGATGATATAATAAATTATTAAATATTATTTAATTAGGAGCGTTCTCTTTATAATGAAATTTTGAGGAATACGTCCTAAGAGATGGAAATTCGGGCCAGGTGAGCAAGTTCGAGTACATTGGTTGTATGACACCAGGGAGATATTAAATTAATTAATGAGTATATTAATTAAATTAGAGTCCGACCATAGACTCGGGGAGATTATAAATTAATTAATGAGTATATTAATTAATGATTAGAGTCGGACCATAGACTCGAAAATATGTTGGCTAGTGTTACGGACCCAGTACACGGTAAGGCTGGGAGATTTTATATTCATATATAGATATACGGTGTGCGATAGTGTATATATATGGTGTGCGCATATAAATATCAGTGAGTAGATATTTTTTACAATTAGAGTCGGAATTATAGAAGAGGGAAAGTATTATATTAATTAATGTGTAAATTAATTAAATTAGAGTCTAACCACAGACTCGGGGAAGATTATAGGTTAGTGCTACGGATTTTTGTGCACGGTAATGCCGAAAACTAATTATTATATATATATATATATATATTGTGTGCTCATAAATACCGATGTCTAGGTATTTATTTAAAATTATAGGCTAGTGCTACGGATTTTGTGCACGGTAATGCCATAAACAAATTAATATATATATATATATATATATATACGGTAGTGTGATAGTATATATATATATTGTGTGCTCATAAATACCGGTGTCAAGGTATTTATTTAAAATTATAGGCTAGTGCTACAGATTTTGTGCACGGTAATGCCGGGAACTAATTATTATATATATACGGTAATGTGATAGTATATATATATTGTGTGCTCATAAATACCGGTGTCTAGGTATTTATTTAAAATTATATGCTCTAGTGCTATCAGGGGAGGTTGCGTGATGTGGGTGAATCCCCTAACTTGAGGAGTAGGGTGAGTATATCCACAAGTCATAGCGTCCGTTATATGGGTGAGGGGATTATCGCACTTTTAGGGGAGGAATATGACGGCCTCCAATGTTTATATTTTTGGCCAAGTTAGTGAACGATTCTGACTTGGAATAACTAGGTTATGCGAGTACACCTAGTGTGACAACACTTTATAGAATACATCTGGTGAGTTATTACTCGGGAGGATGGGTTATATTTATATCAACATATGTGTGAATGTTGGAATATAGTTCTACGTATATAATGCAGTAGATAATTATGTACGGATAATTAAATACATGAAGAGAAGTTGTATTACTTATATAACTAGTGATGTTATATGGCTTTTAAGAGCGATTTTATTTATATTCAACATATGTGTGAATGTTGTAACATGGTTTTACGTATATAATGGGATAAATAATTATATACGGGAATTTTAAATACATGGAGAAAACTGTATTATTTATATAACTAGTGAATGTTATATGGCTTTCAAGGAAAGATGACAGCATTAATAGGCTACATCCATTGAGTTATAGCTCTGAGGGATGGTTATTATACTTATAGAGTGTGTGATATATAAGTATGGATATACTTGATGTGTATAGTATATATATATATATATATATATGAGATGTGAAGCATATATATACGGGCATAATGAAGAATGGAATGTGAGATAAATTCTGAATCTTTCGGGAGTATAAAATCCGGAAGAAAAATAGGGATATACGTATATAAAGATGAGAATATTATATACGAGGTTAATAACACTAAAACGTGAATAGTGTAAATAACTAGTGAAAGTTATTTATGATGAAAGGATGAATCATAAGTGAGAGATTATGATGTATAAGCTCAGGCGACAACTTAGAATATATATTAAAGGATGAATAAAGTGATATTCTCTTTTCACTAGATTTATATCCGAATTTATATGTATATGGATCTTAGGTTCTAGTGAGAACTATTCACATATACGGGATGGTATTAAATGATGATCTTTAGAAGATGGGTGAAATGAATTAGTTAGGTAGGGTAGCTTAACTAAGTGGTTTTAAAAGGTATGCGATAGTTGTGAACTATTAGTAGAGGGGTGAGGGGTATCTCATGAGAGTACGATACCAATTTAAATATGAGAAGTTTCATATTTTAAAATATGGCATTTATGCACTTTCTAAAATATTTTCAAACTCGGGCTCTGACCCGTTTCTCTATTTTCCTCTCTTGCTATATCTATATATATTAGGTGTCCAGACACAGGGACGCTTGGACGATGATTTCTTTGAGTCAGATGTTTGCTACAGCAGCTGTGGATGCCTGCAGGTTTATTATAAACGTTTCTATCCTTGAGATCTAGATAAGAGGTATTGTAGAAACATTCGAGCCGATGGACTAATTGTATTAATTTATTCTTTATCGCCTTTTGTGCGGCATTCCATTCGGTTGTATTTGTACCGAGTGTTCGGTTATTTTTCATTTCAGTTGTTGTATATAAACTATTATGATGAATTTTTTTAAATGATTTGGTTAAAAAGATTAGTTAATTAAATTTTGACGCCAGCCTAATAGGTTATTAGTAATTAAATTGGTTTTCAATAGTGATGCTGAGAATGAACCATATGAGACTCCTGTTTTAATTTGGTATAGGATTGATCACCCATTATTTTATTAGGTGGGGTGTCATAGGTGGTATCAGAGCATCAGGTTCTAGTGTCCTTAGGATCTGTACGGCATACTGCATTTAAAGCGTACCTTTCGATTGATATAGAAACCTATGCTAAGGATTGTTGATTCCTATTGTGAGATTTTATCCTCCTACTATTGTGTATAATTGTAGTGCATTTTATACACGTTCGTGTGTGATTCGTATGCCGAACAATGAAGAACGATCGGTGAAGACCGTTGGGAGAACAGTAGGAGGCGAGGTTCAGTTTGTGTTGTAAAATATATTTCGACGACGATGACCGTAGTCGAGGTCACCCCGATTGTGTTTGAACAGTTGATGCTTCTACGTGAAGGGAGATAAAAGAATTTGAGAAATGCAATCAGGGTTGGTAAGGCCAGTAGTGTGTTCCCTGGTGCCAACGGAGCTAAAAGAACAACGGGGGTCCAATGTGGCCACAAAAATAAGGGATTTTATCAAGATATATTTTTATGTGGGGAGTGAGGCAACACGTATTGATTTTTGCCCAAAGCGAGTAAAGGGACATGAGTATGGTGCCTAGCAGGGCAATGATTAAGATAGTTTTGGGGTTTGGTTCGGACAAGCATGTTATGTCTGAGAACTGTTTGAGCAGCCATCCAGGGAGATTGGCAAGGTAAAAATATGAGTTTTATCCTCGAACGAATGAGGTATATTTTGTGTGACTGAGCGAGTCATGATGTTTTGATTAACGCTAAATTCACATGTGAGACAAGTTTAGTGGATATGTCGATACATTATTATATGTACATATTATACCGTTGTGTAACGGGGTTATCATTGAATTCATCCGTAGGGGAGAGGCTATGGACTTAGTGGAGTGATTGAGAATACCCATGATTTTATGGGCACAGATGATATGCCCAGATTATGTTATGGTTGTGCAGATATGCACGAATGATAGTGTATGGGTACCCTAGTTAGTTAGTTCCAAAGATGTCCGAGATAGAAGGACGTGAAAATGAAGGTGTAGAATATATGCCTGAGGGGCAGCTATAAACAAGGTTAAAATGGTATGTCGGATTGAATGTCATGTGAGTATGTAGAGCGAAGTCTTACTCAAACGAGTGTTGATGAGTGGCTTGAGCATGATTGTATTGTTAGCATACTCCAAGGAAAGAAGGGGTGTGTGTAGTACCGAATTCTGGAATAGTATATGAGAATTAATACTTTAATTATTCGGTATAGAGAATGTACCTTGGAGATTACGAGAGAGATAGTAATCTGAATATTTATACTATACATAGCGATGAGAATAAAATACATATGGTAAGTATGCAAATAGGTTTGGAGAATACCTATAAATTTTAATAGGATGTGTGTATGCCTATTATTTGATATTTTTGTTAAGTGCACTAAGGGGTGATAACCCGGGAGTGCAAGGTTATGTTGTTTTATACACTAAAGGGTAATAACCAGGGGGTGTAAAATTTTATTAAGTGCACTAATGGGTGTTAGCTCGGGGGTGCATGATTAGTATATATATGTATAGGGATGATGTGACTATATATATATATATATGGATTTGTGAATATTTCTACTATGTGAGACCAGTAGATGTGGTGTTAATAATAAATGCTTTGGGCCAAGTGGTCTTAACCTAAGGGTGCAGGATTAATGAATATATATATAGGGATGAGGAGACTATATATATATATATATATATATATATATGAGCATACTTGGGGAAATTTCTACTTTGGGATTTTAAAAATCCTAAGTTTTAGTACCGGCATTGTCCTAATTTCGGGGACGAAATTCCTTTGTAGGGAGGGGAGAGTATGTAATACCCCGTATTTCTGTGCATGTAATATTTAATTAATTCGGGAAATATTAAATTACTTAGGTGTCATAATTTAATTGAATTAATTATGGTAATATTTATTTAAATATTAATCGGAGAGTGAATGGTTAATATTTAGGGAAATTTAAGTACTAAGTGAATAGTAATAATTTATTTACGTCATAACGTGTATTAGTGACGTGATATTTATTTATCTCAGTAGGGAGTCGGTATAGACTAATTTGGGTGTGAGATAATAATTTTTATAAATTAATTCGGATGTCAATTTTGAGTGCACGGTTGAGTCCGGATGGGCCGAGTTAGTCAAAATGAATTACCCAGGGGTAATGTTTGGGTTTTGGGGGCTTTTTAGACTAGTCGGGACTCGCATTTAAGTACACGAGTCATTTATAATTAGGTATTCACCAAATTTTGGGATTTATAAGGGGAGAACCCTCATTTCTCCCACATTTCAGCCCTAGGAGAGAGAAAGAGAAGAGCAAAAGAAGAGAATAAAGAAGAAGAAAGAGAAGAGAAGAAAGAAAGGGAACTTTTTGGCCAAACTCCACGGGATTCGACTCGAGGTCGTCGGATTTTATCCACGAGGCAAGTGTTTAATTGCTTTATTGATTTAGTGTGATTATTTCTCATATTGTAGTTGGTGTGTAAAACTATAAAGATTTGTGGGATGAGTTTTGTGCATCAAAACGGGTTTTTCGAAAGATTAACGAATAAACCCCGGATAATATCAAATTTGAGAAATTTGGGAATTAATTGAAACTAATTGTTGTATCTGGGTTCAAGGATGACTAGAACCCTTTTTATGTGTGTATTTATGGTTGTTTGAGATTGGATGATGATGGGTGAGAACATAAAAAAAAACTCGGAGGTGTATTAATGGAGGTTTGGGATTTTGGAGAAGAAGGTGAATAGTAACTCCGTCCTTTTCGAATCGATTCGGCTAGGAAGCGAATCGATTCAGCTCTTGGTCAAAAAAGAAAAGTTGTAGATCTTTTCGACACGGTCGCGTGGGCTCGACCACGTACTTTTTCGATTTATTTTGGATTTATAATGATTTTTCTAAGGAAGAAGTTATGAGATTGAAATCGTTAGCTCGGGAATCAAATCGAAAATTTTATAGAAACTTCAAATGCATGCCATTTTCAGTATGATTCGAATTAGATGCTTATTTATAGATGAAAAGAAAGGTATGGAGGTTATCTTTCTAATGAGCAATTATTGAGGTCAATTGGACTTCCGTAGAGTGAGTTATCTCTGTTTTAGTGGAAGGTGTGAAATCTGCCAAAAATTAAAGTTGTGCAACTTTGTGATTTTTAAGAGTCTAATGGGATAAAGACTCTTGGGGATTCGAATGAGAATTTTGGATGTAATTGGGATACGAGCTAGTTGTGATAAGCTTAATATCTTGAGTTTAAAAGAAATGTTATATTCATATTATAAGTAAGTGAATACTTATGGAATTGGAATAAATAAAGGAATACTTATGGTATTAAATCGAATATGTATATTTGGGATTACACGCTAATGCTACAAGAGATAGGCATGGATAGCCAGATTTGATGATATTGTATTATGGACCAAAGAGGTGTACGGATATTTTGGTTGAGTGAAGCCATGATAATTGATTAATTAATGATGGATTAATTAATTAAAGCTTATAGCTGGCATAATTTATTATATGATGATATAATAAATTATTAAATATTATTTAATTATGAGCGTTCTCTTTATAATGAAATTTTGAGGAGTGAGTCCTAAGAGATGGAAATTCGGGTCAGGTGAGCAAGTCCGGGTACATTGGTTGTGTGACACCAGGTAGATATTAAATTAATTAATGAGTATATTAATTAAATTAGAGTCGGACCATAGACTCGGGGAGACTATAAATTAATTAATGAGTATATTAATTAATGATTAGAGTCGGACCATAGACTCGGGAATATGTTGGCTAGTGTTACGGACTCAGTACACAGTAAGGCTGGGAGATTTTATATTCATATATAGATATACAGTGTGTGATAGTGTATATATATGGTGTGTGCATATAAATATCAGTGAGTAGATATTTTTTATAATTACAGTCGGAATTATAGACCCGGGAAAGTATTATATTAATTAATGTGCAAATTAATTAAATTTGGGTCGGACCATAGTTTCGGGGAAAATTATAGGCTAGTGCTACGGATTTTTATGCATGGTAATGCAAGAAACTAATTATTATATATATATATATATACGGTAGTGTGATAGTATATATATATTGTGTGCTCATAAATACATATGTCTAGGTATTTATTTAAAATTATAGGCTAGTGCTACTGATTTTGTGCACGGTAATGCCGAAAACGAATTAATTAATTTATATATATATATATATATATATATATATATATATATATATATATATATTGTGTGCTCATAAATACCGGTGTCTAGGTATTTATTTAAAATTATATGCTCTAGTGCTATCGGGGGAGGTTGCATGATGTGGGTGAATCCCCTAACTTGAGGAGTAGGGTGACTATATTCACTGGTCATAGCGTCCGTTATATGGGTGAGGGGATTATCTCACTTTCAGGGAAGGAATTTGACCGCCTCCAATGTTTATATTTTTTGCCAATTTAGTGAGCGATTCTGACTTGGGATAACTAGGTTATGCGAGTATACCTAGTGTGATATCACTTTAAAGAATACATCCGGTGAGTTATTACTCGGGAGGATGGGTTATATTTATATTCAACATAGGTGTGAATGTTGGAATATAGTTTTACGTATATAATGCAGTAGATAATTATATACGGATAATTAAATACATGAAGAGAATTTGTATTACTTATATAACTAGTGAATGTTATATGGATTTTAAGAGCGGTTTTATTTATATTCAACATATGTGTGAATGCTGTAATATGGTTTTACGTATATAATGGGATAAATAATTATATACGGGAATTTTAAATACATGGAGAAAATTATATTATTTATATAACTAGTGAATGTTATATGGCTTTCAAGGAAAGATGATAGCATTGATAGACTACATCCATTGAGTTATAGCTCTGAGGGATGGTTATTATACTTATAGAGTGTGTGATATATAAGTATGGATATACTTGATGTGTATAGTATATTGTATATATATATGAGATGTGAAACATATATATACGGGCATAATGAAGAATGGAATATGAGATAAATTCTGAATCTTTCGGGAGTATAAAATCCGGAAGAAAAATAGGGATATACGTATATAAAGATGAGAATATTATATACGAGGTCAATAACACTAAAACGTGAATAGTGTAAATAACTAGTGAAAGTTATTCATGATGAAAGGATGAATCATAAGTGAGAGATTATGATGTATAAGCTCAGGCGACAGCTTAGAATATATATTAAAGGATGAATAAAGTGATATTCTCCTTCTGGTAAATTTATATCCGGATTTATATGTATATGGATCTTAGGTTCTGGTGAGAACTATTCACATATACGGGATGGTATTAAATGAGAATCTTTAGAAGATGGGTGAAATTAATTAGTTAGGCAGGGTAGCTTAACTAAGTGGTTTTAAAAGGTATGCAATAGTTGTGCACTATTAGCAGAGGGGTGAGGGGTATCTCATGAGAGTGCGATACCAATTTAAATATGAGAAGTTTCATATTTTAAAATATGGCATTTATGCACTTGCTAAAATATTTTCAAACTCGGGCTCTGACCCATTTCTCTATTTTCCTCTCTTGCTATATCTATATATATTAGGTGACCAGACACAGGAACGCCTGGATGATGATTTATTCGAGTCAGATGTTTGCTGCAGCAGCTGTGGATGACTGCAGGTTTATTATAGACATTTCTATCCTTGAGATCTAGATAGGAGGTATTGTAGAAACATTCGGGCCGATGGCCTAATTGTATTCATTTATTCTTCATCGCCTTTTGTGCGACATTCCATTTGGTTGTATTTGTACCGAGTGTTCGGTTATTTTTCATTTCAGTTGTTGTATATAAACTCTTGTGATGATTTTTTTTAAATAGTTTGGTTAAAAAGATTAGTTAATTAAATTTTGACGCCAGCCTAGTAGGTTATTAGTAATTAAATTGGTTTTCGACAGTGATGCTGAGAATGAACCATATGAGACTCCTATTTTAATTTGGTATAGTATTGATCACCCGTTATTTTATTAGGTGGGGTGTCACAGGTGAATATATCGAAGATCTAAGGGTTTGGTGGTTATAACATCCTTAATTTTCTTATGTGAGTAATGTGTTATCTTCCCAACTTGACACAAAAATTATTTTTAATAATTTGAAGTTTGGGTAAACCTAAACAAGTTCGTAGATCGTTTAAATTGTCAAAGATTATGTTCCCAAGCTTATTGTTCCAATGATCCAAGTCTTCCAGTCTAGTCTTCTTACAACTTAGAGACTCAAATTTAGGAATAACAATGTAATGGTTATCCCTAGACTTGTTCCTTACTAGAATACCTTCCGTTTTTACCAAAAACTTTATAATCTTTAAAAAAGTAACGTTGCATTTATTGTCACAAAACTGACATATGTTTAAAATATTTACTTTTAGACCTTGAACTAAAAGAACACCCTTCAAATCGAGCAATCCTTCTTCTTCGATGGTTCCCTTGCCAATGATTTGAGATAAAATCCCATCACCAAATATAAATTTCCCTCTTCGTCACTGTTGGTGTAAAAAAATGGACTTGATCTAATTTTAGAGATTACAGAAAGACAGGTACTCTTTTTAATAAGAATATCCTAGAATCCCTTCTATCTTGACTTTGATGAAAGGAATACAATGTATTTATAATGACCCGGAGATCAAGGGTTGGAATGCATTTATACATGTAAGCATTTAAACTCATACATAATGAATGTGATGGTTGGTTATATGAACCACATATGAAAATACCTTTGGTTGTACTTCATGTGTGGACGCTTTTCATTTAGATTGATGGTCTGCATTTTTCACATTGGTCGGCATGCCTGCCGAGCAACTATCTGCTGACTAGGATTTATGCCATGTAGGGAGACACTTATCCACCTCTAATTGGTCCATGTAGGTGGATAATTTTTTGTATCAACAAAATCCCCCAATACTTCATTCTTAAAGCTTTTGTTGAAAGGATGGAGTATATTTTCTTCAATGTTGGTCGACGCATGCCGAGATGTGTGACTTGTAAATTTTTTCCATGTTTTGATTTTGTAAATAATTTGAAAATTAACGAACCGCTAAAGGGTAAATTGGAATTTTTATATAATCAAAACTGCAAAGCCGCCAGAATGTCAATCGTCGAAGTAGGTAATCATTTTATGCACGATGTCCCAGGTAAGTTATAAAAGGTGAGATTTTGTTGGATTTCCTTTACCAAACCTTCCCAAGCTTTTGTACTCTTTTTCTTCTCCAAGTTCTCTATTTATGAGCTTTTTCTTTGCATTCTTCCTTTGCTTCAGCCTCTATTTTCTCTGTAAGCTTTCTTTTTCCCCTTTTATTTCACAATCTGTCTTTATTTTACTATAGCCATGGTTTATATCGTATATGGGAATTCCTTAGAGGAATTTAGGCAGGAAAGGAATATTCCTGATTGGGTTGAATTAGAAATGCCCAGACCCCCAGTTAAGGTGTTTTCATTTCCTGAGGGTCACTGGATTCCTTCTCAGTTTATTACAGAATGTGTATTCATGTGTCCCCCATTAGGTTTTGCTTAGAATTTTACCAATATTTTTATGTTATCCCAGCTAGGATAGCCCCAATACTTGGAGAGTGGTCAATGTAATTCATTGGCTGAATTAGATACATGGAACACATATTGGTATCCCAGAACTGATATTTTGTTACAAATGGGTTACTAGCGATAATACATACTATTTGAATACTAGGTTTGTCAATAGGGCCTTAGTTGTCAATTTGTCAGACTCAAATAAGGATTATTTTGATTATGGAGTCATTGCAAAAAATTGACAACACGGCCCTTTACAAATAAGAGGAGTGTATGATGGGCCCAGATACCCCCAAGTGGGTCATGCCATAGGTTTTTGGCTTTATTGTTGTACTTCTTTGTTTTGTTTACCAATTTTTTGATAATATGCTAATCAATAAATTCTGGTCTTGTTTATGTTTTTGCATAGTTGGGAGCAAGAAGAAGTGTCCGAAAGAAGAGGACATCAATATTTGTGAATTGAAATTTCTTTGGAGCATCTATTAAAGAATTGGTGAGGAATATCCTAGAGTTGCGTCTTATCTGCTGCAGTACATGAGCTCAATAACTTTGTTTATTGCTCGGCCCACCACTTCTAGATTTAATAACCCCATCAATCTTAAGGAATAACCAATCCCTACTTCCTCTGTTGAAGAATATGCTGGTGTAGAAAAGGATTTGGGGACTTCTTTATCTTCTGAGTCTTTGGACATTTCATCCATTCCCTCTTCTCCACTTGCTGTCACGGGAAAGAGAAAAATCCCTGACTTGATTAATGGAGTCTTATCTCCCCCTGCCAAGAAAGATGTTGGGAATGCTAAGAAGCCATAAAAAGTATCCAAGGCTTCTGAGAAGGAGAGGTTTCTCAAGTCATCACTCTTGAGGAAGCAAATATTATTGCTCCTCACTTTAGGAGGTTGAAGAAATAATTGCCCAAGACCCAAGTGGAAAAAAGCTCTGCCGACCAAGAGTTGCTCGAGAAAATTCAGGGAGACTTGAATGTTGCTTAGTCATCCTCCATTTCTATTCATCCTGGTGTTGCCAGGAAATTAATCAAGACTGGTACTCGCTCTGCTGACAATGCAGCTGGCCCCTCTGCAGAGACTAAAATTGGCAGAAAAAATGCTTGACAAAGTTTGGCAATTGTAATATTTTATCATTATTTGCTTCTTGATGTCTTTTTCTTTTGATGCTGCTACGACACCCCACCAACTAAAATACTGGGTGGCTAGCCCGTGATGAAAATAAAACATTGGTCTCATATGGCTCATTCTTAGCATCACTATCGAAAACTTTTAAAAGTTACTAACCACCTAGTAATTTAATTAGACAGGTGCCAAATTTTATCTTTCATTAATTAACAGCAGGTGGAAAATAAATAATAATAAAACCATCAACACAACTAATAACTGAATCCTACACAGACGAATAATATAAATTAAGATAACCGAATCAACTATCGGTTCAACAATAAAATACAACAGTAACTGAAACAATAATCTGGATACACAAAGTTCGATAAGTAAACTAAATACAAAATCTGAGGGCGACATGCCCAAATGAGTACTGGGGTTCATACACTAGGAGTAAATGAATGAAGCGTCTATAACAAAGTCCTGCAACTTCCACATGAGCTGCAATAGTACATTCCTGAATAGAATCCTCAAACTGGGCGTCCCTGTGACTGGACACCTAAAATGTTTTGGAAAATATTTTGACACGGGTCAGAGCCCAAGTAAAACATTTTGAAAATATTTAGCAAGCAGTTAAATTGAAATAATTAAATATGCACGCACATTTTTCGTATTTAAGCTAGTGTCGCACTCTCTTGAGACATAGCTCACCCCTCATCTAATGTGCACACTTAACGCCTGCCTTCTACATTTCCTACTTAAGCTACCCCACCTAACTAGCCATAACAAGTCTCCTTTTACATACTAACTTATTGTACCCACCCGTATTACCCATACAATATGTTACCGAATTTCCATGTCTTTAATCCCATTACAAATTTCTCAGTATATGTTTATTTCTCCCCATAATATAGTTATTTTTTAATATCACTGTCTTTCTCTTGTACTAAACCCACACAGTAGAATAAAATCACACGTATACATATATCACTTTGTTATATATATACTAACACTGCACCCCTAAGCTGAGTTGTGTGCGAGTATATTATGCTATAATGTCCTGATACATCATCTACCAAACACACGTAGTAGAATAAATCACAAGTATATATATTTATCAAACCAATTGTATATATACAATACAACACCCCTAGGTTGGGGCGTGCGGTGCATGCATACTCTGCTATCAAGTCCCGGTACATCAAGCATTGTATAAAGGACTACGGATTTCGAATCACTCTGGAACTGTATCAATACAAATCACACATATTAGAGGCGAACATAGTTCACATACCCATGGATCACGCACATACCTACGCTCCCATGGTTAGTTGACTTATCAACTTACAAATAATTCATCACAGTCCTATGTCCTTAAGGTACCAATCTAAATCCCCCCGAAGGCACACAAAGATAAGATTGTCCTTTTTCGAAAATCAACCTCCTGTGATCGCAAGTATGGTAGGTATGTCATACACATAATAAATCATACAAATCAGTATACGTATACACACAACCTATATCATATATTCCACACATAGCATATATATCTCCCGAATATCCTACGTATTATTAATACCAATTACACTTCTTATCATATATTCCTGAGTACCCCTCACTACTCGAAGTGTGCCAATTATCCTTTAAAATATTTGAGTAGGTAATTCACTCATATCCTGCTGATCTAAGTCATAGGTTCGCTCATCCCTCAAATCTTTTACATTTCAAATTACACCAATTAATCTAATCAATTTTACATTACCCAACTACAATACTCCGACTCACTCATGTGTTCCGTATCTTCACCCTCTAGAATTTGTTACACAAAAATCCACGATTAAGGTTAACACCTCGCATTAAATTCACTATTCGATAATTTATTATATATCTCTATAATAAATTAAACCGGTTAATCTGTGCCTAACTCCCGTAGCACTAGCCTGAGAAATATCAGAGTCAAAACCCCGATCCTCAATTTAATTACTTTCACCTCAATTAATTTTATTCAAGTGGTGTCACTCAACCAAAATGCAAGGACTCCCTTTATTGGTCCTATTTGAACCTTTTAGGATTTATTTCACCAAATTCGGTTAATAAGTTTGACACCCTTATTAAATTTAATAGTCCTGAATACTCATACCATAAGACTCTAAGTATTAGGTTCCATTTAATTTCTATTAATTAACTTCCACCTTAAGATACCAGCCCGTATGCTAAATTCACCCAAAATTCCCATTCGAATACGTTCATATATTTTCGACATATATTATCGAGTGTCGTTCATTATAAATACTCCTAAATCCATACCCCAGATTCATCCCTATCTAATCCAAGGATAAAATAATGTTCCTTAATATTTTTCCAAAGTCCTTCACTCATCTACAGACATCTCCAAATAATTCAAATTTATTTCTTCCTAAAGATGTCGGTCCCACGCACCCTATCGTAGAAAATTCATATCAAATAAAAAAAATCAGAAAAATATGAGGTTGGCTCCCACGCGACCGTGATGAAAAGATATACAATTTCATTTTTACAATAACTGAAAGGCTCGATCAATCGATCGACCAGATATCAGTCATCTTCCCCGATTGCTTTTTCCACCATTTTTAAACTCCGAAGCTTTCCAACTTCAATCCAGACCTCGATTACTTTATCTCCCATATTTATTTCATCTATAAACATGTTCACACACTAATATATGACATTAATCCTCAGTTATTTTCATTAAAATTCTAGAGTTCATAAATTGTTTTTTTTCGCAATATCCCTTAAATCACAATTCTCAATTCGATTCAATTGTCCGAATTCAACAACAATTTCTTCAGGTTTTCGATTCTAAATAATATAATAGCCTCATATGATATTATTCTCACATCAATTAAACATCAATTTCACCCTTAATGCTTAAATCCCCCAAACCCAGATTTAACATGTGATACCCTCCAAAAACGAATTTTGCTATAATCACTCATCCCAAAATGAATATGGTTTCACCCACCATAATATGAATCACAATACCGTATTTTAAATGAAAACAATTTTAACTACTTGCCTGGATAATTTCGTAAGGTATGATTTCCTTTGTTGTTGACGAATGTTTGCTGAAGAACACCCTCCTCTTCCTTTAGTTTGGCTCCCAATGGTTCCCTAATTTCTTCCATTGTTTTCCTTTACAGCTCTAGGGTTTCTCTCCTTGAGTTATGACTGCCCCAATTCCCTCAATTAGGTTTTATTTCATTAATCCTGTTTTTAAGCTTATGGGCCAAATTAAAATGACCCAAACACTCCTGTGTGGGCTGGGTTATGCCTATAATTGACCCAAGATCCAATTACTACCCTGAGTACTCTTTTTCGACTATTTCGACCTATTCGGAGTCAATCGTGCACTCAAAATTGCCATCCGAATTACTTTATAAAATTCTCAAATTTCGACCCCAAATTACGACACATGTGAATTTCCAAAAATAACGCGAATTAAATAAATCTTAATTCACCAAATTAATATAAATTCTCCAAATTAAATAATTTCTCCAAATCACCAAATTAACTAAGTTCTCCCAATTAATTAAATCATCTATTACCAAATTATTTAAATTCTATATCCTCAGAAATACGGGGTGTTACCCCTTGCAAAGGAATTTTGTCCTCGAAATTAAGATAAGTCTAGTACTCCAAGCCTCGAATACTTACCCACTTACACGTCCTTAAGATCGCTACACATATTTCTTCCTTTTCTAAATGCGAATTATATTAAAATTAAATTAATTGTCCAGGGTGCCCATACATCCTATACCCATGCATAACTGCACAAAGGTTACCCGACTCCACTAGCCTTAACTTGTAATACAACTTTCAACTTACACTTATAACTACCTGAATGCATAATAGCCAAGGTACCAAAACTATATACTAGTGAGCAAACATCTCCCCACTTCCAACGTTGCGCTAAGTTTCATGCGTGGGATGTCTCGTAAAGAGAAATCCCAACAAGGAACACCCGATACGCTACTACCTAACATTATAGGTCGATGAGATCCGTTTGGCCTTTAGTCCATAGCACGTACCCACAAATCCCGTCTCCTGACATAAAAGTATACTCGACCATTTTCATGTTACCAAAGATATCATACAATTTAGCGCCCCTTACTATCACTTGTATCTTAGCGCGAGTCAATCACAAGCTATATATCCTCTCTCGTTACTAAACATATCCACTCTGAACCACATCGGTAAACCTCCCTATTCCCCGAGATCAAATATAATAATAAAAACACTTCCTCATAAGTCTATTATGCAACACACAATAACATATATACACGAATATATATACTAAACCCTCTTTCAGGTGATAACTAGCACATGTAAATCATATCTCAGAACAGTGAACACAAAGTCTCACCATACTATATACTATAGTCCAAACATTTTAGTATAATTATTAGTAACATCTCGTACGTAATATATTTATCTCGAGCTCAACTCTGCACTCTCGGCGTGACTATATCATACGAGTATTCTTGATTACCCCAATTTGCACATTATGTCCTTCTCGACCCTACCCCACCCATTAACTTGTGGTGAAACAAATTTCTCAGTGCATCCTTCGTAGCACTACCTGGCTCCACTAGTCATATATCGTATTAACTCTCAGCTTAAAGTGTTTCCTCCACTCGTTTAATAATTTAACATTTAAAACTGATGCACTAGCATCCAACGTCGTCTCGCTATTCCCAACGTTTATTACGATTCATGTGTTTCACCTCCCATAATGAAGTTCAAAAGAACTTTCCCCAATGCAATAACCCCTAGCATTGTCGGTCATCGAAATCTGTGCATTCTAAGCACATAACCAAGAAATCACAAATTTTGTCTTACAACACATAAATCAAATCACCTATGCCCATATCTATGAAGGCGTCGCACGATACTATGCTCTCACTATGACTAAGTTCTCAGCACTTACACAACAATGAGTTAAAACTCTTCACTCAACATTAAACTCGACATATCCTGAATCATATTAGTAAAAGTCCCTATGCACAGGGATCCAATATAACTAGACATATGTACTCTCTGAAGTCTACTTTATAAAACTATCATCGTGAGATTGATCTTCTTTTAAGTGAGACATCATAAAATACCCATCCTACCCCAGAACAGCGAACATGATAGGCTTGCTCTAACCGCTCACCATCGCTTAACAGTCCGTACTTAGGATAGAACCATACCTAGAATATTACCTCTCCAAAAGAGATAGCATCATAGGATATATATATTGTCTCAGTGTTCACCCCCGCTCTCCTGCAAATGGATCTAAAGAGATCCCCTCTACTCAACAGAGAATAACCACACACTATAGTTGTATTTACGATACCTTTATGAAACCCGTTTCACATACAAATCTACAATAACACCCGTCGTTCTAGCGGAATTTTCCCAATCCTCGTTTGTGTATTTTCACCACAAGTCCATTTTCAACTTACGTCCCCCCATTTTTTCTCCCTATCCACCTCATTGGGTACGAAGTTCGATAAATAAGTAAACTCTCCTTCATGTCCAGTCGCTTTCCTACCCTTCTGGAGTAGGACTAGAATTTCCTTTACCCCTCTATTTAAACAACTGATGAGGGGATTTGCGGTTAAACCACACCCCAATTTCCTCGTTATCTATGGTATCTCTACATGGTTGTGGTGATCGGCTCCCACCACTACTAAGCCGCTCCTATGAGCCAAAATTGAGCCTAAAATTTAACCCTGGGTGTCACTGCACTTCACCCTACTGAATTGACTTTAGGTTGTCTCTTTCCATTAACCCGTTACACTCCCCCTCTTTCCAAATCCTCACGCATGGCTCTTCAAAAGAGTTTCCCCTGACTCCACCCCTTTACCGAATACACTGGGTGAGTCAGAATATGCACCACTTCTTTCTACGTAGGTGCTTAGGGAAACTAATGCACCCTGGCGTTTATCCTAATTTTGTCTATCGTAAAAAATAATTATGGTGACTTCTATCGCGATCACTGTTTCCAGGATATTCCATGCCTTCTGATGAGCCTCCCCTCTTGCAGTTCTTCTAACAGCCCTTGCTGGTCGTCCCAAAGTTGTTCGGTGTATGAATCCCAATCGAACTCGTATATAAATCACATCAGCTATACTTAATCGTAGGAGAATGTAAGTCGTATACGTGAAGGAATACAACAATGCTATAATAAGACTCTATATCAAAGAACGATACTCTGAAACTTAATAAATCGTACAGATCCTAAGGACTCTAGAACCTGATGCTCTGATACCATCTATGACACACCACCTACTAAAATACCGGGTGGCCAGCCCGTGATCAAAATAAAATGTTGGTCTCATATGGCTCATTCTTAGCATAACTGTCGAAAACTTTTAAAAGTTACTAAACACCTAGTAATTTAATTAGACTGGTGCCAAATTTTATCTTTCATTAATTAACAACAGGTGGAAAATAAATAATAATAAAACTATCAACACAACTAATAACTGAATCCTACACAGATGAATAACATAAATTAAGATAACCGAATCAACTATCGGTTCAACAATAAAATTCAACAGTAACTGAAACAATGACCTAGATACACAAAGTTCGATAAGTAAACTAAATACACAATCTCAGGGAGACATGACCAAATGAGTACTGGGGTTCATACACTAGGAGTAAATGAATGAAGTGTCTATAACAAAGTCCTGCAACTTCCACATGAGCTGCAACAGTGCATTCCTGAATAGAATCCTCAAACTGGGCGTCCCTTTGACTGAACACCTAAAATGTTTTGGAAAAGATTTTGACACGGGTCAGAGCCCAAGTAAAACATTTTGAAAATATTTAGCAAGCAGTTAAATTGAAATAATTAAATATGCACGCACATTTTTCGTATTTAAGCTAGTGTCGCACTCTCTTGAGACATAGCTCACCCCTCATCTAATGTGCACACTTAACGCCTGCCTTCTACCTTTCTTACTTAAGCTACCCCACCTAACTAGCCATAACACGTCTCCTTCTACATACTAACTTATTGTACCCACCCGTACTACCCATATAATATGTTATCGAATTTCCATGTCTTTAATCCCATTACAAATTTCTCAGTATATGTTTATTTCTCCCCATAATATAGTTATTTTTTAATGTCACTATCTTTCTCTTGTACTAAACCAACACAGTAGAATAAATCACATGTATAAATATATCACTTTGTTATATATATACTAACACTACACCCCTAAACTGAGTTGTGGTGTGAGTATATTATGCTATAATGTCCTGGTGCATCATCTATGAAACACACGTAGTAGAATAAATCACAAGTATATAGATTTATCACACTAATTATATATATACAATACAACACCACTAGGTTGGGGCGTGTGGCGCATGCATACTCTGCTATCAAGTCCTGGTACATCACGCACTATATAAAGGACTACGGATTTTGAATCACTCTGGAACTGTATCAATACAAATCACACATATTGGAGGCGAACATAGTTCACATACCCATGGATCACGCACATACCTACGCTCCTATGGTTAGTTGACTTATCAACTTACAAATAAGTCATCACAGTCCTATGTCCTTAAGGTACCAATCTAAATCCCCCCGAAGGCACACAAAGATAAGATGGTTCTTTTTCGAAAATCAACCTCCTGTGATCGCAAGTATGGTAGGTATGTCATACACATAATAAATCATACAAATCAGTATACGTATACACACAACCTATATCATATATTCCATACATAGCATATATATCTCCCGAATATCCTACGTATTATTAATACCAATTACACTTCTTATCATATATTCCCGAGTACCCCTCACTATTCGAAGTGTGCCAATTATCCTTTAAAATATTTGAGTAGGTAATTCACTCATATCCTGCTGATCTAAGTCATAGGTTCGCTCATCCCTCAAATCTTTTACATTTCAAATTACACCAATTAATCTAATCAATTTCACATTAATTAATTTATTAAATTAGTGTCACCCAACTACAATACTTCGACTCTATATGGTCCGTATCTTCACCATCTAGAATTTGTTACACAAAAATCCACTATTAAGGTTAACACCTCTCGTTAAATTCACTATTCGATAATTTATTATATATCTCTATAATAAATTAAACTCGCTAATCTGTGCCTAACTCCCGTAGCACGAGACTGAGAAATATCAGAGTAAAAACCCAACCCTCAATTTAATTACTATCACCACAATTAATTTTATCGAAGTGGTGTCACTCAACCAAAATGCCAAGACTCCCTTTATTGGTCCGTATTTTAACCTTTTAGAATTCATTTCACCAAATTCGGTTAATAAGTTTGACACCCTTATTAAATTTAATAGTCCTTAATACTAATCCCATAAGACTCTAAGTATTATGTTCCATTTAATTTCTATCAATTAACTTCCACCTTAAGATACAAGCCCGTATGCTAAATTCATTCAAAATTCCCATTCGAATACGTTCGTATATTTTCGACATATATTATCGAGTGTCGTTGATTATAAATACTCCTAAATTCATACCTCGGATTCATCCCTATCTAATCCAACGATAAAATAATGTTCCTTAATATTTTTCCAAAGTCCTTCACTCATCTACGGACATCTCCGAATAATCCAAATTTATTTCTTCCTAAAGTTGTCATTCTCACACACCCTATCGTAGAAAAATCATATCAAATACCAAAAAAATCATAAAAATACGAGGTCGGCGCCCACGCGATCGTGACGAAAAGATCTACAATTTCTTTTTTTACAATAACTAGAAGGGTAGATTGATCAACAAATTGGGTCGATCTATCGATCGACCAAATATCAGTTATCTTCCCCGATTGCTTTTTCCAGCATTTTTAAACTCCGAAGCTTTCCAACTTCAATCTAGACCTCGATTACTTTATCTACCATATTTATTTAATTTATAAACATGTTCAAACACTAATATATGAAATTAATCCTCAGTTATTTTCATTAAATTTCTAGGATTCATAAATTGGGTTTTTCGTAGTATCCCTTAAATGACAATTCTCAATTCGATTCAATAGTCCGAATTCAACAACAATTTCTACAAGTTTTCGATTCTAAATCATATTATAGCCTCATATGATATTATTATCACATCAATTAAACATCAATTCCACCCTTAATACTTAAATCCCCAAAACCCAGATTTAGCATGTGATACCCTCCAAAAAAGAATTTTGCTATAATCACTCATCCCAAAATGAATATGGTTTACACCCACCATGATATGAATCACAGTACCGCAATTTAAATGAAAACTAGTTTAACTACTTGCCTGGATAATTTCATAGGGTCTGATTTCCTTTGTTGTAGATGAATGTTTGACGAAGAACACACTCCTCTTCCTTTAGTTTGGCTCCTAAAGGTTCCCCAATTTCTTCCATTGTTTTTCTCTACAGATCTAGGGTTTCTGTCCTTGAGTTATGACTGCCCCAATTACCTCAATTAGGTTTTATTTCATTAATCCCATTTTTAAGCTTATGGGACAAATTAAAATGGCCCAAACACTCCTGTGTGGGCCCGATTATGCCTAAAATTGTCCCGAGACCCGATTACTACCCTCGAGTACTATTTTCTGACTATTTCGACCTATCCGGAGTCAATTGTGCACTTAGAATTGTCATTCAAATTACTCTATAACATTCTCAAATTTCGACCCCAAATTATGACACATGTGAATTTCCAAAAATAACGCTAATTAAATAAATCTTAATTCACCAAATTAATATAAATTCTCCAAATTAAATAATTTCTCCAAATCACCAAATTAGTTAAGTTCTCTCAATTAATTAAATCTTTAATTACCAAATTATTTAAATTCTATATCCTCAGAAATACGGGGTGTTACAGCTCCTTATAATCTGATGTTATTTTTTGTGCAGTTTTTAGTAAACTTTAATCAATGCTTGAGAAGGACGAGCAGATCCATTCTTTTGGTGGAGAAGTTGAAGAGTCCCTTGAGGGTCTGAGGAAGTTTGTTGAGGCTTCTAGGCAATTGTTAGAGTCCATGCAGAAGACTTGGGATGAGGAGATGCAAAAGGCTATTAATAGGACCACTCTTGCTGAAGTAAAACTGGTCACTGCTGAAACCAGTTTGATGAGAATAAGACTAATATGGCCGAGGAAAAAATGGCTAAAAATCAAGGTCTCCTGATATCTGTCGAGGAGAAAGCTGTTGGTCTATCCTCTGAATTGATCGCAGAGAAGGCCAAAAGTAATAAGTTCAAGGACGACTCCTTCAACAAGGTATTGGATAAAGCATTTCAAGCGGCCTCTACTCAGATTGAGTTCGTGAGAAAAAAGTCTTTCAAGGATGACTGGTCGAAGGCCCTTAAGGAGGTTAGCACCCCAATAGATTCTGAATTATTTCTGAGGCATGATCTAGGCTCTCTTCCTAACTTGGAGGAAGAGTTTGATGATGATGAGGGATCTGGTGAATCTTCCCTTCAATCTATTTGGTCTACTTTAAATACTATTGATGAAGCTGCCCCTCATGCCGACCAACCTTCTGGAAGTAATATCTAAGACAAGGAGAAGGTTTAACTTCGTTGTTCTTTTTTCTTTTTTAATTCATCTATTTTATAATAGGACCACCATTTTCAACAAGTTGTAACACCTTTTTGGTCATTAATGAAATCGTTTCATCTTTCCTACTATAAGTGTTGTGCTTATCACATTTCTTGCTTTTCTTGCTTGGTTGAATGAATTCTCATAATTATGTCATTGTTTGTCAGTAATCATACTTGTTTACTTACATTTGCAATTTTCAGTTTGATGTTAGGAAGCAGGCAATAGTTTCTGTTGAATCTGACCTACTCAAGCGAAGTAGAAGTCTTTTGAAAGTTGGTAATGTTCCTTTGACTAAACAAGACTTGGTCGGCTTTCTTGGACCTGAAGCATCTACACAAGTGCAAGAGTCATATTTTCATCTCCACTGTATACTGGACATGGTTGTAGCAAATAATGCAGCTTACTATGAGATGATCGAAGATCTGCAGGAAGATCACAAATTTTCTCTGGCTTCTCTTCACTTTGACTATGAAGCTAAATACAAAGCTTTGAGTGAAGGCTGGGGCTTTGAGAAGAAGTTGGAAGAATATACTTCTATGTACAGGAGAAAAGAATTCCTGTTGAATATAGAAATAGATATGTCCAAGGAAATTGCCAAATTGCTTGAGGAGGAAAATAACATACTGTGAAATGAGTTAGATACTTTGAAACAGTCTTCTTCTAGTGGTGCCGATGAAGGGGAATCTTTCTTGGAGACTGAGAATTCCAGACTTATGGATGAACTTGAAGTTCTAAAGAAAACCAAGCTTGGATAAACTTCCAGAAAGCAAAGGACGAGCCGACCAACTGTTGATGAGTCCAAGACGAAGAGAAAATTAGTCGACCAAGCTGCCCAGTTGAAAGTTAAGAGTCAAGATATTGCTGATTTGTCTACAAAGCTGGAAGCTAATAATAAGTTCATTACCGACCAATCTGTGCATTTGAAGGTAAAGAGTGATGTTCTGAAGAAACTTCAACATCAAGTTGAAAGGTTAACCATTCAATTTCACAAATAACCTAGAGAGGTGTGGATGGAAGGCTATAACGAAGATCTTGGCCATGTTGATAATCACCTTGCCCAAAGCCACCGCGAAGGTTATAAGTGGGGGTGGACCAACTACTCGACTTTGCTGAAGCATGATAGTAACAATGAGCTATGGTACTTGAATGAGCTTGGTCTGCTAGATTATGACAATCCTCCTTTTAAGTTGGACATATCATGGATCCCTGTTGATGCTATTCCTCAATGCTTGAACACTAAATATTTTGGAGATTATGGTTTACATGATTTTCATGAGAGTTCGTCATCCTCATCTACTCAATACGCCGAGCAACATCAACAGGAGAATGCTAAGAGATTTCATCTTTATTAATTCTCCTTATACTTTGGGTGATCCTCCTACTGGAATAGAGAGAGTGAAACCTACTCAGCCAACTTCCAAAGCTCAAGGAAAACGTCCTATTGCATAGCTTTTTTGTATTTTGTTATTTGAATGTGATACAGTCAATATATGAATACAAATCCATATTTTTGTGTTGTCAACTCTTGATCACTTAATCAATCAGTCAACTTAGTTATTGTCTAATAATGAATTATTGATGAGTGCATTATTTTTTATATTTTATACCCAAATTTATACTTTGTTAGTCCCATTTTAGTGTATTTAATAAGTTCCTTAGGACTATTTTATTAAAAAGAAGAGAAAAATGCGAGAATGATTGAATTCATATTGAAAATGGCAATTTTAAGTAAAAAATGGGCACTTCGATAATTTTATAATATTCTTGTGCTAATTTTTGAAAAAAGTTGCCTAGTGAAATTTTTGCAGGTAATGATGGAATTTGGTGCAAATTGATGATCAATTCAAAAAGGGCGCAAAAAAGATGATTTTTACGGTAATTCGAAAAAAGTTATTTTTACACGTGAAATCATAAAAAAGGTCAAAAAATTTTATTCTCTGATTTGGACGAAACTTGACTTGCGTGTTCAGCAAGAAAAGATAAGAGTTTTCGAGCGAGGGGAAATTTCGTCCCTTATCACGATGCAAATATTAAAGAGGTGGAGAGATAGCTACAAATAACATTCGGCTAATGTGAAAGAGTCCCACCACAACTCAAATACCTCGCCACTTGTCCTATAAAAAGGACCCCTTGGGCTCATAATTTCGTTGACAATTAAATTGGAATTTCGTGGAGGATTTTGGGGAGGAACTTTGAGTGATTGTAATCAATTTGAGGGCCAAGTTTTTATCATTTTTTAGAGGATTGAAGATTCTTATGAGAGAACTATTTGTAAGTTTCGTTTATTAAGGAAGATCTCTACTCATTCTTGCAATTTCTCTTTCATTATGGTAGCTTGATTCTTATATTAGGAGTAGGGTGAAGTTTATCATAGTTAGCTAACATTGTCACGTTAATTTTATCGTTGTTTATTCCCTACTTGTTTTAATTGTTATTAAAGATTCGGTATTCATTTTAAAGCGACACGAGAGTGTGTTTTAGAACCTTCAAGATTGTTTTATCAAATCAAGTTTTGAGATTTAAAAATAGTATTTTTTTTATGGATTATTCTTGCACTTTGATTGTTTTGATAGTCCATGCTTAAATACATTTGCAAATTTTAAAACTTGTATTTTCTAAGAGAATAGGGATTTTAGCCGTCTATTAGAGACGTTAAAAATATTTTGATCATAACCGTCATATTTTTCGAATTACATGCGGCGAGAGTTGATTTAATTTGAGTTATAAAAAGGGAATGGAAAAATTAAATTAGTGTGCAATATTAGTTACGTGATAAATGGACCCCGAATCCTAATTATTTCCTAATTGTTTACAAATATCTTGTGTTACCCTCATTTATCGTAGTTTCTTTTATTTAGTGTAATTCATAATCATTCTCTATCCCATTTAGTCTAGTTGGACAGTCACAATTAATTTGAATGAAAAATTGCCAAATCTCTATGGGTTCAACCCGTACTTACACTCGCTATTCTATAATAGCCCATGCAGTTGCGGTATTTTATAAAATTGACAACAAGTTTTTGATGCCATTGCCGGGGATTTGTTTAATTTTTTTTAAAGAGGTTGTGACTTTCGGACTAGTTTTTTTTTACTTTTGCACTTTTGTTAGTAAAAATTGAAAAAACTACAAAAAAAAATATTGAAAAAAAATACGAAAATTAAAAAAAAAAAAATCCCGTATTAATTTCCAGAATAAAAGAAATAAAAAAAATTGTGTCATAAGTGTGCTTGGTTATTTTTGTTTGTGTCGAATACACCACTACTGCACGTGATGTGTTAATTTATTATTATTATTATTATTATTATTATTATTATTATTATTATTATTATTATTATTATTATTATTATTATTATTATTTTGTGTGTGTCGCACTTTACGTTGGGTGTATTTTTCTTTTCTGTTTTTTTTTTCTTTTTCAAGCACATTCAAAAAAAAAGAAAACAGTTTTTTTAAAAAAAATGCAAAGGTGAAGAAAATTTCAGAAAAGTGTGAAACGTTGAGCGAACGTGAAGAAATATGTGCAATCTTGCCACGAGCACACGAAACTCTCGGGGACGACTGAAACATAGGCGAATTTCCCCCCGATCGACGTCAACTTGCCCGGTGTAAATAAGTGACCGTAAAAAGTCGACGCCGGAGGTACATTTTTGTGTGCTCCTAGGTGGTTTAATTTGACATTTAAATTAGCACGTTGCATAAGTTGACTTAAAAGGAAAACTCTTAACGAGGTTAGAATTAAAATCTACTCCAACGCGAACTTATCAAATCGATTCCGTTTTACCTTGTCTAGGATTGGTGGTTGTTAATGAGTCTTTGTATCGACGACCTACCTAGAGAAAAAAGCAGGATTTGAGGCGATAACCATAGTTGGTCGTCTTTTAAATTCTCCCTTGTCAAAGATTATGGGTTGTCTAATTATATTTTGAGTCAATTATAACTGCTTTTGCTAAAAAAAAACTCAAAAAAAAAAAATCGTGCGTTATAAGTTACAATGGGTGACCCTCATATTGTTATCCCGTTATCTTTCTCATATTCCTCAATTGATCCTGTGGATGTATTTTTACAAAATACTGAAAATTTAGATGACTATGTCTTTCAATTTGAATCAGATGGGATAGTAGTCATTTTAAAAATTAAAGAAGGTATGGATAAGAATCCAATCCCTGGAATTGCTATTTGTCCACCAAAGTGTATCAATTGGAAAGAGGTAAACAAACGGTCAAATGATGCTATTTCTAAAAATAATCATGACTTAAATGGGGATAATCAATTTTGGGAGGAAAAAAAAAATTGACAATCTTGACACATGTAATACTTGTGATGATTTGAATGTTGATTTGTGTCGAGATTTTTCTTCTAATTTAATTGAGAAAAATGCTGCTTCTTTTATATATGGGAAAATTTATTTGAGGATTCGTCATCCGATTTTAGTGACTTTTCAAGTATTTATTACGGTCCTCCAATTTTTGACGAAGAGAGCGTATCGCCCCATGATACTTCCCACGCTTTTCATAAAGTCTCACATTTAGGAGTGGAGTATGCATCCCCAATTTTACGTGATTATTTTCGAAAAAAGGGTAGTAAATATTTGGATCCTTATTGCAATTTATTACCCCCATGTGATGTATCGGCATATGATTTGTGCGAGTTAAATTTGTTTATTATTGATAATGTCGGTGCACACCATTATGACCATGGATTCATGGTTGAAATTTGTGTTGCGCGGTCATTCTCTAAAATTTATGATGTTTTGGCACTTAGTGGTATAAAGTATATTAATTGGAATGACCCACAACTCTTTCGATTATTAATTTATGGTGATGATGGTAATTGTCATGTGTTTGTATATTATTTGTGTATTTTTATTTTTTTTGTTATTTTTTTTAGTTAACATGTATTATCATTTTACTTCTTTACTTTATTTTCTTTGTCCATATTTTTATTTGAGCATAAATTGAGGACAATGTAAAATTTAGGTTTGAGGGTAAGGATGATATTTTTGAAATAAAAAAAAAAGAGAAAAAATTAAAAAATTAAAAAAGATTTTCAATATAATTGAGTTTTGAAACGATTTCTTAATATAGAATTGATTCATGGATCTCTCAACTTATGAAATTTTTACACATTAGCCGAATAATATGATCGAAAATGCATATTGAGGCGAAAGTTAATATGCTTCACGAATAAATGTGGAGATTTTAGCTCGGTGAGATATTGTGTCATTCATAGTTTTAGAGAGATTTAAATCAATCTGAGTTAAAACAGCTCAAACTTTCTTTCAGTGATAAATTTGTTGATGATCTCAAATTCTTTGTTTTGTTCGATTATTGAAAACAAAACATTAAAATGTGAATCTTAAGCACTAGAAGTCTTAGTAAGTCATCTTGATACACAAATCAACTTAATCAAACTTGAGAAATGAGATTAGGCCATCGTTTGAAAGCCCAAAAATTAGGCCTAAACCGACCTTTTTACATTATTCCATTGCAAGTCCATTTGAGCCAAAAAGAAAATAAGCCTTTTGTTGAAAACTCATTGTCCTGCCCAACTCCAACTGGGAGTTAAAAGCCCATAAAAAGAAGTCATACCAATTTTTGAAGAATACTGGGGTAAAATTACGGTAAAAAAGGGGCCAAAAACGAAATAAAAGGAGGTTGCAAGAATGTGTGACAAAAGGGAAGAAAGAAAGAAAGAAAATGTGTGAGTTTGAAAAGAAAAATAGAGGTTAGAAGAAAAATTACCTTAAAGTCAAATTACCGAAAAACCTCTATATTCTCATAAATTTTTAACTCCAAAAAACCATTCTTTCTAGCCAAACCCGAGCCTACAATACAACCAAAGAAAGTCCTAATCGATATCAAGGGAAGTTAGTTATAGTGTGGAGAGAAGATGAATAGGATATATTGTGCGATTCAACGTTTTAAACAAGTAATCGATTTTTCATTCATGAGATCATATTCATCCATTATAAAAAAAAAATCAGTTTTTGATCATGTATATGTGAAATTTGTTCATATAAATTTACTCTTTTATTCACATATACTGAGAGAAAATAACCCATTTCCTAGTATTCGATTGTCAGTGCATCCCGTGAGATTTTAAAATCAAAACGAACTTTCAAATAATAAATGTGACGATCAAATCTTTTGAAATGGACAGTTATATTGGCTATGCAAACTCACACGATAAGTTGAGATTGAAAAGTGAAGTTCTAATATATTTATGAAGTTTACATTTAAAATTGGTTATATTACTTTTGAGTCTTTTGTATTGAGTAAAGTTTTTTGAATTTTGTGGGTATATTCACTGCAAACCCTCACGAGACAAAACTCATCCACTAGGTTAACCTAGGGGTTTAACGGCTTGTTGCACTTGCTAAGTGCAATCGTGATTCCTATGAAAGTGAGTTAGATTTTAAATTTTAGTTTTGCTCGAGGACTAGAAAAGTTTAGTTTTGGGGGTATTTGATGAGTGCATTATTTTGTATATTTTATACCCAAATTTATACTTTGTTAGTCCCATTTTAGTGTATTTAATAAGTTCCTTGGGGCTATTTTATTAAAAAGAGGAGAAAAATGTGAGAATGATTGAATTCATATTGAAAATGGCAATTCTAAGTAAAAAATGGGCACTTCGATAATTTTATAATATTCTTGTGCTAATTTGTGAAAAAAGTTGCCTAGTGAAATTTTTGCAGGTAATGATGGAATTTGGTACAAATTGATGATCAATTCGAAAAGGGCACAAAAAAGATGATTTTTACGGTTGTTCGAAAAAAGCTATTTTTACATTGTAAAAAAAGTCGAAATTTTTTATTCTCCAATTAGGACGAAACTCGGCTTACGTGTTCAGCAAGAAAAGATAGGAGTTTTCGAGCGAGGGGAAATTTCATCCCTTATCACAATCCAAAGATTAGAGAGGTGGAGAGATAGTTACAAACACCATTCGACCAATAAGAAAGAGTCCCACCACAACTCAAATACCTGACCACTTGTCCTATAAAAAGGACCCTTGGGCTCATAATTTCGTAGACAATTAGAGAGGAATTTTGTGGAGGATTTTGAGGAGCAACTTTGAGTGATTGTAATCAATTTGAGGGCCAAGTTTTATCATTTTTTAGAGGATTGAAGATTGTTGTGAAAGAACTATTTGTAAGTTTGGTTTATTAATGAAGATCTCTACTCATTCTTACAATTTCTCTTTCATTATGGTAGCTTGATTCTTATATTAGGAGTAGGGTGAAGTTTATCATAGTTAGCTAATATTGTCACGTTAATTTTATCGTTGTTTATTCCCTACTTGTTTTAATTGTTATTAAAGATCTGGTATTCATTTTAAAGCGACACGAGAGTGTGTTTTAGAACCTTCAAGATTGTTTTGTCAAATTAAGTTTTGAGATTTAAAAATTGTAATTTTTGATGGATTATGCTTGCACTTTGATTGTTTTGAATGTCCATACTTAAATACATTTGCGAATTTTAAAACTTGTATTTTTTAAGGGAATAGGGATTTTAGCCGTCTATTAGAGGCGTTAAAAATATTTTGATCATAACCGTCATATTTTTCGAATTAAACGCGGCGATAGTCAGTTAATTTGAATTATAAAAAGGGAATGGCAACATTAAATTAGTGTGCAATATTAGTTACGTGATAAATGGACCCCGAATCCAAATTATTTCCTAATTATTTACAAATATCTTGTGTTACCCTCATTTATCGTAGTTGCTTTTATTTAGTATAGTTCATAATCATTCTATATCCCATTTAGTCTAGTTGGACAGTCAAAATTAATTTGAATGAAAAATTGACAAATCTCTGTGGGTTCGACCCGTACTTATACTCGCTATTCTATAATAGCCCGTGCACTTGCGATATTTTATAAAATTGACAATAATTATTAAACTGTAATTGTAATGCCATAGATTCTACTAATGCACTTAGATTTATTGACCCAAGTTTAGCATTAGTTATCAGTGGTGACCAAGTGTTTGATGAATATTTGTTTGTATTCCATTGATTAGGAATGTTTACATATTTTCCTGCATTTAACTTAGTTGAGTAAAACTTGTTTGTAACTTGTTAGTTGTATATAAAGTTTTACAAACTTATTGTTCTCGACTTATCACTGATGCAGTCATACATGAAGTAAAATATTGTGGCCGA
Organism: Sambucus nigra; assembly: GCA_949130495.1. Lineage (NCBI taxonomy): Eukaryota > Viridiplantae > Streptophyta > Magnoliopsida > Dipsacales > Adoxaceae > Sambucus > Sambucus nigra. The sequence goes on from OX422220.1 coordinate 86,284,846, forward strand.
CCAAGTGTTCTATAATTAACTTAGTTGGATAATACTTCTTGTTCGTGACTTGTTTATACAAAGTCATACACAAAGTAATGACTACTTATTGTTCGTGAATTGTACATACGAAGTCATACATGAAGTTTAATCTTAGTTAAACACCGATTGTGCCTTAAGCTGTTGGTGCATCTGGAATTTGATAAATTGAACCTGATTAAGTATGTCCTGATGATCGACAAATCGACAGATAAGTTCAACCTAATTAAGTATGTATGTGCTATTAATTAGCAAGAGCTGAAGACCAAGAGACATGTTTACTTGTTTTTTCTAGGGGATGTATATCGCCGTACTCTGAAAACAAATCAAAAAAATTGAAGGTACTGAAATCAAAATTTTATTAAAACTTTAACAATATTTATCTTGAACATAAATCAAGAGAGATACAATTATGAAAATACCTTGAATCATTGATAATACTTTCGAAGGTGTTCGACGTTCCAAGGGTTTTTAAATTCGTCACCTTCTAAGGTCTCAACCCGATAGATTCCTGGTTAGATGACTGCTGAGATGCAATATGGGCCATGCCAATTAGCCTCAAGCTTATTATTCTTCTGAATGAACTTTTTAAGGACATAGTCACCTTTTTTGAAGTTGGTCAGCTTGACCCTTTTGTTATAGAAGCGAGTTGTCTTGTGTTGGTACGTAGCTTTTTTTATAGAAGTATCTTCTTGGACTTATTCCAATCCAATCATCACATCAAGTCGTTGGTTAGTGAATCAAAATTTGGGACCCTGTGAGTTGGTAGGCCTATCTCGACTGGCACCATGGATTTTATCCCAAATGTAAGCATGTAGGGTGTTTCTCCAGTTGTTGTTCTCGACATTGTTCGATAGGCCCAAAGAACATAATGTAATTCGTGGATCCAATTTCCTTTGGCAGCATTAAGCCTTTTCTTCAATCCATTGAGCAAATTTTTATTTATGACTTCTGTTTGACCATTACTTTGTGGATGGCCTGGAGCAGAATGGAGTTTTTGGATTTTGGACTGGACACAATATGCTTCAATCTCATCGTGGTTAAATTGGGTGATATAGTTTGTAATAAAGGCATATGGCAGCCCATATCTGCATATGATGTTCTTCCAAATGAGCTGATACACTTTCTCATATGGCATCTCAATCAACGACTCTGCTTCCACCCATTTTGTGAAGTTGTCAGCCGCAATGACCAAATACTTGAACTTGCCTTTGGTGGTCAGCAATGGGCTGACTAAGTCAATTTCCCAAATAGCGAAGGGCCAATGAGAAGTTATTGGGGCTAGAGTAACATTGGGTGCTTTGTGAATTGCAAAGGACTTTTGGAATTTATCACATTTTCTTGCAAAGGATTTTTAATTTTATCTTATAATTGACGAGTAGTATTCCCAAGTGTTGATTTTTTAGAGCAGGGACCGACCAGTTGAGTGAGATCCACATGAACCTTTATAAACCTCTTTGATCAACTCTTCTATCCCCATTGGATGAATACATCATAGAAACAAGATCATTAATCCCCTTTCGTTTAAAACCCCTTTGTCCAACACATATCTTCTTGCTTTATATCGAAGAATTTTGGCCACTTTGGTATCAGGTGGTAGTATTCCATCTTTAGTATAGGCTTTGATTAGGTCCATCCAGGAAGGTACCAAATCTATAACAATGAAATTAACCATTAAGTCCTTATAAATGCTTCGGTTAGCCAAGATTTCTATTGGAAATGTTCTCGTGAGCTCAATTCTTACTGCTGATGTTAGCCAAGCAAGTGCATCAGCTCTGACATTTGTTATTCTTGGATCTTGGTCATTTGTACGATAAGGAACTTGGCAATGACTTCTATACCTTTAGCAAGGTATTTGTTCATCAACTCTCCTTTGACTCCATACAAATGAAGCACTTGGTTGACCATCAACTGAGAATCACTGTGCGCCATTACTTGATCGATGCCTAATGAATAGGCTAAATCTAGTCCAACTATCAAAGCTTCGTATTATTCCTCATTATTTCATGCTTTGAATTGAAACCTAAGTGCATATTCAATATCAATGTCATTAGGAGTATTGAGTATTATACCTGCTCCACTTCCAGTTGCACAAGAAGATCCATCCACGTATAAATTCCACCACGGGATATCACCTTTGACTCTTTCTTCAGACAAAACTCCATGGTGGAATTTTTTTACTCTCCTCTGCATACTTTTGATCCATTTCCTAAGTTTTGAATGATTCAGGTTGATCGACTTCAACTTCAACTTCAACTTGCTTTTGAGCTGAGTTCTCTTCCATAGAAGTCTACTCGACAGGCAAGTTTTATTTGTCGGGAACCTCTGGATCGGTGAACTCAACAATAAATTTGCCAAAGATTAGCCTTTCAATGAAGACCTAGGTTAGTAGATAATATCATATTCTCCCAGTTATACTAACTAGTACATCAATCTTCCTGACTTCTCAGGCTTGTGGAGTGATTGTCGAAGAGGTAAATCAGTATACACAATTATAGTATATTCTTGGAAGGGCTTCATGCGCCTGGAGGCTTCAATGAGTGCTAAAGACAACCTTTCCAAGGGTGGGTATCTGATCTCGGCTCCCCTGAATGCTTTGCTGGTGTAGTAGACTGGTTTTTGGATCCCGTTATCCAAGCGAACCAAGGCCGAGCTAACGGAAGACTCAGAAACAGCTAAGTATAAGTATAATTTTTCTCCTAAAATAGGTTGGTACAATAAAGGTGGTGATCCCAAGTACTTATTCAGTTCTTAGAACCCTTATTCACATTCTACATTCCATTCAAAAGTCTTCCTCAACACCTTGAAGAACAATATACATCTATCTGTTGCCTGAGAAATAAATCTGTTTAAAGCTGCCACTCTACTAGTGAGCCTTTGTACATCTTTCTTGCAAATTGGTGATTACATTTCAATCAAAGCTTTAATCTTTTATGGATTAGCTTTAATTCCCCTTTGATTGACTATAAAGCCGAGGAACATCCCTTCCTGGACTCCGAACGCACACTTATTCGAATTGAGCTTCATCTGATGTTTTTCCAACTGGTTAAATGTCTGACTGAGATCACTGATATGATCTGATACCTTTTTGCTTTTTGTTAACATATCATCCACATAAACCTCCATATTCTTATTTATCTTATCTTTAAATACCTTACTCACCAACCTCTAATAGGTCACCCCGACATTTTTTAGCCTAAAGGGCATTACGTTGTAGCAATAGGTTCCTCGATTGGTGATAAAAGATGTGCTTTCTCTGTCTTCTGGTTTCATCTTTATCTGGTTATACCCAGAATAAGCATCCATGAAGCTTAAAAGCTCATTCCCAGACACCGTGTCCACCAATTGATCAATTTTAGGTAGGGGAACATGGTGTTTTGGGCAGGCTTTATTCAAATCAATAAAATCCACATAAATCCTCCACTTATCATTTTTCTTTTTGACCATTACAACGTTGGACAACCAGGCTGGATACTTAACATCTTCAATAAATTGAGATTTTTGAAGCTTCTCCACTTCTTCTCGAATACCTTGATTTTTCTTTGGACTGAAAACCCTATGTCTCTGCTTGATCGGGTTTACATCCTTAATAATGTTGTGCTTATGATAGAGGAAATTGGGATCAATCCCAGGCATATCCTCATGGCTCTAAGCAAATATATTTCTCCGCTATCTTAGGAACATAGTCAATTCCCGTTTAAGTATTGGATCCAGTGTTGAGTCGATCTGCATAGCCCTCTTCGGTTTATCGTCATCCAGGATAATGCTACAGTAGATTCCATAATCTACCCTTTGCTAACTCTGTCTCATCTCAGGAATTTGAAATTCAACTTCAGAGTCACTATTGGGCTCAGTGGTATCTACGTGATAAGTGGTGGTCTTTTTCTTTAACTCAATTAAGTCCTCTTTCTCGACTGATGATTAGTAGCACTCCCTGTCCACCTTTTGGTCTCCTTTCACAACACCAACCCCAAAATGAGTTGGGAACTTCAAACATTGATGGACTGTTGATGGTATAACTTTAAACTTCTTCAATCCTACCCTACCGAGGATCACAATATAGGCACATTGAACGTTTTTATCCATCACAAAAAAATGTATTTTATCAGTACGACTTACCTGCCATGTGCCGAACAATACTTCTAGCTTGACTGTCCCAAGAGGGTAAAATTTGTAGCTTGAAAAACTTATTAAGGGCCTATGGTAAGGTTCCACTTGGCTGAGTTTTAAATCTAAACTCTAAAAGTAAGGGCAAAATATAATATTTGTCGAGCTCCCATTATCAATCAAAACCCTAGCGATGACAGTATCCTGGATCCTGAATTTGACGACCAATGGATCATCGTGGGGATAAAATTCCCTAGAGAGATCGTTCTAAGAGACGTCGATTACCAATTTTTCTTTGTTGACCTTCTTGGGCTGATCATCTTCGTTCAGATTGATTCTCAGGATATAAGAATAGGCCAGGGCCTCATTCAAGTAAGCTTTTCTTTCGACGGTGTGATTGCCTCCTTTGCATCGCCACCTGTAATTACATGACAGTCAAATGAACCAAAACTTATCATAACTACCTGGCGCTCTGGCTGCTTGGGCTTCTTCGACAGGTCGGGATCATCTTTATAACCATCTTCATGGTTTCTCTTTCTGTCATCTCGGGGATTGCATGGAGAATTTGACCTTCCTTTTGCTTTTCTACCTTCTCACCGATCAACAAATTTGTTCAGTTTTCCTCGGCGAAAAAGAGATTTTACTTCATTCTTCAAAGCGATACAATTATCAATTGCATGACCATGATCCTTATATAATTCATAATATTTAGATTTGTCCCTCCTATTAGGAGATGCCCTCAACCTTTCAGGCCATCGTAAATCCTTATTGTGTTTGATTTCCTATAGGATATGCTAAATGCTAACAGTCAATGGAGTTTAGGTTCCATACTTTTTTAGCTTGTCATCCTTCTTTGGCTTCTGCTCCTTTTGGTCCTTCTGATCAGGCTTAGTGGTTGGATTCTGTTTTAAGGTGATTGCTTCCTCGTCATTCATTATTTTTCCTGCCTTAGCCATAAGCTTGGTCATTATTTTAGGAGGATCTTTGGCCAGAGCATAATACAGTTTCTCAGGAATTAATCCACTTATGAGAGCGGTGATGGCTGTTTTTTTCCTTGTAATCAACCACTTTCAATTTCTCATTGTTAAAACGAGTGATGTACTCCCTAGTTGTTTCCCTTACCCGCTATCTCACCCTCAAGAGATGGGCTACTCTCTTTACTAGCTTTGACCCAAAATATAAATTGCTAATAAACCGCTCGATAAGCTGGTTAAAGTTGGTAATTTGCCCTTGGGACAAGTTAGTATACCATATTTAGGCAGATCCTGTAACGGTGCTTGAGAACGTTCTACATCTCATCTCATCGGGGACTGAATAAATGTGAGCGGTAGTTTGGTATTGCTCAATGTGCAGAACTAAATAAGTTTTTCCATCATATTTGGGGGCGACCACAGGAGATTTAAACTTAGATGGAGTTGGAAAATCCATAATCGCCTGAATAAAAGGGGATCCTTTGACGAAACTACTTTGTAAGGGATTCTTTGCTTTTTCCATTTCTCCCAATCGATCTTCCAATGGATGGATTGATTGTCTGCGTCAGATTTATGTGAAGCAGGTCGACTGTCCCGATCATGTGTTTGCACTGATCATGATTTAAACATAATTTATCATTGTTATATTCGGGTTGTCACAATTCTCCCCCTATTAGGAAATTTCATCCCCGAAATTGGCATACCTTGGTTGTCCGAATCAAAAAAATACGGATAACGCATCTTCATGCTATCCTCACTCTCCCATAGCTTCATTCATGGAATTCCTTCTCCGCACAACCTTTACAAGTGGGATCACTTTTGATCTCAATATTTGTTCTTTCCCATCAACGATTGTAAGTGGTTCTTCCACATAACTCAAATCTTCCTTCAACGCAATAGGTTATTCCACTAGCACATGTGAAGGATCCGCTACATACTTCCTCAACATAAAAACATGGAAAACATCATGTAATCGAGCTAACTCCTGTGGTAATGCTAACTTGTAGGCAACCATCCCGACTTTCTCAAGAATTTCATAAGGTCCAATGCAGCGTGGACTTAATTTACCTTTCCAAACCTCATAACTCCTTTCCATGGAGATATCCGAAGAAATACGTAATCCCCCTTCTGAAATTCTAAATATTTTCGTCCTTTATCGGCATAACTTTTTTGTCTTCTTTGAGCCGTTCTCATTCTATCTTGAATAATCTTCACTTTTTTAGTGGTGACTTCAATCAATTTTAGACCCTCTATCTTCCTTTCACCAACTTCACCCCAACATATGGGGGTATGACACCGTCTTCCATACAACTCTTCATATGGCGCCATACCAATAGTAGATTGAAAACTATTGTTATATGAAAATTCTATCAAAGGCAAATATTCATCCCAATTACCTTTGAAATCAAGCACACAAGCTCTAAGCATATATTCTAAAATCTATATTATCCTTTCAGACTGCCCATCTGTCTGAGGATGAAAAGCCGTACTAAACTTTAAGTTAGTACCCATAGCATACTGCAAGCTATCCCAAAATCTGGATGTAAAAGTAGGGTCTCTATCTGAAATAATAGATACAGGTGCTCCATGCAATCGAATAATCTCATCAACATACAATTTAACATACCTACCAACTGTATACGTAGTCTTGACTGCTGGAAAATGAGCGGACTTGGTCAATTTGTCCACTACTACCCAAATCGAATTTGACCCCTTCTGAGATCGAGGAATCCCAACCATAAAATTCATCGTTACATGATCCCATTTCCATTCCGGTATTGGCAATGGCTGAAGCAAACCAGTAGGTTTCTGATGCTCCACTTTCAGTTGCTGACATATGAGGCACCTAGCAACAAAATTCGCTATTTCCTTCTTCATATTATTCCACCAATAATGATCCTTTAAATCCCTATACATTTTAGTACTACTAGGATGTATAGTATAAACGGAATTATGAGCCTCATCTAAAATATCCTCTTTCAATCCGCACACATAAACGCTGCTTATACAATAAAGTGCCATCATTCACAATACAAAAATCTTCAGACTTACCATCTCGTACATCTTGCCGTTTCTTCTCAAGAAAAGGAGCTTGACTTTGCAAATCACGAATACGGGTAGATAACAAAGGCCTCACGCTTACATGAGCAAAGAACCTGTCCCCATCTTCTATCTTCAATTCTACTCCCATCAATCTTAACTCTATGATATGGGCAACTCTAGTACACTGAATACAAGATAACCTGCCCGAATCCTTTCTACTCAGAGCATCTGCAACTACATTTTCCTTCCCTGGGTGGTAGTGAATTGTATAATCATAGTCTTTAATTAACTCCATCCATCGCCTCTGTCTCAAATTTAACTCCTTCCGAGTAAATAAATACTTAAGGCTTTGATGGTCAGTAAAAATTTCACATACCTCACCATATAGATAATAATGCCATAATTTCAAAGCAAACAGAATAGTATCAAGTTCCAAATCATGTGTAGGATAATTACGTTCATGTGTACACAACTGCCTAGAAGCATAAGCAATACCTTTACCATGCTGCAAAAAAACACAACCCAACCCCTGATGTGAAGCATCAGTATAAATAGCAAATCCATCTCCACCATGTGGAATAGTAAGAACAGGTGCAGTTACCAACCTCTTCTTCAATTCTTCAAAACTATTTTCACAATCAGAATTCCATTCAAACTTAATATCTTTCCGAGTCAATTTAGTCATTGGCAAGGCAATTGAAGAAAATCCTTTAATAAACCTTCTATAATACCCAGCTAAACCCAGAAAACTCCTCACCTCAGTCACATTACTGGGCCTCTCCCAATTTATAATAGCTTCTACCTTCTTGGGATCAACACATACACTATCTCCAGAAATAACATGGCCTAAAAATACAACTTTTGATAGCCAAAATTCACACTTGCTAAACTTAGCATACAATTTCTTATCTTTTAACACATTCAAAATAGTTCTGAGATGTTTTTCTTATTTAATCATACCACGTGAATAAATCAGAATATCATCAATAAAAACTATCACAAATGAATCAACAAAAGGATGCAGTACCCGGTTCATAAGATCCATAAATACAACTGGAGCATTAGTCACCCCAAAAGGCATCACTAAAAACTCAAAATGGCCATACTGAGTGTGAAAAGCAGTTTTAGAAATATCACTCTCCTTCACCCTTAACTGATGATACCCTGATCGCAAGTCTATCTTTGAAAACACTTTAGCACCCTGTAACTGATAAACAAATCATTTATACGAGGTAAAGGGTACTTATTCTTAGTTGTAGCTTTATTCAGTTGCCTATAATCACTACACAAATGTATAGTACCATATTTGTTTTTCACAAATAAAATTGGTGCACCCTATGGAGATACACTAGGTTGTATAAGCCCCCTATCAAGTAAATCCTGCAATTGGATCTTAAGTTCTTTCAATTCAATAGGTGCCATTCTATATGTTGCCATAGAAATAGGGTTTGTCCCCGGTGCTAATTCAATACTAAATTCAACCTCTCTTTCTGGAGGTAACCCGGGTAACTCACTAGGAAACACTTCTGGAAAATCCCGTACAATTGGAACATCAACTAACTGGAAAGCCCCCTTCCTAGTGTTAAGAACATATGAAATAAAACCCTCACAACCCTTACTCAATAATTTCTTCGTCTGAATAGCAGAAATGATGCAACTGGGAACAATTTTCCTTTCCCCCACAAATTTAAATTCAGGCTCGCCAGGCATATTAAAAACAACTTACTTACGGAAACAATCCATAAATGCATGATATTTAGATAACCAATCCATTCCCAGAATTATATCAAAATCATAAATATCCAATGGAAGTAAATCTATAACTGTATCTCTAACCGCCACAGTCAAAACACAATCACAAAAAATATATTCGGCTACAACCATATCCCCCATAGGCATATAAATACCCAACCCCACATCTAAACGAGTACATGGTCTATTCAGGTATACAGTAAAAGCATAGGACACAAAAGAATGGGTGTAACTAGGATCAATCAAAACATAAGCACTTCTATCAGTAATAGAAAGTGTACATGTCACCACATCCGGGGTAATATGAGCCTCTTTCATTGTAAAGACTCATCCGCCTGGCCTGGAACCACTATCTTGTCCTCTACCCACACTTTTGCCTGGAGGTAACACTCTGCTTGCTGCTTCACTAGGTGCTGCTGGAGTCTCTTCCAACTTCGGACAATTCTTCTTAACATGCCCCACTTGATGACAATGGTAGCATTCCACTCCTTTAAGCTTAGGACACTCGAATTTATAATTCCCCTCCTCTTTACAAAAGAAACATATAACAACTCTCGCCGGTACCTCATCTATTCCTGACCTCCTAAACAGACTAGAAGATTCTCCACCCCTAGTATCTCTTCCAAATCTCCCCTGACCTCTACCACTATCTCCACCACCTCTCTGAAATTTTTGAGGTTCCATCTTAACACTTCCACCCTCACCTCCCTTAGACTGAGATGCATCGAATCTATTTTTCTTAAAACTCTCTCTACTCTCCACCCCTTGGTTCATTTGCCTTTCTGCAATCGTGGTTTTGGTTACCAGAGAAGCATAATCTTCTAACTCATAAGTGGCCACTCTATTTTGAATAGGCCAAATCAGTCCATCTTGAAACTTACTAAATTTATCTTCTTCATCCTGCACATACTTAGTAGCAAATCTAGACAAAGCAGTAAATTTAGCATCATACTCCCTCACAGACATTTTCCCTTAGGTCAAATTTATAAATTTCCTCACCTTCTCCCTCCTACAAACTTTAGGGAAATACTTAACGTACAAAGATTTAATAAATTCATCCCAAGTAATAACATCAGTACCTTCCATCCTGGGCACCAAATGGTTGCTGGCTTCCCACCAATATTTGGCCTCTCCTTTCACTTAAACATAGATAGATTCACTTTCTGGTTATCTGGAACTTTCATAACTTCAAAGATGGTCTCTAGATCCCTAACCCACATCTCAGCTTCTGTAGGTTCAACTGACCCTGAATATGCTGGAAGATTCAACTTCAAAAACTTCTCATGCATGGAATCTTTCATTTCCTTCCTTACTTCTTTCTCAATCCTGGCCACAGTCTTTAATTCTACATATCTAGCCTGTTGTTCTGCTATTTGTTCCATATTTCTTTCTTGTTTCTCTGCCATCCTCATCATTGCCTGTGCCATTATTTTCATCTCTGTAGGCTGCTCTTGCTCTCTAGCCCTTCCAGCAACACTTTGCTCTACTTCAGTATTCTCTGTATGAGAAACCACTCCCTCTTCTCTATGTTGTCTATTCCTAGGTTCCATCTGGAATTATCTGTAATACAACAAAGTTCTAACAACCAATATAGACAGTTTATAATACTAAACTATTGGTTAGTACATAAATAATTCATAAATATCAAATCAACTCAATACTGCCATCTAACCGTCACACACGTCCAGAATTAATAACCACGCTTTGATACCACTATTTGTCACACCCCAATCCCAATATCCATACCAATCATTTGTTATTACAATAATTGGATCATAATATGGAGCCCATTGAAAATTTAATTCATTTATCAATATTTTTTTGCATAATGAACATAATATTGTTCTTGTGCCATAACGAAGTCAACATCAGAGTTATAATTAGAGATTATACAATACTATGATTAACTATGATCAACTCAATCCACGCTAACTCAATATATACAATGTGTGAGTATATTAAAATCTTCAATGTGCCAATGATAAACTGTCCATATTTAAGCCCCGGCTCTTCTAACGATGCAACTCTCAAAGTTACTGGTCATATAGTATCCTAGCTCGCAGCGTACAAACCTAAAATTGTTAAAATATAAACCGTAAGCATTAATCTTAGTGAGGTCCTCCTTCCCTACAATGGAATGACAGTTCTATATCGAATACGTGGATATAAAATTTGAACAATCCTGCCCATTGGCAATAACAAATCTTGGATCATAAGATCCAAATAATTCTGCCCATTGGCAATAACAAATCCTGGATCATAAGACCCAAATAATTCTGCACATTGGCAATAACAAATCCTGGAACATAAGACCCAAATAATTCTGCCCATTGGCAATAACAAATCCTTGATCATAAGAGCCAAATAATTCTACCCATTGACAATAACAAATCCTGGATTATAAGACCCAAACAATCTTGGATATTTGAATATCCAAAAAAATCCTAAATCCCGAAGTATTCAAACAAATCCTGCTATTAGAGCTATATCCATATCTCTGTATATATGAAACAATCATAAGTACACTCACTTAGACAGTTTAATTGGCTTTTCCCTTGACTTTATTCGGTACTTATTCAATCAGCTCTTCTTCCCTTCCTATCATTCTTACAATATTAGTATCATCATAAGAATATTAATAATCTAAATAATTATTTAAACGTAATTTAATCCATAAGCATCACATGATTCCATTCAAATCATTTATCACAAGTGAAGTTCCATCCAAATCCATGTTAATATATTTAACATATCCAAATCATAGACCAAATATACATTCATTTATTCTTGGTAATTCAATCCTTATCATATTAAGATTCCAATACCAAAGACGGTGTGATATTTCAAGTTTCCTAGAGCGAGATAGGCCCATTGCTTTACTACCTCGCAAGCCCTATAGGCTCCTCTATTGTTCAATCAACTTTCAAGAATTTTCATAATTTTTATACATCATAAATTTCTATTATATTTCACCCAATTTCAGAAAACATATTGAATAATACAAGATTAAAATTTCATAATTTTCAGAGTTCATTTGCTATGTCAAGTAAGACATCAAACATATGGTATGCATACTTTCACCCTTGGGGCAGATTTCATACCCGAACTTCAAACTCTCACCAAAGACTCATTTCTTGGTATTTTCACATGATTTTCGGATATTTCATAAATATATGTGTCTAGGTTAATCTACAATTGTAATAAATCAATTCCAATAAGTATACAAAAATATATGGAAGTTTGAATAAATAAAGTTTCTAAACAAAGCAATTTTAGGGTTTTGTACCTTCAACTTAACTTAAACATTCATCTAACCACACACATATATCAAGGGCTGAAATTTTAGTAAACAAATGATGATTTCTATCATATAAAATAGTAATATAATAAAAACAACAAGATTTGTGGTTAGGATTACCTTTGGGACTTTTACGTAATTTCTACGGATTGTTCTCCAATTTTCTCTTCACTTTTTCTTCCTAACTTCCTAATTCTCTTTCTTTAAGCTTCAAATATCTCATGGCTGAATTTGTATGAATAAGGAGGTAATTCTAAGGTTTTAAAGTCGCCCAAATCCACCACCCTTCCCAACCAATGAAAACAAATTTGTTGCCATAATAAGACAAAATACCACTTAACGGATGGACAATTTTGCCCTTGTTTCGTAGTTTTGGTATAACTTCTTACTCGAACCTCCATTTAACACACTGTTTGTTGTGTTACAACCCTAACTCACCTGTATAAAAATATATAGCCTTCACCCCAAGTCAATTATTACGTTATAAAGGTCAAAACTAGCCTTAAACATGAACATTCCTACCGAAAACTTCAAAATCTCACATTTGTAACTAATTCGATATTTCATGCTTTATGAATCTAGGATTAAACTAAATATAATGACTTAACATTATATATACTAATAACATATTATCCATATTACATAAGCTAATGATGATTTATACATAATTTATCTTAGTTATATTCGGGTTGTCACAATTATGATGTTTGGTATGAGTATCCACATCAGTTTGATTATTTCCTTTTCCTTATTCTCACATGGATTTTTTAATTCACCTTGACTTTTCAATCGATATGGAATTCTACAGGTAGTGTCTAATTCTTTAATGTGTGATTTGGACACCACTTTTGAGTAGGTGATAATATAGGACTCAACCGCCAAGTTATTTTTCATATATAGTTTTATTATGCTTATACTCATGTTGTTAATAATTTCTAACAGTGTTGCATTTACATATCTACTAACATTCCTACAGTGTTGGATCAAAATATTAAATCTTTACAAAATGGCAATGGGTATTCTTGAAACTATTTTCAATTAATCCCTATGATTTAGTATACATTTCTTTACTATAAATTTCAAGATTGATATTTTTTCCTGCAGATTAGCAGTTCTCTTTCATACTTCGGCCGTGAATTGAATTGGCCACAATGATTTTAAGATTGATATTACTATACAATATTGGCCATAATGATTGAATTGGCATCCTCCTTCATACTTCGATCATGATGACCTCGAGACACTAATAGCCTCTGATTCTGCTTCCGACTAGGTTAGGAATTCTGAAATTTTACTTGGCAAGGTTTCAGCTGGATTTACCTAAACATAAAGCTCATGACATAGCAGAAAATGGATGAATTTAAGCATCATCGATGTGGTCACGGGTATATCACTGATTCCCTCCTATGTCCTTAGTATTATAGGTACTATTACATGGGTGCTAATGTCGGGCCTGCATTGTGGCAGCTGCATAATATCAAAGAAACTTTATGCTCTCGCGGAGGCATCTTATTAATATCTATATTAGTTTAACTAATGGACCCAATTATAAACGGAACATTTATTATTCATCACAATAGTATCTTTTGTTTTTTTTCCTCTGTGACACCCCGCACATTTTGGCATTGGAGGTGTCAGACGTCGCTCCCAATCCACGTCGGACGTCAAACATAAATACCATTCTCAACATGTGAAAGAAATATGAGACGATAAAAATAATGTTTCCATAAGATATAATCCAATTTAATCCAATAAATAAAATCATCCATATGATAAATCCATCACCAAGTTAAATCCAAAGTAAAATCCAATTCCAAATGATAGATTAAAACTCAAGATAAATAAACCAACTAAAATCTGTGACTGAAAACCATAAACAATTGTGGAACCGGATGGCTCACCAAAATCCATAAATAACTGTCTCATGAATAAACAACGGAATGAAAAAAATCTAAACTATAAAGCAATAAAGATAAATCTCCAGTTGCACTCCATAAATCTCCAATCCATCTTATGCATCTACTCTAGAAACTACACTTGAAATGTTAGTCAATGCAATGGTCAGAGTCCACCGCAGGAATACCAATTACTCCTCACAATTAGTATCCATAAACCCAGACATAAGCATTACACATGATAAATATCATAACAAAATCTTTTAAATTACATGATATAAGACATGCATGTAAAGTAACATAACACTAACTACCCACATAACGAAGTCATCTCACTATTCAAGTCCAAATATGTTATTACAACCTTTCATTATAAATTCACAATTATTAATTGAATAAATGTAGCCAAATTTATTAATGCAAAAACAGTATAAACATTTCACCTTATTACAAATCCTGCACATAAACCTGGCGCACCACCAATTTTACACCACACACGTTCTCCTCACTATAGCCAGTTCGCCCAATTTCGTTAGCACTGCACATACTGTGAGGTTCCACGTACAATACGTTACTATAACTAGTTTGTCCAATTGTGTTAGCCTTGTACATACTCATGGCGCCAACACACACCCACATCGCTATTGGTTTTTTGCCTAAGTTCTTATCCCTGAACATACTCGCGGTGCAATTCATTATAATACCCATTCTTTATCTTAGGCATTAATTATAAATTTAATATCAGGTTCTCATAGTTCTCGATTAGCCCCACCCTTTATTTGGGTAACCCAACCTAAAACCATCCCAACTTCCATGCATAGAGGTCACAAAAACCACAAGTATTTCATAGCCTATCATTTGGTAGGAAATCCTACCAGTAATTACTACTTAGTCTCGCACCTAGGCTAACGAAATAATGGAATAGCGTACTACCTTATCCCCGACCCAAAAAATACCCAACCGTAAGAACCTACACTCACTAGTCTCATACCTAGAAAGTTTCAACAACAACGACGCCTACCTATAGTCCTATTCTACGTCGGGCGACCAACATAAAATATCATTCTCAGTATGTAACAGATATATGAGATAATAAAAATATTGTTTTCATAAGATATAATCCAATTTAATCTGACAAATAAATACATTCATACAACAAAATACATCGCCAAGCTAACTCCAAAATAAAATCCAATTTCAAATGATAGATTAAAACTCAAGATAAATAATCTAACTCAAATCTATGACAGTAAACCATAAATAATTGTGGACCCGGATGGCCCACCAAAATACATAAATAACTATCTCATGAATAAATGTCGGAAAGAAAAAAAATCTAAATTAATAAAGCAATAAAGATAAATCTCCAGTCGCACTCTACAAATCTCCAATTCATCTTATGCAGCTACTCAATAAACTATACCTGAAATGTTAGTCATCGCAATGGGTCAGAGCCCGGTGAATGAATATTGGCTACTCTTCCCAATTAGGATACGTAAACACCGACATAAGTATTACACATGATAAATATCACAATAAAATCTTTTAAATTACGCGATATAAGACATGCGATTAAAGTAACACGACACTAACTACCCAGATAACTAATCCACTCCACTATTCTTTATTATTTTAAATAATAGGGATAGACCCTATAATTTTATTATATGATGGTAGTATAGCCCTACCAAAGTGGCATTTACAAAGAACGAGCGAAATCTACAGCTAAACAAAATTTGAAAATACATGAAAACATAAGGCTAGGAAAATCTAATAAAAGGAAGGTTGTGTTTATCCATATTAAAGCATCCTCTAGCTAAGAAAGGCAGCTCCTTAACTTTATTGAAAAAGGTAGTAGATTGAGATGAAATCCCATAATTGGAAAGAATGTCCGCAACTGAATTAGCATCTCTAAAGCAATTAATGAAAGTGACTTCCATAGTTAGGCTTTGAATCTCCTTGATAATCTCAATAAGATTCTAGAGGGGTTTAAGAATATTACCAGATTGGATATTTATAAAAAATTCAGAATCATATTCTAAGATCATGTTATTGATATTAAGATCAACACACAACTTTAATCCTCTAATAATGGCAAGACATTCTTCTTTATTATTGGTATTAACACCTTCAAAAGCAGAGAAAGCATGGATTAGGCTGCCTTGATGATCTCTGATTATACCTTCTGAGACTGAAATACCTGTGTTATTCCTTATAACCCCATCAATGTTAAGCTTAAAGAGACCTAACTTAGGCTTCAACTACTTAATCACCATAATGGATTGAGACTTTGAGCTTAAAGAGACCTAACTTAGGCTTCAACCACCCCACTATTCAAGTCCAATTATGTTATTACAACATTTCATTATAATTTCAAATTTATTAATTGAATTCGTGTAACCAATTCTATTAATGCGATGCCAGTATTGCCAATTCACCCTATTACGAATCCTGCACATACTCTTGATGAGCCCATAATTTTACACAACACATAATTCCCCTCACTATAGACAGTTTGTCCAATTTCGTTAGCACTGCACATACGTGAAGTTCCACTCACAAAACGTCACTATAGCCAGTTTGTCTAATTTTGTTAGCCCTGCACATACTCATGATGCCAACACACACACGTCGCTATAACTAGTTTTGCCAAATTGTTAGCCCTGCACATAGTCGCAACACAAATTCATTATAATACTTGTCATTTATCTTAGGCATTAATTATCAATTTAATATCAAGTTCTCGTAGTTTTTTATTAGTGCCGCCCTTTATTCGGGTAACCCTGCCTAAAACCATTCCAAGTCCCATGCATAGAGATCACCAAAACCACAAGTATTTCATAGCCTATCACTTAGGAGGAAAGCCTACTAGTAATTACTACTTAGTCTCGCACCTAGGCTAACGGAATAACGGAACGGCGTACTACCTCAGCCCCCACCCAAGAAATACCCAACCGTATGAACCTACACTCACTAGTCCCATACCTAGAAAGTTTTAGAAACAACGACGCCTACCTACTAGTCCCATGCATAGAGATCACCAAAACCACAAGTATTTCATAGCCTATCACTTAGGAGGAAAGCCTACCAGTAATTACTACTTAGTCTCGCACCTAGGCTAACGGAATAACGGAACGGCGTACTACCTCAGCCCCCACCCAAGAAATACCCAACCGTATGAACCTACACTCACTAGTCCCATACCTAGAAAGTTTTAGAAACAACGACGCCTACCTACTAGTCCCATACCTAGCAAGCATGTGTCGAAATATTAAGACATTCAACATTCACATAAAACATATTTTCAATGTATAGCTACAAATCATTCAATTAATTCTCCGATTACAATATTATCCAAATAACGTCCGTTTAATTATATAATTAAACAAGTTCTACCAAAAGCCACACATTTGTCAATTTCCATACAAGTGATAGTTTACAAATTCTCTTTTAATATAGGAAAAGAGAATAGGTTGACTCCTATTCAAATTCTAAAAGAAAAGAGTCCCTTTGCCTCACATTGTCGGCGCGATACGGTTCGCCCCCTGGACCGAACCAGTTTAGTCAGCGTGCTAGACCTAGATCCCCTAAGGTTTTACATATATTAATTTTAATAAAAATAACGTTGTAATTACTTTCACTTTTCCTAATTAATCTTCCTAATAAATTTTAAGAAAAACGTGATTAATTAAAGTTGAGGCAATATCCAAAAAATATAACACTTAAGGAGAACATTAGAATATTCATGCATGTAAATAAGTCATCTTGAAAATCTGATTATTGTAAAGACTCGTTCTTGGTTGTTATTGAAAAAATTTGATTTGGATCTTCAAAACTTTGGTTGAAACTTGTTTGTAATGAAGCTTAGGTTTTGTAGAAGAGATGAGATAATGATTTGGCAGGATACTGCTTTTTTAGAAGGATTAAATGTATTTTAAAAGGTCTAAACCCGTGCCTTTTTACCATAGGAAAAGAGAAGAGGTTGGTTCTTATTCAAATTCTAAAAGAAAAGATCCCATCTCCCGTACACTGTCGGCGTGAACCGGTTCTCCCCCAGGGCCGAACTGGTTCGATCGACCTGCCAAACCAAGATCCCCTAAGGTTTTATATATATAAAATCATAAATTCTAAATTTTAATCCCTATTTAAATTCAACATAAAACCTTATTTTAAATATATAGAAACTAGCATTTTCAAATACTAAAATTAAATAAATTCCAAAAAATATTTTTTTGAAATTTAATTCTACAAAGATTTTTACGGCTAAAAACCACTTGGTGTTATACCCTCTTGGGTGGGGAGTAACGATATTCATCACAACTATATTATTTATATATAGCTCTGACAAAATACTCAATGGCCGTTATATTTTGCTCTTACCAATTTTTTGAACCGCATTTTGGCCAACAGTGTGATTCTCTTACCTTCCGTTATAATTTTCTCTTACCAATATTTTAAATGTTTACTTGAGTTTTCATTTAAATGGTTCATATTATGGTATAATCATACTCATTTCAATAGAGTAACATAGAATTTGCTTTGACTTTTAATTGTTGCTTTATCAATTTTGCTATCATATTCTGAACTACCATATATAATTTATACCCATGTCATTTTTCTTTTAATATCTGTTGGAGGTCATTTTATTTATGACAGCTCTTTGTTATTTTAACTCAGTATTCTAATTCAAGAGAAAATGGATCAAGGGTAGTTTATTTGGATTCTATCAAGTCTTGAAAAGCTCGAGGATCTAATCGGAGGGCATTCAAGAGACAACCCGTGTTATTCGTAAGTTGCCTCTGAACAAGTTTAAACCATATAGATTTTATATATTCAATTTGTTTCAAAACCATCCCTCTCCAAATGGGGTTTTTTAAATTTCTTAGAATCAAACCCATTTCGTATACAAGTGTAATGGCTCATATTTCTATTCACTCTTAACTTATTTCTCTATTCTAAACATCACTCCCATCACCACTACTCCACACATGGTCCAACATTAGTAGCCGTAAGTTTTTATCCCTCTCTTTACATGCAGTAACATCTCAAATTATCTTTTTCATTTGCATATTTCAGATCTGTTGTCAATTTTTTTTCTTTTTTTGTCTTTTATTTTGCAGGGATTGTTTGTGAAGATTACAGTGGGTTTGTCAACATTCAATCTCCGTTTCAAAATACGTCAGTACAATGTCACTCTTTAATGTTTGAAAGCAAAGATGTTTGAAAATGTTAATAAGAACCCATTTAGGTAATGGTATTCCACATCGTCAGAAGGTTCTTATTTGTGCTTTTTATGTACAAATGTACTGATATTGGTTGTTTATAGTTGATGTCAGATTTAGTTGACGACTGTGAATTGAGTCAACTATTTTTATTCATTTTATAGTCGATTGTTTCTTTATTTTTCATATTGTTATGGCAGCTTATGTACAAAGTAAGTTATGTCTACTAAAGTTATGTGTTTTAAGTGGTTGAAAACTTGAAATGGAGTATTGAATATAGGAGTTAGTTTTACTCGTATTATTTTAACAGCTTCTTAGTTATCTTTGAAATGGAGTATTATATGTAGGGCAGATGTGCGTGGGTGCAATAAAAGACCAATGCATTGTGATCGACACCGTTTAATGTAAAGTAAACCATATAACATAAACTGTAGGTGTTAATCTTGAAGCTCTAATTTTTTAATCTCTTTGTCTTGGGACTTCAAAACAGGTAATGCAATGTGTCCTCATGAGGTTTCTTGGCTTCACCCGATTCAATTTGCAGATCTTCCCACTAAATAACTAAATTTGTTTGTTTGTTCTTATTATTTAGTGCATGATAGTTGTATTGAAAAATAGAATCATAAGGCAGTATCTTTTGTATACCTCTATTTCCCTGTGTTTTGGGTTCCTTTTCAAATATACATTTTGCCTTTTTAAATATACATTTGGCCACTCTGTTTGATCTATTTTTTCAAGTATGTTGTTGGATGTTAGAAAACAAATTTGGCTATTTGTATTTCTACAACCTACTTTTATACTTTAGGCTCATTATCTGTCCTCTCTTTATTTACTATTAAATTACTATTATGCCGATCTTGCTCAATTTCAATACAATATTATATTCATAGCATGTTATATGTGTTGTTTTGGCTCTGGTTCATCATCATCAGTTATAGGAGCAAAATTTCGTTGTGCAGGTCATGAATAGGAGTGGTGTGTGTACCTGAGAATGTTGATGTGTAGGTCAAATGGAGAAATGATGGGAGCAAAATGTTGTTAGGTGTTGTTAGGCATCATCTCGCGAGGAAAATGAGATGAAGTTCTTTGCAAGTCTTTGTTATAAATGATAGGAAGAAACAAATGGATATAAATGATAGGACATATCCTCCTAAGAGCTTTACATTGGACACAAATTGGTGATGTTTTATCTTATAATATTTTACTTTTTTGTGCAGGGTTTAATAAGGCGAGAATGTTTAAAAGAGCGACGATGATGAAGAGATAAAAATTTTAATAACAAAACTTTGTACTTGATTTTGTCTAATGATGTTTCAATTTGAAAATTGTGTACACTAAATAGGCTTTTGTGAAGTATTTTGACATGTCCTCTATATACTATAAATTTATGTCCTTTTTGCACTACATACAAATGGATTATATTCTTTATACTTGTTTCGCGATGGATTATATTTTTTTAATTGTTTATATGGTAGCTAATGTGAAATAAAAGTATAGTTGTTTGTCTCCCTTTAAATAGGACGGACTGTTCTATAAAAAAAAAATTATGCTCAAATTTTTTAATATGTTAGGTTATATATTAATAATAGCATAGTTGGTATTTTTGTTCTTAAACAAGGTGGATTGTTTCATAAATATAGAAAAGTTTGCCCATTTTTTTTAAACTAGTAAGTTTGTACAATAGACTATTTCAAAAATTGTTTACCTGTTATGAACTAAATATGACATATAGTCCTATCAACGACGTACACTTTCGAATATTGCGTCATGCCTTCAAACACGAGTATACCTTAGTGTGTATATATATGTGTATGTGTGTGTGTGTGTGTGTGTCATGTAGCTTTTGTAATTTTGACTAAAAATCGATCGCACGTCATGTCAGGCTAAAATCTAGCATTTGCATAAAAACCAACGGGGGATCTTTTCATGATGCTTTTTTTTTGCATATATGATATTTTTGGAGGCTAAAGTCCATTTATGAAATGAAATATAAAAATAAAAGACTTTGGACGACAAAAAGTCAGTGATACATTATAATGCCTCTTTATTTTACCATTAAAACATATAGGCAGGCCAATCCATGAACTCCACGTCCTAATTCTTCATCATTAAACCCAAAAAACTGTGAACATTAGAATTATTCTGAAGGAACACATATATAGACATGAACAGGAGGGAGAATGCTATCAATGAAGGTTCCAACTATCATATTTCTTTTTTTCTTTGTTCAGAAGTTCCAAACATCAAAAGTCATGGGAATTAAGCAAGTAAAGATGAGAATCTTGTTAGTGAAAAACACTACCAAAAACCAAGCCATGTGTTAATTATTCACTAATTAAGCAAGTAAAGATGGGAATTAAGCAAGCCATGTGTTTTTTCCCAACAAAAACCAAGGAAAAAAAAAGAAAATAAGATATCAAAATAAGCGTCCTTTGATTTTCCTTCTATTCCTTTCTCAAACTGTTTAATACGCCCATATACCAACCCGATTACATCTATCCTGCCAGTAAAAAAATGGTAATGTTAGAACCTTAAATTTGTCCAGAAATTATGAAGGAAAAGTGGAAACAAAAAGCATTTTGTCGTATGTTCAAACACGCATGCCGGCTTGGGACAATGCTATCAACCAAGTCAAAACTTGTTACACGTACAGTATATAACGGAAGTGGTGAAATGAATTTAAGAAATGCATGCAGATGAAAAAATTTCACATCATAGTGCACAATACCAACTGGAACACAAGTTACCTTACTTGAACTTACACACCCTTAAACCTTTAGCTAGAGTAATAAAAATCTAGAAACATGCAAAACTGAACACTTTTGTTAAGGAGTTGAACAATGAGTCAAATTTTCGATTTTTCCAGTTACTTTCCCTGCTTTTGATAGCTCTCTCTCATGTTGGTGCGAGCTGCAATTCTGTAAGCTAATTGGCTACATTTTTTATTCCATCAAATCTGAATATATATAGAGGTAGGACAATGCACCAAAATGACCTCCTAAAGCTTCTAAACCTAAAAACATTATATTTATGCAAACGCAATACTTTCCTCCTTTTTATCTCAATTCATATGCACGTGTTTTTTTCTTAGACGAACATTTCTTGAAGATTTGATTTCATCTCTAGTTTTCCCACAAGTTTTAAGTTTTTGTTTAGCTACAAGTATCATGAATCCATTATTTTTATTTACGTTTTGCAGATTTAATTACATTTTTTAAGGTTTTAACCAGCCAACAACCATTTTCAGTTCTAACAGTATCACACAGAGGGTGGTTCTTGCTAAAGCTACTTGTTTTAAGGGGAAAGATGCTCAACATCAATGTTTTTAACCTTTTTTACATAAGAGCTTAAATGATCTGATACATGTTTGAATATAGTATACATGTATTTTCTCTCTTTATAATGTTGAACATAAGTTTACTGCTTTAAAAATTCTCATGCTCTCAACTAGACTCTGTGTGTGTGTGCGCGCACGTGTCAGTTAACTACTGTAGGCTATGGTATGTGGGTATATGTATGATTGTATCCTTTCTAGGTGGACAAGGTGGTGTTAACAATAATAGTATCTTGATTTCAAAGAGCCAAATGAAAGATAGATTTCATTAGATTAGATATTATTGCAACTTTTAATATCATCTTCATAATTCAATGACAGTTATATAAGCAAGAGATATAACTTCAATGATTTTAGAAATTATTGAAACTTTTAATATTATCTTCATAACTAAATGACAATCATATAAACAAGAGATATAACTTCAATGATTTTAGGTGATACAATAGGGACACTGACGGGTAGAGGACTGTCACCAACTGAAGTGTAGGAAACAGATGACAGTGCTTTTAATATGAAAAAAATGATGTTTTATAACATTCCTTTAAATGATTTGCTCACTTCAAAAAGTACCTAAGCTACCACAGATCCGTGGTATGCAATTTTGTTTGCATTGATCACTTTGTTCAGTTAGCATTTGCTCTTAAAAGCTTAATGCTGATAGGGAATGGACCTAACAAAATTACAAAGTATACCAGGCTATGAGACAACCGGAGACATTTCTCAAACACAACATAATACAAACGAACAAAGAGAGAGAGAGAAAGAGAGAGATTGCAAACAACACTAGGTAGATGTACGCAGCCTTAGAGAGGCTGTTACCGCTACTCGAACCTGTGACCTCAAAGTCACAATGGGTCAACTTTACCATTGCTCCCAGTTCACCCCTACTTGATTTAGTCTTATTTTAGTCTCTATCTTAAATAAATTATTAGACCCCCAATTAGATTAGGTATAGTTCCTAATATTATCTTAATTATTTTTATTCCTTACACTTATTACCTAATAAAGATTGCTCCATTGATTAGCCCCCTCACTATAATCAATTAATTATTAAGGAGAGCTTAAACTAAATAGTTTATATTACCCATGTGTTAACATCATAGTCTTTCCAAAAATGTGTGTAAAACTGTCTCCAAAAATGAAGGATTTGTGTGCAATGAGTTTGACATTTTTTATGAAACATTAAACTATACGTTAAAAGGCTCTTAAAAATATCTAAACATATACTTTTAGAGAAATACTCTTGTCTATTTTCAAAATTCAAGTATACTTCAAATGGAGCTTACAAGTGGGTATTAAAGAGAAGGAGTAGCTTAGGCTCGAAGCTAAGGCACTAATTACAAAAATGTCAAACACATTACCAAGAACTAATTCAATAGTGCTGAAAGATTTTATGAACTTACCATTTTACCTTTAGGATCCTATGCACTCTATTATCTCCTCCAGTTGCTTAAAGCAAGCTTAAAAACCTTTGACAGCAAATCTCTAACAGAAACCAAGTCCAACATGCAATCATTCAGTGTATATAAGAATAGAGCCACATCAATTGTCAACTCTTGCAGTATTAACTGCAGAAGCGCTAAAATTCTAGAATTGCAACAACGTGCATCAAATCAAATACACATGCAAAAAAAAAAGGAATGACAAATATCAATAAGCTCAAGAATCAAAATTGTGTCTATGCTAACGAATGGAAAACATAATCAACCTAGGTATACGTAAAGATTTTAGATAAAACATAAGGGGGTTAATATATTAATTAAACCTTTTCTTGGGGAGTTTCTTGTTCTTTTTCTTATCCTTCTTCCTCTTTTCATCTGCTTGACCATTCTTCCCATTCGTTCCCCCACCACCATTGGGCAACTTAACAATGCTTTCTACGCAAACATTTGACACGAACAAAAATGGCAAGCCACCAACCCTAACAGTCTTGACTTTTTTCGTCTTAAGGTCATACCAAACGCTCTTTGAATATGCTATAGGCAATACAACCTGAAAATGCCAAATATAATTTGGTTGTGCAACTGATATCAACTTAGTTCATGATTCCTTTAGGCCATAATCCTTCATCACCCATATATCAACGTGGCGCATGTAGAAATTACCAATCACACAAAGGCATCCTCCCAATTTGTTGACATCCGTATGAAAGTTTGTATCTGAATAATCAGGCTGCGGCACCAACCGATATTCCTCGGTTCCAAGGTCAAAAGCAGCAATCAAGTTGCATTTATCTGATTCAGGTTTTCGAGTCACAACCCAGTGCAAAGCACCATTAGCAAACTTCCCATAAGCTCGCTTGTAGCGAAGGTAATAAGGGAAATCCCCAATCCTTCGCCAGGAATTCGATTTCAAAGAGTAAACTTTAACTTCAGAATCAAAAGAATCAAGATCATCAAAATTATAAAACTGTATCATCCTCACAGCCTTGTAGTCGTCATTAACATGATCATAACCGAAGCCATAGATGATGATATACTGGAAATAACCGAAACCATCTGGGTATGGAAACTGAATATCAGTAAGAGGTAATTTGTGGTGGGTTTGAGTGGATGGGTTCCACAAGACAATGTCTTCCTCAGAGTTAAACAAACATAGCAAGTCATTGCAAGAACCCAATATTTCAGTGCGGATATCATCGCATTTGAGTGGATGGTTAAGTTCTATGAGATTGTGGAGTGAATCCAAGTCTAAAGAGTAGAGGGAACCCCAACAGCGTCTGAGAATTAAAGCCTGCCCCATCAGTCCAAGCCTTAAGAGCCTGCCCCATCAGTCCAAGCCTTAAGAGCCTCAGCCAGCATCGGCCCATTTAATAGGTAGGAGCAGGCTAGGTTGATTGTTAGCACCTCGCATCAAATTCTCCCCCTTGGGTTGCCACTAGTTGCCACACTTTGTGACTCGAACCCATGACCTCCCCTGTACCAAATGATGTGAACAAGCGCTTACCGTTGTACCAAATGTTATATCTGTTAGTAATGGCGCAACTTAATTCACATACAAAAGGTGAGTCTGCCATGATTCAAAGCCTTAAGAGCATCATCCAGCATCGGCCCAATTAGTAGGAGGGAGCATGCTAGGTTGGTTATTAGCACCTTGCATCATTTTAGATTCACTTGCATCAATTTAGATTCACTTGCATCAAATTCTCCCCCATGGGTTGCCACTGGTTACCACTTTTTGTGACTCGAACACATGACCTCGCTCTAATACCAATTTGACGTAAACTACATGCCCAAATGCACCTAAAAATATCTAAACACACTTTTAGAGAAATACTCTTGTCTATTTTTAAAATTCAAGTTTACCTCAAATGAGGTTTACACGTGGGTATTTAAAGGGACAGAGTAACTTAGGCTCCAAGCTAAGGTACTAATTACAAAAATGTCATTACTACTTCTTACCTCTAAATAACAAACCAAAAGAAAGAAAATTACTATAACAAAACAAAAGAAAATAAAATGACCAAAAATCTCTAAAATATGGACCATTTCCATCAATTAGCAATCCTCGTTAATAGACTTTCAAATTTAAATATAACATACCCCTACAATTAGATCATGTCAGCACCAAACAAGAGTCTTTGCCGTATCTATTAATAACCTAAAGGTATTTGGGTGATTAAGTATATAAGAAAAAAGAAGCCACTCATAGAACCAAAAACAGTCTCAAACCAATCTAGTGTCAACGTGAATAACTTAGTCCATTATATACATAGGTAAATAAGATAACATCGTCAACACAAAATCAGGCTAACTAGACAAAGTCAAACACACAGAGCCACAATCTTTACCAAGAACTAATTCAATAGTGCAGAAAGATTTTATGAACTTACCATTTTACCTTCAGAATCCTATGCATCTCCTCCAGTTGCTTAAAGCAAGCTTAAAACACTTTAACAGGATATCATCTCTAACAGAAACCAAGTCCAACATGCAATGTCATTCAGTGTATATAAGAATATAGCCACATCAATTGTCAACTCTTGAAGTATGAACTGCAGAAGCGCTAAAATTCTAGAATTGCAACAACGTGCATCAAATCAAATACACCAGTGCTTGATGCAAACAAAAAAAGGAATGACTGATATCAATAAGCTCAAGAATCAAAATTGTGTCTATGCTAACGAATGGAAAACATAATCAACCTAGGTAAACGTAAAGATATTAGATAAAACATAAGGGGGTTAATATATTAATTATACCTCTTCTTGGGGAGTTGCTTGTTCTTTTTCTCATCCTTCTTCCTCTTTTTATCTGCTTGACCATTCTTCCCATTCGTTCCCCCACCACCATTGGGCAACTTAACAAGGCTTTCTACACAAACATTTGACACGAACGAATTAGGCAAGCCACCAACCCTAACAGTCTCGACTTTTTTCCTCTTAAGGTCATACCAAACAAGCCTTTTGTTGTCCTGCAAAAGCACTTGATCACCGCTCTTTGAATATGCTATAGGCAATACAACCTGAAAACGCCCCCTAATATGATTTGGTTGTGCAACTGATATCAACTTAGTCCATGATTCCTTTAAGCCATAATCCTTCATCACCCATATAGCAACATAGCGCATGTAGAAATTACCAATCACACAAAGGCATCCTCCCAATTCGTTCACATCCATATGAAAGTCTGTATCTGAATAATCAGGCTGCGGCACCAACCGATATTCCTCGGTTCCAAGGTCAAAAGCAGCAATCAAGTTGCGTTTATCTGATTCAGGTTTTCGAGTCACAACCCAGTGCAAAGCACCATTAGCAAACTTCCCATAAGCTCGCTTGTAGCGAAAGTCATAGGGGAAATCCCCAATCCTTCGCCAGGAATTCGATTTCAAAGAGTAAACTTTAACTTCAGAATCAAAAGAATGATCATGAAAATTATAATACTGTATCATCCACACAACCTTGTAGTCGTCATTAACATGATCATAACCGAAGCCATAGATGATCATAGACTGGCAATAATGGTATGGAAACTGAATATCAGTAAGAGGTAATTTGTGGTGGGTTTGAGTGGATGGGTTCCACAAGACAATGTCTTTCTCAGAGTTATACAAACAGAGCAAGCCATTGCAAGAACCCAATATTTGAGTGCCGATCTCATCGCATTTGAGTGGATGGTTAAGTTCTATGAGATTGGGGAGTGAATCCAAGTCTAAAGAGTAGAGATAATAGCCTCCGAGAATTAAAGTGTGATTGGAGTTGGTTTGGATAGAATGGTTGAGATGTAACTTAATGAAATGAGAGCTGTCAATTAAAGCACACCATGGTTTCGATACGCACTTGAATCGGAGAAGAGGCTTAACGGGTAAGCGTGAGAGTATTTTGGCGACTACTTCAGGCGGAAAGTAAGACATGGTTTGTTGCTCAGAAGAGGTATATTGGGAGAGAAAACTACGGTGGAAATGGTATATTGGGTTTCGGCTATATAGAGATAGAAGGGGGTCAGAACAGGAAAAGGTTAGGCTATATAGAGAGAGAAAGGGAAAAGCCCAGAAGAGGAAAAGGTTGGGAAAACGAAAATGATGGATAATAAGAGTTGACGTGATTGTAGAAAGAGACGAAACATCTATATAACTCTAAGGGTCCGTTTGATATATATTGGGCAAAAATATTGGCATTACAAAATTTGTCAGGACAAATTTTGTCTAGACAAATATTTTTTTCTCACATTAGACTATCAAACACCAAATAAGATAAAACAAGTTTTTTAGGCAAAACATTTTAATAACACATTTTTCGTCCATATTAACATATATAATAATAAAAAATATGTTTTTTTTATAATTTTCGTCCCAAATCTTCTTTAATAAAAAAACAGTTTTTTCTTTTCTTTTTTACTTCCCGTTTTTATTTATTAAAAAAGTAACAAACTATATATAAAAAAAAAAGTTTTTTACGCCAAAACTACTTACTAAAAACAATTTTTACATTAAAACAGTTTTTAATTTTTACATTAAAACAGTTTTTACGTTAAAACAATTTTTAATTTTTTTTACATTAAAACAGTTTTTATATTAAAATAATTTTTTGCATTAAAACAGTTTTTACATTAAAACTTTTTTAAATTTTTTACATTAAAACAATTTTTTACATTAAAACAGTTTTTACGAAAAAACAGTTTTTACATTAACATAATTTTTTACATTAAAAGAGTTTTTACATTAAAACATTTTTTTATATTAAAACAGTTTTCACATCAAAACAATTTTTAATTTTTTACAATAAAACATTTTTTACATTAAAACAGTTTTTTACATTAAAACGGTTTTTACGAAAAAACAGTTTTTAAACAGATTTTAATTTAAAACAGTTTTTTTAACTATTTAAAACAATTTTTAAAATATTCATAACAATTTTTAAAAAATTCATAACAGTTTTTTTTTAATTATTTAAAATAGTTTTTAAATTGTTTTTTAAAATATTAAAAGCGTTTAAGAAGTTAGCAAATTTGGTGGCAAATATTTCTCACCCATATAGCAAAGCAAAATTTGTCAACATGTTATGCATAAGAGGTGTTGTACATTGGCAAATAGCTTGTAGGCAAATTTTGCTATCAAACACACTAAATTAAAGGCAAATGTCATATTTGCCAACTTATTTGCCATTTGTCATGGCAAATAATGCTATCAAACGGACCCTAATACAATTAATGCGCCACTTCAGAATGCCCTTCTTTACTCTATAGTGGTTTATCTTCCCACCCTTCATCTTCTATTACCTGTTCATATATTAGAAAACCCAAGTCTGGCCGACTTCGTATTTTTTTCAACTCTTTTGTACCTTTGTTTGATTTGTGAAAAAGAACTTAAAAAGCCACTTCTATTATGACATCGACAATTATTTCTTTCTCTCAATTTGTATAAGCCCAAATCTCCCCCTCTTAATGAAACACTTCGCCTTAAAGAGGTAATCTCAAACACTCGGTTCTCTCTCACTGTTTTATTCTTATTCTTCTGGTTTTTGTGAGGGATTTTGGTTGTAAATCTTCACCAACTCAAAATCTAATATACATTATTAGTTTTGTTTTGTTTTTGTTTTGTAGGATTTGAATAAACCTTCTCCGTCAAAAGCTTTTGGGCCCGATTGAGTTTAGAAATTCTGAAAGTGTTGTTGTTGTTAGATATGGATTCGATCATGTTTTTCCGCTAACTATATATAATTTTATCTCTTGTCATGTTACGGAAGCGGATCAATTTTGATAAAATAGTAAAAAAAATAATTTTGAGCTAATTTTTTTATATAGTTTCTAAACATTTCAGTAGGGCCATATAAAAAAAATCAGCTCAAAATGATTTTTTTTACTATTTTAAAAAAATCGGTCAAACTTTATCAGCTTTTAACAACTTAAAAATAACTTAAAAATTGACAAAGTTTGACCGATTTTTTTAAAATAGCAAAAAAATTCATTTTGAGTTGATTATTTTTTTATGGCCCTATTGAAATGTTTAAAAATCATTAAAAAAAATCAGCCCAAATTTTTTTTTTTTTACTATTTTAAAAAAATGGTCCTCATTTAGGGTCCTTAAAATGGGACTGTTATATCTACTATTTATAAATAACAATTGTACAGAATTATGAATTTAATATAATTACAGAATTAAAACATAATTACATAAATGAAACACTTACTTGAATTTGCAGAAATAATAAAAGAATTAAAGATAAATCTGAGCCCTGTTATGAACAGTTTCCTTAAGACAATTTATTCCCTCCAATGTGCTCCGAGGTTGATGAATATTGTCTCCCAAGATAGAACGGATTTCCTCAATTAATTATGTAGCACAACAATAATTAATTTCAACGAACTCAAATTCTGTGTGGTCTTTACTCAACAACACTACAACATATTTTATGCAGGAGAAAGAAATTTCGGAACAGAGATGACAGAAATTCTGGGACAGAAATGACAGCAATTCTGGAGGAGGGAAAATTTCATTGTTTAAAAACGGATGGAGGCATCTGTATTTATAGCAAAGTAGGTGACGGTTGGCAAATAACTGCCAAAACAGTTAAACGAAATTAACTGTTGACTGTTGGCAATACCTGCCAACAGTTTATTAATTAATTAATTAATTTCGTAATTAATTAATAATTAAAGCCCAGAAAGTTAAATAAAATTCGGCCCAAAAAAGTAGGAGATTTTTACAAGCACAAGCCCAAGCCCGAGCCGAGCCGAGCCGAGCTGACCGGCCGGACGGACGCGCGCGCGCGCGTGTGTGGACTTTTGACCGAAAGTCAACCCGTGCATAGCTTAGGTCATCTCCCCTTCAAAGAGTTGGGATACCCCCAAGGCATCCAAGCCTTAGTCCATACTTGGGGTGTTATTAACTCATCAAAATTCCACTACTCTTCCAATGTGGGACAAGAGTTAAAACACACCCAATTCATTTAACTTTCATTGCTTTGTGAGTCACTTTGGGGACATAATTATCATTCATAACTTATTGAAATTGGACATATGAATATACTACGTTAATCTCCTTGCGGAGGTGAACGCGTTCGTATATGGTCCCACAATTTTCGTAGTGTGGGTCCCACCTAAATTTGAGCTCAAAGTTGCTCAAAATTCTATCCAGAAAATTCTGGACAACTTTCTTAAAACCCATTTAAGTCCAATTTTTCCAACAATCCCCCACATGAATGATATATCGCTATAAATAAAACAAATCAGATGCTAATGCAGATGCAGACACAAGTTGAGTAAAACTGAAGACTTATTGCATCAGGAGAAGTAGCCTAGTGGCCTTGAACTTTCCTTAGTGATATACTATCGGATTTACTTGGTTAATCAGTAGACTTCACGTCCTTGAACCGTCAACCGTTTTTGTAAACCTAGACAATAGTATTCACACAACAATTCTTCAACACAGTTGGTTCTCACGTTTGTGTTCATTTTGGCCGTGAACACCACTTGGTTCCGCAAGTATTTTAGAGAATATGCCTTTCATTATTTTCATAGAAGTGGCCCCCTTCTTACTCACGTAGGTGACTTCCATAAAGAGTATTCTGCAATACCTCACTTAGACGTACTAAGATATAGATGTCATTAAAAGCATAACTTATCCTAATTTCGCGGCAGATATGCACTGTCTCATCTTTGGAATGGATAGGATTAAATATCCTCCAGTGCTTACTGAATACAATGTAGTTCGGTTTGCCCATTGAACCTAGATCTTGGGATCTCCAGTCAGCTAGGTTGGGTTGCCACTATATTGATTCTTATTTATTTATAGGCTTTAGACCCATTCCTCTCGATGATCTTTCAACTTGCTCACGGTTTAAACCTTTCGTTAGTGGATCCGATATATTATCTTTTGACTTTACATAGTCAATTGTGATAATTCCGTTTGAGAGAAGTTGTCTAACGGTATTGTGTCTACGACGAATATGTCGTGACTTTCCGTTATACAGTTGATTTTGTGCCCTTCCAATCGCTGATTGGCTATCGCAATGTATACATATTGCGGGCACAGGTTTAGACCAATTTGGAACATCCTCTAAGAAATTTCGAAGCCATTCGGCTTCTTCTCCAGCTTTGTCTAGTGCAATGAATTCAGATTCCATTATCGATCTAGCAATGCACGTTTGTTTTGAGGATTTCCAAGATACGGCTGCACCTCCGAGGGTAAACACATACCCACTCGTAGACTTAGAGTCTTTTGTATCAGATATCCAATTTGCATCGCAATGTCCTTCAAGAACAGCTGGATATTTTGAGTAATGCAATCCATAGTTTTGAGTATATTTTAAATAACCCAAAACTCTCAATATTGCTTTCCAGTGATCTCTTCCTGGATTACTCGTAAATCGACTTAGCTTACTTATTGAGTATGCTATATTCGGTCGCGTACAGTTCATGACATACATTAAACTGCCGATAATACGAGAATATTCTAGTTGAGATATGCTTTCTCCATTATTTCTTGCTAGATGTAAATTTACATCTACAGGTGTCTTGGTAGGACTAATATCATACTTCTTGAATTTTTCAAGTACTTTCTCAATGTAATGAGATTGAGATAATATAAGTCCATCCGATGTTCTAGAAATTTTAATTCCTAATATAACATCGGCGATTCCCATATCTTTCATGTCAAATCTACTACTCAACATTTGTTTTGTAGTTTTGACAATTTCCAAGTTACTACCCATGATAAGCATATCGTCAACATAGAGGCATACAATGACATATCCATTTTGAATGTATTTAAAGTAAACACATTTATCGCATTCATTAATTTTGAAACCATTTGATAACATTGCATTATCAAATTTTTCATGCCATTGCTTAGGTGCTTGTTTTAATCCATATAGTGATTTAACAAGCTTACAAACTTTTCCTTCTTGTCCGGGAGCTTTGAACCCTTCAGGTTGCTCCATATAAATTTCCTCGTCTAGTTCACCGTTTAAGAATGCAGTTTTTACATCCATTTGATGTATTTCAAGTCCATTAATAGCAGCTATTGCTATTAACATCCGAATGGACGTTATTCTTGTTACCGGTGAATATGTGTCGAAGTAATCCAACCCTTCCTTTTGCCTATAGCCTTTAGCTACAAGTCTAGCTTTATATTTATCAATTGATCCATCGGCCTTCAATTTCTTTTTGAAGATCCATTTATAACCTAACGGTTTTGAACCTGGTGGAAGATCCACTAGTTCCCATGTATGATTTTGTAATATGGATTCAATTTCACTATTAATTGCTTCTTTCCAATTGGAAGCATCGGGTAAGGATATAGCTTCTTTATACGATTGAGGTTCATTTTCTAACAAATATGTTAGAAAATCCGGACCAAAAGAAGTCGAGGTTTTTGCTCTTTTACTACGTCTTGGTTCATCCTCTATTGATTCAATAGGTTGATGAGTACCACTTGTAGTAGCTTGATTTGTCCTTTTAGGAGGACCAGATTCTCGGGTCATGTTATACGGGAATTCATTTTCAAAAAATGAAGCATCCCTCGATTCAATAACCGTATTTACATGAATGTCCGAAATCTCAGATTTACAAACTAGAAATCGATATGCACTGCTATTAGTAGCATAACCAATGAATACACAATCCACGGTTTTTGGCCCTATTCTTACCTTTTTAGGTTTAGGAACCATCACTTTGGCTAAGCACCCCCACACTCGTAAATATTTATAGGAAGATCTTCGACCTTTCCATAATTCATAAGGTGTCTTGTGAGTCTTTTTGTGAGGTACTTTTTTGAGAATGTAATTAGCAGAAAGTAAGGTTTCCCCCCACAAATTTTGTGGAGCTCCTGAACTTAATAACATTGAGTTCATCATTTCTTTCAAAGTACGGTTTTTGCGTTCAACAACACCATTCGATTGAGGAGAATAAGGAGCGGTTGTTTGATGAATAATCCCATTTTCAGAACAAAATTCCTCAAATGGATATTCATATTCACCTCCTCTATCACTTCTAATAGCCTTTATCGTTTTGCTTAATTGATTCTCAACTTCATTCTTATATTGTTTAAATGCATTAATAGCCTCATCTTTACTATGTAACAAATATACATAGCAATATTTTGTGCAATCATCAATAAAAGTAATAAAATACTTTTTCCCACCTCTAGTTTGAACAAATTTTAAATCACAAATATCGGTGTGAATTAAATCTAAAGGTTCAGTTATCCTTTCAATAGAATGGAAAGGTAATCTAGCTAATTTAGATTCCACACAAATTTCACATTTATGATTTTTATCAATATTGAATTTTGGAAAAAATTCCAAGTTAATTAATCTACGCAATGTATCAAAATTAACATGTCCCAATCTAGCATGCCAAATATTAGATGACTCAATCAAATAAGAAGAACTAGCAACTTCATTCATAGAAACAGATGTTTTAGGGGTTACAGTAAGAACATTCAGTTTAAAGAGTCCCTCATTTAGGTAGCCCTTTCCTACATACATGTCATTTTTAGATAACACAAAGCGATCAGATACAAACACAAGCTTGAAACCATTCTTAGTGAGGAGAGATCTAGAAATCAGATTCTTTCGGATATCAGGCACGTGAAGAACATTGTTGAGAGTAAGTTCCTTTCCAGAAGTCATTTTCAAAGCAATCTTTCCTTGTCCCACCACCTTAGAAGTGGAAGAATTTCCCATAAAAAGGTTCTCCTCATTTTCCAAAGGCTTATAGGTGGAGAACATCCATTTGTTTGCACAAATGTGTCGTGTGGCTCCAGTGTCCACCCACCATTCCTTGGTATTTCCAACCAAGTTACATTCAGAGACAACGGCAGAAAGATTCATATCCGCCAAATCATTGGTGATATGCTCACCCTCAGTCACATTTGCTTGAGAGTTATTTTTATTTTGCTTCTTAGGCTTACGACACTCACTTGAGCGGTGTCCCGGTTTACCACAATTGTAGCATTTGCCTTTGAACTTTTTCTTGTTATGTTTAGAAGTGCCTTCCCCATCATATTTTCGTTTGTTCTTTTTAGGACCTTCAACGACATGGACCTTTGTTTCCATCGGATTCTTCCCACTTTTCTTTTGAGATTCACGGTTGTCTTCTTCGATTCTTAGCCGGACCACCAACTCCTCCACATTCATCTCCTTACGCTTGTGCTTGAGATAGTTTTTGAACAAAGTCCAAGAAGGTGGCAACTTTTCAACAATTGCAGCAACTTGGAAAGTTTCACTAATTGACATTCCTTCAGCATGAATGTCGTGGAGGATTACTTGGAGTTCTTGCACTTGCGAGATTACAAATTTTGAAGTCCAGAAAACGCCCCACGATAAATTTCTTCATCCCAGCATCTTCAGTTTTATACTTCTTTTCCAAAGAATTCCATAATTCCTTAGAAGTTTGGATAGTGCAATAGACATGGTACAAAGTCTTGTCCAAGTAGGCCAAAATATAATTTCGGCATAGGTAGTCCGAGTGCTTCCAAGCATCGACAGCAGCAACCTTTTCAGCGTCATCTCCCTCTTGAATAGAAGGGCAATCTTCATATACAAACCTGCCCAGTTGACACGTAGTGAGATAGAAGTACATTTGTCCTTGCCAACGTTTGAAGTCAGCCCCAATGAACTTTTCAGGTTTCTCCCCGTGTGGCATAGATACGGGTGCAGTCACATTTGTGTTGGTGACAATCAGTTTCGTAGGAGTAGTGTTCTTACTTTGTGATTCCATTTCTGTTACAAAAACAGAATTTTAATCAAAACAGAATACAAAATTCTGTGCACCAATTTCCTCCAAATATAATTCACAATAATTGAATTCCAAAAGAATTCAAATAATAATTCAGAACTTAAAGTATAATATAAACAGAAGTTCCGTACAAAACAGAATTAAATTATAAAATCTGTGTCACACTAATTTTTAATAATAAAAAGAATTCCGTACAAAACATAATTAAATTTTTAAGAAAAAAATTAGATAAACAGATTTTAACAAGAGTATACTAATAAAATTTTATTTTCTAAAACAGAATATAAAAACAGTATAGAAATTAATTTCTATATCAAAACTGTTTTACTAATTTCTACAATAAAGCAATAAATTAATTCATTTTATTCTGTCAAAACAGATTAATTTCCAACAAATAAATTTCTGTAATTAAAGAAAATTCTGTACACTAAAAACAGTAGAACTACATAAATTGTCTTAAGATTGTTATATCTACTATTTATAAATAACAATTGTACAGAATTATGAATTTAATATAATTACAGAATTAAAACAGAATTACATAAATGAAACACTTACTTGAATTTGCAGAAATAATAAAAGAATTAAAGATAAATCCGAGCCCTGTTATGAACAGTTTCCTTAAGACAATTTATTCCCTCCAATGTGCTCCGAGGTTGATGAATATTGTCTCCCAAGATAGAACGGATTTCCTCAATTAATTATGTAGCACAACAATAATTAATTTCAACGAACTCAAATTCTGTGTGGTCTTTACTCAACAACACTACAACATATGTTATGCAGGAGAAAGAAATTTCGGAACAGAGATGACAGGAATTCTGGGATAGAAATGACAGCAATTCTGGAGGAGGGAAAATTTCATTGTTTAAAAACGGAGGGAGGCATCTATATTTATAGCAAAGTAGGTGACGGTTGGCAAATAACTGCCAAAACAGTTAAACGAAATTAACTGTTGACTGTTGGCAATAACTGCCAACAGTTTATTAATTAATTAATTAATTTCGTAATTAATTAATAATTAAAGCCCAGAAAGTTAAATAAAATTCGGCCCAAAAAAGTAGGAGATTTTTACAAGCCTAAGCCCAAGCCCCAGCCCGAGCCGAGCCGAGCCGGCCGGCCGGACGCGCGCGCGTGTGGACTTTTGACCGAAAGTCAACCCGTGCATAGCTTAGGTCATCTCCCCTTCAAAGAGTTGGGATACCCCCAAGGCATCCAAGCCTTAGTCCATACTTGGGGTGTTATTAACTCATCAAAATTCCACTACTCTTCCAATGTGGGACAAGAGTTAAAACACACCCAATTCATTTAACTTTCATTGCTTTGTGAGTCACTTTGGGGACATAATTATCATTCATAACTTATTGAAATTGGACATATGAATATACTACGTTAATCTCCTTGCGGAGGTGAACGCGTTCGTATATGGTCCCACAATTTTCGTAGTGTGGGTCCCACCTAAATTTGAGCTCAAAGTTGCTCAAAATTCTGTCCAGAAAATTCTGGACAGCTTTCTTAAAACCCATTTAAGTCCAATTTTTCCAACAATCACTTGATCCTTTCCCTATATATATATAATAATGCTTTTGTACGGACTAGTCCCCATTTTAAGAATGCGGACCGGACATGTGTCACCTAACGGTGCGTCTAGAAATTATCGCCTAAATTATAGGCACACACTCTCTCTTTTTTGGGCGCACCGTCTGGTGACACATGTCCGGTCTGCATTCTTAAAATGCGGACTAGTTCACACAAAAGCAGCACTATATATATATATATATATATATATATATATATATATATAAAATAAAGTAGAAAACTTATATATGTCATAAGATCAAAACATGATGTCATCTTAATAATTTTTTCCTACACTTCCTATTTTACCCTTAACAATTTTGGTTTCCCCCTCTTTTGATAACTCTCATTTATTTCCCATTTCCTTCAAAATTCAAAAATGGGGGTAGATTAGTAAACTTAGTTAAACTAGCACAAAACTCTCTCATCTCTCTCGATTCACAAAGCCTCCCTACAACACAAATATGTCCCTCCCCTCTCACTCATCCTCACCTCTATCCCCCATTCTCTGCATCTCCTTCATCCGTGCCTCGCCTCTCCCACTCATCCACATGCCTCCCTCTTTCGACTCCCACGTTACAAGTAATGTATCCCTCTTTCTCTTTCCCACACATGCCTCACACACACAAATACATACACCTTAATTTCTATGGTGCCGTTTGCTAAATCCTTTTACAATAACATCTTAGATGTGCTCACACACACAACAAACACCCCTCTTTGGGGTTTATAATTGTACAGATCTATTGATAAATGTAAGGTTTTATGTAAAGGTATACTCTTTTTTGCGATTTAGGTTTTTCTCTGAAATGTGTATTTTTTTTCCTTTCAGATATTGGATCAATGTTAATTTTGGTGGTTTAGATTTTGCTCAGCTTTATGGAACTTTATGAGGAATATTTTCCCATTTTCCCAAGGTATACACACTTCAGATTTTTTTTCATTGTTCGATCCGGGTGTGAAATTAATAGTTTCAGCAAAACTAAGGTTTTGGGATTCCATTTTGGCTTTGTAATTTGGAGTTTTACATTTGGGGTGCAAGTTGTGTAAATAATAAAGGAGAAGACCCACTCGGATCTATTTGGTTAGATTTTTTTTTCAAAACGTGTGTGTTGGCGAGGGGTAAGGTTTCAGTTTTAACGAATGTATCATACTATTATCACAAGTATCAGATCCATGACAACTTTGTTAGTTGATGATTACAGAAATTACTCAAGAAATATGAAGTGCACAGTTTGTAAAATTTTATATTTCTTTTAATTAGTACCCCCATATTGTGCTGATTTTTAGCCTTCAAATGTTTGTAATATGTGGCTTATACATTTATTTAATTCTCTCCCATATACTCCATACTGATCTTTCACTTGATTTATGTTTTTGCAGTCCTACAATTATGAACGATTAAGAAGATCTTGACCCAAATTTATCACCACGATAAAGGGTCATTACAATAGATAGTGCCCTTTTCTTCTTCCCCATTTATACAAAAGGTAGTTTTATTGGCATGTGATACAACGTTTGCGTTAGAAATGTGAGGTATTGTATGCGACCTTAGTAAACAAAATGGTTATTGCCTCCATCTACACTAGCAATTTTGATGTAAGGACAAATTTCCAATCGAGTCATTTGTTATATTGGCTATATTCCGTTGGACAAAACAATTTTGGGTCATTCTGCATCAAGCATCATTCAGCCTAAAGATTCAAGCATCGCATCCAAAGTTCACGCGTCATCAATATGCATGCCATGCTAGCTATCCTAAAAAGGTATATGACCAAAATAAATTTTATGTGTTGGAGTATTTTATCTAATCAAGAAATTTTCATATAGAGAAATGTTCTTAAATAAGTAATTTTCATAAAGAAAAATATTTGAAATAAATTTGAACAAATTTGTGCAAAATATGAAATCTCGTTTGAAGTTTATCCAGGTCGTTCGAACGACCTGGATCTAACGACTTTCCCCAGGCTATACTGGAACTTCGTTAGAAGTTCGTTAGAAATGTCGTTCGAACGATCTCGTTCGAACGAGGTTTCTAACGACCTATCTAATTCGAAACTGGAACTTCGTTAGATAACTCGTTCGAACGAGTTCTGCCAGATCTGATTTTTTAAACTTATTTTTTAAACAGTTTTTTCCCTCAACTGTTTTGGTCCACTACT
This sequence comes from Sambucus nigra, assembly GCA_949130495.1. Classification (NCBI taxonomy): domain Eukaryota; kingdom Viridiplantae; phylum Streptophyta; class Magnoliopsida; order Dipsacales; family Adoxaceae; genus Sambucus; species Sambucus nigra. The sequence continues at coordinate 86,324,407 of OX422220.1, forward strand.
TTTTCAGTTATATTATATGGACGAAAATCAGTTTCAAAGGTTAAGGAAGTTCATTATTCTCTTGAGAGATTTTTCCATAACTTCCCTCTTTTTGGTAAAAATCATCTCCAACACTTTTATCATCTTTTGAAACAAAACCCCTTCAATCAAATTGACATTCAACAAGCAAGTTTGCGGTGGATCTCTGCATTCAAGCTTTGAGGAGACGGTGGTTTTGGGCTTCGGTGGATACCGCGACACGAGGAGTGTCGAGCAACGCGTTGGAGCTTCGCGTACTACAAATTCAGAGGTCGAGGACGGCATAAGCAAGTCTTGAGTGAGTCAATGTCTGTAAGTCTTTTGAGTCTCTTGTAAAACCTATTTTGTAGTGGATTTTATCTAGGCCCAGCCGTCCGAGGTTTTTCCCATTTGGATTTTCCTCGTACATCGGCGTGTTGTGGTTGGGATTTTCACATTTTACTTTATTAAATCACCTAGATGTATGCTTAGGACAAAATGAATAAAATTGGAATAATTTTATTTTAATTAGTCAAGTTATCAATCCCAATGCATTAATTGAAATTTGTTCTTGCGAACTACTTGTGAATCTGCTTTTAAATTGAAATTGGAGAATATCACTTTATAGCTAATATTAAAATTGGACTGCGTGTGTGTATTCTACGAATTAAACTAAGAACATATAATCTTACAACTTCAAATTGGTATCAGAGCTAGTCTCTAAAAGTTATTTAGATGAATCATAGAGGTTATATGGATAGTTTTTCATCGAATAGACTACCTTTGTTTGATGGAACTAATTATATCTATTGGAAAGCACGTCTGAAATCTGCTCTTAAATCAATTGATGAACGTGTTTTGGTTACTGTTGAAAGAGGATGGTATCCTCCTACTATGGTTATTAATGATGAAATTATTTTGACTCCTGTTGAACAGTGGTGTGAGGAAGAACTAAAATGGCGTAACTTTAACTCTAAAGGATTAAATGCCTTATTTGGCGATGAATTTCGTCGTATAATGACGTGCGAAACGTCAAAGGAAGCTTGGAACATTCTCCAAGTTACTCATGAGGGAACTAGTGTTGTTAAAGCATCAAAACTTCAAAATTTAACTACACAATTTGAAACGATCACCATGAAAGAAACTGAAACATTTGATGAGTTTTATGCTCGTTTATCTGACATAGTTAACTCTTGCTTTAACTTAGGTGAAAAAATACCTGAAAATCGGGTTGTTAAGAAAATACTTAGATGTCTTCCTAAGCGATTCATTCCTAAAGTCACCGTTCTTAATTCTTTAGGAAACCTAAATACTTTAAAACTTGAAGAAGTTGTTGGTGATCTGCAAACTTATGAACTAGATATGGTTCCTAAAGATAACAAAGGCAAAGATAAAGGAGTTGCTTTAAAAGTTAAGAAAGTCGATGTGTCTGATTCTGATGAGTCTGACTTTGATCCTGATGATATAGCCTTATTTGCTAAAAAATTTAACAAATTTCTCAAGTTCAAAAAACAAAACTCTAAATTTGAAAAAACCTAAATTTGAGAATAAAAATAAAGGAGGAAATAAAAAATTCAATAATCAGGATCCAAAGAAGTTCAACAAAGACAACTTTAAAAAGGATGATTCGGGGAGATGCTTTGAATGTGAAGGATGTGGTCATAGAGCTTTCAAGTGCCTTACAAAACTTAAAAGACAAGGCAAAGAAAAAGCTGTTTACAATGCTACTCTAAGTGATAGTGATAATAAGTCTGAAGACTTTGATGACTCTAACCCATCTAGAAATAACTTCACTGCCTTTATGGCAAGCCGTGCTAGTAATTCGAGTGTGTCATACCTTAATGTTGACAATTTCGAACAAAATCTTGAGGTTGTTTCTACTCATTCTACTAGTAGTGATGAAAAAGAGAGTGATAGTGATATAGATGAGAGTGAACTACAATCTGCTTATTCCGAACTCTACAATGAATCTCTTCACATTCAAAAAGTTAACAAAAGATTAACCTTTAAAGTCTTAACTTTAGAAAAATAGTTGAAAGGCCTGAAGGAGAAGGATGTTTTAGTTAGTCAACTCGAGGCAATTAAGATATCTCTTTCTGAAAAGCTTATCGTGATTGGTAAAGAAAAATGTGACTTAATTATCTCTTTGGAAGGTGTTAACAAAGATCTTAATGAGTCTTTAGAAATTAGAACATCTCTAGAAGCTAAAATTTCCCAACTTGAAAAAGATCTCAAGTCCTCTCATGAAGTTAAAGTCACACTCGAGGATAATTCAGGAAGAATGGAAAAATTATTTCTAGGTCTTGTTTTAGGATATAAGGAGAAAGGTTATCCACAGAGAAAGGGTATAGGATATGAAGAAGGAAATTCTTCAAAAGTCAAAACCGAACCTGTTGTTAAGTTTGTTACAAAATCTAAAGTTCCTAAAATAGATCCCTCTAAGCAACCTTTAAAAGACGACCCAAAACAACCCTATGTATGCACATACTGTCACAAACGGGGTCATCTTAAAGATTTTTGCAACAAACTTGGAAAGAAACCTCAATTCACAAATTTTAAACAACCCTATAGCTCCTTAGCTAATCTTAAGAGTCAAGTCGAGTATCTAGTCAATACTTCTAAAAGTTTAATGGAAGAGTTTCTTAGGTTTTCTAAAGTCCAAGGAAATAATTCTAATTATAAGACTAGAGCCAATCAAGGAAAGAAAACAACTCAAGCTTGGGTTAAGAAAAATCAAACCAAGAAAGCTTTTGTTGCTCATGTTGCACTAAAGGCTCAAAATACCTCTCAATGGTACTTTGATAGTGGTTGTTCAAAACATATGACTGGTGATAAATCTCTATTTACCACTCTCAAAAACTATAAAGATGGTAAAGTCACTTTTGGGGATGGTAGCAAGTCTCAAATCATAGGTAGAGGATCTATTGAAATCTCCAGATTTCCTAAACTTAAAAATGTTCTTTATGTTGATGGTCTCAAGGCTAATTTGATAAGTATTAGCCAACTATGTGATGAAAATATTGATGTGAAATTTAGTCAATCGGAGTGCACCGTTTATGATCAGTTAGGTGAATCTATTTTACAAGGTGTTAGGACTAGTGACAATTGCTGTGAAATCATTCCTAAATCATCTTTAGTTTGCAATAATGCAAAAGCCTCATCTACCGATCTTTGGCATCAACGATTAGGTCATGTAAACTTTGTAGATCTTGATAGACTAGTGAGAAAAGAGCTAGTTCGAGGCTTACCGCCTCTAAGAAAGCCAATGTCCACCATTTGCGGGCCGTGTCAATTTGGAAAACAAATTTAAAGTCCTCATAAGAAGTTAAACTCTATAACAACATTTCGTGTCTTAGAATTGATACACATGGACCTTATGGGTCCCACTCGTACCGAGAGCATAGGAGGAAAAAGATACATCTTAGTTATGGTGGATGATTTCTCTAGGTACTCTATTGTAGTATTTCTACGATAAAAATCTGAAACAGTTGATTTTCTTACTGTTAAATGTAGAGCTCTTCAAAATCTACACGGTGTTACCATAAATCGCTTTAGGAGTGATAATGGAATCGAATTCAAGGAATCCGGTTTGAATGCCTTTTGTGATGAAATAGGAATAAAACATGAATTCTCGGTCGTTCGAACACCACAACAAAATGGTATAGTTGAAAGAAAAAATCGAACGATCCAAGAAATGGCAATATCTATGCTCCTAGGAAGAAATGTGTCCCGTAGGTTTTGGGCCGAAGCGGTTAACACTGCATGTCACACAGTAAATAGAGTTTATTTGCGTCCTAACACTAACAAAACTCCTTATGAATTGTGGATGGGTAAGAAACCAAATTTGTCCTATTTTAGAGTATTTGGAAGTCCATGCTATATTCTTCTAGATAGAGAACTTTTAGGCAAATTTGACTCAAGGAGTGATGAAGGTATTTTCCTAGGATATTCTCAAAATAGTAGAGCCTTTAGAGTTTTCAACTTAAGTAACTCTAAAGTAATGGAATCCATTAATGTTGTCATAAAAGATGATGCTCCGGCCACATCAATTGATAATGAGGAAGATTTGTCATATGAGTGTGATGTCGTGTCAAATGTTGAAAGTATTGAATCTTAAAATGATTTGGTTGTTCCAACTACCGGGAAAAAGGAAGCTACTCCTTAGGTGCATAAAACTCATGACACTTCAAAAATTATAGGAGATCCCGAGGTAGGTGTCAAGACTAGGGCGCAATTAGAAAATGAAGTTACCTATCTATGCTATACTTCTAAAATTGAACCTAAAAACTTTAAAGAAGCATTAAAGATAAACATTGGATTAATGCTATGCAAGAAGAACTGTTTCAATTTAAGCAAAATGATGTTTGGGAATTAGTCCCTAGGCCTTCTAATACCAATGTCATTGGCACTAAATGGATTTTCAAAAATAAAATGGATGAAAATGGTGTCATTGTTCGAAATAAAGCTAGATTAGTTTCTCAAGGATACACCCAAATAAAAGGTGTTGACTTTGAAGAAACTTTTGCTCCTGTTGCTAGGTTAGAATCAGTTCGCCTTTTACTTGCCATAGCATGTCACCTTCAATTTAAATTATATCAAATGGATGTAAAAAGTTCTTTTTTAAATGGTATTCTTCAAGAGGATGTCTATGTTGAACAACCAAAAGGGTTTGAGGACCCAAAACATCCTACTCATGTCTTCTTCCTAAGAAAGCTCTATATGGATTGAAACAAGTACCCCATGATTGGTATGAAAGACTCACCTCCTATCTCCTTTCTCGTGGATTTTTGAGAGGGGGAGTAGATATGACACTTTTCGTTCGCCGTGATGAAAAATGTATCCTAGTTGCTCAAGTTTATGTCGACGACATAGTGTTTGGTTGTACGTGTGATAAACATACTCAAATTTTTTCAAAAGAAATGCACAATGAATTTGAGATGAGTATGGTATGTGAACTTACTTTCTTTCTAGGTCTTCAAGTTCGTCAACTCAAAAGTGGGATGTTTTTGTCCCAAACTAAGTATGCTAAAGACCTCGTTAAGAAATTTAAACTCGAATCCGCTAAACATGCTCGTACTCCTATAAGCTCATCTATTAAACTTAGTAAGGATACCGACGGAAAGGATGTAGAGCATACTCTTTTTAGAAGTATGATAGGTAGTTTACTTTACCTAACCGCTAGCCGTCCGGATATTTCCTTTAGTGTAGGAGTTTGTGCTCGTTATTAAGCCGCTCCGAAAGAGTCTCATTTACTTGCTATTAAACATATCATCAAATATGTTAGTGGGACCCTGTCTTTTGGAATTTGGTACTTTTTGACACCAATGATTGTCTATCGGTATATTCAGACGCCGATTGGACAGGATATGTTGATGGATGTAAAAGTACATATGGCGGTTGTTTCTATTTTGGAAGTGCATTTGTCTCATGGATGAGCAAGAAACAAAATTCTATTTCTTTGTCCACGACGGAGGCCGAATACATTGCCGCCGGGAGTTGTTGCACTCAACTCATTTGGATGAAACAAATGTTGGAAGATTAGGTATTTCCCAAGGCACTATGACTATATATTGTGACAATACTAGTGCAATTCATATTTCCCGTAATCCCGTTCAACATTCTAGAACCAAGCATATTAAGATCCGTGAACATTTCATTCGTGACTTGGTTGAAGAGAAAATTGTTTCTCTAAGCTTCGTTCCTACCGATCAACAATTGGCCGATATCTTTACTAAACCTTTAGATACCCTTAGGTTTGAAAACCTTAGGAAATCAATTGGGGTTTTCTCCATTGATTGAGATCGAAGCCGTTTATCTAGTTTAGGTTATTTCTCTTGCATATTTGTATACCTATGAACTAGATTTCTTTTGTATATATTTTATTCAAAATCACAAAAATATTTTTTTCTTTTATTTTCAAGGAAAACGGGAATGGGTAGCAAAGCTTTCAAAATTTTTGTCCATATGGCTTTGTGGTCGATGTATTCGGATCCCTATCTTTTTCCATGTTCACGTGGCCTTCGATGAGTAGTTAATCCTGACCTTGCTTATCTTGTGCACAAAAATGCTCTTTTATGATATATATTGTTGTGAATTCTTCACATCTTTGCCTTTTTGCACACACCTTTCACGAAATATTGCGAATATCTTGTTCACATTGTACTAGCAAAAATGAGATTTGGTGTTGTCTTCTCACTCCTATCACATCTGTTATAAGCAATCGAAATTATGCATGATCATCCGTTGCCCGGATTGAAACAAAAGTGATTATATTCTTCCGGTTGGTTACCGTTTCAAGCAATGGACTAGGGCTGCGAAAAACATAAAGTTTTTGCGTGAAATGCCACCATTTGCATTCTCTGTTGTGTGCCAAAAAAAGAAGCATTGAAAATGTTATATAATGCCAAGGACAAAATAATTAGCTTGATTGATTCTTCAAAAAGAATAGTCTCAATCTATTGTTAATCATGGGAGACATAAGTTGAAGATCAATGGGCATGCACATGTAATCGATTCTTTGCTTTCTCATTGTGACATTATTGGCGAGAGAATCGCTTATTTTGTATGCTTGTTACATTCGTGTTTAAGTGTTCGATAATATTTCCTTCTTGTCACAAGGCTAATGTGAGTGAATATTGCGTGTATATATTGTTTGGCATTACGCACTTGTACATTGTTGCGGCTAAAAACTCTCACTCGTATTGTTCACAACCCTACATTCTCGCTCCCACCATTTAGATATGTTGACACAAGGTAGGACTATAAAAATCATATTTTGGCATTGTTCTGGCCTTCCCAATTCCTAATATTATGCTATTTTTAACCCTATTTTATGTTATTTTTATTTAAAAAATATTGATTTTCGTCAGAAATTCTCGTTCGAACGAGATTTCTAACGACATTTTTAACCCTCATTCTGTCACTTCGTTCGAAATGTCGTTCGAACGACAAAGTTCGTTCGAACGAACTTCTAACGAGTTCTCTAACGAATCGCTATTGTGACTTCGTTCGAAATGCCTCGTTCGAACGACATCACTCGCTCGAACGACCTGCGTTTAAATCGTGCAGTTACGCTTCCCAAAACTGCCGCCTCTCTCTATCCACTCACCACATTTTTCCAAACCCCTCTTTCCCAGATTTTCTCTCTCCCACATCTTCCATTTTCCCACTTTCTTCCCTCTATCTCTCATTTTCCCTATCACCCACTATCTTCCTCTTCCCACAATTTCAACCTCCTTAAAACCTTATTTCATCCACCCATTTGATCTACCGATCAGTGTGCTATTTCCATCTTCTCTTCAAGGTATTTTTTATTATTTCTCTCTCTCTCTCGATATATATATATATATATATATATACTATTGGATCTTATAATAAAAATCTAATCGATTTCATATTTTTCCCAACATTTATATATATGAATGTGTGTATATCTCTACAATTTTTTTGGGGGCTATCTTATCATTTGATTTAGTTTGTGTTGCCCCTGATTAAAATATATTCCATGATAATATTATTTTTCTCAAATTAAATTTCAATTACTTTCATGGAATTTATCTTAATCAAATTTTATTAATTTTCTTTTATTCCTAACGGAGGATGTGATTATTCTGATTGGTTGTTGGATTGTTGGTGTCTAGTGGTTTGGTTGGAATTTGTTCGGGTAGGTTCTAGTTTCCTTCGTTTTTACCATGGCCCATAACCGTCGCCAACGCCGTATAAGCGATTCCCCCGAGGAACGGTCCTCTTCCTTTGATGAGGAGACCCATGCCATTGCAGCTATACCCGACCTTAGGTTGCGCTGGAGGACCCTTTCCAAACACACTCTTTATCACACATAAGGTTTCGCTACCCGTTCTTTCGTTAGGGAGAAAATTATTAATCTCCTCTCTCTCCACGGCACCACTGTGCATTCGTGGATTTCAGATTTAGGATGGAACCCTCTCTTCTCTCTCACGGATGCCGTTTTTACCGACCTAGTTCGAGAATTTTATTTTGGGATGCACGATAAGAATAATCACCTTTATTCTAAGGTTCGCGGTAGGGAGATTATTGTCTCTCCCGACTCGATAGCTCAACTCATCCCCCTCCCTAGGGTCACTAATCCCTCATTCCCTTGGACATTCGATACCCTTCCCGATCCATCCCTTGTTCTAAACACCGTTTTCAGGTTCCTCCCTCCCGGCACTGTCACTATCTTCCATAAACATTTACATCCTGACTTTATGGTCCTTAATTGGATCATATGTGCCTGTCTTCTTTCATGTGCAAATACCACCCAAATCACCAAACGACACGTGGACCTTATGTTTGCTATTAGCATTCGGGCTCACATCGACCTCACCGCCTACCTTTTTAGTGTCATTCGTACTGTTAGGATCCTCCCCTCCAGTCCTGCTCACCAAGCCCTCCCTTTTGCGGCCATTATTACCCGTTTTTGTCTTGTCGCCAACTGCCCCCGCATCTCCACCGATATCACCATCACTAAATATCAAACCATTGACATGTCCTCGATCAGCCGCTCTCGTGGTCATTTGCCACCAGATACTCCTCACCTCACCCCCTCCACCTCTTCTCACTCCGCCGCTTCCTCTCACCCTGCCCCCAGTCGTCCCGCCCCCTCCCTCTCTATCCATCGCCCATCCCCTTCCCATATTCCCGCACCTGTCGATTCAGAGAATTTTTTGTTTGTCCATTCTCAGGTTGAATAGATTCAGGAGAATCGACGTCAGGACAAGGCGCATATGCAGGAGCTTTTAGTTTCTATGCAGCAGGACCGCGAGGCACAAGCGCGTCGAGATGCAGCCTAGGAGGAGGCACAAGCGCGTCGAGATGAAGCCCAGGCTCGTCGAGAATCTCTCCTTTTAGAGCATCTTGATGCCATTCACCGTATGGAGATGCACCGCGGGGCAGGCTCTTCCGGCACCGGCTCTCTTCCCGATGATACTCCACCTGATGCTCCTGGATCTTGATGTGATTTGTTTTTTTTATTTCCTGTTTCCTTGTATTTGTGAGGATGAGTGGTTCTTTTATTTCATGTATTGTTTTCATTTGGTTTGGATATTTTCATGTATGAACCTTCACTATTTCCCCTTTCCCCTTAATGCATCCTCATTATTTCCCTTGTCACTCTTATTTCTTCATATTTCTTGATTTGTTGCCTTTTATTCTCTCTCTTATCCTTTATCATGCAGGCCCCTTATCCCTTTGGCTTTTTTGGGAAAAAAGGGGGAGAAACATTAATTAATGGGAATTCACATTTAGGGGGAGAATTGGGAGAATTCATATTTAGGGGGAGTTGAATAAATTAATTGGATTTAATATTGATTTTAATATTGATCATATGCCTAATTTAGGGGGAAGTTGAATAAATTAATTGGATTTAATATTGATTTTAATAATGATCATATGCCTAATTTAGGGGGAGTTAAATTCTTAATATTGAATATTGAGACTTTCATTTACCATTCACAACATATGCTAACACATAGTTTTATATATAATTTATTCTCTATTTCTCCATGCGTTTATGAATTTGTTGTTTCATGTGTGTAGGATGCATCTCCTACTCCTTTTCAGCTCGTCAGTCTTGTCCTTGTGTCTGTTAATTTTTTTGGGTTTTTAGGACGGGCCTTAGAAACGGCTTGACGGCTGGCTTAGCAAATTCTGTCTTTTTATTTATTTTTTATGATTCTGTTTTGTCCCGAAATAGACAAAGGGGGAGATTTGTAAGGACAAATTTCCAATCGAGTCATTTGTTATATTGGCTATATTCCCTTGGACAAAACAATTTGGGGTCATTCTGCATCAAGCATCATTCAGCCTAAAGATTCAATCATCGCATCCAAAGTTCACGCGTCATCAATATGCATGCCATGCTAGCTATCCTAAAAAGGTATATGACCAAAATAAATTTTATGTGTTGGAGTATTTTGTCTAATCAAGAAATTTTCATATAGAGAAATGTTCTTAAATAAGTAATTTTCATAAAGAAAAATATTTGAAATAAATTTGAACAAATTTGTGCAAAATATGAAATCTCGTTTGAAGTTTATCCAGGTCGTTCGAACGACCTGGATCTAACGACTTTCCCCAGGCTATACTGGAACTTCATTAGAAGTTCGTTAGAAATGTCGTTCGAATGATCTCGTTCGAACGAGGTTTCTAACGACCTATCTAATTCGAAACTGGAACTTCGTTAGATAACTCGTTCGAACGAGTTCTGCCAGATCTGATTTTTTAAACTTATTTTTTAAGCAGTTTTTTCCCTCAACTGTTTTGGTCCACTACTTTTTCAGTTATATTATATGGACGAAAATCAGTTTCAAAGGTTAAGGAAGTTCATTATTCTCTTGAGAGCTTTTTCCATAACTTCCCTCTTTTTGGTAAAAATCATCTCCAACACTTTTATCATCTTTTGAAACAAAACCCCTTCAATCAAATTGGCATTCAACAAGCAATTTTGCGGTGGATCTCTACATTCAAGCTTTGATGAGACGGTGGTTTTGGGCTTCGATGGATACCGCGACACGAGGAGTGTCGAGCAACGCGTTGGAGCTTCGCGTACTACAAATTCAGAGGTCGAGGACGGCATAAGCAAGTCTTGAGTGAGTCAATGTCTGTAAGTCTTTTGAGTCTCTTGTAAAACCTATTTTGTAGTGGATTTTGCTAGGCCCAGTCATCCTAGGTTTTTCCCATTTGGGTTTTCCTCGTACATCGGCGTGTTGTGGTTGGGATTTTCGCATTTTACTTTATTAAATCACCTAGATGTATGTTTAGGACAAAATGAATAAAATTGGAATAATGTTATTTTAATTAGTCAAGTTATCAATCCCAATGCATTGATTGAAATTTGTTCTTGCGAACTACTTGTGAATCTGCTTTTAAATTGAAATTGGAGAATATCACTTTATAACTAATATTAAAATTGGATTGCGTGTGTGTATTCTACGAATTAAACTAAGAACATATAACCTTGCAACTTCATTTGGCACAGTCAAAACATCTAAGTAATTAAGTTTTGAGACTACGAAATTGGGTGGTGTCAGTCATAAATTGGCTATGTGGACTCCTTGGGAAAAATTGCAAGCATGCTGATTTGTTTACTATTTGTGAATTTAACATATGCCTAATGCCCAAAAGAATATTCTCATTGCTTATTTTTTTTAAGAGGCTTCTTTGTATACTAGATCTTCTAAAACTGAGTTTGTTCACGATTATTAGTGGTCATTAGTCATCCAAATGTACATAATGGTATAGTTCACATCTACCAGTTACATTGCGTTATTGTATAGTTTGATTAGTAGGGTGTATTGAGCATATGGTATGTTTTATTTCTAAATATCTCATTCAATTTCATAGTAATTATTATGTATTTATGATATGTTATTTCTCTTTCAGGTGATAATTATTTAAAGTCGTACGTGATACCGGACTCGGGAGTAATCGTAATGGATCAGATGACTGAAGATGAGTGTCAGGAAGTTGGCGGTGCCGTGTCGTAAGTAGAATTTATGTAAGGTACATGACTTAAAAGATGTAGCCAATCAACCTCCAGAGTAGGAGGGTTAGGAAGTTGGATCCATCCCCCTGTATGGATATCATAAGAGACCATGGCACAGGTGGCATCACATGAAAAGAGAATGATCTTTTTTTTATCCGTGGGGAGAAACACAATCGTAACATATAGAGTTCATTGGTAATCTCTTTCGAAATTTGAACATTGCACTATCAAGATATGATAACGATATCCTTTATTTTATTTTTATTTGGTTTATTCTGAACATGGTTTCATATGCACTTAATTTTATCCATTAGTTATAATTTTATTAACTTTTTTTGTTTTATTTGTATACCAGATCTGATGGGATCAAACTCCATCCTCCAATTTTGTACAACAGTGATGTCAAGCGTGTATAATTGTTGTCAAGCCCAAAGATATCACGTACAACTGACATTCCCAGTGACCTTTTAGTTCAAATGGGATATGTTAATTTTCTATTTCACAAGGTACCTATATATTCAATCTATTTTGACACTTTACCTTTACATTTCCTTCTTAATGAATTGAAGATTTATCATTAATAACACAACTCAACTTAGATGATTGTCACTTTCTTTCATGAAGTACCCAATACTTTCTCGAAGTGGAAAGATGAACAGAGTTATATACGAATCAAATAACCCAGAGCTGAGCAAGGTAGTCATGGATGACCTTCTAGGTGGAGCCGAGGCATTTGAGCTAGCCACAAAGTTCTGCGACAGAGTACTTTGAAATGACAGAGGACTTTGAAGAAGGTAATCTTATATTCGAATTGGAAACCCTTCTCACCTTTATATATGTTGTGTCCACTTTATAATTATGTATGTGGGTATGTCTCCCACGTGCATAATTATATTTTTATCCTTTATAGATGTTTTAATCCCACATACATAATTCTCTTAAAGTTCATAAGTTACCAAGTCATTCTAAGTATGAAGTGGCACACTCTCTTTTTCATGCTAGATTGTGTTACTTTATTTGAGATGCTAATTTTTTTTTTTACAGCTAGGGATGAAAATAGTGCAGACGGGGAAAAAATTATTTTATTTCAGTCTCAAATCTGACATTTGGTGTATCTCATAGAGAACGCAAATTCCTGTCATATGCCGATGTTGTTATTGGGATATCTGGCACGAATATTATCTACATCAGACGCGTAAGCAGTGTTATTATTACAGTACAAGAAACTCCTGGAGAGATGATCGTCGAGATAAATGGATCTACATCACAAGTTCGAACACCTCAACGGTTGACACATAATTTTGTTGCCGAAACTACAAGGGCTACTCAGAACCCTGCGGGTGGCCAGCCATAAGCAGCACCCGCACTAAGGGTACAATTCCTATGCTACTAACAATTCATACCCGACTGTCGTCAAGTAATATATTGTTCATAAGAGTTCAAAAAATTGTTGGTAAAGCAAACCTCCATAGGTCAATTGGGGCCAACATTCACTACGTGGCACTGAATATGTTGTAAGGAGCATAATTTATGTTCTCGTGTATGTATTTTTTTAATGATATATATTTTACATTAGTTTTTCGATATCCATCTCTTTTGAATTCATCTACAGAACTTCATCACAAAGCATCAGTTACAACCTCAACGGTAATCAAATCTACATGTATGTATGTATGTATGTATGTATGTATGTATGTATGTATGTATGTATGTATGTATGTATGTATGTATGTATGTATGTATGTATGTATATATATATGTATGTATGTATCTATGTATGTATGTATGTATGTATATGTCATTTTGTATTATTTATTGATGATATCCTTATTTTAGCCTTTTTGTATGAAGATATTTTAGTCTTTTCACAACACTATGTTAACATGATGTGTTAAGTGAAATATATCTAAACTATAGGTAGTACAAATAGGCGATTCACATACCCAAAATAGCACATGGGGTGGATTTAGTTTACCCTGTTTTTAATCTACAGTATGGTATTTACAAGCAGCTGTGTGATGCAGATTTGCATCTATTGACAGTATGGTATTCTAGCTGTTGTGTGATGCAAATTTGCAAATATTCTAGATGATACATATATTCTAGATGCAGATTTGAAACTGTCAATAATTCTTCTTTTAATTGCTCATTCGGTGATTCAAATTTTGGACACTTTAGTTCTTATTTCAACGCTTAATTTTTTAGGTGTGGTAATTACACGACTCTCATGAATGTGGACGCCGTAAACTTGGCACATATGGTGTCTCATTTTAACATACGAGGGTTGTCTCACTATTACTACTTATGTGAATGATTTAACTTATATTATTTTATTCTTATATATAACATTTCACTGTTATTGTGTCTTTACTATAAATACTTTTGTTTTTTATGTTATGTGTATTAAATGAGATAGTGTCAATTTATATATACTATTGTTATGTTTTTTTTACCGCAATCAGACAATCTGAGTTTATTTGTTCAATCACAGGAGGATCAGAGGTAACCCCATCAAATTTTGGCTTCGTATACAAATCTGAGGTGTGAAAAAAAGTATCAAAATATAAGAAAATATATGGGATTATTTGCTCAATCCTCGAAGGATTCACAATAAGTGGAATCAAACCCGCTTGAGCAACACGCTCATATCTCAGCTCTCCACCAACAGTATTTACAGCTCTGTGTGATCATAGTTTGATATGAAATCAACAAAAATCTCAATCACCCGATTTTTCCATGGTTGGTCGGCCTTAGGGTAACGTTGTCAGAGGTCGGCGACCATTAAACATCCCATCCCACACATTAGCAATTCGCGAGAAGTACATCCAGTCCCTCACATCAATAACATCACCATTCGTGGTCGGTAACCACAACTCATCGCTGGACAGTAATCGCTGGTCGGCAGCCACTATCGAGGTTTGGTTGGTTAACATTTTTTTCATGTCTGTAACCGATTTTTTCATGGCTATAACTGATTTTTTCATTATTGGTCTACGTTGGCACAGGATGGGGAGTTGTCCGACTACCAATTATTGGTTAGTGACCGATATTGCACATATTGGGGGGTTTCCTGACCACTTATTATTGGTGAACTGCACGGTACCAATGTCCTTTTTAACGGGACAAGTGTTTCCTGATCACCTGCTTTTATTGTTGAATTTGGTCGGCGAAAAAATTGGAATGGCGCTGAAAGTACGTTTGAAATCTCTTTGAAGCTCGAGGTTAGCTGGGGAATGTGTTTAAAATTCTTTGGGTTTGTTAAAATTAGCGTTTGTTAAAGGATTGTATGCAGATTTGGACGATTACTGTTTTCCCCGATTGTTTCCCTGACCAACATGGTCACAGTACCATCATCTCATTGACTTGGTCTTGCGGGTTTCCTCAGTATTAATTAGTCGACAACAATATACTACAGCAACAAGTCCAGAAGGATTTTATACAAATCTGTTCGGCGGCATTAATTTTTTTGTTAATACTTATCTTTGTGTTTCTTCTTATTAAATTATAAAAAAAAATCTTCTTATTCACTGCTTGCATAACTTGCCTGCACATGGATATATCAATACACAAGAGGAGAGAAACATTTCATGGATTTCATGAAAACATACGTTTTGTTTCTTCGTATTTATTACTCTATTTTTTATGGTGGCTATTGTAATATGTATTTTTTACTGGCATGACAAAGCTATTCCGAGTTACTTTTTTTCACTGTATTTATTTGATTCTCCTCTACTTATATTATATTTCCTTATATAAGTGGTGGTAATTCTAGGTTGATATGCCTTATAAGGTGTGTAAATGTTGCTTTTAGTGTGTTTTCTTCAATTTTTATCTCATTTTCTTTTGTTCATGGCACCCCGAACATGTATATGATGATGTTATTTCTCTCAGAAGCATTCCTGGTATGCACTCGATGACAATATTATTTCACTTATTCATGTAAAATGGCCACTTATAATTCTTTTTACAATAGTATGCATCCCATCTAGAAATGTATTTTCAAGTATTTCATAGTTGAACAATGCGGAAGGTTTTAACTTTACTATGAGTACACTGCTTTGATTAGTTTTACAACTCTATGTAATAGCATATCGGTTTGGGATTAATAATATTCTTATTCAATTAGGATTGGGATTGTGGTTTGGATTTGGATGTTGCTGGGATTGGATGCATATTTATAGAACATTGATTTTGCACTTAAGAGTGAGAATCAAGCTTAATTAAACTAAATGGTGAGTATATATTCATTAGTTTTTTAAATTTTGGGGTTTTGATTGAGTTGAATAATTTGTGAAAATAAACAAATGATTTTTTGAGATACTTTTTTCCCTTGATATTTCTCTTTATAAATTGCACGAGAACATTAAGTATATGATGTAACTGGGTGCAAATATCCAATAGTGTCATGAAGTTAGATTTGTTGTATATATTTATTAGTTACATAGTTGGTTAGTATATTTTAATGGATTTCACTTCCTTATCTATCTAAAGTTGTGAGTTTTGTTGTTCAAGAGTTGATGAAAAGATGTGGTATGCAATCGGCACAGGAACAAAACACATAAGCTTCATGTTATTTTATTTTATGCACATAGTCATTTTATGTGTTCAATTGCATGTATATTACATGAGGTTTTCCTTGAAATGGACTTTTGTATGTCGATGAAGATGGAGATGGCGATCAAGATTGATATGAAAAAGAGTAGATAAGAATTGGCAGGTATGCTTGGAACTTTTGTTAGCTACTTTAATAAGGCGTTGTTTGTATATTTATTATGAATTTGAATTAACACGTCTATTTTTTGTTGTTTGATTTTCAGATTATGACAATATTAGGAGTATGTGTCAATTATAGGCTTGAGTTTGGGATCACGTTCAACATTGAGCCCCATCCCACCCATTACAGATGTGCCACGAGTTGTTTGATCGATCAACGATTTATATTTTTTATTAGGTTGAAAATTTATTATTGTGTTTAAGTACTATTTTTATCATCATTTTATTGGTAAAATTGCCAATAATGATTTTTTGTGTGTAATCATATCTAAAGTCTATTGTAGTCATAAATTGATGATTTGGTTTATATAATGTCTAGGATGGACTATTTGTATACTTGAGTAGTTTTGGTTTCTTAAACAGGTAGATAGTCCTATATAAAAGGAGGAAAATTTTCCCAATTTTTTCAAATCGTGTACACATTTGTGTTCCATAATAAACTCTATGATTACAAGTCTTAGTTGACGCAATTTTTGAGAAGTGTTCATTATTTCTTTAGGCACATGCATACTATTTGAATTTTATTGGACTATTTGTTATTTGTTAAGCAAGGTGGATAAAATTATAAACAAAATATATTATGGTAAAAATTTTTAAAATTACACTTTTATTTTTTTGGGGAATGAAATTTTTTCCATTTTGCAATCACATACTTTGAAAATTTTTGTCGTTTTTCGATTATCAGCGTGCCTTCAGGCACGGGCATACCAAAGTATATATATATATATATATATATATATATATATATATATATATATAGAGAGAGAGAGAGAGAGAGAGAGAGAGAGTTAGGCTCTCTAACATACCTCATTAAACATACCTATTTTTTTAAAATAGTAAAAAAAATAATTTTGACTTAATATTTTTTATATGGGTTCATGATATTTCAATGTGCTCTATAAAAATATTCACCTCAAAATAATATTTTTTTGTTATTTTTAAAAAATAGGTAAAAAATCTGATTGTTATATAGGGCAAAAACTGTCAATTTGTTTTACCTATTTTTTAAAAATAATAAAAAAACATTATTTTCAGTTGTTTTTTTTACAGGGGCACATTGAAATATCATGAACCCATACAAAAAATATCATATCAAAATTATTTTTTTACCATTTTAAAAAATAGATATGTTACTAGGTATGTTGCTAGGAGGTATGTTGGAGACCCTCTCTCTCTCTTTCTCTCTCTCTTTCTCTCTCTCTCTCTCTCTCTCTCTCTCTCTATATATATATATATATATATATATATATATATATGAAAGCTTCTCACATGTTCTCTGAAATAATGTCTTATGTTTTTAGTTGTATCTCCCAAGTTTAGAAAACAAAATCTTATAATTAATTGGTGTATTATCTTAGAGTTGTAATAATTTTTTTAAAAACATTAGAACAATTTATTTTATTCAACTATAATTTTACTCTTCTTAGTTTACTCATGCATCTCCATATTCTCTGTAATGTTTTTAGCATATAGATTTTGGCAACTGTTCAAGGGTGTCAGTGATGTTACATAGCAAATGTTTGAGGAAATGCCATATAGAATGAAACACGCTCACTTTGCTGACGGATTATTTTATGGTCTCATACCCAGGTATGTAATTACTTGGAGATAAGTTTCATATGGAATAGCCTCTAATTAAGTTCCTTCAGAATTTCAGTCTTTAATGAAATGTGTTTTGGTTAGTAAAATCTTTGATAGATAATTTTGAACATTTTAGCCTGTTATCTATACTCAAATCTATTTGGATCTTTTAAGGGTTTAGTGATATGATTTTTTATACAAATTCTTTGTTTGACGTGTCATCGGACAGTTATTGGCGGGATGAAGATCCCACAACACGTTTAACGAACAAGTGGTAAACTGATTTTAAAATTTACGATATGCTTGCCATTTGTTATATAAATTTTCTCAAAGACTTTTCATCATTATAATCTATTTTAATATTTGTTCTGTGGTTAGTTTTACTTTAGATTATATGATCAAGTTCCTAACGTTCATGTACGTGTTAAAATAAAATGCAATCCTTTTTTATTCCGTGTTTAGGATTGCTAAAGGGTAGTTTGGTATGTTGTTATGAGACATGTTTTTTCTGATGAATTTTGAGAACCTATGCATTCTTAATCTTTTAAATCATTTCATTACCTCCATTCATAAAAAAATCACATGTTTATATTTAGTTTTTAAATTTTTTGCAGAGGAACATATCTCTTGAATTATCTTTACTACATATTATCAACATAAAGTTAAATAGGTTTTTAAAAAAATTATAAAATAAGAAAATTATAACTCATGCACTCCTATGTCCTTTATTTTGGATACTTATATGTGTTGTTGTCCTTAAATGGGCATTTTGTTGGATGACTCTTTTTTGTAGGTTTATCGTTTAAGAGTTATCATCAATTGAATAACTTAATTTGATATGATATTTTATTTATAAAAGTTCACTCTTTTAAAAAAACACCTATCTGTTCCTCAAAACACACCGCCACTATCCGTGATCAATTTCTTCTAATTAAAAATAAATTAAAAATAAATTTGGGTTATTGTTTCTATGAAATGATATTTTTAGCTTTGTAGTTTTGTTCATGGGCTGAGTGTGCATAATAAATTATTAATATTATGAACATATTAATAGTTCATATTAATTATCTAAGTATTATTATGGCTCAATACACATACATACATAATGATGTTTAACCATTTAAAAACATTCGATTTAGAATAAACTAACATCTGCATTCATTTTTTTACAATCACAATAGGTCTCCATATTTGAGTTTACCGTAATACATAACTTTATCTATATGTATATTTATTTAAAAAATGATAAAAGAGATGTTCTGATAACAAAAAAATAGATGTCATAATTAGTGATACTATAATTTCAATTTTTTTCCAATTTAGTATATCATAATTTATTAATTTTATAAAAATAAAATTAAGATTAAACATATTATAAGGCGCCCGCGCATCGTGCGGGTTACATACTAGTGTTAAAAAAATATGCGTAGAGCCATGTGGATATCCTAATTGATGTTACCAGATAACATAGATAAGCTCTCTCCTGAGGAGCCTTTAGCCCCTTGTAAAATATTTTAGAGTATTATAGAGATTCGGAAGTGATGTATATGCATGAAAGAATAAAAAATAATAAAATTAGGTAATTACTAATTGAATTGGAAAAATTACTCATAAAAAATTGCTTAAAAGTGGATTACACATAATGTTTCCAATCAAACATTCTAGTCAAACAACTTTGAATATATTTAACTACACAATAAAAAAAGAAAAAAAAGGGAAAATCTCTTAATGATCAATAAAGAAAAATAAAGACAGAAAATCCCTTAATGATCAATAAATTATTTTTTATAAAATAAAAATAACGCACCTTAGTTATTTGACTATTACAGATGCCCATTTGTTCTTCTTGATATATTTACAATCAGCAACATTTTTATATGCTATTTCTAAAATAGTAAAAATCAGTATTGTGAGTACAAAACTATCACAATAAACAATCATAGAAAGATTTGGAATGCAGAAGATAAATAATCACAAACACAACACCCAATGTACGTGGTTCGGCAATGGGCCTATGTCCACGGAGAGGTGATTGTTTCTTATTTGTGTCTTTCAGATAATCGGAGTTACATCCCCTTTGCCCCGGGAGCAGGGTTTACATTTATAGTGGTAATTGAGTGGTTGAATTGTACAAGTAACCCATAAATCTTGTAAATAGTTTGTAGGTGTCCCTGAATATCTGCTCCAAATTATTGGTAACCGATTTGAGCCTATCGTAATGTATTTAAGCATATGTTAAATACACAATAAAGAATTTAATATTTTAATTAGGTTGGGCAGTCCACTCCATGTGTTGGATTAGTCGGCTGCATGATTGGGCTTGATCCATAAAATAGCTCCCACAATTCTCCCTAAAATCTTTGGGCTGATATGATGGGCCAACAGATTTTAAATTCTATGTTATAATGGAACTGTTGAAAAAATCGGCATGGCATTTGTGTAAAACCCCTAAATTCTTAAGGGTGCCCTCATCTGAGCTAATTTGAAGGTTAACTTGTAATATACTTAAAACGATGGGGGTGCGCTGGTCTGAGTAGAAATCTGAAGTGCCAAAATCCTTTTTGGGAGTTGTTTCTCATCATCTGCACGAGGTTCAAACATAGTTTAAGATAAATCAACCGTCACTTTGTGTTCCAAGCATTTTTTCTGTGCGAACTTTCCTATGAGTATCCTTTTTTGTTCTCTATATTTCTAGAGTTTCCTTGTTCCATCTTTCCTTATAAGTTTCTCTACCTTGTTTCCTTTCTTCCTTATTTTCATTCGTACTCTTTAGTGTTTGCAATTCTTTATTCAATGGCTACTCTCGATGGTAGAACTGTAGAAGAGTTTAGAAAAAATTACTTTGTACTGGACTAGATGGAGATCGAATATGCCCACATCCCCAAACATGTCAATGACATGAATCAGGGGCACTGGATACAAACCCTGGCTATGGTCCAATGGGGTTTAACCTTTCTCCCAAATCGTCTATTCTTGGAGTTTTTTTATTAATTTGACGTAGTTCCTACCCAATGTACCCCTAACACTTGGAGGATAGTCAATAGTGTTTGTAGGATCAATAAACTATATGGGACCAACCTGGGGGTTCATGACACCAGATTCTTCTATAACTGGTCACATACTTCTAATGGTCTTTTGTATTTGAAATCGTGGAAGGCTAATAGAATTTTGATTGTGAACCTGCTTGATTCCAATAAAGGATATTGGGATTAGGGTTTCATTATCAAAAATCGGTTGCATCCTCCCCTACTTGAGGGCGAGAAGCGCAGAGGCCCCCCTTTCCCTGGCTTGGGGGAGGATCACATAGGTTGTTAATTGCTCTCTTCTTCAAATTATTAAATTTTTATTCTCGCCACTTACTCTACTTGCTAATGTATTGGTGCTTTATCTTTGTGCATGTCAAGATAAAAGTAAGGAGCCTTCTATCCACCATATAAGGGTTGTTGACCTTGTGAAGGCCTGGAAGACCAATAATAGACTACTCGATGGTGAATATCCCTGGTCAGCTACCTATATCCTTGAATACACCAACACCAACACCAACTCCAGTTTTATTTATCGATCGGTAGATGAGATCCCTGAGATCACTCTTTCGGATGAGGAGACTTTCAGCTCGCTAGGGCCAGTGGATGTAGATTCCTACTCCCAAGGAGAAGCGAAAGAAGAAGAAGAAGAAGAAGAAGAAGAAATGGTTCCCCCAAATAGGAGATTTCTATTGCGAAAGGACAACGATGATGATCAGGTCCTGCTGTCCCATAACGTCAAGGCCTTGAAAAAATTTGAGGGGCTCCTCTAAAACCAGTGGTTCTAGCTCGGAAACTAAGGAGAATGGAGGAGAGAAAGAGAAAAGGGAAAGGAGAGGAAGAGAAGAGGAGAGAAGGAGAGAGAAAAAAAGAATAAGAAGCCTGTTAAGGCCTTTGTAAAGTCTTCCATATATCTCTTTATATTGCTGCTCAGGGAGATAGCGTGACTAATAACCCAACCTTTGCCCCTAATCTACTAAAGGGGAAAGTGTTCATCGCCGATCGCGAGCGTTCATCGAGGTTCGATTCTGACCATCTGGCCCTTAAATCTTCTCAAGCCCTCTCTTTGGTAAGTGGTCTCTTTTCTCGATTTGTTATATTTAAACATTTTTCTTTCCCATTCTCAGTTGGAAGTCGGTATAGACTAAATTGGGTGTGAGATAAGGTTTTTTATAAATTAATTCAGATGCCAATTCTGAGTGGACGGTTGAGTCTGGATGGGCCAAGATAGTCGGAAAAGTGTAGCCGGTGGTAGTAAACGGTTCACGGGACATTTTTAGGCATAGTCAGGGCCCACACGGGGGCATTTGGCTCACTTGGGCTTGGCCCATTAGGCAAAAACGGGATTTAGCCTAATTAAATAATTATAAGGAAAATGGGAACGGCTGATGTGAGTTTAGAAAATACTTAGTGGGATAGGAAACCCTAAGAAGCAATTAAAAGAAAATTAGGGGACAAAGGAAAGAGCTAAATCAAGGGATTTCATCTTCAACCTTGGGAATTCACAACTTCAAATCAGACACTACGAATCATAAGGCAGGTGGTTAACTTGCTGTAGCATTTAATTTAATTTTCGAATCATATTTATGTGATGTGAGTAAATAAAAATTTGTTTTGGGATTTAAAGGGTATAAACATGGGTTTTTGTAAACTAATATTCTGATTTCTAAATTGTGTATAAATTCATGTGTAATCTGAGAGTAGTATATATATATATATATATACTAGGGTATACCCGTGCCTGAAGGCACGCTGATAATTTAAAAACGTATAAAATCGTGTATAATGTAAATAACAAATGTTTTATGTATTATAAGTGTAATTTTTCAAAGTATTGAATCGTGTAAATTTCAGTAGTGTTGAATCTTGTATAATCAACTATACTAAAAGGACATGACATGAGCTTTAAAAGGAATAGAAGGTAAAATTCTATACCTGGTATGAGCTTTAGAGTGTAAACAAAGAATATAACAAATAAACAGATGTATACATATAAAGTAACAACTATACTAAAAGTTAGATTTAAAACTACATAATTAATATAATGAAATACATGTTTTTAAATAATTTCAGATTAAAATTATAAAACAAAAAAATACTATACATCTAGTAATTAGAAATAGATTCTTAATTAATAAATCACATATTTACTATTAAGTTATTTTTAACTAAAATAACTTCATATGTTTTGTAAAATGCAGAAAGTAGGGTACCATGATCTTTTATCGCTTTTCTTTACCATTGTGAGCATCCTTTTTCATATATTTGTCGACCTATAGTATTTGGGTGGCTTAAAATTAACCACTCTATTATGTTAAATGAAAACCCTACACACAAAAAACATTATTATCACTAAATGAACACCCTACATATGAAAAAAAAATGTATGAGAGCGAGTAGCATGATATCAATCCAAAAATAACATATACTCTAAACACCAAGAATAATCATGCACAAATGCATACATAGTTTTTTTTTTAAATTTAGTCACATCCATAAAGATGTATTTAGAATCCACTCCCATGTATTTTAAAAATTGTAAAAAGTCTCATTACCACTCAAAACCTCCTATAACTTCAATCTAACTGCTCACCTTTCTTTTTGTAGACAATGATACTTTTACCATATGAACCAACCACTTAGAACGACCACCGATTTCTTTCTCATCCTAATTAGGGGTGGCAATTTGGGCACGAACACGACAACACGACACGATCCAACACGAAATTGACACGAAATTAAAACAGCTTGTCGTGTTCGGGTCGTGTTCGGGCCAGACTTTTTTGGCCCACTATCGGGACGTGTCGTGTTCGTGCCAGGAAATTGACCCGATATTGGCCCGAAATTGGCCCGTTAGAGCCCAATTGCAACACGATAAAAAAATAACCCAATTATGTCCCAATTACAACCCAATTGTGTCCCAATTACAACTCAATTGTGTCCCAATTAGCCCAAATAAGAAACTCCATCTCGTGAAAAAAGAGAACACATCTTCAATTAGCCCAACGGGTTATCGTGTCCAGTCGTGTCAATCGTGCCAATTTGGCACAATTTTTTTTTTCGTGTTACTCGTGTCGGGTCGTGCTACTAATGGGCCGTGTTCGTGCTAGCAAAAAAAACACGCTAGCGTGTCGTGTCGTGTTCGTGCCAGATAAAATTGTATCGGATCGTGTCGGGCCAGACCCAAACACGACCCATTGGCCCGAATTGCCACCCTTCCCAATCCTGAAATTTCATATGCAAATTTAAAAATTATAGAAAAATATTAATCCAAGCTTTAAAATAACCGTTAAAAATCTAAGCAAAATGAATTTTATATTTGATCTTCAAAATATATAAAATTGAAATCCCACCGTATAGTACACAATCGGGTAATTAAAAGACAATGTAAATTTTTTTTGTTCATCAAAAAATTCACTCAACTCGTCGTTTTAATAAAAAATTAAGTTATACTGTTATTTCAGCAAGGGTCCTTTTACTTGAACCCTGTTTTCTTTTTTATAGCCCCCGGTTTATTTAGACCGACATAACTGGGTTCATTATCATTTAACAAACCCCAGCAAAAAGGGGTTATTTCATACCCAGTTTTTAGAATAATTTCACCGGATACATAGTTCAAAGTTCAGAGAAGAGAAGTACATAGTGGATGGGTCACCACGGTGAGGAAGTTGGTCACATAGCCGAAGTCGCTCGCACCAATTAGATGTACTTCACGTTATTAAGTTGTTATAGTCGTACAGAATGGAGGTGTTGATGGCACAGGTAGGGAAGAGATGATATTGTTGGTGGGGGTTGAGAGTGTTCTTTTTATTAGGCTTGGGTGATCTTTGTATGATCAAAATGTGCTACTAATTTGTATGAGTATTGTATATTTAAAAATCAAAACAGTTAGCAACAGAACACAATATAAAATCGAACTGGGGACAACTTAAACTGTGTATCAGAAAATATATACCCAGACAAAACTATCATCTCAGCCCAAAACTCGTGGCGACGCTTACGCCGTTAGAAACGGTGGCCTTATAGACTATGCCAAAACTACCGTCCCCA
Source organism: Sambucus nigra (assembly GCA_949130495.1). Classification (NCBI taxonomy): domain Eukaryota; kingdom Viridiplantae; phylum Streptophyta; class Magnoliopsida; order Dipsacales; family Adoxaceae; genus Sambucus; species Sambucus nigra. The sequence continues at coordinate 86,349,334 of OX422220.1, forward strand.
ATTATGAGGTCCTTTGATATATTCCTGGTAGCTTTTTCGAGATCCGATATGGAGACCCGATTTAAAACAATTAACGTTTGACCCGGATTTGAGGATGATCAGATTCGCGTCCTGGTTCTTTCTTTTTTGCCCTTGCAGATGATGAAGATGGTGGCGAAAATAAGGGTGACCACAAAAATCTGTCTATAGCAACAAAACCGCTTGAGAGAGAGGGGTGATTTAAGAATCAAATATAAAACCCAAAACAAACCATAAAATGAGTGAGAGAATGCGTCCTGTAAAATTAGAAATAGAAGATGGAGAGATAAATGGAGACTGTAATGTAAATAAGAAACAAAAAACATAGTTTGTCCTATAAAATCATAATCTAAGAAGGATGAGTGAGAGAATGGGTCTAAGTGTGGTCAGAGAGATAAACGGAGAGTATACCACATATTGAAGCTGCAAAGATCCATTAAAATCTGCAAAATAGGAAGCCATTATAACAAAAGAGAAAAAAATATAGTTAGTCTTGTAAAATCTTATCAAAATTTCAAAACCCAATAAACATAGGGAGAGAGACCGTAGATCTGCGAGAGATGGAGAGAGAGTATAGAAAGGGAGATAGAAATTGACAGAGGGGCTGTGAGGGAGATTTTGGGTGAGTGAAAGTTGAGTTGTTGGATAAGAGCCGGGGGTTTTGAATTAAAGTAGAGTTTTTTTAGGGGGATGTGCAATACTTTGGGCGGGAGGATTAAATGGGAGAGTGTAGTGAAATGATGTATTTTGATGAGTTTACCAAAATACCCTTGTGTTTGAATTAAAGTGAAAAAGAAAAATTAATTAGTAAGAATAAAAAGAGGGGGAACTCAAATTTTAAGGGATAAAAGAGGGAATATAGGATTTACTTTACCTGATGACATCATCAAGCAAACTTATGACATACATAAGTTTGCTACTTTATTTTTTTTATATATATATATATATATATATATATATATATATATATATATATATATATATATATATATATATATATATATATATCTGGTAGGATGTAATCTGGAAGAACTAGAAACGAATTTGAGGCAAAGATTTGATGTTTAACTGGGTTAAAGGTTAAAACGGATTTTCCCCCAAATTTATGAAAACAATAGAGAACCGAAAATTTAATGGTGTTTGTGGACTTTATGGGGGTCCCTTATGAGGTTTTTGATATATGTTGTTGATGGTAAGACTTGGGTTTCACTGTAGAAGAAGTTAGGGTTTGAAGTTTTTCGTCCATGGCTGAAACAGAAGGGGGAAGAAGATGCTGACCTGTACGATCGATCGATCGAGGGTTGGGGATCGATCGATCGATGGTTCGAAAATTTTGACAGTTCGCCCAGTTTATATATATAAGGGGAAATTAAGCTAAATTCTTTTCCCATACCTTATGTAATGAGAAATAAATATAGGGTTACAATCTAATTAATTGTGAGGGAAAATTTATTAGGATTTGGAAGAAATTTAGGTGTGACACACTATGGTTAAATTTAGAAAGAATATTCGAATTAATTAATCATGGATTGGGTGGGCGAGTCCGGGTATATTGGTTGAGCGATACCAAGGTGTTAAATTTTATTTAAAGTGAAAGCTAAATAATTTGGAGTCGGGAATTTAGACTCGGGTATTTTTTATTTCGGGCCACGAGAGTAAGTCCGAATATATTGGTTGGTGCGACACCAAAAGTAATTTAATTAATTAATGTGCGAATTAATTAATAATTAGAGTTGGGCCATAAACTCATAATAATTTGAATAGGCTTGTGTTACGGACTTAGTACATGGTATAGCCGGGATAATTAATTTTATTTATATATATACGGTGTGAGATAGTATATATATATGTGGTGTGTGCATTAATATCAGTGACTAGATATTATTATTACATATACTCTAGTGCTATAGGGGGAGGTTGCGCATAGTGGATGAATCCCCTAGTTTGAGGAGTAGGGCGAGTATATTCCCAGGTCATAGCATCCGTTATATGGGTGAGGGGCATCTCACTTTCAGGGAAGGAATATGATCGCCTCCAATTTTTATGTATTAACCAAGTTAGTGAGCGATTCTGACTTGGGGTAACTAGGTTATGTGAATATACCTAGTGGGATAGCACTTTAGAGAATATTCATCCGGTGGGTTATTACTCGGGAGGATGTTTATTATTAATTATTATTTCAGCATGTTTGTGAATGTTGTAATATGACTATACGTACATAATAAGGTAAATAATTATATACGGGTAAATTAATACAGGTCGTGAATTATATTACATATAATGGGTGTAAAAGTTATATGAATCTAAAAAGGAAAATGATTAATTAAGTTAATGTTGATAATAACTTAGAAATCATAATTATGACACACTCGGTTAGGGTAGGGTGGCTGCAAGGGGGATCATATCAGTTATCTAGTCATGAGATAAATAACCAGGTAAATTAATTAAGGCGTTAGTAGTGCACATTAGAGGAGGGGTGATGATGTCCTTAAGGGAGTACGACACTAACTAAAATATGAAGAGCATGCATATTTACTTATTACTGCAAGTTAATCATTTTCTAAATATTTTCCAAATGTTTTGGGTACTAACCCTTGCTATAAACACTTTTAAAAACCTTTTAGGTGTCTTGCCACAGAGACGCCAGGCTTGACTCATTTTAGGGATCCGTTGTTGCATCATATGTGGATGTTGCGGGAGTTTGATAAGCACCTCATTCCTTCCATTTCTAGTATAGATTTCCTATCAGTTATTCGAGCATGTTGCTCACAGCTTTATTCAGTACTTATATCAGACATGTTGAGATTTATTACTTATTTTTACTTCTGTCGCTTTGTGTACCGATGGTTTATTCGGTTAATTAATTAATTGTAAATGGTTGATTTCAGTTAATTGTGATTGTTTATATTATTTTGTTTCCGCATGAGTATTTCATTTTAGTTAATGAAAGATAAAACTGGCACCAGTCTAATTTCTCATACTTAGGTGGTTAGTAATTAAAAAGGCGACAGTGATGCTAAGAATGAACCAACTGAGAAACCTGTTCTAATTTAATTTAGGATTGATCACCTGGGGTTAATTAGGTGGGGTGTCACAGATTGTATCAGAGCATCAGGTTCTAGTGTCCTTAGGATCTGTGCGACTTATTACATTTCAGCATAGCGTTCGATTGTTATAAAGCCCTATTATTAGGACAGTTGATTCATTTTTTCTCTTGTGAGATATGATATTTCTACTATTGGTTTTTGTATAAATTGGGTACTTATACAATTAGATCTATTTTCAGATGCGACCGAAGAGGAAGCGAGCGGATAGGGATGAGGCTAGAGATGAGCTCAGGGAGGCTCATCAGGAGCCACATGTACCCCCACCCCCACCCGAGTTGATCTCCACTACTCAGGTGGCAATGATAGTGGCTCAGGCAGTCAAGACATCGATGCGGGCTATGGCAGCTCATTTTCCACAGCCCCAGGCACCTCCTCCAGTGGCACCAGCAGATCAGTCTCCAATGGGGCCACTGTCTTGGCAGCGAGTTAGAGAGACCTTTCAAGAGGGTCACCCACCCGAGTTTCGAGGTAGCACCGATGTAGTAGTGGCTTAAGACTGGAAAAATAATATTCAACGCCATTTATGCATGCTGGAGTGTACCAATGTGAAGAAACAGATGCTTGCTACCTTTCGTCTGTCGGGGGCAGCCTTACAGTGGTGGGAGTTAGTTACCACCGTTGAGGAGCGGGATTTGATGTCTATATCCGAATGCTGGGTGCGGTTCGACCGAAAATACTTCCCACCAGTGGTAGAGGCTGAGATGAGGAAGAAATTCAGTGAGTTAGTACAGGGTGATCGGTCAGTGACAGACTATGAGGAAGAGTTCACCCGTTTGGCAAACTTTGTGCCAAATGAGGTGAGCGATGAAGAGCGAAAGAAGTCGAGATTCATGGATGGCTTATCTTAGAGGATCAGGCAACATTTGATTGGGAATCTGGCATTAATGACTTATACAGATGTCATTAATGCCCCACTTGTACATTTCCAGGATCATCGCTTGCATGCGAAGGGGAGCAAGAGAGTAGGGGAGCCGAGCCAGCAGGGAAAGACAGTTACTGGTGGTGATGCGAGTGGTACTTAGCAGTGGACTAGCAGTCAACAAGGGAATTAGGCTAAGAATTTAGGCCTGGTGGGTTCCGACCGGGAGGACAGTGGTTCAGGCTGGGGCAACCGGGCCCAAATCATTACCAGTAGGTTCCTCAGGGCCGTCATGGCCAAGGGAACAATGGGGGAGGCCAGTAGTTCCAGCCACGTCAGGGCCAATGACAGGGGTGGGGGTCAGAAACACTATTTTGTCTATGGCCAGCCAAGACACTTCAAGAGGGAGTGGCCGCAGAGGGGCAGAGGTCATCAACAGGGTGCCCAACAGGGGCAACAGGGGAAGATGCCTCCAGCAGCACCAACTCCACCCACCCCACAACAGCAGGGGCAAATGCAATACGGGCATGTATATAACTTCCGGGATGTTCCCAATCCTCCAGCATAGTAGGCGCCGACAACAGTTGAGGGTATGCTTTTCATTCATGGTCATGAGGGTAGTATACTTTTTGACCCGGGAGCATCGTATTCATTCATTAAATCTAATTTTGCTAAACGGGTCGGGCTACTAGAGACCGCGAGTAGTCTTCGTATGTGTGTAGAGTCACCAGTAGGCAACGAGGCTTTGATTCACTTGATTTTTTGGGGGGTGGATATTTTAATCGGGAGGCTTAGTTTAGCAGTGGACCTCTTAGTGTTAGATATGGAGGGGTACGATGTCATCCTGGGTATGGATTGGTTGGCAGGTTTTTGGGTGACTGTAGTTTCTTATGAGAGGACGATCGTGTTCTCCATTCTGGGGCAGGAGATGTTCCTAATAACAATGTCGCTGCCTAAGGGAGGGTCGCGCACCCACTTGTATTACATCGAGGAGGAAACCTCACATGAGGTGGTAGTTCCGTTGGACACAATCCCAGTAGTAAGGGACTTTGAGGATGCGTTCCAGTAAATACCAGGGTTTCCACCCAGCAGGGAAATCGAATTTGTAATCGATTTAGCACCGGGGATGAGGCCGATTTCTCGAGCCCCATATCGTATGGCCCCTTCAGAGATGCATGAGTTTAGAGAGCATATTGAGCAGCTCCTGGGCCAAGGTTTCATTCGGTGAAGTACATCGCCGTGGGGTGCACCGGTGTTGTTTATAAAGAATCGGGATGGTTCACTTCGGTTATACGTGGACTATAGGGAGCTAAATAAGGTGACGATACGGAATAAGTATTCGTTACCAAGGATTGATGATCTATTTGACCAATTGAGAGGGGTGTCTTACTTTTCCAAGGTCGACTTGAGGTCAGGGTATCATCAACTGCGTATATGAGAGGAGGATATTCCTACGACCACTTTCCTATCGCGGTATGGATCTTACGAGTTCAGGGTGATTCCATTCGGGCTCACCAATGCACCAGCAGTGTTCATGGACCTCATGAATAGGGTTTTCAGGGAGTATCTCGATTAATTTATCATCGTGTTCATTGATGACATCCTGATCTACTCGCGCACCAAAGAGGAACACGTAGAGCATCTGCGTATGGTCCTACAGACACTGCAGGATCACCAGCTCTACGCCAAATTTGGGAAGTGTGGATTTTGGCTGCGGGAGGTACTGTTTCTTGGCCACGTGATGTTAGATCGGGGTATTAAAGTGGATCCGAGTAAGGTGTCAGCGGTGAAGGAGTGGGGACAGCCCACGACACCGACTGAGGTGCACAGTTTTCTAGGATTGACCGATTATTACAGGCGGTTCATTAAAGGATTCTCAAAGATTGCGAGCCCTTTGACAAATATGACTCGAAAAGGGAGGCCTTTCACTTGTAGTGATCATTGTCAATTAGATTTCGACGAGCTAAAGCACAAGTTGACATCTGCACCCGTACTTGATTTGCCAAAGGGAGGACTAGATTATCGGGTTTACACTGACACATCCTTATAGGGACTTATGGGTGTGCTTCAACGGGAGGAAAGGGCTATAGCATATGCGTCAAGAAAGCTAAAGCTCCATGAGAGGAATTGCCCCACTCACGACCTGGATCTAGCAGCGGTCATTTTTTCTTTGAGGATATGGAGACATTATCTTCTAGGAGAGCAGTTCACTTTATTCACAGATCACAAGTCACTTTAGTATCTCTTCACACAGAAGGATATGAATATGAGGTAGAGGCGGTGGCTAGAATTCGTGAAAGACTACCAGTTTGATATTCAGTATCATCCTGGTAAGGATAATGTGGTAGCAGACGCATTGAGTCGGAGACCGACTGGGGAGATATCAGAAGTCTGGAAAGCGAAGTGGAGAGAGCTTCGATATGAGGATGATGTATCCAGGGCCTGCATGTTAGCATTATCCATCACACCTGAGATCATTATGCGGGTTGTGAGGGCTCAGGCAGAGGATCAGATCTGTCGGGGTAGGGTGAGCCAGTTGTTAGTCGAGGGAGCAAAGGGTTACTCGATCAGCTCGGAAGGAGGCCTACGACTTAATGGGAGGTTAATTATGCCAGAGGATGAGGAGTTGAGGCACGCTGGAATGACAGAGTCCCATGGTTCGAGATTTACGGTACATCCCGGCGGGGATAAATGTACCAGGATATGAGGAGACAGTATTGGTGGGAAGGAATGAAACGGGACATAGCAGAGTTTGTCTCAAAATGTGCCACATGTCATCTCATGAAAGTTGACCATCAGAGGCCATCAGGGATGCTACAGCCACTAGAAATTCCAGTGTGGAAGTGGGAGAGCATCTCCATGGACTTCATTACAGGGTTACCTGCATCACAGAGGGGTCACGATTCCATATGGGTCATTGTGGATAAGTTGGCCCACTTCCTACCAGTTTGCACGGATTTTGAGACGATGCGTTATGCGTAGCTATTCATAGTATAGATTGTTAAGATGCACGGAGTGCCGATAAATATTGTGTCCGACAGAGACAAAATTTTTATGGCCCACTTTTGGCAGAGCTTTCAGGAGGCCATGGGCACAGAGTTACGTTTGAGTACAACCTATTGAGAGAGTCAATCAGATGCTGGAAGACATGCTCAGAATGTGCATTTTAGACTTTGGGGGAGGATGGGAGAGATATCTTCCTTTGGTAGAGTTCGCGTATAATAACTCTTACCAATTCACGATCAGCATGTCACCGTTCTAGGAACTATACGGGAGACCTTATCATTCACCCGCTTGTTGGTTAGAGGTGGGGGACAACGAGTTATTGGGGCCGGAGATTGTCCAAGAGATGTCTTCCAATATAGAGTTGATCCGAGGGCAGATTTGGATATCTCAGGATAGGCAGAAGAGTTATACTGATGCTTCACGGAGACATGTGGAGTTAGAGGTTGGGGACCAGGTATTAGTCCGGGTGTCCCCTATGAGAGGGGTGATGAGGTTCGATAAGAAGGGTAATTCAAAATACAAAATTCATCGAAAGGCACAACTGGATGATAAAAAACTTGTTTATTTCATTAATAAGAAATTACAGTATGGATTACATAAGAAAAGGAACGGATAACTCCCTTCCCCCTACTGCCATAAAAAGCCAAATAAAAACCCCACATCTATTACATAAATAAACTCTCCAGGAGTCATACCCACAGCTATCAGAGGAGCTTGCGCCCTCATCATCTACATCCTGAGGTCATCAAGTTTCCCCTGCCTGACTAGAATGCCACAAACACTCTATGGACCGATGAGCCTGAACCATCTTCGAAAAGACCACGACGCCCCCTTCCATGGTGTTAAATAAAACAAACCATCTTTGTCCAGTCTCCACTGCTAACATCTTACTGACTACTTTCCTCTACAACCACTTCATACAATATTTAGGGACATGCCAAACTCTCCTGACAGACTGAGAGGGACGGGTCGATGGATGCCGATTTTACCACAAGGATCCAAGCAACAGACGCAGTCGCTCAGTCAAATCTTCTACGGGAAAGAAATTTAAGGTCCGAGGTGGCACAGCCTGTGCCTAGACAAATTGGCGCAGAAGTCGCCAAGGGAAATAGGTCTGTCTGAGACTAACCAACCACACATATGAGTACTCTCCTAGATCCAGAACAGGAAGCAACTGTCCCCACCAAGGCACTGACCAGCGCAGCCCCCGAACCCCATGCTCCACAAGCTAATTCTCCCAACTTTCAACATACAGGCCAACGCTGATGAAGTAACGCGAAAAGAAGTTGGGTACAACCAACAAAGGATATTCTGGAGGAGTCGCCAAGCGGAGTCTTTTAGACAACCACATGAATAGCATTATGGGGCTACCCCTCAAAAAGTCAGAACGACCTTCTCACCAGGCATCCAGACCATTCAGCGTCTCCGCCAGTATCACCGCCGCAGGATTGCGACGGTATGACATCCACGAAGTAATGGCTGAAATTTATGGGTCCACCAATAGTTCCCCAGTCACCAGCAGTAATTTTGAAACCAGGCCTAGAGCAACGGCTCATGCATAACCAGCGTCACTTACTTCCCGCAAATGCATGGACTACTGCACCATCGGGAGGGAGATCATTCTTACAATAACTAATAATCTGGTCGCCGAAGGAAAAATATGAAGAAGCCCGACCAACAAATCCCTGGGAGAACGGGAAAATTAGGGTAAAGCTGTAACAACACTGGGATTTACACCCATCATGGCAGAAAACTCCTCGTAGGTGGGACAAACATCATCCAACCAAAAGAGGAATACATGGTCTTCGGGGTACCAGAATTGTACCGCCACCATCAATAGGTTCCACTCAATAGGACGATTGCGCCACAAGGAGACTCGACACATGTTAAAAGCATCATAGTCGACATTATAAGAGCAAATCGCTTCCAAGGCTTCGAGGTAGTTAGTAAATTCAATGCTACCAGGGAGAGCCATCTTGCAAAACTAATAGATAATGGGCAAATAGGTAAGAGTGCAAAGGTGTGATGAAAACACTCCACCCTTCCCCCTTTTTATACTTGAGAACCCTCACAAGAGACATAATCCCTGCAGAAATCGAAGGGAATCCTACCCCATAAAGTGCAAAAGGCTGAAGAGGGTACCATTCAAAGCTTTGAATTGATGGGACTGGATTGAACTGCCGATAGGTAGGGCAGGGTGCTTGCCGATCGGCAACCCCCCCATTTTAGAAATTTCCCTTTTTCCTCTTTTGTCAAATAAAAAAAAAACTCAATAAAAATAAATTGATATTCTCAACAGAATTTCAAAATCCCTTTTCCTCCTTATATAATTTCCCTTTTAAATAAAAACTTTCCTTCAAAAATTCCAAAAATACTCCTTTTTACGGTCTCAGCAGCAAAGTAAAAAGCGCATGTGCATGCATTCATTCATCATTAATAAAAGATAATAAAAAACTCCATTGCATTGCATCTATTTGTGTTACATTAATTTTGCAGGAAATAAAAAGAAAAAGCAAAAACAACGGGACTCAGCCCGAACCCACATTCTCTCTCTCTCTCTCTCTCTCTCTCTCTCTCTCTCTCTCTCTCTCTAAGAGATTCCACCCCTACGACGTGCTCTCTTTCCCCCACGGCGAGACGATGCGCCATCACTACCCGAGCTAGAATCCTCTCCGGACGAAGCAGACGACACCAAGTAAGAAGGAACAGGAACCGCGTCCTGAATATGGGCACTCGTCGAGGATATCTAGTCTCTGATGTCCCTTAGCCAAGTGGTCGACACTCGGACTTGCTGCAAGGAAAGAAAAAATCAGTATCAAAGCATAGATAACCAAAATAGAAAAGAAAAGAAGAACAAAAAGGTATACCGCAGGTCGGAGGATCTCCTCTGTCAAAACCAACTCCTCCGGATCCATCGCATGAGGACGGTGCAACATAGGCACTATCCCTCCATCAGCCTGCCGAATGTTGTACGAGGGGGTATGCAACCGTATAAAAGGAACATCTGAAGTCGCTGTGACAACCCGCTATCCGGAATAAAGGGTGGCCAGCCCTATACCCCGATAAAATAGGAAGTCATTGATAAATATCATTCTCAGCATCACAACAATATGTAAAGTATAAGGAATAACCACTCTATATTCCAGAAAACGGGTTATCAAAAACTTTGATTTGAAATAAAAAGAAAACATTTTCAACAACCCATAATAGAAATAGAGGGTGGAAACCCCCACAAGCGTAAATAAGAAAACCAAAAGATACAAAGGATCGAAAGAAACGTCGGTAAAAAACAACCATCCAAAATACAAATAGTACCAAGTATTACATAATAGATTCATTATACAATTACAACGGTTTGGGCCACATGCCCGAATAAACTGATCATAACTAGAAAACATAAACGGAGGCGTCTACACAAAATCCCGTGAAACCCGCACGATGTCACGGCTCCTCAAAACATGTGGTAGGAAAGGTCATTTCGGGCGACCGTGCGGCGAAACACCTGAACGGAGTATACATATATATATATATATACAACAAGAAAGGAAAACCGGTCAGGGCCGGGTATATGTGATCAATAGATAAATGACAGGTATGACAATGATGCACAGTTAAGCAAATTTTTGATAGTCTAGCATGGTAACATCATCTAAGGAACTAAAACTGATAAAGGACTACATGGAGTGAGATTCAAATAAAACAGAATTGAAAGCACTTATGAGCCTTTAACATCTTTCATCATATTTCCATTTCAGTCTTCTTTTCCATTCCTTATCAGGAATATAATTATCATCATGTGCTCTATATGGCACTCAACTCAATAGCATGCTCTTTGTGGCATAAATTTGCTCTTTATGGCATTCATATTCCATCGAGTCCAACTCGATAATTAGAATAGTCATAAATATAAATATAACGATTCTAAGACCGCCCGTCCGGGTTTCCCCACTGTGGGCGTCCCTAAATAACCATCATCTTCCAGGGCCTAACATAAGACAACCTGGGATCCTATCGAAATCGTCGGGAAGCGGCCATATGCCTGCGGGGTAGTCAAGACCACACCCAGAATCTCCTACCCATCGCAGAAAGAAAATAAAACAAACGCTCATATGGCCTAGGACTATATCCACCCTGCATTCATTAGCCAGGGGGCTTCACCTCTCGCACGGACTTCCCTTAAGATGGTATTTAGAGAGGTGTGTAACATCCATTTATTAATTTCCATTACATGATTTAGTAAATTATCATTTACCTTATCAATTTCCCGTTTTAATAATTGTACAAGCTAAATCGGGACTATACGTGATTACGTACCGTCATAACATCCTCGATAAGAAATTCAGACTCCAAAGTTATTCACAAAGCCTCTTTTAGGCTTTAATATAAACCCTCAAGTCAAATCTAACTCGAGTCGAATTCTAAAGTCTCCAAATTGACCTTAATATATTCTAGACCCTTATAAAGCTACAAGACGAAAGTGATGCTCAAGCATCACCTTAAATCCCCCCCCCCCCTGGACTGAACCCTAGATGAACCCTTTCGAGTCTAGGATGTCGACCCAACTCAACTAGTACTCTAAACACTATATTTACTTCATTTAAGAAGGTCCCTAATCAATAATCCTAAAGAAAAGGGGTTAAAAATGAAAAAGAAAAATTTGAAAAGTGCAGGACTACCGAATCGATTCGCCCCCTTGGCCGAATCGATTCGGCCAAAAACTTTGGGTTTCTGCATAACTGCCGAATCGATTCGGATGAATTTCGAATCGATTCGGTTCACAAGACCTGGGCACTGGACTTAACCGAATCGATTCGCCAAGGGGGCCGAATCGATTCGGGCCTGTGATTTTGCCAAGAATTGGCTATGGAGTCTTGGACTCCATTTTCTACCCCAACTCAAATTTCTTCAAACCAAACTTATATACCAACACTAAAATAACATCAATGATACTATTGATCATCTAAAACCTCATGAATCATCTTTGAGTGAATCAAAACCCAAAAATACATATGAAAACCCTAAGTTTGCTAAACTAAAATCAATACACCATTACCACAACAAATCATCTATCTCAAGATACAAATAGCAAGTAAAAACTTGCCTTGATTCAGCAAATTGCAGATTTCTTGGTGTAGTGGCAAATCTTCTCTCAATCTCCAAGTCTTTCTCTCTACTCTTCCCTTTCTCTCTTTGGTTTTTGGAAGGAAATTAGGGGAAATTGGAAGACTTAGAAGACTTAAGCCGTGACCTAAGACAAATATCCCACTAAATTAACTAATAGTGCGATAAAATAATACGCAACTGCATAATTAAGGCACAACCAGTCAAAAATGCCCAAAGCTTCAAAATACAATATGGTACATTATCTGACTATTTCGCACGTTCCGGAATCAACTGCAACCTCCAAATTATCATTTGGACATTTTAAAATTCAATTTAGGTTCCGGTCTCATAATTTAGCCAAATATCATTTTTAATTCAGATGATATTAATAAGCATGACATAGCAATATTTACCCATAGATATGATATGTATGCAAACTCACAATAAATATCAACTTTCTACATTGAATTAACATTCAAATCATAACCCAACACTTGTCTTTAATTACTATACTAAGTAATTACTATAAAATAGGGTCCCATAAGCGAGGGTTATTACATACTCCCCCTTTATGAGGGAATTTTGTCCCCAAAATTCAGGCGTACCTCATAAGAAAAGATGTGGATATCTCTCCCGCATCTCATCCTCACGTTCCCAAGTTGATTCGTTAGCATGATGATGACTCCAATGAACTCTCACTAGGGGCACCACACGAGATCTTAACTTTTGCTCCCCAAACTCAAGGATAGCAACCGGTTGTTCTTCATAAGAAACATCGGGCTGCAATTCGATATCTTCGAAAGGAATGTGCCAAAGGGCACCTTCACACCTTCTGTACTTCTTCAAAGAGGAGACGTGAAATACGTCATGGATTTGTTGTAAGGGTTCCGGCAAGGCAAGTTGGTATGCCACGGGACCAACCTTTGCAATCACCGGGAAAGGTCCAACAAAGCGGGGTGCAAGCTTTCCTTTCTTCCCAAAACGTTTAATGCCCTTCATCGGGGACACTCGCACTGACACTTGGTCTCCCACCTCCAATTCCATATGTCTCCTACCCGCATCGGCATAACTCTTTTGACGATCTTGGGCTATCCGTATGCGATTTCGAATAAGCTCAATCTTCGAAGAAGTATCTTGGATCATTTCAGGTCCAAAGAATTTATTATCACCCACTTCCAACCAACAAGCGGGAGATCTACAAGGCCTGCCATACAGAGCTTCATAGGGTGCCATTCCAATAGTGAATTGGTATGAGTTGTTGTAAGCAAACTCAACCAACGGAAGGTATTGTTCCCAACTGCCTTTAAAGTCGAGTATGCACATACGAAGCATATCCTCCAACATCTGGTTTACCCTTTCGGTCTGACCGTCTGTTTGAGGATGATAGGAAGAGCTTAACTTCAACTCGGTCCCCATTTCTCCTTGGAAACTTTGCCAAAAGTGGGACACAAATATCTTATCTCGATCGGATACAATATTCAAAGGTACCCCGTGGAGTCTGACGATCTCCTCAATGAACAACTGGGCATAACGAGTGGTATCATAATCGGTGCGCACGGGCAAGAAGTGTGCCGACTTAGTCAAACGGTCGACAATCACCCAAATGGAGTCATGACCCTTTTGCGATCTAGGTAGGCCAGTAATAAAGTCCATCGAAATACTCTCCCATTTCCATACGGGAATCTCGAGCGGTTGTAACAAACCGGTCGGTCGCTGGTGGTCAATCTTAACCAACTGACAAGTAGTGCATTGGGACACAAACTCTGAGATATCCCTCTTCATACCCGCCCACCAATACAAACGACGCATATCTTGGTACATCTTGTCCCCGCCTGGATGCACCGTGAACTTGGACCCGTGGGATTCCGCCATCACTGTACGTCTCAAATCCCCATCGTCGGGAACCACAAGTCTTCCATGGAGGCGTAGTCCACCCTCGGAACCAATCGAGTACGACTCCGCTCCCTCAGACAACAACTGGCGTGTATGGTCTTGACAAACTTTATCTCTTTTCTGAGCTTCCACAATCTTTGTTATAATCGTGGGAGTAACCGTCATCACGGAAATGAATGCTCTCACTCCTGCATCCTCTAGACTGAGTTCTTTCCACTTAGCTTTCCACACCTCAGCTAAGTCTCCATCAGGCTTTCTACTCAAGGCATCTGCTACAACATTCGCCTTCCCGGGGTGATAATGAATATCAAATTGGTAGTCTTTCACAAACTCCAACCAACGACGCTGGCGCATATTCAAATCCTTTTGGGAGAATAAGTATTGTAGCGATTTGTGGTCGGTGAACAGACTAAACTTTTCCACTAAGAGATAATGCCTCCATATCTTCAAGGCAAATACAACGGCGGCGAATTCCAAGTCATGTACCGGATAGTTCCTCTCGTGAGGCTTCAACTTACGAGAAGCGTACGCAATGGGTTGTCTCTCTTGTTGAAGAACACCTCCTAACCCCAGAAGAGATGCATCGGTGAAGACGAGATATTCCAATCCCGACTTTGGCAATGCCAGGACCGGAGCCGAAGTTAATCTATCCTTGAGCTCATCGAAACCCGCTTGACAGGAACTGTCCCAAACAAATCTTACTCCTTTCCGGGTCAAATTCGTCAATGGGCTAGCAACCTTAGAAAAGCCCTTAATGAATAGACAGTAATACCCAGAAAACTACGAACTTCAGTGGGCGTCATGGGCTGACCCCACTCCTTTACTGCGATCACCTTACCCGGATCCACAGACACGCCCTGGGATGACACCACATGCCCCAGAAACTGAACTTCCTTCAACCAAAAGCCACACTTCTCAAACTTTGCATACAATTGATGATCTCTCAATCTCTGCAGGACCAACCGCAAGTGAGCAGCGTGATCCGACTCTGTCTGAGAATAGACTAGGATGTCATCGATAAATACAATGACAAACTGGTTAAGGAAATCCCGAAACACCCTGTTCATAAGGTCCATAAACACTGCAGGGGCATTGGTTAGCCCAAAGGGCATAACCAAGAATTCATAATATCCATAACGGGTCAAAAAGGCCGTCTTAGATACATCTTGCTCTCGTATTCTCAATTGGTGATACCCCGTCCTCAGGTCGATCTTGGAGAAGTAGGAAGCTCCCCTAAGTTGATCAAACAAGTCGTCGATGCGAGGTAAAGGGTATTTATTCCGGATGGTGACTTTATTCAACTCTCTATAGTCCACGCACAACCGGAGAGAACCGTCCCTCTTCTTTACAAACAACACCGGAGCGCCCCATGGTGAGGTACTACGCCTAATAAAACCCTGCTCCAGTAGCTTCTGAATCTGATCTCTCAGCTCCCTCATCTCCACAGGAGCCATTCGATAAGGAGCTTTGGCGATCGGTCGAGTTCCCGGCATTAAATCAATCACAAACTATATTTCCCCACTTGGAGGTAATCCCGGTATCTCCCGAAAAATATCTTCAAAGTCCCTAACTATTGGAAGAGAATTTAGGGAAACCACGACATCTCTAGATGCATCTTCCGCAATACAATATAGATAAGCACTCGTGCTCCCTTCCATACAAGGCATAACTACCAGGAACATCTCTTGTCCCGGAACTGCAAAAACTATACTCTTCCCGTAACAATTCACTATAGCACGGTACTTCACTAGCCAATCCATACCCAAAATTACATCGTACCCGACCATATCAAGGACGAGTAAATCGGCCTCAAAACATAAGTCACCAAGATTAATTCCTACATTTTTACATACGAAGAAAATCAATGAGCCATCGCCCATAGAGGATTCGACGCTAGTGAAGGTACTTTCAGCAGATTTTATCAAACCTGTAGTCTGAGTAAAACTTCTAGAAATAAAGGAGTGTGTAGCACCCGTATCAAATAGGATTCGACCCATATGCCCATGAATGAGAAACTTACCCTCGATCGCTGGTGGTGCAGGAGGAGCTAGAGGAAGCAGAGCCTCCTGAATATGGTAAACCCGACCATACTGCAATTGCCCCTGTTGAGGAGGAGCAATCGGATTAGGAGCCTGGGGCAGAAACTGTACATACGGCTGCTGTGGGGCCCTTGGAAGATTCCCTCCAACCAATTGAGGACACGCCCTTTTAAAATGGCCTATCTCCCCACACTGGAAACATTTAGTTGTCGTATTATCCTGATTCCTTCCTTGGTTATTTCGGAACTGCCCCACACCTCGGCCCTGTTGGCCCTTACCTCCATTTCCACCTCTACCTCCCTGTGGTTGCTGACCACCTTGACCCTGCCTGTTGTTATTGTTGTTGCCACCAGTAATAAACCCACCGAAACGTTGATGCTTGGTCGAATCCCCCTGCTGAGGATCCCTCTCAACCTGCTTGTTCCCCGTGGATTGGGACGAAGAAGATGTTCCCCCTCCGCTCCCAGTTCCTCCCTGCCTCACCGCTTGCCCCGCAACTACAGCCTTCTTCTTGTTTTGCAAAAACAATCTATGCTCTTGACAGTGAAGTAAAGCAGCATTCATCACATCACCAAAGGTCACTAGAGATGGATTTCCCAGCAAATGTTGTTTTATTCGCCAGTGCAAACCTCCCACAAACTTGGAGATCCTCTTCGCTTCTGGAGTTACTTCATCCGGTATAAAACTTGCTAACCGGGTAAACTCCTCCTCATACTCGGCAACCGATCTCTCCCCTTGTACCAAATCCTGAAGCTTCCTCTGCATTTCCCTCTGAACTGCAGGAGGGAAATACTTTCCATCAAACAAAGCCCAAAAATTTGTGATGGATATAGTATCCCTTTGTTCGGGTGTCGTCATTGACTCCCACCAGTGCAAGGCCGGTCCGACCAGCTTGAAGGTAACGAGAATTTGCTTTTTCTCCTCACTACACTCCACCATCCTAAGATGGCGCTGCATATCTCTCTTCCACTGGTTCGCCTTGATAACTTCCGAACCTCCCTCGAATTACGGGGGATGTCCCTTAGGAAAGACTCCCTCACCCGTTCCCACTGAGAAGGTACCGTAGGAACTAGTGCTTCTTGTCCCCTAACTTGAGCTTGTGGCATTTGTTGAGCCACTGCAGTCATCGCGGCGTTGATAGCTTGGGCCACAATATTTGCCACTTCAGCGGCACTGATATCCCCTGCTGCGGTGGAGGACCAAACTCATCCTCAACAACCCTATTACGTCTAGCGGGACGTCCTCTCTTCGGCGGCATCTGAGATAAAGACGAGATAGAGTTAAAACATAATATAAGACAATCTATTTAGCAGAAGATCGCATACATAGGCAGCAAAACAATCCTAACATTAAGTTCTATATCAAAGAACGCTACGGTAGAACGTGACAAGTCCGCATAGATCCTAAAGACTCTAGAACCTGATGCTCTGATACCATCTGTGACAACCCGCTATCAGGAATAAAGGGTGGCCAGCCCTATACCCCGATAAAATAGGAAGTCATTGATAAATATCATTCTCAGCATCACAACAATATGTAAAGTATAAGGAATAACCACTCTATATTCCAGAAAACGGGTTATCAAAAACTTTGATTTGAAATAAAAAGAAAACATTTTCAACAACCCATAATAGAAATAGAGGGTGGAAACCCCCACAAGCGTAAATAAGAAAACCAAAAGATACAAAGGATCGAAAGAAACGTCGGTAAAAAACAACCATCCAAAATACAAATAGTACCAAGTGTTACATAATAGATTCATTATACAATTACAACGGTTTGGGCCACATGCCCGAATAAACTGATCATAACTAGAAAACATAAACGGAGGCGTCTACACAAAATCTCGTGAAACCCGCACGATGTCACGGCTCCTCAAAACATGTGGTAGGAAAGGTCATTTCGGGCGACCGTGCGGCGGAACACCTGAACGGAGTATACATATATATATATATATACAACAAGAAAGGAAAACCGGTCAGGGCCGGGTATATGTGATCAATAGATAAATGACAGGTATGACAATGATGCACAGTTAAGCAAAAGATGATAGTCTAGCATGGTAACATCATCTAAGGAACTAAAACTGATAAAGGACTACATGGAGTGAGATTCAAATAAAACAGAATTGAAAGTACTTATGAGCCTTTAACATCTTTCATCATATTTCCATTTCAGTCTTCTTTTCCATTCCTTATCAGGAATATAATTATCATCATGTGCTCTATATGGCACTCAACTCAATAGCATGCTATTTGTGGCATAAATTTGCTCTTTATGGCATTCATATTCCATCGAGTCCAACTCGATAATTAGAATAGTCATAAATATAAATATAACGATTCTAAGACCGCCCGTCCGGGTTTCCCCACTGTGCGCGTCCCTAAATAACCATCATCTTCCAGGGCCTAACATAAGACAACCTGGGATCCTATCGAAATCGTCGGGAAGCGGCCATATGCCTGCGGGGTAGTCAAGACCACACCCAGAATCTCCTACCCATCGCAGAAAGAAAATAAAACAAGCGCTCATATGGCCTAGGACTATATCCACCCTGCATTCATTAGCCAGGGGGCTTCACCTCTCGCACGGACTTCCCTTAAGATGGTATTTAGAGAGGTGTGTAACATCCATTTATTAATTTCCATTACATGATTTAGTAAATTATCATTTACCTTATCAATTTCCCATTTTAATTATTGTACAAGCTAAATCGGGACTATACGTGATTACGTACCGTCATAACATCCTCGATAAGAAATTCAGACTCCAAAGTTATTCACAAAGCCTCTTTTAGGCTTTAATATAAACCCTCAAGTTAAATCTAACTCGAGTCGAATTCTAAAGTCTCCAAATTGACCTTAATATATTCTAGACCCTTATAAAGCTACAAGACGAAAGTGATGCTCAAGCATCACCTTAAATCCCCCCCCCCCCTGGACTGAACCCTAGATGAACCCTTTCGAGTCTAGGATGTCGACCCAACTCAACTAGTACTCTAAACACTATATTTACTTCATTTAAGAAGGTCCCTAATCACTAATCCTAAAGAAAAGGGGTTAAAAATGAAGAAGAAAAATTTGAAAAGTGCAGGGCTACCGAATCGATTCGCCCCCTTGGCCGAATCGATTCGGCCAGAAACTTTGGGTTTCTGCATAACTGCCGAATCGATTCGGATGAATTTCGAATCGATTCGGTTCACAAGACCTGGGCACTGGACTTAACCGAATCGATTCGCCAAGGGGTCCGAATCGATTCGGGCCTGCGATTTTGCCAATAATTGGCTATGGAGTCTTGGACTCCATTTTCTACCCCAACTCAAATTTTTTCAAACCAAACTTATATACCAACACTAAAATAACATCAATGATACTATTGATCATCTAAAACCTCATGAATCATCTTTGAGTGAATCAAAATCCAAAAATACATATGAAAACCCTAAGTTTGCTAAACTAAAATCAATACACCATTACCACAACAAATCATCTATCTCAAGATACAAATAGCAAGTAAAAACTTGCCTTGATTCAGCAAATTGCAGATTTCTTGGTGTAGTGGCAAATCTTCTCTCAATCTCCAAGTCTTTCTCTCTACTCTTCTCTTTCTCTCTTTGGTTTTTGGAAGGAAATTAGGGGAAATTGGAAGACTTAGAAGACTTAAGTCGTGACCTAAGACAAATATCCCACTAAATTAACTAATAGTGCGATAAAATAATACGCAACTGCATAATTAAGGCACAACCAGTCAAAAATGCCCAAAACTTCAAAATACAATATGGTACATTATCTGACTATTTCGCACGTTCCGGAATCAACTGCAACCTCCAAATTATCATTTGGACATTTTAAAATTCAATTTAGGTTTCGGTCTCATAATTTAGCCAAATATCATTTTAAATTCAGATGATATTAATAAGCATGACATAGCAATATTTACCCATAGATATGATATGTATGCAAACTCACAATAAATATCAACTTTCTACATTGAATTAACATTCAAATCATAACCCAACACTTGTCTTTAATTACTATACTAAGTAATTACTATAAAATAGGGTCCCATAAGAGAGGGTTATTACAGTCGCCGTCGCCGCAGTTGCCATCGAACCACCACCACTGTGGGAAGATCCCACCACCCGACTCGAACCCGTAGAAAGGAAGGGAAGGGCATCATATATGTTGGGCACCATCAACCAACTCATCACAAAGTCCATATAGTCATACGGCACAGCCGTATTAGTGTACAACAAGTAGAACTCGCCGATTATCGCCGCTATCCTCTTATCCTCCGACAGCAGTCGCTCTCGCCTCATAAATGTAGGAGGCTGCGCAGGTGGCACCACCACCTCCTCCTCGGTAATCTGGCGAACTACCCTCTCCTCGGAATACGAGGAATGGCCAAACTCATGCGCCAGCAAACGCCTCATCTGCGCGTTCGCCCCGGTCGTCCTCTCATCCTGAATGGCTGTCCCTCAGGGATAAGAGGTCACCTAAAAACCTCCAAGAAAGCATAAATCAATACAAGATCAGAAGGTGCAAAAACCAAGACTAAAATGGAAAGGGTCTCACCCCACCACTGGTCAGGTCATTCAAGACCTGACGCATCGCCTCCAAAGAGAGATATCCCTTTGACTACCGATTGGGCTTACTCCATCGATACAATTAGCAGAAGTACCCAACAGTGTCATCCTTCAAAGCGATCAGCGGGGTATTGCACCCAATCACCTCATAGAACCACGTCTGAATTCATAAAACAAAAAGAGACGCATAAGGAAAATGCGAATGCATGAAAGGAAAATGCGAATGCATGAAAATAAATGCGTAAACTGAAGAATACCTCAAGAAGGTACGTGGATCCAGTAAAGGTCTACCAAAAGCATCGGTTGAATGCATCTAGAGAAAGTTAAAGGGTCACCAAAGTCAGACTCCACCAATCATAGAAAAGGAAGTTCGAAAACATCCTCTGGTACGGCAAGAACCACAAATGGACGACGTTGCCGCTCGATGCCACCATGAAACCTCCCAACACCAGCAAAATGAATAATCGGGCCATCTGCCTCACTTGTAGATCATCCTCCACCTCAATTACCCTGCCCAACAGAACATCCTTCAGTAGGGGAAGACGGATAGAATCCCCAGAGACTATGCTCCCTACATCACCAAGTTCCGCACGCACTACCTCCGATCTCACCCACAAAGAGCAATCCACCTCTATTTGCTCTCCGTCATAATCCAACCCCAACAACTGCTGCACATCTATGGGAGTTACAGATCATATCCCCAAAGCCGAAATGGAAGGTGTGAGTAGTATCCCACCACCTCTCTCCTAAAGCGCACAGGATCGCTGTCGAACGAGGCGTCTCATCCAGCGCAGATGTCAACCTCCCAAAACTTGTCGATGATACCACCCAACGCACCACAGGTGGAAGATGCTCCCAGACATCCCTGAGCCTCGTCGTTCCGTGGGAACGCATGTTCTTCAAAGAAATATCAGACTGGAAAAAAGGAAAAATCTCATCAGAAGCCTCATAAGAAAAAAAAATCACCAAAAAGAAAGGAATGCCAAAAGTTAGGTTACTTACATAACCGTCGGGGATCACTCTCGAAGAGCGATGACACGATGGCTCCCGCATCAAAGTCCACTCATCCGCAACAGGCTCAAACGCATCAAAGGAGTTCTCAATCCCTAAAGCAAGAGGCTCCCTGGCCCTCCACTCCACATTCGCCCAGTCGTCAACGGTCAACCACTCCTTGTGGACTGCAGTGCTCACAAAAGTGGCTAGGAAGAAGCCATTGATTGACACTGACTCCTTACCTTCTCAAGGCAGTCCAAAAGTCTGTGGCACTACCGAATGGCACCCCTCACACCATGCCGACCGGCACCCCCCTTAAAATTTCGTACGGAAATTCCCAGAAAATACCAGAAAGCCCCAATAAATCCTCGAAAAATTCCTAAAAATCCCAGGAAGGATTCAAAACATTTTCACCAGGAAAATTACGCATTTCCTCAAGAGAAACCCCCTTTTCGCAGCAAAATCTTCAAAAAACCAAGTAAATCTCCTCCCGGCAAAGCCCCGGAGGACCTCTAAGGATCATCTGATCACTTTCCCAGCGGAGTTCTTCCAGCAACAAAATTGGTTGTTCCCCCCTGCGAGGCCTCCTAAAGAAACAAAAGCTTCCCCAGCTATCAGCTCCCCTGCTCAGATCAAAATCATAAAGCACTTTCTCCAGCAGAATCGAAATCTTTATCCACTCTTAGGTCAGAATTGACCTCGGTCTTGGATCATCACCTGAGTTAGGTCAGAATTGACCTCGATCCTCGGTCGTCACCACTCTTAGGTCAGAATTGACCTCGGTCTTGGATCGTCACCTGAGTTAGGTCAGAATTGGCCTCGATCCTCGATCGTCACCACTCTTAGGTCAGAATTGACCTCGGTCTTGGATCGTCACTTGAGTTAGGTTAAAATTGACCTCGGTCCTCAGTCATCACCACTCTTAGGTCAAAATTGACCTCGATCTTAGATCGTCACCTGAGTTAGGTAAAAAATGACCTCGATCGTCACCACTCTTAGGTCAGATTTGACCTCGGTCTTGGATCGTCACTTGAGTTGGGTCAGAATTGACCCCGGTCCTTGGTCGTCACCACTCTTAGGTCAGATTTGACCTTGGTCTTAGATCATCACCTGAGTTGGGTCAGAATTGACCCCAGTCCTCGGTCGTCACCACTCTTAGGTCAGAATTGACCTTGGTCTTGGATTGTCACCTGAGTTGGGTTAGAATTAACCCCGGTCCTCGATCGTCACCACTCTTAGGTCATAATTGACCTCGGTCTTGGATCGTCACCTGAGTTGGGTCAGAATTGACCCCGGTCCTTGGTCATCACCACTCTTAGGTTAGAATTAACCTCGGTCTTGGATTGTCACCCGAATTAGGTCAGAATTGACCTCGGTCCTCGTCGTCACCACTCTTAGGTCAGAATTGACCTCGATCATGGATCGTCACCTGAGTTGGGTCAAAATTGACCCCAATACTTGGTGGTCACCACCCTTAGGTCAGAATTGACCTCGGTCATAGATCATCACCTAAGTTGGGTCAGAATTGACCCCGGTCCTCAATCGTCACCACTCTTAGGCTAGAATTGACCTCGGTCTTGGATCGTCACCTGAGTTGGGTCAGAATTGACCCCGGTCCTCCGTCGTCACCACTTTTAGGTTAGAATTGACCCCGATCCTTGGTCATCACCACTCTTAGGTCAGAATTGACCTCGGTCTTGGATCGTTACTTGAGTTGGGTCAGAATTAACCCCGGTCCTCGATCGTCACCACTCATAGCTCAGAATTGGCCTCGGTTATTAGATATTCAACTTAATCCCACAGATCTAGCTTTGACCCCTAAAAATGGTCAACCCCAGCACACCCCTCAGGTCCTCAGAATCATCCTCGACCCTCTGAATCGGTCATACTCCCTCAAAATCATCATGTGGTGTCTATTCGACAGTTCTTATTTGTTCCAAACTCGCCCGTTAAGGGGCTCTGTAGACACCCCATTCGGTTACCCCTAACTCTCCTAAGGTCCCTAGCACCTCCCTTCATCACTACAAACCCAGGTCATGTCTCGAGTACTGACCTGGAAGCCATAGAGCACCCCCAGGCTCCATTTGACCAAAACGTCAAACTCTTCAGCTCGACTAAAGCTGAATGAATCTTTGAAGGTAACTAAATTCTCTTTCCAATGATCCATCCCGTGCATAATTCTGACTTACCAAGCGAAAGAAGGATCCGTTTGCGTCTGAAACTTGATCCGGAGGCCACCGGCGCTCCCGAGCTCTGTTTGACCTAAGTCAACTCATCAGCTCGATCGAGGCTGAATGAATCTTTGAAGGGAACTTAATCCCCTTTCGAATGGTCTAATCCGTATGCGATTTCGATTTTTCATTCGGATGAACGATCCGTTTGACTCCAAAAGGTCACCAAATGCTTCCAGGGCCCAGTTGACCAAAGTCAACTCTCCACACCAGGTCAAACTCTTTGGAATGTCGAAGTACATCTCCTAACATTTCCAACGGTTCGCCCCATGCGCAATTCGAACTTACCATACGGACGAACGATCCCTTTGCGTCCGATGATTCCCCGTCTAATGGACCGACAAACGCTTTCGAGCCATATTTGACCCAAAGTCAACTCCCAAACCTGGGAGCGGTCCAAAGTACTTTCAACGGTTTCTGAATTACCTTTCCAATGGTCTACCCCGTGTGCAATTCTGACCAACGGTTTGCCCTCGGCAACCGATTTTCCAAAAAGGCCTGAAACACACTCCCAAACGGCAGGTTCCAGACCCTGCCTATCGACAGGTGCCGATAGGTAGGACCAGGTCTATGCCGATCGGCAGTGACCTAGGCCGATAAAAGGAGGCCTTCACCTCATTTGTAAGAAGGTCCAACTTTCTCAACCTTCTCTCTAAATTCTCTTAAATTCGCAATAACTTATTTTTTTTATTGCTTAGCACTTTTATTATCTCATCTCACGCATCTTAATATACTTTTTTATTTAGGTATTATTGTACTACTCTTATTTTATAAATAAAACCCGAAAAAATAAGAAAAAGAGGGTTTGCTCATAAATTCCAAATCGGGATTCTCATACTTTTCTCATAACTAAAGCACTTTTTCTACATACACACACACACTCACAAATAAGAGATCCCCCATTTGAATTTATGGGATAAACCCCACCCCTCATTTTGTATGCGAACTACGTGAACTTTGATGCCTTTATAGGCTACGTAGGCATCTCGGAGTAAAACTCGAGACTCGAGTCCTTTTTCTCACTTTTCTCTCATTTTCTATCTTCTCTAAATCTAATCTTCTTATATTCTATATACTTGGTCTTAGTGACGTATTACTCCATATGCGTTATCATTCCATTATAACGATCAACGTAGGGGTAATCGTGTAAATCTTATTTTTCTAATATTATTTTTATACGTTCCTACGGATGACTCGCTTTATCTCTTCCATGATACAAGTCGAGGATTACTATCTCCACTATATATATACACATGCACACATATCGGGGAAAAATAAAGGAAAATAACAAATATCCACGTGAGACCGAAAGGGTGGAATGGGTGCCTAACACCTTCCCATTTCGTAACTAAGCCTCCGAACCCTTCTCGAATCATTTTGGTTTTGCATGCACCAGTATGTCTTTGGATGCCGTCCTTCGGGATGGCTTCCCCTTTTTCTTTTGTCTGTTTTGAGTAAAATAGACTGGCGACTCTAAATCTCTCTACACTTTTACACCTCATCTCAAACGACGTCGGCCGAAGCGCTCCCGAGAGGGATGCGCGGTACCCGAAGATCCTTACTTTGCGCGCCCTCTCACGGGCGAGGATTGGGGATGGCCGCACCGTGCACACTGTTTTCTTGTCAATCATTTGTCGCATGAGTATCCAGTTATTTTCTCTCCACCTGAACCCACCATTGAACATGTGTAACCATATGACACTGTTTTTGAACCACTCTCGACGTATTCTCACGACATATCCAATGCCGAAGGGTATGAGTACCGAAGCTATTCATGGGGACCTAAACACCCTTCCATGCAATATGAATCCCAACACCATATTGTGGATCCTTACGGTTTCCAACAGTAGTCATCGCCACCTTGTGCACCTCATACCAATAAGTCCCCGTACTATGCTCCTCGTGTTGATTAACTTTTTATCTCTCACGGAGGTTCTTCTCCCGTGTATGACCAACTTGACCCCATTACCCACACTTAATATGAGTATTCTCCACATCCTGGTGTTTCTAGTGGGTTGTGTCCACCTTCACCACCACCGCCACCCACTACCACTTCCTCACCACCTTGCATATCCGTTCTAGAGAGCCTCTTGTAAAAGTTTGCGCACACTCTTCAATCTCAAAATGAATCCCTTCAAAGGCTTGAACACCAATTGAATGAATTTGAGTGTGCGAACGAGTCATATTTCATCCCAAGTCAACCCATTGTTGCACCCGTGTTGGACAATGATGTGTCGTCTTATGCCACTAATTTTGAGTGTGACCAACCCTATCATCCTGAGAATCTTGAAGTTGAGACCAACCCGTGGTTTAGGCCCCAAGTTGACAATTGTGTTGACATATCCATTGATTGTGAGACTGATCCTACACCGCCCTACCCTCTCGAACCTACTATTGAGGTTCGCCTTTCTCTTTCCATAGAATCCTTATTTATGCCCGAGCCTACACCTTTTGATACTTTCATGCGTGTTCCCGAGGAACAAATTCCTTATAGGTTATATCCAGCTGCGAGTGCTTCCCACTGTCCTAAGATTAAATCCGAGATGGTTTCTACGTCTCTAGATATGGATCTTGTCCCACCATGTTTGGCTCCCGTTGAGTCATATATTAATGTTGATTCTTCGATCTTGGATTTGGATGCCTCATTCGCTTTTTCCACCACTTCGGATGGTGCCTTTCGGGTGGATAAGTTGATCACTCCATCATTTACTTTCCCACCTCCTCCTTCGCATTCCCTTGAGGATCACTCTGAGCCTCATGAGGAGTGTGTATTCCCTACTCTCGAGTTAGATCATCTACCCCTACCCTTTATCCAACCCGACCCTCCTATTGTCCATACCACACCACCACTTGGTTTGGACCTTGTTATTGTGCCCCACATGTTCACATCTACACATTTAGGTCCTCATGTACACCCATCCTCCACTCTAGTGATCCACGACCCCATTTGTGCACTTTTCATCAACCCCACCATCCATGTGAGTATTCATGCTACTCTCCCCATATGTGACACTGAGCTTGTTACTCTATGCACACTATTTCCTTGTGGTGTTGATTTTTTCTAGCTACCACTCCTTGGTGCGTCACGGTGTGACCATTATAATCATCCATTTATAGAAGAGTTGTGCACTTTCTATGAGGCCTTCCCCTTCACTACTGCCATCCATATGTCGCTCCCCATCCAATTGGAGCACTATTCATATAGGGCCCTTGTTGCCCTCACCTTTCGTCTCAATAAGGCCCGTAATTGCTGCTTACTCTCCCCTACCTTTCTCATCCTTACCCTGATACCCACCCACCCATGGTCCACCAATGCTTTGCATCGTGTGATGTACTTTGACGTACAAGTGCATTGTCTTCTTTTAGCCTTTATCTAATAAGACTGATGCCTCAGTCTTGTTTGGGGGTGATTATCATCACCTAATTTTTTTGTCACCCCGTGTTTTCATAGTTCTTATCTTTAGGGTGAGATTGGTTTGGTCTGGCTGAAGAAGTTAAACTTAGCACTATCGAGAGGCAACCCGTTGTTCATTATTTCTGCATATGAGTCTTATCCTGTTTGGGGGTGGTGTTTCACATCACCCAATGATTTTCACATGATTTCTAGACTTGTACATATTTTTGTGTCGCATCTATTCTTCAGGTTTCATCTCTACTCCATCATGCGATACATTTTCATTAGCCATTCATTATGGTAATATCTTTCCTCCCTTGTGCTTCTCAATTTTTTTTATGTAGTTTTAAACATCGAGGACGATGTTCTCTTTTATTTGGGGGTGGAAAATTTAACAAAGTCGTGCCTCTTTTGAAAAAAATTCAGAAACAAGTGATTTTAAATTTTTTGTGCAGTTAAAAATATTTTTTTATGACATGAATTGTCTATCATCCCTCCTTTAGAAATCTCGGAATACGTTTGTTTGACCCAAAAATTACGCTTTTAACCTTAAATTAATTAATACATCTTAAAGCGTACTTGCATTATGAATTCCTAAACTCGAAAATTTTAAACTATCACATTTACAATCAAAAGTTGAAGAGTAATTATATTCTCAAGAGAGCCTTAAAAGATCACTTGTGGCGACTTAAACCCGTGGGATTTGAGCTTTTCACCTTTTTGAGGTTTTTTACATATCTCTGAGTCACAAGTTGACTAAACTTCATTTGGATACCACACTTAGTTGTTGCATGATCTCATTATTTTTTAAATCTTGCTTAATCACTAAGAATCGCATTACTTTCGAGTTGTAAGAAACATGTGTCTTGTAGTTTGTCCCAAGCATTAAACCGATTGTACTATACACTAACTATTTTTCCTTATCACATCCCCATTCACTCATTTTCCATATTCCCCTATCCATATATGTCCCATATACCGTCAACTTATCAATTTCCCATCACCACCATCATTTTTTAGAAAAAGAGTGTTTGAAATTTTCCATGTAAATTGTCTTCATTTGTGTTATGAAAAGAAAAATGCATCGCAATAAAAAAAGAGAAAAAGAAAAAAAAATAGAAAAATGAGAAAAGAAAGAAAGAAGAAAAAAATAAAAAAGAAGAAAAGAAAGCATGCGGTCATAAATTAAAAAAAATGAATATATTAGTTATTCTTGTGTCACACTCTTCTCAAAACACTTCCATCATATCATTCATCTTCTTTATTTTCCCTCATACCTTACATAAATCATATTTTCACCCCTTGGTGATGTGTTCGGGCAAACGAGAAGTCTATATGGTGAAAAACTCGACATTCTTGACATAGTGGTTAGCATTCCTTCATGACATCAGTTTTTTTATGTATCAGTACTTTCTTATAAAGTGTGTGAGACGTTTGAACTTATTTATATTTACTCACATCCTCACACACTAGAGAGATACACTTACCCAATTCTCAGAGAGTTCGATTCAGAGAGATATATCTAGAAAGAGTTGAAGTCAAAGCTTTGATTCTATAAATACGATCTAAGAATTACTCAAATGATACTTAAGATTGTTTCACACTAACACACGTTGATTTTTAGGAAGGATTACGCTTTTGGTATTAAGTAATTTTATATCTCATTTTGATAGTTGAATATAGTGTTCCTTGACGTCCTTTAAGTTGGGTTGTATAGCATTTCATTATCAAAATAAAAAACTGCATTTTAATAAACTTTTGAATTTTGTGGGTATATTTACTGCAAACCCTCACGAGACACCACTCGTCCTGTAGGGCAACCTATAGGTTTAACGGCTTGTTGCACATGCTAAGTGCAATCGCCAGTGCCTGCGAAAGTGGCACACTTTGGTTACTTATCTCTATTTTTTCTCTATTTTTGCTCGAGAACTAGCAATGTTCTGTTTGGGGGTGGTGTGATAAGCACCCAAAAGTGTATATTTTATGCCCCGAATAGATGCATTTTAGTTTCTCATTTTTAATAAAGTTGGCCTTATCTTCG
Organism: Sambucus nigra; assembly: GCA_949130495.1. Lineage (NCBI taxonomy): Eukaryota > Viridiplantae > Streptophyta > Magnoliopsida > Dipsacales > Adoxaceae > Sambucus > Sambucus nigra. Next base: position 86,378,603 of record OX422220.1, read on the forward strand.
TATTTTATCAATTTTGCAGGTCGATGTGCTGTTGCGATACAAATAGTGTTAAATCGGCGTAATTGTGACAAAGCAGCGGTGAAAAGCATTAAACAAAGAAATCAAAGCGTCTGTGAAGTCAGAAAGTCTTATTTGAGCTTGCCGAGATCATTTTTGATGCCCCGAACCTAGCCTCGAACCAAGCCTAAACACACACCGAACCCCGTGTGTGTGTTGTGTTTGTACTTTTACTTTTTTAGATTTTTATTTGAGTCGTTTTTATTTTTAAATTTATTTAGAATTTTCTAGAATTTATTTTCTATTTCTTTTTATTTTTTATTTTTATTAGTTTTTAATTATAGTCATTATTTTTAGTTTTGCTAGATTTTATATTTTTAAGACTTTAGGTTTTATTTTTACCTCTTTTGTAGTTTTTATTTTTATTATTTGAGCTTTATTTTTAATAGATTTTATTTATTTTTAGAGGATTTATTTTTTCTTTTAGTGCGTCGAGTATTTGTTTTCATTTATTTATGTTTGTTTTTAGTTTTTAGTTAGTTTATTATTAATATTTTTATTTTATTTTGTTTTATTAGTTTTCTTTTTGAGTCGTGTTTACTGTTTAGAGATAATATTATGTGTCGTGTCATTTTTATTTAGTGAGTTTTATTTTTAGTTGATTTTTATTTTTAGTTTACTTGTTTTTATTTTATTAGGTTTGTTTTTATTATTTTCTTATTTTAATTTATAGGGGTACAAATCAAACACACACACCCTAATCCCATACAAACTCCTACACCTAAAACAAATCCTCCACCCACATCTAACTACCATACACTCTCCCATACTAAACCAACTCACATACCCACACCTCTACCATTCATACACCTTACCACACACCAACCCTCCTCACCATCTTAAACCTCACACCCACTTTATCCCTCCTAAACTCCATTAACCCAACCACCAAACAACCCACTATCTAAACACGTAATCCAATGCCATTTCCAAACCCACATCTGCCCTTAAACCTATCGCGATTCTTGCCTACTGAAATCGAACCCATCGCAACTAAATACCATCAAAGCTGCCTAGCCCCAACGACCTTGTATCCAAAACCATTCCGGCAAAACATCAAACTCGTCGGCGACCCCCTCCAAACTCACCGACGTTCCCCTCCAAAACCATGTCCAACTCCGACTCAAACGCCATTGGAAGATTCCGACCCGAGTTCATCACTACCCATTTCTCCATACATACCAACAAAAAAAAATAGGAGCCACAAAATCAGTTGCCAAATCTAAAAATAAACCCACGTGAGTATAATTCAAATCCATCCAAAATGTCTTTGACTTGGCCAAAAGAAATTCCAAAAATCTCTCAAGAAGAAAACAACATCGTGGGTTATATTATAAAGAGGCATCAGCTCAATTTTAAAGGGACCACTCTCATATCATACGCACAGAGAGAGACTACATATAGAGAGAGAAACAGTGTACATTATGTACATAAAAAAATTTGAAAAAAAAAATTAGCTTAGTTTTAGAATAAATTTTAGGTTTAGGTTTAGTTTTTATTTTTATTTTTATTTTTGTAATCCAATGATGAAATTTGTGAAGAAGTTGGACGCATGTGAAAGCGCATTTCAAGACCTATTTGTGAAAAAAAAATTGTATCTTATTTCTTCCTTCTCTTTTCAATTTATCTCCTTCTTGACATATTATTGATTGTTGTTTATGCACACATGAGAATGTTTGGTTAAACACCCTATTCAAGGGGTGGGATGCACTGCGTAGGATATTAATTTAATTAATTGGTTTCATTAATTTTATATTTCTAGGGTCATTAATTTAGACTTGTGACAAATTAATTTATGTATCGAGAGATAGTAAATTAATTTTAAAAATTAATGTATGATTTTAGGAATAGAACTAGAGATAGGTTTTTCCTAAATCTAAATATTAATTTGGTGTTGAAATTTGAGGATTGATACTATTTTTATTAAATTGATCCTAGCGGGGAATTTTCTTGAAAATAATATAATTATTAATTTTTCATCGTGTGACATTTTTAAATTAGTTTTCTGAAAAAGATATTATTAATTTTATAATTATAACGAGAGTTAGATTATCGATTTAATATTATCATGAAATATTTCAAATTAATAAATTGAGAAATTAAAATAATTGATAATGCGGTGTAATCCCATCTCTTGATATTCTCACATTTTCCACATTCGATTGCACATTATTTTTGGTTATTTAGTCATTTCATAATTTTTAGCATTTATTAGTTGATTTTCCCTTGAAGTTGTTTTAAATAAAAAAAATTAAAAAATAAAAAATATTTTCAGAAAAAAAAATTGAGTTGCAAGTTTTCACAATAATTGTTTCACCTTGGAAGTTGGATTAATACCCGTACTTACCACAATACGAGTTGTTTTAAACAAGTTTTGTAGGTACTCAAGAGAATTTTGAGATTGGCCTTTGAAGACAACGACCACACGCAAAAATCTCTTTATCACTGATGGTGTAAAAAATTGGCCCTAGAAAGACCATCATATTAGTCCACAATCCTGGTGTGCATCACCTTTGCAAAAACTAATATCTTCATCAAGTAACAACTAAGCCTAATACATCAATTGATGAAACCACCCATTGATGTGGAATAAAATTATGTAATTTCCAAGTGTAAGACAATGCTTAAGGACGAATAACATAATCGAGTACTCAACATAAGAATAACAACACTGACAGCTCAAACATACATAAGATAATAAATGGTGCTCCACAATTGAATAAGCAGATCACCATTGTGAAAACTACAAGCGTATTCAGCTAGCTAAAATTACACAAGTTGATTTGTCTGAACTGGAAACATTCCATTAGATCTTAAAATTTAGGGAAAAGTACTATAGAAGTACTATACCATCTCCTTGGTATGAGACTACTAACAAAAAAGGATTGAACAAAATTTAAAAAGTAATGTTTGATAAGATTGAACATTACTTTTTAACATTACATTAAAATTAATGGGTAGTTAATGTGTTTTTTTTGTTAAGGTTCATTAAAATGTTCATCTTTTAGGTTCACTTTTGAACCTCTCCATAGGTTCACTTTTGAACCTCTCCATATATATATATATATATATATATACACTAGCATTCAACCCGTGCAATACACAATCATATTACAATTGGCTACAAAGAATCACACCACATCAATAAAAGAACAATGACATAATAAACACATCATACTAAGATTTTTTATATCAAGGTGACAAATTCATAATTCATGGTGACCAATATTATGTAAAAAGTGTGTGTGTGTGTGTGTGTGTGTGCACATGTACAAAAAGCAGTCATACAATGTGTCAGAAAAGTAGTATTGATATACATGAAGGTTCACAAAACTTTCATCCCTTTCGTGTAGTCACTTAAGTTCTAAAACAATTATTAAAATAGGAATACATTTAAATTGGAAGGTATATCCAATGATTTTGATGTATTATCTTTTCTTAACTTAAAAGTGTATCATCTATGAAGTTTCTCAAATAATATAAAATAATAAAATATATTTACATAAGATTCTGAACTTTATCATTGTAATTTTATTGGAAGAAACAAATCTATAAGAAACATTGCCTCCCATGTTTTACAATTTATGGGGGATCGCTGATAAACAATAATAGTCACCTATTTAACAATCAGAAGCCCTGTGGAAATAAAAGGAATGATATATATGCAAGACTATTAGTGCCCCATAACTATCATTCATTTTCACTATTGTAACAAATCATACCTTTTCATAGACAAACCTTGTTCATGAGCTTGTCATAATTGCATATTGACAAATAGGCAAGCAAGGAGGTAGCCTAATTAGTGCTCCCTGACACCAATGTGAATGATTGAATTACATGCATACACTTTAGCTATTACGATTTCTAAAGACCAAGTTCAATCATTTCCAGTCCCATGGAGAATGACAAATATGTTTTGCTATAACTATTTTCAAAGACCAAGTTCAATCGTTTCCAGTACCATGGAGAATGACATATATGTTTAATTAAATCTATGATATAATCACCAAAAGTGTGAATCAAATATGAAATTCAACACTCACTTTGAACCCATAAATAAATTTGCAAAAACTTGATGAAATAAAAAACAAGAAGATTAAGTACGAAAACATGTTAATGAGTGGTTTTCACTCTACATAATACACACCCGAAACTTATTTTGTTGTAACTACAATAACTTAACAAACTAGAGGGGGAAAATGGTAAGAAAAAGATTTAGGTTTAAGGAAATAAACTTACGAAAACTAAATCACAATAGTGAAACAGTGCCCAAAAAAAGCATGGAGAAAAGTAGGTTTGGGTGTCGATAAATACATGACAATTGCCAAATACTTTCCTTTTATCAACATATTCAAAACAAATAAGAAACTCGTATTTATTTTATGTTGCAATCGTCTATTTTTTCTTTCAATTGCTCTTTTAATTTAAAGAAAACATATCTTCCATATTTATAAGGATCTTTTGTCCCACAAAAAAAAAATTATGAGTGTTGTCTTCTCATTGCCTTTTAACTACAGTGACTTTCTCAAACATGACATTTTCTCCATTTTTAAGTTTACATGCAAGTAGAATTTCATTTGAATTTCAAATAGGCTTTGTCCGACAATTTGGTAAGTTTTTAGTGTGGATGTTATTGAAACAAGAACTTTAAAGCCCCTTGCATCATGCACGGCTAAAAACAAGTTTACTTTTAACAATCGAGTTACTTGTAATAACTAAAATAAAATTATTTGTATAGAATTACTTTATAAATAGAGAGGTATGAGAACCTTTAATGGCCGACCACCAATGGTAGATTTGGGTATGGGCTGATCAAGGGTAAAATCTAGGGCAAATATAAAAAATATATTAGCTTTGGTAAGAAACTCATGCCAAATGCCATATGAAACCCAAGATTCCAGTCCCCTGATCCTAAATTCTCAATTTTTTTTAATTTTTAAATGACAAAAATATACGTGTTAACAGGCTACACTTCCAAAACATAATCTTAACTTCCTTCAAATTGTTGTGGGGTATTATGATTAGAAACTGTATGATTATTTGAGCGGGAAAACCTTTAAGAGGTATTTGAAATTGATGTTTCTAACATATGAAATGGGTTAAATATGAAATAAGTAGTCTTTGGTTATGAAATAAAAAAAATGATAAATTATGAGACATTTATGGCACTTTAAGAGTGTCGCACATGCTTTAGTAGTATAATATTTCTTTACAAGGGGTACATATATTTTTTTGACAAAAATAAGTAAAGATGAAGACATCGACTTGCATAATTTCTGAAGTATGATAAATATTACCTAGATGCACACATATTGTGATAAGTTTCAATTGCTCCTTTTTCTCTCAGAACTTGACTATGTCTTGAGAGAAGTTATAGCTATTTGTTTGACAATGAGTTAAAAAAATTATATTGTTAATGTAATATATCATATTATATATGTCACCAAATGATCACTCCAAGTGATCTACAATATTGCATAATTTAGCTGTTCAATGTGATTTGAAAAAAAAATATTTTATTTTTATTATATTTAAGTAAAATTTGTAGCATCATATTTGAGAAAGATTTGTAGTTATTTATATTATACTTTTTTTTATCCACATTACTTGCTTCCCTATTCAATTTGTTTGGCATCCCTATTCAATTTTATCCGAAATTTTTTTACTTTTAATTTTTTTTATAATTATTTTCATAACTTATTAGGATCATGGTCTGTGGGGCATAAAATACACCACCAATATAGCGTGACACATGGCAAGAGAATTGGTCAATATGACACCCCGTACCCGATCTAGCAAGATAAGGAGCACTAAATCCTTAATAAAGTAGAAGACTAATTACACAAAGAAGCACTATTTTATTATAAGGGAAACTCTAAAAGGATGGGACTTATCCAATTGTAACCCTTAACTCTAAATAAAGGGGAGACCCCCCATTGCGAAAAAAGGGGTTCAAAGGTTGGAGGAACATTGTCATGTAAATTCTCTCAAGTTTATAGTGAAACATTATTGAAGCCCCGTGGATGTAGACCATCAATGGTCAAACAACATAAATCTTTGACTATCTCTCATTTATTTGTATACTCTCATCATGATTGTTGGGCACCCTTTCAGGTGAATTTTTTTACCGCACATAGTCCATTATAATAATTATTGATTTTATTACGAGTTTTGATATAACATCAAAGCTACCATTGCCTTTTCATATAAATAGTTGCATTTTCCATGTTTTAATTAAAGGTTGTCAACATCAACCTCATTGTGTTTCATTTTGAAGATGCAAATCCGTCGGTATGTATTGGCTAAATGTAAAAAGTTAGGAGCAAGTATTGATGCTATACTAGAGCAAAGTTTAAACATTTTCAATTCTCTTTAACTATATTATTGATCATTATAGAACACTAGACTTTGGTAGAGACCTGTTACATTATACATGTTCTGAAAGGTGAATAATTCGTTATATTTTTCATAAAAACAAAACTAATAAGACAAAATACAGTTTACCTTTTAACTATAGAAAAATTTATATAAATAAGAATATCATATCAAATAAATACAATAACAGCAATTAAAATTTATAAAAAAAAATTAAATAACAAAAATCATCTATATACTATTACTAAAACCATTGAAAATATTTGTAATAAAATTATATTGACACTTATTGCTACTTCACATTTTGTAATTTACCAAATTTTTAGAAAAATTGAAAAAAACTAATAACATATGATTAATTTGATGTTGTAAAAATAGTAAGAAAACTATAAATAAAATTATATCATAAAAAATTAACATTGATGTGAATGTAATACTATACAAGTTATATAATAAGAACATTCAAGTGGTATATCAATTTTCAACATTTTATACTTTATTTACTAATGATGATAATTTTACTAACGATTTATGTTTCATGCGCACTAACATTAAAACTTTTTTTTTCCATTTTATTAGATTGTGTTAGTAAATCATTCTTCCAATAGAAGTATTTCCAAGAAATTTAACAAATATATGATTTTGAGAGTACGATTATTAGAAAAATGGGAGCTTGAAAAATAAGTACTCTTTACATAAGATATTTCTTCATTTGTCCTATTAAAACAAATTTTCTTCAATCTTTTCTTTTCATGGGACTTGCTAGAGTAAAAATAAACAGTATGACTTATTTGACTACATACTTAGTAGGGCTAAACTTTAAAAATTCCTAAAAATATCGTATTTGTTATGGTTAAATGATAATGAGTACCGTTGTTACTCCCACATATAATAGTTATTTTGCGGCTGCAACTATTGTGTACTTATGAATACATATTTTTTAAATTTTTGTTTAAATATTTTTATAATATATTTATTGAGGATGAAATTTCTATGATATCTAATATTCATGTTTCACAATTTAATCATAATAAATAGTAACTTAACCTTAAAACCATTAAACTTTAATGAAAGAATATCTAATAATGAAAAATGTGTTACACTTACCGTGCATCGCATGGGTTACCATTAGTGTGCGTTGTTTTTTATTCCAGAAAAATGTGGAGAAACAATAAGGTCTCAAGCATTCTATGGTTGTCATGTATACATTAGGTTTATATTTGGTTCAAAATAGTGTAATGAATAAATTTTTTCGTGTTGTAGTACATACATGGTCAAGATTTGCAGTGGCACATGTTCGATCACATGCGCCCCAACCACATGTGCTTATAATTGATGACGACTCCTAGTCAACAAAGAAATATACAATAATATCACTTTTAATGGCTGATCAAGATCATGGATGTGTCCAAACTCTTATGGATAATAATTAATGAGGCTTGAGACTATCCTAAATTTCCTTATAAATATAAATACTCCCAATATAAATAGGGAATGCATGATTGTAAGATAAAGTAATACTACAACTCTGTCGACCTAAGTTCTTGAGTAATAGAGAATAAACCTTTACACCCCATGGATGTAGGCACGTTGTCAAATCACACACATCTTTCATTATGTGTGTGATTTCATTCTCTTTATGAATATCATCTATATTTGGATTGTGTTCATTGAATATCATTACTTATAGGATATTACAACCTACAATACACATTTATATAAAAAGGAACAATTCTATACATACCCTCAAATTATGCTCATGAAACAGATTCGATTGAGTTATCAAAAACACATTGGTTGATATTTGAAATGGACTCCATGTATACCATACACCAACCAATCTAAATATCTAATATAATATAATATAATATAATATAATATAATATAATATAATATAATATAATATAATATAATATAATATAATATAATATAATTACTTAATCCTAAAAAGGTGACAACACTTTGTCTGTCTCCACGTGTACTCATTAACTATTAAGATTTATACCTATACTATCATATACTCTATCGTTATAGTTCCTCTTGAAAATGAGAAGTCCTTTGGGAGAACTGAGTTCCTTTCAATTCCTTAATTATGTTAATATGCCATTTTATTTCACGATAAACCTTTCACTCTTCGTAAGACTTTTTGTTTACGGGAATGCCAAGATTTTATAGCTATAATGGGTTTACCCTCTTATATTTTTTTGGATTTATTAGTTTACCCTTTTCTTTGATATTACCCATGTTACATTTGAATTTGGTGAATAGTTTGTAGTGATTTTAATGTTGATGTATGGTCGAAGGAGGGTGCATGTCAATTAGTTGCTTCTAAATTTTTATATGAGTTAGTTTTAAATTATTATATGAATCTAATATTTTGGGGATTTATTTTTTATATATAATTTTAATTTTGTATTCAATAAAATCTCTAAAGGAAATTAATACCTATGAAGGAGTCTCATTTCATGGTGTTTGAGTTTTCATTTGGAAGCTCAATTTATTTAATTTATTTATTATTGAGAGGCTTTCATAGAATTTATGCGATGTTGAGTTTCAGATATTAAATCATGCATGTGAATCTGTATTTATATTTTCAATATAGGTCATTTCTATAAGAACTTTTGTCTTATTTTATGTAGAATTTTCAATGACATTTGCGAAAATAAAAATTGGTATGTGTTGTTATCCAAATCATGCTGTAACTTTGGAGGCCTATGATTTTGGTAAAGGTTTTGAAATAATTTTGTAGTGGATTTGGATTGTCATTGAATTTTATTTGTTATTTATTTTTATCAAGTTCTATAATATCATCTTAAGGGTTTTAATTAGGTTCCATATTTTATTTATTTATTTTTATAACGAAACCCTTCTTTTGTTTCATTAACATAGAGTATGTAATGAGACATCAAATTATTTAGTTTATTTACAATTTGTGAAATCAATTTGATCAACTTTTTCAATGTGGCTGCTAGACCCACTCATAAACATATCATTGTTAAATCAAAACACTCATTGTTCACGATTCTAAATATGATGTTATCAAATTAACTTGATTACCTTTAAGACTTATATATATATATATATATATATATATATATATATATATATATATATTAGTCTTGTTAGGTAAGGGGGCTAACTCTTAGACATTGTTCTTGCGAAACTGAAGCAACTCATCTTGTATGGTGCAAACTCAATGTTTTTCCTTGAGTGCTTCTGTCACATTCTTGGTCTCTACTATGGCGGTGTAGCAAAAGTATCTAATCACATTCTCAAGTTGAAAACGATTCTTAACCCCTAGTGTAGGATCACCATGTATAGCGGAAAGGTCATGACTCTTTCAAACCCAAGAGGGTGTATTCTCTAACCGGGATAGTATGAGGAACAATGGTATTGTCACTAGGGGTGCATGATTCTCACACTCGAGGTTTGGGTTAACAAATGTAGGCAGCTCTTCCTCTCTAATCATAATGTTTATTGACAACACAATCTTAGATATTGTAAAGTTAAACACCCTATAAGCCTTACTCGAGAATGAATAACCTAAAAATATCCTCTCATCTCTTTGGGATTCAAAATTTCTTAATTGCTCTCTATCTCTCAAAATGTAGCAAGGACTCCCAAAAACTCAAAAATACGATAGGTTAGGTTCTTCCCTATCCATAACTCATATGGCTTGTGTAATGTGTGTGGACGAAGATAGACCCAATTCACCATATCGCATGCAATATGAATTACCTCTGCCAAAAAATGTCTAGGCTTGATTCTCCCAATAAGCATGGATCTATCCATCTCTTGCATCGTTAGATTTTTCCTATCAACGATCCCATTTTGTTGAGGAGTAGAAACGATCAAATACTTGTGTTTGATGTCCACTCTATCATAATATCTATTCACACTGGTTTCTTTAAATTCAGTGCCATTGTCACTATGCATTCAAATAATAGTTACACCGTGTTAGTTTTGTAGGACACGGCACTTGATTGTTAGGAACTCAATCACACCAGACTTTTTTCTAAGAAACCCAACAATAGAGTATCTTGAAAAGTCATCGACCATCACGATAATGTATCTCTTACCTCTAATTCTCTCTATAAGAGTAGGACCCATAAGATCCATGTGTATTAAATCTAACACACGAGATGTGGTAATGGTATTCAACTTTTGATGGGAATTTTGATTTTTTTATTCGCAAGAACCACAAACCTAGGAAGTTAGTTTCTCAAGCGATGGTAAGCGACAAACTAAGTCTTTCTTCATTAATATCACAAGATATATTAAGTTCACATGACCTAGTCATTGATGCCAAAGGTCCTTTGAGGAGACCGTGGCATTATTACACATAAAGGAGGATTTGGGAATGATACCATAGAAATCATCTTGGGTCCTTACTCCTTGTAGTAGTAGTTCACCAGATTGATCATACATGTTATATTCTGACTGGTCAAACTTTACCGTAAAGTTTGCATCGTAAAGTTAGCTTACGCTAATCAAGTTCACTTTCAACCCTTTGACGTACAACACATTGTCTAGCTTAGAAAATTCGTATATTTCAAAATAACCACGTCCTAAATTCTAGACCTACTCCTATCCCTAAAGGTGACTTTTCCTTCCTTATGATCCACAAGGTTGGTGAAAAATGACTTCTCACCGTTCATGTGCCCAGAGCACCCACTATTAAAATACAGTTGGGTAGTATCTTGTACCTTGAGAGCAACGTGAATAAGAAGGGCTTTGTTGTCATTACTAGGTATCCAAGTAGAGGTAATATTTTGTTTTCCATTATCATTGTTGGATCTAGTCATAGCATTAGAAGCGTTCTCACAAGTTATAAACAACCTTTGAAATTCTTCCATGAAGATTTAAGAAGTGGCGACTAGGAACTCAACTTGCTCTCTAAGACTAGAAAAATTGCTATAACGGTGTGTTAGAAGCGTACTCACAAAGCATAGATAATCTTTGGTTATCTCGTTTAGGTTTAACTCTATTAGGTGGCTTAGGTCGAGGCCTATATGGATCCACTACAAACTTAAGAATTGATTTCAATGTGGCATAGGAAGTGGATGCACCATCATAACCTATTCCTTGCCTTTCCCTAAAACCTAAAGTGAGACCAAGGAACATATTTCCTACCTTCTTTAACATATCATCTATAGTAACCTTGACCTCCTGGGCACATTCGAGATCTTTCTCGAGTTAGGATACAAGGGATTCAAATTTCTCATGAGTGTCTAATGAAGCTTGAAGCTCTCGTAATACTAGCCACTTTATTGATCAAGTCGTCATTTTTCATCTCCACTAAAATAACTCTCTCCCAAAGAAAATCTTACCGAGGACTCGATCTCTCTCGGCTCTCTCAACTCTTTTTTAAATCTAAAACCCTATGCGCCAAATTTTTATTTTTATTTTTATTTTAAAGTACTCGACATATAGCTCAGCTTATAGCTCATCATAAGAGCATTGAAGAATACTTTCTCTCCCATTCAAAATGCCATCTCCCTCGCTTTCTCTCAAATGACTAGACTCGTTGTCGAGGTTATCATGTTTAGAATCATCCTCATCGGTGTGAGACGTACTCAATATACTAACATAATTGGCCATGAATGTAGTGAAGTTACATCCATTCGGAGATTCATCCCCTGAATCCACCGACTCCACCTCACTATCACTAAGAGTGGAAGTATAAGTGGCTTTTCCTTGGTCATATCTTTTTATCCCCATAGCACACTTGTGGGCTTTGTGACCCTTACCTTGATACTCATAGCATCTCTTTTAATCTTTCTTATGGTACTCTCCACTCGCTTTTCAAAATTTTTCTTTCCCGATTTAACCTTTTTATCTTTCTCAAAATTTTGGTTTTCTTCGGAAGTATTTATTTTCTTACCTTGAGAAATTTTTTTGCAAAAATAGTAAGATCATCTATATCAAAATCATACTTGGAATAAAAAAAAACCTCATTTTTTTTAGATTGAGCTTTAAAAACAATCCCATTTCCTTCTGGCTTCACAGTTTTGGGAAACATATCGATATCATATGTTTGAAGGTCTCTTATGAGTTCTTATAACCTTAGTGTATCTAAGATTCCCAACAAATTAAGGAAAATGGCCTTATAAACAAAGAAGGGCGGTATGTATCTCATAATATTTTTCACAATGCATTCCTCAGGAATTCTCTCATCCAAATTAAAACTAGAATTTACTATATCAGATAATCTATCTTAAAATTCATCACAAGTCTCAGATTCTAGCACAGTGATAGTTTCAAACTGTGTGGTGATATTTTATAGCTTAAAATCTTGTGCAGCTTTAGTATCCTCGTGAGTGAGTTGGAGGACATCTCACGCTTCCTTAGACATGGTGTGTGTCATGTTGCAAAAAACTCGTCAGGGGTGATGCTCTAGAAATTGAACTTAAGTCGTGGGAGTTAAAATTACTCCACATAAAATCATCTTCAGTCCAAGCAGTGATAGGTTTAAGAATTTCGACATTATCGTTAGTCACAGTGGGTGGTGTCCACCCTCTTTCACAAACAAACAGACACGTTAGTCAATCGATTTTAAATCCGACTATTGATGTATAAAAATGTACTAACTCTAAGTTTATAATCACAAATAAAAATAAGATAAGTAACTCTAACCACACACACAAACAAGAGACAAGATTTTTAGAGTGGTTCAGTTGTGAAATATCCTACATCCACTATTGATTGTTATTTAATAAGATTTACAATAGATCAGTATGGTGCGCAAAGGAGTGATTCGAGCTGTCCCTTGAGCTAAGGGATTGATTTGTATTTATATGGGTCTGAAACCCTAGAGATGCAGCGTATTTATATTGATAGGCATTTACATCTGTGTACAATAAATGAAACTCTTGGAATCTAGTGTTGGTTGGCATCCCATCCGTGTAACTATTGGCATTCCTATTGGGTGGTCTTCTAGATTTGGTCGGCATTTCGACTAACTGAGTGGAACTATAAGCTGGCCAGCCACGTTGGAGGACAGGTGTACATTATTCATTGGTCCACATAGGAGAGTAATTTTTACGTATAATAGAAGCGACCAATGCCCTATGCTTGATTGAAAGTATAGAGAATTTAGCCTAAGAAGTTGCTCGGCGTACTGTTTTGAGTGTTTGGTCAGCAGCTGACCTATTATACTTGTAAAAATATTTACTGGCACTATTTGATAATGACATTTTTATAGATAATTTAAACTTATTTAAACTGCCAAGAAATGTGCAATCGGTAGTAAATATATGGTTTGTTCAATTAATCATTTCATTCCCATTTATTGAGGCAACCTATAAATAGGTGCAAAATTTCTTTCTTTTCTTCTTACTTCAAGCCGTCTAAATTTTAGCATTTTCTTTGCCCATGCGATCGTTTGTTGTCATCTTCTTCTTCAGTTTTTTCCATTGTCTTTGATTCCCTGTAAGACTTCTTTTCCCCTTTTATTTCCACCATGGTTCACATCGTAGATGAGAATTCGTTAGATGATTTTAGAGAGAAAAGTAAAATCCCCTCTGGGGTATACTTAGAGATATTCTAGGGTCCCATAGACATCTATTCCCTTCTTGAGGGTCACTGGATACCAACTTTTTTTACAGTTGAGTGTGGCATACCAAATCCCCATTTCTCTAATTTTGCCAATATTTTGTTGTAGTGCTTGCTAGATTAGAACCCAACACTTGGAGGGTTGTGATGGGGTATATAGGTTGAACGAACTTTATGGGACCCATATTGGAATTTTAGAGTTGATCTTTTGTTATAAGCGTGTCACTATTAGAGAAAGTAGGCAAGATAATAGGGCTTTAGTATTAAATTTACCATACTTCAAAAAATATTATTGGGAGTATGGTGTTATTGTTAAGAATTGGAAATATTCTCCCCTCCTTATTGAAGCGGCTTATACTGGTCCCAAATGTCCCCAATTAGGATGTGGCATAGGTTGTAACTCTATTAATTGTTTTTTCCTCTTTTATTATGCATTTATGATATTTACTAACTAACTTTCATGTTTCTTTTTTATGCAGAGGAAATTAAGAAGAGATGCCCTAAGGAAGGGGAAATCAATATCAAGATCTCAAGTTCTTGTGGGGACTAAACCAAAAGATTTAGGAAGAAAATCCTAGGGCTACTTCATTGTTGTTGGAATATAAAAGTTCCATCACTTCTTTTGTTTCTTGACCTACACTTGTTCTACCCCAAGTTACTATCAATCTTGATGAGGATCTTGTACCAACTTCTTATGACACTGAGTCTGCCGGTGCTGAATTCATCTAAGGAGGCACTTCCTCCTCATTTGAGTCCCTTGAACTATTTGATATTCCTCTTTCTCCCTCTATAAACATGACTAAGAGGAATATGCCCAACTTAATTAGTGCCCCCTGTCTCCTACCCCTAATAAAACTGCTGATACTGGAAAGAAGCTAGTTCAAAAGAAGTCTCAGGCCAGTGGTAAGAGGCCTATTGGTGCTGATGAGACCTAAACCATTGAGCCTCAATTGAATAAGTTAAAAAGTGGTTTACCTGATCTTTCAAAATGGTTCAAAAAAATCCAGCCAAGCAACATGCATTTGCTCCAAAGAAGATCATCGATTAATAAGAGTTGGTGAGAAAAACTTTGGCTGATCTTAACATTAGGTCAACCTCTGTTGCTATTAACCCTAGACTAGAAAGGGGCTTAATTACATCTGGGACACTACCTACTAATAGAGGTGCATTAGACCCCATGCCTTGGTCTAGGCTGACCGAGAGAGCTTGTCATAACTTGGCTCTAGTAATTTTCTTATTTTTTTGGGATATTTTCTCCATGATGATAAACTCTATCTGATGTCTGATCTTTTACCCTTCTTGTAGTTCCTAGTTTATTTTAACCAGATGATGGATAAGGATGATCAACTGTGTTATTCTCTTAGAGAAGTTGAAGTGGCCTTTGAAGGTCTGAAGAATTCTCTGGCAGAGTCCCGACGAGACTTAAAGGAAAAATAAAAACCTTAGGAAGAGGATTTGATGAAGGCTAATGATAGGGCTAATGCTGTTGAAGGCAAGATAAAGGCTACTGAGGAAAGAGCTAAAACTGTCGAGAAGAAGTTGAATAAGTCTGAAGGCAGGGACAAGGTTGCTGAGGATAAACTTTCAAATGACATAACTAAGGCTCAAGTTGCTAAGGATAAAGTGACTTCCTTGAAGGAAAAAGGTGAAGCTACATTTGACAAAGGTTGGGAGAAGGAATTTTACTACCTCTGATCAAATTGAGTATGTCAAAAATATGTCTTTCAAGTAATGTTGGACTAAGTCCTTGATGGTGGCCAGCACAGAAGAAAATTCTGAATTCTTTCAAAGGCATGACCCTAGCACTCCTCCTAATCTGGATGAGGAGTTTGATGATGATGAAGGGTTTGTAGAATCTTCTGTAATGCCTATTGAGTCTTCAATGGTTCCCAGTATCAATGTAGACCTACCAACTACTAGCCAATACCAGGCATAAGGAGAAGGTTTAGCTCCTTTTCAACAAGTTTGTTTTTTGTTTTTCTTTCTTGATAATGTATCAACTCTTATACCTCAACGATTTATTAATGAAAGAACAGTTTTTCTTGTCTCCACTCTTTTTGACTTTGAATGATATTGATTCCTTGCTAATTTTATACTTTTTATACTTTACTATTTCTCTTGATTTTCCCCATAAACTCATATATTGGTAACTTTACAGTTTGATGCTAGGAAAAAGGCTATAATTTCTGTTGAATCTGACCTTCTTAGAAGAAGTAGAAACCTTCTCGATGTTGGTCGTTGTAGATACAAAAATAGTCAGCAGACGTGGATCAATTATATGAAGATATGTGTCATCTTATGTGGCAAAAACATATATTCAATAAACGACTCATAACGCAAGCTACTCATCATTCCGAACTAATCAGCGTGCAGAGCACCTAGCCAAGAAGATCAAACGACAATTACAGATTCAATGAACATTCTTATTATGTACAGATGCATATGTCTATTAAATAACGGCATATAGTCTATTCATATTGATAGCCTAAGGGCTATAAATTCATTGTAACATCCCCCATTAGCGGGGTAATTGATCATTTTGCGATCATCATCAAGATTAAGGCAAAACACCCAGCAATACAAAACAGTGGACGTAGGCCATCTTTACAAGGCTGAACCACTTTAAAAATCCT
The DNA here is from genome assembly GCA_949130495.1 of Sambucus nigra. NCBI lineage: Eukaryota > Viridiplantae > Streptophyta > Magnoliopsida > Dipsacales > Adoxaceae > Sambucus > Sambucus nigra. The sequence continues at coordinate 86,395,222 of OX422220.1, forward strand.
TTGTGTTATTTCTTATTTCTTATTTCATATTTATCTGTGATTAATTAATTAGATAAAATCTAGTTTTGCACATCAACATATTGGCGCCGTCTGTGGGAACGACTATACATAGCATTTTTCACTAAAAAATCATTAAACATGGCTGAGATCCCAGAATCCAGTAACAGGAACAATGATGGAGTTCCTTCTAACCCTTATTCTCTCCCAACTATCAATGAACTCACACGAATAGTGGCAAACTTAGCCCAAGGATAAATAACTATGCAGGAGACCATGCGTCAACTTATTTGGACTGTGCAAAATGGAATGCCTACCCAGTCAGGCCAACGAAGCGTTCATAGAAACACTCACCTGACGTCTTCGAGATCTAGATGCACTCTATTCCCTAATATTTCTCGGTGCAGGCATACCGAGCCTCATCATACTGAGAGGTTTAGTGATCCCTTATATCGGCCTGGCCGAACATCTTCCATAAGAGCTATGGACTCTCAACAAAATGTTTCTCTAACCCCAGAACGAACAAGCGCTCTAGAAAGGTTGAGTAGAGTCTCCCCTTTTGATCGTTTAGGCCATAGGAGGAATAAAAACCTTCCTCAGGTTGCGTCGAGGAATTCTCAATGACCAAATGATCTAAGGAAAGCTTTTGCCCAATTATGCCTAGCAGCTCGTACAGAAAGTTCCCAAGAGGAGAATTCAGTGCGATCTGTTGCTCGGACAAACAGATCAGAGGGTGGAAATGATGCATAGAAGGGCTCCATCCAGAGGTTAGAAGACAGATTAGGGGAAATGTCTAAGGCTAAAAATCCTCTCCAAAGGACCTTTATCAAAGGGTCTCCTTTTGTCCAAGTGATTGTGGATTTTCCTACACCCTTGAAGTTTAAAGATCTTGTAGTTACATCGAAGTATGATGGAAAGACTGATTCAATTCTTCACATAGAGGAGTACCAAGCTGCTGCACATATCTACGCAGTCCCAGTTGAGATGCGGTAATGGTCATTTTCAGGAACTATCACCGGATCTGCCCAAATATAGTATAACAACCTTCCTTGGAGGAAAATCTCAAATTTCCATTAGCTGGCTGAGCTTTTCATTGGGAATTTTTATTTTGGTGCGAAGATAGTCAAGAGAGTAGCATATTTTCTGAGTGTAAGGCAAAAAGTAGGAAAAAGCACCAGGGATTACATCACTCATTTTAACAACGAGAAGCTTGAGGTAATTGATTACGAGGAGAAGACATCAATCACAGCTCTAATGAGTGGTCTTTTACCAAACAAGTTGTATTATACTTTGGCCAAGGATCCCCCCAAATCCATGGCAGAGTTGATTGCAAAAGTATCCAAGATCATGAATGTTGAAGAAGCCATGGCTGCGAAGAAGAATGCTGATATAGAGGTAGAAACTAAAGATGAAGAAAAATATGAGAGGAAGGACCAAAAGCATAATGGGGGTAATAAGGAATCGAAAGGCAAGGAGACAATAGAGAACTTGAGGAAGTTTGGGAATTAAACTCCCTTAAAGGTGGATATAAACCATATTTTAGAGGAGATTAAGAACAACGAATAACTTAATTGGACGGAGAAATTAAGGAAAGCCCCTGATAAGAGGGATAAGTCCAAATATTGTGAGTTCTATAGAGATCATGGGAACACGACCAAGCGTTGCATATCTCTCTAGAATGAGATTGAGGCACTCATTAGACGGGGTAAATTGAGCATCTTTGTTGATCGCCAGAATGATGGGAAGACTAGTGAAAGAGCAAAGCACATATCTAAATCTCTTTGCCAAACAAGAGATGAAAATAAAAGGGACCATGAAGATGATCCTGAGGATGACCTCGAGATGCCCAAAAAGCCAAGGTAACCAGAGCGTGAGGTATTTTCAATCCATTTTGGTTAATTCGAAAGCAATGTAATTACAGGTGGAGATGCAGGCGGTAAGGATCATACTGCTGAAAGGAAAGTTTACCTCAATGAGGCCCAAGCCTGTTCTTATATACAACGAATAAATCTGGCGGAAGAGGATCGCCTGAGGAAGGTGAACAAGGATAAACTGGTCATCGGTTTTTCCAAAAATGATCTGGAAGGTGTCTTGTATCCTCACGATGACCCCTTGGTGATCAAGATTAGGATGAAGGATGTGGCCATCTCAAGAGTATTGGTAAACAACGGTAGGTCAGCAGGCATCATGTTCTACCCTTGTTTTAACACTTTAAACTTGAAACTAGCCCAGTTGGAGCCATATCACAGGCCCCTCCTCAGTTTTACTAGTGAAAAAGTCTTTCCCCTTTGGACGATGAAGTTGGATATGCTTATTAGTACCTGGTCTGCTTACAGAACAGAAAAGGTACGCTTTTTCGCAATGGAAAAAAATATCCATTTAGCCTACAACATAAGAGTAGGCCTGAAAAAGTTTGAGACAGTTCCATCCACAGTACATCAATGCTTGAAGTTTCTGATAAACTTTGGTGTGGGACTTGTGAAGGGTGATCAGAAAGTAGCTCGGGAATGCTACTATTCATCTGCCTAACAAGAAGAGTTGGAAGAAACTAGGAAGAAGACTACCACTTATCAATGCAAATATTGAGACATTGGACCCTAGAGACGAATCAGAGCTCGTGAAGGGTCATGTCATGGAAGCTACGAAAAACATTATTTTGGATGACGAACGACCAGAACGAATAACTCAAATTAGCGCTTCACTGGATCCGTCAATAAAGCAGGAGTTAGTGGCATTTTAAGGCATAGAAAGCAAGCTTTTATGTGGAGTCATGAAGATATACGGGGGATAGACCCAACCTTCCTATCCCATAAACTTAATGTTAATAAGGAGATTAAGTCGGTGAAACAACGAAGAAGGGTCTTTAGCCCAGAGAATAACCAAGATATTCATAATGAAGTTGAGAAGCTAGAAAAGGCCTCTTTTATTAAGGATTTCAAATATCTTAATTGGCTAGCCAATGTGGTGATGGTGAGGAAGAAGAACAACAAGTGGAGGATGTGCATAGATTTCACAGATCTCAATAAAACCTGCCCAAAAGATCACTTCCCATTACCTAGGATAGATCAGCTGGTGGATGCAACCTCGGGGCATGAGTTACTAAGCTTCATGGATGCTTATTTTGATTATAACCAAATCAAGATGAAGCTTGAAGACAGGGAGAGTACCTCTTTTATTACCCCAAGGGGAACATGCTTGAAGGAGGTGTAAAGCCTCACGGGCGTGTTGCAGCTCTTAACAGGTTTATTTCACGAGCAACATACAGATGTCTCCCATTCTTCAAGACACTCCGAAAAACTTTTGAGTGGAATAACGAATGTGAGATGGCATTTCAAGAGTTGAAGAGATATTTAGGGACACCTCCATTACTGTCTAAGACAGTGATGGGAGAAAGGTTATACTTGTAACTGGCTATCTCAGAGAGTGCAGTCAGTTCAACGTTGATAAGAGTAAAGGATGGAGTGTAAAAATCAGTGTATTATACCAGCAAAGCATTTCGAGGAGCAGAGATTAGATATCCAAGGATGGAGAAGATGGAATTATCATTTATCGAAGCAAGTAAGAGGATGAAGTCATACTTCTAGGCCCATACCATAGTGGTGTACACTGATATACCACTCAGATAGGCTTTGCATAAGCCAAAAAAATCTAGAAGACAGATGTATTGGGTAGTGGAACTGGGCGAGTATGATATTGTTTATGAGCCAAGGTCTTCACATAAAGGGCAAGCGGTAGCAGATTTCATTGCGGAGTTCACTTATCCATATGCCTATGATGAGCAAGGGTCGAATACAAAACAACCCATGGATGTTGGGGGATCATCAAAGACAATCCCTGATCAACTTCCATCTACAGATTTACTAGAGGGGACAGTCATCGAGCAACAAGAATCGTTGGATAACATCCCAGTGTTAGTATATGGTAAAAGGAAGAACCAAATATTGCATTAGGTAACCTTGTCAGGCTAAGAGTTTGATAATTGTATACCTATATGGAATTTGTATGTTGATGGCTCTTCGTGTGCCACTAGAAGTGGAGTAGAAATAATTCTTAATAGTCCCAATGGATTAGATATCAAATATTATATGTGCTTTCGATTCAAATCCTCCAATAATGAAGTTGAATATATATCTATGATCGTGGGCCTCAGTTTAGCCAAAACACTGAACGCAGAGCAGGTTATGGTGTTTAGTGATTCCCAGTTAATTGTAAATCAAATTCTTGGGTTGTATGCAGTGAAGGGAGACTTCATGTCTAGGTATCACACCAAAGCTATGGAGATTAGGTCCACTTTTATAGCGGTCCAATTGATCAGAATACCAAGATTGGAGAATGCAAGAGCTGACGCATTAGCTCGGTTAGCCTCAGCAACTCACACCGAGATACGAAGAACGATTCCTATTAAGTTATTGGCAGATCGGAGCATTTATGAAGATTTGATGGTGAGATTCATCACTTTGGACATGGGACCCTCCTGGATGGATCCCATCAGGGCATACATCTCAGAAAGAACTTTACCAACTGACTAACTTCGAGCCAAGAGGATGAAGTTTAAAGCTGCTCAGTATGTATTGAATAATGGAGTTTTATATCTAAGGGGTATAATAGCAAGTCTATAGAGTTGTGTGCATCCATCAGAAGTTAAAGATTTGATAGAAGAAATTCACGAAGGCTCTTGCGAAGCTCATGTAGCAGGTCGGGCTCTCTCGTAGAGGATAACGACGCAGGGATACTATTGGCTAACGATGAGAGCTGATTGTATAGCTTACGCTAAGAAATGTGATAAGTATCAACGATTCTCTACCATCCGAAGAACTCCTCAAGCATTATTAACACCCATTACTTCCCCTTGTCCATTTTCCATGTGGGGCATAGACTTGGTTGGCCCTCTTCCGACCACTGAAGGACGGTTCAAATATTTAGTAGTCGCTGTTGATTATTTCACAAAGTGGGTGGAAGCTGAGCCTCTTATAGATATGTCATATGAACGGGTTTACCAATTTATTTCGAAGAATATTATTTGCAGATATGGTCTGCCACATGCTTTCCTAACTAATCATGGTACCCAATTTGATAATGAGGAGTTCGCTGCATATTGTCACCAATCCAATGTCTAGAAGATCCATTCTGCACCAAGCCATCCCCAGAGCAATGGGCAAACTGAATTGATGAACAGGAATCTACTTAACGGGTTGAAGAAAAGGTTTGATGATGCAAAAGGGAACTAGATTAATAAATTGCAATCCGTGCTATGGGCATATCGCATAACACCCTGAACAACAACTGGGGAATCTCCTTACATGCTAGACTTTGGGAGTGAAGCAGTCATACCTGCTGAACTGGGCCTACCTACTCGCAGAGTGCTTAATTTTAACTCTTCAGTAAGCAATTTGATGCGATGTTTAGATCTGGATATGCTTGAAGAAGTGAGAGAAGATGTAGCAATCAGGAACGCAGCTTACCAGCAAAGAACCACCATGTTCTATAACAAACGAGTTAAGAAATGTGATCTTAAAGAGGGGGATTATGTGCTCAAGAAGGTGATTTAGAAGCATAATAAGGTGGAGGCCAACTGGCATGGGCCTTATCGTGTTACATCAGTTGTTCAATCAGGAACCTACAGAATAGAAACTTTATAGGGGGAAGAATTCAAAAATGCGTAGAATGCAGAGCATTTGTGCAAATATTATCAGTAATACAGATCCACATGTATCTCTTTCTTTCACTTGAACCTTACAGCAATAATTAAAACTCACCAACTAAGGTTGGTCGCTACATTAAGAAGAATCAACTAAGGTTGGTCGGCATACCAACTAAGGATTGGTCGACAACAACAAACACTAACTAAGGTTGGTCGGTAACACAACAACCACCAACTAAGGTTGGTCGGCAACAACAACCACCAACTAAGGTTGGTTGGTATCAATAAACTGAACCAATAATGTCAGCATAACAATCATACAAGGTAAGGCCTGTTTGATTATGGGTGACCTCAAGGGGCATCCAAAACTAGGTAGGAAGATGGGTGACCTCAAGGGGTATCCACTACCTAGGAACCAAGGCAATCTAGATAAGATTGTTATAACTAAGTAGGACCATGGGATGAAAATCATTCCATTGCTTAGGCACTTATGGGTGCAAGTCACTACAACTAGGCAGCAAATGGGGCAAAGTTCCATTGTCCAAGCAAAACAGGACAAAGTGCCCCTTTATATACACTCATCAAAAGATAATATGATCTTACAAATTATTTACAAGGAAAGCAAATTGCACAAAGATGAACTTTTCTTCATTAAATACAACTATTTCCAAAGAAATAAAATTACAAAAAGATGAACTTTTCTTCATTTAATACAAATTTCCTATTCTATTGGCTTTTTTCCTTTAGATTTTGATACAGGTTCCATTCCAGCTGGAGGATCATCAAAAGCATAAGAAGAATTGATAAAATTCATATCTCGTAGCATTCTGATGTTACTCGAACTCGGTCGATCAAACAGAATTTGAGGTCGAGATATCTCAAAATCTGCCTGAAGCTGGTAGTCACCAAGATACCTGGAGATCAAACACTTAGGAATGGCAAGAGCTGACATCCAGTTTAAAAGGAAGGTTAGGCAGATCAAGTACTCAATACTTACACCATCCCATAAGGATTGTCCTTGTTCAAGTCTCATTACACCTAAAGCGTTCAACCACCCCTGTTTGTATCCCTCGTTAGTTGATTATTTCAACTGAGCATTAAGATGGCATAGAGCTTCATTATATCCTCCCATCCAAAATTCTCTAGGTTGCTTGTGAAATTGATAAGTCAATCTCTCAAGATGCTCATGAAGTTTCTTCACCAAGATGTCTTTACTTTCCAGTACAGAGCTCTGGTTGAAAAGTTGGTCGATAAGATATTGAATTTGCTGGGACATTTCAGCCAAGGCTTGATTTTTTGCTTTCATTTGAGCAGTCTGATTTGCTAAGTCTTGCTGAGCCCTAGTTTTTTCAACACTTCTTCGACCAACTCTCGTTCTACCATGCGAGGAGGATGTAGGTGTGAATTATTTTAAAGACTCATGTTCTTCTCTCAAAGCAGCATTTTCAGTTTCAAAAAATGAAAAACCCTCATCATTGACTAGGATCAGACCTCCGGAAGAAGAGGCAGCAACAAATTTAAGTTGCTTCACCTCTTCTTGCAAGGCAATGTTTTCTTCCCCAACATCTTGGCAATATTCCTATGTTCCTAAACCTCAAGCTTTAGAAAGTTTTCTCTTTTCTCATGGGCTGAGATATATTTGTCATAGCCCGATCAGCACTCAACTGTTGGTAATTTTTCTCATATCCTTCATGCAAAAGTGCAATGTTTTCCTTGTATTGAAGTTGAAGTTCCTCGATCATTCCTTGGAGGTCTTCAACCATATTATAATAAGCCACATTATTGGCCACAACCCGATCAAGTAAACACTTTAAATACTGGTATGCATCAATTGCTCGTTCAAAAGCATCAGACCCAAGGATATAAACTATTTGTGCCTCAGTGAAGTCTGCATGACTAGCTTTAAAGTAATCATTACACTTCTTTATCAGCTCCATATCATGAGCTGATAAGAGTTCCATCCTGGCGATAAACTAGCAGGGAAAAATAGGAATAAATCAACACTAGAGCAATCACATATCGAGCAAGTAAAGGAAAAACTAAGATTTAAAAATAAAGTCCATTCATTGATCACAAGAAGAGAAAGTACGACCCAAGTTACAACAAAAGGGGAAAATAACATAATCAAAAGATCCAAATAACTTTACACCTTCTCCTTATTTCTTACAACATCTTCAATTGGTTTGGATAAAGGAGTTGGTTGCTCGGAGGGCAGTTGGCCTTGCTCGACAGAAGTTGTAATCTGCTGAACTTGCTCGAAGGACTGAAGAAGGGTAAATACGGGTGTTTGTTCTGCTATCACCATAGATGATTCATCAGATGTAATTTCATCATCTTCTTATTCTTCAACAGTGAGAGGAGGTCCATGGGTATGTTCCTGAAACAGTTCAGAATCATCAGCAAGCTTCAACCTCTTCAAAGCTGCTACCCATCCATCTCTGAAGTATTTCAAACTTGCATACTCCATCTGGGAAGAGACATCATCCAAGGCCTTGTTCCATCCTTTTTCCTAGACAGAGCTGAAGGACTTCTTCACAACAACTTTCCTTTTCATTCTCTCCGAGGAAGTTTTTTCCCTGAGAAGCTCTTCGATAGACCTCACCTTCTCCTCAAGATCTATTTATGCCATTTAACATCTTCAAGCTTTGTATCAATATCCTTGGAGTCATCTACTGGTTGATCTCGAGATTCATTATCTTGTTGTAGGGCTAACTCGACAGATTTAATTTTATTCTCCCAAGCATCCTTGTCCTCTTCATACTTCTGTCGGGATTCTTCTAAAGAGTTAGACAACCCAGTAAGGGCTTCCTCTACACCACTAAATGAGGTTGAAGCTTTGATGGCTTCATAATTTTCCAAGATATTATCGAAGCACACCAAAAACTGTAAAAGGAATAAAGGCACAAATCAGAACATGAATATAACAATAAAGCAACAGAAGAGCAACTATAATGACCACTTACTGATGCAAGAAGCTAGGATGCCACATAAATAATCTTATCCCGATGAGTTGAAGTTTCAACAGCTCGATGGTCAGGGAGAGTCCCTAATTTGATCAATTTCTTGGCCAAACCAGGAGTAATGACAACTAGAGAACTATCCTTCAAAGAAGAAATCCTAACTCCAGCAGGTTGGGCAACAGTATCCATAGGCCTTTCAACAAGACCCTTCCTCAACCTCCTTAGATGAGCATCTTTAATCACAAATGCTTCCTCTACTTCAATCAAAGGAGCTTCCTCTTTTGAGACAACAACTTCAATAAAAGGTGTTACCTCTTTAGGGGCAATAGGGGGCTTCTTGCTCATATCTTGTGCAGGAGCAATCCTTATAGCTGGGATATCGCTTTTGTTTTTCTTTTGCCCCTTCAGTACCAAGACAAGACTTGGCGAAGAACTCAGGAACCTTCCTCTTCTTCTTTATCAGATCAGCAATAGGAATACCCAAATCAGAAGAAGATTCTTCTATGCATGCTCGAGATGTTAGTACTTGATCAAGATCAATTATCATAGGAGGAGCAACAGGACGAGCACTAAAAGATGAAGTGGTATTTTTATATTTTAGTAAATAAGAAGTGGACCTCACGTGCTCCCCATTGATGGATTGATTCAAAGCCCAGATAAGTGTCAAATTTTTTATATTTATGTCACTCTCTTTTGGAGGTTTCCTTTTACTATCAACTGCAACAAACAAAAAATACATGTCAGTGACACATTTTATAAAAAAAATTAGAGATAAATGAAAAAAATTAAAAACAACCTATCCCATTGCCATAAAGTGGACATCTGGGACCTTGATACACATTTTTTCCTTTTAATGGGGGGTGTTGCAAATTTTTTCATCACAACCCCATGATCAAAATATTCCCTATTAGCATCGAGGAGATTGACCACTAAAACTTTATTTGAAAACGTTGTTTTTAAATAAAAAGTAGTGTCACTAGTAACCCATTTATAACACTACATAATTTCAGGAAATCCTAAGAGAGTTTCATGTATTTGGTTTAACCTATGTACTCCGTTAACTACCCTCCATGTATTTGGATCTACTCTTACATGTACAATATTGAAATATTGGTAAAACTCCAAACACAGGGTATTTTGCGAGAAAGAAAAACCACACTCCGCTATAAAAATGAAGGGAAACTAGTGCCCTTCAGCTAAAGAAAATAAGTCAGAAGGGCAAGGAGGCTCCTCTAGAATAACCCAAGAGGGAATTGCAAAATCATCCGAGAACTTATCCAAAGATTCGATAAGATAAAGCGTAGTGGCTAAAACAAAGAAAGAAGAAGGAAGAAGTTCTTACAGAAAATTGAGAAATTTACTAAGGCAGATGACAGAAAGAACGATAGTACAAGGATATAGCGAGAAGACAAAGAGTTTAAAAGTCTGAAAGTAAAAGTAGAAGAAGATTTGATTCTATCTCTTCTAAATGCCACGTATCGGGAAGCGAAAAAAGGAATGATTACTAGAGAAGACAATTGTATTTTCGGCAGCTAAATGATAAAAAAGACGTGAATACCCAAGCGTCTATCAAAGATTCAAAATGTTTATGATTTTTCCATTTCGTGCTCAAATCATTAAATGTTATAAGTATTGGAGATCAATAATCCAACAAGACTGGGTAATTGTGCCCGAGAAACTTCTGGGCATAATGTTCCACACTCTCATTTTGTCAACCTCAAGTGTGAAACATTGGGGGCTTCTGTTGATACAAAAATTAGTCAGCAAACGTGGACTAATTATATGAAGATGCGTGTCATATTACGTGGCAAAAACATATATTCAACAAATAACTCATAACGCAAGCTACTCAGCATTTGAACTACACAGCGTGCAAAGCACCTAGCCTAGAAGATCAAACGACAATTACGGATTCAATGAACATTCTTATTATGTACAGATGTATATGTCTATTAAATAACGACATATCATCTATTCATATTGATAGCCTAGGTCTATAAATTCACTATAACATCCCCCATTAGCGGGGTAATTGATCATTTTGCGATCATCATCAAGATTAAGGCAAAACACCCAGCAATACAAAACAGTGGATGTAGGACATTTTCACAAGGCTGAACCACTTTAAAAATCTTTTGTCTTATTTCTTATTTCTTATTTATATGTGACTAATTAATTAGATCAAATCTAGTTTTTTACATCAATAGTCATGTTCCCATATTTGAAGGAGACTTAATTGGGTTTCTTGGGTGAGATGCATCTGACCAGTTAAAGAGTCACATATCCATCTTCATTGCTTGTCGGACAGGGTTATTTCTAATAACACTATATATTATGAAAAGATTGAGCAATTGCAAGAAGATCACAAACAGTCCCTAACTTTACTTCACTCTGACTATGAAGCTAAGTATAAAGCATTAAGTGAAGGATGGGGTTTTGAAAAGAAGTTGAAAGACATTAGTTCTGCTATAAAAAAGATAGAACCATCTTTGAAGGAAGATTTGGATAGTGTCCGATAAATTATGGCAATGCTAGAGAAAGAAAATAATGGCTTAAGGGATGAAATTGACAACTTGAAGAGATCCACTACTTCCAATCAAGATGAAGGGGCTTCCTTTTTGGAGACTAAAAATGCAAGACTATTAGAAGATCTTGAATCATTGAAAAAGAAAAATACCAAGATAGAAAACTTCCAGAAAAAGTATAGTTGTTCGGCCAAGAGTTGAGTAGGAGAGGACTAAGAAAACTCTGGCCGACCAAGCTGCCCAATTAAAAGCCAAAGATAGTTTCCCTAGAAAACTTCAAAATCATGTGGATAGGTTTATATTACACTTCCACGAGCAACTAAGGGAATTTTGGATTGATGGTTATAATAAATCCTCAACCCACATGGATGATCATCTGGCTCAAAGAAACTATGAAAGTTATACATGGGGGTGGACCAACTTGCTAACTTTACTGAGTATGATCAAAATAGTGAGTCGCGGCACTGGAATGACCCATATCTTTTGGATTGTGATCAGCCTCCTTTCAAATTGTACACGAGATGGATTTCTCCTAGTTCCATTCCCCAATGCCTCATAAGTAAGTATTTAAGGGATTACAACCTCTATGATGAATGTGAGATAGTCTGTCCTCGTCATTTGCTTGATAGGCCAAGCAACAATAGGTAAATGCTTTGGGATTTTAATACAATCAACTCTCCCTATACCCTTGACAATCCTCCTACTAGAATGGAAAAGGCACAAGGTAAACGACCGGCAAAATAAATTTATACTTATTCTACTATATTTTTATCAATTATTACATTGTAACACATTTTGATTAATGAAATGAAGTTATTTTGATTGATCTCCATTATTCAAGATTATGGTTAATGTTAATATATGTGCCGACTAGGTACCCTGTGTAATGATTAGTTAATCTCATATAGACTGAATAACTTGCTCGTATTATTAATATTTGATTCATTTACATGGCCTTAGATTCGAATAATTCACTTAGATAAACTATAAACATCTTTAGTGTACTAAGTTGTAGCATTAGTTATCAGTGGTGACCAAATGTATTAGGAATGTATAATTATTCCAGTATTTTAACCTCGTCAGGTAAAATTTGTAATTAAGAAATTTTATTGCCTTCTTATTTGTGACTTGCTGAGGATAAATCATACACGAAGTTTAACTTTTCTGAAGTTGGAAAAGTTTGGCTAGGAACTTTTGGACGACTTTTCTGAAATTGGAAAAGTTTGAACCATGCTCCTGGGTGAGAATTTTTTTTTGAAGTTTGAAAGGTTTGAAAACGTTTGAACCATGCTTTTTTCTATGAGGAATTTTTTTGAAAACTTTTCTATAGTTGGAAAGGTTTGAAAAAGTTTGAACTATGCTCATTAATTCTAGTTAAGGTGTAGCCACCAAACTCTAAAAAACAAAACATAAAAAGGATGTATCATGGATAAACTTGAAATTTCATTGACTTGAATAAGCCATTACTTTAAGGAAAGAATTTTCAACACGGAATTATTAATAATCTTTACACAGATGGTTTTCATTCCAAGGATTCTTGAATTCCTCCCCTTTCAGAGTTTCCAAACGATAAGTTCCTAGTCAAATAACTGTCGAGATGCTGTATGGACCACGCCAATTAGGCTCTAACTTGTTGCTCTTCTGGATTACTTTTTTGAGTAGCAAATCCCCTTGCTTTAAGTTGGTCGGTTTGACCCTTCGGTTATAAAACCTTATATTCCTTTGTTGGTAGGCAGCCTCGAACAACATCTTCCCGTACTTCTTCTATCATATCCAAATTTAGTCGCCTCATGAGGTCACTCTTGGGTGAATTGAAGTTCGGTACCCTATGAGTCGGCAGGCCTATTTCCGCTGGTATTACTTCCCCAGTACAAAAATTTAGCATGTATGGAGTTTCTCCAATTTCTGTTATATGAGTAGTCCTATATGCCCAAAGGACGCCGTGGAGTTCATTAATCCAGTTTCTTTTGGCCTCATCTAACCTTTTCTTCAAACCATCTAATAAGGTTTTATTTGTGATCTCTGTTTGGCCATTGTATTATGGATGCCCAGGTGCTGAGTGAAGTTTTTGGATGCCTGATCGAATATAGTACTCTTCAAATTATTTATTATCAAATTGGGTTCCATGGTCGGTAATAAGGGTAGAGGGCATGCCATACCTACAAATGATTTGCTTCCATATAAACTGGAAAACCCTCTAATAAGGGATGACAACTAAGGGCTCAGCCTTCACCCATTTGAAGAAATAATCAACTGCAACAACCACGCACTTGAATCTTCCTTTGGTGGTTGGCAATGGTCTGGCCAAGTATTTTCCCCATATAATGAAAGGCCATGGATAAGTAATGGGTGTTAGAGTTGCTCCTGGTTTTCTGTGGATGGTAGCAAACTTCTGGCACTTATAACATTTATTGGTGAAAGTAACACAGTCTGATTTCATAGTTGTCATATAGTAACCTTGCATCACTACTCGTTGTCTTAGAGACCTCCCAAATGTGTGAGATCCACATGAGCCTTCATGCATTTCTTTAATCAAATCATTCACTTCGTTTGGATGGACACAAAGAAGTAGAGAAATAGAAAAACCTCACTGATATAGGACACTTTTCTCAAACACGTAATTGGCTTCTTTTTAGCTTCTTTCTGGTCAGAAGGGAATGTTCATCTTTCAATGTACTCCCTGATCGGGTCCATCCATGAAGGGCCTAATATCCTAAAAATGACACTGACTTCAAGAATCTCCACTGGGATTGTTTGCCTGAGTTCTTTTGGACTGAAGAAAGCTGAGCAAGAGCATATACTCGGGCATTCTCCAGTCTGGGAATCCTCACTATCTTGACTCAAGCGAACAGAGAAATAACTTCCATTCCTTTTTTATGATATTTCATCATAGTTTCCTCTTTGACACCATAAATTTATTGTATTTGATTAATAATCTATTGAGAATCATTATATACCAATACCTGCTCAACGCCTAGTTATAAAGCCAATTTTAATCATGTGATAAATTCTTCATACCCTGCCTCATTGTTGGAAGCCTTAAATTGGAATCTCATAGCATATTTCACATCCAAGTTATTTGTAGTGTTGATGATGAGATCTGATCTTCTTCTAGTGGCACATGAGGATCCATATACAAATAATTTCCAAATTAGAATGCCATAAGAGAACTCTTCTTCGACTAATATTCCATATTTGAACATATGCTTGCTTTGTTGAGTTCTTTCATAAGTAACCAATGACTTAGGTTGACTAGTCTCGATCTCTATTTTCTTTAGTGTTAATCTCTCTTTCGTGGATGTTTTCTTGGCAGGCAAATGTGAACTACGTTACTCCTCCATATATGTGAATTTGGCGATAAAGTCTGCCATTACTTGGACTTTTGATTGCAAATCTGGGTTCATAGACAATTTCGTACTCTCCCAATTCAACTGCCCAAGCCATTAACCTTCTAAACTTTTCTAGTTTATGCAGTGCTTATCGCAAAGTCAGGTCTGTTTAGACAACAATGGTATGAGCTTGGAAATATGGCCTCATCCTCCTAGAGTCTTTAATAAGATCTAGGGCAAACTTCTCTAGGAATGGATATCTAATTTCAGCTCCTCACAATGCTTTGCTAGTATAATATACTGGCCTTTGAAGTCCTCCATCAAGTCAGATCAAAGTCTAACTAATAACTAACTCTAAAATAGCTAAGTATAAATATAATTTCTCTCTCAGAACTGGTCGAGAAAAGAGTGGGGAGAACCCAATCACTTCTTCAACTCTAGGAAACCCTTCTTAAATGAATTATCCCACTCAAAGATCTTTCTAATCACCTTGAAGAATGGAAGACATTTATCAGTTGCTTGAGAGACAAAATGGTTCAATGCCACTACTTTTCATGTCAATTTTTGAACTTTTTTTTATTGGCCGGGGATTTTATTTCAATAAAGGCTTTAATCTTTTCAGGATTTGCTTATATTCCCCTTAGATTGACAATGTATCCCAGGAAAATTTTCTTTGTGTACTCCGAAGATGCATTTGTTTTGATTTAGCTTCATATGGTTCTTTTCCAGTTGATCAAAGGTTTGACCCAAGTCTGCAATGTGGTCAGCGTTGGGTTTTCTCTTGGTAAGCATGTCACCTATGTATATCTCCATGTTTCTGTCGACCTGGTCTTAAAAAATCCTATTCACTAGTCTCTGGTAGGTATCTTTATCATTCTTAATTCCAAGGGCATAACATTGTAACAGTAAGTTCCTTAGTTGGTAATAAAAGAAGTGATTTTTTTATCTTCGAGTTTCATCTTTATCTAGTTATATCCAGAATAAGCATTCATAAAGTTGAGGAGTTAATGACCTGCTGTAGCATCAACCAATTGATCAATACTTGGTAAAGGAAAATGATCTTTGGACATGCCTTATTAATATCGGTGAAACCCACACACATGCGCCATTTATTATTTTATTCTTTACCATGACTACATTGGCCAACCAACTTGGGTATTTAACATCTTAATTGAACTGTGCTTGCTGAAATTTTTTCACATCCTCCTGGATCATCATATTCTTATCGGGGCTAAACACTCTTCATTTTTTCTTAATCATCTTAGCATCTAGGCATATATTAAGCTCACGAAAAAGGAAATTTGGATCAATACCTGACATGTCTACATAACTCCAGGCGAACACATTTTTCCTTTCATGAAGAAATGTGATCAATTCCTGTTTGAGAAGAGGAGATAACCTAGAACCAATATAGGTGGTTCTTTCTAGCTTCTTTTCATCTAGTACAACAACTTCTCTTTCTCCACGATTTCCCTTTTACCAGCTCTTCTTCTTCTCGAGAATCCAAAGTATTAATGTGGAAAGTTGTTGTGCACTTCATTTGTATCTCTTGTTGGTCGGTCGATGTATAATAACATTCCCTGGCTTATTTTTTACTTCCATTTACAATGTGAATCCCATAGTTTGTTAAAAATTTCATGCATTGGTGTACTGTAGGTGGAATAGCCTCTAACTGCTTTATTCCTACTCTTCCCATGATAATATTATAAGTTGATGGGACATTTTTATCTAACATAAAGAAGCGAATTCTTTCTTTCCTCCTTGCTAACCAGGTGCCGAGCAGGACTTCTAGTTTGATGATTCCTAATGGATACACTTTATCCCCTATAAATATAATGAGAGGTTTGTGGTATGGTTTAACCTTGCTATTCTTAAGCCCTAGGTTTTTGAAACAGTTGTAGAACATTACCTCAGCTGAACTCCCATTATCAACTAGTATTCTTCCAACTCTTCCATGATGAACTCTGTAGGTAATAACTAATAGATCAATATGAGGATAAAGAACACCAATCAGGTAATTTTTAAAGAATCGAATCACTAGCCTATCTTTATTGACTTTCCTTGGTAAACTATCACTAGACCCATCCATATCAATCTGTCTGACTATTAGACAAGCCTTAACTTCATTTAAATACGCTTTCCTTTATTCGAACGAGTCTCTTCTTCCAGCATTTCCACCTGCAATGAAGTGGCATCCAAAGGATATCATACGGATATCTACTTCTGGCTCTTAGTTACTTTGGTAAGTCTGGATATTCTTCAAAATCATTGTTTCGTGCCTTTTATTATCTTCCCTTGCCTGGGTTGGAGATTCAGAACTCCTTCGATCATCTCGATTTCCATTCCGATCAATAAACTTGCTCAATTTCCCTCGTCGAATAATATTTTCAATATCATTCCTTAGTGCAATGTAGTTTTTAGTGTTGTGCCTGAGATCCCTGTGAAAATCACAGTATTTGGACTTATTATTCTTGTTGGGGGTGTTTTCAACTTTCCAGGCCAAATCAAGTATCTATTCCCTTTGATCACCTCTAAGATATGATGGACACCTTTGTTAAGTGGGGTATACTCATCATATTTCTTGATCTGATCCAATTTCTTATCTTTCTGACCCTTCTTAAGGAATTAGAATTATTTTTCTTACCTTCACCCTTGGTCTTAGGATCTTCCTTGGCTGCCGTAGCTTCCTCAGCATTCATTATTTTTCCAGCTTTAGCTATTAGTTCTGTCATGGTTTTGGGTGGAATATTTGCTAAAGCATAGTAAATATCCTTAGCCAGCAACCCATTCATAAGTGCTACAATAGTTGTTTTCTCCTCATAGTCTACCACCCCTAGGTTTTCATTGTTAAAATGAGTAATGTATTCTCTACTTCTTTCTCATGGATTTTATCGCACAGTCAATGGATGAGTGACACTCTTTATCGACTTAGCCCCGAAGAAAAAGTTACCAATGAATAGTTCAACTGACTGATGGAAACTAGATATTTTACCTCTCAGGAGATTGTTATACAAAATCTGGGTTGATTCTGTGATGGAACTAGAGAAATCTATATATCTCATTTTGTTGAGCACTGAATAGATGTCAGTGGCATCTTGATATTGCTTTATGTGAAGAACTGGATCATTTTCCCCATCATATTTGGGAGTGACCACTGGTGTCTTGATCTTGGAAGGGGTGGGGTATTCCACAATTAACTGAATGAATGGTGGATTCTTGGTCTTGGCCATTTCTCCTAGACGCTCTTCTAACCGATGCATGAATCCCTTTCAGGAATGCTCCTCTGGATTAGACTTAGTCGAAGTTGATTTTGTGGCTTTATTATGTCTATGTGATGAACTTTCATCCTAAGAGGTCTACTTGGCACGTACAAAGCCCTTCATACTATCCCTAGACCTCATGGAACCTTATCTGTGTTCATCATAATGCTCATGCTCCCTACGATATCTTCTAGTTACGCTGGGGCCTAGATGATAAAAATAAGACTGCCTGCTTATCCTTTACAGGATACTTGGTCTTTTTTTAGAAAAGGATCCACCATCATATTAATCCGTTGACCTGAATGAAGAAGTTTCACTTGGACAATATGACCTATCGTGGGAAGAATGAGAATGATAACTTCTTTCAAGTCTAGCTAGTGGAGGTGGGATGTTCCTTCTTGAATCAGAGGAATTAGCTTTCATTGTGAGAGCTAATTTCTTAACAAACTCTTGCATGAATTCTTTACCTCTAGCAATATTAAAAATAATTCCCCGTAAATATGCCGCTCTAGGAGGAGAAGATGGAATGACGGGATCGCCTTCACTTCGAGCGCTATTTTCAGGATCATTCATTTTTTAGAAATAAGGAAATGAAACAAATGGTAGATGTGGCCATCCACGATACTCGCAGAGGGAGAAATATAGGAGGGGTGTCATCTCCATGGTGAGAGGATCTAGGTCACTCGCATCCCTCTCGGGAGCGCTTCAGTAGGCATCGACGATGTGTGAGGTGAAAAATGTAGAGAGATGGAGTCGCCAGTCCATTTTACTCAAAATAGACAAAAGAAGGTGGAGCCATCCCGAAGGACAACATCCAAAGACATACTGATAAATACGAAACCAAACATTATTCGAAATGGGTTCGGATGATAAGTTACGAAATGGGAAAGTGTTAGGTACCCATTCCTCCCTTGCGGTCTCTCATGGATTGTTGTTATTTTCCTATATTTCCCGGTGATATGTGCGCATGTGTATATGTAATGGAGATAGAAATCCTCGACTTGTATCATGGAAGAGATAAAGCAAGTCATCCATAGAAATGTTCCTAAAAGTAATATTAGAAAATAAGATTTACGCGATTATCCTAGAGTTGATCGTTATAACGGAACGATAACGCATATGGAATAATACGCTACTAAGAACAAATATATGTATATGTAAATATATAGAATCTAAGAGAATTAACTTAAATAATTAGAAAATGGAAAATGGAAAACGGCAAAAAAGTAAGAATAAGGCTCGAGTCTCAGGTTTTACCCCGAGACGGCTACGTAGCCTATAGAGTCATCAAATTCCACGTAGTTTGTATGCAAAATGAGAGGTGGGATTTATCACATAAATCCAATCGGGGACTTCTCTTGTGTGTGTGTGTGTGTAAAAAGTGTTTTAGTTGGCAGAAAAGTGTGAGAATTCCCATTTGGAATTTATGAGCAAACCCTTTTTTTCTTATTTTTTTGGGTTTTATTTATATGAAAATAAGAGATGTGCAATAATACTAAATAAAAAGTATATTAGAAAATGTGAGATGAGAGAATAAAAGTGTTAAGTAATAAAATAAGTTAATGCGAATTTAGGAGAATTTGAAGAGAGAGTTGAGAAAGTTGGACCTTCTTGAAGATCTTGAGCTTGATCTTGAATGTTGGAGAGCAGCCCTTGCACTTGGATGATGATGAAGAGTAGTTAATTCAATAAGTTTGATGGAAAAGATGATGAAAAGTGAAGGTTGGAAAAATATTTGGATGTGGAAATCACGATGACTTCGAGAGAGGTTTTCTGAGTTCGCTGAGAGTGATGAATTTCAGATCTTGGGGTCCCCTTTGCAATGAGGTCAGACCCTCCTTTTTATAGGCCCAGGGATTTGACGATCGGCATAGTCTTGGTCTTGCTAATCAGCAGGTGTTTTTAGGCACACTGCCGATAGGCAGGGTTTGGAACCTGCCGTTTGGCAGTCTCTTTCAGGTTCCTTCAGAAAATTAGTAGTAAAATGCAAATCGATTATTCAAATTATGCACGAGATGAACTATTGGAAAGGTACTTCAGACACCTTCAAAAGTCCTTGGAATTCTCCCGCGTCTGGGAGTTTACTTTGGGTCAAATGTTGCCTGGAAGTGCTCGTCAGTCCTTTGGATGGGGGATCATCGGACGCAAACGGATCGTTCGTTCGCATGGTAAGTCAGAATCATGCATGGGGTGGACCATTGGAAAGGTTCTGAGATTTACTTCGACATTCCAAAGATTTTGACTCGGTTTCGGGAGTTGACTTTGGTCAATCGGGGCCTGGAAGCGTTTGATGACCTTTCGGAGTAAAACGGATAATTCATCCATACCGTGAGTCAGAATTGCACACGGGTCAGACCGTTGGAAAGTTTTGAGATGTACTTAGACATTTTAAAGAGTTTAACTCAGTTTGGGGAGTTGACTTTGGTCAAGCTGGGCCTGGAAGCGTTTGATGACCTTTTGGGGTAAAACGAATTGATGGTCGGTACCGTAAGTCATAATCACGCAAGGGGTGGACCGTTGGAAAGGGGTTTCAGTGCCCTTTGAAGATTCATTAAGTATCGGTCGATCTAAAGAGTTGAATTTGGTCAAACGAAGCTCGGGAGTGTTCGATGGCCTCCTGATCAAATTTTAAGGGAAAATGGGTCGTTTGTTCGCACCATAAGTCAGAATCGTGCATGGGGTGAATCGTTGGATAGGAGTTTCAATGCCCTTTAAATATTCATTCAGTCTCAGTTGAGTTAAAGGGTTTGACTTTTGGTCAAACGGAGCTTAAGAGTGCCCAATGGCCTCTATGTCAGTACTCGGGGTATGACTTAGGTTTGTAATGATGAATGTAGGTGATAGGGACCTAAGGAGAGGTTAGGGGGTGCTAGAATGGGGTGTCTACAAAGACCCTCAATGGATGAGTTTGGAACAAATGATGGTCATTGAATAGAGACAGTACGATGCCTTTAAAATAGGATGACCAATTCAGAGGGTCCAGGCCGATTCTGAGGACCTGGGATGAGGATGACCGATTCAGAGGATCGAGGTCGATTCTGAGGACCTAATGGGGAATACTGGGGATGGTCTGAAGGAAGTGACAATCAAAGATTTAGGTCAATTTTGAGGACCTAAAGAAATGTCGGGGGTGATCGATTCTGCGGGTCGAAGCCAATTCTGAGGGCGTTAATTGTGATGACCAATTTTATGGGTCAAAGCCAATTCTGAGGGCTTTAATTGTGATGACCAATTCTACGGGTCGAAGCTAATTTTGAGGACTTAAATTGAGATGACCAATTCTGCGGGTCGAAGCCAATTCTGAGGGCTTTAATTGTGATAACCAATTATGCGGGTCGAAGCCAATTCTGAGGGCTTAAATTGAGATGACCAATTCTGCGGGTCGAAGACAATTCTGAGGGGTTAAGTTGAGATGACCAATTCTGCGGGTCGCGACCAATTCTGAGGGCTTAAATTTAGATGACCAAATCGGCGGGTCGAAGCCAATTCTGAGGGCTTAAATTGTGATGACCAATTTGTAAGGACATATTTTTAATAAGTCCGTCACAATTAATTATGTCGTATACCGCTACAAATCCTTGAAGAATTGTCAAGATTGCATCTACAAAAGACGGATTCGAATTACCAGTTGTCTTCAACATTCAAGCCCAACAATATGAACTTTGGTAAGATATTTTTTTAAAGTTTCATTTACATTTCATATTAAGAGTGTTGGGATATTTTAAAAGGGTTTTAAAAAAGCTTTTTATAAAAATATTTTTAAAGAGGTTTCATAAGTGTTTGTGAAAAACTGCTTCAGCAGTAAACGTACCTCGGTTTCAATGCCAAGGTCGTTCAAGCGAGATATCAATCTCGTTCGAACGACATTGTAAGTCGCGCATAGTCGTTCGAACGACACGCGATCTCGTTCGAGCGAGATTTCATTCTCGTTCGAGCGAGATGACTTTTAGGCTGACACACTGCTATCTCTTTGATCGACTCAATCTTTTTATAAAAGGGATGTCAGGCCTCATTTTTTGTGCAGAGAAGAGTTTTCCAAACACTTTAGAGTTTTGGTTTTGTTTATCTGCCCAGAATCTATTTGATAACATCTTTCGGAAGATTGTTTTCTTCTCTCATTTAAGGGTTCAAATAATTTCCGTTTTGTTTACAATTCACAACAAATTTGAATTACTTTTATGTGAATTGTTTTGTGGAACCCAAGAACATATTTTATTTTTGTTCATACTTTGTGGGGAGAGATCTACAACCGACAGTTGCGTGCTATTGTGGAGGGAGTCCTTATAAAGTTCACATCTTGTGGACAAGCCGTTTCTCTTCTTCACTGCTGCCCTCCTGGAAAGGGAAAGTTCCAGCCGAGACATCGAGACCGACACCTACGGGTATTTCGTATGTCACCCTATTTCATTGTAATCCGTGTAAGCCGTTTTCTTACAAAATTATAGTGAAATAAAAGGTTTTTCCCTTCAGGGATTTTTCCTGAATATTTGTGTCACTTGCTTTATTTATTTATGGGTTGACACACGCACTTTTAGATGCACGTTTAAGGGATGGATTAATTTGGTTTAAAAATATAATCTAATTAAATAAGTGTGCCAAATTAGAAAGTTGCGAAATAATTTAATCAATTATCACACACTCGCGTATTTTTTTCAAATTGGTATCAGAGCTTATTTAAGCGATCACCACTTTTCAAATTGGTATCAGAGCGGGTTACTCTAAATTATCGAGTGATCCTATTTTCCACAAAATCGTGTGATATTGATTTTTTTTGAAAAATCAGTTTTGTGAAAAATCGTAATTTTTTCAATGGAACGCCCATTTAACGAGGAGCCTATTTTTGAAAAAATTCACAACGATGCTGAAAATTTAAAAAGTTTGAATTTGAAACTTTGCAAAAGAATTAAAGTTTTGGAAAAAGAAAATTCTCTCTTTAAAAGTAAGATTGAATATTTGCAAGCGTTTGAAACTCAAAGTGATATTTGTCGTGAGCACTTTAGTAATTTGTGTATTGATTTTGATTCTTTGAAAATTTCCAAAAAGAAGAGTGATGAGAAAGTCCTAGTTTTAGAGAATGAATTGAAGGACTTAAAAAATTCTAGGGTTCCCGTTTGTGCCGTCAAGGATGAAAAATTAATCGATGATTTTACGGCACGTGAAAAGACTCTTAGGGATAAGTTTGTTTTAATTGAGGGGGAGCGTGATAAACTGTTAAGTTTAATTGAAAATTTGAAAAAGAAATCCCTGTCTTTGGAAGAGTCTAATTCTTTGCTTGAGTCAAAAATTTTGAAGTTAAAAAATGATTTGACTGACTCAAGTAGGTTTGATAGTGATGGTAATGGCTCATCTTGTTCTCATGCTTCTAGTGCTAAAGCCAAAACCATTATTTGTTTTAGAGGGTCAACCGTTCCAAAGGATGTTAGAAAAGATCACACTTTAGGTGTCGTTCCACCCGTTTACACATGTTCATATTGTGGTAGGAAAGGTCACCTTAGGAGATTTTGTTTTGATCTTAGAAGAGGTCCTAGGAATTCGAAGTCTAGTATTTTGTTGGTTTCCAAAACCCCATGTCGACGTGTTACATCCGTTTGGGTTAGGAAATCACTTTTGGATACACTAGATTTTAGAATAGTTGATTCTCATTTTCTTACACACGATTCTTCTCTTGCCATATCATATAGATGACTATGTTTGCATGTCTGTCATACGCTACTTATGCTTTTTGATATATTTTTACTAGCGTTGTGACATGTACTTTTTGTATAGATTTTTATTTTTGAAAAATTTTGAAAAACACAAAAAGATTTTATTTTCATAAAATTTTTAGAAAAATCCAAAAAGATTTTTGTATTTTGTTTGCCCCGTTTATGGATAAAGACTTAGGATGATCGAGTCACAACATCATTCCATTTTACATGTGACTATTTGATAGTGTTTTGAGACAATAGGTCAATTCATCCTTGTGCTTTATAATGTTTGGAGTCATTAAGATGTAATTAAGTGTTCTTCCTACATGTTTGACTCATGTTTCCTTTTTTGCACGCATGCACGGATTTGTTTGATTATTGTTCTTGACTTATCACATGTTGGTTGGGTGTTTTCATCTCAATCATGTCCTTAAAACGAACCAAGTGCAATAATACGAGAGTAATAAAAGTAGTGCATGTAAAAACTATTGCCCGTGAGGAATAAATTGTTTAGTTTAAGAAAATGATGAGTGAACACGGGAAAGGGCTGCGAGTGAATAATAATCACGTCGTGAAAGCCACCAATTGAAAAGAGCCCACACAAAAAAATTAAGGCTATAAAAAGATGAAATATGCCAAAAATTTGGGCCAATAGGTTTTCTCTAAGTTGAAATTTAGTACCTCTTCAGATATAAAGAATTGCATTATTATATATGAGGGAGTTTTGGATGGATATATCAATGGATTTGCACGTTCTTTGAAAAGTTCTCGAAACAACACTAAAGAGTTTTGGACGTTATTGGTGTGCAAATCATTTAGACTTTGATTTGTTGATTTGATTAAGACGATGTCATTTAAATTCAACAATTTTTTTTACACCTAAGGATACTTTTGATGTTCATTTGTTACGAGTACACATATGCATCGTGCACATATGATTGATTGCGTTGATTTACCTATCGAATGTGTTCACACCCATTCATTTCGTTTCCATGACTTGGTTGTTTGAGTTTAAATCCATGGTGTGATTTTTTGTATCATATTTTTCAAAGTGGTATCTTATTTTTGTATGAAAAATTGAAAAATCCAAAAATAGTTTGTGAGATTTTTGAGATATCCCTTTGCATGCACATAGTTTGATCCTTGTTTGCTATACTTTTTATCGTGACACTCCATGTTTTGATTGTTTCTTCTTATCTGTCTATTTGGGGACATCATAATAAGGGGGAGAAAGAATTATCATGTTATGGGGGAGTTTTTGCATTATGGGGGAGATTTGATTATTAATGCTTTATTCTTATATCATTTCAAACTCGATGCATCACGAAGGTTTTTGCTTTATCTCATGTGTACAGATACGAAGATTGAAGATTATGATGTTGCACACCCTGATGAGAAAAGCATTAAGTGTTTTGATGTTGAAGAAAATTTTGAGAACTTGCAAATTTTACCTTTTCACTTTGGGGATTAATGGGAGGGTAGATTTGTATAGGCAATTTGGTTTTTGATAATTCAGATTTTTTATGTATGTACCGGCATAGACATAGGGGGAAATTTGTAAGGGCATATTTTTAATAAGTCCGTCACAATTAATTATGTCGTATACCGCTACAAATCGTCGAAGAATTGTAAAGATTGCATCTACAAAAGACGGATCCGAATTACCAGTTGTCTTCAACATTCAAGCCCAACAATATGAACTTTGGTAAGATATTGTTTTAAAGTTTCATTTACATTTCATATTAAGAGTGTTGGGATATTTTAAAAAGGTTTTAAAAAAGCTTTTTATAAAAATGTTTTTAAAGAGGCTTCATAAGTGTTTGTGAAAAACTGCTTCAGCAGTAAACGTACCTCGGTTTCGATGCCAAGGTCGTTCAAGTGAGATATCAATCTCGTTCGAACGACATTATAAGTCGCGCGTAGTCGTTCGAATGACACGCGATCTCGTTCGAGCGAGATGTCATTCTCGTTCGAGCGAGATGACTTTTAGGCTGACACGCTGCTATCTCTTTGACCGACTCAATCTTTTTATAAAAGGGATGTCAGGCCTCATTTTTTGTGCAGAGAAGAGTTTTCCAAACACTTTAGAGTTTTGGTTTGTTTATCTGCCCAGAATCTATTTGATAACATCTTTTGGCAGATTGTTTTCTTCTCTCATTTAAGGGTTCAAATAATTTCTGTTTTGTTTACAATTCACAACAAATCCCAATTACTTTTATGTGAATTGTTTTGTGGAACCCAAGAACATATTTTATTTTTGTTCATACTTTGTGGGGAGAGCTCTATAATTGACAGTTGCGTGCTATTGTGGAGGGAGTCCTTATAAAGTTCACATTTTGCGGAGAAGCCATTTCTCTTCTTCACTGCTGCCCTCCTGGAAAGGGAAAGTTCCAGCCGAGACATCGAAACCGACACCTGCGGGTATTTCTCATGTCACCCTATTTCATTGTAATCCGTGTAAGCCGTTTTCTTACAAAATTATAGTGAAATAAAAGGTTTTTCCCTTCGGGGATTTTTCCTGAATATTTGTGTCACTTGCTTTATTTATTTATGAGTTGACACACGCACTTTTAGATGCATGTTTAGGGGATGGATTAATTTGGTTTAAAAATAGAATCTAATTAAATAAGTGTGTCAAATTAGAAAGTTGCGAAATAATTTAATCAATTATCACACACTCGCGTTTTTTTTTTGAAATTGGTATCAGAGCTTATTTAAGCGATCACCACTTTTCACAATTCTGCGGGTTGAAGCCAATTCTAAGGGCTTAAGTTAAGATAACCAATTCTGCATGTCGAAGCCAATTTTGAGGGCTTTAATTGTGATGACCAATTCTGCATGTCGAAGCCAATTCTAAGGGCTTAAGTTGAGATGACCAATTCTGCGGCTGGTAGCCAATTCTGAGGTCTTAAATTGAGATGAACAATTTTGCGAGTCGAAGCCAATTCTGAGGGCTTAAACTGTGATGACCAATTCTGCAGGTCGAAACCAATTCTAAGGGCTTTAATTGAGATGACCAACTCTGCGGGTCGAAGCCAATTCTGAGGGCTTAAATTGAGATGACCAGTTATGTGGGTCGAAGCCAATTTCGCGGGCTTAGGTCGTGATGTTCTCAGGAAACTCTGTTGGGGAAATTACCTCGTGATTTTGATTTGAGCTAGGGAGCTGGTTGCTGGAATCCTCATATCTTTTGGAGACTTTGCGAAGGAATAGCCAATTTGATGTTGTAAATTCCACTGGGGAAGTGATTAGGTAATCCAGGAATTGGACATTTTGCTCAAGGAAATTTGAGACTTTTGGGGAATAGGAGATAACCTGAAGTTTTGGATGCTTTAGGGGTCCTTCGGGGATGTTGCCGGGAGGAGATTCACTTGGATTTTTAGAGTTTTACTGGGGAAATAGGGGTTCCGCTTGAGGGAGTGTGAAATTTTCTTGGTGAAAATGTTCTAAATCCTCCCTGGGATTTTTAGGAATTTTCTGAGGAATTTTCAGGGTTTTGTTGTATTTTTGGAAGTTTTTGTACGAAAATTTAATGGGGGGTGCTGGTCGGCATGGTGTGGGGGGTGCCATTCGATAGTGGCACAGACTTTTGGACTGCCTAGATAAGGTAAAAGGTCAGTGCCGATCGGTAGGTTTAGGGTCAGTGCCGATCGACATGACCCTTGACTTCCTATAAAGAGGGGGCAGGTTCCCCTCATTTTTCATAACTTCTTGCCTTCTCTCTTTCTATGATTTTCTTATGCGAATCGTTCTAGCATTCCGTAACCTAAAAAATGGCCACTTTTGTCAGCACTGCGGTACACGGGGAGTGGTTGGCTGTTGATGACTGGGCGAATATGGAGTGTAGGGTCAGGGTGCCTCTTGCTTTAGGGAGTGAGAACTCTTTATATGTATTTGAGCCGGTTGCGGATGAGCAGACTTTACTGCGGGAGCCTTCGCGTCACCACTCTTCTAGGGTGGTGAACCCTGGTGGTTATGTAAGTACCAAATGACTTTTGGCATTCCTTTTTTGGTGATTCCTTTTATTCTTAGATTTTGAAAAGGTTTTTCTTTGACAGTCTTATGTCTCTTTGTCGATTATGCATGCCCGCGGGACGACGAGGCTTAAGGGTGTTCGGGAGCACCTTCCACTGGTGGTGCGTTGGGTAGTATCGTCAGTAGGCTATGGGAGGCTGGCGTCTGTGCTGGATGAGACACCTCATTCGACGGAGGTCTTATGCACTCTCGGGGAGAGGTGGTGGGACACTACCCATACCTTCCATCTTGGCTTTGGGGAGATGATTGTGGCTCCCATAGATGTGCAGCTGCTACTGGGGCTGGCTTGTGATGGAGAGCGCATTAAGGTGGATCGCTCTTTGAGGGTGAGGCCGGAGGCTGTGCGGGCGGCGCTAGGTAATGTGTAGAGGATAGTATTCCGGGACTCTATCCGTCTGTCCCTACTAAGGGATGTTTTACTGGGTAGGGTGATTGATGCGGAGGATGGGCTATAGGTGAGGCTAATGGCCCGACTGTTTATTTTTCTGGTGTTGGGGTTTTTTTTGGTGGCGTCGAGCGGTGACATTGTCCACTTATGGCTTTTGCCATACATGAGGATGTTTTCGAACATCCCTCTCTATGATTGGGGGAGCCTAACTTTGGTGACCCTTTATTTTTCTATGAATGCATTTAGCTGGCAGTCTTTTACTAGACCCACGTATCTTCTTGATGTATTCTTTAGTTTACGCATTTTCTTTTCATGAATTCACATTTTTCTTATGCGTCTCTTTTTTATCACAGATTCTTGTCTTTGGCAGACGTGGTTCTATGAGGTGATTGGGCGTAATACCCAATTGATTTCTTTTAAGGATGAGACTGTTGGGGACTTTTGCCGGTTATATCGGTGGCGAAAGGCCAATCGGCAGTCGAGGAAGTCTCTTTCTTTAGAGGTGGTGCGTCAGGTCTTGAATGTCAGGGTAAGACTTTTTCCTTCTTCAGTCCTGGTCTTTGTGTGCTCTGATTCTGTATTGACTAATATCTATTGGGGATTTTTCAAGTGACCTTTTACCCTTGGGTGCCGGCTGTTCAAGAAACGGGGTCGACTAGGGTGAATGTGCAGATGAGATGCTTACTAGTGCATGAGTTTGGCCACTGCTGGTATCTTGAGGAGAGGGTGTTCCGACAGATTGCTGAGGAGGAGGTGGTGGTGCCACTTGCGAGTCCCCCTATGTCTATGAGGCGGAAGCGGCTGTTTCCAGAGGATACGAGGAATGCGACGATGATTGGCGAGTCCTATCTGTTGTACACCAATATAGCTGTATCATATGATTATATAGACTTCGTGACGATTTGGCTGATGGTGCCTAGCATATATGATGCACTGTCTTTCCCTCCTGCGGGTTCGCATCGACCAGTAGGGTCCTCCCCTAGTGGTGGTCGTCCGTCGACATCTGCGGAGGTGGCGAATTTGGAGGTTCCCTTTATGTGGTTGCATACCCCTTCATACAATATTCGATGGGCTGATTAACGGATGGTGCCTATGTTGCATCGTCCTCATGCGATGGACTCGGAGGAATTGGTCTTGACAGAGGATGTTCTTTGTTCTTTGGTATACCTTTTTGTTCTTCTCTTTTCTTTTTCTTTTTTTTTTGGTTTTTTTATTTGATACTGATTCTGCCTTTTCTTATAGCAAGTCTGGGTGTCCACCACTTGGATGAGGGACTAAATATCTTCGGTGACTGCCCATATTCAGGATGCGATTCCTTTTCCTTCTTTCTTGGTGCCATATGCTTCATCTAGGGAGGAGTCTGCTTCGGGTAGCGGTGGTGCGTCATCTCGCCGCAGGGGAAAGAGAGCGCGCCGCAAGGATATGATCTCTTAGAGAGAGAGAGAGGAAGGGTAGGTGAGAGAGAAAATGTGGGTTCGGGTTGAGTCCTACTTTTTTTTATTTTCTTTATTTCATGCAAAGTTGATGTAACACAGAAACAGTATCTAAGCAATGCAATGGAGTTTTTTATTATCTTCTGTTAGTAATGAATGAATGCATGCACATGCGCTTTTTACTTTGCTGCTGAGACTGTAAAAAGAAATATTTTTGGAAGTTTAAAGGGAGCTTTTATTCATAATGAGAAATTACATAAAGATGGAAGGGGGATTTGAAATTCTATTGAGAATATCAATTTATTTTTATTGGGTTTTCTGATTTTGACAAAAGAGGAAAAAGGGGAGTTTCCAAAACAGGAGGGTGCCGATCGGTAATCCTCTTATCATGCCTCTCGTCAGGTCAGTCCAGTCCCATTAATTCAAAGCTTTGATTGGTACCCTCTTCAGCCTTTGGTACCTTGTGGGGTAGGATTCCCTCCGATTTCTGCAAGTTTTGTGTCTTTTGTGAGGATTTTCAAGTATAAAAAGGGGTAATGGTTGAGTGTTTTCATCAAACCTTCACATTCTAACTTTCTTGTTCTGTGAGATGGCTCTCCCTGGTAGTGTTGAGTTTTCCAACTACCTCGAGACTTTGGATTCGATGTGCTCTTACAACGTCGACTAAAATGCTTTCAACATGCGTTGAGTCTCTTTATGGTGCAATCGGCCCGTAGAGTGGAACATGATGATGGCGAAGGTAGAATTTTGGTACCCCAAAGATCATGTATTCTGCTTTGGCTTAGAAGAAGTCTGTCCGATTTATGAGGAATTTTCTGCCATGTTGGGAGTAAATCCTATTGTGTTAGCTGCTATACTTGAGTTTTCTCGATCTCCCTGAAAGTTGTTGATTGGACTTCTCCACGTCTCGCCCTCGGTGGGTAGATCCTTTGTTACTAGAGGAATGATTTCCCTTCTGGCGGTGCTGCAGTCTGTGCATTTATAGTAGGTTGGTGATGATGGATATGCCAGAGCCGTTGTTCTGGTCTTGGTTTCAAAATTATTGCTAATGACTGGGGAACTGCTGGTGGACCCACAACTTATAGCTTTTACTTCATGGATGTCCTACCATCATAATCCTATGGCGGTGATATTGGCAGAGACTTTGAATGCCCTGGATGCATGGAGAGAAGTTCGTTCTGACTTTCTGAGGGGTAGCCCTCTGATGTTGTTCATGTAGCTGTCTGAAATACTCCACCTTATGACTCCTCCGGAATACCCTTTGTCGATTGTACCCAACTTCTTTTCGCGCCATTTCTTCAGTTTTGGCTTGGATATTAAAGTTGGGAGAACTGGTTTGTGGAGCATGAGGATCTAAATTTTCACTGATTAGTGCCTTGGTGGGGACAGTTGCGACCTATTCTGGAGTTGGGGGAATACCCGTACATTCGACTAGTTGGTCTCAAATAGACCTCTTTCTATTTCCCTTGGAAGCTTCTGCGCCAATTTGGCTGGGAGCAGGTCATGCCACCTCGGACACTAGACTTTTTTTTTATAAAAGATCTGACAGAGCATCTACGCATAAGGCTTGGCTCTTTATGGGAGAGTCGGCGTCCTTTGACTCATCCCTCTCAGTCTGTTGGGAGAGTTTAGCACATATCTGGGGATTATATGAAGTGGTTGTGGAGGAGAGTAGTCAGTAAGATGTTGGTAATGGAGACCGTACAAAAGTGGTTTGTCTTATTTGATACCATGGAGGGAGGTGCTGTTGTTTTTTCGAGGATGGTTGGAGCTTATGGATCTATAGAGCATCTGCATCAATCTATTCAGGCAGGGGAAGCTTGGAGACACCAAGATGTAGATGATGACGGAGAGAGCTCCTCCGGTAGCTGTGGGTAGAACTTTTGGAGGAGTTTTTTTTGTAATGGGGAATAAATTTGGGAATTTTATTTGTCTTTTTAGGAAGGTAGAGGAAGGGAGTTATCCATTCCTTTTCTTATGTAATCGCACTGTAATTTCTTATTAGTGAAATAAATATATTTTTGATCATCCAGATGTGCCTTTTGATGTATTTTGTATATTGAATTATCTATATCGATTGCTAAGGCATGCATAATCCTTTTGTTTAAGTATATGTTAGAGTGAACTGTCATTCTCGGAGGTAAGAAAATAATAGTTTTTTGTGAAAAAAAGGGCCATGCACTGCCTACGTACCTCTGGGGTTTTTTGAAAATTTTTAATTTTTTCTAAAGGCAAATGGTTTTTGCAGAGGATCAGACCCACGCAGTTCTGGGTAGAGGGAAATGTGTTTTTTTAGAATAGTAGGGAGATGAGAATAGTCGTAGCGCGTCGAGATTTTGAACTAGGGGTAGAGCATATTGAGATAGTCCTGGTTGACTGGACCGACCATCTCTTCTCCATCTAAGTCGATGAGCATGGCGGCACCGTTGGACAAGATTTTCTTCATAATGTATGGGTCGCTCCAATTGGGCTTGAATTTTCCTCTGGGGTCCCAGATGGGCTCTACTATTTCTTTGAGGGCTAAATTCCCTTCTTGAACACTTCGGTCCTTGACTCTCTTATTAAATGAACGCGCTATTCGGCGATGGTACCCTTTTATGTGATACAGTGCTTTCAGTCTCCTTTTATCCAAGAGTGACAGCTCGTCGAGATGGATTTGATGCCAGTCCTCCTCACTGACTTGGCCTTCGAGCATGAAACGAAGTGAAGTGATTTTCAACTCCACTGGTAGGATTGCTTCCATGCCGTAGACTAGAAAGTAAGGGGTATCCCCAGTAAAGGTTCGGATTGAGGTTCGGTAGCCCCATAGGGCGTAAGGGATTCAGTTGGCCCAATCTTGATAGCTTTCGGTCATCTTACTGATGATGGATTTGAGGTTCTTATTGGCGGCTTCGACTGCACCATTGGTCTGAGGTCGATAAGGAGAAGATTTATGTCTCTGAATCCCATACTTATTTACCACTTCTATGACTTCTGCCTCGAAATGTAACTCATTATCTGACACTAGCTCGTGTGGGACCCCATATTGGCAGATGATGTTCTTCCTTATGAATTTAGGCACTTTCTTATCATTCAGAACTGCGCATGACTCATATTTGACCCATTTGGTGAAGTATTCAATGGAAAATAGGATGATTTCATGCCCATTAGAAGCCTTTGGTGTAACCTTTCCTATGATGTCGATACCCCAGGTGGAGAATGGGAAAGGAGAAGTCATGTTGTATAATTCTCGCGGAGGCACGTGTTAAAGGTTGGAAAACTATTGGCATTTGAGGCATTTTCGGACATAGGAGATGCAATCCTGGATCACGGTGGTCCAGTAGTAGCCTTGTCGAATGATCTTCTTGGCAAGCATGTGACCGTTTATGTAGGGCCCGCATTCCTCGCTATGGATTTTCTGCATTATCTCTTCAATGTTAGCCCATGCGATGCAGTGTATATGGGTTACATCGAAGATTCTTTTGAACAGTGCTTTGTGACAGATAATGTACTAGGCGGATAGTCTTTGGAGGGTTGCTTGGTCTTTCTTATTGGAACCCTCGGGATACCTACCATGCTTGAGGAGGTTCTAGAATTATAGTACCATTAATTGGCTAGCTCGGGATCTTCTTTGGTTATGAGCTCAATGTGGTAGCAATGGGTTAGTTTGTCTTGCTTTTGAACTAGGAAGGGGGCCCTTGTTATTCCTTAGGGCATGTCGACCATGGAGGCCAAGATAGCAAGGGCATCCACTAGGTTATTCTTTCCTCGAGGTAGGTAATGGAAGGTGATATCTTGGAATTGGGAGGCTAGTTTTTCTAAGTGGGCATGGAAGGGTTGGAGTTTCTCGTCCTTGACTTTCCACTTTCTAAGCACTTGATCGATAATGAGGGAAGAATCCCCATAGACATCTAGGCATTACATACCTTTCTTGAGAGCAACTTTGAGGCCTACTGTACATGCCTCATATTCAATCATATTATTGGTGCAGGGGAAATCTAACTTCATAGCGATGGGAGTGTGGGAGTCATATGGGGAGATCAGAAGTATCCCAATGCCATATCCCTTTTTATTGGTAGCGCTGTCAAAGAACATTTTCCATCGAAGGTTGTTTTGAGAGGTGTAGAGGATGTTTTCATCTGGGAATTCAGACATCCAGTCATCAGCTTCTTCTATGAGGTAGTCAGCGAGGTAGTCAGAGATGGCTTTTCCTTTTATGGCTTTCTGCGTGACGTACACGATATCAAACTTAGCTAGGAGCATCAACCACCAGGACATTCAGCTAGATAAGGCGAGTTTCTTATGTAGGTACTTAATGGGGTCCATTCGGGATACACGTTTGATGGGGAAGGCGATCATGTACTGTCACAACTTTTGGGTGACCCAGATAAGCGTGACATATGCCTTTTCCAAAGAAGTGTAGTTAACTTCGTACTCAGCCAATTTGTGACTGGCGTAATAGATGGCTCTTTTTTTTAGGGAATCTTTAAAGTATTGGGATAGCAAAGCTCCAACTACAGTGTTGGTTACGGTTAGGTATAGGAGCAAGGGGAGACCAGGCTGTAGTGGCATGAGTACCGGGGGTTGGGTCAGATATTTTTTGATTCGGTTAAAATCTTCTTAGCAGGCCTCATTCCAAACCTTGTTTGAATATTTTTGGAGGAGTTTGAAAATAGGTTCGCAAATGGAAGTTAGTTGGCTGATGAACCGGTTGATGTATTGCAATTGCCCAAGGAAACCACGGACTTATTTCTCCATCCGGGGAGGTGGCATTTCAAGTATGGCTTTCAACTTGGCAGGATCTACTTCTATCCCCTTCTCACTGACCATGAATCCAAAGAGTTTTCCATTTGTAACACCGAAGACACATTTCTGTGGATTAAGTCTCATCTGATATCATCGCAGTCGTTCAAAAAACATTTGGAAAGCGGGAACGTGACCTTCTCTAGTTTTTGATTTTATAATCATATTATCCATATAGACCTCGACTTCTTTATGAATTAGATCATGTAGGATGTTTGTGGCATCCCTCTGGTAGGTAGCCCCATCATTCTTAAGACCAAATGGCATAACATTGTAGTAAAAGGTTCCCATGGGGTGATAAAGGCTGTCTTTTCTTGGTGATCTGGGTGAATTTTAATTTGGTTGTATCCGACAAACCCGTTGACTAATGACTTGAGAGCATGATTAGATGTCTTGTCCATGATTATATCGATATTAGGTAGCGGGTAATCATTATTCGAAGAGGCTTTGTTCAAGTCCCGATAGTCTACGCACATCTGAACTTTCCTTCCTAATTTCGATATAAGCACTATGTTGGCTAGCCATGTGGGATATTCGATCACACGAATGAAGCCCAAGTTTAACTGTTTGACCACCTCTTCTTTGACTTTGAGCGACCATTTGGTGTGGAGCTTTCTCAACTTTTGTTTAACCGACTTGTAATCTGGGAGAGTGGGAATCTCATATTGAGCTATTTCAGGATCAATGCCGTGCATATCATCATAGGACCATGCGAAGACATCCATGAATTCCTTCAGTAATTCTTCGAGTTGTGCGTGATCATGCTCATCGAGGGTATCCCCTGTCCTAATCTCACGCAATTGGCTACTAGAACTAAGGTTAAAAACAACAGTTTCTTCTTAATTAACTTGAACGTGGTTATGTTGTTTATTATTAATCTTATATATACCAGTTAAGAATTGTTCATTTGCAAAATCATCATCATCAAAAGTTTGATTAGAATCTAAACAATTAATGTAAGGCACAACAAGATACTCAAAATCTTCATTTATTTCATTAATAGGAAAAACAACATTGAGAACCTCATCAAAGGAGGTCTCGATTACATTTGATCAAGGATAAACAACAAAATAAGAAATGGGGTAAACATTGGGGTTAGGTGGGATTTCAACAGGTAGAACCGACGCAGCATGCCAGTTCAGGAGAGGTGTATCAATAACTTTAATCAGGTGGGATGGATCCAGTGATGTAGTGCTTGAATGAACCATGCAGAGTGTCAGCCCCAGTGTCTGTAAGTTAAACAAATCCTTGGAGTCACTTTCCACAGTCTCTCTGGTATTTTTAATGAGCGGTTGTACATGGTGTTGGGAACTCTCAGACCATGGGTAACTGTCTTGGAAAAAGATCTCCATTCCAGGCTTCATCTTCTTATTTGTATGGTCATACCATGGTTTTGGAAAGCCGTAAAAGGGTAAGTCTTTGCCCTCTTTTATGAATCGTCCATTTAAGGAGTGACCTCCGTACAGTCTAATCTTCTCTTTGGTCGAGATTGGAGGATCATTCTAAGCTATTGTTATGATGGTTGATACCCCAAGCCACAAGGAGGGAAAACTTTTTTCAGTACAATGGGCTCAATTATCCCTTGTTGTCTCTGCCCTAGCCCCAGTCCGGGAATGAAGTGCATGTTTATGAACATCTGAATCACATTGACATTGCCATGAGGGTCGTATTCTGGACAAACCCTTTCTCTGAAACCGTCCCCTGTCAAGAGTAAAAGTGGCTCAAATCAGAATACTGATAGGAGCATATCATTTGACCCATGTTGTATCTTAAGGATTGGATTGCTAGTGCTTGCACCCTCGATATTGTCGTCGTCGCCTAAAATGGTGATGACTCGTCCCTCGGTGAAGAACTTCAATTTTTGATGGAGCGAGAAAGACACACCCTTGATATTGTGGAGCCATGGTCATCCAAGAAATAGGTTGAAACAAGCTGGGATGTCAATAATATAGAATTCAATAATAGGGTTTATAGGGCCTGTCCCTATTACAAGTTTTATGGACCCCATCACGTCCCGATGGGTATTATCGTAGGCACGTACCGCAGCGGAGGTTGAAGCGAGGTCACTTTCCTTAAATCCTAAGCATTTGAAGGTTCTTAATGGGTACACAATCAAGGCAGATCCATTATCAATAAGAGAAAGCGGTGTGATTTTTCCTATAACTTCGATGAAGATGTTGAGTGCATGATTGTGGTTTGGCCCAATTCTGGGGATTTACTCTTCGAAAAAGGATAGCATTCGGGTAGAGGTCAGGGATCCGACTAAATTTATCACTTCTTATGGTGTGGTGGAGGGAGAAACTATGGGTCTAGTGAGCAACTTGATCAAAGAATTTTTGTGCAGCTCGGAAGACATGAAAATCCCCCATAGAGTGATGTTAGCTTGAGTTTTCTTCAGTTGATCGAGGATATTTCTTTGCTCGAGGGTCATTTCTGGCATAGGAAGGTTTTCAATGCCCTTCCCTTTGTCATTCTCTGGTGGTAAGCTTAGGATCTGGTAATGCCTTTATGATCTGGTCATGTGATTTATTAAAGAAGGGAAGAACATGAACCCTATTTCCTCATCAATCTCGGGTTGTTCTGCCACCTTATTTATTTCTCCGAGATGTTCTTCAAATGATATCATCCCACACATGTCGGCTACTGGTCCAGTTTTATCAGAAGCTTACTCTTCATTTGAATCTTCAAATTCTTCCCTCCATCCAGTGGTAACAATTATGTCTTTCCATGTAAAGTAATTGCATTCGATAACATTAATATTTTCTTCGTACGGGTCCTCCCATTCTACGGGGAGATGTAAGGGTGAAGGGACCAAGCTCCCTTGTAGCTTCACAGTATTGAGTAACTTAGCCATACTGCAAATATTATTGGTTTGCCTGAATAATTCTGCCAAAATTTAGACAACGTCATCTAAGCTGACTTCATCGGTCGGTACTACCCAACTATCTGACTCTCGAGCCCATTTTTGTGCTTCCAAGAATAGCGTACTGAACCTCTGGCAATAAATGATCATCTGCGAGGGAAATTTCAGCCTGAACTCTAAGAGTTGGTTTAACACTTCTGATAATTCCATACCTCCATTTTTGAAATGGGTATGGACATCGATGCATGCTCTGGTAAGGAGTGACAGTGCCTGATCAGAGAGGCTAACATGGTTTAGGAGGAATATTGGAAAGTTTGGAGAGGTTTGGGAGAGTATAGGGATGTGATTTGAGTTGAGGGATCAAATTGAGGGTTCTCTTCTAGGAAGATGGCATTGGCATGATTTGGGAGTGGGTTGTGAGTAGTGTTTGGCTTAGGATTGGCTGGTGGGGCAACGGTACCCCGGTCAATTAGACCTTGGATTATGTTTTGAAGGTGAAATCATTGGTCAGTGGTATGGCCATCCGTTTGATGAAAGGCGTAATGGGCATCTGTATTAAAAATTTTGGGAGTGGATTTTGCAACGGGCGGGAATCCAGGGGTTTGATAAGGTTTAGTCTTAACAGGTCCTGATAAACTTTGGATAGGGAGCATGGATCTCGGTGTATTCCTTTCGAACTAGGACAGGGCAGCTTTCGAGTACTGACGAGGTGGTTAGTTAAGATATGTTATTGATGGTTGAGACTGCAGCATTGATAGGTACATCATATTTTTTGGGATTGAACTGCTCAGACACTTTCTTTGGCTCAACTTCTATTTTAGCAAGACCTTCCTTGATTTCTACTCCTGCCTCTCTGAGAGCTCAGAAGTGGGGATAGTATTGTCCTCCCATTTTTGCTCGGACATGGGATAAGAACTTCTTCTTTACTATGTTGACTTGTTCTTCCTCAAATGGCCGATTAGTCATAGTGGTTGCCTTTTTCCTCTATCAGGCTATGAAGTTACTGACTGATTCCCCAGAGTTCTATTTGAGCAGATCTAAATCACGACGGGTGACCTCAAGATCTTCATTATATTTGTATTGAGACATGAATTCTTGGTCTACATCCTCCTAGTTACGGATTTTGGACTCCTCGAGAGACAAACCATATGAGGGCGCTATCCTTTAAAGTTTTCTGAAATAATTGGGCCATCACTTCATCAGAAGACCCTAAGAGAGTCATAGAACGGTGGTAACTGCGAATATGAACAATCGGGGGTCCACTTCCTTCGAATTTCTCATTATTTGGCATCTTGAACTTCTTGGGTAACCTCGCCTTAAGATAAGCAGACATGTGGGTGCAGTCCATGTAATTTCCAGAGATTTTGACTTGGTCGAACTTCTTAGTTAGCATCTTGAGATCTTCTTTGACCTTGTTCAACTCTTCCTCTTTTGGATCAATGATCATAGGCAAGTTAGCCCCATGCGGAGAAAGATTTGGCATAGGAAGCTGGGCAGGCGGTGACCCATTAGCAGGAGGGGCACGTGGAGCGTACTGATACTCTTTGGGAACTTAGATAGGCTCGGGTGGACCCATAGCATGAGGGAATAAGGCCTCAGGCTCTTGAGGACCAGGAACTTAGTTTCGTTGCATCTCTCAGACCTCAGTCTGGAGGTTGTCAATCTTGGACACGAGCTGAGCTAAGACTGCCGTCAGATCTGGCTGCACAATTAGTACTTGATCTATGTTCTCCATAGAAAGCGGATGGATTTCGGACTCGAAATAAGTTGTAGGGTAACGGACGGAACTCCGGGGTGATTTGACTGAAGACCGAAGCAAATAAGGATCCAGGCCAAGGGCGTGCAATCGACCTAAGAAGGCGTAAAATGGGATTTATTTTTGAAAAAAAAGAAGAATGAAAATATTTTTGACATTTTTTTCTTTTTGAGATTGAAAGACAAAATATTTTTGGATTTTTGATAAATAAAAGAGAAATGTTTTTGGATTTTTTATAAATAAGGGAGAAATGTTTTTGGATTTTTGATAAGGAAGGAGAGATGTTTTTGGATTTTTTTGATAAAGAAAGGAGAAATATTTTTGGGAGACGGGTCTCAGCATGATTATTATAATTATTATGTTCTCACTTGTATTAAATTCTCCTAAGTGCAAAAATAAAATGTTGGACGGGACCCGAGCCTGGAAAAGTTGGGTTTATAACATATACAAATATATGGTTGGACTTACAACCAGACTCACAGGCAGGGTCCCATTTTAAAAATGCGTGAAAATTTTGCGTGGCAGGCCGACCCAAAATTTTGGTAGAGTTCGAAATCGTAAATCTAACACGTGTGCCCTAAGATTAACATCTATATGTGGGTATGCAGTTGGTTGGTTGAATTGGAAAGGGTTCCCCCCCTTGGCATGACTTCCACGATAAACGTCTTGCTTTTGAGGGCAATCGGTACGTGTGGACAAGCCATTTGATATACCTGAGTGTACGTGAATTGTCTCACTATATACCTCATGGGGACGGTATGTGTGAGAGAGAATTTTGTATACTCGGCATACATGAATTAGTTCCCTGCGATATACCTCCCGTCATGACTTCGTTCAAGCGGTACGATGCGGGGGAACCGTTTGGTATATGTCGAAGGTACTTGGCCAATGGAAGGTGAGAGTCATATCGCTTAGGCTAACTGCACCCTGCCGGACCAGCGCCCATCACGAAGTGACCCTCCAGTTGCTGGACAAAATTTTGTCAATAACAATGCTCTTTGGTGATGTCATGTGAATCATGCATGATTCTCTTATTAGTATCTTATAATGAGAGTATATTTCTTAATTATGCCAAATAAGGGAGAAAAGTACTAGTACCAATGGTATACCAAGTATGGATGGGTGATGCCTGCAACATGTGGATATATGTGATCCTAGGTGCACGTGGTGCAAAAGTGTACATGGAGAATATTCTACAAGCGAGTGA
This sequence comes from Sambucus nigra, assembly GCA_949130495.1. NCBI lineage: Eukaryota > Viridiplantae > Streptophyta > Magnoliopsida > Dipsacales > Adoxaceae > Sambucus > Sambucus nigra. The sequence goes on from OX422220.1 coordinate 86,435,085, forward strand.
ATAGAAGGATAAGCATAACGTACACATGGAAAAGGGGAACGTGCAAAATAGGGGAATATATAAGAAAATAAAACACCCATGTAAATAGATTCCAACCCTCTTAAACAAAAATTCCCCAGCAAAGTCGCCACTATGGCCATCCCCGATCCTCATGGAGGGAGAGATATAGGAGGGGTGTCATCTCCATAGTGAGAGGATCTCGGTCCCTCACATCCCTCTAAGGAGAACTTCGGTCGACGTCGGCGATGTGTGAGGTGAAAAATGTAAAGAGATGGAGTCGCCAGTCCATTTTACTCAAAACAGACAAAAGAAGGTGGAGCCATCCCGAAGGACAACATCCAAAGACATACTGATACATACGAAACTAAACATGATTCGAAATGGGTTCGGAGGCTAAGTTACGAAATGGAAAGGTATTAGGAACCCATTTCGCCCTTGCGACCTCTCATGGATTGTTGCTATTTTCCTTTATTTCCCCGTGATATGTGTGCATGTGTATATGTAATGGAGATAGAAATCCTCGACTTGTATCATGGAAGAGATAAAGCGAGTCATCCGTAGGAATGTTCCTAAAATTAATATTAGAAAATAAGATTTATGCCATTATCCGAGGGTTGATCGTTATAACAGAACGATAAGGCATATGGAATAATACGCCACTAAGCACAAATATATGTACATGTAAATAAATTGAATTTAAGAGAATTAAGTTAAAGAAATAGAAAATGGAAAATGCGAAAAAAGTAGGAATAGGACTCAAGTCTCGGGTTTTACCCCGAGATGCCTACGTAGCCTACAGAGGCATCAAAGTCCACGTAGTTCGTATGCAAAATGAGGGGTGGGATTTATCCCATAAATCCAACCGGGGACTTCTCTTGTGTGTGTGTGGAAAAAGTGTTTTAGTTGGGGGAAAGTGTGAGAATTCCCGTTTGGAATTTATGAGAAAACCCTATTTTTCTTGTTTTTTTTAGGTTTTATTTATATGAAAATAAGAGATGTGCAATAATACTAAATAAAAAGTATATTAGGATATGTGAGATGAGAGAATAAAAGTGCTAAGTAATAAAATAAGTGAAAGCAAATTTAGGAGAATTTGAAGAGAGAGTTGGGAAAGTTGGACCTTCTTGAAGATCTTGATCTTGATCTTCAATGTTGGAGAGAACCCCTTGAACTTGGATGATGATGAAGAGTAGTTAATTCACCAAGTTTTGTGAAAAAGATGATGAAAATTGAAGGTTAGAAAAGGATTTGGATGTGAAAATCACGCTGACTTCGAGAGAGGTTTTCTGAGTTCGCTCAGAGTGATGGATTTCAGATCTTGGGGTCCCCTTTGCAATGAGGTTAGGCCCTCCTTTTTATAGTCCCGGGGCATTTACGGTTGGCATAGTCCTGATCCTGCCAATCACCAGGTGTTTTTAGGCACACTGCCGATAGGCAGGGTTTGGAACCTACCGTTTGGCAGTCTCTTTCAGGTTCCTTCAAAAAATCGTTCGTAAAACACAAACCATTCATTCGAATCATGTACGGGGAAAACCATTGAAAAGGTACTTCAGAGTCCTTTGAAAGCCCTTTGGATTTCTCTCGGGTCCGGGAGTTGACTTTAGGTCAAATGTGGCTTGGAATCGCTCATCGACCCTTTAGACGGGGGATCGTCGGACGCAAACGGATCGTTCGTCCGCATGGTAAGTTAGAATCGCACACGGGATGGATATTTGGAAAGGTTATGAGATGTACTTCGACATTCCAAATAGTTTAACTCAGTTTGGGGAGTTAACTTTGGTTAACTGGGGCCTGGAAGGGTTTGATGACCTTTCGGAGTAAAACGGATCGTTCGTCCGTACCGTATGTCAGAATCGCAAACGGGGAAGACCGTTGGAAAGGTTATGAGATGTACTTAGACATTTGAAAGAGTTTGACTCAGTTTGGGGAGTTGACTTTGGTCAACTAGGGCCTAGAAGCATTTGATGACCTTTCGGAGTAAAATGGATCGTTCGTCCGTACCGTAAGTCAGAATCGCGCACGGGGCGGACCGTTGGAAAGGGATTTCAGTGACATTTGAAGATTCATTCAGTCTTAGTCAATATGAAGAGTTTAGTTTTTTCAAACGGAGCCCAGGAGCGTTCAACAGCCTCTTGATTAAATTTTGGGGGAAAACGGGTCGTTCGTTCACACCGTAAGTCAGAATCGCGCACGGGGAGGACCGTTGGAAAGGGGTTTCACCATCCTTTAAAGATTCATTCAGTCTTGATCAAGCTGAAGATTTTTACTTTTGGTCAAACGGAGACTGGGAGTGCCTGATGGCCTTTATGTCAGTACCCAGGGTATGACTGAGGTTTGTAGTGATGAAGGGAAGTGCTAGGGACCTAAAGAGAGGTTAGGGGGTGCTATAATGGGGTGTTTAGAATAGAGAACGATGACAAATAAATATTTTCACAGACGGAATCAATTTGTTGATGTATAAAAAATGGACTAAATCTTAGTTTATAATGATAGATAAAAATAAGATAAGTAACTCTAACCACACACACAAGATATAAGATTTTTAGAGTGGTTCAGCTACAAAATAGCCTACGTCCACTATTGATTGTTATTCAATAAGGTTTACAATAGCTCAGTATGGTGTGCATTGGAGTGATTCGAGTTATCCCTTGAGCTATGAGATTAATTTGTATTTATATGGGTCTGAAGGAGATGGATCACCTTTACATTGACAGGCATTTATATTTGTGTACAATAAATAAAACTTTTGGAATTCAGTGTTGATTGGCCTCCCATCTAAGTAACTATTGACATTCATATTTATTGGTCTTCTAGAGTTGGTCAGCATTCCGGTCGACTAATTTTATTTGTAAGCTGGCCAGCCACGTTGGAGGACAGGTGTACATTCTTCATTAGTCCACGTAAGAGAGTAATTTTTACATACAACAATAACCTCATTCAAGATTTTCAATATACATAATTTGACTCATAAAAAATAGGAACCCTATTATTAAAATTATCCATATGAACCCAATTTAAGGATCATATAATAAATTAGTTCAACTGCCTCTCATATCAATTTGAAAGTGCACTCTATATGTAATCACTTGTACCTTATGTTATACACGCAAAGATCCAATTTTTAACCAAATTTCTATCTTTATTAGTATTAGGTGTGCATGTAAGATAAGCTCCAAATATGTTACGCCAAACCAGACAATAAAACCAAACATACGAAGAAGATTTGAGAAAAATCCTTTTTTGGCAAAACCTGTACGCAATACTATTAAAAAGTTTGATATAACTTATAGAATACTTAGAGCTCCACTAAGTATAAAGCAAAATGTCTTTAAATTCTTGACAAAATTAATGCAGTCCAGCACCACCCATAGGAAGCAAATCTTATCTCGATATACACTGATCAACCTCAGGATTACGAAATATCTTCTTCTTCAGTGGTAGAGTTGTAACTCCACAATAATCAATCATAGAGAACACTGTACTAGGGTTTGATGTAGTGCATGGAAAGTGGGTTTGAAAAACTCAACAAATCATTCAAGGGATGAAGATGATTTGGAACTAAAGGTGTTTCCATGAAACAAAATTTACAGGAGTTTTTGAATAGGTATTGAATTTAATTTTCATCAAAAGTTCTAGTAAAATGAGTCTAAAAATGTTCTTTTTATATAGAAACATGATTTTTTAGGTGATGAACTCGTTTGAATCAAAATGGGACTTAGTTTGAATGAAAACCATAGTTTTTATCTAATAAGTTCCAATCTCATTAGAATGAAAGGCCTAGCTCATTCTAACGAGCATCCAACGTAGTTCCAATGAGGAAAGTTTTATCAAATAAAGATCACACATTATAAGCTCATTAGAAGTTTGTTCTAATGACTTAAGGATCGTTTTAAATAAATTACAACCTCGTTCAAACGAGAACAAGGTATATTTCTAACAAGATGTTGATTTTGTTTCAACGAACCGGAAAAAAATCATTTTTATATTAATTTTATAAAAAATGCCCCGAGATTGAAAGAAAACATCCTTAAATAAATATGACTGAGTTAAATCAAAACTCCGAATCCGTATATCTCCATAAAGTGTTCGCGAAGATTTCGATGGCTTGAATTTCGAAAATGATGCTCGATCACTAACATGTCTTCAAAGATCGTGGAAGCATATGCGAATGAAGTATTCGGTCTTTGATGGGATACGTCAAATTCCCTAAACTATAAGAAATTATAATAAAAAAAATTCTCATAGAATGATTCATGTGGGACTCTATTTTCTTGAAATTCTATTGTGATCTAGTTGAGCGAATCTAAGCTCAATATTTTTGTTGATCGACTCCTCTCTTGTTCTTATCTTCAGGTTATGATCATTTATCAAGTTTGTGAATATGTTTCAGCCTATCCCATTTGGTCAAGTAATTCCTCCATAATTTCCCCTCAATATTTATAGCCAAATGGTGTATAAAGGTTTGATTGCATGTTGGTTCCTGGTGCTAGTCGATAGTGATGTTTGATCGACCATAGAATATATGGTCAGAGAATGTCAACATTTCATGTTTTTAGATGAAAATTATATTTTTTCCCATTTATGTTGGAGGACACGTTTATATTTTTCCTCGAGTTTTGATGGATACATTACTAAATAACGTTGATGAGACTAAGAGGCGGTGACGCGCTTGTCATCCATCACATTGGGTTTCATATCAAATGATGAACTATCTTGGAAGTTAAACAAAGCAGTTTGATGACTTCCTATACCACCACTTCGCAATGCACTTTCACTCCTTTATTATTTAAAACATTTCAGATCCATTTTGCCTTCTATATCAACTGTAAGTCTTCTTCTTCTTCTTCTTCTTCTTCTTCTTTTTTGTTTCTCACTTTTTTGCTATTTTTTCTCTCAAGTAGTGAGAAATACAAATATTATTATAACATCAAGGGTGGACATTATATTTTCACCCCATTTATTATTGAAACTCATCTGACCATCCCTCACAATAAATTATTTTTTGAGTTATGTGAATACTGTAACATAGTTCATGCTCAATATACCCCAAACATTTGGAAGATAATGAATGGGGTCCATAGGATCAATAAGTTGTATTAGACTCAATTGGGCCAACATATTAAGTATTTTTACTCTTAGGTGAAAAGGAATGATCAGACGTTCGATTTAAAGGCATGGAAGGCCGAGAAGCTGTTGGTTGTGGATGTTCCTGATTCTAATAAAGGATATTGGTCTTATGGATTTGTCATGAAACAATGGGAACATCTACCCATTCCAAAATACGGTGAAACTTATATGGATTTTAGCTGACATGCTTGGGGCATAACATAGGTCGACTGTTCGTCTAAAATTATCTCTTGTCTGGGTTGACCAAGACTTGTATGAATTTTCACTGCATTTTTCTTTCTTATTTTTTACAGAAGATTCCTAAAGAAAAGAGCCCGAATAGACACATGTCGACTTCGAAAAGCTGATAAAAGTAAGGGACTCAAAACCCCTCTGACTGCCGATGGTGAGCATATGAGGTTAGCATCCCTATAATTGTAGGATATAAACACCAACATTTCATTCGTTGCCAAGATCGTGAATAAAGAGATTGAGATTTGAGTTTTTTAAGGCCAAGGAGTCTTCAAGTGTAACCACCACGGGATACTTTGAGTTTGTGGATATATCCTCCATCCCTGTTATAGTTCATTCAATCTCAGTGGAATAATGGTATAAAGAAGAAAAATCTTCAGTTTGTTGGATGAGTATGATATCCATACTTGCTCAAATGCTTAGTCCTCCAAGAGGAAGGAGGTCAGGGGAGCATCTAAACCTGTTAATCCGTCAAACTCCCCTTACAAGTCACATGCCCAAATTGCGAAGAAGATCAAGATTGGAACCAATCTTACTGCTTCTATTGTTCCCATCAAGAAAGTGAATTCCCCCGACAAGGGGAAAGCCATGTTGTGATGTAAGTGGCCAAGAATACTGACTTGACCACCATGTTGTTGAGGGAGAATATCTTGGATATGGATAGGGAGAAGGTAAAAAAACTATCCTCCGACCATTTGGTCTCCCACGTCACCCAAGCATTGTCATTGTTAAGTCTTAATATTGAGTTAAATTTTTTTCTTTAAAATTTTTAGTTGTAATAACTTTTTTTGTCAACCTTTTTCTTACATTCCTGGTGGACTTTGTCGACATATTGGAAATAACACCCGACTAGTCGAAAGCCAACATCGATCTAGGGTGTGCTTTCGATGATACCCAGAAGGGCTTAAAAGATCTCAAGAAGGACAAAGCTGACATGAATGCCAAAGAACTGGAGCTCGCTAAATAAAAATCCAAAATCGATCATGTTGAAAAGGATTACAAGGAGTCATCTCAATCTGAGGCCTTAGTGTCTAAGGCTAAGGTCTTTGACCAAGGCTGGGGCAACACGTTCCAATAAGCTAAGAAACAGATGGATTACGTCTGTAAGTCCAATTTCAATAGAGGTTGGGATGGTGAATTGGCTAATGTAGGATTCCTTTATGAGTCTAACCTCTTCAATGAGCACAATCCGGGTTCACCCCCGAACTTGGATGAAGATGAAGACGAAGCTAAGGCTAGCCATAAAAAGGATGAAGCCGACCGAAAAAAGGAGGCCACAAATCCGATAAAGGACTTGGCCAATCAAAAGCATGTCAAAGAGAAAGAAGGATAACATTGGTTAGATTTAACCTAAGTTTTATTAATCTTTGTATTTTCATTTCTTTTGATTATTTGTGTTGTAAGGGCTTGCCCATCCTTATATTTTTAATGAAAAAAATTCATTTTATCTTTATCGCTGCTTATCCACTTCCTTTTTGTTACATGCGAACGCTTTAATTATTTTTATCTCTAAATGACTTAACTTTGGTCTTTATAATTGGATAACAACCTGGCACTGATGCCAATAACTTGATCTAGTGAATATCTGGACGTAATCCTTAGTCGGTGAGATTTTAGACGATCCAATGATGTGTTCGTATCTATTCAACAAGCATTAGAAAAGGACAAGTGTCTACATTTGGGAGCTTTTGGATTTGTACGGAAAAATTGTTTTTTTTTCAAAAATCTCTCTAAAAACTAATACGAGGACCCCTTTACGTAAAAAATGATTTTTGATATTGCACAATTTTTTAGAAAGTTCGTTCGAACGAAAAAAAGAATTTATTTGAACGAAGTTACAAAATTATTCAAACCAAAATTTAACCTCATTCAAGATAGTTAATCTCGTTCTAACCAGCTTCGAATGAGCTTCAAACAATATTAGATTTTTAAATAGATAACACTCATTTGATGTTCGTTTGAAGTATTTGAACGAACTACCATTCTCATTAAATGAAACCCATAATGTCATTCAAATGATTTTAAAATTAAAAAATATATTTCTTTTAAAATCAGCTCTAAACAATTTTACAAAAAGAAAACACCTAAAAATAATAATTTGCAAGGATCAAAATCCATGCACATTCATACCTGAGAGATCCTAGAAAACATGAAGATGAAACGTGGCACGGATCATGGCATGATATGTAATGTCTGAAGCTTTTCCTCTACCTCTTCAATCAAACACGTCACAGGCTTGAAAGGTCAACAACTCAAAGCCTAACCTATGACATAAAATGTATTATTTGTAATTAAACCAATACATACAAATTGACTCAATTGGAAATTTGCCCTTATGAATCTCCCCATTTGGATATTCCTGGATAAAACCAAAAGCAAAAACTATATTGGCCGTCAGGCTCTCTAAAAGACTCAATCCTCATATGAAAAAGAAAAATTACAGATGCCTGATAAACACATACACTGAGTAGATTTGATCGCTTGTACTTTGTTTCATGTTTGAAGCCTGCACACTTAAACACGCATTAAAATGGAAAGAGAATATAATAAGTATAAAATTTACATAAGAATAAAACCCCTCCTATATCTAGAATCCTTACCTGGGTAAGACGTCTCCCGCTAATATAAAGATTTCCTTCTAACACTAAAGGGAAACATACCATTTCTCCCCCTTTTTGTTCAGGTATGGACAAAGAAAGAATGAATAAAACTATTTATCCCCCATATATGTAAGTATGGAAAATATTCCAATACCACATAGTCACATATATATAGGTATAAGCAACTACAAAAACTAATACATGAAACATAAGCTTTACACACTATGATATAAAATGTATTATTCGTAATTAAGCTAATACATACAAATTGACTCAATTGGAAATTTTCCCATACGAATCTCCCCACTTGGATATTCCTGGATAAAACTAAAAGAAAAAACTCTATGGGCCATCAAGCTCCCTAAAATATTCGATCCCCAACTGCAAAAGAAAAATTACAGATGCATGATAAACACATACATTGAGTAGCTTTGCTCTCTTATACTTTTTCGCATGTTTGAAGCCTGCACACTTAAACACACATTCAAATGCAAAGAGAATATAACAAGTATAAAATATGCAAAGGAATAAAACTCCTCCTATATCTAGAAATCCCTACCTAGTTAAGACGTCTCCCACTAGGATAAAGATCTCCTTCTAACACTAAAGTGAAAGATACCATTTCTCCCCCTTTTTATTCAGGGATAGACAAAAAAATAATGAATAAAACTATTTCTCCCCCATATATGTAAATATGCTAATAACACACACACGCACACACACACACACACACACATATATATATATACACACACACACACACACACACACACACACACACACACACACACACTAGGGTATGCTCGTGCTTGAAGGCACGCTAATAAATTTGAAAAGTATAAAGTCGTGTCTAACATAAATAATAAAAATTTTATATATTATAAGTGTAATTTTTCAAAGTATTGAATCGTGTAAATTTAAGTAGTGTTGATTCTTGTATAAATAAGCCCAAAAAAATTTACAACGCATAAGTGTAAATAATTTAAAATTTTTGGGGAAAATTTTCTCCATTTATAGGACTCTCCATCCTGTTTAATAAACAAAAGTAGTCGAACAATAATACTAATTGTCCGTCCTCGACTTTGTAATAATAGTAAACTATTATATAACATAAATAATTGTAAACAAATTAAAAAAATTGGAAATGATTTCCTTTGTTTATAGAACGATTTACGATGTTTAAGAAATAAAAAATAGTCAAGAAGAACAATACTAAAGTTACTTTTACTGCACCAATGTATAAACATTTTAGAAAATTTGTGGGAAATTCCTTTGTATATATAACCATCCACCTTGTTTAAGAAATTAAAAAAATACTCCAACAACAATAATTTCACAATATAAATGCAATTAGCTATAAAAAAAATCAAATTGTCACTTGTTCTTTCTAGCTATAAGAAAATCAACAAATACAATGGATTCGGAGGCTCTTTAATTATTGGCACATTTTTTTTTGCTCAACCGTGAATATTACAAAACATCTCGCATAACTAAGACAAATGAGAGACACATATTTTTTTTAGTATACAATGAACTTGCCCATTGGAGTCAACGAAAACAAATCTCGGTGGTTGAAATTCACACACGACCACTATGTTAATTAAAAAAAGACTTCAGATACTATCATTTCTTCTTGCTCTGTATTGTTCACTTAATCCTCCTCTTATTTAGGACCTACTGCCACTTATTCCTCCTCTTATTTAGGACCTGCTACCACTTAATTAAACACATCTGGGATAGTTGTACATATTTTCCAAGGTTCTGCAAGATATCATGAAGCTTCTTAACTGGGGTGTATGGTATTTGAAAATTGAATGAAGGAGGAGACTTAAAGCTCACAATGTAAGAAGGAAAAATATATTAGATTCCTTCCCCCAGTAAGGTTTTATATACCAATGCCTTTAGATCTAATTGGAATAAAAAATCCACACCACATATAAGTTTAAGGAGTCCCCATCAGCACCCCAACTTTGGTACAACAAATAAAAGTACCTGCCAGAAGAAGTGTTTGAAGCACTACCGTAGAGTTTCAATCAATCATAGAAGAAGCATCTACTAATATAGGTATCGGGACCCACAATCATTCAAAATTTAAGATCTCATAGAAGGGCAGCGAGAGGGTCAAAACCATAGGGGATTGAAGAAGCAGAAAACCAATGAAGCAGAATCACGAAGACAACTCCACACAAAAACAAAAAAAGAATAAATGTTTAGCGAAGTGTTTCCCAATTTTGGCGAGATAAAATTGTATTACTAAACCTTAAGATGCATTGCCAACAAAGAGCAACTAATTGGACAGATAGAAAACAACTAAAGCTACCAAACATTATACTCAAGTAAGATAAGAAACTTAACCAAATTTATGAATCCAGGCTAAGGGCGTCACCCACTTACACATAGTTATAATGGAGGCCAAACCTATAGTAAACACACAATCGAAGAAACCCCCTTGATCAAAGTCACACTAGCAAGTGTGCTACACTCAGCTCCTTCGGCACCGATCCCTTACACCATTTCTACATAGTAATCAATAAACAATGTAGTTAGAAGTTGACATTGAACACATTAATGCGAGTAACCAAATCATTCCACAATTCTCCAGGAAAGGACCTGCCAGTTGTAACAGAATACATTTAACATGTTCTTTAATCATGGGGGGGAGGGACAATTATGTTTTAAAGTGTATTGCTTGGTATGTATTATTCACTGTGGGGCAGATTATTGTTCTCCAGTTACAAAATTACCATTAAATCCGAAGACACAAAAAACTCCTCTATCTACCTGATATCTAAACAAAATGGTCACATGAGATCACATCAGATCGTGGGGGCAGATTGGTGAACTGAAGTCGTTTTAAAATAATCACATGAGATCGTACAAAGGCCATATAATGTCTATAACCACACACTTTTTTTTTCATAATGGATTTCACATTTCTTGGAAGCTAGTTTGATCGTAACCAAAATAACTTTACCACACAGAAGCAAAATAACAAACCCTCTCCATGCTCAACCTTCAAAAAGTTTCCAGTGTTGCAACACTGTTTAACCTTGCAACAAAACACACATTTGTCTTATTCATAAAATAAACTACTTATTCTCTTCGAGTGAAACCCCCATTCCCGATCGATTCAACATTCTTAAAATTTAGTAGGGCTCAACAGGCATGCGGAAGCTTGCACCTGTGTAAATGGCATCTGAGCCAAGTTCCTCTTCAATTTGCAAGAGATCATTTGACTTAGCAAGACGCTCGGACCTGGATGGAGCTCCGGTCTTAATTTGACTCGTTGATAATCCCACGAAGATATTGACAATGAAAGTGTTCTCGGTCTCGCCACTGCAGTGACTGTCCATTACTCCCTAACCAGCCCGCTTGGACATTTTGACGGATTCAATGCTATCGGTTATAGATCCAATCTGGTTAACCATAGCAGAAGAGAATTGCTAGTTTTCTCCTTAATGGCCTTCTAAACTCTCTTGGGGTTGGTGATTAATAGATCATCTCCAACAATCTGTACTTGTTCACCACATTTAGTTGTCATCAGGTTGTAGTGGTCCCAGTCATCTTGGTCAAATGGATCCTCAATTCATACAATAGGGTACTCAGCCACAAATGACTTGTAGAGATATTTGAGCTTCTCTGTCGAAATCTTTTGTGAGCCATCATTGCTTTCTTCCTTGAAGTTCAGATTATGCCACAGGCCCAATAAAAGACACAATAATCAGAGTTCAGTAACTAATAGAAAGTAAAGTCACTTGATTGATTAGACTATTTTTTCATTGTAACTAATAGAAGTCATATATATACTAAAGTGGATGTGGAGTCCAAATACTAAGTTATTTAAAGTTTTAAAATACAGAAATCTGTCCACTCCTATCCCCTCTAGCAAAAATTTTGAATCAATCGCATATTTTTTAAGAATTAAGCGTATCGAGTACTCACAATTGTGCTCAGAACTCAGTAATGCTTCGAATCAAACTCCAAACCATATAATGTTACATTGGGGAAGGTTCGTGAACACCATGTGACGTGAATATTTATGGGGAGCGTTCGGAGGAAAAACTGAGTATAATTTCCATTAATTTAGCAGCGAGTAGAATTGCAAAGCGAGCAGAATTCACCAGCTCCATGGAATTGCCTTAGGACCCAGCTCTGCCGAAGTTACATTAAAACGTCCCTTATTGGACAATGTCTCCTTCACCAATGAACTTTTTAGGAGAAACAACGTTTTCTTGTAGCAGTGAACCACTCAAAAACACCTTATGCACATGAATAGCAGATCTTGCTAAGGAGCTATTTTGTCGCATAGTCTCACCATCATCACCTCTTCCAGCTCCTTGTTCCTGAGTTTTTAGTGATGGTTGTGTATGACTGCTGTTCAGAATCTGATTGAATAGAAACTTTCCAACAATAAAACCTGTTTTAAATTTGTAAATGCCAAATTCAGTATACAAAAACAAACCAACACGATATAACTATAAATAACAATAAGAGATTACCGAGTATAAGCCAATTAGATACTCCCGTAGTTTGTCAAACGCCATGTTCTTCTAATTCTAAGCACCAGTAGAAATAAAAGCTAGATTTATGCCATTTTTAAGCTTAAGTAACCAATAAACTAATATTATACCCACATGCTAATAACACAATGATGTGAAAAAATATGATAAATAATAGCTAAGACAGTAAGAAAATTTCTTATATAAGTGAGGAAATATAATGTTGTAATTAAAATTAGAAGATATCAATAATAGTTAAGCATGTAATATAGTGTTAGCTAAAGTAGATGTGTGTTATGGGTGCTGAATAAAGTTAGATCTGAGTGGTAAGGGTAATAAGTTGGAAACTTACTCACAAAGGAATGTGATTCATCTAAACACTTGACACCCTCATCCATAAACCTTCTTGTTTGAAGATATTCATGATAACCATGGACTCCGTTGAGCTCAAAACAATTGGACGCAAGTAATACTTTTGACCAAGAGCAAAAAAATTAGTACTTTTGAGATAAAAATTATTACAAAAGCTATTATCAGAAATCTTTATCAGAAATTATTATCATAAAATATGTTTTATGGGATAACAATTCAACTAAAGGATATGGCATAAGATTTAAACTAAAAGCTATAACCTGTGAATAAAAAAACTATCAATTAAGAAATTTCGTCTGAACCTTAAACAAAATAGTTGACCTACAATGGTAATGAAGCCAAGAATATAGTTTGAAATTTTGTCAAGATCTAGAACATTTATCAAAAAATTGTAAAGAAGCCAACTAACGTAAAGTTTCTCACTGCTTTGAATGAGTAACTGTAATGAATAAAAAAAAAGTAGTGTCATATACATTTAGTCTGATGAGAGAAAGCAGGATAAGGCCTGCTCATGACCATAAAAAAAGTTAACTCTTGTTATCCCAAAAACATTCCAATGAATGAATAAGTTATGTTGGTGGAAAATTAGCAATTGAAAGAATGTGAAGCATTAGGAAAGGAAATAAGATACACAAAAAAATGAATACACAAAAAAAATCAACATTTAAACCAATATAAACTTTGATATGTTGGACCCCAAAAGCCACATAAGTGAGTTGAAAAGTAAATAAGAGTATAAAACATAAGATGAGAGATCAAAATCTAAAATCCTACAAATATGGAACCCAAAACATAACATTATAAAAATAACCAAAGAAAGCTAATAATCTCATATCAAATAACCAACCACTGGTATTTTTCCCCTTTGTTGCATCTGCCACCACACCACCCACCACTGCTACAGTAACTGAAGCAATGGTTAGCCCGACAATTAGGGAGGGACCCGATGCACCCAACCCTAGTTCTCCGAGGCCCCCAGCTATACATGCTCCCAATCCAGCAGTTGTTCCTATGCCGGTTGACATGACAGTTACAGCAAGCTCTGCCATCTCTATCACCTATAGAACGATAACCGAGTAATCTATGATTCACATGTACTTGACTTGCCAGTCCATACTATTTTTGACATTAGGATTATCCATATCTGAGAAGGCACAAAAGATGAACAAAATAAAACTACATTAAAAAAATTAGTGCCTAAAAAACCAAGAGCACTCACTTGTGACTTAACTGGAGCAAAGCAATAGATCTCACATTTGTTGCAAATAACTCAATTCTTACCAAATAGATCTGAAGATATACCAAATTGGTTCTCTCCATGCCCAATTACAACAAAAACATCACCAAAAACATAAATCAAGTACCCAATCGGCCAAGATATTTCTATAATAATCCTTATATCAAGAGCCATTATACTAAGGGATCTACACAAATCTAACTATAAACCTATATGAAATAAAATCAAAGAATATCAAATTTCACTAATGACAAAAATGTATCACCTAGAATAAAATATAGAATCCATGAACCATTAAACCATGTGGAAAAAAGTCACTAATACATGAACACCTAAAAAAATTATCAACTTTCTCTTACATTTCCTTTTATTAACATCATAGCAACTAAAAAAACAAAATTTAGCAGATCATAAATAAGTTGTTACAATATTATATGTAATGTACAAAATTTGGCACAAAGAGATGAGATTATGTTGTAGACTTTGATGATGATTGATTTATTGTCCATGTTTGAATCTTCAAAAACCTTCAGATTTCTAGCAAACCAAATTTCCCATATAATAATCCCTGGGAAAATTTTAATATGATATTTGATGAAATCTTCTCTAAGGGATCTCAACCACCAAGACATCAACATAAAGCTAAGAGATGTGAAAGATATCAACACACCAAACATATATACAAAATGATTCCAAACCCTAGAGACTATGGAACCATTAATAAAGAGATGGTTCAGATTTTCAATAGTTAGGTAACAGCATTTTCAAGTAGAAGCTAAGTGGATGCCAAGGTTTTAAATATTAGACTCCAAAGGAACAATACTGGAGAGACATTTCCATATGAATATGGAAATTTTAGCAGGTAAGTTTTTGTTCCAAATTGCTTTGAGTAAAAAAGAAGATGGATGAGCTGACCTTTGAGATGCGAAGCTGAATTGGAAGAGAAATCACCATCATGAGGGACCAATAGACAAAGTTGTTCACTTATGAATTTAACTAATCAGTTTCTTCTTTGATAGACAACAGTCTCTTGTAAGTAGCAGTACCTCGGCGACTGAGACACAAAAAACTGAATGTAATTAGTAGATGATTTATTTATTTGATAACATTAAATAATACATAACATAACCCCCAATTTATGCATGATTCTAATTTTTATCATCGCATTAAATAAAAAACAAAAAGTTTGCCACTAAACTAACTATGAGAGCAGAGCAGAGAAGATAAAGAACCTCATTTTAGCCACCCCATAAAATTTACAATCTTTTAAAGCTCTTCTTTCGGGCATCCATCTTCTTTTCGTCTGCCAGAACTTTTGGCAACCCAACAACATTCTTTCACAATAAGATCAAAATTAAGAATTAAGAATTATTGTTAAACATTTGAAAAATCTAGTGCCAAAGACAAAATTTTCGGTAATTTGTAGAATTAAAAAAGAAGTTCCAAGGCCACAAATACATGTTAATTCTAATAACTTTTACAAAACAATTAACATAATGATAGAATAAAACATTATAAAAGCCATCAAGAAGTTTAAAATCAGAATGTTCGGTAGGCAGAAAGTTCTTTATAAACTGAGCAGGCCTTCAATTATAGGCATTTAAAATCAATATGAAATATCAAAGGTATTACAAAAAAGTAGACATACCATCAACTTTATGACATACATTAGCTAGCACAATATGGTGTCATAATCATAGGAGCATAATCATCCGACATCTTAGGAGCATAAGCTTATAAAATAAGCATTATATTTTATATCGGTTATAACATAATATCTCGTAGTGTCAACATGTTACCTGAATGAGAAAATATAAAAATCATCAATATCCATTTCCAAGATATATAATGCAATTGTAGATACCGTTCTTTAAAACAAAGAGATAACTTTCAATATCAACCACAGTTAACTTGATGTTGTTAAAAGACAACCTTCAAGATAAGAACCTTCAATATAAGTATTCAAGCCATATATTAGTATAAAAAACAACCTTCAAGAGAAGAAAGTCCCTTATTGTTACATTCATATCTGATCCTTAGTGTATTTGAATTAGAATAGCATTTGAAACATACTAAAGTACTACATACAATTAAAAAAATATATCTCAAACCAACATATACATTAATTGACGAAAGAAATAGGAGAGTGGATAAAAACCATCCACTACATTTACGTTTTTTATGTTAGTTATAAAATGTGCAGAGTAGGAATGCAATCAAAGGATTCAACATTAATCGATATAATGGAACATTAAAAGAGGTTTCCTACTAAATAAGTGCATAAAGAATCACCTTAAGACAATCACTTCTAACACTGAATAAAAATAATTTTGCATTTCTTTGTCTAACCTTCTAACACTCATTCCCAGAACAAACTCACATAAAACCCAATTATTTAACAATGTTCATAGCTAGTTGAAATTCCACCAATGATTACATTAGTTCTTCCACACTACTGTATTCAAATTCAAAATAACCATACTTCAATTGACATCATGGAGATTTAAACATGAAAACACCTATTATTATGGAAACCTCTAAACTCAAATTCAGTCCAATGGGGAAACACCTGTAAACACAAATAAAAAAATAAACAAAATCAATCATATTTATTAATATAAATAAACTAAAATTATCACAATATATATTGTCACAATACACTACAATAGGAGAACAAAAGTATGGACATCAATCACACAACGGGAATCTGATCTGCAAAATCAGTTAGAAATTATTTATGTTTCAAGCAAAAAAGAGAAATTAGAGAGAGGGATGGAAAGATTTATATCATTTTTGAAAAAAACTAATTTGAAAATATAAAATCAAAAGTACATTTTGAAACCCCACATTTTGAAACATCCAAACAACACCAGAACTATGAAGAAAATACATAAAAAATAGTTAAGCGAGTCCGTTAATGGAAACCCTAAGTTTATAGAGAAATACATTTTGATTGAAAACCAACAAAAACAAATCAACAATGTGATTCTGATTTGTTAGATCCAGAATCGAAGAAAGTACCTGTTAGATTTGTTAGATCCAAAATCGAATGTATGTGTTTCCAACAATGACGATGGGCGAACCCAGAGAGAGAGAGAGGCGAAGTCTGTGTTAGAGATATGAGGAGGGGGCGGTGGGGATGAGTAAGGGTGCGATGGATAAGAGGAGGAGGAGGATGCGGATTGGAGAGAGGGAGAGAATGGGATGATGTTTGAGGTAGGGTTGTTTTGGACTGATGATGAAAGAACGGGAGAGAGTGACCAAATTGCTAAATTGATTTTGATCAAAATATCCCCAATTTTGAATTAAAGTGTAAGTATGGGAAGTAACAAAAGAGTGGGAAACCAAAATTTTCAAGGAAAAAAGGGTGGTGCAACAAAAACTCTAATAGATGACACCATCAAGTGAGCTTATGACATACATAAGTTTTTTACTTTATAATATATATATATATATATATATAGGCATAAGTACCCATAAAAACTAATACAAAAAAACATAAGCTTTACACAGTAGCATAGTATCGATGTGTCTAAACATGTGGGATGGAATGAATGGGCATGAACTAGATATAAATGAATTATGTCCCAATCACTCAAAAGTGTCCAATGAGTTATGTTTGACCATAAAACTTTATCAAAATATTTAGCCTCAAGTGATAGATAAAGTGAACTCAATGAATAAATAAGCACAATGCACACAAGCCTAGAATTCTAATGATTCTACAAATCAATAGCGTCATGACATGATAAGCTTACCTAGTATTCATTGTGTAAACCCGTTGATCTTCAATATAATACTCTCAAAAGCTAAACAAACAACACATATTTTTTTCACTCAATAATTTTGAAAATAATTAAATAAACTTGTTAGCCTTTAATCTTTTCTTTGTGCCTCTCATTTTTTTAATCTCTTGCCAATAATAGGTTTACGGCAAAGGACAATTACTCCTTTCATATCCATTTCCCGTGAACCTACATATTTTTAATAAAAATCAACATACTCACGGGCAATGGTTCTTACATGCACGAATCTCCCATAGCTAACAGATATGCAGATAACAAGATTAATGGGAGAAGATCTCGTTTAGCTCAAATATAACATGTTGATTTAAAATTCAAAAGAGCTCGTACATGTGTGTGTGGAGGCATATATAAAGTGAATCCATTAGACAAATCAAAGTTGAACAACTTGATGCAAGCATGATTAAAAATAAGTTAAGCATTAAAAGTCATAATCAAATGTCCTAGACGCATGAAAACATGGAATGTAATGGATTTAAACACACCAATATGCCACATGAAATGTGTAAAACTAAACTACATATAAAAAAAAATCTTTTTGAGTTTTAAAATAATTTCTCAAAATGATACCAATTTAAAAAAAACTTAAAAGACAAACAATATTTTTGTATTTTTCAACAAGACCTAATAAATTAAAAATCAAAATAAAAAAGACTCAAAGCACATACAACTAGCAAACACATATATTATGAAGTACAAAAGCTTGTGTATGCAAACATGGGAATATAATAGACCATTACATATAGCATGAGAAATATCATGTTTGAGAATTTGAGAATAAATAACTTATCATATGGAGCCTCTAAATCGGATTTCCTAACCCATGTATGTGTAATGAGATACTCTAGGGTTTTAGGAACCTTGGTGACTTGGATTAGACTTTCTACGACTGTTTTTAAGATCAAAGCAAAAATGCCTAAGGTGACCTTTCCAATAGTATTGTGTGCATGTGTAGACACGATGAGGGGTGTTACTTTGGGTTGAATTTTTTTACATTGTCAACAACAGTTGAGCTTCTCAAAATCATGGTTTTAGATTTGGTAGAAGGAGAATTTGGAATATCAAAGCCAATCCATCACTTGCCACCTTTTATTTGGATGGTGCCTAACATTTTATCCACCATATCTAACCTAGATTCCAGATTAAATTTGACATGAATCGAGTCTCTCAATCTCTCTTCAAGATCTACTATCCTAGACTCCACTTTTTCTTTAAAACCTCCATTAAACCTAGAATCCTATCTCTTTTTCTCTCAACATACTCGAGATTCTCCATTGGAGTCCTCTTGCACGCCTTAAGGTTCTCAATCAAGTTTGCATTATTATCACCCATAACACGTTCCTTCAACCTAACTTACTACTTTATGTTTGCCTTTTTAAATTTCATTATTTTCTCATAAAAACTCACGGAAGGAAACTGAGTTTACTCTCCTCCGCTTCTTCATCCTCTTATTCTTCTTCATTCAGTTTACCATCACTCATTAAAAAATCATAAACAATGGCATGACTATCCATGAACACAATGTAGTTGGACTTAATAAGGGAATCGGGTCCTTCTTTCGGATCACTATCACTAAAGGTGGCATTATACACTTTTGATTTCTTGCCCTCTTTCCTTTGTTTAATGGGACACTAAGCTTCCTCGTGGCCATACCCCTTACACGCAAAACATCTATTTGACTCATCCCTCGTAAAATTATCATTACGATTTTTAGGGAATTGATCGGTCTTGTAATACTAATTTTTCTCAAACTTCTTTACATCTTTTGATTGTCTTTAAAACATAAGAAATTTTCTGAACTTCTTTACAAACATGGACATATCATCGGAATCGATGTGAGAATAATCATTCGAAACAAATGTTTCCTCCTTTTGGTCTTTAAAAGTAATGCCCTTGACTTTCTTATTTGTTTTGGAGGAAAATATCTCGATCTCATAAGTTTGAAGATCACTTATAAGCTCTTCAAATCTCATAGAGTCTAAAGCACCCAAGGAATTCAAAACTGTTACTTTTGAATTAAATATTTTTGGCAAGAACCATAAGATTTTCTTGATTAATTGGTTTTTGGTATTCTCTCTCCTGCATTAAAAGATGAGTTCACAATATCGGATAATCTAGTGTAGAAACCATCGAAGTTTTCAATTTCCTCCATCTGAATGGTTATAAACCTAGTGGTGAGGTTTTGGAGTTTTGAAGCCTTAACAACACTAGTAACTTTATGTGTGAGTTGGCGTATGTTCCAAACCTCTTTATATGTTTCACAAGTCATAATAGGACAAAATTCCTTCCTCGTGACCGAACAGAATATGGCATTTAAACCATGAGAGTTATAATTAGCTAACCAATGCTCATTGTTACTTCATGATTCTAACGGTTTAGGAATCCTATAGTCACTAGCTACGATTGTGGGTGGGGACCAACCATCAAGTACCACTTTCCATACACGCTCTTCCACCTCCTTAAATGCTCATTTTATATGCATAATTAGACCCATCAAACATCGGTGACCAAGAATTGAATAACCCTCTGAATAAAAACTACTAAAACGCATGCCCAAACCCAAATCTAACACAAAACTTAGTTTTCCTGCTCGGAGACCAATTTCAAATTGTGCTAAAGCTAGTATATATGGAGAGGGATGGTCTAAACAAGAAAAGTCAATTTTTAATTTTTAAATTAAATATTAAACTTGAAAAGATTAATTCCAAATAAAAATTTGTACCAATTTTAAACGAAGTGTTGTGATAAAATGATTTACCAAATTTATCTTAACCTAAAACATGCATCTAGGTGATAGAAGATAAATAAATTAATCAACCACACAACACGCCGACGTACAAAGAACACCCATAATGAAAAAAATTACGGACGGTCGAGCCATGGAAATTCACTCCAACACGAATTTACAAAAGTTGAAGCCCTCGCAAGCCTTGGCGTATTTTCAATATTTAACCACTCATCCATAGTGAAAACGTAAGAATAAACCTATGCAAGTTACCATAACATGTGAGTCCACATACTCTTATGTATCCACTAAACATGCTCATCAATCGTCTACAGATATGGAACATAAAATCCACCGTTTCTTCACCGCAACACCACGGTAGAAAGTTTATCATGTGCAAACAAGAAACATGAAATCTGAAGTATGAAACATACTCAACAAATATGATGATCAATAAAACCTTCTTGGCTCCTAAAAAACAAGATCTTAAAGAATACAAAAAGATGAAACTTGTATCCTAAGCACTTTGGGTGAAACTAGGGTTTGGGAGCTTTTAGATATGTATGGGAAATAGTTTTTTTCCAAAAGTCTTTCTCAAAACTAATGCCAGGAACCCTTTAAATAAAAAGAAATATTTTTGAGGTGGCACAATTTTTGAGAAGTTCCTTCGAACAAAAATAAGACTTCATTTGAATGAAGCTACAAAATCGTTCAAACCAAATCAAACCTCATTTGAACGAATAATTAATATCATTCGAACTAGCTTTGAATGAGATTCAAGAGATATTTGATCTGTAAACAGATAAAAATCATTTGATATTTGTTAGAAGTTCATTTGAATAAACTTCCATTCTCATTTTAACCAAACCCATACTGTCATTCAAACGACTTTAAAATAAATATTTATTTTTCTTTTAAAATAAGTTCCAAATAATTTTGAAAAATAAACAAATTCATACATGTTTATTCTCATTGGTCACCTATGGTGTTTTATATACTTAGAGTTTCATATCTTCTATGTAATGATACAAGGAAAAATAATGGTCATTGCAGATATACAGGCACAATCCTTTACAAATTGAGCATTTTTTGGAGGATTTAAAACTTGAGAAGTTAAAAGAAAAAATACTCCAAGAGAATATACCTCCCAACCTTCGTGAATAGGGACGGAAAGATAACTCATCGATATTATCTAAAAATTGAATAAACGAGTGGTCATGAACCTTCCAGTGCCACCCGGATATCTGAACAGTACTAATAGGATGTGATCGAGGTTTTGGGGCCTAACATTGGAACTGCTGAAATAAACACCCCATTAAAATGAAAGATTTGCCAAAATTAAACTCATTAAAGTGACTATGCGATCTCTCCATATCTAAATGCATTTAATCCGACAAGGTATCCATGGATTCAAGAGCCAAAGCAGCAAGTGAAATTTTTTTCCCATGAGGAAGTCTCACTGCCAAGCCAAATAACAAATCACGAGGGGAGTCATCGAGTCTCCCTTAAAATTAAAAATCTTAATAGAAAAGTAGTAAAACGTAGCTAGATGACCCTTCACCCTTCAATTTTAGGCCATCCTTGGTTTTTGGGACCTTTGTCCTAGCTTTATATCTAAAGAGAGGCTTAAAATCTCTACACCTAAATCTCGATCATATGGTAAATGAATGCTGGTTCACACCAATATAAGTAAGTCCCATGTAGTATAATCATTCTCTTAATGTCTTACGTAAATCCTCTCATAACTCCTTCTGCTCCACATCTTCATAACCCTCCCTAAAGATATGATCCCCTAAAATAGGCAGTCCTATAAGCTCATAGGTATCTTCTAAAGTAATGAAAAATTCCCCCACCCACTAACAAAGGTATGCGTGTCTATGCTTTGATAAAAAAACTAGGGTGTTGAGAGATCTCGTGTTCTTACTAAGGGTTTTCTAGACCAGACTCTTCAATGATCTTACGATAACTATCCATTGACAAAACATATTCAACCCATAATTCTAATTACTTGGGTGCTCCACCATAAAAATCAAGATTTATATTAGAGAAAGGAAAATCACCTCTATCTACTCGATTCGTCATAATACTCTTAGGGAAAAAGAAGGAAGCATCCTCGAACCCCCAAAATCCCAAAATTGGTTGCTTGTCCACCTTATCTACAAATTCCGCCTCGAACCCCTTGAGCAAGGACATGAAATTATCATTGTTCCCCAAAAAGGGATCCAGTGTGTAAGTTGTAAAATCCATTTTTAACCTCATTTCGAACTAAAATTTATGAGCCTTAGTGATGGTAATAGAACAACTAACATACTTATAAGAAGGCTCAATACTACCTTCCGTGGCGGAGATAGTTGAGGAAGTGGAAACCAAAGTGGTGCTAACAGTGGAGATTATAGCCACGTTTAAAGTGGTCGCCATGACTTAGATGGGCAAGGATCCCATCAACATATCAGTAGTAACGATGGAAATAGTGGTTGAAACAATGTTAGATACATAAGCCATTAAAACAAAGATGTTACACAAGAAAAGTTTGATGAAAATAGTGAACAAATGACAACGCTAAAAAAACTCTTTGTCTAGAAACTTTCAAATGAAGGTAAAATTTTAGAGAAGAAGGAAAAGCATATTTATAAGTTGAGAAGGCAAAGAGGTGCTGACGGGTTAAAAAGTAGGGCTAATAATGACCCAAATTATGAACATCTCCCCCAATGTGATATGTGTATCCTCAAAAGGGAATCCCTTCACAATCAGGCATGCCAAAGATTTAAATGAAACACAAATTAAGTAATGATTATAAACCTTTTCAAAATCCCAAAAGTAACTTTTCATGCATAATTCTCTCTCTTCAAACCAAAGAGAAAATTCTGCATGAGGGGGATAATGTAGAGGGGTACAAAAGAAACTCAATAATCACTAAAGGATCACACGGGCAGTGAGTGATGAAAATAAGTGGATAAAAAATTCCAAGTCACCAGTTAATCATACGAGTAATGATTAACAAGGGGCTTCGTGAATAACCCCAAGTCATTAGAAAACCCTATGAGCAATGACTTACAAGGGGGTTTCACGATCAACCCCAAGTAAGTTATGCAAAAATGCTAGAGAAAAAATGGTATGAGAAATCCAAGATCACAAAGCTACTAACTAAGAGTAAGCACATGAGCAATCCCTTGGTTGCCAAGTAAAGGGAATTAAGAGTAGTCAATCAAGTGAAATAAAAAAATATAAGAGAACTTCCCTCACTAACATTTATATTTGTTTTTCGACAAAATTTTAGTTAGCAAGGAGCCTTGATCGAGAAAGCAATGCTCGAGTGGGTGGCCAATTGGGACTTCTTGAGAGTTTTGGTTTTGAGGATGAGAGGTAAGTCTTGTTGAGTAACCTAAGGCTCAAACACTTTAATATCCTAGGAAAGAGATAAGGGTGAGGCGAAGGACCATATAGATCACTATCACTCACACTTAACACTTCATACATTATTGAACAAACCATGAGCTCTCACTAGAGTTGCTCGTAAAATAATTTTTTATTATAGATAAACGGGCAATGAATCGATTGCTCGAAAAACATTTTAACATTAAAAATAATGACTGACCCTAAATATGACTCGCATAGTTTTTAATCTTACTCAATAGGTAACTTTTTCGAAAATAAAAAATGATAACACTTTTTGGCGTCAAGGTCGATAAGATCACCTTTTTATTTACTATCACACTAAGTGTCGCAGAAATGGACAAAATATGGATAAATGTTAACAAATAAAAATAAGGACAAAAAGGATTTTTACAATATTCCTTTTGGTGGTAATGTGGTACATCTGTCCTAAATTTTTACTATAAATAGAAAACTAGTCATAACTTTAAGCATATAAGAAAAGGGCACTGTTATGCTGCAAAACCTCTCACATATACATTTTCTTCCTGATCTCTCCTAGAAATTGAGGGGCTTACCCTTTCGCTCTCACAAAATCATTGCACTCAATGGTCTATTTTTGCTTTATTATTGAAAGTTGTATTTAATCACTAGCTACTCATTTCTTATAATCAGAATACTTCATTATTATATTAGAAAAGCTTATTTTTATATCTGCTCTTGTTGTTGAAATATTGTCACCTTGAAGATAGTTTCCATTAGGGTGGGTTATGCCTCATCCATTTACAGAATTTCATAGAACCCAGTTACACTACCCTCTTACACTTGGAGACTTTGCTGGGGAGGTGTCGTCATTATCATGGAAAAATGTGGTCATAATGTTTCTAAATAATTGGTCTTTGAAGACACTCTAGCTGGTGATGGAGGTTAGAGTGAAAAAACCACCAATGATGTTATTGTTGTCACAGGGATGCGAGATCTTGGGCCTTTTATGGGCCAAATGAGTGACTCAGCTGCTCCTAAACTAACTAGAATGAATATTGTAAGTTTTTTTTTATTTTCTAAAGCAACACAACATCGATATGATGAGTTTGGGCAAAGTTTATTTCATAGCAGTAGTGGCTCCTTCTAAATGACCAATCATACCATAGGTAATGCCCGTAAAGAAAGTTGTGATCGAGCAGACCCTTCCCCAGTGTCATATCCGACAATAAAGAATTTAGTGATGGAAAAGTCAACCTCTAAGGTAATTACAATAGAAGAGGTAAGAAAGCTCTTGTCATTTAAACAATTATCTCTTATCCTCTATGAGGAGCTAAAACTCATATCCAGACAAAATAAAGTAGATACCTTACCTCGAGGGGTATATTCCACCCAAGTTCATAAACTTCAATAGAAAATGAGAGAATCCTTGAGAGCATGTGAAAAGGTATGTGGAGTGCATAGGAGTACATTTTATTGAAAAAAACTTGAGGCTAGGAGAATTCCCAAAAAGAATTACTAGGAAGGCTTTCCCATGGTACTCCTACTTAGCACCAACTATTATCCCCACTTAAAATGGAATGCACATGAAGCTTATCCAAAAGTTTTTTGTGGATAAGGATTAATTCACACGAATTCACTTCATTTAAGAAGTGCAGAAACTGAGTGAAGATATCATGTAGTACCTCGAGCATTTTAGGGAAAAGTCCTTGTATGTCCACGAGGAGACCACCGAGGCAAAGCTACTACATATTTGTGAGGAAGTGATGCTCGAAGAATATAACTTTCATTTCTTCAATGAAACCGACGAGGGCACATTTAGGAAATTCATGAAAAGACAGAAAAATTTCCATGATCATAATGCCAAAATCTCATGATTGGAGGACCCAAGTTGTTCCTCAGCCAATAAATTTCTATGTTGCTCAGTGATAGGATGTTAATTATGTAAATAGTACTCACAAAGGGAAGAAAAATGTTAAAGGACCATTGAAAAGTTGAGCCTCAAGAAAAAAGAGGTTTGGGAATGATTTTCCCCCATTGCTACAGTGCAAGGCTGCATAAGCTATGGATTATTACCAAACATTGGTACAAGAGAAATGGCAAGCCCATCCCACTCAAATGGTCGGATACCCATAACAGTAAAAAAGTTGATGCAAAGTTTGACAAGTTACACGAAAGGGTGAAAATTCAATAAAAGACTGTTATTATTTGTGTAAGATTATTAATGATCAAGTCTCTAATGTTACTGTCACATCCCGACTTTATTGTGACTTATAATGATTCTGATTTTACAATATTCCAACACACATATATATATATAGCCCTAGAAAATGAAAAATGACAATTCAATAATGAGGAAATGAAAATTCTACAATGTTTGTGTTTTTTAATTGAATTGTCTATAGTTAATACTTTTCTTACATCAAACAAAAACTACGTATAGTGACGGGGCGCTTTATTTCTTACAATTATAATCGGCCATGGATAACATTCCAACATAAAGAAAATAAAAAACAAAAACAAAAATACATAATGATGCTAATAAATAACTATGTGGTAGTGTATATGATCATGATGGGTTTGTCGGTCCTGCTAATGGCTTTCCATGTGTAAATGACTAATAGAGACACACGCTATGATGCATTAAAATTTACAGGGTTGGGGGGGGGGGGATGTTGCCTTCTTTACACTAAGTGTCCATCTGGAATTTATAAAACAATAAGCAGAAGTTGCCTACTAGATAATTCTAAGTCTATAACATTTTGCAACAATAATCTTTGGAGATTAGTACCATCATATGCACATAAGAAGTTAGATTTAGATTTATTTGAAACAGAGCACAATAACAATATGATGATATTGCTGCAGTTAGAAATATTAGGTCTAGAATAGTTAAGGTTGCGGATAGTTTCTAAAACAAGATAACCCATAATTATCTGTTAAAAAGCGTGGGGCTAATAGACAAACAAATTAAAAAATCACTCCCTGAGATGATAAATGGCACCCATATGGTTAACATAGACTAGGAACTCAATACCCTGAGTTATACAACACAAATAATATTGTTGTGACCATAAATATAGTTTATTCCCTGATTATAATGTATGATATGATAGAACAGGTTCAACCAAATCAGATTAAATTGATATGATTGTATTAAAATCAATATTAGGTTTTTAAAATAGAATCAAGTGTAATGTAATTTAAACTACACAAATGAGTTTATAAATGAGAATAAAATAAATGGGACTATCACATAGTGATATGAATAATTGACGTAATCAAAAGAATTGGGTGATATAATACTGAATGAGAATCACCTACTTGGTTTTGAGCTTTTTGAGTTTTAGGGTCAGGTCGAGTTGTTTAGAGCTGGGGTCCGATATGGTTTGAAATTTTTAAAAGAATTAAGTAAGGGCCGAGTTTTGAAAATACTACTATGTGTAAGCATCATTGTTTAGAAAAATAACCATTAGGGGTTACTATGTAAATTTCTTTTTTTTTTCAATTACACCCACTTCCTTATATTTTTGAATTTAGTGCCAATAGACTTTTTTGTTCCTAGGGTTGTCAAAAATTAGTGGGTCAAATTTGGGGTTAAAATTCAAAAGTTTGAAAAGTCAAGGGTTTATGTGCAAAATAAAATTTTGAAATTTAAATTAAATGTTTGGTCTTTCTTCGAATTGTGTTTTTGGTTGACTAAATAGGGTGACGTAATATACCATTTTGACCAGAATAAAATAAAATTTTTGATTTTTTTTTAATTCTTAAATTTGGCATGCGCCCTCACTTGTTGGGTTAAATGTCCTACGCGTTGTTGTTGACCTCACTTGCATGCATGTTAACCACCTTATAAATTTCGAAATTTTGACTTTAGGTCTTAAAACATTGAACTTCGATTAAATCCAGTATATAATACCATTTTAATTTATTCAAAATACATTCTTCCTATTTTTTCACAACGAATCCGAAAATATAACATTTATGGATTGAGGTGAGTGTAGCCTCATATCCAGTTTCTATAAAATTTTAAAAATTTCAGTCTAATATTCGTGGTTCCACAGTAAAATTTGAGCTATGGCAATTATAGGTTTTGTTCCATAGTGTTTTTTAAAAAAATGGTTTTGGTTTAAAGGTCTAATTCATTGTATAGAGGAAGAATTTGATATCTGAAATTTTTTATGTTGAAGTTGAAAAAAAATTGATTTGAAGCTTCTAATTGTTTTGTAATCAAATTAAGTGTTGCACCCAAGTTCTTTAAGATATCACCTTAAAACTGGTTCCAGGTCAAGAATAGAGAATCCACCATTGAAGCTCAAGCTATAATGGCATTTTTTAGTCTTTGATCCCTTCTAGGGTATTTCAACGCGAATTTCTACATGTAAAAGAATAAATGAATCCTAAAGAAGTGCATAACTACATATGATTGATAGAACCGAGTTTGAAACATAAAAATATGAAATACTAAAAATTCTCAAATTTTGAGCTTTATTTTATTAGTATTAACTGATTTCTTTCTACAGAGAAGTGTTAGGAAATTTATAGGGGAGGTTAAGTTCGTTTGATTGGTGTAAATTTAGGTGGATTTTAGAAATTTATGGACTTGTTTTATTTACTGGATAAGATAAGGACATGTGTTTCCATGTGAAAACGTATGGGTCCAAGCTTATGTGGCTGCTTAGGTGGAATACTAGTCATCTAGGCTGATGTGTAACTTGGTTAGGGTTTAGTTTTTGGTCTTTGTTAGGTTTATATTGAGTATAAGATATGGATACTATACTTTTTGAAAGTTTAGGGGCTAAAGTGTAATTTCCAAAATTGGGCATAATATTCTTAGGGTATGGTTTGTTATTTAAGATGGATAGAATGTTAAATACGTAACAAATTTGGGGTCCATAGCTTATTGAGGAAGTCTGAATGTTAAATACGTAACAAATTTGGGGTCCATAGCTTAAAACTCTGGGACTATTTCATAATTTATGGTTTCCTAATGTCTGAATTAGGTCATATTTAAGGTGTTTGTTTCTAGTTTCTTCATACATGTTTATTGGATACGTAGTAGAATATATATATATATATATATATATATACAATTACCTTCAAAAAGTTCGGGATAGTTTTGTTTATGGCATCCTTAATTTCCCAGGCTGCTTCTTCTGCTCCATGATTCTGCCAAAGAAGTTTGACTAATGAGATGGTTTTAGCATGAAGGACTCGATTCTGAGTGTCTAAGATTTGGAGAGATATTTCTTCAAGATAATGATTAGGTTGCATAAAGAGTCATTCCTAACTGATAGCATGATTTGGATAAGGTATATACTTTCGCAATTATGATACGCGAAACACATCATCTTTTTAGAATAATTTTGTTGGTAAGTTCAAACGATAAGATACTAGTCCCATTCTTTTACTAATCGCAAAAGGTCCCACACTCTGTGGTGCGAGTTTTTGTTTCTTTTGAATCTTATGATCCCTATTCTAGGTGATAGTTTGAAGAAATATTGATCCTTTACTTTGAATTCTAATGGTTTCCTTTAATGATCTGCATTTTTTTCCCACTCTGAGCTTCTTATAATCTTTCCTTAATCAAGCATATCTTTTCTGTAGTTTTTTTTTTATTTCAGGTCCAAATATACTATTTTCTCCTGATCCATTCCAACATAATGGAGAACGACGTGGTCTTTTGTAAAGTGCTTCATAAGGAGCCGTTTGGATGTTGTCTTGGAAATCATTGCTATAAGAAAATTCAATTAATGCTAAACGGTCACTCTAGCTTCCTGCCAGATCAAGCACACCTACACATAACATATCTTCGAGTTTTTATATTAGTCACTAGGATTGTACATCTATTTGTGGATTAAAGGTAGTGCTAAGGTGTATTCTAATACCCATGGCTTGTTTTAATGCTTGCCAAAAATGTTCTCTGAATCAAGGCTCACGATCGAATACTATAGTCAAAGGTTTTGCATGAAGTCTAATAATTTCCTGAATATACGTGGTACTAAGTTTTCAGAAAGAATCAGAAGTGCATACTCGAAGAAAATGTGTGTATTTGGTTAGTCGGTTTATGATTACCTATATTAAGTTATAACCTTATGCTATTAGGGATAATCCGCTAACGAAGTCCATAGTGATGTGATCCCATTTCCATGCGGGGATGGGGAAAGGTTGTAGTAGTCCCCCAGCATGTAGGTGTTTGATATGTACTTGCAACAAAAGTCTTAATATCTTATTTGATTCCCGTCCACTAATATTATCTTTTAAGATCGTGATACATTTTCGTATTTCCAGGATGTATGAAGAATTTAAAATGATGGCCTTCTTGTAGTATTTGTTCTTTCTATGATGAATTGGAAGGTACACATATCTGATTCCTATAACGCACTCCACTATTAAGTTTGTAAGCCTAAGATTCATTTGCTTTCCCATTTGCGATAATTCGTCGTTGGGGTTTAAGATAGTTATCAGTGGTTTGTTGTTTAATTTTTTTCCTTTAAAGTGTTTCATAGGCCATAATGTTTGGAAGAATAATGAGGATTCCAATGATTTCACTTTATAAATTATATTATTCTCACATAGTCATTACCTCATAAAAAAACATTCCTAGTAGTCTTCCATTGGCTTTGTGGCATAACACATTAGTTACTACATTGTCTTTGCTAGGGTGGTATTGTAATAGAAGTTAATAGTCTTCTAAAGATTCTATCCACCATCGTTATCGTAGATTCAAATCCTTCTCTGTAAATGTATACTTAAGATTTTATGATCCAAAAATATTTAAAACTCGGCTCCATATAAATAATACTGCCATATGTTTAATGCGAATACTATTGTGGAAAGTTCTAAGCTGTGGACTGGATAATTTCTCTCATGATTTTTTAATTAATGGGATCCATATTCTATCACCTCCCCTAGCTGCATAAGTACACATCCAGACCCTTTCAAGGAAGTGCCCCTGTATACTCCATAATTAACATCGTTGGAGGGTATAGTGAGTACAGGGGTAGTGGTTAAACGTTCTTTTAGAGTTTGAAATTCTTGGGTGCATTCATTCATCCATTCTAAATGCACATCTTTACGAGTTAGTTTCATTAACGGTAATGCGATCATTTAACATCCTTTCACAAATCGTCGATAATATCCTACTAATCCTAGAAAACTATGGAATTCTGTAATGGTAGTAGGTTGTGGCCATTCAATTACTGCTTCAGCTTTTATTGGATCAACTTGCATACCTAGTTCATTAATGACATGACCTAGAAACTTTACTTCTTTCATTAAAAAGTCCCATTTTCTTCTCTTTACGTACAAATGATGACATCACAATATTTCTAGTACAATCAGTAGATGACACTTATGATCTTGTTTGTTTTTTAATATAAAAAATATCGTCTATGAGTATAATAATGAATTGGTCCAAAAATGGTTCCAATACTCGATGCATTAAATTCATAAATGTTGAAGGTGCATTAGTTAATCCAAAGGACGTAACTAAAATATTAAAGTTTTCGCAACGGGTTCAAAATGCAATTTTTGGTATATCTTCTTCTTTACCCTTAACTGGTGATATCCAAATGTTAGATTAAATTTTCAGGATACCTTCTCTCCTCATATTTGATCAAATTGATCTCATGTATTTTTAATGGTAACTTGATTCAATCTGCGATATTTGATGCACAATTAAAGATTTCCATATTTCCTTTTTACAAATAGTACTGGTGCTCCCCACAGGGACATAATTTGTTGGATGATTCCTTTCGTTAGAAACTCATCTAAATGGAGTCTAAGTTCTCGTAATTCCAATGGTTCCGTTCTATAAACATGTATAGAAATAGAAAATGTATTTAGTAGTAGGTTAATTATGAACTCAATTTCTCTTCGTGGAGGAATACTAATGATTCTTCAGGAAAAACACCTTCATATTTATCGAGAACTGAAAGAGAATAGGAGGATATGGCACATGTATTTCCTGAACATTGTCCTTAAAATTCAAAATTTATAGTTTTTGGATTACTGAAGATCACTTTCTTGGTATAACAATCGATATATGCATAATCAAATGATAGAACATATATCCCAATGATAACATCAAATTCTACTATGTCAAGTACTACTAAATTGATGGTAATTATTCTCGTGCCAAGTTTCACTTCACAATGTTTACAAACTTGATGATCACTGGCCATATGACCAACATACATGGCTATTAATAGAGAACAATCTAAAGGAGAGGGAATACATTTTGTTAATGTTAGGAATTTATTACCGATAGATGAGTGAGAAAATCTAGAATCAATTAATACACGTGTCGTAAGATTTTTAATAGAAAGTTTACCTTCAATGACATTATGATTATTTGACTTGGGGGAAAAAGGGAAAAAGTTCATCCTTATGTCTTATTGCCTGATGTCGATCTCTTACCTTGCATATTTCCTAGTGTCCGGGGACATGTAATCTTTCCTTTTGGAGTTGGGAATTTAACTAGAGGTCTTTGGTATTTAGGGGTCTCTCCTAAGTTCATTTAAGTGGTCCGGTTTGGGTTATGGTTGGGTTTATGAAGTTTGGGGGCACGAGGGCCTCATATGTCCAGGTTTATTACATTCGTGATATTAAATTATGGTGGCACTATTCCTGTGCTTGATTTAACTATACATTCATCCCTCTTTGGATTTAAAATTAGAGAGATCTCTGATTTGTGTGGTTACTTGGCAGTTGTTAAAGCTTTTTCAAAGAATTGGTGCGGTTACAGAATTATCATTTGGGACTGGATTTCGTTCAATGAGTTTTGCCACCTTAATTAGTGGAATAAAATAGGTTTTAATGTTCGCTTTTAACTCTCGTTCGAAATGGTTGCATTTCTTGACATCTGTGTCTACGTATTCTTGGGTATAGTGAGATAATTTAGTAAATCGAGCTTCATATTATGCCACCATCATTTTTTGCAGTTGTAATCCCAAGAATTCCACAGTCAATTGGTCTCGTTCAGATTTAGAAAAATATTTCTTGAGGAATATCTCTTCAAATTTTTCCTAAGTTCTATCGTCTATGTTCTGTGTATCTGTCACTGATTTCCACCAGTGATCTACTTCATTCTCTAAGAGATAGGTTGCCAATTCTACCCTAATTTCGGGTAATATGCCTACTCTATTTAATACCTTCATAATGTATATAAACCATCATTATACATCAGAAGCCTCGAATTTTCCATGAAATGATGGAGTTCGTTGGAGAAGCAATTCCCTTAAATCATTCACTCTTTAAGCTTCGATGGATATTCCTATCCCTGCTGAAGGTAATGAATTTTGCTAAGCTTGATTCAGTGTCATAAGTTCTTATAGACATTGGGTTTATTTTCATTAACTATATGGGAATTCGATAATGCAGGTTCTGATTGTGGTGTTATCCATGTGGATGCATTCAAATTGCGTGTTTTTACCATCCTATGGGATGAACAATTTATAGAATAAAATAAGAACAAGAATATTCGTAACATAACTTGTTAGATTAATTAGATTGAGAAAAGTACATCAAATCCCTAAGAGATACACAATTCAGGGAAGTTTAACACACATATATCATTGCTACAGTACTATGGTTACATGACACACCACACTATACTATTACTTTAACGTAACACACTTCATGCTCTTCACTTCCTTGCATGTAACGAAAGAGATCACGCCTTCTTCCATGAATTTATTTATTTACATATTTTTAATAGTTATGTTTTATCAACTTTCTTATTTAACATTCTTGAGGTATCACCTGATCCGTTTCTTCCCTAAAGCCTCTAGTACTCAATTTGGATAAGGATGTGGTAGTATCTAGATTAGGTATTTCCTACTCGTATTCATCCGGGGATACAGGTGGTGTCATAAATAATTCATCGACTGGTGACAAATCCCACACTAAGTGTATCGTTTGTTTAAGAAATTCCTAGTCCTCAGAGAATCTATGAGCCTGCTTCGCGGCTTTATCTCCCCCCATTAGTCGACAAGTAAGCAGATTATGTTTAATGTTTGGCGTCGTGATTTCCCACTCTTATTCCACTCCTCAGATGGTATTACATAATTTGATATACCCCTCATCTCAGATAGTTTGTGTAAATTGGGCCTGGTTAACGTCGTCGGTGTCGAGGTAGATGTTGTCCCACACATTCATGACTATAAGACTAAAATAAGTTATGAAATTAAGATAAATATATGTCCTAAATAAGTCACACATGGGATTAATAAACCTGGTGCTCCCTCTATTACTAACTCGTCACAGCCTAACTTTATTGTGACTTATAAAGATTCCGATAATATAATATTCCAACACATACATAGGTAATAGCAAATACATTTATTACATCCAACAAAAATTAGGTATAGTGATAGGACACTTTATTAATTATAATTATAATCGGCAACATATAAAGTTCTAATATAAAGAAAATAAAAAAAATAAAAATACATAATGAATGCTACTTCAACAGGTAAATGATAGTGTAGTGAGTTTTCCGGTATTGCTAATGAGATTCTATGTGTAAATTACTGAGAGAGGCACACGATGATGCACTAGAATTTGTTACGGAATGGGAAGGTCTTAGTCATCAAAGACAAACTGATGCTTATGAAACTAATAGTTCGAAGGTCGGGGGGCTATGTTACGGAATGGCAAGGTCTTAGTCACCCATCTCCCCCTTTTTGTCTCTCATGGGCTTGTGTTATTGTTTTTCTCTATTTCTCCGTGAAATGTATGTGCGTGTATATATAATGGAGATCTAAATCACCCAACTTATACCATAAAAGAGATTTAATGAGGTTATTCATAAGAATGTTCCTAAAATAATATATATAAAAAAATATGATTTATTCGTTTATCGCAATATTGATCGTTATAATGAAACGATAATATGTGTTGGATAAAATGCTAAAAAGGATCACAAACATAATAAGTATTACAGTAATGCATGAATATGATAAATGTAGAAATGGGGAATTTAGGAAAATTTAAAATTTGAAAAATTAGAAAATTAGACTCGATTCTCGGGTTTTAATTTGAAATGCCGACGTAGCCTATAAAGGCATCAAAGTTCACGTAGTTCGCATATAGCATAGGTGTGGGGTTTATCCCATAGATTCGAACGCGATTTTATTATATGTGTGTGTGAAAAAGATGTGTTTTAGTCTTGGAAAAGTGTGATAGATGATCCTGTTAGAATTTATAGGTGTAGCCCTTTTTTTAGGGTTTTTTATAAAAAAAAGTATGTGCAATATAACTAATAAAAAGGTGAGATATTAGTAAGTATGAACTAAAGTAAGAACTAAATTATGAGTATATGTAATTAATGTAAAAATAAGAAATTTAAAGAGAGAAAGATTGATTTGGACCTTCTTCGAAGAATTTAAGTTTGTTCTTGATCTTAGATGAGCTCTTTGAATGTTGAGATGAATGTTGGATGAGAGAGAATGAGTTTTTTCCAAATTGGGTATGAAAAGGATGGGAATGTAAGATTGAATGGAATTTTACATAAGGAAACTTCGTTGATTGTAAGAGAATATTGCTGAGATCACTGATGCTGATGGATCTAAGGTGTGCTTTGGGAGTGAGGTCATGCCCTCTATTTAGAGGGTCAGGGATGGTGCCGATTGGAATGGTCCCAACCCTTCCAATCAACAGGTAACCCTAGGCACATTGTCGATAGGCAGGGAAACGGACTAGCCAATCGACACTCCCGTGTAGATTTTTTTGAAAAAAGGTCATAAAACGCATTACGTTGATCCAAATTATGCACCAGGCATACCGTTAGAAAGTTAATTAAGATACCTTCAAGATTTCTTGGACCGCTCCCGGGTTTGGGAGTTGAATTTAGGTCAAATGTGACTCGAAAGTGCACATCGATCTTTTGAACGGGAGATCATCGGACAAAAAAATTTCGTTCGTCTGAACGGTAAGTCAGAATCATGCACGGGATGGACCATTGGAGAGGTTATGTGAGGTAAATCTACATTTCAAAGAGCTTCGCTTGGTTCGAAAATTTGACAATGGTCAACCGGGGCTTGGAAGTGTCGGTGACCTCTCGGAGTAAAATGGTTCATTCATCCGTACCGTAAGGCTGATTCACACACGGGGTGGACTGTTGGAAAGGGTATTCAGTGCCCTTCAAAGATTCATTCAGTATCATTTGAGCTAAAGAGATGACCTTGGTTAAACAGAGCTCGAGAGTTCCCAATGGCCTCCGAATCAATTTTTGAGGGAATATGGATCGTTCGTCTTAATGGTTATGCCGTTTTATGCACGGGGTAGACCGTTGGAAGGGTTTTCAGTTCCCTTAGAAGATTCAAAGAGATTTTTATCTGGTGATGAAGTTAATTGGGGTGAAATTAGGGCCCGGGAGCGATCGGTGGCCTCTAGATTGATTTTCGATGGTAAAATACTCCGTTCATCCAAACCATTATACCAATTCACGCATGGGGTAGACTGTGGGAAAGGGGGTTTCGATATTTTATTAGATTCATTGAGATTTTGCTCTAATAATAGAGTTAACCAGAGTTAAACAAGACCCGAGAGCGCTCGATGGCCTCTAAATAGGTACTCGGAGTGTGACCTAGTGTTTGTAGTGAAATCTAGGAACCTAATGAGAGACTTAGGGGGTCCTAGAATGTGGTGTTTATAGAGCCCCTCAACGAATGAGCTTGGAATAAGTGAAAATTATAAAATAGATGCCACACGATATTTTGGAAAGAGATCGATTCAACAGACCTAAGGGACGAGGATGACCGATTCATAAGGTCAAGGACTACCATTTCAGAGGTTCGAGGTTGATTCTTAGTACCTAAGGAAATTATGGGGGTGATCAATTTCGTGGGACGAGGTCAATTTTGAGGACCTAGGGTAGGGAGCATCCAATTATGTGGGCCAAGGTCAATATGAGGACCTTAAGTTGAAGCTACCAATTATGCGGTTCAAGTTTAATTCTAAGGACCTAAGCAGGGATGACCAATTTTGTAGGTCGAAGCCAATTCTTAGGTCTTAAGTTGTAATGACCAATTCTATGGGCCGAGGTCAATTATGAAGCCCTTAAGTAGAAGTGACCAATTTTAAGGATCTTAAGTGGGAGCGACTAATTCTGCGGGTCGAAGTTGATTCTGAGGATTAAATTAAAGTGACCAATTCCATGGGCTGAGGTAAATTGTGAGGACCTTTAGTATGGGTGACCAATTTTACGAGGTACAGCAAATTCTGTGGGATTAAGTAGAGATGACCAATTCTGCAGGTCAAAGCCAATTCCGAGGGCTTAAGTATAGATGACCAATTCTGCAGTTCGAGGCCAATTTTGAGGGTTTAAGTAGGGATGACCAATTCTGCAGTTCAAAGTCAATTATGAGGGCTTAAGTAAAGATGACCAATTATGCAAGTCGAAGCCAATTCTGAGGGGTTAAGTTCGAGTTTTATTGGGGAAACTTGGAGACTCCACTGGGGAAATTATCTTGTGTGGAGCATTTAATTTTGAATTTTAGGTTCTGATGGGGAATAGGAATTAATTTGAGGATTGAATGTTTCTTTGTTGAGGAATTTTTACGGTGTCCTTTGCAGACGTTACTGGGGAGATATTAATTGATTTTGGGAATTTGTGTTCCAAAGGGGAAGTAAGTGTTCCACTGGGGAAATAAGAACGGTAAAAAAAAAATTCTTGTTGAAAAAGGTTCTAAAATTCATTTGGTAATTTTAGGAATTTTCTAGGGATTTTTGGGAATTTCTAGCATTTTTTTGGAATTTTTGTACAAAATTTTAAGGAGGGTGCCGACCGACAGAGTGTATGATGTGCCAAACGACAATAGCATAATCTTTTGGGGTACTTCGAGCAGGTGAAGGGATAGTGTCGATCGATATGTTTCCCATTAGCCTCCTATAAAAGGGGGGTGGGATCTCCTCATTTTCACACCTTCCAAACTTTCTCCCTTATGCTACTTCTTTTTGCAAATTATTTTAGCGTTCCAAAACCAAGAAATGGTTGCTTTCTCAAGTAGCGAGACACACATGGCATGGGTAAATGTCGACGACTGTACGAACTTGGAATGGCGGGCTAGGGTGCCCCTTGAGTTGGGTAGTGAGAATGCATTCGATTCGTTCGAGCTGACGGCAGATAAGAGGATTCTTTTGTGTGAGCTGACGCGACATCGATCCTCTAGTTTGGTGAACCCAGGAGGCTATGTAAGTGTTGATGACCTTGGGTATTCTTTTCTTCTTTCTTGGTGATATTTCCTAATTTCTTTTAATTTTGATAAGGGTTTTCCTTTTTGTCTTTGATAATCTAATATCTCTACGTTGAGCTTACATTCTCGAAAGATGACTGGGTTAATGATGTTTGGGAGGGCCTCCTGCTGGTGGTATGTTGGCTGGTGTCATCAGTAGATTTTGGTAGGTTAAAGTTTTCACTAGATGAGACGCCTCGTTCTATGGTTGTCCTTTGCGCTTTAGGGGAGAGGTGGTGGGACACCACCCACACCATGCATTTTAACTTCGGGGAGATGACAGTGACTCCTATTAATGTGCAGCAGTTACGGGGGCTGGACTGCGAGGGGGTCCAAATAGAGGTGGACATGATCTTATGGGTGATGCTAGTGGCGATGGAGGTGGCGTTAGGTGATGTAGAGAGGATAGTCTCTAATGACTATATTCGTTTGTCCCTTTTGAGGGAGTTGTTGGTGAGTTGACAGATCGATAAGACGAATGGGAGGCAGGTATGACAGATGGCCCGTTTGTTTATTCTGCTTTTGTTGGGAGGTTTCTTAGAGGCGACGTTGTCCACTTATGTTTTTTGCCATTTTTGAGGGTGTTTTCAAACATCCCTCTTTTTTACCGGGTGAGCCTGACTTTGGCGACCTTTTATTTCCCTTTGGACTCATTCATTCGGTGTTACCGATAGACCTTTACTAGCGCCACGTATCTTCAGGAGGTATTCTTTATTTTGTGTATTTTCCTTTATGTATTTTCTTCTTATTTTTGACATGAATGCTTTACAGACGTGGTTATATGACGTGATTGGGCTTAATGCCCATCTAATAACTTTGAAGGATGAGTCTATTGGGGACTTCTGCTTGATCTATGAGTGGCAGAAATCCAACCGACAGTCGAGGCAGTCCCTCTCTTGATGGGTGGTGTGTTAGGTCTTGAACATCTTAATGAGCGATCGGGTAAATCCTTCTTTTCCTTGAGAACATTTTTCCTTGATGATATTTTCAAATATTGATTTTCTGCTGGTAATTTTTCAGGTGACCTTCTATCCATGTGGGACGACCATCTAGCACACGGGGGTGATCGGGGGGAACGTGCAGCTGTGGCGTATGCTGGCACATGAGTTTTTCTCCTCTTGGTATCTCAGGAAGAGAGTAGTCCAGCAAGTAGTGGAGGACGAGGTGATGGTGCCACCTATGAGGCGCCCGATATATAAGAGGTGAAAGCAAGAGATGTCAGATGACGTGAGGGTGGCGGTGATGATCGGTGAGCCTTACTCGTCATATACTTACATGGTGGAAACTTATTATTATCTGGACTTTGGGTCGAGCTGGTTGATTTTTCCCAACATTTATGACATGACGCCTCTCCCCGAGGCGATATCGAGTCGGCCAGTGGGGTCTTCCCACAGTGCTGGTGGTGCGTCGACATCGGCAGCATCGACAACCTTAGAGGTTCCCTTTGTGAAGTTGGATTCTTCTTCTTATAACATTTGGTGAGCAGATGCAGGAATGGTATGTATGATGCATCATCCCAATACGATGGATATGGAGGAGCTGGGTCTGACAATGGAAGTTCTTTAGCCAACGGTATACCTTTCACCTCTGTCTTTTGATCTTTTGATTTCTTTATTTTCCTTAGACTGAGTGATTTTCTCTTTTCTATTATTCTTATAGCACATTCGGGTGTCGAGCAACTAGCTGAGGGATATTCGAGATTGGGTAGCTTCTGCGAGTGATCACATTCGAGAGTCGATCCCGGTTACTTTTTGCTTGGTGCTATCTACCTTGTCTAAGGAGGGGTCTGGTTCATGGATTGCTATTACGTCATCTCGTCATCGAGGAAAACGAGCTCACCACTAGGACAGAGGTTCTTAGATAGATATATAGATAGATAGATAGATAGATAGATAGATAGATAGATAGATAGATAGATAGAGAGAGAGAGAGAGAGAGAGAGAGAGAGAGAGAGAGAGAGAGAGAGAGAGAGAGAGAGAAAGAGCGAGAGCGAGAGAGAAAGAGCGAGAATGAGAGAGATAGATAAAGATAATTTGGGTGAATATAGGTGAGAGAGAGAGAGAGTTTGGTGGGTTCAGGTTGAGTCCCATTGTATTTTTCCTTTCCTGCAAGAAAAATGTAATAAAACAATATTTATGCAATAAAATGAAGTTTTTGTTATTTTTTTTCTTTAGTGACTTAATCCATATGCTCCTTTACTATGCTAATGAGTCCTTAAAAAAGAATTTAAAGTGATTGGAGAGAAAATTTATTTTAAAATAAGATAAGTAAAAATATAGGGAGAAGGAAATTCTTAATTCCTTAGAATAAAATTATTTTTATTGAGTTTTTTGATTTTGACGAAAAAGGAAAAGGGGATTCTTCCCCAAATAGGGGTTGCCGATCGACATTCACTATGTCCTCCCTCTCGGCATGTTAGTCCAGTCTAATCAACCTAAGGCTTTGATTTTACTTTCTTCAATGGCTTGGTACTTGATAAGGTAAGTTTTCCTCCGAAATCTATAGGACTTTTTTCTTTTGTTGAGGTTTTCAAGTTATAAATAGGGGGTAAGGGTGGATCATTTCTTTCACCCCTCCACACTCTTTCTCTTTTGAATTCTTCTGCTTCTTGTCTCGACATTTTTTGATATGGCTCTCCCCGAAAGTGTTGAATTTTCTACCTACCTCAAAAACTCAGAGACGATGTGCTCATACATTGTCGACTACGATGCTTTCAACATGCATCGAGTCTCATTAGGGTGCAACCGGCCTATTGAATGGAATATGCTGATGGCAGTAGTGGAATTTTGGCATCCTGAAGACCATGTCTTTCTCTTTGTCTTGGACAAAGTATGTCCTTCTTATGAAGAGTTCTTTGCCATATTGGGGATAAATCCCAGTGTTGCAGCTGCCATGCCTGAATTTTCTCAGTTTTCTTAGGAGTTATTAACGATACTTCTCTATATCTCGCCTTTCGCGGTTAAGTCACTGGTTACGGGAGGAATGATTTCCCTCTCTGTCGTGCTGCATTTTGTGCATTTGCAAGATGTTGGTGATGTTGGCTATGTTGGATCCGTCCATTTGGGCTTAATTTCAAAATTACTATTAGTGACTGGAAAATTGTTGGTGGACCCATAACTCGCAACCATCACTTTATGGATGTCATAGTGTCACAATCCTGTAGCGGAGGTATTGGTGGAGACTCTGAATGGCCTGGATGCCTAGTGGGAAGGCCATTCTGACTTCTTGAAGGGTAGCCCTGTAATGTTGTTCATGTGCCCGTCGGAGATATTTCATATGGAGATCCCTCCTGAATATCCCTTGGCAGGTGTGCCAAACTTCACTTTTTTATCAATGTAGGCTGGGATATTGAGAGTAGGGATAACTGATTTATGGAGCACGGGGCTCGAGGCTTGTGTTGGTCAGTGCCTTGGTGGGGGAGCTTCTGCCCATTCTAAAACTGGGGTAATATCAGTATGTTCAGTTGGTTGG
Organism: Sambucus nigra; assembly: GCA_949130495.1. Classification (NCBI taxonomy): domain Eukaryota; kingdom Viridiplantae; phylum Streptophyta; class Magnoliopsida; order Dipsacales; family Adoxaceae; genus Sambucus; species Sambucus nigra. The sequence continues at coordinate 86,476,744 of OX422220.1, forward strand.
CCTTCAACAATCTTCTTTGTACTTTACCTAGCGGCTCTTGCGCTAATTTGGTTGGGAGTAGATTGTGACATCTCGAACATTAGATTTCTTTCCTATGGAGGATCTAACAGAGCGTCTGCACATGCTGCTGGGCTCTCTGTGGGAGAATCTTCGATCTTCGTCCCATCCTTCCCAGTTTATTGGTAGATTCTGACATGTTTTCGGTAGCTAAATAAAAAGTGGTTGTGGAGAAGAGTAGTTGCCAAGATGCTGGCTATGGAGACCGAGCAAAGGTGGTTCGCCATATATGACACCATGGAGGGAGGTGTTTTTCTTTTCCCTAGGTTGGTCCAGGCTTACCGTTCCATGGAGCTCATGCGACATTCTATATAGACAGGCGAGATTTGAGGACCCCATGACGTGGATGATGATGGGGTCAGTTTCTCTAGAAGTTGTGGGTAAAATCCCTGGGGAATTTATTTATGAAGCTTTTGTTATGTATCTGGTCGAAATAACTTTGGGAAGGTTATTTTAGGATTAATTGGTTTCTGTTTGACTTTAGTTTAGCGGGGGAAGTTATTTGACTCCCTAAGTTAATGTAATTTGTAACATAATTAATGAAGTAAAGAAGATTTTAATTATATTGTTGTGCCTCTTGATGACTTTTTCATTTGAAATATCTATACCAATCGCTAAGGTATACATAATCCTTTTGTTCATGTTAATGATAAAATGGACTGTTGTTCTCGGGGTTAAGAAAAGAATAAAATTTTATGAAAAAGAAGGGGGTCGTGCTCATGTAAAGAGTATGAGCTGCCTACGTTCCTCTGGGGGTTTTAAAAAATTTATGGGTTGAAATTAAAAAGATTTTAAAGGATCAGTCCCCACATAATTCTGATTAGGTGATGAAGATTTTTTTAGAATAGAAGGGAGATGCGAGGACTCGTAGCGCACCGAAATTAAGGGTAGAAATTCTTGAGACAGTCCAGGTTGACTGTACGGGCCATCTCTTCCCCATCAAGGTCGGTGAGCATAACGACGCCACTGGATAGGATATTCTTTACAATGTAGGGGCCACTCTAATTGGGCTTGAATTTCCCTCTGGGGTCCCAGATGGGTTCCGCTATTTTTTAAAGGCTAAATCCTCTTCTCGAACACCACAGTCCTTGACTCTCTTGTTAAATGATCGTACTGTCCAGTGATGGTATCCTTGTATGTGATATAGGGCCTTCACTCTCCTCTTGTCTAAAAGTGACAATTTATCAAGACGGCTTTGATGCTAGCCTTCCTCGCTGACTTTGCATTCAAGCATGACACGTAGTGAAGTAATTTTTAGCTCTATAGAGGACTACTTCCATGACATATACCAAGAGTAAGGGGTAGCCCTAATAGATGTTCTAATTGAAGTGCGGTAGCCCTAGAGGGCGTAAGTGATCCGATCGGACCAATTTTGATAACTCTCTGTTATTTTGTTGATGATGGCTTTGAGGTTCTCATTGGTGGCTTCAACTGCACCGTTGGTTTGTGGTCGATAAGGAGAAGATTTGTGCCTATGGATCCCATATCGTTGAACACTTCTGTGACTTTTGCTTTAAATTGTAAATCGTTATCCGATAGTAGCTCATGTGGGATCCTATATCGGCAGATGATATTTTTTTGGATGAACATGGCCACTTTTTTGGCATTTAGAACTACGTATGACTCGGCTTCGACCCATTTGGTGAAGTAGTCAATGGCAACCAAGCTAAATTCATGCCCATTGGAGGCCTTGGGTGTAACCTTCCCTATGATGTTGATGCCCCATGTAAAGAACGACCATGGAAAAGTCATGTTGTACAATTCCCGTGGAGGCAAATGCTAGAGGTTGGGAAAGTATTGGCATTTAAGACATCTCCGAACATAGGCGGTGCAATCCTGAACCATGGTAATAACCCTATCAGATGATTTTATTGGCGAGCTTATAGCTACTCATGTGGGGTTTGCATTCCTCTCTGTGGATTTTTTGTATCATATCTTCAATGCCAGACCTTGTGATTCACTGTAAATGGGTTCTATCGAAGTTTCTCTTGAACAATGCTTTATCATAGATAATGTACTGGGTAGCCAGTATGTGGAGGTTTTCTCGATATTTTTTGTTAGAATCTTAGGGATATTTATCATGCTTAAGAAGGAACCAAATTTCATAGTACCAACAATCGGCTGTTTCAAGATCTTCTTGTGTGATTATCTCAATGTGGTAGCAATGGGTAGGTTTAGCTTACTTTTGGACTAGGAAAGGGGCCATTATTATTCCAACGAGCATATTAACCATGGAGGCTAAGGTAGCAAGGGCATCATCTAGGTTATTCTTTGTTCGGGGCAGGCAGTGGAAGGTGATATCTTCGAATTGGGAGGCTATCTATTTTAGGTGGGAATGGAAGGGTAAGAGTTTCTTAACTTTCCATCTCTAGAGTACTTGATTGATAATGAGGGGTGAATCCCCATAGACATCTAGGTATCGAATTCTTTACTCGAGGGCGACCTTGAGGCCTATTGTGCATACCTCGTATTCAGTCATGTTGTTGGTGCAGGAAAAATCTAACTTAATGGAAATAGGAGAATGGGAGTCATCAAGGACAATTAAGATTATCTCAATGAGATACCCTTCTTATTGGTGGTGCTATCAAAGAACATTTTCCAACGGAGGTCTTCTTGGTAGGTACAAAGGATATTCTTATTCGAGAACTCAAAAATCCAAACATCAGTTTCTTTGATAGGGTAGTCAGCTAGGTAGTAAGAGACGTCTCTTCCTTTCATGGCTTTTTACGTGATATGCACAATATCAAATTCAGCTATAAGCATCAACCATTCGGACATTTGGCTAGATAAGGCAGGTTTCCTGAATAGGTACTTAATGGGATCTTTTTGGGATATAAGTTTGATGGGAAAGGCAAGAATATAGTGTCATAGTTTTTGGGTGACCCAGACAAGGGTGACACATGTTTTTTCTAAGGCCTTGTAGTTAAATTCATACCCGGCCAACCTGTAATTGGGCTAGTATATGACTCTCTCTTTGCATGATTCTTAAAGGTATTGGGCTAGTAAAGCCCCAACATCGGTGTCTATTACAGTCAGGTATAAGAGTAGGGGAAGACCCGATTGTGGTGGCACGAGTCCTGGAGGTCGGGTTAGGTATTGATTGATTCAATCAAAAGCTTATTGGCAAGCATCGTTCAAAACCTTAGTGGAATCCTTTCGGAGAAGTTTAAAGATGGGTTCACAGATAGAAGTCAACTGAATGATGAACCAACTAATATATTGTAATTTCCCAAGAAATCCCTGGACATCCTTCTCCATTCGGGGTAGTGGAATTCCAAGTATTGATTTCAACTTGGCAAGATCTACTTTAATTCATTTTTTGCTAACCATGAATCCCAAGATCTTTCCTTTGGTAACTTCAAAGACACAGTTCTATGGGTTAAGTCGTATATGATATTGTCGTAGTCATTCGAAGAACTTTTAGAGAGCGAGAAAATGACCTTCCCTAGTCTTTGACTTAATAATCATATCATCCACATAGACCTCAACTTCTTTGGGTAATAGATCATGCAAGATCATTTAAGATGGTTATGGTAACCCTTTGGTAGGTAGCCCCTATATTTTTTAGACCAAATGGCATGACGGTGTAGCAAAAGGTTCCCCATGAAGTGATGAATGCGACTTTCTCTTAATGATCCAGGTGCATATTGATCTGGTTATATCAGGCAAAACCCATCAATGAATGACTTAAGAACGTGACTGGCTATGTTGTTAACAATTATGTCAATATTGGGTAACAGGTAATCATCTTTCGGAGAGGCCTTGTTCAAGTCTCAATAGAAATGTACATGTGAACCATTCCTCCTGATTTCGGCACGGGTACGATATTTTTTATCCATGTGGGGTATTCGATCATACGAATGAAACCCACATTCAACGGTTTGATTACTTCTTCTTTAACCTTGAGCGACCATTCGGTGTGGATCTTTCGCAGATTCTGTTTGATCAGTTTGCATTCTGGGAGAGTTGGAATCTCGTGCTGAGTTATCGCGAGATCAATACCGGTCATGTCATCATAGGACCATGCGAAGACATCCATAAATTCCTTCAGTAATTCTTTGAGTTATGAACGCTCATTCTCATCAAGGGTGGACTCTATCCTAATCTCGCGCAGTTGGCTACTAGAACTGAGATTAATAATAATAATTTCATTTTCATTAACTTGAATGTTGTTATGTTGTTTGTTATTAACCTTAGTAAGATCAGTTAGGAATTTTTCATTTTCAAAATCATCATCATTGAGAGTTTGATTAGAATCAAGACAATTAATGTAAGGCATAACAAGATACTCAAAATCTTGGTTTATTTCATTATTAAGAAAATAACGTTTATAACCTCATTGAAGGAGGTATCGATTAAATCAGAATACGGAGGAAAAAAAGAGAGGAAATGGGATAAACATCAGAGTTGGGTTGAATCTCAGAGGGTGGAACCGACACAACATTTCAGTTGAGGAGAGGTGGATCAATAGCTTTAATCAGGCGGGATGGATTCAATGATATATAGCTTGAGTTGACCATACAGAGTGTTATTCCCAGTTTTTGCAAGTTGAATGAATCCTCGGAGTCACTTCCCTCAGAATCTCCGGTATTAGCCACAGTATTTACAATGAGTGGTTGCACATGATGCTGGGAACTTTCGGCCCATGACTAGCTGTCTTGGAAAAAGATCTTTATTCCTAGTTTCATCTTCTTATCCACATGATTATACCACTATTTGGGAAAGCCACAAAAAGGGAAATATTCACCCTCTCTGATGAATCTTCCCTTCAAGTATTCTCCTGAGACAGTCTTGATGCCTTCTAGACTTCTCTTCAGTCGGGGTTGGCGAAGCATTCCGAGTTCTTCTACTGATGGCTAATAACCCAAGCCACAAGGAGGAAAATATTTTTTAATACAATGGGTTCAAGTATCCCCTATTATCGTCGTCCCTGCCCCAGTTCGGGCAAGAAGTGCATGTTTTTGAACATCTGGATTACATTGACATTGTCATGAGGGTTATAATCTGGACAAAACCTATCTTTGAAATCGTCCCTTCTGCTGGGATTAAAAGTGGTTCAACTCGAAAACCTGACATAAGTATATCATTTACCCCGTGATGTATCTCAAGTAATGGATTACTGGTTCTTGTATTCTTTGTATTATCGTCATCACCCAAGATGGTGATGACATGTCCATTGGCGAAGAACTTCAGTTTCTGATGAAAGGAAGAAAACACACCCTTGATACTATGGAGCTACGATCATCTAAATAACAGATTGAAATAAGTCGAGATGTTGATGACTTGGAACTCAATAATAGGATTTATGGTGCCATACCATATTGTAAACTTTATGGATCCCATTACTTTTTTACGAGTATTATCATAAGTGCTCACCGCAGTAGAGGTTAGAGCAAGTTTGCTCACTTTCAGTCCCAAGCAATAGAGGGTTCTTAGTGAACAAACATTAAGAGCTAATCCATTATCGACAAGTGAGAGTGGAACGGTCTTTCCTATGAATTTGACAGACATATTGAGAGCATAGTTATGGTTTGGCCCAATCTTAGGTATTTCTTCTTAAAAAATGGAGAGAGTTATAGTAAAGGTTAGGGATCTAACCAGATTCACTGCTTTTTCTAGTGTGGTGGAAGGAGGGACAGTGGGTCCAGTGAGTAATTTGATTAGGGAATTCCATTACAGTTAGGAAGATATAAAGAGTCCCCACCAGGTGATGTTACCTTGGGTCTTTTCCGAGGATCTTGCTCTCCTCGAGGGTCATTTCTGACATAAGAAGATTTTCAACACCTTTTCCTTTATCGATTGCAAATGGTCATGGGTTTGGAAATTGGTAAGGCCTCCCTTACCTGGTCTTATGGTTCAAAAAAGAGGGGAATAACAAAAACCATGTTTCCTCATTGATCTCAGGTTATTCATCCACCTTGTTGATTTCTCCTAGCATCTCCTTAAACAATATCATTCGACATATGCTGACTATCGAGCTAGTATTTTTTTGGGCTTTGCTCTTCATCCAATCAATGAATTCGTCCCCCCATCCGATGGTAATGACATAATCCTTCTATGGAAAGTCAATACACTCCATAACCTCAACGTCTTCTACGTATATATCCTCCCATTCAACGGGGAGATATAAAAGGGAAGGGACCAGACACCCTTATAGTTTTAAAGCATTAAGTAGCTCAAACATGCTGTGAATTTCACCAGTCGGTCAGAATAAGTCTGCCATAATCTGAACCACATCATCTAAGAATCGATAGGTACCACCAAATTATCTGACTCTCAATCCCATTTATGAGCTTCCAAGAATAGTGTACTAAATATCTGACAGTCAATGGTCATTTCTGAGGGAAATTTCATCCCGAACTCTAAAACCTAGCTCAACACTGCTGACAATTCCATATCTTTCCCTCCAGAGAGTGTATGAACAACAATGCATGCTTTAGAAAATAGTAACAAATCCTTATCAGAAAAACTGGTAGGGTGCAGGAGAAAATATAGGCAAAGTTGGAGGGTTTAGGAGAGTATATGGGAATGATGGGTGATTTACTCGGTAAGATTTGGGTTGATGGATCAAATTTTGGGTCTTTTTTTAGAAGATGGCATTTGTATGATTTGGGAGTGGATTATGGGTAGTGTTTGATTTAGGGTTGGCTGGTGGGATGATGATACCCCGATAAATCAGACCGTAGATTATGTTTTGAAGTGGAAACACTGATTAGTGGTATGGTCGACAGTTTGATGAAAATGGAAATGGGCATCAGGTTTGAAATTTTTAGGAAGTGGGTTTGGTAATTGACTAGGGTCCAATGGTTTGTTGAGTTTTCGTCTTAAAGGGGACTAGTAAACTTTAGAGAGGGCAGTATGGAGCTCGGTGTATTCTTTTTTGACTGGGTTAGGGTGCCCTTCTGGTGCCCATAAATTGGGAAGCTGAGAGATGTTATTGATGGTTGAACCTGCGGTATTAGAAGGCTTCTCATACTTTCTGGGAGTGAACTGTCTAGATTATTTCTTTGGTTTAACTTATGTTTTGGAAAGACTTTCTTCGATCTCTACTCCTACTTATCGGAGGGATACAAAATGAGGATAATATTGTCCTCCCATAATTACTCGGACATGGGGTAAGAAATTATTTTTCACGATATCGACTTGTTATTATTCGAAAGATCGGTTGGTCATTGTGTATGCTTTCTCTCTCCATCTTGCTATAAAGTTATTGACTGATTTCCCAGGATTCTGTTTGAGAAACTCTAAATTATGGCAGGTAACCTCCAATTCTTCATTGTACTTATACCGTGACATGAATTCGTGGGCAACATCCTCCCAACTGCAGATTCTGGACTCTTCAAGAGATAAGAACAAGAGAAGAACGATGTCCCTTAAAGTCTGTTTGAACATTAGGGCCATTATTTTCTCGAAGGCTCCTAGGAGAGTCATGGCTCAGTGGTAATTGTGGAGATGAACAATTAGGGGTCCACTACTGTAACACCTCGCACACCTGAAATAGACACGCGGCGTGCTACTGCGATAAAAACTAAACTAAAACCATCCACAATAACTATAGAACATCTAAATTCCACGATTTAAATATAACAAAACCACAGTTCTTCTATTTCCAAAATAATGATTTACAATAATGTTTCTCCCAAAATACACAATTCTCCAACAAAAATTAGACCACTAATTTATACATAAAAAATAAATCTTCCAATCCCAGCTCTAAAATAATCCTCCAAAATAGTCCATAGCGTCCCAATCCACGCTAGCCTACCACTAAAAGAAAATATGGGGAAGTACACAATATGACAGGAATAGATGCTTAAAAATAATTAGCATGATGAATAAATCACAACAATACGAATGTGCATATACAAATAAAATGCAATACTCAAGCATTAAATCAATATTAATTTCTCAACAATACATCAATGGGTCACCAGGCCTTACCTCACCTCCCCTAGGAATCTCAAAGCCATATAACAGTTTTGTGGACTATTCGCGGGTGCCCATTCTTCGTGCCATATTAAAATCTTATGACACGATGCTCAAATCACAATATAATATATCTCAATGAATCAAATAAAAGATTCCAACAATTTTTCAGGATTCCAATGAATATCACAATTCAACATGAGTGAAATTGACACAGAAAACAAACGGAATACTCTCGAGAGAATTTAGGAGCATATTGTGTAAGTCCCATACCTCAAAATCATCACGTGAATTTTGCCTCAAAAATAAAATTGCACCATCACGTTCCCCTCATGAAAATTAATCAAAGTTCGTTCTATCCCAAACTTGAGAAATCACCAAATAAGCCTTCAAATATTGAGTCAAACAATTGATTAAGCTTGGGGCTAAAGTTTATATATGAAAGGAAATAATTTTGGAGAGGTCTTCTAGCTGAAAATTTGATGAAAAAGAGATTTGAAAAGCCAAGCCATGAATTTGTTGTGATATAAAAAGGATTAAGAGTTTGATTAAGAAAAGTGTTCTAATCAGATACAAACACTAAAAAAAATTCGGACGATCGGGCCATTGGAATTGGTTGAAGTTTGAGGCCATAGTAGCTGAAGATGAGAGAAAGGTTCACAAAAAATTTCAGCTCGATCGGACGGGTCGAATATTTTTATATATTTTTTTCTAGAGAGTTTTATGTTTTGAGAACTCTTTGAGAGTTTTATGTTTTGAGGACTCTTCTAAATGCCCCAAGACTTATATATACTCATATTACGAGTCTTGTAATCTAGCTTTTCGAATTTTGAAAATAAAAACCAACATATTTAATTATTAAAAATAATTAAATTCAAAATTTTATTTTTCTCCGATTTTCAAAATAAATTAAAAAATATTCTCATTTAAAAAATTCGGGTTGTTACAACTACCCCCTAACTTCTTGATGTTGGGCATCTTGAATTTTTTTGGCAGCCTTGCTTTAAGATAACGATATATATGGGTGTAATCCATGTAGTTCTCAGAGATTTGGACTTGGTCGAACTTCTTGGTCAACATCTTGAGGTCTTCCTTAACCTTGTTCAATTCTTCCTCTTTCTAATCAACACTTGTGGGTAGTTTAGCCCCTATCTAGGCAAGATTTGGCATAGGGAGCAGGGCTATCGATGGCCCATTAATAGGAGGAGAACGTAGAGTGTGTTGATATTCCTCGAGGACACAAATAGGCACGAGTACGGGTAGACCCATAGCACGAGGGAAGAGACCTCGAGCTCTTTAGGAATAAGGACCCGAGTGTTGCATCTCATGAACCTCAAAACATGATTATTATTATGTTTATTAGGTTCTCACTTGTATTAGGTTTACCTAAATGCAAAAATAAATGCTGCATGGAACTCGAACCTGGGAAAATTTGGTTTGAAAAATATGTAAAAGACATGGTTGGACTTGTTACCAAGCTCATGGGCAGGGTCCCCTTTTTAGAAAAAATGAAATTTCATGAAAATTTGGATGGTATGCCGACCCATCATTTCGACAGAGTTTTGGGTAAAAATCAACAAACTAAATATGAGTGTCCTAGATTTGACACCTATATGAGGGTATGCAGTTGTTGGGTTAATTGAAAATGTTCCCTCTTTGGCATAACTTCCATGATATACACCTTTCTTTTGAGGGAAATTAGTACGTATGGATAAGCCATTTGATATACTTGAGCGTATGTGAATTTCCTCACTATATACCTCATGGGGACAATATGTGTGAGAGATACTTCTATGTACTCGACGTACGTGAATGAGTTCCTTGTGACATACCTCCCGTCATAACTTTGGTCAAGCGGTACGATGCTGGGGAACCATTCGATATACATCGAAGGTACTTGGCCATTGGAAGGTGAGGGTCATATCTCTTAGGCTAACTGCGACCTATCGAACCAGAACCCATCACGAAGTGACCCCTTAATTACGGAACAAAATTTGGTCAATAGCCATGCTCTTTGGTGATGTGCAAAATGCATGATTCTTGATTAGTGTATTATGGAGAGTGCATCTTTATTTGGCATGATGAACATTATACTAACAAGGGAAAAAGTAAATCTAACATGGAGCATGAAAATTATTCTAAGCATGGATATGTGAGAGTGAGTGATGTGCGAATATTTACAAGTGTGTGTGTGGTAGTGCACCTAAGCATGGATCAACTACAAACGGTATGTGACAAGTATGTGTAATCATGGATATATACAAGTGTGATAAGTGGAGGTGTATGTTAGTGACACCTAAGCATGGATTTTCTAAGTGGTGTGTGCAACATGTGGATATAAGTGATCCTAGGTGCACGTAGTGTGAAGTCTATGTGGAGAGTATCTACAAGTGTGTGAGTGAGTAGTGATATAAGCATTAGGTATATATGTGTAAGAAATAATAGAGGAGAAAATAGGAAATATACAGGCAGGTGCATAGGCACACAAGCAGAAAACAAAAACACCCATGAAAATAGAGACTAGACCTCTTATGAAAATAATTGTCCCCAACAGAGTTGCCACTGTGTCCATCCCCGTATTTTTCCTTCCATCTCTTCTCTTGAAGGTGAGGGAAAATGGGGTGAAAAAGAGTCTCACCCCCTCTCCGATTTTAGGAGCGCTTCGGTCGTCGTCGGTGTGGGGTGAATGTAAAGAGATGGAGTCTCTAGACTATTTTGTACAAAACATGTAAAAGAACATGTCGCCACCTTGAGAGAACATCATCAAAGACAAACTGATGCCTACGAAACCAATAGTTTGAAGGTTGAGGGCTAAGTTACCGAATGGGAAGGTGTTAGGCACCCATCCCACCCTTTCGTTCCTCATGGGCCTGTGTTATTGTTTCCCTCTATTTTTCCATGAAATTTTTGTGCGTGTATAAATAATGGAGATCAGAACCACCTAACTCATAACATAGAAGAGATAGAGGAGGTCATCCATAGGAATGTTCCTAAAATAATATATAAAAAAGTATGATTTATGCATTTATCGCAATATTGATTGTTATAATGGAACGATAATATGTGTTAGATAAAACATTAAAAAGGATCACAAACATAATATGTATTACAATAATGCAAGAATACGATAATTGCAGAAATGGGGAATTTAGGAAAATGGGAAATTTAGAAAATTAGAAAATTGGACTCGAGTCTCGGGTTTTAATCTGAAATGCCTATGTAACTTGTAAAGAAATCATAGTCGACGTAGTTCTCTTGTAGCATAGGGGTGGATCTTATCCGATAGATTCGAATGGGATTTTATTATATATGTGGGTGTAAAAGATCTATTTTGGTCTTGGAAAAGTGTGATAGATGATCCCGTTGGAATTTATAGGTGTAACCCTCTTTTTGTTTATTTTGTAAAAAATAAAGTATAAGCAATATAACTAAGAAGAAGGTGATATGTTAATAAGTATAAACTAAAGTAAGAACTAAATTATGAGTTTTTGTAATTAATACAAAAATAAGAAATTTAAAGAGAGAGAGAGAGAGAGAGAGACCTTCTTTGAAGAATTGAAGCTTAGTCTTGATATTAGATGAACTTCCTTGAATGTTGAAATGAATGTTGGATGAGAGAGAATGAGGTTTTGTCAAATTGGGTATGAAAATGATGGGAATGTAAGATTGAATGGAATTTCAAATAAGGAACTTCGCTGATTGCAAGAGAATGTTGCTAAGATCACTGATGCTGAAAGATTTGAGGTATTATTTGGGAGTGAGGTCATGCCCTCTATTTATAGGTTCTGGGGTGGTGCTGATCAACATGGTATGAACCCTACCAATCAGCAGGTAACCCTAGGCACACTACCGATATGCAGGGAAATGGACCTGCCAATCGGCACTCTCATACAGATTATTTCAAAAAATGGTCGTAGAATGCAATATGTTGATCCAAATCATGCACGGGGCATATCGTTAGAAAGTTAATTAAAATACCTTAAAGTGTCCTTTGGACCTTGCCTTGGTTCAGGAGTTGACTTTGGGTAAAGTGCGGCGCACATCGCTCCTTTGGACGGTAGCTCATCGAACGGAAATGAATCCTTCATCTGAATGGTAAGTCTCGTACACGGGGTGGACCATTGGAAAGGTTATGTGAGGTAATTAAACATTCCAAAGAGATTCAATCGGTTCGGAAAGTTATCCATGGTCAACCAGGGCTCGAAAGCGCCTGGTGACCTATCGGAGTAAAATAGGTTGTTTGTTCGTATCGTAAGGCTGATTTGTAGATGGGGAAGATGGATGGAAAGGTTATTCAGTGTCCTTCAAAGATTCATTCAGCATCGTTCGAGCTCAAGAGTTAACCATGGTCAAACAAAGTTCGGGATCACCTGGTGGCCTCCGAATAAATTTTCGGAGGAAAACGGATCGTTCATCTGAACGATTATGCCGTTTTATGCATGGGGTGGACCGTTGGAAAGGGGCTTTAATTCCCTTCAAAGGTTCAAAGTTTAAAATTGCTTTCACTATGACGATGAAGTTGATTTGGGTCAAATTCGGGGCCGGTGGGATCCAGATTGATTTTCAGTAGTAAAATGGTTTGTTCATCCGAACCATTATGTCGATTTGTGCATGGGGAAAACCATTGGAAAGGGTAGTCAGATCCTTTCGAAGATTCATTTAGCTTTCGCTTTGAAGATAAATTTGATCGGAGTCAAAAGCGATCCGAGAGTTCCTGATAGCCTTTAAATTGGTACTCAAAGTATGACCTAGGGTTTGTAGTGAAATAGGGAGGTGTTAGGGACCAAAGAAGAGACTTAAGGGGTCCTAGAGTGTGGTGTCTACAATACTTTTGTGGGTATAGTGGTAATTTATTCTCTGGATATAATGTATGCTGTGATAGAATATGATCAATGAAATCATATTAAATTAATATCATTGTATTAAAATCAATATATGCTCTTTAAAATCGAATGTGTTACATAATTTGAACTACACTAATGAGTTCATAAATGAGAATAAGATAACTCGCACTATCACATAGTGATATGGACAATTGACGTAATCAAAAGAATTGTGTGAAATAATACTCAATGAGAATCACCTACTTATTTAGGGCTTTTTGAGTTTTAGGTTTACGTCGAGTTATTTAGAGCGGGGGTTCAAGATGGTCTGAAATTTAGAAAATAATTAAGTAAGAGTCGGTTTTTGTAAATACTACTGGGTTAAAAAGCATGGTTGAGTATAAAAGTAACTATTAGGGGTTAATATGTAAATTTCTTTTTTTTTGTTTAACTACACCCATTTCCTTATATTTTTGAATTTAATGGCAACATACGTTTTTGTTCCTAAAGTTGTAAAAAATCAATGGGTGAATTTTGGGGTTAAAATTCAAAAGTTGAAAAAGTCAAGGGTTTATGTGGAATATAAATTTTAGAAATTTAAATTCAAAGTTTTGGGTTTTTGGTTGATCAATAAGGGTGATGTAGTAATGTTCTATTTTAACCAAAAAATAAAATAAAATCTTTGAATTTTTTTTTAGAATTTTTGATTTGGCATGCGCTCTCACCCGTTGGGTCAACCTTCCTACACGCCGTTATTGACCTCACTCGCGCACGTGTTGACCACTCTATCTTCAACCTTCGAAATTTTGACTTCAAGTTTTAAAACTGTGACCTCCGATTAAATCTTGTATAGAATACCATCTTGATTGATTCAAAAGCCATTCTTCCTAATTTTTCATTAGGAATCTGAAAATATATCTTTTATGGATCGAGGTGGACTATAGCCTCCTATTCATTTTCTGTAAATTATTAAAAAAATTAGTTTATTATTCATGGTTCCACAGTAAAATTCAATCTATGGATGTTATAGGGTTTTGTTCCTGAGTGTTTTTAACAAAATGGTTTTGGTTTGAAGGTCTAATTCATAGTATAGAGGTATAATTTGATTTTTGAAATTTTTACTACCAAAGTTAACTGTGATCTGAAGATTATAACTATGTTGGAATCAAATTAAGTGTTGCACCTAAGTTATTTAAGGTCTAAGGTCAAATACTCCCACCTTGAACTTGTTCAAGGTCAGTAATACAAAATCCACCATCGAAGCTCAATCTTTAATGACGGTTTCTAGTTTTTTATCCTCTTTAGGAACTTTTAAGTGAATTTCTACATGTAAAATCATAAATATGAATCCTACTAGAATTGTAGAAACTGCATAGAGTTGGTAGAACTGAGTTTGATACATTAAATATGAAAAAACCAAAAATTCTTAATTTTGGAGCTTTGTTTTATTAGTACTAACTGGTGTCTTTCTACAACGAATTGTTAGGCGATTTATAGGGAAAGTTAAGGTCGTTTGATTGATATAAATTTAGGTGGATAGTTTATAGGCTAGTTTTACTTGGGGGTAAGATAAGGACATGTGTTTCCATTTGGAAATCCATGGTTCCAAGCTTATGTGGCTTCCTAGTTGGAATACTAGTCAACTGGGATGATGTGTAACTTGTTTAGGGTTTAGTTTTTTTGTCCTTGCGAGCTCTAATTGAGTATATTGTAAACTTTTATACCTGTTAAAAGTTTAGGAGCTAAATTGTAATTTTCTAAATTAGGCATACTATTCTTAAGGTACTATTTGTAAATTAAGATAGGTAGAAAGTTAAATACATAAAAACTTTGGGGTCTATATCTTATTGAGGAAGTTTACACACCTTATAAAAAGTTTATGGGTCAATTTATAATTACTTAAGCTCTGGGACTATTTCACAATAAAAGGTTTCCTAAGTTCTGAATTAGGTAATATTTAAGGTGTTTATTTCTAGTTTATTCATACATGTTTATTGGATGCGTAGCAGAAATTCATATATATATCGAGGAATGAGATTGGTCGATTGACATGGATCTTACAGGTACTCTTCAAATTTCTCCTATGGATTTCAACGAGAATCCATTGGTGTAATACCTAGTGTGTTTAATGATTTAAATAATTAAGTGATTAATTATTTTTGTAGAAATAATTATGTGATTAATTATTGTTGTTGGACTAATTAAATTAAAAATGCGAGAAATTAATTTTTATTAATTCGGATTGAAATAATTATTAACTAGAGTGACAAGGGTAACACTTATTGTTGAGAATTATTGAATATTACTGTGAGATATGTAATATGCAATTATGAAATTTGATAAATTGCCTAGAGTGAAAAATACGGCAGTTTGGTATATTAAGTCGGGACACGCGTGTGAGTCGTGTCGGGACTTATTTAATGGGATAATAAGGTAAGTTATTTTAATGTAACTTGTATGGTAATTTCGAGTGCGCTGTTGAGTCTGGGAGGATCGAGATAGTAAAAAAACTCTACCTGGGTATTTTATCTGGACTCCGAAATATTTTGGGCCAAACCAGCATCCCGTAGGGGTAGTTTTGTAATTGGGATTTTGGGGGTTTAATTAATGACGAAAATCAGTAATTAAATAAGAAAGGTACGTGGGTAAGACATTACCTATCATATTCTAAACCTAAGTGAGAAAGAGGGAAAACCTAAGAGGGACAAGAAGGACTCCATAGGTGTTCTTGGAGAAAGGCTCAAGCTTTTACATCGAAAATTCCACCAATGCGTAGATCGTTAAGAGAGGAACGCGTCTATTCCAACATCACCAAAGGATCAGACCTTCGATTTAAGGCAAGTGTTTATTACTTGCTTTCTTTTAGCAATAATCATACTCATGTTAGAGTGGGTGAAATTAATCATGATTTACATGTTAATTGGGTGAAAATTTGAGGTTAAATGATGATTAAAGGATGGGTTAATTAGTTGTTGATATTCCTTCATGTATGTAGAGGATTAATCACAAAATTCAATCATATATTGATGAATGAATCTGGTTTGATTAGGTTCTTTAATTGAAATTTTGGAAACTAGGGTTCATGTGAAATAATTTTGGGATTTTATATGATTATGATGATTTATGACGAATTAATGACCCTAGGATGTTAGGAATGATTTATAACATGTTATGTGTTGATTGATATTGATGATGAGGTGTTGGGTTATGAACCTTAGAAGTTTTTAGGGCTAAAAATGGTGAAAACGTAATAGTTGCAGAACAAGTTTGATGTAACGGAACCGGTTCCATTTATGGGGGATTCGATTCCATTTGGTGAAAACGTAACTGTTGCAGAAAAAATCTGATGTAACAAAACCGGTTCCATTTATGGGGGATTCGGTTCCATTTTTCTAGATTTCTAGAAACACTGCAGAACCTTGGAGAACCTGGAAATTTTTCTTAGAGTCCAGTTTTGAGTTTACCGGTTTATGGGAGTAAGAGAAACTGCCAGATAGAATTTCGAGAAAGTATGAGAGAATTAATACTTTACTTATTTTGGTATAGAGAGAATGTTCCCTTGAGATTTCAAGAGAGATAGTAATCTAAATATTTATACTATACGTAGTGTTGGGATTAAAATACGTATGAGAAGTATATAGGTAGGTTAGATAAATACCTATAAATTTTAATAGGACGTGTGTATGCCTATTATGTGATATTATTGATAAGAGCACTAATGGGTGATAACCCTGGGGTGGAAGAATCTTGTAGTTAAGCACACTAATGAGTGATAACTCGGGAGTGCAGAAACTTTATTGTTAAGTGTACTAATGGCTGATAACCGAGGGGTACAAAGATATTATTATTAGATGTACTAATGGGTGATAAGGTGTACTAATGGGTGATAACCCGAGGGTAGAAGGATGATTATTATTAGGCGCACTAATGGGTGATAACCCAGGGGTGCTGGATTATTATTAATAGGTGCATTAATGGGTGCTAACACGGGGATGCATGATTCTCTTGATAGGTGCACTAATGGGTGATAACCCGGGGGTGCTGGATTATTATCGATAGGTTCATTAATGGGTGCTAACCCAGGGATGCAGGATTCTCTTGATAGGTGCACCAATGGGTGATAACCCGGGGGTGCTGGATTATTATTGATAGATGCATTAATGGGTACTAACCCGGGGATGTAGGATTCTCCTTATAGGTGCACTAATGGGTCTTATCCCGAGGGTTCAGGATTAATGTATATATATGTATAGGGATGATGTGTGTATATATATATATATATATATATATATATATATATATATATGTATGTATGTATGTATGTATGTATGTATGTATGTATGAACTTGTGAATATTTCTACTGTGTGAAATTAGTAGACTTGGTAATAATAATAATAATTACATTGCGCCAAGTGGTCTTAACCTAAGGGTGCATGATTAGTGTATATATATAGGGATGATGAGACTATATATATATATATGAGTGTACTTGGGGAACTTTCTACTTTGTGAAACTAGTAGATAAAGTGGAAATGAGAAATAAAATAATCTTAGTGGATAAAAGACTAACCATTCGAACAGTGAATAATGAAACTTGGTATGTGGGATAAACTATCTGCATAGCGTATTGAATGGGCGATACGGGAATACTACTAGTGAGCATAGTTAGTATTAGTATGGTTTCTGACTAGTTAGACTGGGTGGTATAACTAGGGGGAGATTAGATGTACTTTAGGCGTGCACAATAGATGAGAGGTGAGAAACTCATATAAGAGTTCGATAACTAACATGCGCGTAAGACTTGTTTTAAGAACCAATTTTAAATACTTGCTAAATAATTTTTAAACCTCGGGCTCTGACCCGTTTCTTATATCTCTTCTCTCATTTTCTAAATATATATATACCAGGTGCTCAGCCACAAGGGTACCGGAATTAGAGATTGGAGTGTTAGACATGCTGCAGTTGTTGTGAAAGTTGTAGGTCCTTGCAGTAGACGTATCTATCTTTTCCATTCAGTTTCATCTAGACTTCTCATTTAGGGCATGTGTCTCTCACTTATAGTCTTTTATCTGAGATATTGTATTCAGTTTACTTTATGATTTAGAGTTTTGATCTGGGAGGTTTTACCCAGTCTTATTTATTTCAGTAATTGATTCATGTTCAGTATTTATTATATTCCTTTGTGTGGTGAATGGTTTATATTTTAAGACTGAATGAAAATGGATTTACTTGGTTTTACTAAAATTGGAAATGTTTTGACACCTACCTTAATTTTATATTAGGTGATTAATATGTTATAAAGTTTTTCGACGGTGATGCTAAGAATGAACCAACCGAACATTCTGTTTTAAATTGGTACAGGAGTGATCACCCTATATTTAATTGGGTGGGATGTCACAATTGTCCACCCATTGATATGATTTTTCCAACATAATCTTACCTTATGACTTTGATAAAATGATGGATTCCGAAGAGTTGGTAGAGAACGACAAAGCATGTAGTGAATTGTTTATCAGTTTGGCCAACATAGACTATAAGTGTGATTAGGGTGAGGGATTATAAATTGAAGATGGGAACGTTAGTGTGGTGATCACACTTGATGAAGATGGAACCTCTAAAGCTGAGTATATCTGCAACGCATAAACCTAAAATGTGGAGATTGACTCTAAATATTCAGCGATTATAAGAAGTCCAAAGTTCAAATGGTTTGATGACCAATTGGAGTTAAGTCTGAGACTCGACTAGCAATTACCAAAAAAAATTTGTAACTAGTATAAGATAGAGGTGATCCAATAGTTAATTGGCAAGTCGTGCTCATCAAAAGTTACAACTCTGAAGTGGTATTCTCTAAGGTTAATAGGAAGGTACCATTCTTTCATAATAGATCCCTGTATGTTACTTCTCTAGTAAATGGAATTAATGTCACATGAGAATTA
The DNA here is from genome assembly GCA_949130495.1 of Sambucus nigra. Taxonomy (NCBI): domain Eukaryota; kingdom Viridiplantae; phylum Streptophyta; class Magnoliopsida; order Dipsacales; family Adoxaceae; genus Sambucus; species Sambucus nigra. The sequence goes on from OX422220.1 coordinate 86,495,487, forward strand.
CTTAATGGAAGAACGTGGATTAACCTCATGCCCATAAGCACTTTTTATGAGATAAGGATCTCTTAGGGGAAGATTGTCTCCTCTAGTGATTTTTGGCATTGATAGTGTTAAAATTCAATCACTCGGATATGTGAATGTCAGGATTAAGTTGGGTTCCTCCTTATCTCACATTAGATTTCATATTATTAATGTCGGGATTAAGTTGGGTAACTTCTTATCTCACATTAGATTTCATATTATTAATGTTAACACTAGTTATCAACTGCTGATTGGAAGGGTGTGGATGCATACACATGGTATGGTACCCTTAACATTTCACCTATGCGCAAAGGCCTACATTTGTGGAATATAGATCGTGATTAATTCAACTGAAAAACCTTTCTCAGTAGAGGAAGCTCATCTAGTTAATGCATTCATTTACACTGAGATTGATGAAGAAAGGAAAGCTAATATGATTAAAGGAGATGAGGGGCTTTGAAAAAGTCATGAAGGGGGATAAGTAAAGGAATATGTAAGGACAAATTTCCAAATAGTGTCAATTTGTATGTATTGGAATTATTTCAAACAAAATCCATTTTGATTCATAGATAGATTTTTACTTTTCACGATCCTCATATAGTCTATGACGTGTTGTTTGAACACGTATCAGTCAAGCTTAAAAGATATACCATGTCGTGTTTATTGGTTCATGATTCACGTCTTCATATAACATTGCATTCTGATATACTATCAGGTATGAACGCATAATGTTTATGGGACTCGAAAAATATTTTAAGGTTGTTATTTTCTTTAAAAATGATTTTAAAAGGTCAAAAATGGTTTGTTTCGAAGTTGATTTGCATTTGGATTAGATTTTGCATATATGCCATCGTTGCACACATGCAAGAATTTATATTAATGTTTGACTTCTCATGATTATTTGAGTTTGGTGAGACGTTCTTCTCTCAATTTTGTCTTTTATACGTAATAAGACTTAGGAGGAGGTGTGCATGTAAGAACCTTTTACCGTAAGGATAGATATTGCTTATATTTAAAAATGATGAGTGTTCACAAGAAAGGGCTGCGAGAGAATAATAATCATGTTGTGAAAGCCACCGTTTACGGGCCTAAAAAAGTATGGCATTGAAAAAAGTAGCCAAGGCCAAAATAGTTTAGTTAGATATGTTCATTCAAAAGAAAAGATCTAGAAATAGAAAATATGAATATATGAGGGTGTTCTGATGGATAAATAATAACGGGTTTGCACCACGAATCCTAATGTTGAAAATTCATATCATGACGCTATTATTTGTTGAATCGTCAAAATTTTGGATTTCTATTCATGTTGATTGTTTAGTTTATAAAACTTAATATATTAATTGTTTAATACGACTAAAACTTAGTTTGATGACATTTAGCTATCAATTAAAGATTCTAGATCGTTTCGATGTGTTTAAGTTGTGATTAGTTGCAGTTCATGCCCATTCATTCCATACCCATATTTTAGCACATTGATACCATGTTATCTTGAAACTTATACTTGTTTTATTTTTTTTCCTATTATGAGTCTGTTTTGATACTGTTTTTATTTTCCAGTTTCTGTTTTCAAGAAATTTTTTCATTGGGCAAATTTTGAATTTTTTAGAACTAGAGAACAAAGTTTTTGAACTCGTTCAAATGACTTCTGGACGTCGTTCGAACGATATGTCCAAGCCGTTCGAAGACTGGATTGTGCAACATGAGTTTTGAGGCCTTAATTGGAACAAGTATGGTTGTGAGAAGGTTCATTTTTATGGTCGTTAGATAGTTCATCATGCAATGCCTTACTGTTTCAGGTTGTTTTTTACCTGGTTCGAACGACATGCCTTAATCGTTCTAATGACATGGCAATGTTGCTCGAACGACCCAATGAGGATATTTGAGTTTTCATTCTATTTTTGTACCTTCTTCGTATTTGCGATGATATTACACTATTTAGGTACATCTGGTTAGTTTATGTGCAGTCTATACTTTTTATTCATGCTTGATTCTTACACTGCATTGATTCGTTTAGTCATATCATTCCCAATTTTGCTGATTCACTTTATGTGACTTTTTGCTAGTTGTGAATTGGTATCTTTTGATTATTTTTAGTTGTCTATCCATGTTTATATAGATATGCTAGATATTCAGTTGTATCTCTTTTTCTATAGTTATCTATTCGAGACAAACAAGGGGAGAGATAATATGTGATGTGGGGGGAGTTTTGTTTGAGCACATTTGTTTATCATGTTTTTTCTGGTATTATTCTATATATGGTATCACATGTTTAACAAATGCTTTGATTTCAGAAATTGGTATTATAATGTTTTATATCATTTGTACCTCCATATTTGACATGGTATTTGTTTTTTCGTGTGTAATGATTATTTAGAGATTGGAGATTTTATGACTACATCACCTGAAGAAAAGTTCATGTTGCCGGTCCAACATTTATTTACTAGATCGTATCCTGTATTTCTTTTTGGGTTTATGGGATTGTATTTAGGTCTTTCAGCTTGATGGCCCGGCTTAGGCATATCACTATTTTGGTTTTGTCACGGAATAGCCAATGGGGGAGATTTTTAAGGAAATTTCCAAATAGTGTCAATTTGTATGTATTGGCATTATTTCGAACAAAATTCAAATTAAGTCACAGATATATTTTTACTTGTCACGACTCCCACATAGTCTATGATATGTTCTTTGAAGATGTAGCCACCAAGCTTCAAATATATATCATGCCATGTTTATTGGTCTTCGTTTCATGTCTTAATATCACATTGCATTTCGAGATACTCCTGGGTATGAACATATAATGTTTATGGGACTCGAAAAATGTTCTAAGGGTGTTATTTTGTTTAAAAATGATTTTAAAAGGTTTTAACTTCATTTTTCTAAGATAAACATGTTTTAGAGTCGTGTAGATCTTTCCCTTATGTAATTGACGATCAAACGACATTTTCCATCGTTCAAACGACATAGTCAATTCGTTCAAATGACAAAGCCAAGTTGTTCAAATAACATAGGGATATCATTTTTACGATGCGCTGACTTAAAGTATTTATTTAAGACAATTTCCTTTCATAATTTGGAGTAGTGAAGAACCAAAATACATAATAGACCAATCACGTTTTTCTACACTTGTTTTCTAAGGAACTCAAAGCTAAAACCATCCTTAGTGTTTAAAAGATATGAATTTTCGTACACATATATTTTAGAGATATTTTTTGCACCATTGATGATTGTGCCTCTAACGGGACCATTTTGTGGTTGTTTTAGGTTTTTACCCTTTAACGCCATGTTTTTAACCCTAAGTCTAACTTTTGCAAATTCTCGCCGTATACTCAAATTAATAGGCCGCGGACTACGCGGTCCATTTGTACGAGTTACATTGGTCCCGTGCGAGGTGCTCGTGCCTCTCACGGGACCTTTTTGTTGCTATTTTATGTTTTCACCATTTGACGCCATGTTTGTAGGCCTAAAAGTCTAAATTTTATAAATTCTCATCGTATACTCTAACCGACAGGCCCGGGTCTACGCGGTCGGTATCTACGAGTTACATTGGTCCCGTACGAGGTGGTCGTGCCTCTTATAGGACCGTTATCTGACTATTTTACGTTTTACACTTTATGTCATGTTTTTAAGCCTAAGTCTTAATTTTTGCAAATTTTCATCGTATAATCAAACCGGGAGGCCGATGACTACGGGGTCGATTCCTATGAGTTACATTGGTCCCGCGTGAGTTGATCTTGCCTCTAATGGGACCATTTTGTGGTTGTTTTATGTTTTCCCCCTTTAACACCATATTTTTAACCCTAAGTCTAAATGTTGCAAATTATCGTCGTATACTCAAAGCAGGAGGCCGAAGACTACGCGGTCGATTTGTACAAGTTACATTGGTCCCATGCGAGTTGATGGTGCCTCTAACAGGAGCATTTTGTTGTTGTTTTACATTTTCACCCTTTGACGCCGTGTTTTTAACCTTGTCTCAATTTTTGCAAATTCTCATCATAAACTCAAATCGGGAGGTCGGTGACTACGCGGTCAGTCCCTACGAGTTACATTGGTCTCGTGCGAGGTGATCGTGCCTCTAACGAGATCGTTTTGTGGTCATTTTAGGTTTTCACCCTTTAACACCCCTAAGTCTAAACTTTGCAAATTCTCGTTGTATAATCAAACCGAGAGGTCGGGGACTATGCGATCGGTCCCTACGAGTTACATTGGTCCCGTTTGAGGTGATCGTGCCTCTTACAGGACCATTTTGAGACTGTTTCACATTTTTACACTTTTATGTCATGTTTTTAAGCCTTAAGTCTCAATTTGTACAAATTCTCATCGTATACTCAAATCGGGAGGCCGGGGACAACGGGGTCAATTCGTATGTGTTACATTTGTCCCGTACAAGGTGATCGCGCCTCTAACAGGACCATTTTATGGTTCTTTTTGGTTTTCACCCTTTAACACCATGTTTTTAACCCTAAGTCTAAATTTTACAAATTCTCATCGTATACTCAAATCGGGAGGCTCGGGACTATGCGGTCGGTTCGTACGAGTTACATTGGTCCCGTACGTGGTGCTCTTGCCTCTCATGGGACCATTTTTTGGTTGTTTTACTTTTTCACCCGTTGACACCATGTTTTCAAGGCCAAGTCTAAATTTTTTTAAATTTCTATCGTATACTCAAACCAAGAGTCTCGTGACTACGCGACTGGTTCGTATGAGTTACATTGGTCCCGTGCGAGGTGATGGTGCCTCTAATGGGACCATTTTGTTATTGTTTTACATTTTCACCCGTTGATGTCATGTTTTTAAGACTAAGTCTAAATTTTAAAAATTCTCATTGTATACTCAAACCGAGAGGCCGCGTACTACGCGGTCAGTCTGTACGAGTTACATTGGTCCAGTGCGAGGTCCTCGTGCCTCTTACGGGACCTTTTTGTTATTATTTTATGTTTTCACCATTTGACGCATGTTTTTAGAACTAAAATTCTCATCGTATACTCAAATTGGGAGACTGGGGACTACGCGATAGGTTCGTACGAGTTATATTGGTCTCGTGCGAGATGCTCTTGACTCTTACAGGACCGTTTTGTGACTGTTTTACGTTTTTACGCTATTCTGTCATGTTTTTAAGCCTAAGTCTCAACTTTAGAAAAATCTCATCGTATAATCAAATCTGGAGGCCGGTGACTACGGGGTTGGTTCGTACAAGTTATATTGGTCCCGTGTGAGGTGATCGTGCCTCTAATGGGACCATTTTGTGGTTATTTTAGGTTTTCACCCTTTAACGCCATGTTTTTAACCCTAAGTCTAAATTTTGCAAATTCTCGTCATATACTCAAACTAAGAGGCTGGGGACTACTGTGACACCCCGACTAATTAAATACCGGGTAGCTACTCCTTTATTAAATTAAATCAAAATGCCAAGTTGGCTCAGTTAATAGCATCACTGTCGAAAACATGTTTATAATCACTAACCACCTAGTATTTAAAAGTAAGATGCCAAATTTTAAATTAAGTCTGATTAACATACAGTAAAAGGATAATGAAAGAATAACAACCATTCACCATAACGAAGCAATAGAATAACCAACAAAATAATAATAAGTCCGGAGGAAAACTCCTCACAATAATCCCACAACTGAAATAAGTAAAACAATGTATCCTGAATTAATTACATGCCAAAAGTCTGAAAATCTGAAATAGGAAATGTTTCTAATAGAAATGGGCGACATGCCCTACGACTGATGAAAGATGAATATAGAGTCAAGATAGATGAAGCGTCTACTAGCAAAGTCCTGTAACTTCCACAAACAGCTACAGCTCGTCACCTGAATGAGGATCCTAAGCATGGTGTCCTTGTGGCTGGGCACCTAAAATGGTTTTTACAAAAATAGATTTGAAAGCAAACGGGTCAGAGCCCGAAAGTTGAGAGTATTTTAAAAATAGCAAGTGCTTTAATGACATTAAAACAATGAATGCAAAATACATGTTAGGACGTGCACTCGCATGAAATACTCACCTCTCAACTAATTGTGCACTCCTAACGAATAACACCCATCTAAGTGATATTTATATCTAACTAAACTGACATGAGTTCTATCCTTTCTACTCGGTTCTCATTATACATTCTAACGTCATCAATTAAGTATAGGGCTTTACTTAAACTCATATTCTCAATTATTAGCAATACAATTCATTACAGGTTATCCCTTTATAGTTACTCAAAGCGTTTCTGTATTTATACTCACAATACCAACATGAAAGTTCTCATTAATTTAAGTGTATATTATTCACGTCATAAATATACAATACAAGCACCCCGAGACTAAGCTGCGGTGCACACATACTCTGCTATCCATCCCGGTACATCACGTACATAAGGATCACGCATTCCGAATCTCTCAGGAATCATTCTCAAATAACAACAATCACAAACAATGGAAGCGAACACAGTCACATCACATGGGTTACGCACATACCTACGCTCCCACGATCAGCAGACTTATTAACATCCCAATAAGTCCTTCTCTGACCTATGTTCTCGAGGTACCAATTTAAATCCCCCCGTAGGCACACAATGATTAGATGGCCCTAAGCGAACACAAACCTCCCGTGATAGCAAGTATGGTAGGTATGTCATACACATAAAATCATATACATATACTAAGTATGCACACATCTTAGTAATCACCATAATTTATTTGTGGTACACTTCTCATTCTCGTACGGACTTATAATGTTACACAATTCACATGTTCCCGGTTAATTCAATTATTTAAGCCGACAATAATTCTCGCATCGTAATAGTCACTCACGTCCTATTCCATAATTTCCATTCAATTCAAATCACACTTCTATGTTTTACTCCTCAATATATCCCAAATATCCCAACTATATCAATTTATCATCAAGGGAATGTTATCTCTACAATTAAACAAGGTTACGGGACACGGGAAATCAAAATAGGCCCAAAAGCCTAAACTGTCAGCTCGTTAGAAGTCTCGTTCGAACGAGGCTGTTCGAACGAGAGTTCGTTCGAACGAACTGGGCATCTAACGAGATCTCGTTCGAACGAAAGGCATTGAATGAACATCCCCCTCGTTAAAAGGCAAACTTTCACCTCGTTAGAAGCTCGTTCGAACGAGCTCGTTCGAACGACCTGGGCAGGTCTTCTAACGAGATGGCAGTTTCGAGCCCAGAATTTCTAAATCGTTTTTCACCAATTTTTCTCACCTCAAAACTCCTCCAAAAATTATTCCAAAAATATTTTAAGGTTTCTCAACATTCCTAAACATTCTTAGGTCATAATCTAACACATTCCTGGGATCAAATCTTCCTATACAACACCCAATTATTAAATCTCCCAAAGTTTCTTCCAAACCTTATGAGTATGAACCCTAGAATTTAAAGTCATCAATTTTCCATAAATAAATTCCGTTTTTACATCATGAGAAGTTGTATTCCTTTTAGCACAATCATCCAATAACATTCTACATGCAATCCCTAAATCATAACTTGAATTTCTATCTCCAATTTCATGGGTTTTTGTCATTTTCCCAAAACAATGCAATTTTTACAAATTTCTACGCATGGAAGAAGCATTCGAAGTAAATAACATAATTAAACCACTTGCCTTATGTCTTTCTCTGATTTTGATGTTGAATTGATGAATTGTGCTCTCTCTCTGCAGAATTCTCCTCTCTCTCTCTCTCTACAAGTTCTTTTTCTCCAAGGTGACAATGGTGGTTAAGGTTGCCCTAGGAAGCTCTTGAAACTAATTCCAATAACCCCCGTAGCCCATTAAGTCATTAAGTGTAGTTAGTGGGTTTAGTGGGTAAAGGTTAAATCAGATATTAATTTCTAATTTTCGTGGGTTTTAATTCCCAAAATTTCAAAATTACCAAACTACCCTTTTACGTTGCCGGTATGGCCTAAAAATGCCCCAGGACCCAAACTAAACCCCCGGCTAGTGTTTTCTGACTATTTCGACTCTTCCGGACGCGTTGGCGCACTCAAAACGACCATACGGTTAATAGAAATAAAATTCACTTTTTAATTAAAATAATTATATTCCTGACGCGACTGTCACACGCGTCCCAACAAAATTTATAAATTGTCGTATTTCAATCTCACGACAAATTTCATAATTCAATATTCATATATAGCCATATATACTCATTAAAATCAAATACCAACTCGCATCTCGCTAGTATTTTTATCCGGATTAATTTCCAATTAATACACATTTAATTCAATTAATCCCATAAATAAATATCATAAAAATACGGGGTATTACAACTACGTGGTCGGTTCGTACGAGTTACATTGGTCCCGTGCGAGTTGCTCATGCCTCTTATAGGACCACTTTGTGGCTATTTAACATTTTCACCTTTTGACGCCATGTTTTTAGGCCTAAAAGTCTAAATTTTACACCAAACGAGAGGCCGGGGACTACGCGGTCGGTATCTACGAGTTACATTGGTCATGTGCGAATAGGTCGTGCCTCTTACAGAACCGTTTTATGATCATTTTTACACTTTTATGTCATGTTTTTAAACCTTGAGTCTCAATTTTTGCAAATTCTCGTCGTATAATCAAACCGGGAGGCCGGGACAATGGGGTCGGTTCGTATGAGTTACATTGGTCCCGTACGAGGTGATCGTGCCTCTAACGGGACCATTTTGTGGTGGTTTTAAGTTTTCACCCTTTAACGCCATGTTTTTTAGCCTCAATCTAAATGTTTCAAATTCTCATCCTATACTCAAATCGGGAGGCCCAGGACTACGAGGTCGGTTCGTACGAGTTACATTGGTCGCGTTCGAGGTGCTCTTACCTCTCACGGGACCATTTTTGGTTGTTTTACATTTTCACCCATTGATACCATGTTTTCACGTCCAAGTCTAAATTTTTGTAAATTCTCGTCATATACTCAAACCAAGAGTCCCGTGACTACGTGGTTGGTTCGTACGAATTACATTGGTCCCGTGCGAGGTAATGGTGCCTCTAACGAGACCATTTTTTTTTGTTTTACATTTTCACGCTTTAACACCCCTAAGTCTAAATTTTGCAAATTCTCATCGTATACTCAAATCAAGAGGCCGAGGACTACAGGGTCGATTCCTATGAGTTACATTGGTCTCGTGTGAGGTGATCATGCCTCTTACATGACCGTTTTGTGATTGTTTCACATTTTTACACTTTTATGTCATGTTTTTAAGCCTTAAGTCTCAATTTTTGCAAATTCTCGTTGTATACTCAAACCAGCAGGTCGAGGACAATGGGGTCCATTCATACGTGTTACATTGGTCCCATATGAGGTGATCGTGCCTCTAACGGAACCATTTTGTGGTTGTTTTAGGTTTTCACCCTTTAACACCATGTTCTTAACCTTAAGTCTAAATTTTACAAATTCTCATCGTATACTCAAGTCGGGAGGCCGAGGACTACGTGATCGGTTCGTACGAGGTGCTCGTGCCTCTTACAGGACCGTTTTGTGACTATTTTATGTTTTTACGCTTTTATGTCATGTTTTTTAGCCTAAGTCTTAATTTTTACAAATTCTCGTCGTATACTCAAACCGGTCGGCCGATGACTACTGGGTCGATTCGTATGAGTTGGAATGGTCCCATGCGAGGTGATAGTGCCTCTAACGGGACCATTTTGTGGTTCTTTTAGGTTTTCACCCTTTAACGCCATGTTTTGAACCCTAAGTCAAAATTTTGCAAATTCTCATCGTATACTTAATCCAGGAGGCCGGGTACTACGCGGTTACTTCATACGAGTTATATTGGTCCCGTGCGAGGTGCACATGCCTCTTACGGGACCATTTTGTGTCTATTTTACGATTTCACCATTTGACGCCATGTTTTTAGGCCTAAAAGTATAAATTTTATAAATTCCCGTCGTATACTCAAACTGAGAGGCCAGGGACTACGCGGTCAGTATCTACGAGTTACATTGGTCCCGTGTGAGGTAGTCATGCCTGATACAAGATTGTTTTTTAACTGTAATACATTTTTATACTTTTGCGTCATGTTTTAAACCTAAGTCTCCATTTTTGCAAATTCTCGTCATATAATCAAACCGGGATGCCGGTGACTACGGGGTCGACTCGTACGAGTTACATTGGTCCCATACGAGGTGATCGTGCCTCTAAAGGGACCATTTTGTGGTTGTTTTATGTTTCCCCCGTTTAACGCCATGTTTTTAACCCTAGGTCTAAATTTTTCAAATTATCATCGTATACTCAAACCGGGAGGCTAGTGACTACGCGGTTGGTTTATACGAGTTACATTGGTCCCGTGCGAGGTGATAGTGCCTCAAATAGGACCGTTTTGTTGTTGTTTTACGTTTTCACCCTTTGACACCATGTTTTTAACCCCAAGACTCATTTTTTGTAAATTCTCGTCGCATACTCAAACCGAGTCATCGGTGACTACGTGGTCGGTCCCTACGAGGTACATTGGTCCCGTGCGAGGTGATCGTGCCTCTAATGGGACCGTTTTGTAGTTATTTTAAGTTTTCACCCTTTAACACCCCTAAGTCTAAATTTTGCAAATTCTCGTTGTATACTCAAACCAAGACGTCGAGGACTACCCGATCGGTCCTTATGAGTTACATTGGTCCCGTGTGAGGTGATGGTGCCTCTTACAAGACCGTTTTGTGACTGTTTCACATTTTTACACTTTTATACCATGGTTTTAAGACTTAAGTCTCAATTTTTGCAAATTCTCGTCGTATACTCAAACCGCGAGACCGGGGAGAACAGGATCGGTTCGTACGAGTTACATTGGTCCCATGCAAAGTGATCGTGCCTCTAACGAGACCATTTTGTGGTTGTTTTAGGTTTTCACCCTTTAACGCCATGATTTAACCTTAAGTCTAAATTTTTCAAATTCTCATCGTATACTCAAATCGGGAGGTCTAGGACTATGCGGTCAGTTCGTATGAGTTACATTAGTCCCGTGCGAGGTACTCTTGCCTCTCATGGGACCATTTTGTGGTCATTTTATGTTTTCACCCGTTGACGCCATGTTTTCAAGCCCAAGTCTAAATTTTTGTAAATTATCATCGTATAGTCAAACCGAGAGTCCCGTAACTATGCGGTTGGTTCGTAAGAGTTATATTGGTCCCTTGCGAGGTGATGGGGCCTCTAACGAGACCGTTTTACTGTTGTTTTACGTTTTCAGCCGTTGACATCAAATTTTCAAGCCTAAGTCTAAATTTTACAAATTGTCATTGTATACTAAAACCGAGAGGCTACGGACTACGCGGTCGGTCAGTACTAGTTACATTGGTCCCGTGTGAGGTTCTCGTGCCTTTCATAGGACCATTTTGTTATTATTTTACGTTTTCACCATTTGACGCCATGTTTTTAGGCCTAAAAGTCCAACTGTTGCAAATTCTCGTCATATACTCAAATTAGGAGGTCGGGGACTACGCGATAGGTTCGTACGAGTCATATTGGTCCCGTACGATGTGTTCGTGCCTCTTACAGGACCATTTTGTGATTGTTTTACATTTTTACACTTTTATGTAATGTTTTTAAGACTAAGTCTCACTTTTTACAAATTCTCGTTGTATACAAAAACCGAGAGGCCGGTGACTACGTGGTCATTTCGTATGAGTTACATTGGTCCTGTGCGAGGTGATCGTGCCTCTAACGGGACCATTTTGTAGTTGTTTTAGGTTTTCACCGTTTAACGCCATATTTTTAACCCTAAGTCTATGTTTTGCAAATTCTCATCGTATACTTAAACTAGGAGGCTGAGGACTATGCGGTCGATTCGTACGAGTTACATTGGTCCCGTGCGAGGTACACGTGCCTCTCATGGGAGCGTTTTGTGGTTGTTTTATGATTTCACCATTTTATGCCATGTTTTTAGGCCTAAAAGTCTAAATTTTACAAATTCCCGTCGTATACTGAAACCGAGAGGCCGGGGACTACGCGGTCGGTATATACGAGTTACATTGGTCCCGTGTGAGGTGGTCATGCCATATACAAGGCCTTTTTTGGCAGTTTTACATTTTTACACTTTTATGTCATGTTTTCAAGCCTAAGTCTCCATTTTTACAAATTATCGTCATATAATCAAATCAGGAGGCTGGTGACTACGGGGTCGATTCATACGAGTTACATTGGTCTCGTACGAGGTGATCGTGCCTCTAACGAGACCATTTTGTGGTTGTTTTATGTTTTCCCCCTTTAACACCATGTTTTAACCCCAAGTCCAAATTTTTCAAATTCTCATTGTATACTGAAACTGGGAGGCCGGTGACTACGCGGTCGATTTGTACGAGTTACATTGGTCTCGTGCGAGGTGATGGTGCCTCTAACAGGTCTGTTTTCTTACTGTTTTACGTTTTTACCCTTTGACACCATGTTTGTAATCCCAAGTCTCAATTTTTGCAAATTCTCGTCATATACTCAAACCGGGAGGCCGCTGACTACGTGGTCGGTTCCTAAGAGTTACATTGGTCCCGTACGAGGTGATTGTGCCTCTAACGGGACCATTTTGTGGTTATTTTAGGTTTTCACCCTTTAACACCCCTAAGTCTAAATATTGCAAATTCTCCTCGTATACTCAAACCGAGAGGCCGGGGACTACTTGGTCGGTCCCTATGAGTTACATTGGTCTAGTGTGAGGTGATTTTGCCTCTTACAGGACCGTTTTGTGACTATTTCACATTTTTACACTTTATGCCATGTTTTTAAGACTTAAGTCTCAATTTTTGCAAATTCTCGTCAGACACTCAAATCGCGAGACCGGGGAGAACAGGGTCGGTTCGTATGAGTTACATTGGTCCCATGCAGGGTGATCGTGCCTCTAACGGTACCATTTTGTGGTTGTTTTAGGTTTTCACCCTTTAATGCCATGTTTTTAACCCTATGTCTAAATTTTAGAAATTCTCGTCTTATACTCAAACCGGGAGGCGGGGGACTATGCGGTCGGTTCGTACGAGTTACATTAGTCCCATGTGAGGTGCTCTTGCCTCTCACGGGACCATTTTGTGGTTGTTTTATGTTTTCACCCGTTGACGCTATATTTTCAAGCACAAGTCTAAATTTGTGTAAATTATTGTCGTATAGTCAAACTGGGAGTTCCGTGACTACGCGGTTGGTTCGTACGAGTTACATTAGTCCCGTACGAGGTGATGGTGCCTTTAACGAGACCGTTTTGTTATTTTTTTTTCAGCCATTGAGGTCATGTTTTCAAGCCTAAGTCTAAATTTTACAAATTCTTATCGTATACTCAAACCGAGCGGCCGCGAACTACGCGGTCGGTCCGTACGAGTTACATTGGTCCTGTGTGAGGTTCTCATGCCTTTCACGGGACCATTTTGTTATTGTTTTATGTTTTCACCATTTGACGCCATGTTTTTAGGCCTAAAAGTCTAAATGTTGCAAATTCTCATCGTATACTCAAATCGGGAGGTCGGGAACTACACGGTAGGTTAGTATGAGTTATATTGGTTCCGTACGAGGTGTCCGTGCCTCTTACAGGACCGTTTTGTGACTGTTTTATATTTTTACTCTTTTATCGCATGTTTTTAAGCCTAAGTCTCAATTTTTGCAAATTCTCATCGTATACTAAAACCGGGAGGCCGGTGACTACGAGGTTAGTTCGTACGAGTTACATTGGTCCCGTGCGAGGTGATCGTGCCTCTAACGGGACCATTTTGTGGTTATTTTAGGTTTTCACCCTTTAACGCAATATTTTTAACCCTAAGTCTAAATTTTGTAAATTCTCATTGTATACTCAAACTAGGAGGCCGAGGACTATGCAGTCGGTTCGTACAAGTTACATTGGTCCCGTACGAGGTGCTCATGCCTCTCACGGGACCGTTTTATGGCTGTTTTATGTTTTCACCATTTGACGCCATGTTTTTAGGCCTAAAAGTCTAAATTTTACAAATTCCCGTCGTATACTCAAACCTAGATGCCGGGGACTACGCGATCAGTATCTACGAGTTACATTTGTCCCGTGCGAGGTGGTCGTGCCTCTTACAGGACCGTTTTGTGAGTCTTTAACATTTTTACACTTTTATGTCATGTTTTTAAGCCTAAGTCTTAATTTTTGCAAATTCTTATCATATAATCAAGTCGTGAGGCCGGTGACTACGGGGTTGATTCGTACGAGTTACATTGGTCCCGTCCGAGGTGATCATGCCTCTAATGAGACCATTTTGAGGTTATTTTATGTTTTCCCCTTAACGCTATGTTTTTAACCCTAAGTCAAAATTTTGCAAATTCTCATCGTATACTCAAATCGGGAGGCCGGTGACTACGCGGTAAGTTCATACGAGTTACATTGGTCCCGTGCGAGGTGATGGTGCCTTTAACATGACCGTTTTGTTGTGGTTTTACATTTTCACCCTTTGACACCATGTTTTCATGCCTAAGTCTAAATTTTGCAAATTCTCATCGTATACTCGAACCGAGAGGCCGAGGATTATGCGGTCGGTCCCTACGAGTTACATTGGTCCCGTTCGAGGTGCTCGTTCCTCTTATAGTACCGTTTTGTGACGGTTTTATGTTTTTACACTTTTATGTCATGTTTTTAACTCTTAAGTCTCATTTTTTGCAAATTATCGTCGTATACTCAAACCGGGAGGTCGGGGACAATGGGGTCGGTTTGCAAAAATATTAACTTTAAACCACAAGAATAAAGTGTGGCAATGCCATCATTTAAATTATGGAAACATTTTGTCAAATATATTAACTGTTCTTTCTGTTTTGATTGTGTTTTGTTTAAGACATAAGCCGGTCTTGATTTGTTTTATGATTTCTGAGATATAATTGTAGAATTAAGTATTTTTATCCAAAATAATTTCTTCCTTATAATTATATAACGATGAGAAATTAGGATACTTATTCCCTACAGCTGTACATTGGAAGTACTCGGGGAATCATCTGGTGGTATTGGGAATCCAACATTTTGTATCATAGGAAACAATTTGTTGGTAGTCTGTGACATTAGTTCTTTCAACTCATGGATCTCTTGACGATGAAGAGTCTCTCCTCCTTAATCCTCTTATCCATCTCTTCACGATGACGAGTGTCTCCCTCCTCAATACTCTTTTGAAACATTTCAATCTCTCTCTCGTAAAAGTGAGAAGGCATGGACCTTACAGATGTTGGTCAAATACCAACTCCCCTACATAATGCATGTCCGTCACGACCAATGACATCCTCAAATATTTGATCTCTCACTTTTGGGTCATTATTTTGTTCTTCTTCTATCGCATTCAACTGTCTTTGTATACTTTCCTACAAATTAAGAAAAGAGTTTTAAATAGTGTGCAATACCATAAAACCTTTATTGCAAATTTTTTTACATCAGGTAATAAGAATGGACATTAAAATGTAATACCTCTATACCAGCTGCTCCATCCTCCATACTATACGTCTTATCCTTCAACCTTCGAGTCTTTCTATACACACTAAGCTTGTCGCTAGGCAAGTTGAGTTTTTTCATCTATTGTTTTTTATGTAAGATAAGAAAAAAAACATATTACGTTCATAATAGTAATGATGAAATTCAACATAATCGTCCTCAAACTAAAAGCATAAAAGAATATGTAAGGAATATAAAATATGATGTTAACCTTTTCTATAACTTGAGGAATTAATATCCTCCCAATCCTAGGGTGGGCACAAAGGTTTGCCCAATTTTCAGTGTTTTTGGCCTCCACTTTCTATATAAAAAGTTAAATCATGTTACAATTTTGATACATATAAATAATCAACAAAAATAAATAGAAAGTAATGTAAGGACAAATTTCCAATCGAGTCATTTGTTATATTGGTTACATTCCATTGGACAAAGCAATTTTGGGTCATTCCTCATCAAACATCATACAATGTAAAGATTCGAGCATCGCATCCAAAGTTCACGCAACATCAGTACGCACGCATGTTCGCTATTCTAAAAGGTATATGACCAAAATCAATTTTATGTGTTGGAGTATTTTTTTATAAACAAGAAATTTTCATATAGAGAAATGTTCGTAAATAATTAATTTTCATAAAGAACCATTTTTTAAATTAATTTGAACTTTTTATTTGAAAAAATAGAAATCTTGTTCGAAGTTTCTCTAGGTCGTTCGAACGACCTGGATCTAACGACATTCCCCAGACTTTACTGGAAACTCGTTAGAAATGTCGTTCGAACGATCTCGTTCGAACGAGATTTCTAACGACCTATCTAATTCGACACTGGAATTCCGTTAGATATCTCGTTCGAACGACAAGTCTTTCGAACGACCTCGTTCGAACGAGTTCTTCCAGATCTAAAATTTTTAACTTATTTTTTCAGCAGTTATTTAATAAAAACTGTTTTGGTCCACTACTTTTTCAGTTGTAATATATGGACGAAAATCAGTTTCAAAAACGAAGGAAGTTTCATATCCTCTTGAGAGGATTTTCTATAACTTCCCTCTTTTTGGTAAAATCAATCTCCAATACCATTTTCAACTTTTGAAACAAAACCCCTTCAATCATCTTGATATTCAACAAGCAAGTTTGTGTTGGATCTCTGCATTCAAGCTTAGTGGCGACGGTTGTTTTGGGCTTTGGTGGATACCGCTACACGAGGAGTGTCGAGCAACGCGTTGGAGCTTCGCGTACCAAAAATTCGGAGGTCAAGGATGGCATAAGCATGCCCTGAGTGAGTCAATGTCTGTAAGTCTTTTGAGTCTCTTGTAAAACCTATTTTGTAGTGGATTTTGTCTAGGCCCAGCCGTCCGAGGTTTTTCCCATTTTGGGTTTTCCTCGTACATTGGCACGTTGTGGTTGTGATTTTCGCAATTTACTTTATTAAATCACATAGATGTATGCTTAGGATAATATGGATAAAATTGGATAATTGTATTTCAATTAATCAAGTCATCAATCTCATCGCATTAATTGGAAATTATTTATGCTAACGTGGGAATTTGCAAAAAGAATTTAATATTGGAATATATCTCTACTTGGCATATTTTAATTGGGTTGTGTGTGTGTATTCCACGAATTAAACTAAGAACATATAACCTTGCAACTTCAAATTGGTATCAGAGCCAGTCTCTAAAAGTTATTTAGATGAATCCTGGAGGTTATATGGATAGTTTTTCGTCGAATAGACTACCTTTGTTTGATGGAACTAATTACACCTATTGGAAAGCACGTATGAAATCTTCCCTTAAATCTATTGATGAATGTGTTTGGGTTACAATTGAAAGAGGATGGTCCCCTCCTACTATGGATGTTAATGATGAAATTATTTTGACTCCTGTTGAACAGTGGTGTGAGAAAGAACTAAAATGGTGTAACTTTAACTCTAAAGGTTTAAATGCCTTATTTGGTGCCATGTCCCCCGATGAATTCCGTCGTATATTGATGTGAAAAACGTCAAAGGAAGCTTGGAATATTCTCCAAGTTACTCATGAGGGAACTAGTGTTGTTAAAGCTTCAAAACTTCAAAACCTAACAACTCAATTTGAAACGATCACCATGAAAGAAACTGAAACATTTGATGAGTTTTATGCTCGTATATCAGATATTATTAACTCTTGGTTTAACTTAGGTGAAAAAATCCCTGAAAATCGTGTTGTTAAGAAAATACGTAGATGTCTTCCTAAGCAGTTCATTCCTAAAGTCACTGTTCTTAATTCATTAGGAAATCTAAATACTTTAAAACTTGAAGAACTTGTTGGTGATCTTCAAACTTATGAACTAGACATGTTTCCTAAAGATAACATAAGCAAAGATAAAGTTGTTGCCTTAAAAGTTAAGAAAGTCGATGTGTCTGATTTTGATGAGTCTGATTTAGATCCCGATGATATAGCCTTATTCACTAAAAAATTTTAAAAAAATTCCCAAGTTTAAAAAGCAAAACTCTAAGTTTGAAAAACCAAAATTTGAGAACAAAATCAATGGAGGAAATAAAAAATTCAATAATCAGGATCCGAAGAAGTTCAACAAAGATAACTTTAAAAAGGATGATTCAGAGAGATGCTTTGAATGTGAGGGACATGGTCATAGAGCATTCGAGTGCCCTACAAAACTTAAAAGACAAGGCAAAGAAAAAGTTGTTTACAATGCTACTCTAAGTGAAAGTGATAATGAGTCTGAAGACTCTGATGACTCTAACCAGTCTAGAAATAACTTCACTGCCTTTATAGCAAGCCATGCTAGTAATTCAAGTGTGTCATACCTTAATGTTGACAATTTCGAGCAAAATCTTGAGGTTGTTTCTACTCATTCTACTAGTAGTGATGAAAAAGAGAGTGATAGTGAAATAGATGAGAGTGAACTACAATCCGCTTATTCTAAACTTTACACTGAATCTCTTCGTATTCAAAAAGTTAACAAAAGATTAACCTTTAAAGTCTTAACTTTAGAAAAAGAGTTGAAAGTCCTGAAGGAGAGGGAGGCTTTAGTTAGTCAACTCGAGACAATTAAGATATCTCTTTCTGAGAAGCTTATCTTGATAGGTAAAGAAAAATGTGACTTAATTATCTCCTTGGAAGGTGTCAACAAAGATCTTAATGAGTTTTTAGAGATTAGAAAATCTCTTGAAGCGAAAATTTCCCATCTTGAAAAAGATCTCGAGTCCTCTCGTGAAGCTAAAGTCACGCTCGAGGATAATTCAGGAAGAATGGGAAAATTATTTCTAGGTACCGAATCTAATGTTTTTAAAATAAGTCCTACTAAGCAACCTTTAAAAGATGGTCCAAAATAACCCTATGTTTGCACTTATTGTCACAAACGAAGTCATATTAAAGATTTTTGCTACAAGCTTGGAAAGAACTCTCACTTCACAAATTTTAAACAACACTATAGCTCCTTAGCTAGTCTTAAGAGTCAAGTTGAGTATCTAGTCAATACTTTTAAAAGTCTAATGGAAGAGTTTCTTAGGTTTTCTAAAGTCTGAGGAAATAATTCCAACTATAACACTAGAGCTAACAAAGGAAGGAAAACAACTCAAGCTTGGGTTAGGAAAAATCATACTAATAAAGCTTTTGTTGCTCATGTTGCACTTAAGGCTCAAAATACCTCACAATGGTACTTTGATAGTGGTTGTTCGAGACATATGACAGGTGATAAATCTCTATTCACCACTCTTGAAAACTATAAATATGGTAAAGTCACTTTTGGGGATGGTAGCCAATCTCGAATCATGGTTAGAGGATCTATTGAAATCTCTGGGTTTCCTAAACTTGAAAATGTCCTTTATGTTGATGGTCTCAAGGCTAATTTGATAAGTATTAGCCAATTATGTGATGAAAATCTCGATGTTAAATTTAGTCAATCGGAGTGCACCGTATATGATCAGTCGGGTGAATCTATTTTACAAGGTGTTAGAACTAGTGGCAATTGCTATGGAATTATTCCTAAATCATCTTCAGTTTGCAATAGTGCAAAAGCCTCTTATGTCGATCTTTGGCATTAAAGATTAGGTCATGTAAACTTTAGAGATCTTGATAGATTAGTGAGAAAAGAGCTAGTTCGAGGCTTACCACCACTAGGAAAGACAACCTCCACCATTTGCGGGCCGTGTCAATTATGAAAGAAAATTAAAAGTCCTCATAAGAAGTTAAACTCTATAAAAACCTCTCGTGTCTTAGAATTGATACACATGGACCTTATGGGTCCCACTCGTACTGAGAGCATAGGAGGATAAAGATATATCTTAGTAATGGTGGATGATTTTTCTAGGTACTCTATTGTAGGCTTTTTAAGAGAAAAATCTGAGGCAGTTGATTTTCTTATTGTTAAGTGTAGAACTCTTCAAAAATCAACCCGGTGTTACCATAAATCGCTTTAGGAGTGATAATGGAACCAAATTCAAGGAATCTGGTGTGAATGCCTTTTGTGATGAAATAGGAATTAAACATGAATTCTCGGCCGTTCGAACTCCACAACAAAATGGTATAGTTGAAAGAAAAAATCGAACGATCCAAGAAATGGCAAGATCTATGCTCCTAGGAAGAAATGTGCCCCATAGGTTTTGGGCCGAAGCGATTAACACCGCATGTCACACAGTAAATAGGGTTTATTTGCATCCTAACACTAATAAAATACCATATGAATTATGGATGGGTAAGAAACCTAATTTGTCCTACTTTAGAGTGTTTGGTTGTCCGTGCTACATTCTTCGAGATAGAGAACTTCTAGGAAAATTTGACTCAAGGAGTGATGAAGGTATATTCCTAGGGTATTCTCAAAACAATAGAGCCTTTAGAGTATTCAACTTAAGTAGCTCTAAAGTCATGGAATCAATTAATGTTGTCATAAAAGACGATGCTACGGCCACATCAATTGATAATGAGGAAGATTTGTCATGTGATTGTGATGTTGTGTCAAGTGTTGAAAGTATTGAATCTCAAAATGACTTGGTTGTTCCAACTACTGAGAAAAAGGATCCTACTCCTTGGGTGCGTAAAATTCATGACACTTCAAAAATTATAGGAGATCCCGAGGTAGGTGTCAAGGCTAGGGCACAATTAGAAAATGAAGTTACCTATTTATGTTATACTTCTAAAATTGAACCAAAAAACATTAAAGAAGCATTAATAGATGTACATTGGATTAATGTTATGCAAGAAGAACTGTTTCAATTTAAGAAAAATGATGTTTGGGAATTAGTCCCTAGGCCATCTGATACAAATATCATTGGCACCAAATGGATTTTCAAAAATAAAATCGATGAAAATGGTGTCATTATTTGTAATAAAGCTAGATTGGTTGCACAAAGATACACCCAAATAGAAGGTGTTGACTTTGAAGAAAGTTTTGCTCCTCTTGCTAGGTTAGAATCGGTTCGCCTTTTACTCGCCATAGCTTGTCACCTCCAATTTAAATTATATCAAATGGATGTAAAAAGTTATTTTTTAAATGGTATTATTCAAGAAGAAGTCTATGTTGAACAGCCAAAAGGGTTTGAGGACCCAAAGCATCCTAATCATGTCTTCTTCCTAAAGAAAGCGCTATATGGCTTGAAACAAGCACCCCGTGCTTGGTATGAAAGACTCACTTCTTATCTCCTTTCTCATGGATTCTTGAGAGAGGGAGTAGATATGACACTTTTCGTTCGTCATGATGAAAAATCTATCCTAGTCGCTCAAGTATATGTCGACGACAAAGTGTTTGGGTCTACATGTGATAAACATACTCAAATTTTTTCAAAAGAAATGCACAATGAATTTGAGATGAGTATGGTAGGTGAACTTACTTTCTTTCTAGGTCTTCAAGTTCGTCAACTCGAAAGTGGGATATTTTTGTCCCAAACTAAGTATGCTAAAGAACTTGTTAAGAAATTTAAACTCAAATCCGCTAAACATGCTCGTACTCCTATGAGTTCATCGATTAAACTTAGTAAGGATGCCGAAGGAAAGGATGTAAAGCACACACTTTTTAGAAGTATGATAGGTAGTTTACTTTACCTAACCGCTAGCCGTCTGGATATTTCCTTTTTTGTAGGAGTTTGTGCCCGTTATCAAGCCGCCCCATAAGAGTCTCATTTACTTGTTATTAAACATATTATCAAATTTGTTAGTGGGACCCTGTCTTTTGGAATTTGGTATTCTTTCGACACAAATGATTGTCTATCGGAATATTCAGACGCCGATTGGGCAGGAGATGTTGATGGATGCAAAAGTACTTCTAACGGTTGTTTCTATTTTGAAAGCGCACTTGTCTCCTAGATGAGCAAGAAACAAAATTATATTTCTTTGTCCATGACGGAGGCCGAATACATAGCCGTCGGGAGTTGTTGCACTCAACTCATTTAGATGAAACAAATGTTGGAAGATTACGGTATCTCTCAAGGCACTGTGACTATCTATTGCGATAATACTAGTGCCTTTCACATTTCCTGTAATCCCCTTCAACACTCTAGAACCAAACATATTAGGATCCGTGAACATTTTATTCGCGACTTGGTTGAAGAGAAAATAGTTTCTCTAAGCTTCGTTTCTACCGATCAACAATTGGTCGATATCTTTACTAAACCTCTAGAATCCCTTAGGTTTGAAAACCTTAGGAAATCAATTGGGGTTTGCTCAATTAATTGAGATCGAAGCCATTTATCTAGTTTAGGTTGTGTCACTTGTATATTTTTATACCTATGAACTAGATTACTTCTGTATATATTTTATTCAAAATCTCAAAAATATTTTTCTCTTATTTTCAAGGAAAAACGGGAATGGTTAGAAAAGCTTTCAATTTTTTTTGTCCATATGGCTTTGTGATCGATGTATTCGGATCACTATCTTTTTCCATGTCCACTTGGCCTTCGATGAGTAGTTACTCCAGACCTTGTTTATCTTGTGCACAAAAATTCTCTTTTATGATATATATTTCTATGATTTCCTCATACCTTTGCCTTTTTGCACACACCTTCACTAAATATTGTGGATATCTTATTCACATTGTACTTGCTATGTGAGATTTGGTGTTGTCTTCCCAATCCTTTCACATCTATTATAAGCAATCGAAATTGTGCATGATCATCCATTGCCCGGATTAAAACAAAAAATGATTATATTCTTCCGGTTGGTTTCCGTTTCTAGCAATGGACTCGGGCTATGAAAAACATAAAGTTTTTGTGTGAAAAGCCTCCATTTGCATTCTTTCTTGTGTGCCTAAAATAGAAGAATTGAAAATGATATATAATGACAAGGCCAAAATAATTAGCTTGATTGATTCTTCAAAAAGAATAGTCTCAATCCATTGTTGCTCATGGGAGATATAAGTTGAAGATCAATGGGCATGCACAATTAATCGATTCATTGCTTTCTCATTATGAAATTATTGGAGAGAATCATCTATTTTGTAGTCTTGTTGCATTCGTGTTTAAGTGTTCAATAATATTTCCTTTTGACACAAGGCTAATGTGAGTGAATATTGAGCTTACATATTGTTTGGCATTCCGCACTTGTACATTATTTTGGCTAAAAACGCTCACTCGTATTGTTCACACCCCTCTATTCTTGCTCCCACCATTTGGATATGTTGACACAAGCTAGGACTCTTAAAATTCACATTTTGGCATCTTTCTGGGCTTCCCAATTCCTGCTATTATGCTATTTTTAACACTATTTTATATTTTATTTTTATTTAAAAATATGGATTTTCTTCAGAATTTCTCGTTCGAACGAGATTTCTAACGAAATTTCTCACCCCTTTCTGGAACTTCGTTCGTAATGTCATTCAAACGAAAAGTTCGTTCCAACGAACTTCTAACGAGATATCTAACGAAATTCCTAATCTTCTTTTAGAACTTCATTCGAAATACATCGTTCGAACGACATCACTCTTTCGAACGACTTGGGTTTAAAATCTGTGATTTCGTTTCCCAAGGTTTGCCGCTCATCCCCTTTTTCCCCTTATTTCTGCCCACGTTTCCCATTTCCCTAAATTTTTTCCCACTTCCCCAACACTCTTCCACTCTCTTCCATTACCCCTTAACCCTTTCCCATTATCCCTTATCCTTTTCACCTCCCATTCTTCCTCTCTCCCACTCTCTCATTTTCCCCACGATTCCAACTCCCTTCACCTCCTCTATTAACCTCATTTCGTCCACCCCTTTGCTCTCGAGATTTGTGGTTTGTAGTTTCCCTCTTCACTTCGAGGTATCATGTTTTTTACTTTGCTCTCCATATATATATATATATATATATATATATGCTATTGGGTCACATTTTTTTTAAACCAAATCGATTTTTTTTGTTACCCAACTTTCATATATAAATTTGTATATATGTCTACAATTACTTTGGGGCCATTTTTTTTTTTTATGTTGCCCCTGGTTAAGCTATATTCCATGATAATATAAGTTTTCTTAATTTTTTTTTTTAATTTCATGTAATTTATCTTAAATAAATTTTTTATTTTCATTTATGCCTAACGGAGGATGGGATTATTACTGATTGGTTTATTAGATTGTTGGTGTGTTTGGTGGTTTGGTTGGAATTTTGTTCGGGTAGGTTCTAAATCATTCAAGTTTAACATGGCCCATAACCATCGCCCACGTCGCATTCGTGACTCTCTCGAGGAACGCTCCTCTTCCTCTGATGAGGAGTCCAATGCCAATGCACCTATCCCTGACCTTAAGCAGCGTTGGGGGTCACTCACTTCACACACTCTATATCACATCCAAGGTTTCTCTCCACGCTCTATTGTTCGGGAGAAACTTGTTAATCTCTAATCCCTCCACGGCACCACTGTGCATTTGTGGATTTCTGATTTCGGGTGGGACCCTCTATTTTCACTCACAGATCCTATATTTCCTGATCTCATTCGGGAATTTTATTTTGGCATGCATGATAAGGAGAATCATATTTATTCTCGTGTGCGCGGTAGGGATATTATTGTCTCTCCTGAATCTATTGCTCATCTTCTCCCTTTACCTAAGGTCAATAATCCCTCCTTCCCATCGACATTCGATACTCGTCCGGACCCTTCCCTCGTTATAAGCACCATTTTTAGGCTCCTCCCTCCCGCTACTGTCATCATATTTCACAAACACTTACATCCCAATTTTAGGGTCCTTAATTGGATCGTGTGTGTGTGTCTTATTCCTCGTACAAACACCACCCAAATCACGAAAATGCACGTGGACCTAATGTTTGCCATTAGCATTAAGGCTGCCATCGATCTCCCCGCCTTCATCTTTAGTGTCATTCAGATGGTTTGGATCCTCCCTTCCAGTCCTGCCTGCCAAGCCCTCTCATTTGCCGCTCTTATTACCCATTTTTGTCTTGCTGCCGGCTACCCCCGCCTATCCACCGATGTCCCGATCACCAAATACCAAACCATTGACATGTCCTCGGTCAGTCGATCTCGTGGTTATTTACCCCCCGATACCCCTCACCTCACTCCATCCACTTCCTCTCACTCTGCCACTTCCTCTCACCCTGCCCCCAGTCGTCCCGAACCCTCTCGTACTACACATCGACCCTCTTCTTCCTATGCTCCCACACCCGTAGAGTCGTAGGATATTTTGTTTGTCCATTCACAGGTTGAGCAGATTCAGGAAGATAGACATCAAGACCGGGCGCTGTTACAAGATCTTTTGGTTTCAATACAGCAGGACAGAAAGGCACAAGCTCGTTGCAAGGAGGCTCAAGCGCGCCGAGATGAAGCCCAGGCTCATCGGGACTCTCTTCTATTAGAGAACCTTGATGCCATTCGCCGCATGGAGATGCACCGAGGTGCAGGATCATCCGGTTCCGGCTCTCTTATTGATGATTCTCATGATGATGCTCCTGTCCCTTGATGTACTTTGTTTTTAATTTCCTTTCTCAATGTACTTGTGAGGAAGAGTGGATCTTTTCTTTCTGGTATTATTTCATTTGGTTTGGATTTTTTCCTTATGATGTACGCACCTTGAATATTTGGCATTTCACTTATTGATTAATGCATTATCATGATATTTCCTTTGTCAATTATTCTCATTGGATTTATTGCCTATTGTTCTCTCGATTATCTTCTAACATGCAGGCTATTCACCCCTTTGTCTTTTTCGAACAAAAAGGGGGAGAAACATTAATTAATGGGAATCCATATTTAGGGGGAGTTGTATTAAGTTGTATTAATTAATGGGATTTTATAATTTAGGGGGAGTTAATGTCTTAATATTCAACATATGCATAGTTTAGGGGGAGTTCATTTACTATTCACAACCTATGCTAACACATTGTTTTATATATGTTACATTCTCTACTTCCTCATGCATTTCTGAATTTTTTGTTTCATGTGTGTAGGATACATCACCTACTCTCTTGCAGCATCGCCAGTCGTGTCACTGAGTTTGTCTTTTTTGGGGGGGTTTGGGACGGGCTTTAGTATCGACTTGACGGTTGGCTTAGAAAATTCAATCTTTTTATTTCTTTTTTATTAATTCTATTTTATCCCGGAATAGCCAAAGGGGGATATTTGTAAGGACAAATTTCCAATCGAGTCATTTGTTATATTGGCTACATTCCGTTGGATAAAACAATTTTGGGTCATTCCTCATCAATCATAATACAACGTAAAGATTAAAGCATTGCATCCAAAGATCACGCTACATTAATACACACACCATGTTCGCTATTCTAAAAGGTATATGACCTAGATCAATTTTATGTGTTGAAGTATTTTTTATAAACAAGAAATTTTCATATAGAGAAATGTTTGTAAATAATTAATTTTCATAAAGAACCATTTTTGAAATTAATTTGAACTTTTTATTTGAAAAAATAGAAATCTCGTTCGAAGTTTCTCCAGATCGTTCGAACGACCTGGATCTAACGACATTCCCCAGGCTATACTGGAAACTCATTAGAAGCTCGTTAGAAATGTCGTTCGAATGATATTTCTAACGACCTATCTAATTCGACACTGGAATTCCGTTAGATATCACCTCCTTCGAACGAGTTCTGCCAGATCTGAAATTTTTAACTTATTTTTTCAGCAGTTATTTTACAAAAACTGTTTTGGTCCACTACTTTTTCAGTTGTAATATATGGACGAAAATTATTTTCAAAAACGAAGGAAGTTTCATATCCTCTTGAGAGCACTTTCTATAACTTTCCTCTTTTTAGTAAAATCAATCTCCAACACCATTTTCAACTTTTGAAACAAAACCCCTTCAATCATCTTGACATTCAACAAGCAAGTTTGTGGTGGATCTCTGCATTTAAGCTTAGCGGCGATGGTGGTTTTGGTCTTTGGTGGATACCGCGACTAGGGGTGGCAATTCGGGTTAGTCGTGTCATTTTCGGGTCGCATTGATTTTTATTTGAGTATAAGCTTTGGGTACATTTAAATCTATACAAGCTAATCGTGTCAAGTTCGGGTCATTTTGGGTTATTACCATAAACGGGTTATTGTGTCAAAAATTGCCAGCTATAATCGCGACACGAGGAGTGTCGAGTAACGCGTTGGATCTTCGCGTACTACAAATTCGGAGGTCGAGGATGGCATAAGCATGCCTTGAGTGAGTCAATGTCCGTAAGTCTTTTGAGTCTCTTTTAAAACCTATTTTGTTGTGGATTTTGTCTAGGTCCAGCCGTCCGAGGTTTTTCCCATTTGGGTTTTCCTCGTACATTGGCGTGTTGTGGTTGTGATTTTCACAATTTACTTTATTAAATCACATAGATGTATGCTTAGGATAATATGGATAAAATTGGATAATTGTATTTCAATTAATCAAGTCATTAATATCATCGCATTAATTGGAAATTGTTTATGCTAACTTGTGAACTTGCAAAAAGAATTTAATATTGAAATATATCTCTACTTGGCGTATTTTAATCGGGTTGTGTGTGTGTATTCCACGAATTAAACTAAGAACATATAACCTTCAACTTCAAGTAATTCTACATATGTCATACCACCATTTGTTTTTCACCCCAATAAGTCACTAATTTAGGTCGTATATCGGGATCATCTTGGAAAGGAACATTTTCAAGTCGATCTTTGTCATTGTTATACGCCTCATAATAGTCCTTTTTGATACGATACTTGAAGCGCCTCCAATCATTGTCCAACACTTGAAAAAAAATTGTCTTAAATCCTTCACGGGCATTTATGAACAAAAGAATATAAATAAATTATAAATAGATCATTTGATTGATGTATTAACTTACAGTCCGTTTGGTTAGATGATTTTTCCATGGACAATAGGTTTTATACAAAATTTTGCCCACATTTGTATTGTTCAATAGGTTTTTTTGCCCATAGCAAACTTTCCTAAATATAGGACAGATTTAAGCATGAAAATGCTACCCAAAACAGTAGCATATTGCTGCCCCAAAATAAATAGCAGTTAATTGCTGCCAAAAACAGCAGCTAATTGTTGGCAAAAACAGCAGCATATTGCTGCCCCAAAATAGAAATATCTAGTGTCCAAAACAGGGGCAAAAAGAGGGAAAATAAGCAAAAAACCGTGGCAATTAATAATCTAAGGCATTTTCGGCCAGAAAAAATAAAAAAAGAATTTGTTTTTTGAGTTTTTTAAACCCGGCTATCTAAACAGGCCTTCCCGAATTGGACAGTTTGAATTGCAAGTGAATCGCGAGTCATACGAGTCAGGTATCGATTCGCGATTCAAAGCCGATACGTACGATAAATGGGTTTCGATACAAAGGTCCGATACGTATCTTTTTATGTTAGTATCGAATCGTATTGTCCGATACGTATCGAGAATCGTCCGATACTAACAATAGAGGATTTAAGCAATTCAATATTGTGTAATTCAAGCTTTTAATAAAGTACTATGCATTTTGTTATGCATGAGCATTTTGTTAACTCAAAAGTTTTAATCGAGCATTTTAAAATATTCAAATTTATATTGGCAATGATAGACAAGTACCTTCACACTATCCCAAACTATATCGATATTTTCCTCCGATACTGTTATCCAATCTTCCACATCCAAAGGAAATAACGATCCTTGTCTAGAAAAATATCCCAACTGACTCTCAAGCTTCTTCCCGATGGGTGCAATTGGTTGACAGTCCACCCAATTATCAATTTTTGTCCACTATCCCATTCTTTCCATGGTTTGTAAAACCCTCTACGTATCACATTAGTAGACGGACCATTTTGAGTTGGTAATGGTGTACCCTCAGCATTACTTGATCAAAATTCAAAATAAAATATGACATGAGTAATTATAAAAGTAAAATATTTTTAGCAGATTTTTACAATTCTCTACTAGATAGGTAGACACATACCTCCACCCAGATTATCTAAGGGTTGGCATATCATTGAATCAGATGACTCTGGTTGAGACCGATGTGATCCTATTGACGTCCGAGCACATGGGGAGGTCATTTTTTCTTTAGCATCCGGTGACCCTCCTGCTCCCACGGGATGAGAAGGGCGTTTAGTTGGCATGATAGATCTGTATAAAAAAAATATATGTCAAAATAAATATGAATAAACGTTATACATGAAACATAAAATGAAAAGTTATAATACATCATATTTCCTTTGATTGCATGCATTTTCAGTACCATTCTATTTCTTCCAGAAAATCTGCCAAATCCCTCATATTGAGCCAAACACATTTTATCCTTTTAATAATAGATAAAATTGGCCATGTGGGTGGAAGCGTACTCACAATCGCATGCATGAGAACAATTATGTTAGGACAAAAATATTTCCTCTTTAAAATGTTGTATACTCTTTATTTTTTATGCATATGATCACGCACATTTAAATTTGGGTTCATTTTATGTTGCTCAAATTCTATCCATAAAGGATGCAACTCTCTCTCTCTCTTCCTCCTCTAGTAGCTCTACTAATTTCTCTCCACATGTTGGATTATGCTTTTGAAATATCTTTTCTTTTGCTTGATCCCAACATGATGGTAGCGTCTGGATTATTTTTTCAAACAAATATTGTTCTGATATCTATTTCCCATGTTTTTGCAAGTAACGACATAATTCAATTTTACGAAATCCATACAAAGTTATTGGAGTGACCTCTTTAAAAGATGAATTTTCAAATTCTTCTCATGCATTCTTAATATTATCATTAAAATTTACAAAAGACCACATTGTTTCCTATCACAATATCAAAAAACATTTAAGCACAACATTTATGATATAACCGTTAATATTAAAAAATAAAAGCCAACACATGAATACGAAAACAAAGATTTAATAAAACATCCATTTCAGTCATCAATCTGTAATTCCGATACGTTCTCACTAACATAATACAGAGGTAAAATGTTAAACCATTTCAACCACCATCCCGTCATTCCTCAATAACTGCATCCCTTTCTTCCTTCATACCATCATCATCATTAAGAACAGTTGTGTCAATTATGGAGCCATCTATCCCTTGCCTCGTCCAATATACATTTTGATCTTGATCTAGTTGTTGCATGCTAAATGGCTCAACTTCATGGACATCTTAGTCTTCACTAGTTGAATATCCATCAAATTTGTCTCTTGGTGTCATCGAAACAACAACATGCCTGTCTGATTCTAACGGGTCTTCCACATACCAAACATCATCTGCTTGAGATGCTAGGATAAAATGTTCATCACCAACTTGGTTATCTTTGTATAAAAAATAGTTGAAGTTAACTAGAGTAAAGTTAAATTCATCTATTTTTTTACCCATACGGTTATCGATCCAATCGCATTCGAATAATAAAAATTCCATACTGTTGATGTAACGAATCTCAATGATGTTTGCAACTTTTCCATAAAAAGTAACATCTCCTAAAAGAGGATTTTTGTCTCTATGACTAGAATAACTCATATGTACAACTTTTAGAACCACGCCACTATTTTGAGTTTTTCTACGTTGATCAACCACCTTTGTCCGAAATCGAAAACCACGAACAATATAAGAATGGAATCTAAAAGAATCCTTTAGAGGGCCTAAAGACAAACTCCTAATTTTGTCGGGTAGTTGGGCATTATTTTTCAAACTGCGCACCTGATATTTTCCCAATAGAAAAGATAATCAAAATTTTATATAGCAAATATACTAGAACACTATTAAGATTAATTATGAATAAACCGACTTACAGGATTCTTAAACCATGTGCTAAATTTTTCATTATGAAGGCGTTGAATATGGTGCTGTGAAAGTTGAGGATACGCTTTTGAAAGTTCCACAAGATGTTTTCTATAAAAATGCACACATGTTAATTTCGTAATGAATGTAGCAAAACCAACAAGTAACAAATTTGTGCACGTTATTAAGGCAAAAAATTAACTGACTCGATGAACGGTGCCACTGAATCAATGTTGAAAAGAACATAAGGATGAGCTTGAACCAATGTTTCTTCATCAAGCTGAATTTGAACCTTTTTCCCAACAGCGCGACCAGAGTCATTACCTTTGTCATTTGTTCTAATAAGTCGACTAGACTTAGTTTCCACATTATCACCAAAATACCTTGAGCAAAAGGTCATGCACTCTTCTAAAAGGATGGACATAGAAATTGAGGCCTCGGGATGAGAACGATTTCCCACATAGAGTTTCAATGTGTATAGATACCTTTCCATTGGATACATCCAATGATAAATCATTGACCCGATAATTAATAGTTCATCAGTCAAATGTATGTGCAAATGTTCCATAACATCAAAAAATCCTGTAGGGAATATTATCGCAAACCAATTACTTAATTCAATTAAATCTTTGATAACATGCTTTGGAAATACCCTACGTACAACTATCGGTAATACTTGTTGCATTAGAATGTGATTGTCGTGATTCTTAAGTCCCCAAATGATTCTCTCTTGAGGGTGCACACATCGTCAAATATTCGATGAATAACCATTTGGAACTTTGAGATTCAACAACACTTTTAAGAATATATCCTTCTCTTTGTTTCTCATAGTAAACTTTGCTGGGGACACATACTGTTGATTTTATCCTCACGATTGAGGATGTAGCACGCGCCTAATACTCATCTCTTTGAGGTCTCTACGAGCATTTAAATTTTCCTTTGTTTTCCCTTTGATGCCTAACAATGTAAAAAGAATATTGTCACAAAACTTTTTCTCAATATGCATGACATCAAGATTATGGAGAATCAAATTATGCTCCCAATATTGCAATTCAAAAAAGATACTTTTCTTCTTCCAATTCAGTCTTTTTTTCGAAATATTACCTTTAGTCTTTTTTACA
Source organism: Sambucus nigra (assembly GCA_949130495.1). Classification (NCBI taxonomy): domain Eukaryota; kingdom Viridiplantae; phylum Streptophyta; class Magnoliopsida; order Dipsacales; family Adoxaceae; genus Sambucus; species Sambucus nigra. The sequence continues at coordinate 86,527,125 of OX422220.1, forward strand.
AGCTCAATTTCCTTTTGGTCTCTTATCATTCTTTTCAGGACGACTTATTTCTTATGTTCAGTTACAACGTCAAGCTCATTTAATTTTTGCAGAACTTGTGATCCAGTTAGTTTCAATGGTGGTGGCCTCATATCAACCTTGGCATTAAATGTAACTTTTTCTTTCTGAAATTTATGTCGCATTGGTAAGAATCAATGATGACCCCAATAACCGTTTTATGGTCGTACTTCAATCGTATAGCCTGGTGATCCTTATTACTACAAGGACAAGAAAATTCACCTTTTTTACTCCATCCTGATAATATGGCATAACCAGGAAAATCGCTAATTGTCCATAACAACGCTACATGTAACTGAAAAAATTGTTTCACTGATTCATCATAAGTACGTACCCCATTAACCCATAGCTCTTTCAACTCATCAATTAGTGGCTGTAAATATACATCAATTTTATCACCGGGCTCTTTTGGTTCGTCAATAAGAATAGACAAAATTAAGTGGGGTTGTTTCATACACAACTATAGGGGCAAGTTTAATATCATAAGCACAATAGGCAAAGTACTGTGAGTAATGCTCATATTACCAAATGGATTGAATCCATCAGTTGCTAGCGTAAGTCTAACATTGCGACAATCACTCGCAACAGATGGATTTCGCTCATCAAATATCTTCCATGCAAGGGAGTCAGCGAAATACCTCAACACGCCATCATCGATCCGTTCATCAGCATGCCATTTCATTAGTGGAGCAGTATGCGATGACCAATACAATCGTTGTAATCTTGGTTTCAAAGGAAAATACCTTACCTTTTTCGCTGCTACTTTTGTACCCTCGTCACTATCAAATTCATTTTTGAACCTAGATTCCCCACAAATTTTGCATTTCTCAAGATTCTCGCTCTCATTTCGAAACAACATACAACTATTAGGACATGCATCCCACGTTTCATACTTAAATCCTAAATTTTTTGTCAATTTATTAGCTTGATAGAAGGATTTTGGAATCTTGTCTTTCGGGAACACCTTCTTTAAGAATAACATCAACATCGTAAAAGAACGATTTTTCTATCCATTTAGTTGTTTCAGGTGCAATAATTCAACAACAAATGACAAGTCGATAATGTCCTTAGGGCAATTCTCATAAACTCACTTTGTACCTATTTTAAAAGTCTAAAATATTCTGGGAGGTCTGCATCGGGTACGTCATGATCTTCGATGTTAGGTTCTTCATCATTGCCCATATTTTCCTCTCTACATGGAATCCCCCTTCCTCCTTGAACCATTGAAATCATGCTTGCCCCAGAGTTCAAATCAGTTAATACATCATCAATAACCATATCATCGCTCCAACTATTTTCGTTGATATTAAAATCACCCAATGATTCCCCATGATAAATCCAATTCTTGTAAGTCTTTTCAAAACCATACATCTCTATGTGATTCCTCACAGTTTATGAGTTATAGTAGACACGATTAACACAAGTACTACATGGGAATTTGATGCTAGAAGTAATAATATCCTTATTTCTATATGCAAAATCAATAAAGATTTGAACTCCATTGTCGTACGCCTTTGTGGTCCTATCTCTTCCGATCAAACTCTTATCCATATTAATCTTATTGAACCCCTATTACATATTGAAAAAAAAGATATATAAATATATACATAATTGCATTTGAATATCATTTTTTTTGTATATATATATATATATATATATATATATATATATATATATATATATATATATATGTATCAATGTTTTAAAAGTGTCCGTATGAATAGACTCAAAACATTGCTCTCTTCAAATTGATAAAGTTCCCTTTCGTTTCTCATTCCTAGGAGATTTTGAATACTCTCTATGATGAATTAAGTTAGCTTTCTTTCATACTATATGTTCAATGTTGTTGAAAATACAAAGCTCTACAATGAGAAAACTATATTTTCCATTTGAAAAATATGAGATCATTTATGTTGCTTCTCCATCAATTTCCTTATCTTTTTTAATGCTTTAAAGTTTAAGAATGTATTAATACTCCAGATCAAAATATAATTTATTCACGTACAATAGTTATGCCATATTTCAGTAATTGCTATAATATCTCGAGTAAAGAAATTAAAGGCTTCACATAAAGTATATAATAGGATTAAAATCAACAAACGAAGTTCTAAATTAGTTATCTATTTTGATTTTAGGTCTTTTTTTCTTAAAGGCCCTTTTCGTTTAAACTTTTGAGAGTTAAACACAAATTCCTAATTAAACATGGATGGAGTACAAAGTAACAATAAACTGGAAAAAAAATTGAAATCCTTCGTTCTCATTTGGCTCATACGAATTAGAAAAAATTTGATTTGATTAGTACCACACCAATGAGGTCAAAAATTAAAACATCCACACAGATATAACAAGTTTAATTAAAAAAACCATATTCGTAGTATTTTTAAAAATCAATATGTTCTTTAGACATGTTTAGTAGCAATGTATTTGGAGACGCGAGTTTAAAATTATAAAAACCCATAAAAAAATGTTAAATTTTGTAGCTACAATCCATTTGACATTTTCAGATTCGGACGGGATTCGATAATCAGACGGATCAGTACATTGTCAATCGAATCCGAATTTGTTAACAATCCGATAGTCCAATCCGGTAATCCAATCTGATTTTTATTTTTTATTTTTTATTTTTTATTTTTTAAATTTGATTTGCTATAAATAATTAAAAATCTTCTTTGCACTTACTGATATTAAATGCATATAAAGCCTTAACTAGTATGTTAAAAGATGTAAACAAATCATTACAGATCACTAAACAAAACTATAAAAAATGCCTAAACTAATATGATAACAAGCGAAGCAAATTCATTAGAAATGTCTAAACAAATCCCTTAGATCGTGTATATATATATGCGTGTGTGTATATATATGTATAGAGCGGGAGAGAGATACTACTTGTTGTGCTTGAGGGAGGGGAAGGAACATAATTCTTGGAGGCGAAGGCGGAGGATAGGCTGAGGGGGTAGGGCAGCGAGCGAGAGCGCGAGGTTAGCGAGAGAAAGCGTGAGATTAGGGCCAAAGAGAGAACGGGAGTTTGCTACGTGGATGTTAGGGACAAGATTTGGAACAAATGAAAATAAGTGGGGCGAAAATTTGGAAAAATATTAAAAGGGTCAGAAATAACCGTCCCTTTTTCTATATTAACAGGGATGGATTTTAAAACTGTCTTTTTTGGTATATTAACAGGGACGGTTACAAACACCCATCCCAAATACTCATTTGGAACAATATAAAAATTAAATTTATACTAAATGGGACGGATTTTAAAACTGTCCCTTTTGGTATAGTATAAGGGACGAATTTTAAAATCCGTCCTATTTGGTACACCAAATGGAACGGTTTAAAATTCCGTCCCTTAAATTACCCCGAGAAAAATCAGCGCTAAAAATTCCTATATACTTTAAGGGATGATTTTAATTGTCGTTCTTTTTTATAAATACCAAAAGGGATGATTTTTTAAATACCGTCCCTTTTGCTACTATAAAAAGGATGGTAATTAAAACCGTCCCTTTTGGTATAGCATAAAGGACAAAATGACACGGCCGTACCAAATACTCCTGTCCCTAATATTCATTTTTCTTGTAGTGTGCGGAATGATATTCTTTGGCCTTAGTGTTTATACCGTAGAAGTTGAGGCATTACCTTCTCACATTTATAGTTCATATTAGCACCAGCTGTGATCCTATATAGTACCTGCTCACAAGAACCTACTCGGTAGCGCAAGCGGCAAAGTGGTTTCTCAAACTTTCAAAATATAATCTGAAGTGCATTTCACCTGGCTGATCGCTTAACAAACGTCCCAAGTCAAATTTTTTAGCCTTTGAGCGAAGAGTTACTAGAGGATGGATAATAAGAATATTTGGTTGAAGAAATGGCATAATGAAAAATAGATTTTAATGCCAAAAAGAAATGGACATGTAGAGGAAACCGATGAAACCAATTATTGTTCTAATGCCAAAAAGAAGATCACTTTCTCTTACAAGTTGGATTTCAATTGTTCAAACAATGAAGTAGAGTATGAAACACTCATCATGTCCTATTAAATGATTTAAGAAGGGGGTTAGAGTCTTATGTATATTATGGGATTCCAACCTTGTGGTAAAGAAAGTCAGTGGAGAGTTTACTCTTAAGCATGCAAAACTTGCTCCATACCAATAAATCATTTGAACGTTTTTGAATTAGTTTTTATCTGTCAAGATAGATAGGCACCCTGATGCTTTAGAAATTATTACTCAGAAGGAGATGGATGAGCCAAATGCTACGATCACCATTTGACAGAGGATAATGCTTATAGCGATGAGATCATTGTTCCTAAGAGAGGATCCCAGATATTAGAGATCCTCAATAATGAAGCAATTAGAAATACATGAAGGAGAAAGAAATTTGTTAGAACTAAAAAACTTTTACATCCCTTAAGGCACTCTCTACTTTAGTAGTCTAGGTTGATACTTGGCATGTTGCGTGGGAGATGAAGAGGCCTCTTAAAAAGACATGAGTGATTCATACAGGGCATTGTGGTGATACATAAAATCCACTCTATATATGTTAGAAGTGAGGGAGCTAGTACTGGATCACTATGAGTACAGAGGATGATCATCTATAACAAAGTTATTTTGAGTGTCAGACTCAGTTTGATCAACCAAAAGAAGCCCACTTCGTTGAGGATTTGTATGATTGGAGGAAGCCTTAAATAGCCTACCTCAAGGATGGAGAGTTAGATATTAATCGACTAGATGAGATCTACGTGAAGAAACAGGTCGCTTGTTTTTACCTAGTTAAAGTATAATTATACAGGAAAGGGTATAATGAGTAAGCTTTAAAGTGTGTGACCAAAGAAGAAGTGGTAGAAGTTTTCAAAGAATCTCATGAACCCTCGCATATGGGTGGAGGGAATTTGTATGATCAGTTGATGACTCAAGGGTACTACTGGCCTACAATAAAAGTAGATTCCGTTAACTTTGTGAAGAAGTACAGAGCATGTCAAGTGCATGGTAACAAAGTATATGACCCATATGTGAACCTAGAGAGTCTAGCCGATCCTTAACCATTATATAATTGGGTATTTGATCTGGTGGGAAAGAATAGCCCAACCTCTTATGGAAAAGAACTCACCTTGGTGGACATAAAATTGTACACTAAATGGGTAGAATTAATCCCTTTGAGGAGGGTAACGACTCAAGTTATTACATAGTTCATTGTCGAGTATACCAACTATAGTTTGGCTTCCCAAAAGTCATCCTCACAGATAATTGGAAATAATTTGTGTGCAAGGAGATAGGACTGCTCACAGACATGTATAAGATCATCCACAACAATTGGTTCCTATCCAAAAAGAAATGGACATGTAGAGGCAACCAATAAAACCATGATTAACATTTTAAAAAAGATGTTAGAGGATCTCCCTAGAGCATGGGATGACATATTGCCAATATTTTTGTGGGCCTACATAACTTCAAAAAGGAAGCCAATAGGCTTTACCATTTTTTCTTTAGTTTATGGAATATAAGGTGTCTTGCTTGTGGAATTGGTAGTACTCTCCATGAGAGTAGCTTTAATTATGATTTGTTGCCTAACCTAAGTCATGTGCATTTGGAAGATTTGTATGAGCATAGAGACAAGGCAAAGGAGAATTTCAAAGTCTATACCTAGAAACTGTTAAGGGCTTACATGAACTTAATAAGGCAAAGATAATTCCAAGTGGGGTACTTAGTTCTACGAGCATATACTCATCATCTCAGGAACATGCCTGGCTCCAAGTTTAATCCTACCTAAAAATTAGGATACTGCCAGATCTCGGAGCCTGAAGGTGATTGCATCCAGTCAATCAACTGCAAGTGGCTCAAGAAGTATTACACGTGAGTTATCTCCGTGTTTATCTCATACACTTTAGGGAAATTAAAGTATCTTTTTTAAAAGGAAACCCCTTTTGTATGTGTAGTACTGGAAACTATCAAATTTCATATAATGAATGAAATAGCTCATATTTGGTTATGACCAATTTTATTTCAATGTTTTATGATGATGATGATTATATGACATACCATATTACATAACCAATAAGTTATTTTTTTTATTGTATTGACTCGCAAGATTGTGTGAGGGGTACATTTTAAACAATTAAGATTATATTATTTCAGTTAATAAAGTATAACAAGCAGAATAATCCCAGGAATCCTACGGTATAAGGGAAAATAAATTCATTTACAAAGAGAGGTGCACTACTCACCATATTTTGAGGGGATATACTTATAAATGATATAATATTATGATCATGACAGCTAAAAATTTCCACAACAAGAGGAAATGAATTTTTGTACCTAATATTTTTACCTTTGCTCGTAAAATTTTGAGGGGATATACTTCCAAACAAATGTCCAAACAACACAATTTCACAACTAAGAAAGTATAAAATTTCCAAGATATAAGGAAATATGATCTCTTGAGTTGACAAAAGATACTTTTAATCAATTCCTAGGTGAGAAAATATAAGGAACAAGGTAACACCAAACATCCAAAGTAAACAAAAACATAAATCTTACACTTTACTAATTTATCATTACTCGAAATCTTGTGAGGGGATACACATTCAAGCTAAAGTCCATATAACTAGATATAACAATCAATATAGCAAAAAACTTCCAAAGTATAAATAAATAAAATGCCATTATTTTTGCTTGTAATATTGCAAGGGGATGCACTTCCAAATTTAAATACAAATGACAAAGTATAGCGAGCATAACAGTATAAAACCTTCAAGTCTATCTATACTCAAAATATTCTAAGGGGATACACTTATGCAACTATAATGGAACAAACTTAAACAAAGCAAAATATAGTGAGCATAATGATTGGGTCCCACATTGTACGGGAAAATATTTAACATTATTAACAAATGATCACTTATAGATATCTTACAAACAAGGTTTAATGAGCAGGTAGTACCACCGTATAAGGGAAAAATAGTAAAATAAAGATGACTAGAACAAAATAAATGTACAAGTTATTTAAGACCCATATCATTTACTTAAAGGCAATGAAAAAAAAAGTACAAAGTACAAGCATAAGATAAATATCATTTAACATGTAATTTCACAAAAATAACCTGCTTGAAAGACAGGCAAGGGTGTTACAAATGTTCACAAAAATATGAGAGCAAAGAGGTTCATGTGACACCCCGCCTAATTAAATACCGGGCGATCACTCCTTTATTAAATTAAATCAAGGTAAACAGTTGGTTCATTCTCAGCATCACTGTCGATAAAAATAATTTTTCCAATTTAACACCCTAAATAATTAAGCTAAGTGTCAAAAACATTTTTCATATGAACTTCCAAATTTTAATTACAGAATTTTTTTTTATTAATACAAAACAACATTTCTACAATAGAGAATCACACCACGAAATTTAAATAAAACCATACATTCACCAAACGAATGTCAATAATATAAAACTAAAATCATAAACCAACCTGAAACAAATCCCATAAACAATACTGGAATAACTAAAATATAAAAAAATCCCCAACAATAAATGAAATGCTGAAAAGGGCGACACATGCCCCATAAATGAGAGTAATAAGAGTGGAGTCAATGTCGGAAGCCGTCTACTCAAGGGACCTGCAACTCCCACCTAAGTTGCAGCTCGTTCTTCTCAAAGAATCCTAAGCAAGACGCCCCTGTGGCTGGGCACCTGAAAATATACATATATATACACAAGAGAGAGAGAGAAAAGGAAACGGGTCAGGGCCCGAAAGTGTGTTTGATTTTAAAATACGTTAAGCAAGTATTTAAATTGATACAGGCCAATGCAACATCATATTAGTTCGTCTCTCTCTTGAGAAATACTTACCTCTCTTCTAATGTGCACTCCTATCGTACTAAACTTCCCAATGGTTCGTTTATCTTAACTTACTCATATGTTTTCAAACTGAACGATGACAATGTTATAAAAAAGTTACTTTCAATTTGTAATATCCCTCTCGTTTTAGCTTCATTACATTATAAGATTTCCCCGTGCCTTTTCATTTTTTTTTTCACAAAACAAGTATTTAATAATTTGAGTCAACAACCATGTTCTACTTATCAAATCACAGTAGGCAGTTCAAAGTTTATAACCTCATATATATATTATCTACTCGAATAAAATATATATATATACTGGCACCCCATCTAAACTATGGTGCGGGCATACTCTGCTATCCAATCCCCGTATCGCTCACATAAAGGGAAATACAAGTTCGAAATCACTCTCGAACTGTATTAACATATACAAAACAACGTTGAGGCGAAGCATAGATTCCAAGTCCAAGAGGTCAGTACATACCCACACGTCTCTTAGGACCGTCCGACTATCAATTTAATAGCCCGTACCTAGGATCTCTATCTTCTAGGGTACGATTCAATATCCCCATAAAGCAACACAGGATACGTTCGTCCCAGCGCGGTAACCTCAGGGATAGCAAGTAGCGCGGGTACGTTTTTCACATGTATATAATATATGTACACACATTCATATAAATATACCAATTTCATCATATTAATATAGGTCACTCTCATTACCCATAATTACAACCTTTGTCCTAAATTTCACCTTATTAGTTTAACGTATAAGGTTTCGCCTCTAACCTTAATTCGAAGGGGTTTTCTCACTAGTTATGGGACACTCGTGGGTTCTATCCGTCCAAGTAATATATTCAGTAGGTAGACGTCTTATTCACTAACGTAGGTATTCGTTAAAATCTCTCATTTGAAATACGTAGTTCGTCGTTCCTTAATTAACTATTCCTTAAACCCAATTATCCTTTCATAATAAAGTTCTCAACACTTAATCATATGTCCTACTGGTCTCTCTTATATCCCAAAACATTTTATTTGAAATGCCCAAGAATTCTTTCATGATAAATTAATTCAACTAATTAAACAAGGGAAATAATAGGCTGCCAGGAAGGGTCGATCGATCGACTACTGGGGTTCGATCGATCGAACCTTCGATCGATCGACGCTATAGGGTCGATCGATCGATCAAACAGGTATTTCGATTTCTGCAGAAGTGCAGTTACGGGTTTAACTAATATTCTTCATTCAAATCCATAATTTCCAACACTAATCGTCCCAAAACTTATACTACAATCATGGTAATATATTTCCAGATGTTTCTAACGTTAAGCATGCATAGAACCATCATCAAACATGATTAAACAACCTAAAATCTCATCTAATCATCAAGAACCCTAAGTTTTCTTAATCTTTTGTTCTAATCAGTTTTCTCCAGAATTTTCTTTTACAATAACATCAAAAATTCATGGGTTTATCATCTATATTACATAAGACTTCCAGAATATAATTTTAATCTTGTCTACATGCAAATTCCTATAACAAAGTGGGGTTTTCTTCCATAAATTATACTCCTAATCATTCCTACACTAACATGATTATTGCACCAACGAAAATACGCAAGTTAAACACTTGCCTAGAATTTCAGAGGTCTGGTTTCCTACTGATATTGGTGTGGTTGCGTTCTCCTCCTCGCGATCTACGCGTTGGTGGTGACGGTGGTGCAAAAGGTGGTGTTTTTGGCCTTGAATCACCTAGCAAGGTCTCTCCTCCCTTCTCCACTAGCCGTCTTAGGGTTCTGAATGATCTTACCCTAAAAGGCTGACTTAAATAGCTGCTAAGGGTGGCTGAAATTCGTGGGTTTAATTACCCTAGTTTGTAAAATGACCAAAACGCCCTCCCGGGTCACTAATTAAGCCTAAAAACATCCCGAGACCCAAACTAAACCCCCGGGTACACTTTTATGACTATCTCGACCCTTCCGGACGCGTTGGCGCACTCAAAACGACCATATGGACAACTCATAAAATATTTACTTTTATATCTCAATAATTAGTCCCGACGCGACACGGGCGCGTCCCGACTAAAATTACCAAAATTGTCATTTTCATTCACTCGTGACATTTACCATATATTACTATGCTCCTAAGTAATATTCAACAATTTCATATTATTACTAACTCACGTCACGTTAATAATAATAACATAATTAATTTCCGGATTTTTATTAAATAAATCCCCAAATTAATTCTAGCATAAAAATACGGGGTATTACATACTTCCCCCCTAATAACGGAATTTCGTCCCGAAATTCGGAAAATAAGGCATACCTGGTAAAAACAACTCTGGATATCTCTCACGCATATCTGCCTCACGCTCCCAAGTGGATTCCTCCACATTATGATGTTCCCACTGGACCCGCACGAGTGGAACTATCTTCGACCTTAATCTCCTCTCACTGTAGTCTAGAATAGCCACCGGTCTCTCCTCGTAAGAGCTATCCGACTGCAAGTCGATCTCATCTATTGCAATGTGAGTATGGGCCATATCATCCCGAAGGTATCGTCTCAACGACGAGATGTGGAATACATCGTGGATGCGATGTAAATGTTCTGGCAAACCCAACCTGTATGCTACTGGCCCAATTCTCTCGATGATGGGAAATGGTCCTACGTACCTCGGAGCCAACTTTCCCTTCTTCCCGAACCTCATCACTCCTTTCATAGGTGATACACGCAACAACACTTGATCTCCCACATTAAACTCCCGGAAGAATCGTTTCGCATCGGTGTAGCTCTTCTGTCTGTCTTGGGCTACCCGAATACGACTCCTGATTATCTCAATCCTCGCGGAGGTCTCCTGGATCACTTCTGGTCCTAATAACTTGTTGTCCCCCACCTCGAGCCAACAGGTTGGAGAGCGACAAGGCCTGCCGTACAAAGCCTCAAATGGAACCATGCCAATCGTAAACTGATAGGAGTTGTTATAAGCAAACTCGACCAGTGGAAGATGTGGCTCCCAACCTCCCCCGAAATCGAGGATACACATGCGTAGCATATCTTCTAACATCTGATTAGTACGCTCTGTCTGTCCATCTGTCTGTGGGTGGTAAGCTGAACTCAGTCTCAACTCTGTACCCATAGCCTCCTGAAAGCTTTCCCAGAAACGCGACACAAAAATCTTGTCTCTATCTGACACAATATTCAGGGGCACCCCATGTAATCTGACAATCTCAGCGATGAACAACAGAGCATACTGACCCATGGTATAATCTGTTCGCACCGGCAGAAAATGAGCCACCTTGGTCAAACGGTCTACAATCACCCAGATAGAATCATGGCCCCTCTGTGATGTAGGCAAACCTGTAATGAAATCCATGGAAATACTTTCCCACTTCCACGCAGGTACTTCCAATGGCTGAAGAAATACCGACGGTTTCTGGTGGTCCACCTTCACCAGCTGGCAAGTAGAACATTTGGACACAAATTCAGCGATGTCCTTCTTCATCCCACTCCACCAGTACTGACGTCTCATATCCTGGTACATCTTATCGCCTCCCGGATGTACTGCAAATCGGGACCCATGAGAATGAGTCATTACCTCATGACGTAGCTCTGCTCCTTCTGGAACCACTAGTCTCCCATTAAACCGCAACCCTCCATCCGAACTAACAGAATAGGACTTAGCACCCTCGGCTAGAAGTCGTACAATCTGCTCCTGACAAAATGGATCTGTGGTCTGTGCCTGTATCACCCTCGTAACAATCTCGGGTGTGACTGCCATCACGGATATGAAAGAACGTGCTACCGCGTCCTGGTGACCCAACTCCTTCCATTTTGCTTTCCAGATGTCCGCTATATCGTCAACCGGTCTACGAATCAACGCATCAGCAACTACGTTGGCTTTCCCCGGATGATGCTGTATATCGAACTGGTAATCTTTCACAAACTCTAACCATCTGCGCTGACGCATATTCAGCTCTCGCTGAGTGAACAGGTACTGCAGTGACTTATGGTCTGTGAACAAACGGAATTTCTCGCCCAAAAAATAGTGCCTCCAAATTCTCAATGCAAAGACGACCGCAGCTAACTCCAGGTCGTGGGTGGGGTAATTCTTCTCATGCGGTTTAAGCTTGCGGGAAGCAAAAGCTATAGCCTTCTCTTCCTGCTGAAGTACTCCCCCAAGTCCTCGTAAGGACGCATCTGTATAAACCAGGTACTCTACACCCGGCTTCGGTAAAGCAAGGACTGGTGCCGAAGTAAGCTTGTCCTTCAGCTCGTCGAAAGCCAACTGACAAGCGTCATCCCAAACATATGGTAACCCCTTTGCGAGTCAGATTCGTCAATGGACCCGCTATTTTGGAGAATCCCCGAATGAACCTCCTGTAGTATCCGGCTAACCCCAAGAAACTACGTACTTCCATCGGTGTCGTGGGCTGCCCCCACTCCCTCACCGCTGACACCTTGCTCGGGTCAACTGCTATCCCCTGCTCAGAAACAACATGGCCCAAGAATTGTACCTCTCGCAACCAGAATCCACACTTCTCGTACTTAGCATACAACTGATGCTCTCGTAGGGTCTGGAGAACCTGCCTCAAGTGTTCGGCATGCTCCTCCTCGGAGTGTGAATATATCAAGATATCATCTATGAAGACGATGACGAACTGATCCAAGAACTCTCTGAACACTCGGTTCATCAAGTCCATGAAAACGGCTGGGGCATTTGTGAGTCCGAACGGCATCACCCTGAACTCATAGGATCCATATCTCGACAAGAAGGCAGTCTTCGAAACATCCTGCTCTCTAATCCGTAACTGATGGTACCCCGACCTCAGATCTATCTTCGAAAAGAAAGTTGCTCCCCTTAACTGGTCGAACAGATCATCGATTCGAGGCAACGGATACTTGTTCCGTATCGTGACCTTGTTCAACTCCCGGTAGTCCACACACAATCTCAGTGAGCCATCTCTCTTCTTCACAAATAAGACTGGAGCGCCCCACGGTGAGGTACTCCTACGAATGAAACCCTGACCTAATAGCTGCTCAATCTGATCTCGTAGCTCTCGCATCTCTGTCGGAGCCATACGGTACGGTGCGCGTGCTATAGGTCTCGTATCCGGCAATAAGTCTATAACGAAGTCTATCTCACGACTGGGCGGTAGGCCTGGTATCTCCTGAAACACATCGAAATACTCCCTAACAACTGGGATCGAATCCAAAGGAATCACAACCTCCTTAGAGGTATCCTCCTCACTGTAATATAAATGAGCGGTCGAACCTCCCTCTGGGCGAGGCATCGCCACTATAAACATCTCTTGCCCCGGAATGGCAAAAATAATGCTCCCACCGAAGCAATCAATCATGGCTCTATAAGATGCGAGCCAATCCATACCAATAATCACGTCATGCTCGTGCATGTCTAAGACTAGCATGTCTGCAGGCAATACCAAGCCACCAATCTCTACCCCTACTCCCCGGCATATAAAGAATATAAGCGACCCACTCCCCAATGGTGAGTCGACACACGTCACGGTGCTCTCTGCTGTGGCTAACAATCCTAAGGACTTCGCAAAATGCGTATCTATAAAACAGTGCGTTGCCCCCGTATCAAACAAAACTTTACCCATAGTACCATGGATAGGAAACATACCCTCAATCGCGGGTGGTGCCTGTGGAGCTGCTGCCTGGTGGACGTTATAGACACGTCCGTACTGCAATTGCCCCTGCTGCACTGGAGCTGCTAGAACTGCTGGTAGGGCTGGCATCTGGGCTGGAGCTGGAAGGGCAGGTGGAAAGAGTGGTCTCTGCGGCTCATTACGGGCTCCCTGCTGCTGTGGGGCCCTATCGCCCTCTGGGCAATCCTGACGCTTATGGCCGTGCTTTCCACACATAAAACACCGGCCTCTGAAGTTACCTCCCCTCTGTCCCTGCTGACCACGGCCCTGCTGGCCGTTACCTCCACGCCATTGGCTCTGTTGGCCCTGATGTGCACGCTGTTGGCCTTGCTGGCCCTGCTGTTGACCCTGCGGTCGGTGTTGGCCCTGCTGATTAGGCTGACCCTGATGGCCCTGCCTGAATCCCCCGAATCCCTTCCTAGAATCACCTGAACGTAATCGCTTAGCAGGGTCCCCCTGATGGGAACTCTGCTCGTGCTGACGAGTCTGTCCCTGAGTTGGTACCCCACTGGCACTATTACCCCCGGTCCTGCCCTGCTGGCTGGACTCTCCTGCTCTCTTGCTTCCCTGAAGATGGAAGCGGTGATCCTGGCAATGTAGTAGCGCTGCATTGAGTACGTCAGTGAAAGTACTCAGGGATAGATTCCCAATAAGGTGCTGACGGATCCTCCAAGCTAACCCGTCGACAAACAGCAAAATTTTCTTGCTCTCAGTGGGTGCCTCATCTGGCACAATAGTGAGAAGTCTCGTGAACTCCTCCTCATACTCGGCTACAGTAAGGTTCTCCTGCTTCAGATTTAGCAATTTCCGCCTCATCTCAGTCTGCACGGCGGGTGGAAAGTACTTGCGGTCAAACCGCTCCCAGAACATCTGAATAGGGATCGTGTCCCTCTCCTCCAAAGTAGTAGTGGACTCCCACCACTGTAATGCGGCTCCCACCAGTTTAAAAGAGGCCAATAGCTGCTTCTGCACTTCGGTGCACTCATACATACGGAGGTGCCGCTGGATGTCCTTCTTCCATTGGCTGACAGTAATAATATCGGAGCTACCAGAAAACTCAGGGGGATGTGCTTTTTGAAAAGCATCCCGAACCCTCTCCCATGCAGATGGAAGCTGTGCTGGTACTGGCGCCACTGCCTGGACCTGTGGTGGAGCCTGCTGAATCACCGTTATCGCGGCATTTACCGCCTGAGCAACGATGGCGGCTACCTCATTCGTATTCATAGTGCCTGGTGCCGGAGCTGCTGGCTGGTCGGCTTGGGCACGCCTATCTTTCGGAGCACGTCTCGGAGGCATCTGAAACGTGAACAAGTTTATTAGTCTACAGTTATCAACAAATCTCGAATAGCTGAAGACTTAAACGTGAAAGCAAGAATACAACAGTCCTAACAATAGGGCTCTATAGCAATAACGTTAAGCTGAAAGCGAAAATAAGCCGTACAGATCCTATGGACACTAGAACCTGATGCTCTGATACCACCTGTGACACCCCGCCTAATTAAATACCGGGCGATCACTCCTTTATTAAATTAAATCAAGGTAAACAGTTGGTTCATTCTCAGCATCACTGTCGATAAAAATAATTTTTCCAATTTAACACCCTAAATAATTAAGCTAAGTGTCAAAAACATTTTTCATACGAACTTCCAAATTATAATTAAAGAAATTTTTTTTTATTAATACAAAACAACATTTCTACAATAGAGAATCACACCACGAAATTTAAATAAAACCATACATTCACCAAACGAATGTCAATAATATAAAACTAAAATCATAAACCATCCTGAAACAAATCCCATAAACAATACTGGAATAACTGAAATATAAAAAAATCCCCAACAATAAATGAAATGATGAAACGGGCGACACATGCCCCATAAATGAGAGTAATAATAGTGGAGTCAATGTCGGAAGCCGTCTACTCAAGGGACCTCCAACTCCCACCTAAGCTGCAGCTCGTTCTTCTCAAAGAATCCTAAGCAAGACGCCCCTGTGGCTGGGCACCTGAAAATATACATATATATACACAAGAGAGAGAGAGAAAAGGAAACGGGTCAGGGCCCGAAAGTGTGTTTGATTTTAAAATACGTTAAGCAAGTATTTAAATTGATACAGGCCAATGCAACATCATATTAGTTCGTCTCTCTCTTG
The DNA here is from genome assembly GCA_949130495.1 of Sambucus nigra. Lineage (NCBI taxonomy): Eukaryota > Viridiplantae > Streptophyta > Magnoliopsida > Dipsacales > Adoxaceae > Sambucus > Sambucus nigra. Next base: position 86,542,837 of record OX422220.1, read on the forward strand.
AGAAATACTTACCTCTCTTCTAATGTGCACTCCTATCGTACTAAACTTCCCAATGGTTCGTTTATCTTAACTTACTCATATGTTTTCAAACTGAACGATGACAATGTTATAAAAAAGTTACTTTCAATTTGTAATATCCCTCTCGTTTTAGCTTCATTACATTATAAGATTTCCCCGTGCCTTTTCATTTTTTTTTTCACAAAACAAGTATTTAATAATTTGAGTCAACAACCATGTTCTACTTATCAAATCACAGTAGGCAGTTCAAAGTTTATAACCTCATATATATATTATCTACTCGAATAAAATATATATATATACTGGCACCCCATCTAAACTATGGTGCGGGCATACTCTGCTATCCAATCCCCGTATCGCTCACATAAAGGGAAATACAAGTTCGGAATCACTCTCGAACTGTATTAACATATACAAAACAACGTTGAGGCGAAGCATAGATTCCAAGTCCAAGAGGTCAGTACATACCCACACGTCTCTTAGGACCGTCCGACTATCAATTTAATAGCCCGTACCTAGGATCTCTATCTTCTAGGGTACGATTCAATATCCCCATAAAGCAACACAGGATACGTTCGTCCCAGCGCGGTAACCTCAGGGATAGCAAGTAGCGCGGGTACGTTTTTCACATGTATATAATATATGTACACACATTCATATAAATATACCAATTTCATCATATTAATATAGGTCACTCTCATTACCCATAATTACAACCTTTGTCCTAAATTTCACCTTATTAGTTTAACGTATAAGGTTTCGCCTCTAACCTTAATTCGAAGGGGTTTTCTCACTAGTTATGGGACACTCGTGGGTTCTATCCGTCCAAGTAATATATTCAGTAGGTAGACGTCTTATTCACTAACGTAGGTATTCGTTAAAATCTCTCATTTGAAATACGTAGTTCGTCGTTCCTTAATTAACTATTCCTTAAACCCAATTATCCTTTCATAATAAAGTTCTCAACAGTTAATCATATGTCCTACTGGTCTCTCTTATATCCCAAAACATTTTATTTGAAATGCCCAAGAATTCTTTCATGATAAATTAATTCAACTAATTAAACAAGGGAAATAATAGGCTGCCAGGAAGGGTCGATCGATCGACTACTGGGGTTCGATCGATCGAACCTTCGATCGATCGACGCTATAGGGTCGATCGATCGATCAAACAGGTATTTCGATTTCTGCAGAAGTGCAGTTACGGGTTTAACTAATATTCTTCATTCAAATCCATAATTTCCAACACTAATCGTCCCAAAACTTATACTACAATCATGGTAATATATTTCCAGATGTTTCTAACGTTAAGCATGCATAGAACCATCATCAAACATGATTAAACAACCTAAAATCTCATCTAATCATCAAGAACCCTAAGTTTTCTTAATCTTTTGTTCTAATCAGTTTTCTCCAGAATTTTCTTCTACAATAACATCAAAAATTCGTGGGTTTATCATCTATATTACATAAGACTTCCAGAATATAATTTTAATCTTGTCTACATGCAAATTCCTATCACAAAGTGGGGTTTTCTTCCATAAATTATACTCCTAATCATTCCTACACTAACATGATTATTGCACCAACGAAAATACGCAAGTTAAACATTTGCCTGGAATTTCAGAGGTCTGGTTTCCTGCTGATATTGGTGTGGTTGCGTTCTCCTCCTCGCGATCTACGCGTTGGTGGTGACGGTGGTGCAAAAGGTGGTGTTTTTGGCCTTGAATCACCTAGCAAGGTCTCTCCTCTCTTCTCCACTAGCCGTCTTAGGGTTCTGAATGATCTAACCCTAAAAGGCTGACTTAAATAGCTGCTAAGGATGGCTGAAATTCGTGGGTTTAATTACCCTAGTTTGTAAAATGACCAAAACGCCCTCCCAGGTCACTAATTAAGCCTAAAAACATCCCGAGACCCAAACTAAACCCCCGGGTACACTTTTCTGACTATCTCGACCCTTCCGGATGCGTTGGCGCACTCAAAACGACCATACGGACAACTCATAAAATATTTACTTTTATATCTCAATAATTAGTCCCGACGCGACACGAGCGCGTCCCGATTAAAATTACCAATATTGTCATTTTCATTCACTCGTGACATTTACCATATATTACTATGCTCCTAAGTAATATTCAACAATTTCATATTATTACTAACTCACGTCACGTTAATAATAATAACATAATTAATTTCCGAATTTTTATTAAATAAATCCCCAAATTAATTCTAGCATAAAAATACGGGGTATTACAGTTCATAAGGCTAATCCCCTATTACAAAAAAAGGTTAACTTTCCTATATAGATCCTCCTAGGAATCACCTACTTCTAACTTCACATATTGTTCAATATTGGAAATATGAGCATTAACTTCTTCCTCGCATGATATAAAGTTGCTTAACTTCGCTTTAAGAGACTTGATTTTATCCCTAAATTCATCCCCTCACTAATGATGTTGCTCACCTTCTAGCATTCTCAGAAGATTGAGCCTTTATCAACCTTCTCATAGTATGATGAATAAGGTTACGAACGACGTCATCCAACAGATCTAATATAACAAGATAGCATTTCTCAAAATATTTAAAAGCAGCCAAGTAGTTATGAGCACCCCTAGGAGTGATCTCACTCGGTGAAGTTGAAGTAAATCAGTGAATGTGACTAGCAAGTGTCTTCAAATTTGTAACTAAAATGCCTTAGATATTACACACTCGTTGTCTTGTAATTTTTTCACGATAATCCTTGAATATCACCCAAGATAACTGTGACACCCTGACTAATTAAATACCGGGTAGCTACTCCTTTATTCAAATTAATAAAAAATGTTAAGTTGGTTCATTTCATAGTATCACTGTCGAAAAACGTTTTGACAATTTCTAGCCACCTACTATTTAAAAAGTGAGTTGTCAATTTTAATTAAATCCAATTAACATACAACCAATTTAAATTATGAAATGCTAATATAATAACCACAACATAGTCATAATAGGACAACCATGGAATAACAATGAATCTGGAGGAGTACTCCTCTCATTAATACGAATACTGAATACAACCAAATGCAAAGTCTGAATCACTAATTAATTAAATCCAAAACTGAAATAAAATTGAATAAATAAGCCGTCTCTAAGAAAAGGGGGCGACATGCCCTACAGATAAATAAGTCTGAACTGGAATCAAAGTAGAAAGTGGATGCGTCTATAATCGAGGTTTTGTAACTTCCACAGCAGCTACAGCACGTCAGTGGAATAGAACTCCTAAGCTTGGTGTCCTTATGGCTAGGCACCAAAAAGTTTTTACAAGAAAATGGATTTGAAAGAAAACGGGTCAGAGACCGATTACAAAAACAGTTTAAAATACAACAACTGTTTAATATCATTAAACAGTGAATATAAAATACATGATAGTGCGTGCACTCACATGAGTTTCTTACCTCTCAACTAATTGTGCACTCCTACGTACCCGTACCCATTCTAGTTATTACACTAACTAACTAGTCTAATTAAATATATGATTTTACTATACTATTCACATTTTAATTCCCAGCTTCTTAATATAACTGAGAGTTTTACCTTCATTTCTCAGAATTAGTTACAAAAATTACTAAGAGTTTTCTCATTTTTAATTCAACAAAGATGTTACATTAATTAACACTTGTACTTGTATAAACAGTTCATTTCAATATTTTAGTATATCAATCTCATCATAAATTATACAATAATGGCACCCCTAGACTAAGCTGTGGTGCACACATACTCTGCTATCAAATACCGGTACATCACGTTCATAAGGACCACGTATTCTGAATCTCTCATGAACCGTTTCGATAAGTAACAATCACACATAATGGAGGCGAACATAGTTCACATCACATGGGTCACGCACATACCTACGCTCCCACGATCAACACACTTATTAACTCCCCAATAAGTCATTCTCTGATCTATGTCCTCGAGGTACCAATCTAAATCCCCCCCGTAGGCACACAAAGATTAGATGGCCCTGATCGAACGCCGACCTCCCGTGATAGAAAGTATGGTAGGTATGTCATACAAAGATAACCACATATACTAGGCATTCACCCATCTTAGATATCTTATAAAATTAATGGAGGTATGTTTTACATTCCTATACTGTCATTAATGTAGTACACTTACAAGTCTCCAAAAAATATACATTATAGATTATCAACTCTTCTCACGTCGCAAATTCAAGTACTTATATCCTAACCGATAGAAGTCACCCAGTTTATTATATGATTCTAAGTTTTAATCCTCAACGTACTTTAATCTCACCACTATACGCATTAACCAACAAGGGAGGAATATCACTCAATTAAATAAGTCTACGGGAAGTTCGAAACTAAAATCGGGCCTAAAAGACAATTTTGTGAACTCGTTAGTAGTCTCGTTCGAACGAGGTCGTTCGAATGAATGGATTCGAATGAACTATGAACTCGTTAGAAGGGGTACTGGAATCTCATTAGAAGCTCATTCGAATGAGGTCGTTCGAACGACCTGGGTTGGTCTTCTAACGAGATGGCAGAGGACGCCCAAAAATTTCCCAACTTCGTTTTTCTCTTTACTAAATCCATCCTAAGATCATCCCAATAACGTTTTAATGTTTTTAAACTATTATAAGTCACCCTAGGTCACTCCTTAACATATTTTTGGGGTCAAGTCTTAATAATCAACATGCAATAATCATAAATCCCCAATTCTTGCCCCAAACCCTATGAACATGAACTCGGAATTTAATTGACTACCAAGACTCCTTATTAATCCATTTTCAAATCATAAAAAGTTAAATTTTTGGGTATTAAATTCGTACATAACCATTCTACATGCCATCCCTATCCAACATCATGAGTTTCACAACAATCCCAATGGGTTTTTCATCAAAACTTTCAAGACAAATACAGTTTCTACACTAAACATGGAGGAAATATTCAATGAAATTAATAACATCAAATCAATTGCCTTAGATTTGTTCTTCAGATTTGTTTTCGGTGATTCTAGGATGAATTTCTCCTCTTTCTGGTCACAATCCCTTCCAAGATGATGGTGATAGAAAATGGTTTGGTTTTGGAACCTCTTTAAACCTCTTTCTAACTTCTCTCAAAACCCCCGTAGCCCACTCTCTTGTCTTTTGCTGGTAATGGCCTTAATGGCCTCTCAAATAATATATAATTAACCTCTAAAATTCGTGGGTTTTTATTCCTAAATTTTAAAAATTACCAAAATACCCTTCTGGGTTGCCGGTTTGGCTTAAAAGTGCCCCGTAACCCAAACTAAACTCCCGGCTAGTGTTTTCTGACAATTTCGACCCTTCCAGACAGGTTGGTGCACTCAAAGTGACCATTCGGTTGATAAAAATATAATTTACTTTTTAATTCAAATAAATTCATTCCTGACGCGACTGACACGCGCGTCCCAACTAAATTTTCCTAAGTTGTCGTATTTCTGCCTCGCGACAATTTTTAATATTTTCAATACTCATATATTACCATATATTCTCAGTAATATTTATTCTAACATCATAATCAAATACCAACTCACATCTCGCTAGTATTTACCTCCAGATTAATTTCCAAGTTAATTCTCATTTAATTCAATTAATCCATTAAATGAAAATCAATAAAATTACGGGGTATTACATACTTCCCCCTAATAATAGAATTGCGTCCCGAAATTTAGAACTAAAGAATACCTGGTACAAATAACTCTAGGTAACGTTCGCGCATCTCATCCTCGCGCTCCCATGTGGACTCCTCAGCATTATGATGCCGCCATTGAACGCGTACTAACGGTACTATCTTCGACCTCAATTTCCACTCGCTGTGGTTCAGAATAGCAATCAGTCCCTCCTCGTAGGAACTATCAGGCTGAAGATCGATGTCCTCTAAAGCAGTGTGAGTATGGGCCAAATCGTCCCTAAGATATCTCCTTAGCGAGGAAATAATGAACACGTCATGAATCCTATGTAAGTGCTCCGGTAACCCAAGTCTATATGCGACTGGTTCAATCTGCTCGATGATAGGAAATGTCCGCACATATCTTGGTGCCAGTTTCCCCTTCTTTACACAATGCATAATCCCCTTCATCGGAGATACTCTGAGTAGTACTTGGTCCCCCACCTTGAACTCTCTGAAGAACCTCTTGGCATCGACATAGCTCTTTTATCGATCTTGAGCTACCTAAATACGGCTCCGTATCATCTCTATCCTTGTCAAAGTATCCTGAATCACTTCTGGCCCAAGGAGTTTGTTATCCCCCACCTCTAACCAACATGCTGGGGAACGACAAGGTCTACCATACAATGCCTCGAATGGAGCCATGCCAATGGTGAACTGGTAGGAGTTATTATAAGCAAACTCCACCAGTGGAAGGTACTGCTCCCAACCACCTCCAAAGTCTAGGATGCACATACGCAACATGTCCTCCAACATCTAATTCGTCCTCTCGGTTTGTCCATCTGTCTGTGAGTGGTACGACGTACTCAGTCGCAACTCCGTACCCATTGCCTCCTGGAAATTCTCCCAATATCGTGAAACAAATAACTTGTCTCGGTCAGACACGATATTGAGAGGCACCCCACGAAGTCTCACTATCTCCGCTATGAAAATATGGGCATACTGTCCCGTAGTGTAGTCTATCCGGGTTGACAAAAAATGAGCAACTTTGGTCAGTCTATCCACGATTACCCATATGGAGTCGTGACCCCTCTTCGAAGTAGGTAACCTCGTGATAAAGTCCATGGAAATGCTTTCCCATTTCCACATCGGAACCTCTAACAGCTGTAGAAGTCCTGTCGGTCTCTGATGATCCACCTTTACCAGCTGACAAGTGGCGCATTTAGAAACGAACATGGCAATATCTTTCTTCATCTCGCTCCACCAGTACTGTCGTCTCATGTCTTGGTAAATCTTATCCCCACCAGGGTGTACCGCGAACCGTGTGACTCTGTCATTACCTCGTGTCATAAGTCTTCCCCTTCCGAAACGACCAGTCTCCCATTGAAGCATAATCCCACGTCTTAACTAACGGTATAGGACTCGGCTCCCTCTGCTAGTAATCGAACTATCTGTTCCTGACAGAACGAGTCTTTTGCCTGGGCCTGTATCACTCTTGTAACAATCTGAGGCGTAACAGTCATCACAGACATGAATGATCGGGCCACTGCATCCTGGTGTCCCAACTCCTTCCACTTTGCTCTCCACACTTCAGCCACTTCATCTACTGGTTTACGGCTCAACGCGTCTGCTACCACGTTAGCCTTCCCTGGGTGATATTGGACATCAAACTGCTAATCCTTTGCAAACTCACGCCACCGATGTTGACGTATATTCATTTCCTTCTGCGTGAAGAGGTATTGTAGAGACTTGTGGTCTATGAATAACCGAAATTTCTCCCCCAGGAGATAGTGTCTCCAAATCCCAAGAGAGAATACGACTGCTGCTAACTCCAAGTCGTGGGTGGGGTAATTCTTCTCGTGAGGCTTAAGCTTATGGGAGGCATAAGCTATAGCCTGACTCTCCTACTACAGTACACCTCTAAGTCCTTGTAAGGACGCATCGGTGTAGACAAGATACTCAACTCCCAGTCTCGGCAATGCTAACACAGGCGCTGAGGTCAACTTGTCCTTCAACTCATCGAATGCCAACTGACAGGCATCACTCTAGATGAATGGCACACCTTTGTAAAGGACCCGCTATTTCAGATAAACCCCGAATAAACCTCTTGTAGTATCCTGCTAAGCCCAAGAAACTACGGATCTCTGTCGGTGCCATGGGCTGTCCCCACTCCCTCACCGTCGATACCTTCCCCGGATCAACAGATATCCCCTGGTTTGAAATGATATGCCCTAAAAATTGTACCTCCTTCAGCCAAACCCACACTTTTTGTACTTCGCATATAGCTCGTTCTGACGCAGCATCTGCAAAACCTATCTCAATTACTCGACATGCTCCTCCTCTGTCTGGGAGTAAACCAGAATGTCATCAATAAAGACGATGATGAACTGGTCTAATAACTCTCTGAACACCCTATTCATCAAGTCTATAAACACGGTTGTAGAGTTGGTTAGGCCAAAAGGCATAACCCGAAACTCATAGGAACCATATCTCGTCAAGAAAGCAGTCTTTGAGATATCCTGTTCCCTGATACGCAACTGATGGTATCCTGATCGCAAGTCAATCTTTGAGAAGAAGGAAGCTCCTCTCAACTGGTCGAATAAGTCATCGATTCGGGGCAATGGATACTTATTTCGTATCGTGACTTTATTCAACTCCCGGTAATCTACACACAACCTCAACGATCCATCCCTATTATTTACGAACAACATAGGGGAACCCCATGGCGAAGTACTCCTTCAGATAAACCACTGACCCAACAACTGCTCTATCTAATCCCTTAGCTCTCTCATCTCAGCTGGAGCCATACGATAAGGTGCGCGAGCAATTGGACGAGTGCCTAGTGCCAAATCGATAACAAAATCTATCTCTCTACTAGGAGGTAATCCAGGTATATCCTGGAATACATCAACAAACTCCCCAACAACTGAAATCTAATCGAGTGGTAGTACCACTTCCTTAGAGGTCTCCTCCTCTATATAGTACAAGTGAGTGGACGATCCTCCCTCAGGGCGAGGAATCGCCACTAAGAACATCTCCTGCCCGGGTATGGAAAAAATAATACTCCTGCTGAATCAGTCAATCATGGCTCGATATGCAACTAGCCAATCCATACCAACGATTGCATCATACTCAGTCATCTCTAATACTAACATATCAGTGGGTAAAGTAAACCTCTCGATCTCTATACCCACACCTCTACAAATAAGAGAAATCACAGAACCCCTACTTAACGGTGAATCTATGCAAGTAATCATGGTCTCTGCAGTGTCTAATAACCTCATAGTGCGTGCAAATCTCATGGCAATGAAACAGTGTGTGGCCCTCGTATAAAATAAAATACGCCCCATAGTCCCCTGAATAGAGAATATACCCTCAATAGCAGGTGGATCCTATGGGACTGCGGCCTGCTGGAGTTAATAAACTCGCCCTTACTGAAGCTGTCCCTGCTAGATTGGGACTACGGGAATGGGTGGCAAGGCTGGCATCTGCGGTGGTGCTGGGAGGTCGGCGGGAAACATAGGTCTCTAGGGCTCATGTCGAGTACCCTTCTGCTGCTGTGGGGCCCTACCCCTATCAGGATACTCCTGGAATTTGTGACCAATCTTGCCACAAGTAAAACATTTCTCCGAAAAAATTTCCCCTCTCTGACCCTGCTGCCCACGGCCCTGGTGGCCGTTGACATTCCTCCCCTGGCCGTGCTGGCCCTGATGAAACTGCTGCTGTTGGCCATGCTGGCCGTGCTGACCCTGACGAAAACCTCCCTGACCATTTCTGAAACCCCCAGATCTAAACCTCTTAAAATCCCCCTGCTGGGAACCCTGATCACCCTGCCTGTGCTGACCCTGAGCTGATTGTGCCCCGCTGGCACCATTTCCCCTTGTCCTGCCCTGATGGATGGACTCTCCTGATCACTTTCCCTCTGACAAGTGAAAGCGTTGGTCCTGGTAGTGAAGCAGTACTGCGTTAACCACATCAGAATAAGTGGCCAATGAGAGATTACCCAATAAGTGCTGACGGATCCTCCAAGTCAACCCATCCATGAACTTTTGTATCTTTTTCTCCTCTGTCAGAATTTCATCGGGAACGATGTTCAAGAGATTAGTAAACTCATCCTCATATGCTTCCACTGTCTTCCCCTCCTACTTGAGGTTCATTAACTTCCTCCTCATCTCGGTGTGAACGGATGATGGAAAATACTTGCGGTCGAACCACACCCAGAACTCCTTAATAGAAAGGACATCTCTCTCCTCCGTGGTGGTAATCGACTCCCACCACTGCAACGCTGACCCGACTAGCTTAAAAGTAGCCAGTATCTATCTCTATACATCCGTACACTCATACATCCTTACGTGTCTTTGGATGTCCTTCTTCCACTGATTGGACACAATGACGTCGGAGCTACCTGCAAACTTCGGAAGGTGTGCTTTCTGGAAAGCATAGCGAATTCGTTCCCAAGCAGACGGGAATGCATGAGCCTGTACTAGCTCTACTACCGGCGCCTGAGGCGGTGCCTGCTGCACAACTACTAGAGCGGCATTTACCGCTTGGGCTACAATAGCGACAACCTCTGCGGCATTCATGGAGCCTTGAACTGGTGCAGGCTGTGGCTCGAGGCTGAGCATCCCTGGGAACTCACTGTGCACATCGTGGAGGCATCTAAAATGAGAGTAAAGTCTTATAAGTTCGCAGTTATTATCTCAAAATAGCTGAAGAGCGAAACTTACACAATAGAGTACAACAATCCTGAAATATAGGACCGTATATCAAAGAACGCTAAGCGGAAACATAACAAGCCGTACAGATCCTAAGTACACTAGAACCTGATGCTCTGATACCACCAGTGACACCCCGACTAATTAAATACCGGGTAGCTACTCCTTTATTCAAATTAATACAAAATGTTAAGTTGGTTCAGTTCATAGCATCACTGTCGAAAAACGTTTTGACTATTTCTAGACACCTACTATTTAAAAAGTGAGTTGTCAATTTTAATTAAATCCAATTAACATACAACCAATTTAAATTATGAAATGCTAATATAACAACCACAACATACTCACAATATGACAACCATGGAATAACAATGAATCTCGAGGAGTAATCCTCTCAATAATCCGAATACTGAATAAAACCAAATGCAAAGTCTGAATCACTAATTAATTAAATCCAAAATTGAAATAAAACTGAATAAATAAGCTGTCTCTAAGAAAAGGGGGCGACATGCCCTACAGATAAATAAGTCTGAACTGGATTCAAAGTAGAAAGTGGAGGCGTCTATAATCGAGGTCCTGTAACTTCTACAGCAACTCCAACACGTCACTGGAATAGAACTCCTAAGCTTGGTGTCCTTGTGGCTGGGCACCTAAATTTTTTTGCAAGAAAATGGATTTGAAAGAAAATGGGTCAGAGCCCGATTGTGAAAATAGTTTAAAATACAACAAGTGCTTAATATCATTAAACAGTGAATATAAAATACATGATAGTGCGTGCACTCACATGAGTTTCTCACCTCTCAACTAATTGTGCACTCCTACGTACCCATACCCATTCTAGTTATTCCACTAACTAACTAGTCTAATTCAATATCTGATTTTACTATACTATTCATGGTTTCATTCCCAACTTCTTAATATAACTGAGAGTTTTACCTTTATTCCTCAGAATTAGTTTCAAAAATTACTAAGAGTTTTCACATTTTTAATTCTACAAAGATGTTACATTAATTCACACTTGTACTTATATAAAAAGTTCATTTCAATATTTCAGTATATCAATCTCATCATAAATTATACAATAATGGCACCCCTAGACTAAGTTGCGGTGCACACATACTCTGCTATCAAATCCTGGTACATCACGTACATAAGGACCACGTATTCTGAATCTCTCAGGAACCGTTTCGATAAGTAACAATCACACATAATGGAGGCGAACATAGTTCACATCACATGGGTCACTCACATACCTACGCTCCCATGATCAGCAGACTTATTAACTCCCCAATAAGTCATTCTCTGACCTATGTCCTCGAGGTACCAATCTAAATCCCCCGTAGGCACACAAATATTAGATGGCCCAGATCGAACGCCGACCTCCCGTGATAACAAGTATGGTAGGTATGTCATACACAAATAACCACATATACAAAGCATTCACCCATCTTAGATATCTCATAATATTAATAGAGGTATATTTTACATTCCTATACCGTCATTAATGTAGTACACTTAAAAGTCTCCAAAAAATATACATTATAGATTATCAACTCTTCTCACGTCACAAATTCAAGTACTTATATCCTAACCCATAGAAGTCACCCGATTTATTATATAATTCTAAGTTTTAATCCTCAACGCACTCTAATCTCACCACTATAATCATTAACCAAAAAGGGAGGAATAACACTCAATTAAATAAGTCTACGGGAAGTTCGAATCTAAAATCGGGCGTAAAAGACCATTCTATGAACTCGTTAAAAGTCTCGTTCGAACGACAGTTCGAACGAGTTTGTTCGAATGAATGGCTTCGAACGAACTATGAACTCGTTAGAAGGGGTATTGGAATCTTGTTAGAAGCTCGTTCGAACGACCTGGGTTGGTCTTCAAACGTGATGGCAGAGGACGCCCAGAAATTTTCCAACTTCGTTTTTCTTTATTTTTCTCTTCTCCAAATCCATCCTAAGATCATCCCAATAACGTTTTAATGTTTTGAAACTATTCTAAGTCACCCTAGGTCACTTCTTAACATATTTTTGGGGTCAACTCTTAATAATCAACATGCAATAATCATAAATCCCCAATTCTTGCCCTAAACCCTATGAACATGAACTCGGAATTTAATTGACTACCAAGACTCCTTATTAATCCGTTTTCAAATCATCAAAATTTATATTTTTGGGTATTAAATTTGTCCATAACCATTCTACATGCAATCCCTATCCAACATCATGAGTTTCACAACAATTCCAATGGGTTTTTCATTAAAACTTTCAAGACAAATACAGTTTCTACACTAAACATGGAGGAAATATTCAATGAAATTAATAACATCAAATACTTGCCTTAGATTTGTTCTTCAGATTTATTATCGATGATTCTAGGCTGAATTTCTCCTCTTCCTGGTCACAATCCCTTCCAAGATGATGGTGATAAAAGATGGTTTAGTTGTGGAACCTTTTTTAACCTCTTTCTAACTTCTCTCAAAACCCCCGTAGCCCACTCTCTTGTCTTTTACTGGTAATGGCCTTAATGGCCTCTCAAATAATATATAATTAACCCCTAAAATTCGTGGGTTTTAATTCCTAAATTTTAAAAATTACCAAAATACCCTTATGGGTTGTCGGTTTGGCTTAAAAGTGCCCCGGAACCCAAACTAAACTCCCGGCTAGTGTTTTCTGACTATTTCAACCCTTCCGGACATGTTGGCGCACTCAAAATGACCATTCGGTTGATAAAAATATAATTTACTTTTTAATTTAAATAAATTCATTCCTGACGCGACTGACACGCGCGTCCCAACTAAATTTACCCAAGTTGTCGTATTTCTGCCTCACGACAATTTTTAATATTTTCAATACTCATATATTACCATATATTCTGCGTAATATTTATTCTAACATCATAATCAAATACTAACTCACATCTTGCTAGTATTTACCTCCGGATTAATTTCCAAGTTAATTCTCATTTAATTCAATTATTCCATTAAATAAATATCAATAAAATTACGGGGTATTATAATAACTCGGGTTTCTTCGTAAAACCTACCCACATATCTTTCGCACCATGTATAATTCATATAAATGTTAGGAGCATCCATCTGTATAATTTTAAAGACAATATATATAGCTATGATGTTGTATGTAAATATTATTCTCCTACGTGGACCAATGATAAATAGACACCTATCCTTCTATGTGGTTGACCAACCACCTCGATCGGATTCAAAGATACTTATTCAGCTAGAAGCCCGACCAACTACAGAAAGCCAACCAACTGGAATACCAATAGTTACTATAATGGAATGCAAACCGGTATTGAATTCTAAGAGTTTCATTTATTGTACACATACCTAAACGCATATCAATTAAAAAGTTCTCCATCTCTAGAGTTTGACTCCCCTATAAATACAAATTAACCCTTAGCTTAAAGAAGAGCTTGAATCACTCATATGAACACCATATTGAGCTATTGTAAACTATGTGGAATAAAAACCAATAATGGACATAGGCAATTTTATAATTAAACCACTCTAAAAATCTTGTCTCTTGTGCGTGTGTGTGTGGGGGGGGGGGGGTTGAGTTACTTACCTTATTATTATCTGTGATTACAAATTTGGAGCTGGTACATTTTTAGACATCAACAGTTTGGAGACATATATGGGAATGTTTGTTTGTCATCGTTCTCTACCATTTGTTTCGTTTCTTTGCCTCTAATGAATGACTGATCCTGAAAATAGCTCTCGAAATGAAGACAATGTCGTCATTTTATCTTCTCCTTCTAGTGCGGAAAACTTATAGGGAATTATTATCAACCTTGCTAGAGGGCAAGAATCCATGAAAGAGTGTATCAAGCAGTTATCCTGCACTATGAAATCTAAGTCTTAAAATTCTAAAAGGGATATTCCACCACCACTAGCTAGATATGAAAGGAGATATCATTCTCATTCTTCTCATGATAGGTCATACCGTCGTGGTGAAACTTCTTCATTTCGGTCAACAGATTACTATGATTGTGGATATTTTTTCAAAGAAAGATCAAGTGTTTTTGAAAGGCTAAGTAGGGAGTATATTTTTTATCATTTCCCTAAGTAACAAGAGGACATCATAGGGAGCAGAAGCGTCGTCGTGAATACAAAGACCAAGTGTCTTTGAGAGGCTAAGTAGGGAGTCTAGTTTTGATTGTTTAGACCCCTGAGTAACTAGAGGACATCATAGGGAGCAGAAGCGTTATCGTGAATACAAAGAAGGATCTACAAGATCTAGGGCAAGTATAAGGGGATCTGTGCATGTCGAGCAGACCTTTTAGAAGGAGAGTTCATCACATAGGCATAATAAAGCCACTACCTCGGCCAAGTCTAATAGAGAAGAGCATTCCTGGAATGGATCCATGTAGATATTGGAAGTATGACTAGGGGAAATGGCCAAGACCAAGAATACACTGCAATGGAGTTTCATAAAAAAAATCACCTTTCATCCAGGCAATTTTGGAATACCCCACACCTTCAAAGTTCAAGCCACCAGTGGTCACTCCCAAGTATGATGGAAAAACTAATCCAGTCCTTCATATAGAGAAATATCAAGCTACTACCGACATCTACTCAGTTCCCGATGAAATTAGATGTAGAGTTTTCTCCAGTTCCATAACTGGACCAACCCAAATCTGTTATAATAATCTCCCAAGAGGTAAAATCCCTAGCTTTCATCAATTAGCTGAATTATTCATAGATAACTTTTATTTTGAGGTTAAACCAATCAAGAGTGTTACTCATCTCTTGACTGTGTGACAAAAGCCCAGAGAAAGCACTATATAATATATTACATGTTTTAATAATGAAAAATAAGAGGTGGGGGACTACGAGGAGAAAAAAACCATTATTGCACTTATGAGTGGGTTACTCCCTAAATATCTCTACTATGATTTAGCGAATAATCCACCCAAAACCATGACAGAGTTAATGGCTAAAGCTAGAAAAATTTTGAGGAAGCTATGGCAGCCAAGGAAGCTCCTGAGACCAAGGGTGAAGGTCAAACAAATATTTCAAATACTTTCTTTTAAGAAGGATCAGAAAGATAAGAAGCTATATCGGATTAAGAAGTATGATGAATATACTCTTATCAATAAGGGTGTTCACCATATCCTAGAGGAGATAAAAGGGAAGGGATAATTGAATTGGCCTGGAAAGTTGAATACACCTCCCAACAAGAGGGATACATCCAAGTATTGTGATTTTCATAGAGATCATGGGCAGAACACCAACAACTGCATTACGCTAAAGAATAAGATTAAAAAACTTATTCGATGGGGAAAACTAAGAAAGTTTTTTTATCATAATGGCAACTGAGATTATCAGAGGAGGTCTGAATCTCTAGCTCGAGCAAGGGAAGAAAATAAAAGGGCACGAAACAATGATTTTAAAGAAGATCCAAACTTACCAAAGAAATCTGATGAGCTAGAAGTGGAGGTTGGCATGATATCCTTTAGATACCACTTCATTGCAGGAGGAGACGCATGAGGATATGCAAATTCCAAAAGTAAAGCTTACTTAAATGAAGCTAAGGCCTACCCAACTGTTAAAGAGATTGATATGATTGAAACCAGTGATATTCAACAAGGAAAGTCAAGAGAGACAGATTATTGATTGTATTCTACAAGAATGATTTGAGTGGGGTCCTTTAACCTCATGACGATCCATTAGTTATCACATACAGAGTTCATCATGGTATAGTCACAAAGATTTTGGTTGATAATGGGAGTTCTGCTGATGCAATGTTCTACAGCTATTTCGAAAGCATAGGGTTGAAGAACAGTACGTTAGAACCATACCATAGACCTCTCATTGGATTTACAGGAGAGAAAGTATACCCATTGAGAACCATAAAGGTAGAAGTCTTGGTTGCCACTTGGCCGGTGAGCAGAAAAAGAAAGATTTTATTTCTTTGTGTTAGACAAAAATATCCGGTCAACTTATAATATCATCATTGGAAGAGTGAATATAAAGCAGTTCGAGACTGTGCCATCTATAGTGCATTAATGCATGAAATTTCTGCCAAATTATGGGGCTGGTGTAGTAAATGTAAATAAGAAGGAATCTAGGGAATGTTATTATACTTCATTCGACCAATAATAAATCTAAATGAAAGATACAATGGGTTTCCACATTAACACTTTGGATCCTCAAGAAGAAGAGGAGTTGGTAAAAGGTAAAGTTGTGGAAGAAACATAAACTGTTATTCTAGATGGTGAGAAACCAAAAAGAACCACCCAAATCGGTTCTAGGTTATCTCCCTCTCTCAAACATGAATTGATCAAATTCCTCAGAGAAAGGAAAAACGTGTTCACCTGAGTCATGACGATATGCCAGGGATTGATGCAAACTTCCTTTGCCATGAGCTTTATATATGCCAGATGATAAGTTTGATTAAGAAAAAGAGGAGAGTATTTAGTCCTAAGACGAATATGTCAATTTAGAAGAAGGTAAAAAAATTACAATGATCACAATTTATTGAAGATTTCAAGTACCGTAGTTGGTTGGATAATGTAGTAATGGTCAAGATGAAAAATAATAAATGATGCATGTGTGTAGATTTTACTAATCTCAATAAAACATGTCTAAAAGATCATTTACCTTTGCTTTAGATTGATCAACTGGTTGATGCTATAAAAGGCCATGAGTCACTCAACTTTGTGGATGCTTATTACGGATATAATCATATTAAGATGAAACCTAAAGACAAGGAGAGCACTTCCTTTATTACTAATTGAGGAACATATTGTTACAATGTCATGCCCTTTGGGTTGAAAAACACTAGATCTACCAACCAGAGACAGGTGAACAAGGTTTTTAAATGACCAAATTGGAAAAAAATATGTAATTATACATAGATGATATGATCACCAAGAGTAAACATGTTGTCGACTACATTGTAGACTTGGCTCAAACCTTTATTCAGCTGGAAAAGCATCAGATGAAGCTCAACCTAACTAAATGTATCTTCAGAGTACATGAGGGAATGTTCCTAAGTTACATTATCAATGAAAGAGGAATATAAGCAAGCCCTAAGAAGATTAAGGCCTTGCTTCAAATTTAGTCCCTGATCAACAAGAAAGAAATTCAAAAATTGACAGGAAGAGTAGCTGCCTTGAATCGTTTTGTCTCCCAAGCAGCTGATAAATGTATTTATTTATTTAGTTAAGGTTCTTCAAAAGGCCTTTGAGTGGCATGACGAATATGAGAAAGATTTTTTAGAGTTGAAGAAGTATTGGGGCTCTCCCCCACTCCTTTCCGGGCCAATTTTCGAAGAAAAACTATATTTATACTTGGCTATTTTAGAGTCAACTGTCAGTTCGGCCTTGATACGACTAGATGGAGGAATTTGAAGTATAGTATATTATATTAGCAAGTCATTTCAAGGAGCAAAAATCAGATATCCATGCCTGGAGAAGTTATTCCTAACTCTTATTAAAACCTGTAGGAGGATAAGTCCATACTTTCGAGCTCGCACCATTGTAGTCTACAAGAATTTGTCTTTGCGACAAGTGATCAAGGGTGAAAGTAGCGCGTGTCAAGACACTAATTTTTGTTTTAGTTTCACCTCCTCAATACAAAAACCTAAACTTATGACTACACTCAACGGGTGAGTATAGCGGCCAAGTCCGGGTATCGAAAAATCCACAGAGACGAGTTTCTAGAATTAATAGGATTTAATATTCCTAAATAAAAGTGTAAAAGGTAAATATGAATAAAAAGGAAAAGATGCAAAATGGGTAAGATTAATCTAGGCGAGTGTACTTAAACTAGATTAACAAAGAGAGTAAAACTATAGGTTGCGTCGAATATCCCTCACCCGAGTTAATTAGTACAAAATGGTTACATGGGTCGACGAGTTATTAAGACTGTGTCTCGTTTTGACAGTTAATTAAACCAAGGTCTGTCACACCCCTAAATTCACATAAAAGTCTAATAAGATTTTGGCGTCAACAAATACCTCGAAAATTACGCATGCAAGGTCGTAAGCACGAAACATACATGATATTCCCTATCAAATCTCCTAGGCGTCATAACTAGGACAACGCACCAGAAATAGACCCGTAAACTCCATCACCAAAATAAAGAAACACATTAACCCGAAATGAGTTCGATCCGACACAACCTAGACTAACTTAGCTAGAAAGCATGATAAAAATGTGGTAAATAAACGGGTAAATAAACACAATAAATTTATACTAGAAAGCAACTAAATGAAAGCATGTAAATAAAGCATGTGAACTAAATTAGAAAGGAAGAATAAAGGAAATACAACTTATATTAATGGAGAGGGAAGATGAAAGTACCAATTACAAACCCTAATGGGTGTCAAACCAAGAGAGAAATTAAGATTGAGCTCTCAACCCCCAAACCCTAAGCTAAAATAACCTAAAACGAATTATATATGATATTTACAACAAAAATGGTTTATATAGTAAGTGGAATGAAATTAAAAAAAAAAAAGGAAAAGAAAAAAAAGGAAAAATAGCAGCTGGAAATAGGGGATCGATCGATCGATACCTTTGATCGATCAATCGATGGTTGAAACCTAATCCCACTGTCTCAGCTCGTAGGCAAAAACTGTAGGATCGATCAATCGATCGATCAAAGCAGGTCTGCAGCTTTTCCTCCTGTTTTGGTTGGTTTTCTCTTCCGATAAAATTGTCGTAACTTCTTCGTTAAGAATCGGAATCGTGCAGCGTTTGTGGCCACGCGAAGCTTGCAAGGAGGGATACAACTTTCGTGTAGATGTCGATCCAGGTGTCCAAACTATGAATTGATCGAATTTCCCTTACTCGTGCGATTGCGTACAAAAATTAGCCGAAATGCATCCGAACTTCACACTTAGTACCTAAATACCTACAAAAGCCCAATTATACCTCATATAGCATGTTAACAATATAAAACCGAGGTTCTCTAGTTAACGGGCTTACATATAGAGATTACGGCACTTGAGGGGGCTAAAATGCGTAGGTTCGAGGGATGAAATACACAATATTTGTGTATTATCACACCCCTTAACTTACACATTTCTAGTCCATAGCAATGAAATAGGATGCAACAAGAACTACAATCAAACTAAAAGTAGGAGATAGTACAAAAGTATGGTATAAAATCATAAGGCCACTTTCGCGGGCGATTCGATTGCATTTAGCATATGCAATAAGCCGTTAAACCCTAGGTTATCCTAGTGAACGAGTGTCGTCTCGTGAGGGTTTTCAGGGATGAAAACCCACAAACATCATACGGTTTCCTCAAAATATGACCAATCACATGCGACACACCCAACAATAGTGAAAAAGATTTCATACACATTATTAGCACAATGAATGAATTCACATAAAAGTCCGTATTATTAATATTATAGAATAAACTTTGTTAAATTGAAACCTTAAAATGTGGGAGGGCAGCGAGCACATGCAAAGTGTGATTTGGCAAAAACTTACATAAATCGGATACTAAATAAAGCAATCATATATTCAATCCTCATGGGCATTACACTCATCAAGTCAATTCACTAGAAACGGGGAGTTAACACACGGAACATGCGGGCATAAAGTGTAAATGTAAGTGGAAACTAGGCTGCACACATGAAGAACGCTATATGTAAAATGAAAAATTGTAATCTCAATGAAAGATACCCTCATTAAAGGCGAAATGCATTTTCACAGATTATAAAAACTATTATGACTTTTAAATTAAATTCACCCTAAGATCACATAGGACTTTATAGGGTTGTAATGTAGGCTAGGATAGGGTACGAAACAAAGGACATGTATGTACGGGTTCAAAGTGTTCGGGGATGAAACTCAGGATAATGGGAAGAATGCGGGAAATATCAAAATTGGAAAACGAGTTCCAAACCAAGCATTAAATGTATGAATTGGAGAGCGATAAAAGCTTATTGAACTATGTAAAACATTTACAACTTTCTCTTTCTTTTCTTTACTTCTTTTTCTCATTTTTGTCTTTTGTTTTCTTTTGCTTTTTACTTTCTCTTTTTCTTCAGTTTTTCTTTTCTTTCTTTTCTTTACTTTTCATACTCATATGCCTAAATTTCAACCACACTACGAAACATCATTCAATCCCAAGCAACATTCCAAACAAAGGCATGGAAGGTAATATGTATGGTTTATAACTCCAATTTAGAGTTGGTTATGGGATGTGGGTTATGAAACGAAGGGCTATATTAAGGCCCAAAGGGGTTGACGAGGGTAAATATATTAGGTGAGGTCAAGGTCAATATGGGTAATATAACAAAGATGGTCTATGATCATTTCCCAAAATTTACGCAATTCTCGAGTCAAAACAAACTTTAAAAATCATGCCCAAGTAATACATTTCAAGAATGAACTCAATTAATGAACGATCAATGTAAGAAAAAAGATATTACCAACGACTGTAACAGTTTCGAAGAGGAAAGAGAAGTGTATAACACTCACAAATGACGAAAGGTACAAAGCTTACTCGGTAAGTATATACAATGCAACAAAAGATTACCGAGTTATAAAAATCTTAAACCAAATCAATAGAACAAGAAAAGTGCATGTGCTCGTGGGATTAAAGTTTAATTCATGAAGTTATTCACAATATCAGTGATATATGGACTAAAGTCTAATAACTTATCAAATCAAGAACATGCATTGTTGAGTTGTCTATCGGATCGGGAAATTATTGAAATTTATTATCGGAAACAAAGGCAAAATGCCCAATAAAGGAGAAAAAAGAAAGAAAATCTTTTTGAAAATTTTAATTTTTCTAAGAAAAGCATACTAAATAACTAATAGGTGAGAAAAAACATGGACTAACAAAAAAAAATGGATATAATACCCCACACCCCCAACTTAAAACTTGACATTGTCCTCAATGTGAATTAAGAACAAAGTTAAAGAGAGGAAAATAATGATATTACCCAAAATTGGAGCGATCCACATAAGAACCAGTCCAAAGAATCTACAAAACACGTTAGTACCCCGCATAGCAAAAACAAATAACAAAAAGTTTAATTACACTAGACTAAATTAAAAAGGAAAGAAAAACTAAAGAAAGAACTAATAAAAAGCTAACTATATACAATCTACTATTTAGGCTTCACACTAACTGTACACTAGAAGTATAAATAGTTGACGGTCCAACGCAAAAACGATTTGACTTTGGAGGGTGACCGTTGTACCTTCACTCTCAAGCATGCTGTTTGAAAAATAAGGATTTCGTTTGAACAACGGAAGGCATGTGTAAGGCGAAAGAAATGAACCATCGCCAAATAAAAGTTTTGGAGGGACGATGGGGGATTTGGATTGAACGGGTGATAAAAACATGTGGGGACCGAGAAAAGCAGAATATCCTCCCAAAGATTTAGCAAGCAGAATGGGAGGTGGCGCACACGAGGGCAAAGATGCCTTCATGGAAAGAAACTCGAGCAAGTACTTCTCGTCGGTGAAAGGGTTGAACATTTTAAAGGTTGGCACTGATTCATCTGTTACTTATGACGGTGTGATAATAGAGAAAGAAAAGGTGGAGGAAAGAAATTCAAACTCAAGAGATGAGTTATCATCACTCAAAGTTGGAATTTCAAAGGAGGTAGGCTCATTTTCAATGAAACGTTGTTCTTTGGGATCCAAAGAGGAAATAATTTCATTACAAATAGATACTACATCCGTTTCATCCTCGCTTTCATTCTCAATTAAAAGATGGGCCAAGTGATGAATGGTTTGTTCCGATTTAGGCACAAAGTCCTTAATTGGTTCAAAATATTCCTCGACTTCAAAAGTCTCGGAAGAGAAACCATCGTCGGATTCGAATAATAAATACAAGTCTTCATCCCAACAACGATTTCTTCCGGATAACGTTCTTCATACCTCTCATTCTCAAGCATGAGCAAACCCTCGCTGAATGTCATAGGCCGAGGTGCGGATTCTTGAAAATGAGGAGTTTGAAAATCATTATCGGCACTAAAGTTAAATTCATTATTATAGGAATTTTTGAAACTATTGCAATTTGTTTCAAAATTCTTATTATAAGGAATTAGAGACCCAAAATCATTATCCTCCTCCTCAAAATACAGGCACTCCAAAGCTTGACTTTTGTAATACTCGCCCAAAGTCATTTTAGATGTTGTAATTTTTTGGGATTCTAAGTATTGACCAAAAGTCAAATGTTTGTGAGAATTTTGAGAATTATCATAATGATTACCGAAATAATTGGAATAAGACATGCTTACCCCAAAAATGGCTCAAAGTGGCGAATTCTACAAAGTATATGCGCGCGCAAGAAATTCGAGCCTTTCTAGAGGATTAAATGTAGAAGTCCTACAAAAATGTTAGGTAAAAAATACAAATAGAAAGAAAAATATTACGAAATACTAAATCAAATAAATTCTAAAACAAACTCATCCCCAACAACGGCGCCATTTTGATCAACGGTGATAAGTAGCGCGTGTCAAGACGCTAATCGTTGTTTTCGTTTCACCTGCTCAATACAAAAATCTAAACTTACGACTACACTCAACGGGTGAGTATAGCGGCCAAGTCCGGGTATCGAAAAATCCACAGAGACGAGTTGTTAGAACCTATAGGATTTAATATTCCTAAATAAAAGTGTAAAAGGTAAATATGAACAAAAAGGAAAAGATGAAAAAAGGGAAAGATTAATCTAGGCGAGTGTATTTAAACTAGATTAACAAAGCGAGTAAAACTATAGGTTGCGTCGAATATCCCTCACCCGAGTTAATTAGTATAAAATGGTTACATGGGTCGACGAGTTATTAAGACTGCATCTCGTTTTGATAGTTAATTAAACCAAGAGTTGTCACACCCCTAAATTCGTAAAAAAGTCTAATAAGATTTTGGCATGAATAAATACCCCGAAAATTATGCATGCAAGGTCGTAAGTACGGAACATACATGATATGCCCCATCAAATATCCTAGGCGTAATAACTAGGAAAACATACCCGAAATAGACACGTAAACCACATCACCAAAGCAAAGCAACACATCAACCTGAAATGAGTTTGATTTGACACAACTAGACTAACGTAGCTAGAAAGCATGATAAAAACGCGATAAATAAACGCAATAAATCTACACTAGAAAGAAACTAAATAAAACAATGTAAACAAAATTAGAAAGCAAGAATAAAGAAAATACAACTTATATTAATGGAGAGGGAAGATGAAAGTACCAATTACAAACCATAATGGGTGTCAAACCAAGAGAGAAATGAAGATTGAGCTCTCAACCCCCAAACCCTAAGCTAAACTAACCTAAAATAAATTATATCTAATATTTACAACAAAATGGTTTATATAGTTAGTGGAATTAAATTTGGAAAAGAAAAGGAAAAAGAAAAGAAAAGGCAAAATATCAATTGGAAGCAGGGGATCGATCGATCGATCCCTTTGATCGATCGATCGATCGTTGAAAACTAAGCCCACTGTCTCAGCTCGAAGAAAAAAACTGAATGATCGATTGATCGATCCTTTTGATCGATTGATCGATCAAAGCAGGTCTGCAGCTTTTCCTCCTATTTTGGTTGGCTTTCTCTTCCGATAAAATCGTCGTAACTTATTCATTAGGGATCGGAATTGCGCACCATTTATGGCCACGCGAAGCTTACAAGGAGTGATACAAATTCTGTGTAGATGTCGGGCCAGGTTCCCAAATTGTGAATTGACCAAATTTCCCTTGCGCGTGTGATTGCGTACAAAAATTAGACGGAATGCACCCGAACTTCACACTTAATACCTAAATACCTAAAAAATCCCAATTGTACCTCATATAGCATGTTAACAGTATAAAAATGAGGTTGTCTGGTTAACGGTCTTAAATATAGAGATTAAGGCCCTCGAGGGGGCTAAAATGCGTAGGTTCGAGGGATATTTGTGTATTATCAACAAGCACTTCATAAATCAGAAAAGTTTGGGAGGTTAATGTCTTGGGTAGTTGAATTGGGAGAATATAAAAAAATTTATGAACCCAGAGTTGCCATAAAAGGTCAAGCAGTGGCATACTTTATTACCGAATGACATATGCAGAGGAGCAACCTAGCCCGCGTTTGCCTGTCGAATAGACTTCTGCAGAAGAAAGCTTAACCCCAAAGAAAACAGAGACTGTGACAAATCAACCTAATTCATCTGTTGCTCAAGAAAGGGTTAATTAAAGCAAGAAGATGTTCAAGCATGGAGTACTAGCAGAAGAAGAGTTCTTTAATGACATTCCAATTTTCTAGTTATTTGTAGATGGATCCTCATGTTCTCTTATAAGTGGAGTAGGTCTCATCATTAACATTTCAAATAATTTGGATGTGGAATATGCTCTGAGATTACAATTCAAGGCTTCCAATAATGAGGCAGAAAATGAATCATTGTTCAGAGGACTAGACCTGCTTTGATCACTTGGTGCTAACCAGGTATTGGTATATAGCGATTCTCAGCTAATTGTTAGTCAAATGTAGTAAGTTTATGGCATTAAAGGGTAAACTATTATGAGATATCATAGAAAATCCATGGAGGTTGGTTCTCTATTTACTTTATCCTAGATAGTGAGGTTTCCCAAAATATAAAATGCCTAAGCAGATGCTCTTTCTTGGCTAGCTTTAGCAATTCAAAAGAACTAAGGCAAACAATCCCAGTGAAAATTATCGCCCATATAATCATTGATGGAATGGAGATCAATGTCATCTCCGTGGAATTAGGACTTTCATGGATGGAAACAATCTATAAATACATTGAAAGAAGAACATTATTGTCCTATCAGAAAGAAGCTAAAATGATGAGCTACAAAGTAGCTAATTACGTATTGGAGAAAGGTGTTTTATATTGACGAGGGTACACTATTTTCTTACTTCGTTGTGCTAATCCTAACAAAGTGAATGATTTGAACAAAGAAGTGAATGAAACCTCATGTAGAGCTCACACAGCTAGGAGGTCTCTAAGACAACGGATAGCTATACAAGGTTACTACTTGCCGACGATAAAATTAGTTTCTGTTACTTTCATTAAAAAGTATAATAAATGTCAGAATTTTGCTACCATCTGTAGATAGAACATTCTAAAAACCCCTAAGTCTCACCTTAGGTTCTTAGCACCTCTTCATTTCACTTCAAACCCTAGGTCTCACTCTAAGCACCGATCTAGAGGCCATCAGCGCTCCCAGGCCCTGTTTGACTCCTGTCAACTCAATCATTAGAGTGAAAGATCTTTGAATCCTCAAATGGATATGAATCCCCTTTCCAACGATCCACCCCATGCATGAATCGGCATAACGGTTTGGACGAACAAACTATTTTACTACCAAAAATCAATTCAGAGATCACTAGCACTCCCGAGTCCCGATTTAACCCAAAAAACTCCATTGTCAGAGCGAAAGATCCTTAAAACTTCTAAGGGCATTGAAACCCCTTTCCAACGGTCCACCCCATGCACGAAATAGAATTACCATTCGGACGAACAATCAGTTTTTCCCAAAAATTAATCGTGAGGCGACTTGTTTCTCCCGGTCTCTATTTGACCAAAATTAACTCTTCAGGTCGAATGATATTGAATGAATCATCTAAGGGCTCTGAATACCTTTTCCAACGGTCCACCCTGTCAGTGATTCTAACTTACGACATGCACGAATGATCCTTTTTACCCCGAACTGAGAAAAAATCTTTAGAATATTGAAGTGCAACTCCTAACCTTTATAACAGTTTGCCACGTACACGATTCTTACTTTCCATGCGGACTAACGATCCATTCCATCTGGCAATCTCCAGTCCAAAGGACCGACGTGCACTTCTAAGCTACATTTGACCCAAAGTCAACTCCCGAACCTCGGGGCGGTTCAATTACTCTTAGAGGTCTCTTAATTACCTTTATAATGATATGTCCCGTGCACGATTTGAATTATTGTATTAAGTTATACAACCATTTTTCTAGAAAAATCTACACAAGACTACCATTTGACAGGTCCAATCCCCTGCCTATCAGCAGTGTGTCTAGGGTCACTTATCGATGGGCAGAACAAGGGCAATGTTGATCGATAACCCCCTAACCCTATAAACGGAGGAAATGACCTCACTACCAGGACACCAAGACCAGATATCCATCAGCATAAGTGATTTCAACAACATTCTCTCGAAATCAACGAAGTTCCTCTATGTGAAGTTTCATTCCCATCCTTTTCATAACAAATTTAGCAAAATATCATTCTCTCTCATCCAACATCCATCTCACATTCAAGGGAGTTCATCCAAGATCAAAGATCAAGGTTCAAAAAAGGTCCAATTCCTTCACTCTCTCTTTAATTTTCTTATTTTTTCATAAATTTCATTAGATTCATAATCTAGTTCTTACTTCATTTCATACACATTAATATCTACATTTTTATTAGTATATTGTACACACTTTATTTTCCATAAAAAACAAAACAAAAAAAGAGGGTTACACCCATAAATCTTGAACGGGATTATTCATCACACTTTTTAAAACTAAAACATATTTTTCTATACACACATATAATAAAATCCCGATCGGATCTATGGGATAAACCCCACTCCCCATGCCGCATCAGAAATATGTGGACTTTAATGACTTTATAGGCTACTTAGGCATTTGAGATTAAACCCTGAGAATCGAGTCCATTTTTTCCAATTTTCCAATATTCCTAAATCCCCCATCTTCATCATATTCTTGCATTAATATACATATTATGTCTATTAGCGCTTCATCCAATAGATATCGTCGTTTCATAATAATTATTAGTATCGCGATAAACACATAAATAATATTTTATTTATATATCATTTTGGGTACATTCCTATGGATGTCCTCACGCTACCTTTCCCATGGTATGAGTTGAACGATTCCAATATCCATTATATATAGACGCACACACACTTTACGGAGAAATAAAGGAAAATAATAACACAAGACCATAAGAGACCAAAAAGGCGGGATGGGTGCCTAACGCCTTCCCATTCCGTAACATAGCCCCCGAACCTCCTAATTATTTGCTTCGTATGCATTAGTTTTTCTTCGATGCCGCTCTCTCAAGAGGACAACTTGTTCTTTTGCCTGTTTTGGGCAAAATAGGTTGGCGACTCCATCTCTTTACATTTACACCACACCAACGATGACCAAAGCATTCCTAAGGTAAAAAAGGGGCACGAGACTTTTTCGAATCCCCACCTCGACCTGTGATCTAGGTCAGGATGGCCATAGTGGCGACTCCACTGGGGAAGTTTTTCATAAGTGGGATAGACTTTGTTTGCATGGATGTTTTGTTTTCTTATGTGGGTATGCACCTACCTGTATGTACCCTTTTCTCTAATCTATTAGTTCTTACTCATATATACCTTATGATTGTATCACTATTGACTCGCACACTTGTAGAAATTATCCATGTAAACTTCACACCACGTTCACCTAGGATCACTTGCATCCCCATATTGCACACAT
Organism: Sambucus nigra; assembly: GCA_949130495.1. Classification (NCBI taxonomy): domain Eukaryota; kingdom Viridiplantae; phylum Streptophyta; class Magnoliopsida; order Dipsacales; family Adoxaceae; genus Sambucus; species Sambucus nigra. The sequence goes on from OX422220.1 coordinate 86,570,672, forward strand.
AACTTATAAACCCATGCTTAGGTGTCACACATCTACACATATCACACTTGTATATATCCATGCTCACTCAAAGTTATCACACACTACTTTTAGTTGGTCCATGCTTAGGTTCACTACCACACACTCACTTGTAGATATTCACACATCACTCCCTTTCACATATCCATGCTTAGTATAAATTTACTTCCTTGTACATTATCCCCTACTTGACATGATGCTCATTAATAAAAATATTCTCTCCATAAGGTACTAATCAAGAATCATGCATATAGAACACTACATCACCAAAGAGCATTGCTATTGACCAAATTTTGTCCGTAACTAGGGGGTCACTTTATGATGGGCACTGGTCCGGCAGGGCGCAGTTAGCCTATGCGATATGACTCTCACCTTCTATTGGCCAAGTACATTCGACATATATCGAACGGTTCCCCCTCGCATCGTACCGCTTGATCGAAGTCATGTCGGGAGGAATATCTTAGGGAACTCATTCACGTACATCGAGTATATCGAATTCTCTCTCATGCGTATTGTCCCCACAAGGTATATAGTGAGGCAATTCACGTACACTCAGGTATATCAAATGGCTTTCTACACGTAGCGATTACCCTCAAAAGCAAGACGTATATCGTGAAAGTCATTCCAAAGGTCCGAACACCTTCCAATTAACCACACAACTTCATACTTTCATATAGGTGTCAACCCTAGGGCACTCATAATTAGTTTGTCGGTTTTAACCTGAAACTCTACCGAAATGCCGGGTCGACATGGCGCCCAAATTTTTGGGCTATTTTTTTAAAATGGTACCTTGTGTGACACCCCGCCTAATTAATCCCGGGTGATTAGTCCTAAATCAAGTTAGAACAGGATTCTCATTTGGTCCATTCTTAGCATCACTGTCGTCTTATTTAATTACTAACCACCTAAGTGAGAAAATAGACTGGTGCTAATTTATCTTTCATTATTTAAACAAAAAACCATGCGGATAATAAAACAATATAACAATCACAGATAACTGAAATAATCACCCACAAGTAAAAGTAATTAACCGAATAAACCATCGGTCCAAATAATAAATCCCGTAAAGACAAGAATGAACTCCCAACAAGTCTACTACAAATAAATGGAACGTGAGCAACATGCTCGAATAACTAATCATGAATTTCTACATTAAGAATGAAGAATGAGGCGTCTATCAAAGCCCCGCAACATCCACATATGCTGCAGCAACGGATCCCTGGAATTGAGTCAAGGCAGACGTCCCTGTGGCTGGACACCTAAAAGGGTTTTTTAAAGTTTTTATAGCAAGGGTTAGTACCCAAAAACATTTGAAAAATATTTAACAAATGATTAACTTGCAGTAATAAATAAATATGCATGCTCTTCATACTTTAGTTAGTATCGCACTCTCTTGAGGACTTCCTTACCCCTCCTCTAATGTACACTACTAACGCTTTAATTAAATTACCTAGTTATTCATCTCATGACTAGATAATTAACAAAGTTCCTTTATACCCACCCTACTCTAACTGAGTATGTAGTGATTATGATTTTTAAGTTATTAGTAACATCAACTTAACTAAATCATTTAAATTCATATAACTTCTACACTTGTTATACATGTGAATTAACTCATATTTTTCATTAATAACCCGTATTTGATTAATTATCCAATTATATACTTATAATCATATTTCAGCATTCACAATCATACCGTAATATATATAACAACTTGCATTCTCCCGAGAAAAATACTCCCGGAATGTAAATTATATAAAGTGCTATCCCACTAAAATCACATAGCCTAGTTATCCCAAGTCAGAATTTTCACACCAACTTGATAAAAATAAATAATTGGAGGCGGTCATATTCCTTCCCTGAAAGTGAGATGTCCCTCACCCATATAATGGACGCTATGACCTCGGGAATATACTCACCCTACTCCTCAAGCTAGGGGATTCATCCACTACGAGCAACCTCTCCCTAAAGCACTATAGTATAAAATATCTAATCACTGATATTAATTATGCACACCACATATATATATACTATCGCCTCCGTATATATATAAATATAAAAGTCCCGGCTATACCGTTCGCTAAATCCGTAACATAAGCCTATTAAAATTATTAAGAGTTTATGGTCCAACTCTAAACATTAATTAAATTGCACCTTAATTAATTAAGTTATTTTTGGTGTCGCCCCCACCATAAATTTGGACTTACTCTCGTAGCCCAAAATAAATTTACCCGAGTCAAAATTCCCGACTCTAATTTATTAGCCTCAAACCCTAATTAATTTATCTACCATTAATTAGATTTAAACACATGTATTTAATTTCTCAATAATTAATTACATAAGATTTTCATATGAATTTCCCCTCTTATATAACTAACTGGCAAAACTGCCAAAATCTGGCGACTGTCGATCGATCGACCCCAGATCGTCGATCGATCGATCGAACAGGTCTTCGTCTTCTTCGTGAAGACAGGGCAGCCATGGACGGATTTTCTTAAACCCTAATCTCTTCTAACATGAATTTTAAGCCTTCTTAACACCAGTACATATTAGAAACCTTATTAGGATTCCCCAGAAAGTCCACAACAATCATCAATTCGTCCATAAACTACTGATTCATAATTTTGGGAAAAAAATCTATCTTTATCCTTAAACACATTTACACTCCAAATTTCTTCATCAAAATCGTTCTAATTTATCCGGATATCATTCTAACAGATACACATCAATATTCCAATATCAGATTTTACAGAAATCCTCATAAATTCTGGCAAATCAGATTAATGTTTTCTTTTGTATTATCAAAACCCCATGTTTATGCCATGAAACCCCAAAATGAATTTTAATTCATTACATCACGCAAATATGAATTGAAAGACAGATTTAATGCTATTGCAAGTTATTCACTTGCCTTAGGTTTCGTAGTGTCTGAATTTGAGATGGACTCCAAGGTTGAAGATGATCTTAGTTGGTTCTTTTGAGATCCCCAAATGGCTTTGGCTGCTGTTAGGGTTTTCTAACCCTTAATTTCTTTTCTCTAATTAAACTCAGCCATGCCCTTACTTCTTTTTATCAGGTGAATTACCCAATTCCCGTTTTTTGACTAATGGGACAAGCCCAAGTGACCTAAATGCCCCCGAGTGGGCCCGACTATGACTAAAAATGTCCCGTGACCCGTTTACTACCCCCGGGTACACTTTTCCGACTATCTCGGCCCATCCGAACTCAACTGTACACTCAGAATTTGCATCCGAATCAATTTATAAAAATACTTATCCCCCACCCAATATAGTCTATACCGACTTCCGGATGTGATAAGTACATACCTCGTCATTAATACTCGAAACGACGTAATTACATTATTACTATTCACTTAGTAAATAAATTTCCCTAAATATTAACCATTCAATCCCAGATTAATATTTATATATTATTTTACCATAATTACTTCATTAAATTACAACACACTTAGTAATTTAGAATTTCCGAATTAATTAAATTTTAAATGTACCAAAAATACGGGGTGTTACATACTCCCCCCCTTACAAAGGAATTTCGTCCCCGAAATTAGATCGTACCTGCGGTGAAAAGCTCTGGATATTGTTCTCGCATATCCTCCTCCCGCTCCCAGGTAGACTCGTCAACATTGTGATGACCCCACTGTACTCTAACCAATGGAACAACCTTGGATCACAATTTCCGCTCACTATGATCCAGAATAGCTACCGGCCTCTCCTTATACGAGATGTCTGGCTGTACGTCGATCTCCTCGAGTTGAATGTGCCAAAAGGCTCTCTCGCTCCTTCGATATTTCTTCAGCGATGCCACATGGAATACATCGTGTATCCGCTGAAGATGTTCTTGTAATCCAAGCTTATACGCCACCGGTCCCACCCTCTCAATAATAGGGAAAGGTCCTACGTACCGCGGTGCTAACTTACCCTTCTTGCCGAACCTCATCACCCCTTTCATAGGGGATACCCGGACTAAAACCTGGTCCCCAACTTCTAGCTCCACATGTCTTCGAGAAGCATCAGCATAACTTTTCTGCCTGTCCTGAGCTATCCGAATCCTTCCTCGAATCAACTCTATCTTGGCAGATGTCTCCTGGACAATTTTCGGCCCCAAGAGTTTGTTTTCCCCCACCTCTAACCAACAAGCGGGCGAACGACAAGGTCTCCCGTACAGTGCCTCAAACGGTGCCATGCCAATCGTGAATTGGTAAGAGTTGTTATACGCAAACTCTACCAAAGGAAGATATTTCTCCCATCCTCCCCCGAAGTCCAAAATGCACATTCTGAGCATGTCTTCTAGCATCTGATTAACTCTCTCAGTCTGTCCGTCAGTCTGTGGGTGATACGCTGTACTCAAGCGTAACTCCGTTCCCATTGCCTCCTGAAAGCTCTGCCAAAAGTGGGCGACAAAGATTTTGTCTCGGTCGGATATAATATTTATTGGTACCCCATGTAGCTTAACAATCTCTGCTATGAATAGCTGTGCATAACGCATCGTCTCAAAGTCTGTGCGTACCGGTAAAAAGTGGGCCACCTTAGTCAACCGATCCACAATAACCCATATGGAGTCGTGACCCCTCTGCGATAACGGTAACCCTGTGATGAAGTCCATGGATATGCTCTCCCACTTCCACACGGGAATTTCTAACGGCTGTAGCATCCCTGATGGTCTCTGGTGGTCAACCTTCACAAGCTGACACGTGGCACATTTCGAAATAAACTCCGCTATGTCCCGTTTCATCCCTGTCCACCAATACTGCCTCCTCATATCTTGGTACATTTTATCCCCACCGGGATGTACCGCAAATTTCGAACCATGGGATTCTGTCATAACAGCGTGCCTCAAATCCTCATCCTCTGGCACCATTAACCTCCCATTAAAGCGTAGGCCTCCTTCTGAGCTAATTGAGTAACCCTCTGCTCCCTCAGCTAACAACTGTCCCGCCCTATCTCGTTAAATCTGATCCTCTGCCTGAGCCTTCACAACTCGCATAATGATCTCGGGTGTGATGGATAATGCTGACATGCAAGCCTTGGCTACGTCATCCTCATATCGAAGCTCTCTCCACTTCGCTTTCCATACTTCCGATATCTCCCCAGTCGGCCTTCGGCTCAATGCGTCTGCCACCACATTGGCCTTACCAGGATGATACTGAATATCAAACTGGTAGTCCTTCACGAATTCTATCCACCGCCTCTGCCTCATATTCAGATCCTTCTGTGTGAAGAGATACTGAAGTGACTTGTGATCCGTGAATAGAGTAAACTGTTCTCCTAGAAGATAATGCCTCCATATCCTCAAAGAAAAAACGGCCGCTGCCAACTCTAGGTCGTGAGTGGGGTAATTCCTCTCGTGAGGCTTTAGCTTCCTGGAAGCATAAGCTATATCCCTTTCCTCCTGCTGGAGCACACCCCCAAGACCCCGTAAGGATGCGTCTGTGAAAACCCGATACTCTAGCCCTCCCTTTGGCAATGCAAGCACTGGTGCAGATGTCAACTTGTCCTTTAGCTCGTCGAACGCTAATTGACAATTATCATCCCACTTGAAAGGTACCCCTTTCCGAGTCAAATTCGTCAAAGGTCCTGCAATTTTAGAGAATCCCTTAATGAATTGCCTGTAGTAACCGGCCAAACCCAAAAAACTGCGCACCTCGGTCGGTGTCGTGGGCTGTCCCCACTCCCTCACCGCCGACACCTTATTCGGATCCACTGCAATACCCTGATCTGACACGACGTGACCAAGGAACTGTACCTCCCGTAGCCAGAATCCACACTTCCCTAATTTGGCGTAGAGCTGATGATCCCTCAGTGTCTGTAAAACCATGCGCAGATGCTCTGCGTGCTCCTCCTCGGTGCGCGAGTAGATTAGGATGTCATCAATGAACACGATGACAAACTGATCTAGGTACTCCCTGAAAACCCTGTTCATGAGATCCATGAACACTGCAGGTGCATTGGTGAGCCCGAAGGGCATCACCCTGAACTCATATGATCCATACCGCGATAAGAAAGCGGTCTTAGGAACATCCCCCTCTCGGATACGCAGTTGATGATACCCTGACCTCAAGTCGACCTTGGAGAAGTAAGACGCCCCTCTCAATTGGTCAAATAAATCATCAATCCGAGGTAACGGATATTTATTCCGTATCGTCACCTTGTTCAGCTCCCTATAATCCACGCACAAGCGGAGTGAACCATCTCGCTTCTTTACAAACAACATCGGCGTACCCCACGGCGATGTACTCCACCGGATAAAACCCTGACCCAGTAGTTGCTGAATCTGTTCCCTCAACTCCCGCATCTCTGAAGGGGCCATGCGGTAAGGTTCCCGAGCAATCGACCTCGTCCCCGGTGCCAAATCGATAACAAATTCGATTTCTCTGCTGGGTGGTAATCGTGGTATCTCCTGGAATACATCCTCAAAGTCCCTCACTACAGGAATAGAGTCTAACGGGACTACCACCTCCTGTGAGGTTTCCTCCTCAATGTAATATAAGTGAGTGGGCGACCCTCCCTCAGGAAGCGGCATTGCTATCAGGAACATCTCCTGTCCCGGAATGGAGAACACGATTGTCCTCTCATAACAATCCATCGTAGCCCGGTAACCTGCCAACCAATCCATGCCCAAGATGACATCATACCCCTCCATATCTAATACTAAGAGGTCTGCTGCTAAACTAAGCCTCCCAATCAAAATGTCTACTCCTCGACAAATCGAGCGAATCAAAGCCCCGCTGCCTACTGGCGACTATACACTCATACGGAGGCTACCCGCTGTCTCTAATAACCCAGCCCGTTTAGCGAAATTAGATTTAATGAATGAATGTGATGCTCCCGTGTCAAAAAGAATGCTACCCTCATGCCCGTGAATGAAAAACATACCCTCAACCGCTGGCGGCGCCTGCTGTGCTGGAGGATTGGGAACATCCCGAACGTTATACACACATCCGTAGTGCATCTGCCCCTGCTGCTGTGGGGCGGGTGGAGCTGGTGCTGCTGGCGGCATCTGACCCTGTTGCCCTTGCTGGGCACCCTGCTGATGGCCTCTGCCCCTCTGCGGGCACTCCCTCTTGAAGTGTCCTGGCTGGCCACAGGCGAAACAGCGTTTCTGGTCGTCACCCTGCCGTTGGCCCTGCTGGCCCTGACGTTGCTGGCCCTGTTGGCCTCCCCCGTTGTTCCCTTGGCCCTGACGGCCCTGAGGAACCTGCTGTTGCTGATTAGGGCCTGGTTGCCCCTGCCTGAACCCCTGTCCTCCCGGTCGGAACCCACCAGGCTTAAACTTCTTAGCCTGATTCCCTTGCTGAATGATAACCTGCTGCTGTGTGCCACTTGTCTCACTACTAGTAACCGCCTTGCCCTGCTGGCTCGGCTCACCTGCCTTCTTGTTCCCCTTAGCATGGAAATGATGATCCTGGCAATGTACAAGTGCGGCATTAACGACATCTGTATAAGTCACTAACGCCAGATTTCCAATCAAGTGCTGCCTGATTCTCCAGGCTAAGCCATCCATGAACTTTGACTTCTTTCGCTCCTCATCGCTCACCTCATTTGGCACAAAGTTTGCCAAACAGTTGAACTCCTCCTCATATTCTGCCACTGACCTGTCACCCTGTACCAACTCGCTGAATTTCTTTCTCATCTCAGACTCTACTGCTGGAGGGAAGTACTTGCGGTCAAACCGCACCCAGAATTCAGAAATCGGCATCAAATCCCGCTCCTCAGCGGTGGTAACGGACTCCCACCATTGTAAGGCTGCCCCCGACAGACGAAAGGTACCAACATCTGTTTCTGCACCTCTGTACCCTCTAACATGCGCAGATGGCGCTGAATGTTCTTCTTCCAGTCACAAGCCTCAACCACATTGGTGCTACCTCGAAACTCAGGGGGGTGACCCTTCTGAAAGGTCTCCCTCACTCGCTGCCAAGATGGTGGCCCCACTGGAGCCTGATCTGCTGGAGCCATTGGAGGCGGTGCCTGGGGCTGTGGAAAATGAGCTGCCATAGCTCGCATCGCTGTCTCGACCGCTTGGGCCACTATCACTGCCGCCTGAGTGGTAGAAATCAACTCGGGTGGGGGTGGGGGTGGGGGTGGCGGTATCTGTGGCTCCTGGCGAGCCTCCCTCACCTCATCTCTAGCCTCAGCCCTCTCCGCTCTCTGTCTCTTTGGTGGCATCTGAAATAGATTGAATTGTATAAGTACACAATTTATACAAAAACTACTAGCAGGATTACGATATCTCACAAGCGAAAAATATAATCAACAGTCCTAATAATAGGGCTCTATAACAACCGAACGCTACGCTGAAACGTAGAAAGCCGCACAGATCCTAAGGACACTAGAACCTGATGCTCTGATACCATCTGTGACACCCCGCCTAATTAATCCCGGGTGATCAGTCCTAAATCAAGTTAGAACGGGATTCTCATTTGGTCCATTCTTAGCATCACTGTCGTCCTATTTAATTACTAACCACCTAAGTGAGAAAATAGACTGGTGCCAATTTATCTTTCATTATTTAAACAAAAACCCATGCGGATAATAAAACAATATAACAATCACAGATAACTGAAATAATCACCCACAAGTAAAAGTAATTAACCGAATAAACCATCGGTCCAAATAATAAATCTCGTAAAGACAAGAATGAACTCCCAACAAGTCTACTACAAATAAATGGAACGTGAGCAACATGCTCGAATAACTAATCATGAATTTCTACATTAAGAATGAAGAATGAGGCGTCTATCAAAGCCCCGCAACATCCACATATGCTGCAGCAACGGATCCCTGGAATTGAGTCAAGGCTGGCGTCCCTGTGGCTGGACACCTAAAAGGGTTTTTAAAAGTTTTTATAGCAAGGGTTAGTACCCAAAAACATTTGAAAAATATTTAACAAATGATTAACTTGCAGTAATAAATAAATATGCATGCTCTTCATACTTTAGTTAGTATCGCACTCTCTTGAGGACTTCCTTACCCCTCCTCTAATGTACACTACTAACGCTTTAATTAAATTACCTAGTTATTCATCTCATGACTAAATAATTAACAAAGTTCCTTTATACCCACCCTACTCTAACTGAGTATGTAGTGATTATGATTTTTAAGTTATTAGTAACATCAACTTAACTAAATCATTTAAATTCATATAACTTCTACACTTGTTATACATGTGAATTAACTCATATTTTTCATTAATAACCCGTATATGATTAATTATCCAATTATATACTTATAATCATATTTCAGCATTCACAATCATACCGTAATATATATAACAACTTGCATTCTCCCGAGCAAAATACTCCCGGAATGTAAATTATATAAAGTGCTATCCCACTAGGTAAAATCACATAGCCTAGTTATCCCAAGTCATAATTTTCACACCAACTTGATAAAAATAAATAATTGGAGGCGGTCATATTCCTTCCCTGAAAGTGAGATGTCCCTCACCCATATAATGGACGCTATGACCTCGGGAATATACTCACCCTACTCCTCAAGCTAGAGGATTCATCCACTACGCGCAACCTCCCCCTATAGCACTATAGTATAAAATATCTAATCACTGATATTAATTGTGCACACCACATATATATATACTATCGCCTCCGTATATATATAAATATAAAAGTCCCGGCTATACCGTTTGCTAAATCCGTAACATAAGCCTATTAAAATTATTAAGAGTTTATGGTCCAACTCTAAACATTAATTAAATTGCACCTTAATTAATTAAGTTATTTTTGGTGTCGCCCCCACCATAAATTTGGACTTACTCTCGTAGCCCAAAATAAATTTACCCGAGTCAAAATTCCCGACTCTAATTTATTCGCCTCAAACCCTAATTAATTTATCTACCATTAATTAGATTTAAACTCATGTATTTAATTTCTCAATAATTAATTACATAAGATTTTCATATGAATTTCCCCTCTTATATAACTAACTGGCAAAACTGCCAAAATCTGGCGGCCGTCGATCGATCGACCCCAGACCGTCGATCGATCGATCGAACAGGTCTTCGTCTTCTTCGCGAAGACAGGGCAGCCATGGACGGATTTTCTTAAACCCTAATCTCTTCTAACATGAATTTTAAGCCTTCTTAATACCAGTACATATTAGAAACCTTATTAGGATTCCCCAGAAAGTCCACAACAATCATCAATTCGTCCATAAACTACTGATTCATAATTTTGGGAAAAAAAATCTATCTTTATCCTTAAACACATTTACACTCCAAATTTCTTCATCAAACTCGTTCTAATTTATCCGGATATCATTCTAACAGATACACATCAATATTCCAATATCAGATTTTACAGAAATCCTCATAAATTCTGGCAAATCAGATTAATGTTTTCTTTTGTATTATCAAAACCCCATGTTTATGCCATGAAACCCCAAAACGAATTTTAATTCATTACATCACGCAAATATGAATTGAAAGACAGATTTAATTCTATTGCAAGTTATTCACTTGCCTTAGGTTTCGTAGTGTCTGAATTTGAGATGGACTCCAAGGTTGAAGATGACCTTAGTTGGTTCTTTTGAGATCCCCAAATGGCTTTGGCTGCTGTTAGGGTTTTCTAACCCTTAATTTATTTTCTCTAATTAAACTCAGCCATGCCCTTACTTCTTTTTATCAGGTGAATTACTCAATTCCCGTTTTTTGACTAATGGGCCAAGCCCAAGTGACCTAAACGCCCCCGAGTGGGCCCGACTATGTCTAAAAACGTCCCGTGACCCGTTTACTACCCCCGGGTACACTTTTCCGACTATCTCGGCCCATCCGGACTCAACTATACACTCACAATTTGCATCCGAATCAATTTATAAAAATACTTATCCCCCACCCAATATAGTCTATACCGACTTCCGGATGTGATAAGTACATACCTCGTCATTAATACTCGAAACGACGTAATTACATTATTACTATTCACGTAGTAAATAAATTTCCCTAAATATTAACCATTCAATCCCAGATTAATATTTATATATTATTTTACCATAATTACCTCATTAAATTACAACACACTTAGTAATTTAGAATTTTCGAATTAATTAAATTTTAAATGTACCAAAAATACGGGGTGTTACACCTTGCCCAAGATCCTGGTTACAAGTTAACCATAGTTTTTACATATTTTTCAAACCCAATTTTTCCAGGCTCGGGTCCCGTCTGACATTTCTTTTTTCATTTAGGTAAACCTATTAAGTGAGAATCTAATAAACATGATAATAAGCATGTTGAGACCCGTCTTTCATTTTTTCCTTCTTTTATTTCCAAAACTGTTCACAAACATTTTTCCTCTTTTATCAAAGATACCAAAAACATTTTTCCTTACTTATACCAAAAATATTTTCCTCCCTTTACCCGAAAAACATTTTGCCCTCATTTTTTCCAAAAATGTCAAAAAAAAATTCTTCTTCTCTATTTTCTAAAAACAAATCCTAATTTTTCTCCTTCTCAGTTTGATCTCATACCCTTGGTCTGGCTCCCTATTAGATTCAATCTTCAGTCGAACCGCCCTGAAGCTCCGTCAGTCCCCTTACTTCCTCAGAGTCCAAAATTCATTCACTTTTCATGGAGAATACAGACCAAATGTCGAATGTGCAACAAGATTTGATGACGATCCTAGCTCAACTCACTGCCAAGATTGACAACCATCAAATTAAGGTTCATGATATGCAATGAAACTGGGTCCCTATTCTTGAAGAGCCTGAGGTCCTCTTCCCTTGCGGTATGGGTTCTCTTGCACCCGAGCCTATTTGGGTTCCCGAGGAATACCAAAACGCTTCGCATGCTCCACCTGCTCTTGGGCCACGGCTAGCCCAACTTCTTATGCCAAATCTTGCCCTGCTAGGGGCTAACTTACTCATGACCATTGATCCAATGGAGGAAGATTTGAACAAGGTCAAGAAAGGCCTAAAGATGTTGACCAAGAAATTTGACCAAGTCAAGCTTTCTGGAAACTGCATGGACTACACCCACATGTCTTCCTATCCTCAATTCCGATTACTAAAAAAAGTTTAAGATGACCACTATCGAGAAATTCAATGGTAGTGAACCTGTGTTCGTTCATTTTTGAATTTATCACCGAGGCATGACTCTCCTACGGGGCCTCTGAGGAAATAATGACCCAAATATTCCAAGAGACCCTGAAGGATAGTGCCTTTCATTAGTTCTTATCTCTCGAGGAGTCCATAATCCATAGTTGGGAGGATATTTCCTGCGAGTTCATGTCACAGTACAAGTACAACAAATAATTAAAGGTTTACCGCCGTGATTTCTAGTTACCGAAGAAGAATCCCGGGGAGTCATCCAGTAACTTCATAGCAAGATGGAGAGAGAAAGTAATCAACATGACCAATCGACCTTTCGAAAAGGAGTAAGTCAGCATTGTAAGGAAAAACTTCTTATACCAGCTCCCAGTAATGATGGGAGGACAGTACTACCCTCATTTTCAAGCCCTTCGAGAAGTAGGAGTAGAGATCAAAGAAGGCGTTTCCAAGATATAAGTTGAACCAAATAAAGTATTTGGACAATTCGCTCCCTGAAAGTTTGAAAAGCCAGTCAATATTGTAGTTTCAACCATTAACAAACATCTCTTAGCCTACAGCTTCATGGGAACCAGAAAGACTTCTTAACCCAATCCAAAAGGAATACACTGAGCTTCATGCTCCCCTATTTAAAATTTACTAAGCCCTCTTGAGACGAAACCTTATCAAACCATTGCACCCTTGTCCATTACCAAACTCACTTCCCAGAAATTTCAAACCAGATGCCTATTGTGACTTTTACCAAACTGCCGGCCATACCATCGATTAATGTTTCCACCTCCAAAATGTGATCCAAGGCATAATTGATTGGGGTGCCATCACCCCCACCAGCCAATCCTAAACCAAACACTACCCACAATCCCCTCCTAAATTATACAAATGCCATTTTCCTCAAAGAAGACCCATAATTTTACCCATCTAACAGATAATACAAAGAAAATCACTAATCACACCCATATATTATCCAAAACCTCTCCAAACATGCTCATACTTAGCCTATCAGCCATTGATAAAAGAACTCAGAATGCTCCGTTAGCCTCAACTAAAGATAAGGCTAAAAAGTGCCGAGACTGTATCGAGATATTCCTTGAACGAAAGATTCATCATAGAGGGTGAATATTTACCCTTTTGCGGCTTTCCTGAACCGTGGTAAGATCTTCTAGACAAGAAGGTGAAACCAGGAATTGAGATCTTTTTCCAAGACAGCTAGTCATGGGCCAAGCGTTCCCAGCATCAAGCGCAACCACTCATGGTAAAGACCATAGTTGATACCGGAGATTCCGATGGAAGCGACTCTGAGGATTCATTCAATTTGTAGACACTGGAGCTAACACTCTACATGATCCATTCAGGGGCTACATTATCAGATCCATCCCGCTGAATCAAATATGTTGATGCACCTCTCCTTAACTGGCATGATGCACCTGTGCCACTTACTGATATTTAACCTAACCCTGATGTTTATCCCATTTCTTCTTCTTTAGTTATTACTCCTTACTCTGACCTAATCAAAACCTTCTTTGATGAGGTTCTCAATGTGATTTTTCCTATCAATGAAATAAATGAAGATTTTGAGTATCTTACCGTGTCTTACATTAATTATCTTGATTCTAATCAAACTCTTGGTGATGATGATTTTGCAAATGAACAATATTTAATTGATCTAAATAAGGTTAATAACAAAAAAATAACCACGTTCAAGTTAATGAGGTGTAACACCCCACTTAAATAATAACGGGTGGCCAACCCTATACTATATTAAATCAAGAGTCTCAGATGGCTCAGTCTAAACATCAATTGTCTGTATATCATAATATACGACTAACTACCCGATATCATATAAGCGAGATGTTAAAATAAAAAAAAATGCAACAGACAACAAACCAACACTAAACTACTAGTAAAGAAAGAGAGATGCATACTAGAATGATGATCAATGAAATGAATAACTATAATTAAATGACAGAAGGAGATAAACCCGAATAAGCTGTCGGGTCACAGCCAATACAATAACTGGAATGGAACAAATATAAACATGTATATAAATATCCCTTGGGTACAAACCCGATATACAACATGAATCCTACCTAGAATTTTTAAAGGAGGAAGCGACTACATTCTACATCCCGCAACAGTCTGCACCTGTCGCGGCTCCCAAGACTCTGGATAGAAGGTCATCCGGCATCCATGCGGTAGGACACCTGTAGTAATATATATATATATATATATATATACAAGCAGGAGAGAAAAGTAAACGGGTCAGAGCCCGAGTGTGAAAAATATTTAGCAAGTGTGTTAACCGTGCATAATAAATATCGGTGCACTTATTTCATAATTAAAGTGGAATCGCACTCTCTTGAATTCCTAACTCACCCCTCATCTAACGTCGCGCACCTATGCTCGTCCTCAAGTTTTAGTTAAATTACCCCCATTCATAAGGACAACATAACTTATCATAGGCCCAGCCTATACCCACGAGAATTTCCTTCCTAACTTAACTCAAGAATACACCCCTTTTCTAATCATTTTAGATTATGTTTACAAACAATTATGCCATAATAGGCTTAATGGATTCTGGATTATAATTTAATTAATTATAATTCTTATTACATTACCCATTTATATCTGGGTTGAATCATAAGATCTACTTTCTAATTAACATGCATACAAATTATTATTGACAAAACTTCTCTCCAATCACAGCGTTGCACTACGTTTCGTGCGTGGGGTGTCTCGCAAAGCGAAATCCAAACAAGGAACCACCCCGTTACACTACTCCTTGACAACGTTGATCCTAGAGATCCATAATGCCACCCATAAATAAATAATTGACAGAACTTTTCTCCAATATCAACACTGTACTACGTTTCATGCGTGGGGTGTCTCACAAAGAGAAATCCAAACAAGGAACCACCGCGTTACACTACTCCTTGACAATGTCGATCCTAGAGATCCATAATGCCACACATAAATAAATAATTGACATAATTTTTCTCCAATATCAACACTGCACTACGTTTCATGCGTGGGGTGTCTCGCAAAGCGAAATCCAAACAAGGAACCGCCCCGTTACACCACTCCTTGACAATGTCGATCCTAGAGATCCATAATGCCATGCATACCATAAAATGCTACCACTACTACTAAATTTTAGACTACAATATGAAAACAACTAAAAACTCCAATAATATCCTTGGGATGATGTAACCGAAATATTCCTTAAATGCGATACATCGACCCCCCTTACAAATTAGTACATCATAATCATCCAAGATGTACTCCACAACGATACCATATCCTTTTATCTATAGAATATATAAATATATATAGGCATTTTATTCCAACCATATATACATATACCATCATCATCCATACCCATGACCAAGAGTACATATCATATCTGATGTACAATGGCCATGCACAATTAATATACCCGGCTATATATATCGCCGATAAAACTGCATCAATGCTATCATCTTCCCAGTGCCCAGCTCACGTAGCAATACTGAGGCCACCATGGTGGGACTAAACGACACCCATCTCATGGTAAACTCATGCACACGACGTCCCAGGAAGCGGCTATAGCTCCAAACCGGCAATGAGACGAAACATACCCACCACGTCTCATCCTAAAAATATAAATCATATAATAACACACGGGACGAATATGACCTGGGGAATATCCACACCCTGCTTTTCTAGCCAGGATGCTCACCCTCTACGCGCGCAACTTCCCAATGATAGCATGAGCGGGGTATGCTTAACCAAATAAGTATATATATCATTCACATGCACAATATATATACATCCATACGATCCAATCATATAATTAAACATTAAACCATCATATACGGTTTAAATATCCATACCATGTATGTCCACAACATGAATATATCCATATTTATATAGATATATATACAAATATATTCACATATCCATATCTCTATATATGCAAGCTAATTCTCATTCATGTGTATAAGATATCTATATACACTCGGCTGTAAGTATACATAATCCTCGATATACAAGTCATCACCACAATTTCCTTTAATTTTACCTTGATATGTGAATACAAGCTCTCACTTGAAACATATTCAATCATTTTTCCCATGATGAATAGTCTCCCAAAATCATATGTATATATATACTTATATATACCACATTAAGGTTATCACCCAAAATTTTGTGTAGGAAACCATCACTACACATACCATCTATATTCGAGAGAAAATCAATACCTCCAATACAAATTTTGACTAAAGGTATACACCTAACCAAAAGTCTACAAACCTCAACTTATTCCAACTTTGTTTCAAGTTTTGGAATCCCATGTGATTATTTCCACCTAATTATGTGTAAACTATCCTAACTAGAATTATACTATCGTCTATTCTAGTTGATAGTACGATCCCAAGCCGTTACCAATTTTACCTACGATTCAATTAATTTCATGAACCCTAACCCCTATCGGGTTACCTATTGTTTCTTAATTTAAACGTTTCTAAGGATATGAGACCCCTCACTCTCTAAGAGTTCTCAACCTCACATCATATTTATACCTTTTTATCTATAATTGGTATTCCCAACCTCAATGAGGTTTCCCCAAAATCTCTATATGCAACTCCAATATATACATGGTTACATTTCTGCCAAATTACCCTAAGGAGTCCCCAAAATCATAATGCATGAGAAACTCCTTATATGACTCCAAGAACATATCTCTTACAGTATAAGAGAAGGCCCCCAAATCAATAAACCCAACCAACAAGGGTTTGAGATCACTATGGAGAAAATACCTCAAAATGCCCTGATTCCGAATCGATTCGGCCCAGCAGCGAATCGATTCGGCTCATCCGAATCGATTCGGTCCAAGGGTCCTGAGAGTCTGCTACTTACCGAATCGATTCGCTAGGGGTGAATCGATTCGTCCCTAAGGACCTGAGACTTCTGCAACATAGCGAATCGATTCGCTAGGGGCGAATCGATTCGGCTTGTGCAGCAAGCCACGAAAATGGCTGATTTTTCCAAAGCCCAAATTCTCCAAAATTCAATTTATACCTTTTCTAACCCTTAATCTTCAACCTCAACATAATTTCAAATATCAAAACTCATCCTTTATCTAATCTCATCAATTTATATTCCTTAAACCCAATTATAATCTTCGATGTCAAGATTTAAATCAAAATTTAGGTTTTGATGTTTATACCCAAAAACCATTTCTTTAACCCACAAATTATGAAATAAAATACACAAATGACTTATTTAGCAAGATTAAACACTTCCCTAGATTTTGTAGAGGTTAGATCGTCGTCGATGTCGCGGTTGGGCCGAAAATCCCAAGCTTTCTTCCTCTCTCTCTTCTTTTCTTCTTCCTTTCTCTTTTCTTTCTCTTTCTCTCTTTCTATAAATGAGAATGGCTTAATCCGTAAGCCTCTAAATCCCTTAAAACAATAAACCCAATTTTAAATGTTAATACACTTTTTAAATGACTCGTTTACTCCAATTCGAGTAAAACTGACTTAAAAATATCCCGGAGCCGAAATAAAACCCAATGACAGTCATTTTGACTATCTCGACCCTTTCGGGACCGATGGTACCCTCAAAATCATCATCCGGAATACTTTAAAATGTCCTCTATTTTTGGACATGAATTTCCAAATTTTAGAATTCTACAATTAATTAAATTTTATTTTCCCAAACATTTAGATTTCTCTGTCTCAAAAATCATGGGGTGTTACATGAGGATGAAACTATTGTTATTAATCTTGGATCTAGTAGCCAACTAAACAAGATTAGGATAGAGGCTACCCTTAACGAGCATGAGTGCGCACAACTCGAAGAATTACTGAAGGAATTTGTTGATGTCTTCATATGGTCCTATGACGACAAGCCCGACATTGACCCCGAGATAGCTCAGTATGATATTCCTACTCTCCCCGAATACAAACTACTCAACCAAAAACTGCGAAAACTCCGCACAGAATAGTCGCTTAAATATAAAGAAGTGGTCAAACAGTTGAATGTGGGTTTCATTCGTGTGATCGAATATCCCACATAGAGAGCCAATATCGTACCCGTTCCGAAATCAGGAGGAAGGTTTGCATGTGCATTGACTATTGAGACTTGAATAAGGCCTCTCCAAAGGATGATTACCCGCTACGCAATATCGACATTATTATGGATAACATGACCAGTCATGCTCTCAAGTCATTCATTGATGGGTTTACTAGATATAATCAGATCAAGATGAACCCACGTAATAAAGAGAAAACTGCATTCATCACCCTTGGGGAACCTTTTGCTACACCGTCATGCCATTTAGTCTAAAAAATGCAGGGGCTACGTACTAGAGGGCTTCTACAACTATCTTGCACGATCTGATACACAAGGAAGTCGAGGTATAAGTGGATGATATGGTTATCAACACTAAGACTAGGTAAGGTCATATTATCTCTCTCCGAATGTCTTTGAATGACTATGACAATATCAAATGCGATTTAACCCACAAAAATGTGTCTTCGGCGTTACCAAAGGAAAACTCTTAGGATTCACGGTTAGTGAGAAAGGTATAGAAGAAAATCCTGCAAAGTTGAAAGCCATGCTCAAAATGCCACCACCCTCGATGGAGAAGGAAATCCAGGAATTCCTTGAAAAATTGCAGTATATGAGCTGGTTCATCAGCTAGTTGACTTCGATCTGTGAACCCATCTTCAAACTCCTTCGAATCTTGCCAAGAATCCTTTAACCGAACAAAGCAATACCAAACCCGACCTCTGGTACTCATGCCGCCGCCACCTAGTCTTCCCCTACTTAGTTACCAAACCTTAACACATACCATAGTTGGGGCTTTGCTGGCCCAATACCTTGAAGAAAACTCGAAAAGAGAGATTCATCTACTATGTCAGTCGCAAGTTGGACAGGTAAGAAGTTAACTACATAGCTCTAGAGAAAGCATGTGTCACCCTTATCTGGGTCACCCAAAGTCTGTATCACTACATGCTCGCCTTTCCCATCAAACTAGTATCCTGAATGGATTCCATCAAATACATTCTTGAGAATACCTCCCTGTCTAGCCAAATGGATTGTTGGTTGATGCTTTTAGTCGAGTTTAATATTGTGTATTTCACATTGAAAGACATGAAAGGAAGAGCCATCTCAGATTACCTTGCTGACTACCCTATGGAAGAATTCGATGTCTAGATTTTAGAATTCCCAAATGAGAATATCCTCTATACACCCCAAGAAAATCTTTAATGGAAAATATTCTTTGACGGTGTCGCCAACAAGAAAGTGTACGGTATTAGGATACTTCTAATTTCCCCTGATGATTCTCACACTCCCATTGCCATTGCACCAACAACATGAATGTATACAAGGCATGCACAGTAGGCTTTACAGCTGCCCTCAAAAAAAGAATTCGATACCTCATGTCTACGGGGATTCAACCCTCATCATCGGTCAAGTTCTCAGAAAATAGAAAGTCAAGGGAGAGAAACTCTTACCCTTCCATGCCCATTTAGAAGAGTTGGATTCCTAATTCCAAGAAATTACTTTCCACTACCTGCCCTGAGCAAAGAATAGCCTATTCGATGACTTCGCTAGAGTAACCTCTATGATTGACATTCCCGAAGGAATACCCATAGCCCCTTTCCTTATCCAAAAGAAAGATAAACCAACCCACATCTACCACATTGAGATTAGTAGAGAAGAAGATCCCAAGATAGCCAACTATTGGTACTATGATATTTGGCACCTCCTAAAGCATGGTAGGTATCCCCAAGGCTCTGAAAATAAAGACCGAGTAACGCTTCAAAGACTGGATGCCCAGTATATTATCTGTGATAAAGCACTGTTCAATAGAAACTTTAATGGAACCCATTTGCACTGCATCACAGGGTCTGACATTGAAGAGATGATGCAGAAAATCCATAGAGGGGAATGAGAACCCGACATGAATGGAGATATGCTCGCAAAAAAGATCATTTTATAGGGTTATTACTTGACTACCATGGTCAGGATTTGAAAACCTACATTCGAAGAGGCCTTAAATGCCAGAAGTTCTCCAATCTCAAGCACTTGGCTCCGTGAGAATTATGCAACATGACTTCCCCCTTGCCAATCTCCACATGGGGCATTGACATCATAGGGAAGGTTACACCCAAAGCATCCAACGAACATGAGTTCATCCTGGTTTCCATGGACTACTTCGCCAAATGGGTCAAAGTTGAATCATACGCAAGGCTGAATGCCAAAAACGTGGCCAAGTTCATCCGGAAAAACATCATCTGTCGATATGGGGTCCCGCACAAGCTGGTATTAGACAACAGGTTACACTTAGAGGTAAAAGTTGTAAAGGTGGTCGATGAGTATGGGATTCACCAACACAAATCTTCTTCCTATGGACCTTAAACTAATAGAGAAGTTGAAGCAGCTAATAAGAACCTCAAAGCCATCATTATCAAGATGACCGAGAATTGTCGAGATTGGGTCGATCAGATCCCTTATGCCATCTGGAGCTACCGAACTTTAGTTCGAACTTCTATTGGGTTTATCCCTCACTCTCTAGTCTATGGCATGGAAGCATTCCTACATGTAGAGCTGGAAATCCCTTCGCTGCGCGTCAAGCTTGAAAGCAAAATTTGCGAGGAAGACTGACATCAGAGTCGTCTTGATGAGTTGTCACTCTTAGATGAAAGGAGGTTGAACCCTATACATCACATACATGGATACCATCATCTTATAGCGTGATCATTTAATAATATAGTCAAGTACCGCGGTATCCAAGAAGGGGACATATCCCTCAAAGAGATAGTAGAGCCCATTTGGGACCCCAGAAGGAAATTCAAGCCCAATCAGTGCGGCCCCTACATTATAAAGAATATCTTGTCAGGAAGCGTTGCCATGCTCACCCACCTTGATGGAGAAGAAATGGAACATCCAGTCAACCTGGACCTTCTCAAGAAATTTTACCCCTAGTCGGAAATCTCGATGCGCTATGAGTCTTCTCATGTCCATTCCATGCTAAAAAAAATTCTCCATTTCCCTCTACTCAGAACTACGTGGGGAAGATCCTCTAAAAATCCTTTTTACTTTCAAAAAATTTTCAAAACTCCCAGAGGTACGTAGGCAGCTCATACCCTTTACGTGAGCACGACCCAATTCTTTTTCACAAAATACTATTCTCTTCTTATCCATGAGGACGACAGTTCATTTTAATCTATATGTGAACAAATGGATTATGTATGCCTTGGAGATTGGTATAGATAATTCAAATGCAGAACTCATCAAGAGGCACAACTAGATGATCAAAAACTCCTTTATTTTGTTATTCAAAATTTTAGTACGATTACACCAGCAAAGGGAGCCAAATAACTTCCTTTGTTAGCCTACTCCTACCTTCCCAAAACCAAAATAAAAATAAGTCCCAATACAACCAGAATAACACATAAATTATTCCCAAACATAGAACCACACCCATTATAAAAGCTTCACACCTCCTACTCGTAGCTGCCAGAAGAACTAGTCCCATCATCACCCACATCTTCGGGTCCCCAAACTTCCCCTGTCTGAATGGAGTGCCGCAGATGATCCATTGAACGGTAATCCAAAACAGTTTGGAGAAAACCACAACACCTCCCTCTATGGTGTCAGATATAACAAACCACCTTTACCCAGTATCCACAGCCAGCATCTTGGCAACTACCTTTATCCATAACTAATTCATGTAGTCCCCTTAGATATGCCATACTCTTCCAACAGACTGAGATGGACGGGTCGACGGTCGACGAATCTCCAATAAAGAGCCAATATGAAAGAGCATACGCTCTGTCAGATCCTCCACATGAAAGAAGTCTAGTGTCCACAGTGACACAATTTGTTCCCAACCAAATTAACATAGAAGCCGCTAAGGAAAGTAGAAAGAGGTTTTGCCAGAGGCCTACCAACCGAACATACTAGTATTCTTCGAGTTCCATAATGGGAAACAACTCCCCCCACCAAGGCCCTGGCTAGCGCAAGCCTCGAGACCATTGCTCCATAAATCAGTTTTCTCACCTTTCAATGTCCATGCCTACACTGATGAAATAGCTTAAAGGAAGTTTGGAACCTTCGACAAAGAATATTCAAGTGGGACCGCCATACGAAACCTCTTTGACATCTCCATGAACAACATTACAGGGCTACCCATCAGAAAGTAGAATTGACATTCCTACCAGGCATTTAGATCATTCAAAGTTTTCACCAGTATAACCGTCGCTGGATTGCGATGGTATGACAACCAGGAAAAAACAGCTGCAAATTGGGGGTCCAATAGCATTTCCCCAGTTACCAACATAAGTTTTGAAACCAGGCCCAGAATAACGACTCCAGCATAGCCAACATCACCGACATCCTGCAAATGCACACAACGTAGCACCGCAAGAAGAGAAATCATTCCTCCTGTGATTAACAACCTAATTGTTAAAGGAGAAATATGGAGAAGTCCCGCAAATAACTCCTTAGGGGACTGGGAAAAATCAGGCATAGCCGCTGTAACACTGGGATTTATCCCCAATATGGCAGAAAACTCTTCGTAGGTCAGACAGATTTTGTCCAATCCAAAGAGAAAGATGTGGTCTTCGGGTTACCATAACTCAACTGTCATCATCAGCATATTCCACTATATGGGCTGATTATGCCATAAAGAAACTGGTCACATGTTGAAATTATCGTAGTCAATGGTTTAAAAGAACATTACATCGAAGATTTCGAGGTAGTTGGCAAACTCAGAACTACCAGGGGGAGCTATATCACAAAATCAGAAGATAGTGATCAAATAAGAAGGTAAATGAGAGAGAATGCGGAAGTGTGAAGGAAAAACTTCATCTACACCCCTATTTATATTTGAAAGCTTTCAAACAAAGATAAGGAATCATGTAGAAATCAGAGGAAAACTTACCCCACCAAGTACGAAGAAATTAAATAAAGTAAAATCAAAGCCTTGAGTTGATTAGACTGGACAGATATTCCGCTAGGCAAGACAGGGGTCATGCCGATCGACAACCCCCCATTTTCAGGAAAATTCCCTTTTTCCTTTTTTGTCAAAACTAAAAAACTCAATAAAAATAATTTTTATTTTAAGGAAATTTTGAATTTCCTTATATTTAAAATAAAAAAAATTTCCAACCATCTTTAATTATTTTTACGATCTCAGAACCAAAGTAAAAAGAGCATGTGCATTAGTCACTAAAAATAAAATTAACAAAAAAACTTCATTTTCATAGATATTCGATGTGTTATATTGATAGTGCAGGAAACATAAAATACAACGGGACTCTGCTCGAACCCACCTACTTTTTCTCTTTATCTCTCTATCTCTCTCTCCTCCTTCTCTCTCTCTTTAAGATCCTCCTTCCCTGCGGTGCACTCGCTTCCCACTATGATGAGACGACGTGCCACCACTCCCCGAGCCTGACCCTTCCTCAAACGAGGGAGATGGCACCAAACAATAAGTAACCGGAATGGCATCCCGAATGTGGGTAGTAATCGAAGATATCCAATCCCTAATATCCCTTACCAAAGTGGTGGAGACCTAAATGTGCTGCAAAAGAAAACAAAAAAGAGAAAATCAGTCAGTCTGAGGCAAAGGAAGAAATCAAGAAATCAAAAAGACAAAGGCATGAAAAGAATACCTCAGGTCGAAGGACCTCCTCTGTCAAGCCCAACTCCTCCATATTCATCATATCAGTACAGTGAAGCATACGCATCGACCTTCCATCTTCCTGCCAAATGTTGTAAGTATGAGAGGACATCCGAACAAAAGGAACCTCCGAAGTCATCGCTGCCGCTGATGTCGATGCACCGCCTATCCAGTGGGAAGACCCCACAGGCCGACTCAAACCCGTATAGGGAAGAGGCATCACGTCATATATAATGGGAGCCATCGACTAGCTCGACACAAAGTCGATATAGTCATACATCACTGCCATGTAGGTATATAATGAGTAAGGCTCACCCATGCTAGTCGTGCATCATCCGATATCTCTCGCACTCACCTAATATACAATGGCGGCCTCACCGATGGCACCACAAACTCATCCTCTATAATCTTTTGAACTAATTTATCCCTGAGGTACCAAGAGTATCCAAACTCACTCTCCATCAAACGCCGCATCTGCGCAAATACCTCTGTCAATCCCGTATGCTAGATAATCTCCCCCCACAGATAGAAGATCACCTACTAATTCCCCAGTAAGAACAAATGATCGAAATCAAGAAAACATCATCAAAGGAAAGACAATCTCAAAAGAAAAGAATAAGGACTTACCAGCTCACTTATCAATCCATTCAAGACCTGATGCACCACCTCCAGGGAAAGAGGCTTCTTCAACTGCCGATTGGACTTCCACCATCGGAACATTTGACAGAAATCCCCAACAGACTCATTCTTCAAAGCTATTAATTGTTAAACCTAATCACCTCATATAAACACATATGTAAAAGGTCAGTAATTAAGAAATCAAGAATAAAGCGCATGAAGGAAAATGCGAGTGCATAAAGGAAAATGCAAAAAATAAATTATACCTCAAGAATATACGCGGCCCCATTAAAAGTTTGACGGAAGCACCAGCTGAACGCATCAAGAGAATAATAAAGGGTCGCCAAGGTTAGGATCCCCCAATCATAAAGATGGATGTTTGAAAGCACCCTCAAGAATGGCAGAAATCACAAGTGGACGACATCACCACTCGACGCCACCAAGAAATCCCCAACACCAATAAATAAACAAATGGGTCATCTGTCGCACCTGCCACCCATCACTCTCATCAATCCTCCTCCTCAGCAATAACTCCCTTAAAAGAGACAAACGAAGAGAGTCCCCATAAACCACCCTCTCCACATCACGCAATGCTATCGTCACCGCCTCCGACGTCATGCTCAGAGTCCTATCCAACTCAATTTGTACCCCCTTGCAATCCAACCCCAGTATCTGCTGCACATCTATGGGAGTCACCGTCATCTCCCCCAAGCCAAAATGAAAGGTGTGGGTAGTGTCCCACCACCTCTGCCACGGAGCACAGAGAACAGCCGTAGAATGAGGTATCTCATCCAAAGCAGATGCCAGTCTTACAAAGCCGGATGATGACACCATCCAACGCACCACAGACAGTAGGTGCGCCCTGACATCCTTAAGCCCCGTCGTCCCTTTAGCACCTATAGTCGACATAGAAGCTTCAGACTAATAAAAGAGAAAGGAAAAAACCCTTGTCAAAAAGGAAAGGAATACCAAAGGTTATCATACTTACATAACCACCAGGGTTCACCACCCTAGAAGAGCGATGACGTGAAGGCTCGCATAAGAGAGTCCAATCATCCGCCATTGGCTCGAATGAGTAAAAAGCGTTTTCGTTGCCCAAAGCAAGGGGAACCCTAGCCCTCCATTCCAAGCCTACCCAATTGTCAGCATTGAGCTATGACATGTGTGTTGTGCTACTTGAGAACTCAGCCATTTTTTGATTTGGGAAAGTAAGAATGATTTGCAAAAGGTAATTGCATAAGAAGGCAAATAACAAAGTTGTGAAAAATGAGGAGAACCCGCCCCCTTTTATAGAAGGCTAAGGGGCACGCCGATCGACATCTCCCTACCACCCACCAATTGACACTGTCCCTCCACCTGATCAAGCCATCCTTAAAGATTGTGCCACTGTCGTTTGGCACCCTCCCAGCCATGCCAGTCGGCACCCTCTTTAAAATTTCGTAGAAACATTCCCAAAAAATTCCAAAAAATCTTAAAAAATCCACAAAAATTTCCAAAATTATGAAATGGATTTTAGAACATTTTTACCACACTCATTTCAATGGTAGAATTCTTATCTCCACAATGGAATTCTTGAAATCAATTTCATATCTCCACAGTAATGTCCCCAAAGGTCACCATAAAAACTAAGAAATTCCCTAGACAAGAAAAATCCAATCAAGGAATCACTCCCTCTTCCCCAGCAGAACCTAAAATCAAATGCTCCCCTAAATCCCCAGTGGAACTACAGGAGACATATCCCCAGTGGAACTATAGGAGACATATCCCTAGTGGACTCTCAAAATTTCCCCAAGAAAACTTAAGCCCACCCGCAAAATTGGTTGCATCTACATAAGCCCTAAGAATTGTCTTCGACCCGCAAAATTGGTCGCCCCTATCTTAAGCCCAAAAAATTGGTCGCATCTCCTTAAGCCCTTAGAATTGGCTTCGACCCACAAAATTGGTCACCCTTATCTTAAGCCCGCAGAATTGGCTTCGACCCGCAGTATTGGTCGATTTTACTTAAGCCCTCAGAATTGTATTTGACCCGTAGAATTGGTCACCCTTATCTTAAGCCTGCATAATTGGCTTCGATCCGTAGAATTAGTCATTTCTACTTAATCCAATAGAATTAGCTTCGACCCACAGAATTTTTCGCTTCTACTTAAGCCCGCAGAATTGGATTCGACCCGAAAAATTAGTCGCTTCTACTTAATCCCTCAGAATTGGATTTGACCCGCAGAATTGGTCGCGTCTACTTAAGCCCTCAGAATTGGCTTCGACCCACAGAATTGGTCACCCATATCTTAAGCTCACAGAATTGGTCGCTTCTACTTAAGCCCTCAAAATTCTCTTCGACCCGCAGAATTAGTCTCTCTTACTTAAGCCCTCAAAATTGGCTTCAACCCGCAAAATTGGTCACGTCTACTTAAGCCCTCATAAATGGCTTCGACCCGTAGAATTGGCTTTGACCTGGAGAATTGGTCGCTTCTACTTAATCTCTCTGAATTGGCTTTGACTCACATAATTGTTCACCCCTATCTTAAGCCCATAAATTGGCTTCAACCCATGGAATTAGTCGCTTATACTTAAGCCTGCAGAATTGGATTCGACCCACAGAATTGGTCACTTCTACTTAAGCCCGCAGAATTGTCTTCGACTCGTAAAATTGTTCGCTTCTACTTAATCCCTCGGAATTGGTTTTGACCCGCATAATTGGTCACCCCTATCTTAAGCCCATAGAATTGGCTGTGACACACAAAATTGGTCGCTTCTACTTAAGCCCACAGAATTTGCTTTAACCCGCAGAATTGGTTGATTTTACTTAAGCCCTCAGAATTAACTTTGAACTATAGAATTGGACGCTTCTATTTAAGCCCGTATAATTATTTTCAACCCATAGAATTGGTCTCTTTTACTTAAGCCCTTAGAATTGGCTTCGACCGGCAGAATTGGTCACTTTTACTTAAGCCCTCAGAATCGGCTTCGACACGCATAATTAGTCGCTACAACTTAGGTCCTCAGAACTGACCTCGACCCACATAATTGGTCACTCCCCACCTTTGACCTTAATCGTCACCCCCTTTAGGTCCTCACAATTGGTCATCCCTAACATCTCCTTAGGTCCTTAAAATTGGCCCTGACCCTCTGAACCGGTTATCCTCACCCCATAGGTCCGCAGAATCGACCACTTTCCAAAAACATCATGTGGTATATATTCGACGGCTTTCTCTTATTTGAAGCTCACCCATCGAGGGGCTCTATAGACACCACATTTTAGGACCCCGAAAGTCATTCCTTAAGACCGTATCACCTCTTCATTTCACTACAAACCCTAGGTCGCACTACGAGTATTGATCTAGAGGCCATCGGGCGCTCCCAGGCCCTGTTTAACTCTAGTCAACTTTATCATCAGAGAGAAAGCTCTTTGAATCCTCAAAGGGCTCTGAATCCCCTTTCCAACGATCTCTCCCATGTGCAAATCGGTATAACAGTTCAGACGAACATACCATTTTACTACTAGAAATCAATTCGGAGACCACCTAGCGCTCCCGGGCCCCGATTTGACCCCCCAAACTCCATTGTTATAGTGAAAGCTCTTTGAAACTTTGAAAGGAACTAAAACCACTTTCCAACGGTCCACCTCGTGCGCAAAATAGCATAACCATTGGACTAACAATTAGTTTTACCCAAAAATTGATCCAGAGGCCACCGGGTGCTCCGGGGCTCCGTTTCACCAAAATCAACTCTTCAGCTCGAAATGAATCTTCTAAGGGCTCTGAATACCCTTTCCAACAGTCCACCCCATGCACGATTCTTACTTATGATGTGCACAAACGATTTGTTTTACCCCGAACCGAGAAAAACTCTTTGGAGTATCGAAGTTCATCTCCTAACCTGTCGAATGGTCTATGTCGTGCACGATTCTATCTTTCTATGTGGATGAACGATCCGTTTTCATCCTGCAATCTCCCATCCAAAGGAATGACATGTGCTTCTGAGACATATTTGACCCAAAGTCAACTCCCAGACCTGGGGGCAGTCCAAAGGAATCTTAAAGGTCTCTTAATTACCTTTCTAACAGTATGCCCCGTTCGCAATTCGAATTAACGAATTACATTTTACGACCATTTTTTCAGGAAAATCTCTACGAGACTACTAATTGGCCGGTACATTCCCTTATCTAGAGACAATGTGTCTAAGTTCACCTACCGATGGTTAGGACTTGGGCAGTGCCGATCAACAACCCCCTGAACCTATAAAAAGAGGGCATGACCTCACCACCAGGCACACCAACACCAAAGATCCATCAACATCAGTGATCTCAGCAACATTCTCTCGAAATCAGTGAAGTTCCTCTATGTGAAATTCAATTCAAGCCTCCATTCCCATCCTTTTCTTACCTAATTTTGGAAAAATATCATTCTCTCTCATCCAACATCCATCTCACATTCAAGGGAGTTCATCCTAGATCAAAGATCAAGCATCAAAGAAGGTCCAATTCCTTCCCTCTCTCTTTAAATTTCTTATTTTTTTCATAAATTTCATTAGATTCATAATCTAGTTCTTACTTTAGTTCATACACATCAATATCTAAATTTTTATTAGTATATTACACATACTTTATTTTCCATAAAAAAAAATCCTAAACAAACAAAAAGAGGGTTACACTATAAATCCCGAACGGGATTATCCATCACACTTTTTTAAAACTAAAACGTATTTTTCTACACACACACACACATATATAATAAATCCTGTCCGGATCTATGGGATAACCCCCCCCCCCCCCCCATGTCGCATCCGAACTATGTGGACTTTGATGCCTTTATAGGAAACGTAGCTGTTTTAGATTAAAACTCGAGACTCGAGTCCAATTTTTCTAATTTTTCAATTTTCTAATTTTACTAAATCCCCCATCTTTATTATATTCTTACATTAATA
Source organism: Sambucus nigra (assembly GCA_949130495.1). Classification (NCBI taxonomy): domain Eukaryota; kingdom Viridiplantae; phylum Streptophyta; class Magnoliopsida; order Dipsacales; family Adoxaceae; genus Sambucus; species Sambucus nigra. The sequence goes on from OX422220.1 coordinate 86,599,988, forward strand.
TACATAGTGTGTCTATTAGAGCTTCATCCAATACATATTGTCGTTTCATAATAACGATCAATATCGCGATAAACAAATAAATCATATTTTCTATATTTATCATTTTGGTTACATTCCTATGGATGACCCCACTCTACCTTTACCATGGTATGAGTTGAAAGATTCCAATATCCATTACATATACACGTATACACACTTCACGGAGAAATAAAGAAAAATAATAACACAAGCCCATGAGAGACCGAAAGGGGGGGATGGGTTCCTAACACCTTTTCATTCCGTAACTTAGCCCCCGAACCTTCGAACTATTGGTTTCAAATGCATTAGTTTATCTTCGATGTCGCTCTCTTAAGGTGAAAACATGTTATTTTTCCTGTTTTATGAAAAATTAATTGGAGACTCCATCTCTTTACATTTACCCCACAACGACGACAACCGAAGCATTCCTAAGTTAATAAAGGGGCGCGAGACCTTTCAGAATCCCCACCTTGGCGCGCGATCTCAATCGGGATGACCACACCATCCATATAAGACCGTGAGAAAATTTAACATTAATAACTTCTCCATGGACTTTTGCTATATGGGGAATTGACCTAGTCGAATCACTGCCAACCACCAAAGAAAGATTCAAGTACCTTATTGTAGCTATTGATTATTTCACTAAATGGGTAGAAGTTGAGCCCCTGGATAATATGCTTTATCAATGGGTTTTCCAATCATATGGAAGAAAATTATTAGCATGTATGGCCTACTCTGTGCCTTTATCACCGACCATAGCACTCAATTTCAAAATGAAGAATTTGAAGAGTCCTATGTTCGGTCTAGCATCCAGAAACTTCATTCATCCCCAAGGCATCCACGATGCAATGGCCAAACAGAAATCACCAACAAAATATTTCTAGATGTGTTTGTGACACCCCTCCTAATCAAATACCGGGTCACGAGTCCTTTATTAAATTATAACCAAGGTGAACGGTTGGTTCATTCTTAGCATTACTGTCGCAAAATAAACTTTCCAATTTAAACACTCTAAATTATTAAGCTAACTGACAAAACCATTTTAAAACATTATTCCCATTTTTAGTTAAGCCTAATAACAAAAACCTTTCATAATTTATAGTTTAAGAGTCGCACAATAACTAGACTGGAAAAGATCATCCAAGCAATTTAAGCATTCAAATAACTAATTCCAACTTTAAAACATAAAAAAAAACATCCTGACAGTAACAAATCCCATAGTAAAAATAATAAAAGTAAATGAATCACAATCTCTGACAAAACTAACTGAATAAGGAAAAAGGGCGACACATGCCGAACTGAATAAAATAGAACTAAGAGTGGAGTCAATAACGAGGTCGTCTAAGCAAAAGGCCTGCATCTCCCACATAAGCTGCAGCGTGTTCTGACCAAAGGATCCTAAGCATGACGCCCCTATGGTTGGGCACGTGTAATATACATATATATATATATATATATATATATATATATATATATATATATATATATATATATAAGAGAAGAGATAACAGGAAACGGGTCAGAGCTCGATTGTAAAATAATTTAAAATTTTAGTTTAGCAAGTATTTAAAGTGCTTACCGGCTAATGCAACAATTTATAATAGTATGCGACACTCACTTGAGAAATTCTCACCTCTCTTCTAGTGTGCACACCTACCGCACTATTAATCCCAAGATTTTAGCTTAACTTAAATTCCTCATATGGTTTCATGCCGACAACAACTAGGAATAAGATAATTAATTTCTGAGAGTGAAGTTTTCATATGAATCTTATTTCATTATAAAGTCTTTCAGTATTGCCTCAAACTTTTCAAACACTGATATTAAAGTCGAAATAATTATACATTACTTAACTACTTTTAGTCACAGTAGAAAGTCCCAAATTTAAAGTTTATATATAAATTAATCGCTCATATAATATATATACTATCGGCACCCCACATAAAATTTATGGTGCTTCCATACTCTACTATCAAGTCCTCGTATCACTCGTACTAAGGGAAATACTAGCTCGAAATCACTCTCGAACTGTATTAACACAAAACACATACAAATTGAGGCGAAGCATAGTTCCAAGTCACTAAGAGGTCAGAAAATACCCTCAGATCTCTTAGGACCGTCTGACAATCGATCAGATAGCCTGTACCAAGGATTCCTATGTTCTAGGGTACAAGTCAATATCCCCCATAAAGGTCCCATCGAGATAAAACTGTCCCGGCGCGGTAACCTCAATGATAGCAAGTAGCGTGGGCATGATTTTTACTCGTATATAGTATATTCACAAACATAGTCATATATATATATGTACTTCCATTCCCATTTTTAAATTAGGTACACCCATGACCCATACTTATGATATTCGTTCTTAGTACACATTACTAGATTATCCCGTATAACGGCTCGTCTCTTTTATTCTTATTTATGGGATTATTCCAAACTTACTTCTTATCACTCGTAGTATCCTATCTCCCTACGTATAATTTCAGTAGGCACTCTTTTGTTTTATGACGTAACTTCCTTACGAGTCTCTCTCTTTTAGACACACGTTACCATTATTCCTTAAGAGTAAATCACTCCCCGTTAACACTAATTTTGTCTTTACATTAAATGCTCCATTTTCACAAAGTACTACTGGTACTCTTTATGTCCCAAAATGTTCTAACAATAATGTTCAAAGGTTACTACTCATCTTAATCGCAACAACTATTTAAAAAGGGGAATAGGAGTTTTCCAAGAGGGGTCGATTGATCGATGGTAGGGGCTCGATCGATCGATCGATGCTCTTTGATCGATCGATCGATCAAGCAGTTATGGCAAAATTGCAGAATTACCAATTACGGGAATCCTATTCCAAACTCATTCAAATCATCATATTTCACTCCCAAACTCCCAACAAATGATACTACAAGTGTTATATATCCAAATAAATAATATTCTACGTAAAACATGCGAGTTTTCATCAAGTATAAAGAATTAAAAGGGCCAAAATCCATATAATATCAAGAACCCAAATAATTTTCTTTAACTTAGTTCTTCCTATTCTTTTCCCAGATTTTCTACTCCTAACTCAATGCAAATTTGTGGTTCAACCTCTAAATATGAAATAGATTTCCAGAATATGATTTTTACCTCTACAACATGTAAATTCGAGTCTCCAATATATGCTTTCTTTCCTGAAAACTAGTTCTACTCAACCTTAGACTAATATAATTGAAGCATTAACTAAAATAAAGCAAGATAGATACTTCCTTGAAAATCTTTATTTCTGATTGGTGGAAGAAATTGGTGTGGTTGTGATCCTCGTCACGCGATCTACAATTTGGAAGTGACAGCGGAGCAAACGGTGGAGTTCTTGGCCTAGAACTCCTTGGAAAGCTTCTCCTCTTCCTCTCCAATGGTCGTCCTTGGTTTTTGGTTATGCTAACCCTAAAAGACAACTCCCACCATCTGATATAACCTTAGAAAATTCGTGGGTTTCCATGCCCAAAAATATAAAATGTCTAAAACGCCCTCTCGGGATGTTGATTAGGCCTAAAAACGCCCCGAGACCCAAACTAAACCCCCGGGTACATTATTTTGACTATCTCGACCCTTCCGAACACATTGACGCGCTCAAAATGACCATATGGGTGACATATAATTTATTCACTTTTAATAATGCGAATTTAATCCCAACACGACACAATCGGGTCCTGATTAAATTTTCAAAATTATCAAATTAAATTCTCGTGATAATTTTACTAAATTTAATTACACATCTTACTTTACCCATGAAGTAATTTACAACAAAATTCCAATAATTACTAACTCTCATCACGCTAGTAAATATTTTAAATGATTTTTGGATTAATATTAAATTAATATCTTTAATTAAATTTAATAAATCCCCAAAATTTAAAAGTCATAAAAATACGGGGTATTACATACTTCCCCCCTAATAACAGAATTTCGTCCCGAAATTTGGAAAATAAGGCGTACTTGGTAGGAATAAATCTGAGTATCTTATCAGTACACAACTATCTATAAAGTAAGGTGTTCTATCACTATAGCCCCCGTATCACGGTGAGCTTGAATAACACTCTCCTCAAGGATACCTCTCATTGTGCTCCTTATCCTACAACATTCACATAAGGCGAGCTTATACATCATTGACTCCCATTATTTCAATATCATTGAGAAGCCGCACCTCACTACATCACAATTACTCGTATTTATCTAACAACAAAACTCCCATTCTGAGAGATATCCTACTAATATCTTAACACTCTTATCGCTTAAAATAGTTGTGGCAATTCCACTATAGTCATTAGATTCTAACTCGACAAATCCAAAATTTTTATTATCCGCTCACCTCCAAATGTACATAGGGAGAATAGTTAAGATTTTTCCACAGCAAAACCTCAATAAGCACCTCGTTCATGACAAACTGGTACGAGTGCTTCCATGGAACTCTACTATACTATACTTCACTTGCTAGCTATATTCGTGGTGGAAAAGAAATGATCACTAAGATTCCAAAATTACCTTCACGCGACTCCATTAATTTTTAATCACCGTGCGCCTACTCCCAGGCGAGGGGGGGTACATCCTCCTCAAAACGAAACATTATCCCCGCTACTTCCTAAAATCCCATATTGAAGGTGGGATTCAAAAATTTCCTCCCGATTCAGAAAATAATACCGTGTAGGACCACGTATCGTCGCGATCTTTCCTTTCATAGGAAGACTGGGGCACACTGGTTAATATTATTAATCATCCCAAAGAAATATCAATCATTTACTTCTTGGTGACTTGTCCCACAGGTTCGGATGAACCCTTGATCTTGTCTTGAAGATGGCAGCCCCTCCAAGAAAACTTTACCGACTTTATCGGCCTATTCCTTTATAGGAATTTTCGATAGCCACAAAATTTTCTGGTTGATCCTCTTATTCCAACCGATCTCTATCTATGAGTTGTGTATGTAGGTATTACTCACCATGTCCCGCTAAACATCGACTTTTCCTAGAAATAACTCATCATATTATGTGACACTTAATCTTCCCCTTCTTTTCTTGGCGTACACCAAAAGTTTTGACCCGTGCACCTTTCTGTACGATGTGCACTTATGGACCTTGTACACCCTACTAACGTCATCAATCTTTGTATGCGTAAGTCGTACTCACATTTAACTACTTATAAATCTGTTCTGAGTGTTCTTCCTAATAATTAAATAATATTCTTCTCAAGGAATACCCCTTTTAAATGGATTTTTATATCCGTCTAACCAAATTCGGGTGTGCCATTCTAATCGCACATGTATGTATGGATTATCATCCTTTGGTTAGCTGAGGTTGAAATCGTCCGAGTTGAAGGGACGTGGGATTGGTCGTGTGGAATATATGTTTATGGGACTACTATAACGAGGTGGAAGTAGTAGAGTGGATTAAGCATCAAAGAGCGAGCGGAGCGCTAACCATCGATAAAACTAATTAAGTTCTCAATGCAACAAAGTATAGAGTATCTAAATCCCACAACAACAAAAGAGAAACTACTAATCTCCAATCTCTTCAGATAAGTACAACAACTCTCTCGAATAAATACAACTACTGAAATAAATCACTAATGCTCTATGCATCAAAATAAATACAAGCCTTCTTTCTTGTATTAAAAGTCTTACCCAGATAATACACACTAAAAATGATCCCAACTCTTTATTTTCTTTGTGTTCAAAATGTTGTTACAACACTTGGGTACCGTTAATCCCCCTAGAAATTGAAATTTTTAAATCCTCCTTATCATCGTTCCACCCCTCAACTCGTGGTGATAGAACAAAACTTTCCAGGTTTTCTTACCACCCAACTGGATCCACTGGCCTTAAATCATAATTCAACTTACAACTTATAGATATAATTACCTGCTCATACGGAAGCAGAGGTACTAAACTTATAGACTAATGACCAAACATCTTCCTACTTCCAACCTTACGCTAAGTTTCATACATGGAATGTCTCGCAAAGAGAAATCCAAATAAGGAACCCCCCGATACACTACTACCTAGAATTATCGATTATCAAAATCTGTTAGGCCCTCCATCCATAACATGTACCCCTTTATTCCATCTATTGACAGAAAGTTACATCACCTCCCATAATTACACCTACACAAAGAAAATTTTGCCAATCCTCTATCGTCTAGTATTGGCGGTAATTCCCTATCCGCAAACCTCCTACGCATACAATCAGGACTCTCAAAATCCTGATCCCAAACATATGAGTCTAATTGTTAACTATCACATCTCTAACGGGCAGATACATCGATGCTCTCTACTTATCACTCAGTCTTGAGCTCTAAACGTGATAGTGAGTCAAACCTTATTGCTCGATGGTAATCCCAATACACACAGAACCATGAATAATAAGGTTCCTAATCATTCCGAGATTTAAACTCTTTAGGACACCATAAACCTTGGAGTCTCTAAATATATAATATAATTGGGGTCCCAAGTCTCTCACAGGTGAGGCCTTGCCAGAATAAATCCGATTTCACTAAGGCAACTACTCCGATAGCCTTGAAATAACTGCTTACAATTGTATTAGCCATATCTATAAAATTGTAACCAAGGAAATACCATACTCGTATATCACACTACTAAAACGAGTACTCTCAATAAAGTATATAACACTATTAATACACATATTCATCCTCTGTGGATAACACTAAAGATAATTCCACTACACTAGGGAAAGAAATATACCAACATAATATTAACGTTTATAGCTATACGCACTAACTCGTCTCACATGTTAATCTAGCAATGAATAATATATTGACTTGCTCGTGTCACATGAAACATGCCTCATCCTCTGAGGATAAAAGTTATACTTCTACCTTTCCAATTGCATTGGAAAATCCTTCCTCTGGGAGAGGCATTGCCACCAAACACCTTTCCTAACCCGAAATGGTGGAAACAATACTCCTACCGAAACTCTAGCATGCTAATAACAGCCTTATACTCATGCATATCTAACATCAGTATTGACCGTAGGTAAAAATGAAGTTACCAATCTCTATATCTACACCTCTTCAAATAAAGAAAATCAAAGACTCTTTCCCCCAAATGGTGAGTCTACGCAAGACATCGTACTCGTCATCGTGACTATTAACCCTAAGGCTCGTGCAAAATGAATAGCTAAAAATAGTGCGGTGCCCCAGTACCAATTAAAACTCTACCCATAGCACCAGGTACAGGGAACATACCTTTTATCTTGGTTGGGGCCTGAGGTGCTACTACCTGGTGGACGTTATAGACACGTCCATACTGTAATAGCCTCTGCTGATCTGAGGCTACTGGGATGGATGGTAGAGGTGTCTTATGTGGTTCATTATGGGCATCCTACTGCCATGGAGCCCTATTCCTCTATGGGCAATCCTGACATCTATGGCCATTCCTTCCACATTGGAAGCACCTCCCTCGAAACTGTCTCATTTCACTACGTTGTTGACTAGTTTCTCTTTTTCCTTGGTCTTGATGTCCAACTTGAGAAAAAACGATGTCAGGTTGAGGACAATCCCTCCAATTGGTTGTACACATTTATAGCAGAGTCCTGAAAATTTCTCGCTGGTCGAGTTGTAGTTTCTCTCCAGTCTGATTCGGATAAGATTGATGTTTATGACCGTCCATTCCACATTTGAAGCACCTCTTTGGGACTTCATTCTGACCCTGGCTTTGTTGACCCTGACGCTTTTGTCTCTCCACAGAAATTTTGTTACCCTTGGGGCCATTTTGGTCTTGAGGAGCTTGTTGACGAAATTTTGGTGCCTTCGCACAATTTTCAACTCTAGTCATATCAAATTGACTAATCTCTCTAGGTCTTTTGCCTTCTCTAAGATGCATACTGCGATCGTGGTAATGGAAGATTGCAGTGGTAACTGCCTCTGCCACAATGCCTGCAAATTTGGCGATTGGTACCCTCTTTGTAGACACCTGAGGTGTGAGCTGTTCTTGCTCACTAAATTCCCTAACGGCATTAGCTTGTTCATTTTAACGGTCCATCTGAAAGTTTAAAATAATCTGGATAAGTTCAACATTCACATCGACAAATCGCAGAAGCACGAATTTCAAACCCATAAAGATGAATACAGCATTCCTAATATTAGGGCTCTAAATCAAAGACTCTAAGCTGGAAACGAGATAAGCCATACAAATCCTAAAGGACACTAGAACCTGATGCTCTGATACCACCTGTGACACCCCCCCTAATTAAATACCGGGTGATCAGTCCTTTATTAAATTATAACTAAGGTGAACGGTTGGTTCCTTCTTAGCATCACTGTCGCAATATAAAATTTCCAATTCAAACACCCTAAATAATTAGGCTAAGTGATAAAACCATTTTAAAACATTATTTCCATTTTTAGTTAAGCCCAATAACAAAAACCTTTCATAATTCATAGTTTAAGAGTCGCACAATAACTAGACTGGAAAAGATCATCCATGCAATTTAAGCATTCAAATAACTAATTCCAACTTTAAAACTTAAAAAAAATCATCCTGACAGTAACAAATCCCATAGTAAAAATAATAAAAGTAAATGAACCACAATCTCTAATAAAACCAACTGAATAAGGAGAAAGGGTGACACATGCCCAACTGAATTAAATAGAAGTAAGAATGGAGTCAATAACGAGGTCGTCTAAGCAAAAGGCTTTCATCTCCCACATAAGCTGCAGCGCATTCAACCAAAGGATCCTAAGCATGATGCACCTGTGCCTGGGAACCTGTAATATATATATATATATATATATATATATATATATATATATATATATATATATATATATATATATATATATATATATATAGAGAGAGAGAGAGAGAGAGAGAGAGAGAGAGAAGAGATAACAGGAAATGGGTCAGAGCCCAGCTGTAAAAAAATTTAAAATTTTAGTTTAGCAAGTATTAAAAGTGCTTACCGGCTATTGCAACAATTTATATTAGTATGCGACACTCTCTTGAGAAATTCTCACCTCTCTTCTAGTGTGCACACCTACCGCACTATTAATCCTAAGATTTTAGCTTAACTTAAATTTCTCGTAAGGTTTCATGCTGACAACTACTAAGGCTAAGATAATTAATTTCTGAGAGTGAAGTTTTCATATGAATCTTATTTCATTATAAAGTCTTTCAGTATTGCCTCAAACTTTTCAAACACTGATATTAAAGTCGAAATAATTATACATTACTTAACTACTTTTAGTCACAGTAGAAAGTACCAAATTTCAAGTCTATATATAAATTGATCGCCCATATAATATATATATTTATATTATCAGCACCTCACATAAAATTTATGGTGCTGGCATACTCTGCTATCAAGTTCCCGTATCACTCATACTAAGGGAAATACTAGTTCGGAATCACTCTCGAACTGTATTAACACAAAACACATACAAATTGAGGCGACGCGTAGTTCCAATTCACTAAGAGGTCAGTTATACCCTCACGTCTATTAATATCGTCTGACTATCGATCAGATAGCCTGTACCAAGGATTCCTATGTTCTAGGGTACAAGTCAATATCCCTCATAAAGGTCCCATCGAGATAAGACTATCTCGGCGCGGTAACCTCAGTGATAGCAAGTAGCGCGGGCATGATTTTTACACGTATATAGTATATTCACAAACACAGTCATATATATATGTACTTCCATTCCCATTTTTAAATTAGGTACACTTGTGACCCATACTTATGATATTCGTTCTTAGTACACATTACTAGATTATCCCGTGTAACGGCTCATCTCTTTTATTCTTATTTATGGGATTATTCCAAACTTACTTTGTATCACTCGTATTATCCTATCTCCCTAAGTATAATTTCAGTTGGTACTCTTTTATTTCATGACGTAACTTCCTAACGAGTCCAAGTCCTTTATACACACGTTCCCATTATTCCTTAAGAGTAAATCACTCCCCGTTAACTCTAATTTCGTCTTGATATTAAAAGCTCCATTTTCACAAAGTCCTACTGGTACTCTTTATGTCCCAAAATGTTAAACAATAATGTTCAAAGGTTACTACTCATCTTAATCGAAACAACTATTTAAAAAGGGGAATATGAGTTTTCCAGGAGGGGTCGATTGATCGATGGTAGGGGCTCGATCAATCGATCGATGCTCTTTGGTCGATCGATCGATCAAGCAGTTATGGCAAAATTGCAGAAATACCAATTACGGGAATCCTATTCCAAACTCATTCAAATCATCATATTTCACTCCCAAACACCCAAAAAATGATACTACAAGTGTTATATATCCAAATAAATAATATTTTACGTAAAACATGCGAGTGTTCATCAAGTATAACGAATTAAAAGGGCCAAAATCCATATAATATCAAGAACCCTAATAATTTTCTTTAACTTAGTCCTTCCCATTCTTTTGCCAGATTTTCTACTCCTAACTCAATGCAAATTCGTGGTGCAACCTCTACATATGAAATAGATTTCCAGAATATGATTTTTACCTCTACAACATGTAAATTTGAGTCTCCAATATATGCTTTCTTTCCCGAAAACTAGATCTACTCAACCCTAGACTAATATAATTGAAGCATTTACTAAAATAAAGCAAGATAGATACTTGCCTGGAAATCTTTATTTCTGATTGGGGGAAGGAATTGGTGTGGTTGTGATCCTCGTCGCGCGATCTACACTTTGGCAGTGACAGCGGAGCAAATGGTGGAGTTCTTGGCCTAGAACTCCTTGGAAAGCTTCTCCTCTTCCTCTCCAATGGTCATCCTTAGTTTTTGGTTATGCTAACACTAGAAGACAACTCCTACCATCTGATATAACCTTAGAAAATTCGTAGCTTTCCATGCCCAAAAATATAAAATGTCTAAAACGTCCTCCCGGGATGTTGATTAGGCCTAAAATTGCCTCGAGGCCCAAAATAAACCCCTAGGTACGTTATTTTGACTATCTCAATCCTTTCGGACACATTTACGCACTCAAAATGACCATACGGGTGACTTATAATTTATTCACTTTTAATAATACGAATCTAATCCCAACACGACACATGCGCGTCCCGATAAAATTTTTAAAATTATCAAATTAAATTCTCGTGATAATTTTACTAAATTTAATTACACATCTTACTTTACCCATGAAGTAATTTACAACAAAATTCCAATAATTACTAACTCTCATCACGCTAGTAAATATTTTAAATGATTTTCGGATTAATATTAAATTAATATCTTTAATTAAATTTAATAAATCCCCAAAATTTAAAAGTCATAAAAATACGGGGTATTACAGTGTTGAAAAAATGGTTTTAAGAGGCTAAAGGAAACTATATTAATGAATTTCACAACTTCCTTTAGGAATATAAGACTACTCCCAGAACAGCAATAGGGGAAACCATATGCATACTAGCTTTTGAACATTGATTCACTAAAGTGTGATCTCATGAGATGACTCGATCTGGATATGATAGAAGAAGTCTAAGAAGATGTTGTTAATCAGATGGCTTCCTACCAACAAAGTAGTGCAAGGTTTCATAATTGAAGGGTCAAGCCGACCAACCTGAAGCAATGAGATCTAGTAATCAAGAAAATATTCCAGAAGAATAACAAATTGGAGACTAATTGGCATGGCCCACACCATATCTTGATGGTTATCCGACCATAAACTTATCATTTGGAGACTCTTAAAGGGGAAGAATTCAAGAATCCTTGGGACTCAGACTATCTGCGCAAGTATCATCAATTATTTAGTTTTCAAAAAAATTTGTCCTTCACGTAATTCGTTATTCAAGTTAATGAAATTTCATCTTTTTCTCCATTATACTTCCTTTTTTTTGGGGGGGGGGGGGGGGGGGAGTATGGTGGTTGCACCTATCCAGAATTAAAGAACAACTTAATTCAAACTCTTTTAGCTTTATAAGAGTTTCTAAAAAGTTCCTCGCTGAAAAAGAGCATGGTTCAAACTTTTCCAACTTTAGAAAAGTTTTTAAAAAAGTTTCTATCCAAAGAGCATGGTTCAAACTTTTCCAACTTCAGAAAAGTTAAACTTCATGTATAATTTGTCTTCGGAAAGTCACGAACAACAAGTCAATAAAATTTCTTAATTATAGGTTTTATCCTACCAGGTTAACATATTGGAATAATTAGATGTTCTTAATACACTTGTTCACCATTGATAGCTAATGCTACAACTTAGTATAATAAAGATATTTACAGTGTATTATTCGAATCTAAGGCCGTATATATGATTCAAACATGAAACAAATATTAAACATTTGAGCAGGTTATTTAGTCTATAAGCCAATTAACTAATCATTATACAGGTTACCTAGTCGGTAAAAAGAATAACATTAACCATAAGCTTGAATAATGGAAAATCAATTGAAAATAACTTCATTTCATTGATCAGAATGTATTATAATTGTAATAATTGATCAAAATACAGTGTAAGAAGTATGAATTTATTCTGCTGGATGCTTTCCTTGTTCTTTATCCATTCCAGTAGGAGGATCATCAAGGTATACGGAGTATTTATGGTGTTGAAATCTTTTAGCATGTGCCTATTACTGATGATCGACCTATCAAGAAAATAAGGAGGATGAACTATCTCACACTCATCATGGAGGTCATAATCCCCAAAATACTTACTTATTAGGCATTAGGGAATGGCATTGGGAGGAATTCATTTTGTGTCCAATGTGAAAGGAGGCTGATCACAATCTAAAACACATGGGTCATTCTAGTTCCACAAGTCACTATTTTGATCATACTTCAGCAAAGTTAGCAAGTTGGTCCATACCCTTTTATAGCTTTTATGATTTCTCTGAGCAAGGTGATTATTTATGTGAATTAAGGCCTCATTATACCCATCCATCCAAACTTCCATTGGCTGCTTACGAAATTGGAATGTTAGCCTATCCACTTGACTTTGAAGTTTTTTACGAATAACATCTTTGGATTTTAATTGGGCAGATTGGTTGGTAATTTCAATATCTTTGGCTTTTAACTGGGCAACTTGGTCGACAATAGTTTTCTTAGTCATTTCTTCCTCAATGGTTGGACGAACAACTATACTTAGTCGAGAATTTTTCCCATATTTGCTCTTATTCTTCTACTTCTTTTAGTCTTCCAGCTCTTGCAACAATCTTGAATTTTCAGCCTCTAAAAAATAAGCACCTTCATCTTGACCTAAGGTAGTTGATGTCCTTAGACTATCAAGTTCATCCCTCTGGGAATTATAATCCTTCTCCAACATTGCAATAATTGATCGAAAACTCTCCAAATCTTATTTCAAAGAAAGTTCCTTCTTATTCAGAGCGAAAGTAATGTCTTCCAACTTCTTATCAAAATCCCAACCTTCACTTAATACTTTATACTTGGCCTCATAGTCATAGTGAAGTAAAGCTAGAGACAATTTGTTATCTTTTTACAGTTGCTTAATTATTTAATAATATGCAGTGTTATTAGCAATAACACTGTCTAACAAGCAATGACGATGGATATATGACTCATTTACTTGGTCGAAAACATCTGGGTCGAGCAATCCTATTAAGTCTTCCTAAGACATGGGATCATGACCAACTTTGAAAAAATTTCTACTCCGCTTGAGCAGGTCAGATTCAGTAAATATTATGGCCCTCTTCCTAGCATCAAACTAAAAAGTTACAAATACATGAGTTTATTAGGCAAATCCAAATGAGCAGACTAAATAAAAATAATAAACTACAATAAATATAAACCATTCAAAGGCATAAAGAGTTGAGACAAAAAATATATTCTTTATTGATTAATTGTTGAGATACAACAGTTGATACATCATTAAGAAAGAAAGGATAAAAACTTGTTAAAGAGGAGATAAACCTTCTACTTGTCCTTAGCCTAGTCTTGACTGGAAGCATGTTGGTCAACACTAGCAGTGGGAACCAATGAAGACTCAAAAGGCATCATAGAAGATTATCTAAACCCTTTCTCATCATCAAACTCATCATCTAGATTAGGGGGATTAGCAAGGTCATGCTTTTAGAAGATCTCATAGTTTTCTTCCGTACCGACCAACTTCAGGGCCTCAGTCCACCCTTTCTTGAAGGAATTTTTTTTGGCATACTCGATCTGAGTACAGGTAGCACAAATGGCCTTCTCTGAACCTTTATCAAATGAATCTTTACCTTTGGACTTTGAGGAATTCACTTTCCCTTCAGCAATTTGTACTTGAGAAGTGGCATCTAAAAGCTTGTCCCTCGACAGCTTTGGCCCTGCCATCAACATCACTCATTTTTTTCTCAACAACTTTATCTCTTTCCTTGATAATAATTATTCGGTCTTCAGTCTCAAATGGACCTATCATTGGACTTCTCCAAATCCTCTTCCCAAGATTTTTCCTTTGCTTCTAAAGCTTGTTGGGAAGCTTCCAAAGATTATTTAAGACCTTCAAATCGCTTTTTAGCTTCACCAGGAGAGGACCTCAGTTGATCATTCTTCTCCATCATCTGGTCAAAATCAACTAAAAGATAAAAAAGAATAAAATATCAGATATCAGGAAGAGTTCAACATCATGGAGAAAGGAGTAGAAAAGTGAGAAAATTACTAGTGCCAAGTTATGGAAAGCTCTTTCAGCCAGCCTGGATCTGAACATGGGGCTAACATAACCCTGTTAGCAGGAAGTGTCCCAGACTTAATCGAACCCCAGGCCAGTCCAGGGTTAACAACAACTAAAGTTGACCTAATGTCCAAGTCAACCTAAATTTTTCTCACTAACTCTTTTTATTTGGAAATTTTCTTTACAGCCAATGCCTGCTGCTCGGCTGGATTTTTTTGAACCTATATTAAAGGATCAGGAAAACCTCTCCTTATCCTCTTCAATTAAAGCTCAACAGTCTGAGTCTCATCAACACCAATAAGCCTTTTATCATTGGACTGAGAGTTCTTTTCAACTGGCTTCTTACCATCATCAACAACTTTCTTGAGTGTGGGAGATAAAGGTCCACCCATTAAGTTAGGCATCTTCCTCTTAGTCATATCTACGAAAACAGAAGGGGGTATCTCAGTCAAAGGATTCAAATGAGGAAGAAGCTCCTCCCTGAATGAACTCAACACCAGCAGATTCAGTGGCTGAAGAAATAGGCACAGGGTCTTTCTCTAAGTTGATTTCAATATGGGGTAGTACAAGTGTTGGTCGAGCAACAAAAGATGTGATGGAACTCTTGTACTCCAACAACAAAGAATATGACCGAGGCTATTTTTATCCAATCTTTTGATTAAATCTCCACAAGAACTTAAGATCGTTGATGTTGATTTCCCCTTGTTTAGGGCACCTTTTCTTACTTTCCTATGCATAAAAAGAAATAGCAAAGTTAGTTAGCAAACATCATAAATTCATAAAAAAGGGAAAATAATCAAAAAGGTTATAACTTAAGCTATATACCGATTGAGGACATCTGGGACCAATATAAGCCACTCCAGTTGGGAGAGGAACATGTTGACAGTTCTTGTAAACTACACCGCACTCCTAATAATCTTTATTGTAATCTGGTAAGTTCACTACTAAGGCTTGATTCTCTTGCCTAGTTTTCAAATAGTATGTGTTCTCTCCTACTGTACCCCACATATAATAGAACATCAATCCAAATCCCAATATGGGTCCCATAAAGTTCATTCAACCTATGTACCTCATTCACAACCCTTGAAGTGTTGGGTGCTACTTGTGGCCATCCCGAAATCTTCTCCTCCCCGACCACTTTCGAGTGAAAAGAGGGAGAGATAAAGGTCTTGCTCTCTTAGTTACATCATGAGGTGCTTCGGCGATCGTCGTGTTCTGGGTGATGTAAAGAGATAGAATCTCCAGCCTATTTTTCACAAAATAGGCAAAAGAACATGTCGTCGTCTCGAGAGAGAAGCATAAAAGACAAAATGGTGCTTGCAAAACCAATAGTTCAGAGGTTCGGGGGCTAAGTTATGAAATGGGAAGTTGTTAGGCACCCATATCTCCATTCAATCTCCCATAGGATTATGTTACTATTTTTCTTAAGTTCTTCATAAAGTGTGTGTGCATGTTTATATAAGTGGACATCGAAATCGCTCGACTCACATCATGCAAAGGATGGAGTGGGTTCATATATAGGATTGTTTCCAAAATAACAATTAGAAAATATGATGTGGGCGGTTATCGAGATATTGATCATTTATGATGAAATGATAATATATATTACATAAAGTGAAAATACGAATCACGAGTATGATATGTGCATATGTATAATATATGGATAAAATAGGAAAAGTGATGAAAATAGGAAAATAAGACACGAGTCTTGGGTTTTAACCCAAAATGCCTACGTAGATTATGAAGGCATCAAAGTCTATGTAGTTAGTATACAACATAAGGGTGGGGTATATCCCTTAGATTCAAATGGGAGTTCATTATAAGTGTGTGTGTGTGTAGAAAACATATTTTAAATTTGAAAAAATGTGATGTAGAATCCCGTCGAAATTTAAGGGTGTAACCCGCTTTTTTCTTTTTTTTATAGAAAATAAATAATGTGCAATATAACTAATAAAGGATGATATGTTAATGTGTATGATCTAAAATTAGAATATATGTCACTAAT
Organism: Sambucus nigra; assembly: GCA_949130495.1. Classification (NCBI taxonomy): domain Eukaryota; kingdom Viridiplantae; phylum Streptophyta; class Magnoliopsida; order Dipsacales; family Adoxaceae; genus Sambucus; species Sambucus nigra. The sequence continues at coordinate 86,616,614 of OX422220.1, forward strand.
GCAAAAATAAAGAAATTTAAAGAGAGAAGGATGTTTTAACTTTCTTTGGTGACTTGAAGATCGCCCTTCATCTTTGATGAGCTTCTTGGAAAATTGGGATGAATGGTGGATGAGAGAATGAGATTTTTGTTATATTGGATATGAGAATGAATTGTGGAAAGGAATTTCACACAAGGACATTTTGCTAATTACAGAAAAATGTTGCTGAGATCACTGAAATTGATGGATCGGGGGTTCCTTTCGAAGTGAGATCATGCTCTCTTTATATAGAGTAGGAGGATTTTTCATCAGAACTACCCTTGTCCTACCTATCGACAGGTAACCCTAGACACACTATCGATAAGTAGGGAAATGGACCTGTCGATTGGCAGTCTCATGCAGATTTTCCAATAAAATAGTCATAAAGCGTAATACATAAGTCAAAATCGTGCACGGGGTATACCATTAAAAAGGTAATTCCGAGATGTTTAAGAAACCTTTAGGTCGCTCCAAGGTCCAGGAGTTTACTTTGGGTTAAACAGGACTCGGAAACACCCATCGGTCCTATGGACGGAAGATCGTCAGACAAAGATGGATCGTTCTCTGGATCGTAAGTCTAAATGATGCACGGCTCAAACTGTTAAAATTTTTGTGTGAGGTACTTTGATGTTTTAAATATATTTGCTCGGTTCAGATAGTTGACTATCGTAAAATGGGACTCAAAAGCGCCCAGTGACCTTTTAGTGTAAAATGGATCATTTGTTCGTACTGTAAGACTGATTCGTGCACATGGTAGATTGTTGGAAAGGGTATTCAGTGTCGTTGGAAGATTCATCCAGTCTTATTTAAACTATAGAGTTAACTTTGGTCAAACAGAGCATGGGTGCACCCATTGGCCTCTAAATTAGTTTTTAGGAGAAAATGGATCATTCATCCGAATCGTTATGCCATTTCATACACGGGGCGCACCGTTGAAAAGGGGTTTAAGTGACCTTCTATGATTCATTAAGCTTTTTCTTTGAATGTGAAGTTAATTAGGGTCAAATCGAGGTCTGGGAGCGATTAGTGGCCTCCAAATCAATTTTTGATAGTAAAATAATCCATTCATTCGAACCATTATGCCTATTCATGTACGAGGCAAACCATTGGAAAGGGGATTTAAAGCACTTCATAGATTCATTGAGCTTTCACTCTGACAATGAAGTTGATCGAAGTCAAACGAGGTCCGAGAGCACCGAATGGCCTCTAGATCAGTATTCAGAGTATGACCTAAGGTTTGTATTGAATAGGGGAGGTGCTAGGGACCTAAGGAGAGGCTTAGTTTTTTTAGAATGTGATGTCTACATATCCCCTCAATGGTTAATCTTGGAATAAGTGAAAGCCATCTAATATACACCATATGATGTTTAGGGAAAATAGGTCAATTCCACGGACCTAAGAGACAAGGATGACCATTTCAGAGGGTCGAGGTCAATTCTGAGGACCTAAAGTAATGCTGAGAATAAATGATTCTGTGGGATGAGGTCAATTCTGAGGACCTTAAGTTAGAGGAGGCCAATTTCGAGGACCTTAAGTTGGAGTGACCAATTCTTAGGGTTAAGGTCAATTCTGAGAACCTCAAATAGGGAGAGACCAATTCTGAGAATTTTAAGTAGGAGAGACCAATTATAAGGGTCAATTTCGATTGTAAGGAATTAAGGTAGGAGCGACCAATTCTGAGGGTCGAGGTTAATTTTAAAAATCTTAAGTAATAATGACCAAATTTGATGGTTGAACTCAATTATGAGGACCTAGGGTGGAAGCGACCAATTTTGAGGGTCGAGGTAAATTCTTAGGACCTTAAGTAGGAACGACCAATTCTGAGGGTCGAGATCAATTCTGAGGACCTTAAGTAGGAGCGACCAATTCTGAGGGTCGAGGTCAATTCTGAGGACCTGGAGTTAAGAGAGACCAATTATAAAGGTCGATGTTAATTTTGAGGGCCTCAAGTAGGGAGCTAATAATTCTGAGGGTCGAGGTCAATTCAAAAGACCTTAAGTAGGAGCGATCATTTCTAAGGGCTGAGGTTAATTCTGAGGACCTAAGATGGGAGCGACCAATTCTAAGGGTCGATGTCAATTTTAAGAACGTTAAGTAAGAGCGACTAATTCTGAGGGTCGAGGTCAATTATAAGGACCTTAAGTAGGAACGGTCAATACTAAGGGTTGAGGTCAATTATGAGGATCTAAGGTGGGAGCAACCAATTCTTAGGGTCGAGGTTAATTTTGAGGACCTTAAGTAGGAGAGACCAATTCTGAGGGTCGAGGTCAATTATGAGTATCTTAATTTAGGAACAGGGGGGATATCTCTCTAGGGGAATTTTTGTTTAAGACTCTACTAGGGATAACTTGAGGTTTTAGGATTCAGATAGGTAATGTGTTTCGGGGGAGAGATGTTCGGTTAGGGATTCTAGCTCTGCTTTGGGAAAATGTTAAATTCTTGAGTTCTTGCTAAATAAATGGATAGGATACTATGTAACCCAGTTGGGGAAGCATTTGGTTTCTTCTGAGGATGAAGTTTTTAGGATTCCATTGGGGTGTTGTAGTGAGCTTTTAGAATGCGGGTGCGTTGATTTTTAGGCTTTAAGCTGGGGATAAAATGTCTTATTAATCTATTTAGGAGTTGGAATCTTGAAAAATGGTTTTATTGGTGAAGAAATGTTTCAATATTTATTTGGTAATTTTAGGAATATTTTGGAATCTTCTCACAATTTTTGGGATTTTTTGTACGAAATTTTTGGGGGTTATCGATCGGCATGTTGTAGGGGATACCAACCGGAAGTGGAATGGTCTTTTGGGCTACCTTGGGAAGGGTAAGGGATAGTGTCGATCTGTGGATATGAGGGAACTACCCATCGACATACCCATTCGCCTTCTATAAAGATGGGCAAAATCTATTCATTTTTCTTAGCTTATAGCTTTCATATCTTCTCTAATCTTCTCATGCATTCTTTCCTCATCCAAGTATAGAAAATGACAGATTTCTCAAGCAGCGAGATGCACATGGCGTGGCTAGGCGTTGAAAATTGGGCGAACTTGGAGTGGCGAGCTAGGGTGCCTTTAGCGTTGGGTAATGAGAACGATTTTGACTTGTTCGAGCCTATTGCCGAAGATTAGACTCTTCTACGTGAGCCTTTGCACCACCGATCATCTAGGGTGATGAACCCTAATGGTGATGTAAGTACTATATGACTTTTCATATTCTTTTTCTTATTTGGCATTTTCATGCTTCTTTGAATTTTGACGAAAGGTTTCCCTTTTGTTTTGGCAGATCGACATTTATGCTACAAGCTTCTATTCTCGAGGATAATGGGATTTAGATATGCGTGGTAGACCTTCCTGCAGTGGTGCACTGGTTAGTCTCTTGTATGGGTTTTGATCGTTAGGGATCTGCATTTGATAAGATGCCATGCTCTACGGCCATTTTATGCGCTCTGAGGGAGAGGTGGTGGGATACCACCCATATCATACACGTGGGATTTGGGGAGATGATGGTGACCCCTATTTATGTCCAACAATTTCTGGGGACTATAAAGGGACACAAATATAGGTGGACCGACCCCTTAGGGTGACACCGGAGGCAGTGGATGCAGTGCTGGGTAACATGGGTCAGATAATCTCGGGGGACTCGATTTGTATTTCTCTTCTTCGAGAGGTTTTCCTAAGTCGGTGAATCGACGATACTGACGGGTTATAGGTGAGGCTAATGACTTGATTATTTATTCTTCTACTATTAGGAGGGTTTTTGGTGGCGTCGAGCAGAGACATCGTCCATTTGTGGTTTTTACCATATTTGAGAGTATTTTCGAATATCCTTCTCTTTGACTGGGGGAGCCTGACTTTGGTGACCCTTTATTCTTCTTTGGATGCTTTCAGTCGGTGCTACTAATAGAATTTTACTAGAGCCACGTATCTTTTGTAGGTATTTTTCTTTTTGTCTTTTTTCTTTATGCATTTACTTTTTGATTTATTCTGATCGTTGACCCTTTTCTTTTTGCAGATGTGGTTTTACAAGGTGATCGGGTTTAATGCCCGTTTGATTGGTTTGCATGATGAGTCCTAAATCTCTCTCTTTGGTAGTAGTACGTCGGGTATTGAGTGTCTTGATGAGTGACAAGGTTCATTTTGTCTCTCTTCTCCTGAATACTTTTCTTTGGCATTTCTCTTTACTTGTTCAACTATTGACTTTATCTTGACAAATATAGGTGGCCTTCTATCCCTAAGGGACGACCATCCAGCACACATGGTTGATCGGGATGCACGTGCAAAAGCATCGGCTACTGCACACAAGTTTGTCTAGTCCTGAGATCTGAGAGAGTAGTCCAACAGATTGTGGAGGATGAGGTGGAGATCCCACCGATGATGCCATCGAGATATATGAGGCGAGTCCTAGAGATGTCAGAGGAGGTTAGGGCGGCGGCGATGATCGGTGAGCTCTAGTCATCATATACGAACATGATGGTGACTTACGTCTAACTTGACTTTATGACAAGTTGGTCGATCCCTTCCTGCATATACGATATTATGAATATTCCTCCGCCTCTTATGGCTTCAGACAGGGGTACGAGTCAGCCGATGGGGTCTTCACATAGCACTGGTGGCGTGCCAACGTCGACAACAATAGTGTTGTCGGATGTTCCATTTCTCGAGCTTACTCCTCCTTCCTATAATATTCGATTGCCTGGAGGGGGATTGGTGAGTATGAAACATCTCCCTAATGCGATGGACCATATGGTGATGGGTCTAACAAAGGACGTCCTTCAGTCGGAGGTATATCTCTTCATCTCTTTGTCCTTTGCCTTTCGAGTTTCTCTTTTTACTTTATACGAATTGATTTTCCTTTTTATTTTCCTTGTATCACGTCTGGGTGTCGACTACCTGGATGAGGGGCATTCGAGACTGGGTGGCTTCTCCGATGACTCATATTCAAGATTCGATCTAGGTTCCTTCCTCTCTTGTGCCATCAGCTTCATTTGAGGAGGGGTCTTGATCGGGTAGCGGAGTCTGCTCTTCACGTCTCCAAGGGAAACGCGCAAGTTGAAGGGATGTGGGATCCTAGGGGGAGAGAGAGAGAGAGTTTTGGGTCCTCGAGTTAAGTCCCATTATTTTTCTTTTTCTTTTCTGTAAGAAATTTAATGATGGCAGTGTATATGAAATAAATGGGATTTTTATTTATGTACTTTTGCTTTAAATGACTTAATCTACATGCACTTTTTACTTTATTCATTGAGACTGTAAAAAGGTTGGGATATTTAAATACCTCAATAAAAAATTTATTTTGAGAAAGGATGTAAAAATGGATAATATAGGCAGAAACAACCCCATTTTTTTTAAATAAGATTTATTTTTGGAGTTTTTAATTTTTATAAAAAAGGGAAGATGGAATTTTCTTAAAAATAGGGGATGTCGATTGACATTCCCCTTGTCCTGCCTATCGGCAAGTCAATCCGTTCAAATCACCCCAACTAGTACTTGATGAGGTAGTCTTTCATTCGAATTTTGCTGACTATTAGGTTTTAGCCAAAATTTTCAAGTATAAAAATGGGGTAATGTGGGGAGGTTTCTTCACCCATTCACATTTTCTTTCCCTTGCTTATTTCTTATCTTGTGTCATATTATTTCCAAAATGGCCCTTCCTATAAGTGCTGAATTTTCTTCTTATCTTGAAATTTTAAAAGCTACGTGTTCGTACAATGTAGAGTATGATGCCTTTAACTTACGTCGGGTCTATTTGTGGTGCAAGCGACCCATTAAAAGGGATATACTAACGCCGACAATAAAATTTGGTACCTCGAGGATCATGTTTTTCATTTTGTCTTGGACGAGGTCTGTTCGGCCTACGATGAGTTTTCTGCTATCTTGGGTTTTAATCCTAGTGTGGCGATGCCCATGTCTGAATTTTAACGGTCTCCTAGGGAGTTATTAGAAGGAATTCTCCACATCTCTCCTTTGGTGGCTCAGTCATTGGTCACTAGAGGAATGATCTCCCTCCCAGTTATACTGTACTCAATGTGTCTACAGGATGTTAATAATGCGTGCCATGCCGGAGCCATTGCCTTAGGCTTAACTTTGAAGCTACTATTGGTGACCAGGGACATAATGGTGGACCCTCAACTGGATGTCATTACTGCATGGATGTCATATCATCGTAATCCTACAGCGATGATACCGATAGAGACTCTGAACAGTCTAAATGCTTGGCGGGAAGGTTATTCTAATTTTTTAAGAGGAAGCCCGATTATGCTGTTTATGTGGCTGGCTAAGAAATTACGTTTAGCGGACCCCTCAATATCCAATGGAATTTATGTTGAATTACTTAACCCATTATTTCATTAGCTTTGGCCCAGCTATCAATAAGTGAGTAAATTATTTTGTGGAGCACGGAGCTCGATGTCACACTGGTTAGTGACCTAGTGTGGGGATTTGTAGTTTATTCAGGAAGTGGGGGAATACCGGTACATTCAGTTAGTTGGCCTTCGACAAAACTCCTTCAATTTTCCCTGACTGCTCTTGTGTCAAGTCGAAATAGAGAATATTGTGCCTTCCCGTACCCTGGACTTCTGTTCTGTAGAGGATTTGATGGAAGGCATTCATATGCACTTGGGCTCTTTGTGGGAGAGTCATCTGCAGTCAACCCATCCTTTATAATTTGCTGACAGGGTTTAGCATGTGTTTAGGGATTATATAAAATGGTTGTGGAAGAAAGTAGTGGATAAGATTTTGGCCGAGGAGACCGGGAAGTGATGGTTTGCCGTGTTTAACATTATAGAGGATGGCTTAGTAATTTTCACTAGGATGGTTCGTGCTTATCATTCTATGGGGAGCCTTCAGTATTCCATCCAAGCACGAAAATTTTAAGGGCCTCAAGATGATGATGGGAATAAATATTCCGGCAGCTGCAGATAGGGTCTTTTGTAAAGCAGGTGATTATTTGTGAAACTTTTGTAATGGTTATGTGTTTGGTTATTTTTTATTTTTGGGAATAAATTTAGAAAGGTTTGGCTAGTTTGGTTAGGAGTAGTTTGGTTTGATTTGTTATTAGGACAATTTGGATGGCGGGGGTAGTTGTTTGACTCCCTACACTGATATTTCATGTAATTGTACTAAATTTTCCTTTTTATGGACTAAAAAGGATTTTAATTATATTGTTGTTCCTTCTAATGAGTTTTACATTTGAATTATCTCTACCAATCACTAAGGAATACACAATACTTTTGTTGATGTAAATGATGAAATGAACTATCATTCTTAAAGGTAAGAAAAGAATAGTATTTTATGAAAATAAGGGGACCATGCCCATGTAAAGCATATGAGCTGCCTACGTTCCTCTAGGAGTTTTAAAAAATTTCTGAGCTTCATTTTTTAAAGTAAAATGTTTTCGTAGAGGATTGGGCCCCACATAATTCTAAGTAGAGGGAAATGAAGAATTTTTTTTAGAATAGAAGGGGGATGAAAGGAGGCATAGCGCGCCGAGATTTTGGGCTAAGGGTAGAATTTCTTAAGATGATTCTGATTGACTGGATGTGCTACATCTTCTCCGTTAAGGTCAGTAATCATAGTTGTGCCATCGGATATGATCTACATGATATAGGGGAAACTTTAGTTTGGATTTAATTTTCCTTTGGGTCCTAGACGGGTTTTACGATTACATTAAGGGATAAATCCCCTTTTGGAACAGCACGGTCCTTGACTCTCCTATTATATGATCGCATTATCCAATGATGTTACCCCTTTATATGATATAGAGACTTCAGCCTCCTTTCATCTAAGGGTGACAACTCGTCAAGTCAGCTTCAATGCCAGTCTTCTTTATTGACTTTACTTTCAAGCATGATGCGTAATTAAGGTATTTCTAGTTTAATGGGGAGGACTGCTTCCATGTGATATACCAGAGAGTGAGAGGTAGCCTAAGTATATGCCCGGACTAAAGTGTGGTAAACCTAGGGAGCATAAGGGATCTGATCGGCCCAATCTCAACAAATTTTGACCATCTTGCTGATGATTGCTTTGAGGTTCTTATTAGCAGCTTCAACTGCACTATTAGTTTATGTTCCATAAGGACAAGATTTGCATCTCTGAATTCATAACTCTTCGACCAATTTTGTGACTTTTGCCTTAAAATGTAACCCGTATCTGACAGTAGCTCATGTGGGACCCTGTATCGACAAATAATATTCTTCCAAATGAACTTGGCAACCTTTTTGGCATTCGGTACCGTATATGGCTAATCTTTGACCCATTTGTTGAAGTAATCAATGGCAACCAGGATGAACTCATGCCCTCCGGGTACTCTTTTCAGACTATCTCGACCCATCCGGACTCAATCGCGCACTCAGAATTGGCATCCGAATTAATTTATAAAAATCTTTATCTCACACCCAATTTAGTCTATACCGACTCCCGGCTGGGATAAGTGCATACCCCGTCATTAATACCCGAAACAACGTAATTAAATTATTATTATTCACTTAGTAAATAAATTTCCCTAAACATTAACCATTCACTCTCCGATTAATATTTAAATATTTTAATTGCCATAATTAATTCAATTAAAATTACAACACCCAAGTAATTTAAAATTACCGAATTAATTAAATATTAAATGTACAAAAATACGGGGTGTTACAAATCTGTAAGGACATGAGTTTATAAATGTCCGGGGTAGAATCTAGGAATTTTCTGTTTTCTCCTAGATCACAGTTTGTATGTCTGATACCGCTACATTCGGCACGTCAACACGATCATCCTCGGCGGCCTTTATCCAAATTCAATGCATCCAGTATCTTCACGTGCATCATGATACATGCGACGTGCTGCTCAGCTCATTCCCACTACTCCACTACGCATTATCGGTAAAATGGTTTATTGGAGCTTTAATATTTGCATAAATATTTGGGAAATTTTTTTGAAAATTATTTTTTGAAATCTGGATTAATTTTTATCAAAATCAGATCTTTTTTTAAGTGTAGAAGCGAAGTGCCTTGAACGACGAGCTCACTCAAATGACTTTGACTGTCGTTCGCGCGAGATAGGCATGTCGCGCGATCTCGTTCAAACGACATCTGTCCTTCGTTCGAGCGACATGGCTATCTCGTTTGAACGATCCACCGCCTCAATTTTCGTATAAACACATGTTCACCTTCTACACGATTTTTTAAGTCTTTCTGCAATCTCAAAATTATGCGAAAACAGTCCAGAATAAGACTTCATCTTTTTTAAGGTTTTCTAAACCTTTTTTATTCACAAAACCAATCCTATATATGTGTGTGAATCTTTAAACCTTCAAGAGGATCTTTTACTCATCTGGAGTAATTTGTGAGGAAGTCGTTCTCTTCTTCATTGCTGCCCTACTGGAAAGGGATAGTTCCAGCCGACGACATCAGAACCGACAATCGAGGGTATTTCTGTGTCACATATTTTCATTATAATTCATGTAAGCCGTTTTCTTACAAAATTATAGTGAAAATAAAAGGTTTTACCCCGTTGGGAGATTTTTCTTCATTTGCGTGTGTTTGAATGTTCTTACTTGATTTTATCATCATCAATCACATATAGATGCATGTTTAGGACTTAATTAATAAAAACTGAGTTTAATTAAATAGCTTCCTTATTTGAACACAAGCGCACTCTTCTCAAATTGGTATCAGAGCCAATTACACAACTTTACCGTGTAATTTTCTGCAAATTTTTTCTAAGATATCAATTTCCTGGAAAATTGATTTTTTTGAAAACGAGTGTGTTCATAATGGAGAAGTTATATAATACAATGCCAGTTTTTTTACGGGACAAACTATGCATACTGGAAAGCCCGCATGAGATCTACATTAAAAGCCATTGATGAACGTGTTTAGATTTTGGTTGAAAGAGGGTGGACACCTCCCTCCGTCACTCTTGAAAACGTGACCAATTTAAAACCTGTTACCACATGGACTGAAGAAGAATTTAAATGGTCATCCTTTAATTCTAAGGATTTAAGTGCTATTTTTGGGTCTGTCACACCTGATGAGTTCAAACGCATAATGACGTGCACCACGTCAAAAGAGGCATGGGATGTTTTGCAACTTACCCATGAAAGAACTAATGCTGTGAAAGAGTCTAAACTGCAAAATTTAACAACTCAATTTGAAACAATCACCATGCTTGAATCTGAATGTTTTGATGAATTTTATGCTAGACTGTCTGATATTGTTAAAAATCTTCTTAGATCCCGGCTTAAGCGTTTTATGGAAGAACTTGTAGGAGACTTGCAAACGTATGAAATTGATATGTTTCCTAAATCTGTAAAGTCTAAAGATAAGGGAATTGCACTTAATGCCCAGGAGAGAAAGAGTGAGGGGTCGGCAAGAAAGAGGGGAGAGACATCTAGAAAAAGAGAGACAGATACGTCAGATTCTGAGTGTGATTTTGACTTAGATGATTTGGCCCTATTTGCTAGAAATTTCAAGAGAATTCTCAAATTCAAGAAAAATGGTAATTTTAAAGATAAAAAGAAGTTTGAGAAAAATAAGTTTGAAACGAAAAATGAAAAAGATTTTAAAGATCCTCCTAAAAAGGAAAGTGAAAGATGCTTTGAGTGCGATGGTAGAGGTCATAGAGATTTTGAGTGTGCTACTAGGCTGAACAGAGAAAATGGCTAAGTTATCCTTAATGCTACCCTTAGTGACAACAGTGAGGTCGAGTCAGTGGATTCTGGGGACGAGTCACCGTATGAGTGTAACTTCACCACATTCATGGCTAGTTATGTGAGTACTTCTAGTGCTCCTCACGACGATGAGGATGCTGCTTCACAAGGACACCTCAACAGTGATATCGATTTGAGTGAGGGGGAGGATGACACAAGTGAGAGCAAGAGTGATATTCAACGCGCCTACGCCGAGCTATATTCTAAGTCATTTCAAACTAAAAAGCGTAACAAAGCGTTAGTTCTTAGAATCACCGCTTTAGAGAAAGAGTTAATATTGTTTAGAGAAAGAGAAGGTCTTTGTGAGAAAGAAAAAGAGAGAAAGGAAAACCTTGAGAAAATAATATGTTTTGAGTGTGATGGGACAAGGCACAAGAAATTTGAGTGTCCACCAGACTTAGGAGAGAGGGCAAGAAAGTTGCCATTCCCGCTACCCTAAGCGACAGTGAGGATGAGAAGGGTGATGAAAGTGTGATCAAAAAAGCTTTTAGAAAGTTGTTTATCGAGACCATGGAAATAAAAAGGTCAAATAGAATTCTAGGTCTTCGAATTTGTGAGTTAAAGGAAGAGAATGTTGAGCTAGAAAGGGAAAAATGCGACTTGACCAACACGGTGTCTAGTCTGACGACACGTGTATCCCATCTTGAGGATGATCTCATACAAGCACGGGAGTTCCAAGTCTCATTAGAGAACGCATCTGAGAAGGTTGATAAGATGGTTCCCTATTCCAGTTTGAATAATGGTGAGAATGTTGGAAAAGGTCATGACGGTGCATTCACTACTTTTAATGCGCTCGAGCCTATCTCCACTTTGGTGAGTGATTCTCATGGGTGTCTGTCTAGGATAGTTCATCCTAAAAATTTTGATAAATTAGTTCCTAGACCGGTTTATGTTTGCTCCCACTGCAAGAAACGAGGACATCTTAGGGAGTTTTGTTCTAAGTTGGGTTTTGTGTCACATCATGCCACTTCACACATTCATGCACATGCATCCACTCATGATACCTTGCTTGCACATAATGATAGAGAGTTTGCACACATTCGCGACCAAGTGAAGTTTTTGATCAAAACCACACATGATCTTATGGAGTTGGTCCAAAAGATGTCACCATCATTGGAAAAATCCACCGCTCTTCCCGGTTGAGGTCTTGACATGTCTGCTAGCATAGGGTGGTTTTCATAATGTCTTTTTTGCCTATTGCTAGCATGTACCATTAATTTGTATTGTTTTTTTATTTTTGAAAAATCCAAAAAGATTTTCGTTTTATAAAAATTTTAGAAAAGCACAAAAAGATTTTTGTATTTTATTTGCACCTTTTATGGATGAGCATTTAAGATCGCCAAGTCACAATTTCATTTCATTTATCCATGAGACTGTTTGATACAGATTTGAGACGCTACATCATTTCATCCATGTGCTTTACATTGTTTGAATTCTTTGAGATGTGTTTAGTGATATCTTTCTACATGTTTGACTCATATCTCCTTTATTGCACACGTGCACGGCTTTATTTTATTATTGTACTTGTCTATCACATATTGGCTTGAGTGTTTTCATCTCAATTATGTCTATACAACTAACAATATGTGATAAAACTTGACAAGATTGGAATGCATGTAAAAACCGTTTTGGTGAGACTGTGTGTTTATTTGAAAATGGGGAAGGGCTGCAAAAGGTTCATTTAGCCTTTGCGATTCTAAGCCACCGTTAAAAAGGACCTAAAAATTGAGGAATTTTATTATCCGGGGTCCAAAGAGGTTAAAAGAGCCTGAAAAAATTAAAGGCAATAAAAAGCAATATATGCTAACTATGGGCTATTAGGTTTCACCATCAATTCTCCAAAGTTTGAGAATTTAGATCGCCTCTATACAAAATATAAATTTGAGGGAGTTTGGTTGGAGAATATAAACGAGTTTGCACTTCCTTGAAAGTCGTGAAAAAGCATGAAATAGTTTTGGACGTTATTGGTGTGGAAATCACTTTGAGCTTTGATTTTTTGATTTTATTGAGTCAATGTCTCATATTACCACTTTTTTACACCAAAGGAAGATTTTGAGTTCATTCGTTAGGGGTATCCGATATTCATCATGCACATATGTCATGTTTGTATGCATTGATTTTCCTATCGAATTTTATCACACCCCTACATTTACGCTATCATTGAATTGGTTATTTTTGTGTTCTTTCATGGTGTGATTCTTTGTTGTATATTATATGTGAAATTTTTTAAAAATACAAAAAAAATAGCTTATTCCCGTGTGTCATTCTCCATATGCATTCATTTATGCTTCTCATATTTGTCTATGTGGGGACATCATAAAAAGGGGGAGAAAAATTATGGGGGAGAACTTTTTTGGTGTTTGGTTGATTTATGAATGATTTGCTTAAGCTTAATTGATCATCAATTTTGCATATCATTATATTTCAAACTGTTTCTTTTCACTGGTATTTTCTTTTTCTCATGTGTGTAGGTATAACATTTCTCATTATTTGATTACACACCTTGATGAGAAAAGCTTTGGAAGTTTCTGAAGAGCTGAAGATTTTGGAAGACATGTCATTTAGTATTCTCAGTTTGAGGGTTTAATGGGGATATTATCTTGTATGTTATTTGATTGCATAATTCGGCTTTTTTTATGTATGTACCGGCATAGACATAGGGGGAGATTTGTAAGGACATAATTTTATAAATGTTCGGGGTAGAATATAGGAATTTTTTATTTTCTCCTAGATCACAGTTTGTATGTCTGATACCGCTACATTCGGCATGTCAACACGATCATCCTCGACGGACTTTATCCGAATTCAATGCATCCAGTATCTTCACGTGCATCATGCTACATGCGATGTGCTGCTCAGCTCATTCCCACTACTCCACTACGCATTATCGATAAAATGGTTTATTGGAGCTTTAATATTTGCATAAATATTTGGGAAATTTTTTAAAAATTATTTTTTGAAGTCTGGATTAATTCTTATCAAAAGCAGAATTCTTTCTAAGTGTAGAAGCGAAGTGCCTTGAATGAAGAGCTCGCTCAAATGACTTTGACTGTCGTTCGCGCGAGATAGGCATGTCGCGCGATCTCGTTCGAACGGCATCTGTCCTTCATTCGACCGACATGGCTATCTCGTTCGAACGAGCCACCGCCTCAATTTTCGTATAAATACCTGTTCACCTTCTACATGATTTTTTAAGTCTTTCTGCAATCTCAAAATTCTGCGAAAACAGTCCATAATAAGACTTCATCTTTTTTAAGGTTTTCTAGACCTTTTTTATTCACAAAACCATTCCCATATATGTGTGTGAATCTTAAAACCTTCAAGAGGATCTTTTACTCATCTGGAGTAATTTGTGAGGTAGTCATTATTTTCTTCATTGTTGCCCTACTGGAAAGGGATAGTTCCAGCCGACAACATCAGAACCGACACCCGAGGGTATTTCTGTGTCACATATTTTCATTGTAATTCGTGTAAGCCGTTTTCTTACAAAATTATAGTGAAAATAAAAGGTTTTACCCCGTTGGGAAATTTTTCCTCATTTGCGTGTGTTTGAATGTTCTTACTTGATTTTATCATCATCAATCACATATAGATGCATGTTTAGGACTTAATTAATAAACACTGAGTTTAATTAAATAACTTCCTTATTTGAACACAAGCGCACTCTTCTCAAAATCTTCAACAGCAAATGATGCAGTCTAGTACCACCCATAAGAATACATTGAGTGGCCTTTAAAATAATGAATTCCATTCTTCTTCAACCATAGAGTCTCAACTCCAAAAATCAACAGTAAATAATTTCTCTACAAGGGTTTAGAACTTTGAATTGTGTTCTTCTAGGTTTGGAAAATTGATCCTAAAATATCTAAGGGGTTTGGATGAAAAATTATAGAGCTTGATCACAAAATAAACACTAAAAGGGATTGTGGAAAATTCTAATTTAGTATCTCTATTTACAAGTAAAGATGTTACAAATAGATTGGATTAAAGATTTCAAAATATTTATTTAAAAAATAAAAACACGCGTACTCGTTCGAATGATGTACCTTTTCAATAAAACTTCGAACGACATTCCAGAGCTGAAAAAAAAACGTTCCAGATCTCGTTCGAATATGGGAACCTCGTTCTAATGACCCAAGCAACTCATTAAAATCACATGCCAATCTCATTCTAATGAGTTAGTAATTTTTCTATAAAATCTTTAAAAATTATTTTTAAAATATTTTGAAAACTTTTAAATGCAGACTCTTTTAACACAACCCCTGAAACTTTTAAGCTTTACCAAACCACCTCATAACCCTTCTCCGATAAAGTTCTGATGAACGATCTCATATCTTGCAAATGTCATCAATGATTCTTCTCTTCGAAGAGTTGTAAATGGTCATGAATATGCAATGGGCTGTAATGGAATAAGCCAAATAAAAATAAAATGAGCAACTATAAATCTTGCACTTACAAATTTAATATATTTTCAATGCATAATTGAAACATAACTAGAGTGAGTTGAGAATCATAGGCTTGAACGTGAATAGAAATGGAATAACACAACATACAACATCAAGTTGTAGTACTTGGCACCTTTAAGACAAATTTTAATGATTTGAAGAGAGAATTTCTCTTTGGATGGTAAGAAGAAGTGGTGATTTTTGTTGTCACCTTGGTGTTTATTGTAAATTGAGGCATAACTCGTATTATTGGTTATGGGAAAATATACTTTAAAATAATGATGATGATCAAACTTAATAGTGAAAGAAAATATACTCGGAGGATAAAATCAACTGTAAGGACACAACAAATAGCTAGGTTCACACAACTTGGGGTTTATCATGGTTTTGCATACATTCAGGCTCATTTTCAATCTCATCCACAAAATCTCGGATGTTTGAATTATCAATGATAAAATATTGTCCTAGGTTATTAATTAAAAAAAAATCATATTCGTTGTCAGCTTCTTCAGTGTCTTCAGTTGCCTGCTCACACCTTTATAGGCAATATATCACCCTTCCATCATTAAGCACCACTTTCTGCATTGTCATGCAGAGGTTGATGGTTCCTTCCTTTTATTGGAGTTTACAAGCTTCTCCATTACTAGTTTGTTAGCTCTACTCAGCGCACTATGTCGTTTCACCTCTTATTCCATTGGGTCTATCCTTAGCTTCATTATATCTTTAGGTTTTTTAAAAATAAAATAATCTTTAGTAATAACCTTCCTCCCTTACTGAACCTACAAAACATCTTCTAACTCTTCCTATTTATCTCCTATAGGTCCTAATTTATCCTTGATAAAGGGCACTCGACCCCTTCGATATGCCTTGTAAGCATACGTGCTTCCTCGTGTAACTCAGTATAAAATGCAGCATCCATCAAATCTGCTTCCTCCTTTATAAAAGGCTTTTTAGTTGCTCGAATCACAATCTCTATTACTTTAACATTGGTTCTTGCACACTGAAGGTATGTTAAAGGAACCAAACCACGGTTGTGATTATCTTCAAAAATTGGTTTATGGATTAATTATCTTAGCTGGGAAATTCCAAGGATAAACAATAGTAAATAAGGAAATTATAACTATAGACTTGCTAAATTAATAGAAACAGAAGGAGGTGAGAGACAAAGAAGGAAATAGGTATTTACGTGGTTCGGCCCAATATAGTGCCTACCTCCATAGGTACAATGTTAGTTCTCTGTATATTACTAGGCAATAGCCTTAAAGGTCAGGAATACAAGATCTATCAGTTCTCTCTCTAGGATTTGCATATAGCCATCTATTAGAGTAATTTCGAATCCCTTATCAAGTTGGATTGAGGGCTATTTATATGTAGTTATTAGAGAAAGAATATTACAGGACATGTGGAGTTCCTTTATAGGTCAGGCAGTTACACTTTTTACATTCATGGATACAGATAAGGATGAGTTTGTTATAGCACGCTATGGGTGAGATATAATGTAACTTCCCACGTGCATATATAGGATAAATGTGAATGTTGATATTCCTCCACATGTTTAGTGCTGATGGGGTTATTTAATAATGTTATCTAACATCGCATTAACAGTATTGGGCCAGTCAATGAAATAGCAAGATCGAGCACATTTATACCTGAGCTGACCTCATTGTATTTGGCCGAGCAGAGTGAGTAACAAGTCGACCTATATTTCCATTTTTATTAAGGATGTGTGTCACTTTCTGAGTGGCCAATGTGGTGTTCCAAATTTTTGGTATAACAAAAGCCCCCTAGACTTCACTGGCGATAAGGAGAAGCGGGAAAAATTTAAATAAAAGCGTTTGTGCTTTGGGGGTGTTTGTAGAGTACATATTGATCAAGTAAAGTGTCAATTGAGCAGAATGTCATCAGCTTTTATGATAGTGGTCGTCCATGGATTTTTCTCGACCCAAAAGACTTGTGATATTTTTCACAAATAAAGGGACTTGCCACATTTTGCGCGTGGATTTTCATGCATGGAGTAATCATTACGCATGCTTGGAGCAGCGCACGCATGTTCAAACTCATAGGTCCTTTCACTTTTCAAAATATGACGTAATGCCTCATTATTATAGTGTTATCTCCGTGTTAGGAGTATAAATGTCCATTTCAAATCATTTGGCCATTTCTTCATATGTTTTATTTTTTATTTGGTGTATGAGAGAGAGAGAGAGAGAGAGAGAGAGAGAGAGAGAGAGAGAGAGAGAGAGAGAGAGAAAATTCCCTATTTCCACAACACCTCCTTCTTCAACCTTTCGTTTCCACCATAGTTATTAACCTTCCAAGTGTTTTGTTCTTTCCTTTTCTTCCTGATGTTCGAGATATTATTTAGTAAGCTTCCATTATTTTTAGAGTGTTTCAGGTATGCTTTCCTTTTTCTTTCTGTGATTTTAGGGCTTTTCTTCTTTTTGGAGGGAATCCACTTAGATTTCTATTTGTGCCTTTTTAATTCGTTGGTGGGTGAACTTTTGATTGGTGGTTGTTGTACAATTTTAGCTATCTTAGGGGGGAAATTGAGTTAGTTCACCTAGGGTTTCACCATTTATAAGTTCTTTTAGACTTTTGGGGATTGGTTCTATCGAATTACTTGCTTCATGTTCTTGGTTAACCCATAAGCTTTTATAGCCCAACCAAAACTCCATTTTCCTTCACCTTTATGATCTACTCTCTCACGTCCAGGGGTAATTTAAGATCTTAGCTAAATTGGAGCCTACTTGCCCTGGAATTACTAATAAGAGGTTCCTAACACCCATCCAAGTTATTTCTCCAGAAGATGAGCCTGGACATCCTAAGTATACCCCCGCTATCGACTCCCTTGGTGACTCAGTGTCTCCTCTGTTAAATGTTAACTTTCATGAGCCTGAGTTTGGGGGACCTTAAACTTCTGATTAAGCTCACCCCCTCCCCCCCAACACACACACACTAGTGTTACCCCAAACACTATCTCTGATATGTCGGTAATTATTTTGGATAGCCTAATTAGGACCGTAGTGGTGGATGAGCCCCCAACTTCCCCATTTCTTGAGAAGGTGTCGTTTGGTGAGGAGGGCTTTTTTGGAGGGTTTCATACTCCTATGATCCTTCTAACACTGATGTCAGGTGTCATGAGTGTGATGTGCTTCAGGACGAATTGGATGCTCTGAGAGAGAAATATGGGATTCATATTAGCATTGCAACCAGGCTACCGGACTGCGATGAGAGAGTGTATGACCTCCATAATTTGGACGAGGCATTGACCTTCAAAAATAACTTGGTAATTTCCTTTCACATTCAAAACACATTTTCCTTTAAATTAAAAGCACTTGATTCAACAATCAAATGTTCTTCCAAAACTTGAGTTTTGCCATTCTCACTCACAAAAGGGAGAATCATTCTTATTATTTTATGTTTTGAAACACATTCCACATTTGTTGAGCTAGATTAAAAAGAATTTGACTCAGTACTTTCCTAATTTTGAAGATCTACGTTTTTGACCCATTGATTAACGAAATCGTTTTCATCATTTTCCCAAACTATCTTTTGTTCACGCATCAAAACATAGAAATTTTTCAGATTTTTTTATAGCTTTCATCAAAGTATCATTTTCTTCATTCTTAACAAAACATTCTTTCTTGAAAAAACTAGCACGATGTTCATCCTCGAGAAGTCGACTTATACTAATGAGATTAGCCTCAAGTCCTTCCACTAATATATAATTATTAAGTGTGGTCTTATCATAAAGTCTCAGCGTTCCTTTTACGTTTACTCTCATTTTCTTTCCATTTTTAAAGGTACCCAAACCATCTCAAAACTCTCAAAAGAAGTAAATCACGATTTTTCCTCATCATGTCACGTGAGAAACCACTTTTAAAATATTAGTAATTTGAATTTGAAGAAATTGTGGTTACAAAATTTTCAAAATCTATACAACACGTGCAACTCTATTTTCTCACCCATTTTGGTTCGCTGTTTTTTCTTTTCTCAAAATACGTACTTTGTTTTGAAGTTCCTTTAAATCAATTTCAAGTTTCATATTAACTCCTTAAAAACATTTTTTTGTTGAAAATTTAGGATATGATAATTTCTCATCTCTTTGAAGTTTAAAACAAAATTATCTCAAGTTACCCCTCACATAACAATAAGAACAATTGTAGGTTTGAAAATGTTTTGGAGCAAAATTCACATTCCTTCTTTCAAAATGTTGTACTCGATGATTTAGAAAAAATATTTTCCTATTAGAAAAACTTGAATGATTTCAAAAATGAGAACCTTGGTTTTCAAAAACTTTTCCTTAAAATTGTTTCTTTTGTGGTCTTGAAATAAACTTGGGTTGATTGACAATTTTATTACTCTCAACCTTAGAAACTTCCACATTTATACTCTTGACGGATGAGACTTTCTTCTCAAGAACTTCTCCTTTTGAAACCACTTTTTTTGTTATGTTGCATAGAATTATCTTAAACATCATCCTTCTTTTGTTGTACAAGAAGAATTAGTAGGACAATTAAAATAGTCAAATCCTATCCCTTTAGCAACATTTGGAATCACATATTTTTTAAAAAGCATTTTATGGATCTTTTCTAATGTTCCCCTAAAGAAAGCTTCATTTATAATGAATTATATAAGTCATTCTTAAGTGCGACATCTTCTTTGTTATAATCTCTTTATTTGAGTTCAAACATTTTTTCTCTTTTTCAAAAGTCCATTTCATTTCAAGCAGTTCTCTTTTTGACTTTCAATTTTGACTTTCAAAAGACACATTCTGAACATTTACATGTTTTAAGTCACTCTTGAGTTCTAAAATCTAAACCTCTTTTTCTTTCAAAAAAACACCTTCCTCTTTAAACTTTTTGATTTTGTTTTGCATTTTGATGTTAGACGTTTTCAATTTGAGTGATTCATGTAACAAGTTATTATACGCAAGGTCAATTTCACTTAATTCCTCATCATCACTCTCATCATATCCCATCTCAAAACTAGACTCATTAGATGTAAAGTGTAGTGTTCTTACCTAACGAAGAATGTGATTATGGATAAAAATTATCCACGCTCACACCCAGAGCATACAAGCAGGAAATATCCATTGAAACACACAAAACAAGCACAAACAAACAAGTATACACATAATGCAAGGATCGAACTTAGGTTATAAACCCTATTTGAAAAACAAAGCATTGATATCGATGGAGAAGAATGTTTGAATGACTAAAAACAAATCAAGCGAGTGTGAATAGTTTTCTTGACTCTATGTGCCCAAATTTTAAGTTTCCAAAAATTACTTCCAAATTTTCATATGCTTAAAACAAAGTGATCCATAAATCTTATAAAACTCACACACATAAGTAAATCAAATAGATCTAGGTGATTATACACAAACTAACACACCTAAGTCAAATTTAAACTAACTTATGTGATTCAAACGGACTAATGTGAAGTGTGTGATCAAGCGTGTTAGATAAAAAGATAAACAAAAACAAACAAACCAGAAGACAAATTTTACTAAGACCCCCCCCCCCCCCCCCAAGGGGAAAAAACTCAATCGAACTCAATTTCCATTTCTTCTAAAAAAGAAAATTTTACAAAGATTGGGAAGATGCCTCTCACCCAAACACAATTGCGTAGATACCTATGAAACTTCAACTCTCCCCATAGAAAATGAAAATTCAATCCAAGGACCATGAGTTGAGTGAAGAACTCCATTCTTCATTGAAGTCACGCCATGTTCCAATTCCTCCGATGAATAAAAGCACCTTCAATTTTAGATCGCGGAGTACTTGATCATAGAAAAATAGAAATAGATGTAAATTTGGCTAGATTTTTAATTAAATTAACTCAAAAACTTCTCACAAAAATGTATATCTCATTCTAGATCTAAAAACATTTCAATCTACTAATTGATTTTTTTTTTGGTTTTGAGAAAGAAACAAAGCCTCACAAATATGAAAATCTCCTCATATAAGATATTTTGGAATGAGGGAAAATTCTCTCTTTTAAATGGAGTGAAAATAAGGTTATTTGTAGCAAAAATGTAAAATTTAAAACCTTCGTAAGCAAGGTTAGATCTGGTCATGCAACTGATTCCATCCAGTAAGGAATCGAGACCTAGCCGTTCGAACGCCCCCATTTTATGTCCGTTCGAATGCCTCAAAATAAAAAAAAATCCAAAATGATTTTTAAAAATTGTTCCTAGACCCCAATACTTCAAAAGGTAAATACACAACTCAAAAAAAGGTTTTTAAAACACATTTTATGAAAAAATTCTCTCAATTTAAAAAACATCTTAGTGTGTGCAATTAGCCAATATTATATCAAACTCCTCGAAAGGATATAGTTCTCATATTCAATCATGGAAGTCTCCAATGAGAGATAGCGCATGATCTTTAATCTTTAATCCTCAAGGTTCATCTAACCTAAACTAGACTGTGTCTTACTCATAACGAACCAAGTCTATTTAACTTGATAGACTCAAACGTTTTGATACATGAGAGAGCTAATTTATATATAATACAAATGTTTACATTTTCAGTAAGACTTTTGCCAACATTTAGTGAACAATAATGGTTCTTTTGCTTTTGTTTGTTAAATACTAATCTACTAAGAATTTGTCGATATCCACGATGAAAAAAACAAGTAGGAGAAAAATGCTAGAGTAAACAAAAAAATTTATAACGTGGTGAGAGGCCCAATTTTTAAAGAGTTTATTTTCATTTCAAGGACAAGGGTTCTCCAGGGAACAAAGAAAATTGAGTATGTGGAAATTATCAAATTTATAACCTTAATGATTAAATGTTACTAACGCAATAGCTTTAAATTCTTTGTAATTGTAACAAATATGTTAACGAGGTATTCTCTTCTTAGAGTTTTTCTTAAAAAGTTAGGAAAAATACTATTTGAAAGAGTATTGTAAAATTGGATGTTTCAATGGTGAAGGAAAGTTCAAAATAACCTGAATTATTAAAAAATAAATATCTTTCAACAGAAAGAATGCATTGATTTCTTTAACTCCAAGAATCAAAATTAAAGAATCACTTAGAAATAAAATCACAACGAATTATTTTTTATCTTTAACCATAGTCAAAATATCGTAATCTTCCCTTTGAATTTAAAATTATACACAAATATACAAGTACAAATATCTTCAATGTGGAATTAAGTCGATAACACTAATATTCTAAAGTTCATGAATGATATCTAACCTAAGCATAAGTATAGGTTAAGCAACAAAAGTGGAACTCACTTAACTACCTTATCTCTTCTTGGAAGACCTTATCCCCTTTCTCTTGTGCTTGTTATTTCTTCACAAACTTCCATTGCAACCATTGAGATGATCAGGGCTTCCCATATGGAGATGTGAATAAAAATTATTCTGCAAGCTACAAACCTAACATTTTCTATTGTTCTCATTGCAGGATCATACCAAACAAGCATTGAATTGTCAAATTCCCAGAAAAATTTCTCACCACTCTCTAAATACACTAAAGGCTTCATAGCTATAAAAAAAAAGGTGATATCATTGGGCTGGGTAACATAATTCAACTTAGTCCAAGATTCCTTTAATCTAATCCTACAATGCCCATTATGTCAATACTTTTCGACGAGCCAAAATTCCAAAGCAAACAGAGGAATCTTCTAAGACTTGGACTCTCTTATCAAGCTTATTATATAAATATAATAATTATTGGGGCATTGCCTTATTGGAGTATAACTATGATTCCTTTGAAAGCATCCCAAATGAAATAACTAATAGTGATGGGAATGGGTGTGATGTATAGAACCTTAAGCACGCTAAGAGTGTGTGCCGGACTGGTAAGGGATCGACTGGCCATAGTGGTATCGCATGAATAAAAATAATTGGATAATTAAATTTAGCAAGAATAAGAGATAATGTTTAAATTATAGTTGAAATGGAATAATTGGACTTGAACATAGGGGTGGTTTAGTTATGTTGGTAGATGGTAATAGTTTTTTTTACTCTCATGTTATATATATATCTCGTTTAATTTAAAATATTCTATTGTGATATTTATCATGTATAATGCTTCTGTCTAGGTTTACGGGCCCTAATTGGGAGGAGTAGCTAGTATTCATGCAGTGGGATCTTACCCATTGCGTTGAATAACATCCCACGTATAGTTACTGGAGTAGCTGTGTAGCATGGATTGGAGATTTTTGGCAGTACATCTGGAGATTTATTTTATTTACTTTCGTAGTTTAGATTTACTTTTCATTACGTCATTTTATTATGAGGCAGTTATTCATGGATTTGGTGGGCCAGTCGATTTCACAATTGTTTATGGTTTTTATTTACTGTTGGAGTATTTTATTTAAGTTTTATATTTAAACTGGAGTTGGACTTATTTTGGATATTAGCTTGGTGATGGACATTATTGGTTGGATTTTTATATTCGTTGGATTCAATTACATATTATCTTGTGGAATAAAAGCTTTAAATGTCTCATATTTCTGTCACATGCTAAAAATGGTATTTTATCTAGTAATACCCGACGTAGTTTGGTGGCGACCGAAGCCAGAATGCTTGGGGTATTATAATATATTAGTAGAATCAAAATAACTATAACTGTAATGTCTTAAATTCATTTTCCTCGTGTTGAGGGCTTGGAATAGGATCTCTAATGTATACATACTCATAAAATAAGAGTATGATCGTTGTAAAGAGAAGGTAGTATAAATTACATATAGGCTTACCTTCCTTAAATGTGACACAATCTGTTACAAGATATTTGTAGAAGCAATAACAAATATCGAATTAATCCACCATACTTATCTAACTCTGCAAACGATTTTAATACCTTCTCATTAATAATTTTAGTGTAAATATAGTTTCCTATTTTTTTATCAAAAAACAGAGATCTTTATTTATAATAGGATTCAAAGATTCCTAAGTGGACCGCAGTCCACTGATCAGAAAAAAGTCATTGGGTAATATTAATACAATAATGTGGCACAATTAATGGTGAGTCAATACATCATAAAAAGTTTCTTATGCGTTAAGATTCCCATACTTTTTAAAAAAGTTCCAAAATTTTTGAAAAAGTTTCGAAGTTAACAGAGATTCCATTAATAGAAGAACCTTGATAGAATAATTGAGAACCTGAAATGGTTGAAACTTGTCAAAATAAGATGTTGGTTTAATAAGGAGCAGTATTCTAAAAGTCTAACCTATGTGCCTCCTAAGTAACGCCCATGTGCAAGGCTCTGGGTACGCACCTCGCCAAGGGTTTAGGCAGCAGGAAAGTGTACTGAGTGAAAAAAATTCATGTTTAGAAAAATATCTGCAATTATATATATATATATATATATATATATATATATAAAGTTGTACTATTTATATTTAGAGTTAATGATTTTAGAAGAGTTTGGAGAAGATGAAGAGTTGGAGATTAAAGAGTTAGAAATTTTGACACTAGAAGGCATATGTAGCTCATTGGATTTTGAGATTTCGGGGGATCGAAGCATATAAGTATGGGACATGGGATTTTTTGATTTTTTAGTGGAAGTTTGGTTTGAAACACACATGTATAGGAATTGGGACTTGTTGGTTTTTGTTGGAAATTTAGATAATATGATACTTATGAATCATTGTGATAAATTAGTTTATTAGTATTTTATATATCGTAATGAAACTTGATTATCAATGTATGTTATTAATGTAAGAGAATTTAAAGAGAAGTTAGTGATGTTACACGTAAATCAATATCAATTGTTAGTAACTTAAATTATAATATATACTTGGTTTTTATAAAGAAAAAACTCCTAGGCCCTCCGAGGCACCCATCCCATGCTCGCGTCACGCCTCGCGCTTTTTAGAACATTGGTGAGGAGTGATGAGTGGAATCTTATAGCCTAGATAATGAACTCCAAACATTACCAAAGATATACAACCAAAGGGATTTTGCACATTTTCACTATAATACAATTGGCTTAAAGTGAAGAGAACTATGCTTATGAGTAGCAGGATCCTATGCATCACCTCAAAACTTTTTCAAAATATCACATCATCCAATTTTTTTTATTTTTCCTTTTTTAATGTTTGGAACTTTAAATGATAGCATAGTTCCCTCTTGTTTATCTTTGTAATAGTATTCTTTCGTGTATATCTAATTTCCATTATTGTTATTGGTTTGTGATCGTGAAATATGTGTAAAAAAAATTAAGAACAACATAATATAAATCAATAATACATTACTTTGATTAAATTTTCATATACAAATGTTCTTAATAAAAGGACCTTGGATCTTCATGATTATCACATATAAGCATTATGCGGAACATTAAAGGTGTTAAAATAACATACCTCTATAATTGTCACAACTAAAAATATTGACGGAGCAGTCAACCTTAACGATGTCTGATCGGCCTGGATTTCGAAACACACCTTCATCTTGTATATAGCAAGAACATACTTTAATTCCAACGCATTCCATCGGTCGGATCTCTCAGTATGACCAAAAGGGTATTTGGAAATTTACTCTCCTTGAGAATTTAGATTTCTCTCCCTTTCCAATAAATTCACTATGTTGTCATTTTCGAGTGTTTGAATGATGGAAATCAATCACTTATTTATACGCAGGGACATGCCCTAAATCTCCAACAGTCACTTAAATATCAACCGTCCATCAAGCTAGATGTCCAAGAGTCATTTTGACTATTGGTATTTGGAGTACCCTTTCATTAACCAAAGTGACTCTTAGAATTAATATAATTATGGAACACATAATGGAGAATTATATAAAATAATTCTAACAGTCTCCCACTTTATCCATAATTATCATAAAGTGCGCAATAATCCTTGAGTCATCCTTAAATGGTTTTCCATAAACACCTTCATTAAACAAATCATTAATGCGAGTCATGGCGCTCACACACTAATTCAGGATCATGATCGCTTCCATGTACCACAAAATTAACAACTCATCCAATAAGGTGTATAAATAGGGTTATTCCATAATGATCCAATAATGTGTTTGTAAAAGACTATTTCTGTTACATTCTTTCATTCACATGCATGTGTACCATAACAACAAAAATAAATGATTCTGAAACACTGTATGATATCATATGGTAATGTCAAAATAAGCACTAAAAAATCCACCACATCAAGATTCTATCAGCTATACTTTAAAGACTCATATCTTAAGCATGCTTCGTTAATGTCTTTCACGATAGCCCAATCATGTGGATTTTCTATACTAACACTTGTACAAATGTGCTAATTGACACTTGTTTCAGAATTTCTTCTTTAAAAGGTATTTACATTCAATGTGCTTAGTTCCTCATATAGTACCTAATGTATCTTAATAAAGAAGATTGCAACGACAGTATCATAATATTTCAACAACTTGTCAATAGTGTCGACAAATCCAAGTTCCAAAATTTAAATTACCTTGCCATAATCAATAAGTTGTAGCATCAAAGCATGCTACAGATTCAAATTTCCATAATAGTCAATGAATTGTGTTGCACTCCTTCATTATATTGGTCGTTAAACCAAAATAAACATACATAGATAAGAGTGAATTTCATATTTTCCACAAAACCAGTAAATCTAAATTGTAATAACTGTTCGCCAAAAAATGAACACTCAACTTTAATTTGAGCATATAATATTTTAGTATCTCATAACTTCATCCATTACATATTGAAAATTTATATAACATTTTGTTTCTCTACTTTACAATAAATTGAATATATGAACTTACTCCCACTGATCATAAGTTGTATGAATTGAATATACAATGATTAGAAAATATAATGGTATTACTTCTGAACATACCATAGGTGGGAAACTTAATTAAGTTTATACAATCATTTCTATTTAACATGTGTAAAATATCATAATAATAATAGTTTTCACATACACTAAATGTAACTCTCATCATAATGATTTACTCACCTCATAAGAATCGTACGTCCTTAAAAAAATGACGTCCTTAGAAAAGGTGAGAAGGTTGATTTATAATCCTTTTCTCATTACAGATAAAATGTTTGACTACAAATTCTTTATGACCTCTTCGTACTCAACTCAAATGTAATTCAATGAGATCTCGTAGTCCAGTTACTTCTTATGATTCGTGAAAACAAAACCAAATATTTATTTATCCTTATGCCAAATTCATATTCATGTAGATATACCACATAATCACTTAGAATAATAGACTTCGTTTAAGATCTTCGTAATACTATTCCTTATGATTTTATCTACATTTGTCTCATAGTGACAATACAATAATTTAGTGGTCGATCATTTATTTGTTCTTTGTTGTTTAAGCAATCCAACAACTAAAAGAACAAATATTGAAGAAAGTCATCGGTAATGGGATAAATACCCTACCTTCCTTTACAATCGCATTTCATGATTTTCAACTCCCACTAATTTCACCATTCATAATGAATTTGGTTTTCTATAATGCAATAAGTACATGTTAATGACGATTATATGATCTATGTAGGTCCAGTTTAAGGAAATTCTCAAAATCTCCGACTTGGACCACATAAGTCATCGTTGTATTAGATATTGTAATACCTTAAGTGCATAACTCGATGATCAATATTTATTAGAGATATTGCAAAAATCTTGGCCATAAAATTATTAAAAGAAGTCTAGATTTAATTTGGGACAAGATTAAAGAGTTTCATCAAAAAATATTGTGATTATGATGCAGCAGCAAAACAATCTTTAAAAGAAATATACTTAAAACTTTATTTTATACAAAACATCACAGGAATACCATAACCTTTGAGAAGGACTGAAAGATGCCTTTAAAAAAAATATCCCTCATAATCAAGTCCAGACAAATATTTTTCAAGAAAATCGGAAGCATTGAGGGTTTATGAAAAGATAAATGACTTGATTCCCCAAAAATGAAAGATAAGAAATCTTATTTGCATTTCTAGTTTGTTTTGTAAACAATCCTTGCATAAAAAGTAAATACTTTATGTAACTCAATAAGTTTAACTGGCGAACTCTACAAAGATAAAACTCATTTCAAATCATAAAAGATATGTATTATCTCTATCATCATTAGTCCGAGTGTGCAACAGATAGACAAACTTAATTTATTTTATTACTTCAAATTTTATATGAAGTATTCCACACAATATTGATCATCATTAGCGGGCTTAAAAAAAACCAACATAATAATCGAGACAAACAAAACTATATCTTAACGTGTGAAAGATATGAGATAAATTGCTCACTACATTAATGCTTTGATTTGACAACACATACGTTAATATCTCGCTAAAACCTAATGTGCATTTTATTTTACTCATTAGTAACCATTGATTATCAATTATATGATGCTTGTAGATACTGGAGTACTAAATATACATGATATATACATTAATAATGTATATGATATGTAGTGTTCATTCAATCAATCAGAATCAATTCCTTGTAAGGAATATTCTTGTGTGATGATTAAACTCAATATACTCCACATTTATACGCATCAGAGGTTACTATTGCTATCATCTTTACATTTAATATTCATTTTCATTATAGTTGGGTCACTGTGGTGACTACCAAATATTTGATAATATGAATATTACATTAAGTAAAGACTTACATACCCAAGTCAAATTATTCATGTTTGGGTTTCATACACTTAATTGGTGATATCATGATGAAAGAAATAATGACATCTGCATTTGATGACCATTATTGCCATCCCAAAATATATATATCACAACTTAATTTTTGCTCAATAATTGTCATTGGGCTTGTCGGCTACTAAATCACAATAATTGAATAAACAGTAATATGTATGCAACATCATAAATCTTAGCATTCAATATCATACATGGACCCGTAGGCAATCCAAGATATGCATGATATCAACGCATTAGTCTAATATTTATCTAATATGGAATGGAGTACTTTAACGAACACCAATCCTTACATATATAAATATTAGAGATAAGCATACATGTCTAAAATACACGTAATACATGAATAAATTTTATAATTATCTATTTCAAAATTTGAAACTCGCAAAAAAAAAACTATACTTAATGTGAAAATCAAATAGACAAGGAGTTCACATGAGATATTACACGAATAATAGTAAATGAAAAAATAGTAAATGAAAAACATGAATCATTTACTTTCACTTTATCACTTATGTATGAGTAACAAATCATAAATATTGACCCAAATCATTCATGGTCATACTAATGCACAATACGGTTATAATAACAACTACCACTCTAGTGGCATCTGTAAATATGACTATATAACTTTTGATGTCAATTATTTAATATTCACAAAAATTCCAATGTTTATTTGATTCAAATATCAGCATGTGTTGCGCTTCAATTTAATCTTATAACGAACATTAGGATAAGCTCAAATGACTATAAGTATAATATCTTCACATGTAATCTCGGCCTGTATTTGGACTTTGATTAAACTGAATCAATACCTACTTATAAGTCTCAAAATTGCAAGCCATGCTTTCAAATATGCATGCATGCAATAAAATCATAAGTCTAGTATCCGCACATATGAATTGTAGCCTAGGTTTGGCGTTTAATTCAACTTAATGGGAGTACTAGCATTAGAATAAACAATAATTATGATATTCAACTACATGAATCGTTGGTCGTGTTTGGCACGAGATTCGTTAAAATACGAATATCATAATATTAAACAATATGAATCATTGGCTTGTGTTTGGCACGGGACTCATTAAAATACGAATATTAATAATAACATAATATTCAATAATATGAATCATTGGCATGTGTTTTGCACGAGACTCATAAAATTAAAAAAAATTAATATTCAACGTTATGAATCATTAGCATGTGTTTTGCACGAGATTCATATAAATATGAATAAAAAATTCTAATATATTTAATATTCAATGTTATGAATCATTGGTATGTGTTTTGCACGAGACTCATAAAAATATGAATATTAAATTCTAATAAACTTAATATTCAATTTTATGAATTATTGGCGTGTGTTTTGCACGAGATTCATAAAAATATGAATATTAAATTTTAATATACTTAATATTCATTGTTATGAATCATTGGCATGTGTTTTGCATGAGATTCATAAAAATATGAAGATTAGCTATAACATACTATTCAATAATATGAATCATTGGCATGTGTTTGGCACGAGATTCATCAAAATATGAATATTAACAATAACACAAGTCTAATATCCTACCATATGAAATATGTTTGACTCATTTTTGGCATTTAACTGCATGTAAAATATGAATATTAGTCTCAAAAATATATTCGTACATTCAAAATTCACGAAATGATCATAACATGTGTTTGGTTTCTAATCCAACATAAACATGCATTCATGAATAAATAAAACAATTCCGATAGTGAAAACACACGCATAATATATGAAAAAATCGTAACATTTTCCAAAAAAAATAGTTAACACTATGGGATGTAGATAATTACTACAAAACCTCAAAATAAATTGTGGAATTCAAAAATCAATTTTCTGGAACGAGGTATTGTTGTAAACATTATGTAAAACTAATGCCCTCAAAAATATTATATTTCAAACTTAATGTATAATTAAGGGTCCAAATATAAATGCATGCGCAATAATAAAATACTTATATTTACAATTATAAATTTGTCAAACCCATAATCATACATCAAATATTCAAATATTTATATTGAACCTTTTGGTCAATAAAAATAATACATAACATGAATATTAGAAAAATCATGAACAAAGAAAATAGCCCCCCGTGATGGAAAAATACATAATATTTGGAAAAATCGTAATTTATGCCAAAAATGGAAATTTTGAATTAGCACCCCAGGGATGTTGAGAATTACTCAAGGATCACTCTCCAATTTACGGTATCAGAAAATCAAATTTTAAACGAGAGTTATAAGCGTTGACATTATTACCAAAAATGACAAAAACGCATTTTTAAAGGTCTAAACGACGTTAAAACGCAAAACTGAGGTTGGGCCCATTGTATACAGTGGGTTTTGTTTATTTCGACATTTTCAATCGACCATAGGAGTTTCAGAAAATTCCAATCAAATTTTGACCTTTCTCATTCCGACTTGTGAGTATAAGCGACAAAAAAAATGCCACAAAAAAATCCAATAGACTCCATTATGGGCAAACACCAATAAAGGAAAATCATGAGATCTTAAACTTTAGCTCTAATACTACATGTAAAAACATTTTTAAGAACAACATAATATTAATCAATAATACATTAAATTTTATTAAATTTTCATATACAAATGTTCTTAATAAAAGGACCTTGGATCTTCATGATTATCACATATAAGCATTATGCGGAACATAAAAGGTGTTAAAATAACATACCTCCATAATTGTCACAATTAAAAATATTGACGGAGTAGTCAGCCTTAACGATGTCTGATCGGCTTGGATTTCGGAACACACCTTCATCTAGTATATAACAAGAACATACTTTAATTCCAACCCATTTCATCGGTCGAATCTCTCAGTATGGCCAAAAATGTATTTAGAAATTTACTCTCCTTGAGAAATTAGATTTCTCTCCCTTTCCTATAAATTCATTATGTTATCATTTTTGAGTGTCTGAATGATGGAAATCAGTCACTTATTTATAGGCAGGGACATGGCTTAAATCTTCAACAGTCACTTACATATCAGCCATCCATCAAGGTAGATGTCCAAGAGTCATTTTGACTCTTGGTATTTGGAGTACACTTTCATTAACCAAAGTGACTCTTAGAATTAATATAATTATGGAACACATAATGGAGAATTATATA
The DNA here is from genome assembly GCA_949130495.1 of Sambucus nigra. Taxonomy (NCBI): domain Eukaryota; kingdom Viridiplantae; phylum Streptophyta; class Magnoliopsida; order Dipsacales; family Adoxaceae; genus Sambucus; species Sambucus nigra. The sequence goes on from OX422220.1 coordinate 86,648,557, forward strand.
AAATAATTTTAACAGTCTCCCACTAGATCTATAATTATCATAAAGTGCACAATAATCCTTGAGTCGTCCTTAAATGGTTTTCCATAAACAACTTCATCAAACAAATCATTAATGCGAGTCATGGCGCTCACACGCTAATTCAGGAGCATGATCGCTTCCATGTACCACAACATTAACAACTCGTCCAATAAGGTGTATAAATAGGGTTATTCCATAATGGTCCAATAATGTCTTTGTAAAAGACTATTTATGTTACATTCTTTCATTCACATGCATGTGTACAATAACAACATCAATAAATGATTCTAAAACATTGTATGATATCATATGGTAGTGTCAAAATAAGCACTAAAAAATCCACCACGTCAAGATTCTATCAGCTATACTTTAAAGACTCGTATCTTAAGCATGCTTCGTTAATGTCTGTCACAATAGCCCAATCATATGGATTTTCTATATTAACACTTGTACAAATGTGTTAATTGACACTTGTTTAAGAATTTCTTCTTTAAAAGGTATTTACATTCAATGTGCTTAGTTCCTCATATAATACCTAATGTATCTTAATAAAGAAGGTTGCAATGACAGTATTATAATATTTCAACAACTTGGCAATAGTGTCGACAAATCCAAGTTCCAAAATTTAAAGTATGTTGCCATAATCAATAAGTTGTAGCATCAAGGCATGCTACAGATTCAGATTTCCATAATAGTCAATGAATTGTGTTGCACTCCTTCATTATATTGGTCGTTAAACCAAAATAAACATACGTAGATAAGAGTGAACTTCATGTTTTCCACAAAACTAGTAAATCTAAATTGTAATAACTGTTCGGCCAAAAATGAACAGTCAACTTTAATGTGAGCATATAATATTTTAGTATCTCATAACTTCATCCATTACATATTGAAAATTTATATAACATTTTGTTTCTCACTTTACATTAAATTGAATATATAAACTTACTCCCACTGATCATAAGTTGTATAAATTGAATATATAATGATTAGAAAATATAATGGTATTACTTCTGAAAATACCATAGGTGGGAAACTTAATTTAGTTTATACAGTCATTTATATTTAACATGTGTAAAATATCATAATAATAATAGTTTTTACATACACTAAATGTAACTCTCATCCTAATTATTTACTCACCTCATAAGAATTGTACGTCCTTAAAAAAATTACGTCTTTGGAAAAGGTGAGAAGGTTGATTTATAACCCTTTTGGTTGTTCCACGTAAACTTCCTCCTGTAGAATGCCATTTAGAAAGGCACTCTTAAAATCCATCTGATATAACTTGAAGCGCAGATGACATGCGATGGCGAGTAGTAAGTGGACGGACTCGAGCCTCGTAACAGGAGCAAATGTCTCCCCAAAGTCTACACCCTCAATCTGTGTGTATCCTTGAGCGACCAACCTAGCCTTATTTCTGATTATGATACCATTTTCATCCATTTTATTCTTAAAAATCCACTTGGTACCTATCACATTAGTCTCACTAGGTCGGGGGACAAGTTCCCAGACATTGTTCTTTTTAAACTAAAGCAACTCATCCTGCATGGCAGATATCCAGTGTTCATCCTTGAGTGCTTTATTATGATTCTTGGGCTCGACTGTGGACGTGTAGGAAAAATGACTAACAACGTTCTCTAGCTGAGCACGAGTCTTGACCCCTAAATTGGGATCGCCAACAATGTTAGAAGGATCATGACTCTTGCGAACCAAAGCAGGTGTCTCCCCTAACACAGTAGTAGGGTCCACAGGGTGTGGGTGAGGGACAAGTAAATCACTACCAGAAAAGTCCTCATCCTCACACTGAAGGCTAGGATCAATAAACGTCGAAGGTTCGTCATCTTGCATGGTGACATTTATTGACTCCATAACCTTAGAGCTCTTTAGGTTAAAAATCCGGTACGCTATACTATTTGATGAATATCCTATCAATATTCCCTCGTTGCTCCGAGAGTCAAACTTTCCTAATTGCTCTTTATCCTGTAGGATGTAAAATTTACTCCCAAAGACACGAAAATATGCAAGGTTGGATTTCTTGTCGGTCCACAATTAATAAGGCGTCTTAAATGTGTGTGGACATAGGTAAACCCAATCCACCATGTGGCACGCAGTAGACACTGCCTCTGCCCAAAATCTCCTGGCAACTTTACGACCTAGAAGCATAGATCTAGCTATTTCATGAATCTTCCTATTCTTTCTCTCAACAATCCCATTTTGTTGAGGAGTCTTCATAGTAGAAAACTCATGTTTAATCCCAAGGCTATCACAGTAAGATCTACCTTTGCTTCCTTAAATTTCGTGTCGTTATGACTACATATCCTGTTAATAGTGACTCCGTATTGATTTTGTAGGACACGGCACTTGGTCGTTAAAAACTCTACAGCATCGAATTTCTCTCTCAGAAAACCAACAATCGAATATCTGGAGAAATCATCTACCATCACGAGGATATACCTCTTACCACCCAGACTCTCAGTACGAGTAGGACCCATAATATCCATGTGAATCAACTCAAGTATACGGGAGGTGGTAATGGAGTGCAACTTCCTATGAGGGCTATAGGTTTGCTTTCCCAAGTGACAGGGTCCACAAATCGTGGAAGTTGGCTTTCCAAGTGATGGCAATCCATGTACTAGGTCCGTTTTAGCTAAACGTGTCAAATCTCTAATGTTCACGTGACGTAGACGTTGGTTCCACATATCCATAGGAGTGATTATGGCGCTGTTACAAATAAGTGAGGACGTGGGCACAGTCCCATAGCAATTATCCTCTATCCTCACCCCTTGCACTAAAAGTTTACCATCTTGATTATAGACATTACACGCATCCCAGTCAAACTTTACAGCAAAGTCAGCGTCGCACAGCTGGCTAATTCTGATAAGGTTTGCTTTTAAACCTTTAACGTACAAAACATTCTCTAGCTAAGGAAATCCTGGTAACTCTACTGTACCTCGTCCTACGATGATAGACTTGCTCCCGTCTCCAAAAGGTGACTCTACTTTCCTTATAATCCTCTAGGTAGGTAAAAAATGAGACATCACCTGTCATATGTTTGGAGCACTCACTATCAAAATACCACTGTGAGGTATTATGTGCTTTGAGAGTGACATGAACAACAAGGGACTTTTTATTTTTCTTAGGTACCCAAGAAGTGGTAAGCTTTTGTTTACCCTCGTTGTTGTTGGTTTTAGCCGGGATGCGAGAATCATTCACTGACGGCAAAGACATTCGTCGAAATTCCTTCATCAAACTCTGTGATGTGGAAGCTAAAAACTCAACACGCTCTCTCAGACTAGCAAAATCATCAGTATGATGTGGTGGAGCAGTAGAACGTCGTGTCCGACCCAAACTATAGCAAAACTCCCTAAGGTGGCCTTTTCTTTTGCAATATGTACAAAAGAACATAGTGTTCGGCGGACCTTGGTTTTCTTTTCTTGGTCGAACTTTCCTTCATGGTTTTTGAAGATGGCCATATGGAGTCATAGTAAACTCAGGAACTGGTCTCGGTGCAATTTGGTATGTGGAGGCACCATCAAAACCTATTCCCTGTATATCACCAAAACCTAAAGCGGGAACGAGGAGCATCTTTCCAGATATGTCCTCGATTTGAACCTTGACTTCCCGTGTTCTCTCAATATTATGAGTAAGATGGGATACAAGGGCTTCAAGTTTCTTTCGAGTCTTTAGGGAGGAATGGAGCTCACTCATAAGACTAGCCACTTGTTTAGTCAAGTCCCCTTTCTCTTTCTTAAAACAACTCTCTCTCTCTCTCCAAACAGTCTCTCTCTCTCTCTAAACAAATTTTCTTTCTCAACATAGGCGGACTCTCTCTCTCTCTCAAGGTAGTGCAAGTGGACGACTCTCTCTCTCTCACATCTTCTAAATATTCCTCTAAAGCGGTGATCCTAAGAACTAACGCTTTGTTACGCTTTTTGGTTTTAAATGACTCATTATATAACTCAGCGTAGGCGTGTTAAAGGTTACTCTCGCTCTCACTTGCATCATCATCCCCCTCACTCACATCGTTCTCACTGTCGAGGTGTCCCTGTGAATCAACATTCTCATCGTCGTGAGGAGCACTAGAAGTAATCACATGACTATCCATGAATTCAGTGAAGTTACATTCATGCGGTGACTCGTCTCCAGAGTCCACCAACTCGGCCTCACTGTCGTCACTAAGGGTAGCATTAAGAACAACTTTGCCTTTTTCTTTGGCAAGTCTGTTAAGACTGGTAGCACACTCAAAAGCTCTATGACCCTTACCGTCGCACTCATAGCATCTCTCACTGTCTTTCTTAGGAAGATCTTTAAAATATTTTTCATTTTTCTTATTTTTCTCAAATTTCTGTTTATCTTTGAACTTTCCATTTTTCTTGAATTTGAATTTTTTAGCAAACAAGGCCAAATCATATAAATCAAAGTCACACTCAGAATCTGACGTTTCTATATCCCTTTTTCTAGATGACTTAACTCTCTTTCTTGTCGACCCCTCACTCTTTTTATCATGGGCATTAAGCGCAATTCTCTTATCTTTAGGCTTGACAAATTTAGGAAACATATCAATTTCATACGTTTCTAAGTCTCCTACAAGTTCCTCCAATTTAAGCGTATTTAAATTACCCATAGAATTTATCACAGTGACTTTAGGGATAAAACGCTTAGGCAGTGATCTAAGAATCTTTTTAACAACTCTAGCATTAGGAATGTGTTCACCATGGTTAAATCTAGTGTTTACAATATCAGATAACGTAGCATAAAATTAATCAAAACATTCAATCTCAAGCATGGCGATAGTTACAAATTGAGTTGTTAAATTTTGCAGTTTAGACTCTTTCACAGCATTAGTTCCTTCATGTGTAAGTTGCAAAATATCCCATGCCTCTTTTGACGTGGTGCACGTCATTATCCGTCGAAACTCGTCAGGTGTGACGGATCGAGAAATAGCACTCAAACCTTTAGAATTAAAAGATAACCATTTAAATTCTTCTTCAGTCCATGTAGTGACAGATTTTAAATTAGTCACATTATCAACAGTGACGGAGGGAGGTGTCCACCCTCTTTCAACCAAAATCCAAACACGTTCATCAATGGCTTTTAAAGCATATTTCATGCGGCCTTTTCAGTAAGCATAGTTTGTCCCGTCAAAAACTGGCATTTTATTATATAATTTCTCCATTAAACGCGCCCTTTTTTAAAAAATCAGTTTTTCAAAAAATTGATGTCTTTAGAAAATTTTGTGAAAAATTACACAGTATAATTGTGTAATTGTCTCTGATACCAATTTTAAGAGTGCGCGTGCGTTCAAATTAAGAAATTATTTAATTAAACTCAATTTTCCAATTAAATCCTAAAACATGCATCTAGGTGTGATTGAAATCAATATGAACATGCAAGAACAGTCAATCACAAACAAAACGCACATATGAGGAAAAATCCCCCAAAGGGTCAAAACCTTTTTATTTTCACTATAATTTGTAAAAACGGTTACAGGGATTACAATGAAAATAAAAGCGACATACGAAATACCCTCAGGCGTCGGTTTCGATGTCTCGGCTGGAATCTCCCAGAAGAACTCTAGGTGGGCAGCAATGAAGAAGAGAACGGCTTCTCCACAAATTACTCCAGATGAGTAAAAACGATCCTCATGAAGGTTTAACGATTCACATACATAGATGGGAGTGTTTATGTGAATAAATAAGGCATAAAACCTTAAAAGGTGAAGTCTATTTTTGGGGCTATTTTTCGCAGAAACCGTGTTTGAAAAAGACTTGGAAAACGTGTAGAAAGTGACCAGATATTTATACAAAAATTGAGGCGGTAGCGTCGCTCGAACGAGATAGGCATCTCGCTCGAACGAAGGACACGTGTCGTTTGAATGACATCGCGCGAGATGCTTATCTCGCTCGAACAACGGTGTGAACTAGTTTGAACGAGCTCGTCGACGGAGGCACTTCGCTTCTACACTTAGAAAAATTTGTGCTTTTGATAAAAATAAATCAGACTTCGAAATAACATTTTCTGAAAAAATCTCAAATATTTATGCAAATATAAACAACTCCAATAAATCATTTTACCAATAATGCGTCGTGGAGTAGTGGGAAACGGTTGAGCAGCACGTCACGTATAGCATGATGCACGTGTGAAGATGATGGATGCATGGATTCGGATCAAGGCCTTCATGGATGATCGTGATGACGTGTCGAATGTAGCGGTATAAGACATACAAACTGTGATCTAGGTCAAACAAAAAATTCCTAGATTCTACCCCGGACATTTATAAAATTATGTCCTTACATCCCTAGCCACAACCTCAGAGATATTATAGAGTAATTTTAGCTTCTTTTGTTATGTTTTCTGTCAAGTCATTTGAATTTTTTGAGAAGTCATGATACCTTGTTGTTGTGTAAGCATTTTCCTAGTAATGATGATTGATTAAATAGAAATAACATCAATGTTATTTTTGGGGTGAAGGTAGAGTCACAAAATAACCTGCTAATTTCTTACAGTTCTGAATCTTGAGAAGTAGCTTTTTGATGATCATTAGTCAAGCACGGGATTGCATTTAGAATCGAATTATTCAGAACTCTTTTGCAATTATTTTCAAAAAAGGTTTTGAAGGGTGACCTCTTTGCATCTCTCATTGTCATAATTTATGAAGAAAAGAAAAATAATGATCATTTTGTCACTGCGGACGTCATGCGTTTGATTGGAAGTAACGGTTCGTTTGGTTGACAATGGGCAAAAGAGTAAGCATGGAAAAATTTGCAGCAAATTTTACCTAGTTTTTTCACATGAGGGTATCAAACAATCATTAGGCAAAATTAAAGTCAATCCAATTAATTTATTTAAAAACATTTTTTATGTTATATTCAAAAATGTTAAAAACAGTTTTTACCATACTTTTATATTACGATTTTTAAAAACAGTTGTAAAACATTTTCTTAACAATTTTTTATAATATTAAAAACAGTTTTTAAACATTACAAAATAGTTTTTCAATATTCACAACAGCTTTTTTAATTATTTAAAAAAGTTTTTAAATTATTTTTTAAAACATTAAACTGTTTTTATATTATATTCAAAACAGTTTTTACAAATGTTAAAAACAGTTTTTACAATATTTTTATATTACGATTTTAAAAAAAATTTGTAAAACATTTTCTTAACAATTTTTTATAATATTAAAAGTAGTTTTTAAAACATTACAAAATAGTTTTTAAATATTCATAACAGTTTTTTTAATTATTTAAAATAGTTTTAAAATTATTTTTTTAAACATTAAAACTGTTTTTATATTATATTCAAAACAGTTCTTAAAAATGTTAAAAACAGTTTTGACAATATTTTTATATTTCGGTTTTTAAAAAAAATTGTAAAACATTTTCTTAACAATTTTTATAATATTAAAATCAGTTTTTAAAACATTACAAAATAGTTTTTAAATATTCATAACAGTTTTTTTAATTATTTAAAACAGTTTTTAAATTATTTTTTACAACATTAAAACCGTTTAAGAAGTTAACAAATTTGTTGGCAAATATTTCTCACTCAAATAGGTTAGCAAAGTTTGCCAACAGCTTATGCATAAAGGGTGTTGTACAATGTACAGCAAATAATGCCACGGTTAATTGTGCAATCAAACAGCCAAAAAGTGGGTGAATTTTCATATTTACCAACTTTTTTACATTTGCCTAGGCAAAAAATAGACAACCAACGGACCCTAAAATTGAACCGATTTTTCCTTATCAAAGAATATATTAAGGGGATGATGTACAAGTTTAGTTCATTAGTTAGCTCTGAAGAATTAAATGTTTATATGAGAGGGTTCCTTGCTGACTTTGAACTTAGGTATTTATATGTGCCTCAATGACTTTTGTCCCCTCTTTAAAAATGAAAATAAAAAAATTATTATGCATTTCTATATTTATAACTTACTTTCTTATGAGGTATCTATTGCCTACATGAAGTTTTATTAAGATTAGTTTTCGCTTTTCTCAACATTCTATTAAATGGTGTTTTTTTATTTTTTTGGCTAAATTTTGAGATGGAGTTAAATAGGATCTCCAACCTTTGGATTTTTGGATGTTTAATCTCATGCATGGGTACTACTTGTTGAGACAAAGACCCTTATTATATGGCATGCTTTATAACCATGTTTTGTGGCTTGTAGTCTTCTGTGTAGTTTTTACTGGAATGTTTCATGGAGTGTTACCTTGCTTTATGGGATGTCTCTCATTATTATGTATTATATATGTATGTTTGATTTGTAAGGTCTCAATATAAGAAATGAAAAATAAGATTGAAGTCATAAATTAAGAGCCTTGCTTTCTCTCTCTCCTGAATACATATTCCTCTTGCATTATTATATATCTTCTTTATTCAAACTTTTTTCTTTAGTTCTAAAAATAAAATCACCCAACATAAATGGTATCAGAGCTATAGATCAAAAGGGCCTGATTCTGTCCAAAATTCAGTCAAAAATTCAAAAAATTATTGTCCAAAAAATTCAAAAAGTTCTCTAAAAATTCAAAAAGCTAAGGAGTGGAAGATTTGAAGAAAAATTACCATGGCGCGCTCAAGCAATTTCAGTCTGAATATTCAACAACCTTCAATTCCAGTATTTGAAGGTGAGAATTATGATTTTTGGTGTATAAAAATGAAGACTCTCTTTATATCCCCAGATATTGTGGATTTGGCTCAAAATGGGTAAGACTAACACGAATCAACAGCAACAATGCCAACTCCTTAAAAGGAACAACTGAAAGTTCTAAGGAAGATGGATGCTAAACTTCTCCTCCATATTCAACAATGCCTAGAAGACTCCATTTTCTAATAATCATGGGAGAAACCAAAGCCAAGGAAGCATGGGACATTATTCAAGAGGAGTTTCAAAGAAATACACAAGTAAGAACTATTAAATTTCAAACTCATAGGAGAGAGTTGGAAAATATGAGAATGAAGGAGAATGAAACTCTAAAAGAGTTTTCTTCGAGATTTACAGAACTAATCAACCAAATGAAGTTGTGTGGTGATCAAATAACCAACGGAAGCGTTGTCGAGAAACTTTTAAATAGCCTAACTTCAAAATTTGATTCTTTGGCGGTCGTTATTGAACATACTAAGGATACTTCTATTCTATAATGCGGTCCAAGAATTATTGGGGTCTTTCAAATTATTCGAGCAAATATTGTTACAACACTCTGAAAAATCTATTGAAAGCGCGTTTCAATGTCAAATCAGTTTTAAACCCCAAAATGGTGAAAAGGTCTCTCAAAATCGTGATAGTGGGGAGTTTGCAAGAGGAGGTTTCTAAGGGCACCACAACATTTACTTCAAAATACTACAAGAAAAAAAAGTATTTTTTGCTAAGGGCCACCACATCATATATATATTTTTCACACACTATTTACAACACAAAATACCACACATTTTCTCTCTCTACACTATACTCCAAACTCTCCATTCATCTTCTTCAACAAATCATCTTCAACGTTATTAAATAACTAGAGTTAAACTATCCATTTATCTTCTTCAACAAATCATCTTCAACCAACCATGTGTAACATTATTAAATAACTAGGCTTTGTTATTTAAATATTCAAAAATCAAGGGATATTCCCCCAAAAGACAACGACCACACCTCAAAAGCAAATGAAAACTCCCAAAATAACATTTTTCTTCTAAACTTTGGTTTCCATTATATATATATATATATATATATATATATATATATATATATATATATATATATATATATATATATATATATATATATATATATATATGAGTGTGTGTGTGTGTGTGTGTGTGTGTGTGTGTGTGTATGTATGTGTGTTTATTCATAGGGATTGAAAATATAAAAAAATCGCAGAAATCGTCCAGTGGTTTGAGGTCGGGCACACGAAAAAGATGATGATTTTCGAGGTAATTATCCAGAATCAAACTTCAAAAAAAATTGAAGAAAAATTTTCATTCGGGATGATTATGCCGAATGGAATACATATATTCGGGGTGATTATGTCGAAATAAATACATATATTTAGAATGACTATGCCGAATGGAATGTATATATATTTTTATTCGAAGAAAAAATTTCATTCGGATTGATTATGCCCAATGAAATGCATATATTCGGGTTGATTATGCCGAATTAAATGCATGTATTCGGGATGATTATGCCGAATGAAGTTTGAATCCAATTTTTTATACCATATTTTATTTGGGGAAAACATGACGAAATTTGGGTCTTTATTCGGGGTATTTATACCGAACCAGTGGGTTATCAACTAGGGTTTTGTACGCTAGGGTTTATTGATTATGTAGTGTTTTCTCAACACATGAGGTGTATTAAACGTTCTTTGCACCAAAAATTACCACATTATTGTTGTTCAACATATTTTTAATACGTTTAACATATTTTTCAAGGATTTAACATATTTTTCATAATGAATAATATATCAAACAATGTCTATTATATATGTTTTGATGACTATAATCTTGTTTGTATGGTGTCGAATGATGATTTGATGAAATCTTTGAGGCTTTGGAGGTTTAGACAATGAAATTAATTTGTAGTTGAAGTTGAGAGGTTTGAATGTGTAAAGAGAATGAGAGAAAGTGGGTAAATGATTTTTTACAACTTTAAGTATGTAGTAGCCCTTTGGTGGTATTTAAAAGTAACTATTAAAATCAAGTGGTATTTTGTAGTAAAAAAGGAGTTGTGGTATTTTGAAGTATTATTTGGGGTGCCCTTAAAAACACTCTTGCAAGAGGTGTTAGACAAAGAAGAGGCCGAAGAAGAAGTAGAGGTATAGTAATATTCAATCATTTTCAAAAAATTTATAATTGAAGATTTTTTTTTACAGTCTCAGCGATGCAATATATGCCACAAAAGTAGCCATGTGGAGAAAGACTGTTGGTTAAAAGAAAAGCCTCAATTTCACAATTTTAAAGGCTCCGGTCATTTGCAAAAGGACAGTAGATACAAAAATAATCAATAAGCAAATTGTGCAGAAGAAAAGAAGGTGAAGGAAATTTATTCTATGCACGTCAAAGTGCCTCTAAGCAAAAGAATGATGTTTGGTTCCTTGATAGCGATTGTAATCACATAACCGGTGATAAAGATGTGTTGTTGACATAGAAATGACCATCAAAAATTCGATGCTTACTTTGGGATCTGCTCACTTGATCTTTCCGACTCTCTTTTTTCATATGGAAAGGAACTGAACGAAGAATTGGTAAATGAACTTAGGCATTCTTTTCTAATTTAATTGCAAAATGCAAATCAGGTCGTGAAAGAATTTATTTTTTCACAATCAATTCAAATTGGTTGAATTTATATTCCCATTTTTGAGTTTTAAACCAGGTCCAAAATTTGTTGGAGTATTTAACATTGATGGGTCCCTCATAAGCACTAATTGTCCCGACATTTATAGGTATAATATTTAGGGTCCGTTTGACAACCCAATTTCAAGCATTGAAAATAGAATTAGAAGGCCAATTTTAATTCCACAAAATGAAATTGACCTTCCAATTCCAATTTCAAGCCTTGGAATCGAATTAACAAACTGGTCCTTAGGGTGTGTTTGGAACCATGGAATTGGAATTGAAAAAAAATTAGTTCAAATTTGTTTTAAATTGAACAGACAATTTTCCAATTCCAATTCCAATTCCAATTCCAAATTCCAATTCCATGCTATGGAATTGGGCTTCTCAAACACAATTTTAATGCATTAGCACTCCTTTAACTCAACTCAACTAAAATTTTGATAGTAGTTTTATATTGAATTTAACCCCCAGTTTTATGGCCAGTTACGATTGCACCACCCATTTTAGAACAACTCCCAATACACCCCATTCTAGGGTTCGACGACACTTGACGATAATATTTTGTGACACTTTATCAACTTTTGTGAAACTTTTAGAGAGCTATTGCACATTATTTTAATATTGGGGGTTTAGCTGAAAACCAATAGCAAGACTGAAGATTAAACTCAAAATAGCCCTATATAATCAACCAAGCAGTGCAAATTAAGCGAACCTTAATCTATTTCAAAAGTTGAAGCCTAAAATTTATAACCTAAAGTGAACTTTGTAAATGAAGATCGGAAAGTTCGGAGGTGGAGGATCAGATTACACAGCATTTGTACAAATAAACACATTCATCCTAGATTTAATAATGAAGCAACAAAGGTTTTTTCATTCCATGAAAGCTGCATAATGGTTCAACTTCCAACCCAAAAAACAAAAGGAATACGAGCTTTTAAGGATGGAGGCATTCCATCAATTAGGCTCCAATTATCATACCTCCTGTTTACCTTTGACAAGTTTCAACTATAAAAAACCTTGATAATAATACCTAGGTAAGTACAGATTATAATCTTTTTACTACAATACTGGTCAACTGTATTTTCTTGCCCTCAACAAAAATATTGGGTGAAAAAAAAGAGAGAATCATACGAAGCATTCTCCAATCTTCCTTCTTTGCTCCCTTTCTTAACATGTTTAATGTGCCCAAGTGCAACCCAAGAAAGCAAGCATAAATCCTGGGGAAAAAAAAGATTAGTCATTTTAGATTCTTAAATTTGTCATACTAATTATCACTGTTCTAAAAAACCCGCCTAGGCTTAAGGCTTAGGAAAAACGCCTCGCCTTACGCTTTTCACGCCTTATTCTTGGTAAAATCCTTACGGCGCACTTTTTTCTAAAAACAACAATGCCTTAGTGAAACGATGTCGCCTTTTAAAGAATTTGTTTACAAACCGGACCATTATCTTTTCCAAAATAATCAGATAGTATTTAAATTTGCATATATTCAGACATATTTTTATGATATGTGCAATTTTTTTATTTTAATAGCCTTGTTATGGTTAAAAAATATTAAAATATATTAAGAAGGCCTAAACGCCTTTTCACGCCTTTTCACGCCTAGGCCCGCCTAGGCTTCTAAGGCTTAAGGCTTGGCCTCCACGCCTCAATCACGCCCCGCGTTTTTTAGAACCTTGCTAATTATGAAGAAAAGTTGACAGTCAAAGTCGGATGAAAAGCATTTTTCAAAGGATAAATACTGTTGCCTTTAACATCAACTTAGACAACTTAATCTCCATCATTATTTACAGGACTAACAAAATCCATAGCTAAATAGGGGCGGTCACCCCTACTGACACTTCGGGAAAAAACTACGCTGTGTATTTTTGCTAACCATGTAATGTTCAAAAGGTATGTAATTAACTGTTTAGTCTTGATTTCCATGAAAACTGTGAACATGACAAAAGGATAAAAAAAAATGAAGAATAATAATGTCGGGTGAGCAGAAGACAAAGCTGTTGAAGAAGATATGAAGGATGAAGGAGAAGTAACAAGTTACTAAGAAGAAATTGAAGAAGCAAATCAGCCCCAAGACAATGATGCCTAGACTTTGCTTGTGCCAAGGATTGTTGTCTTTGACATGGTAATTAAACATTGTAGCGTTCCTTATATCTAAACTTTCATTACATCTTTGAACCCATCTTCTTCCATGCCTTCATTTCTACTTCATATAACATCATTATATACTTTAATATTCGTTGCAGAGGCAGGAAATTAAAAAAGACAGGCTAGACTAAAAAAATTACACTGGAGGTAAAAGAATAAAATTGTAGTGTGACAGAGATAAGACGTCAATAAGTGCATTAATAGATATATACCTTTCAAGAACATAGATATGGACTTTATCGCATGTCTTGTCAAATATGACATAGATTTATAAAAAGAATTAAGTTTGCCGATAACTAAACTCCAAATATACAGTGAAATCTGAATATTTATTATGGTTAAACAACAAAGTGATGGGAATCAACATATTAAATAATTATAAATTTTTGTATATCAAGTATTAGGTTCAAACATATCAAACTAACGTTAATACTAATATCCAAAAATGATGAGAAATACTGCATAAAATGAGCCATGATAAGAAAAGAACGCATTTAAACAACAAAAATAAAGGTATCGTTGTATAAGAAGTTGCACAACACATCTGAAATTCATTCATGATATAGGCAAATCAATTCCATATATACATAGGATGGTTTGTGAGTGAACTTTTACCTCTTGAAGTATTAAATTACATCCTCCAAATGATAAATACAGTCTTGCAATTTGCTAACTTTCAACGAAGTGGATCGTTTGCCATAAATTTAACATTTAAAGCCTTTCAATTAACCAAATAGTAATATATGTATGGAATTTATAAGCATTAACGAATGCATCTATGTATACAGCCAGTATGCAACAAAGTATAATGTAAAATGTTTTTGAAGATCCAAGATGGGATGACATTCATCATTAATGGAGAGCATTGGGATGAGTCTACCAGCATCCTTTTTTTTTTTTGCAACGTTCTCAATTATGTTCTTCAAAACTCACCAGATCCATCAATTGTCACGTATATTTTTTTTTTACTTTTATTTTCGTTACTAACGGTGATGAACTTGCTGGTTCTGCGTATGCACTCTAAAATAAGATGGCACTGAATACAAGATTTTGTATAACATGTTAATGGGAAACTGGTAAGTTGTAAATGTGGGTGTTGAGGGATGTGTAGGTACTTAATCATTTTAAATTACTAGACAGAGAAAAAACAACAAATTGAAACACAAAGGAATGAACTAGGTGTGTGTATCAGTTGGTTTGGTTAGTATTTGACATGTACGAATACCATAACCAAATTTTTTCAGTAATTTCGGTTTAATTATTTACGCTTTTTTCTTTTGTTTTTTTCTCAAACGCATACCAATATAAACAGATTGGTATTCAAGTTTTTTCGATACTTTGAATAATAATTTCTTTTCAGTATGTTTTGTTACGGTTGATAGTAAGGAATGTACGTGATACCTAATATATTTTATTCTAAGTAATCTCAAAACGCTTTCGTGGACCCAATTTTACCAAACTTGCCAACTGAGTCTGTTGTGTACCGTGATCATTTCTATAAGTTAAATTGATGTTGGTACCTTAATTGGCTCTGTTAGATCAGCTTCATAATGTTTGATAAATAGCATGGTTCAAAGTCAAGGCCGATACCGCGACGATACAGCCGAGTTGACTAGGTATCGGTACACACCGATCCGATTCCAAGTTGAGTTTTCAATTATTGTTGTGAATCGATCCTATATCAGTAATTTCTCGGTAGTATCGGTGATATCCCGGTAGAATCGGCCCATATCGGCGATATCGCGGTAGAATCGGCCAATATTGACGATATCATGATAGTATCGACCCATATCGGTGATATATCGGCCGAGATGGTATAAGTTACTAAGCATCGATCTCTCTGTCGCAACTTCTGACTCATTCAATTGAGTCTCGATTTTGCATCCATATCACGATCGGAGCAATCACTTTCAATTAGTAGAGGTTATATGATGTTTCGAGGTCGCAAATCGGATTTTTTTGGTTGAATCTCTCATTTCTTTTCTTATAGTGTTACTAGGGGGTTATCTCCCATTTAACATTCTATTTGTATTTACTTAATTTGTATTAAAATGTATCATTATTCATCTATCCTTAAAGTGTATGATTATTTAGATTATATATATCCTTAATTAGTAATAGGTACTATTATAATATTCACGAAGAATAAATTACTAAATATATATTGATTTATACAGTATTATGCATACTAAATGACGAGTCAATATAAACAATTACACAATGTTACTAAATAATGATTCAGTATAAATAATTACACAATGTTATGCATACTAAATGATGATTTTTTTACTTATTTAATTGAGCCATGTTATTATTCTTATTTTTCTAGACTTTTCTATATTTTTTTCAAATTTTTTTGAGTTCTCTAAATAGTGTATAGTTGCGTATCGCCCAAGACAAAGACCGATACCGATACCGATACCGAGTCAAAAATTGAGCATCCGAGTCATAGACCGATACCGCGACTTTGAACCGTGATAAATAGTCAACCATAATTTACCTCTTTTTACTTCTTTAGACACTAAATTTATTATGGATGAGAGTTTCAAAGAAATGTGATAGAGGAAGCACTTCCAATGAAGTATAAGTCCCCATTTCTAGTTGTTTGAGCAGTAAAATAACTCGAACTGACTTATTATTAACTAACTCTACTAATCTCACATTTCAATTAGCGTTATAATTGAACTAAACCACATGGTGATGCCGACAAAATATCAAACAGTGTTTTGATGATTTAATTTTTGTTATTTTTGGTACTATGTTTTTGGTATATTCAGTGAGTGGTATACAGATATATCTCATTATTATTCAGTATTTTCAATTTCAATAATTTTGATTTCAGTAAATCGAAATATAAAATCAATACCATTTTTTCAGACCAAAAATACGCTATTAAACCATACTGTAGCCATCCCTAGAAAGGGCATTTTAAAAATAGAATAAATTGGTAAAAATAGAATAAATTGGTGTCTCAACATCATAGATACTTCAAACTGGGGAATATGGTCATATGCTAATAGGGCTGTAAATCGGGCTGCGTGAGCGGGGCTTGAGGTTGCTCAGGCTAGGCCCGAATTACCTCGGCCCCAATTACCTTACCCAGGCTCAAGCCCGAGCTCGGCCCGAACTAAACTTTTCTACTTAAACCCGAACTTAGCTCATAAATATTTCGGGCCTCGGCCCAATTTCGGGAAGGCCAGATTTCATTTTTTTTTTTGTTAAAAAAAGTTTGAATTAGTGTTTTTTTCTTGTGTTTTCATCATGGAGAAAATGTATACACCAAAATCTAATTGATATTTCATAAAATAAAGTATATAATTATGAAATGCACTAAACTAAAACAAAGGAAGTAAGAATGAAAACCTACAAAGACTAATTATATTTCATACATATAAAATTAGTTAACAAAAATATGTTATATATTTTATAAAATAATTCATTTATTTATTTATATATTCAAAGTTCGAGCTTCGGGCCCAATTCGAGCTTGGCAAAGTTCGGCTCAAGCTCGGCCCGAAATTCATTTGGCTTTGAAATTTTGGCTCAGGCTCGGCTCGGCTCGGCTCGGCTCAAACTCAAATAAAGCTCGGCCCGAAAATAGCGGGCAGAACAGGCGGACTTCGGGCTTGCCCAACTCAATTTACAGGCCTATATGCTAATATAGAAGTATCTCAAATCCGCAATTCCAAATGTGTGTAGACTTTAATTCTTTGGGGGTCTTTCTATTTGCAGGAAGTCTAAAGGACATACAAGGCGAATTTCAAAGACACATCATATTGTTCAATAAGGTTCCTTGCTTACAGTATCTACTAGATTCCATTAAGGTTAAGAAAACTTTGGACTTCGTATTTACTCTAGAGAATGACTACTTTGCTAACTGCACAAAGAAAGGTGACATAAAATTAAACTGGGCTTATTAATATTACTAGTGTACAGATTGTTTCTACAGAGGAACCTGGGCTACAGCCTGTGCCAGCCAAATAATACCTCCGCCCCTGATATACTGATTTGCGAAACAAAAATTCTCACGACCATAAACTCAAAGATCTCAAAATCCCTTTTATGCATGCGAAATGTTGTAAAAAGTGTCATCCTCAAATACCCACGATCAATCCCAACCAACAAAATTAACGTGTCATCCTCGGAAGAAACAATTGGAGACGTAACCACGCCAACGTCATCATCATTCCCGAAGAGTGTGAAGAAATCAACCACATCATACAACTCTACCTCAAGAAAATGCGTGAGAGTCATCCAACCATCCTCAACAAAAATATTGATTAAGTCCTCGATTCACAACACAACCACTTCCCCAAAGATGGGAAAGAAGTCCTCAATATCAAACAGCACCAAATCTCTTAATCGAATTGAATACGAGTAATCCAGCTATCCTCCTCCAAAATGGAAAAGAAATCACAAGGGAAGAACTTAAGAACCATACCATCCTTCAACAACTCCTCGATATCCACGGAGAAGTCATCACCACGCGTGATAGGGTAATATGCATCATCGCCATACGCAGAAACGATGTTGGTTGATGGGAGTATCAAACCTACAGACAAGTAGTCAAAATATCAAACATGTTACCCGCTCGCTCACCCAATGATCATGCGTCGCTTCCATCTCAAGGAACTCCGTGCGATAATGCTTCACAAAACAGTGGTGCTCATCATACTCTCTGATGGAGACGGCATTGAACTAGCAACTTGCCCCCATAAGCCCAACAGTCGAAGCGAATTTGGAGCTCTTCAATGATGGTACCACTCAGCTGCTCGAATTCGCCACAAGCCTCCATATTGTCCCATAATCGCTATCACGACCTTCCTTCCACAATAAATCGAAAGGAGAATAAGTGTCAGGTAATGGAGTTGGGCTTGGAGTTGGCGTTCGAGAAAATACAAGGGCCGAATTGGAAATTTCAAAAAGTTTGGGGACTGAATGTAAATATTAGAAGTGGAGAGGGAGTTCAAATAACTTTCAGAGGTTGAAGGGTTGATTGTGTAATTCCTATGCAAGGTTAGGGAGGTTGGGGGTGATTTTCAGAAGTAATTGGTGTATAAAATTTTTAGGGACAGATCAGGAACTTTTAACTGTAGGTTGAATATTATGTGCGGTATAAGATTTTTTAAATATAGAGAGTGTTGGTTTGTTTTGTGGTGTGAAACCCTACCCACAAAACCTTCCCTCCCGAACATTTAACTTTTGTGCCCTAGTTGCTCTCGCAATCGTCCGTGTGATTAACGACCATACTGGCAGCTGGAACTCCTTTATCCAGTGTTGGCAATCTATGTCGGAGGCAGGCGAGAGGCAGGCGAATGCGGATAGCTTCCAGATGTTGTGAAGCTAGTTCGTCTCCCCCATGGTTCGAACGGTTGTCGAGGTGTCTCTCCGACAGATCGATGGCCTTCACTCGTCAACGAGAAGGATCTTTGGAGGCTTGCAACTACGAGGCGATATTCTGGTATCGGTAATGCTCGGATCTAGGGTTTAGAGAGGTAACGGGAGTTGTGTGAGGTTTGCGGTAGCAGATTTAAGGTTTTGTTGGGAGTGTGGGGATTCCAAGCAAAGGGGCCACCGGAGGGCATCGTCGGACGTCGATCACCAAACACATGAGACTTCAAGGGGTAAGCAGATATGAGGGTTGGGTTGGATTTTGGGTGGTTTGGGTGGGGCTTGGGGACCAAGAGGGTAAGGATTTTGAAGATGGTGGTGTCGCTTGACCGCGTGCGGCTAGGTTGGCATAGGTATGGCAAAAGGCGCAGTCAACGCGCGTGTAAGGCGCGATCAATGTCCCACGCGCACCTAGGCATGGTAAGGCGTGAAAAGGCGGGCCTTTTTTTTAAGTTGAAATCTTTTTTTTCTTATCAAAAGCCTTTAAACAAACAAAACAAAATAAGTTTGTAAACAATATATTTAAAATAAGTTTGTAAACAATATATTTAAAATACACGTATCCTAACGTATCCCGTATCCTATACGTGTCCAACAAAAATTCGCGATCTCCCGAGAGTATCCGTGCTTCATAGCTAACTTATATTGAAATATTTTGTTTACTAACTTATATTATATTATATTTTATTATATTACGGAGCATGCATATGGGAAAAAAGGGTTACCAAATATACAGATATATTTTCAAATTTCAAGGTATGTATTATTTTATTGTTTTACTAGCCTTAGTATAAATAGAAAATATTAAAAAAAAAAAAAAAGGAAAACGCATTTTTACGCTTAGGCTCCTAAGGTTTTAGGCTTAACCTCCACGCCTCATGGCTTTTGGAACCTTGCGACGGCCAAATCAAGAGCAAGCTTTATTGAGCGTAAGCGATTTAATCAACACTACACAACAATAACAATAACAACATTGAATTATAAGCAAATTGCCTGCCAAGATTATTCTAAAAGGTAAAATGACTAAAGAGGGAACACTACAATATTCCAAGGGAATGTTACCCGCAACCTATGATAATAACTAAAAGATAAAAAAATTACTAAACTAGACATAAAAATAAAATAAGGAAAAATACAATTAAATCCCCTGGCCTACTGTACACATCGTTGTAAATGGGATCAAATTAAGGTCTAGAGCGTGGCAATTTACTCCGATGTTGAACAAGATTATGTTATGGTCCGTCTAGAATGAAAATTCATAGGGCCCCGCTTTTCAATCTCTTTGGTTTGACAGTGTGAGTAACGACATGTGCTATTAACACATTGATTTGTTTGAGTTTATGAGATCTATAACCAAGCCCATGTTTAATTATTCATGACCTTGATTCTTTGCTTTCAGACATTATGTCGTCGGTGAAACCAAAGTTGTATCGGATAGATAAAAATTCCTTTATCTTCGGGGAATAAACTAAAGTTCTAAAGGCAAACAAGGTTCTAGTGAGGGAGGGTGCCATAGGAACTCGAATGGAAATTCGTTAGGTATTAAGCGAGATTTCAAATTCAAGGTGGTCAAATCAGATTCCAAGACATAAGCAGATGATAGCATGTCCTTGGAATTTGTTCTCTTAAACTAGTTAAATATTACATATATAAGACTTAAAATATTTGCTCTGCAATTGCAAATGTTTTAGTTGGTTACCTAGAAGAAGGGATACTCCTAAAACTGCAGAAATATCGTATCAGATATGGACACAGCCTCAATACACCTTGGATATAGCCTCAATAACTAGAAATCTTAACTTCCAGATAAAGCATAGATAAGTGAGGATTATACTCAAAGAACAGCTGGGTCATCTCATAATTTTTTGAACAAAAAAAATTGAATTGAAAAAAAGGGGGGTAAGTTTGACAATAAATATAAAATACAAAATGAAACTTCAAAATGCTTCAGTTCATTATAATTATTGGAAAAAACAAAAATGAAGTTGATACTAAGAGCATCCGCACTGGTGAACCTCGGTGAAAGGTAGGTTAAGAAGCGTGTGCGGCGCGTGTGTCTCTTTTACCTTTCGCCCAAATGGGCATCATGCAGTGGGGGGATTCCTACGAACTTCTATAGTTCGTAGGAACTTCTTACGGACAACTGAAATCCGTAGGAAGTTCTTACGAACTATAGAAGTTCGTAGGAACTGAACGGTCATAATTAAACGGTAACATTCCTCCGTGTATTTATTCAGGAAGGTTCACGAAATTTATCAACCCCTTTATATTCTTCCTCTTCTTCATCTTCTCCATATCCATTCTGCATCTTCTTTCTTCTCCAGTCCTTATTTCCTCCTTCACATTCCTCCATTTTCTTTTATTATTTTCTCAAAGTTTTTACGTATCAGTCCCATATAATTCAGTCCCAAGCTTTTTATATATTTTCCCTAAATTTATTCATATACTTTCAAAAATCATTCCATAGAATCCCAAAAATAATTTCAAATCAGTCCCAAATTAGATATAGAGAATCCTCCAAATCAGATCATCTCAACACGATGGAATTAGGTAGAAAATGGAAGAAATATATTAATATCGGGAAATCGAAAAAACACGAGTCGACTTCAACGACAATTCCCGATTCTTCCGCGCCGATTCAATCGTCGAATCCCGTAATCGACAACTATACCCGTATTTACGACGGAGTATCACACGCGTCGGACGGCGAAACTCCGATTATAAACGGAAACAAATTCGAATTTCGGGGGAATTGAGCGGGGCCAATGAAATTGTACAAATTGATTCAAGAGAGAAAGCCCGATATCAAAACAATTATCGACAGTGTCGGTTTTATGTCGAATTTCTTTTCTATGGTGATGCCCAATTCCAATCAATGTATTGTGACGGCGATGATCGAACGTTGGTGGGACACGACGCATACCTTCCAACTACCATATGTCGAGCTTGCATTCACTCCGTTGGACTTCACAATGCTTTCCGGTAATAATTTATGGCTTATTTCGTTCTACTTATATTCATAATTGTTTAAAAATGTGAAAATAATATGTTGTACTTAAATTCATAATTAAATGTTTGAAATATATTTTTAGGTAATTATATTCATAATTATTTCAACATACGACAAAAAAATTGAAAAATGTACCCGCATTTCGATTATGTCAATATATGAAAATAATTATTTATATATACTTAATGTTTCAATATGTAAAAATAAATAGTCGTACTTAAATTCATAATTGATTGTTTGTAATATATATTATGATTTTCATATTCATAGTTATTTAAATATATAACAAAATTTTAAATATATTTAACGGCATCATAATCGTTTAAAAATGTGAAAATAATATGTTGTACTTAAATTCATAATTAAATGTTTGAAATATATTTTAGGTAATTATATTCATAATTATACGACAAAAAAATTATGAAAATGTACCTGCATTCCGATTGTGTCAATATATGAAAAAATTATTTATATATACTTAATGTTTCAATATGTGAAAATAAATAGTGGTACTTAAATTCATAATTGATTGTTTGAAATATATATTATGATTTTCATATTCATAGTTATTTAAATATATGACAAAATTTTAAATATATTTACCGACATCATAATCGTTTCAAAATGTGAAAATAATATGTTGTACTTAAATTCATAATTAAATTTAGGTAAGTATATTTTTAGGTAATTACATTCATAATTATTTCAATATACGATAAAAAAAATATGAAAATGTACCTGCATTCCGATTGTGTCAATATATGAAAATAATTATTCATATTCACTTAATGTTTCAATATGTGAAAATAAATAGTCGTACTTAAATTCATAATTGATTGTTTGAAATATATATTATGATTTTCACATTCATAGTTATTTAAATATATAACAAAATTTTAAATATATTTACCGGCATCATAATCGTTTCAAAATGTGAAAATAATATGTTGTACTTAAATTCATAATTAAATCTTTGAAATATATTTTTAGGTAATTATATTCATAATAATTTCAATATACGATAAGAAAATTATGAAAATGTACCCGCATTCCGATTGTGTCAAATTATGAAAATAATTATTCATATTCACTTAATGTTTCAATATGTGAAAATAAATAGTCGTACTTAAATTCATAATTGATTGTTTGAAATATATATTATGATTTTCATATTCATAGTTATTTAAATATATGACAAAATTTTAAATAAATGTACCGGCATCATAATCGTTTAAAAATGTGAAAATAATATGTTGTACTTAAATTCATAATTAAATGTTTGAAATATATTTTTAGGTAATTATATTCATAATTATTTCAATATACGACAAAAAAATTGAAAAATGTACCCGCATTCCGATTATGTCAATATATGAAAATAATTATTTATATATACTTAATGTTTCAATATGTGAAAATAAATAGTCCTACTTAAATTCATAATTGATTGTTTGAAATATATATTATGATTTTCATATTCATAGTTATTTAAATATATGACAAAATTTTAAATAAATGAACCGGCGTCATAATCGTTTAAAAATGTGAAAATAATATGTTGTACTTAAATTCATAATTAAATGTTTGAAATATATTTTTAGGTAATTATATTCATAATTATTTCAATATACGACAAAAAAAATTGAAAAATGTACCCGCATTCCGATTATGTTAATATATGAAAATAATTATTTATATATACTTAATGTTTCAATATGTGAAAATAAATAGTTGTACTTAAATTCATAATTGATTGTTTGAAATATATATTATGATTTTCATATTCATAGTTATTTAAATATACAAAATTTTAAATATATGTACCGACATCATAATCGTTTCAAAATGTGAAAATAATATGAAAATAATGTGAAAATAATATGTACCTAAATTCATAATTAAATTTAGGTAAGTATATTTTTAGGTAATTATATTCATAATTATTTCAATATACGACAAAAAAATTATGAAAATGTACCCGCATTCCGATTGTGTCAATATATGAAAATAATTATTCATATTCACTTAATGTTTAAATATGTGAAAATAAATAGTCGTACTTAAATTCATAATTGATTGTTTGAAATATATATTATGATTTTCATATTCACAGTTATTTAAATATATAACAAAATTTTAAATATATTTACCGGCGTCATAATCGTTTAAAAATGTGAAAATAATATGTTGTACTTAAATTCATAATTAAATGTTTGAAATATATTTTTAGGTAATTACATCCATAATTATTTCAATATACGACAAAAAAATTATGAAAATGTACCCGTATTCCGATTGTGTCAATATATAAAAATAATTATTTACTTAATGTTTCAATATGTGAAAATAAATAGTTGTACTTAAATTCATAAATGATTGTTTGAAATATATATTATGGTTTTCATATTCATAGTTATTTAAATATATGACAAAATCTTAACCTTCGTGCAGGCATTCCAATTGGACAAGGGCGACGGATTGAAAATCTTCAAATTGAACAATATACAAATTTTGTTAATACCATAAATGAATTTTTCCCAGAAATTCATATACAGAGATTTACTGGTGCGGGAATTCCAGTTTCTGACCTAAAAAAATACATTGAAAATTTTGTCAAGGTTGAACCGTTACGAGATTATATGCCCCCAATCATAGCTCGGGCATTTTGGTTTTATGTATTTGGGAGTGTATTTTTTCCAAATGCTCACTCCACTGCCGACCTCGGTTATTTACATTATCTTGAGGATATTCCTGCCATCGGCACATACGACTGGGGTTCGGCTATTTATGCCCGTATTTTATGGTCTTTGGACAAAGCGAGTCGACGATCGTTGACTAGCGTTGAATGCATGTGGAAAATACTCGAGGTATATTATCGTTTCATCTTATTTATTAAAATTTATGTTTCATTACAATTTACGTCAACTTATTCTAATGAATTAAATTTATTGAAAATTTTTGCAGTATTTACATCACGAGTACGTGGCCACGACATGTCCTATTCTTGTCGATCCGTCTATCGATGCGTGGCCCCGCATATTTCGTTCGTCGAGGGGGAACAGAAAGAAAGTAAAGGGAGCACAGCGGTTTAACATCTCAAGCAGTCAACATCTGCTTGAGATGCGGTCACCCGAGTCCATTATATGGCAGCCATACGATACTTCTGCCTACCGTGACTCTGATGTCATCTTATATGCTCGAGAGATATCGGGGTTACGGATGATTTTTTGGGATCCCCTATTTAAGGGTTTTTGGAACTTGGGTGATCCGGCCATCCGGCAATTGACTGGGAGGATATGTATCGCAGACAACCAACCATCAAGTTTGTGTTGTGCCTCAGAACATGATTTTCAAGCAGCTGCCGCCCAAAATTGGCCTATCGCAAATCAATACGTAAGAGATGTGTCATAAGAAGAGTATAATGCATATTGGAAGGCAGTAGCACTCGGGCCAATACTACCGCCGATTGTCAGATATGTTAATGTAGATTTGATTGGAGTTGGTTCAGTGGCACCTTCGACGTTGCGAATCCCACAAGCACCAGCACCGACAGATGATCCGCATTTGTATGAGACACAGTTCTCTGTGGGTGGTTCTACGCACATCCAACCATCGAGGCAGAATTGGACGGTTGACGTAGCCCTACCGGAGGGGGCTTCATATACTATAGATGTGCCGAGACCTGAGTTTTCAACCAACGCACCTCCAGCTCAATCTTTGACACAGTTAGAATGGCGTCAGTCCTACATCGAGGCAGCAGATAACATTCGAGGTCTACGTCATTTAATATTACACGAGACACGTCAGCGAGAGGATCAACTCAAAGCACGTGATGATCGCATTGATGAGTTGGAGCGTAGACTATCACGTTTTACTATGCCTAGTCGAGGGTTTGAGGAGGGTGGTACTAGTTCAAGTCGTCCGAGCGTTTACAGACCACACCTAGCCCCGCCCTCTGACCCGGTCCCGACATATGAGGCCCAACAAGGTTGGGGTAATTTATTTGGGTCTGACCCTTACACGGGTTCACATGCAGATTTAGGTGCTGATTTTGAGTTCGGCCCGGGGCGCCAGTGACGTATAATCTCTGTTCTAAAAGGCCCGCCTAGGCTCCGCCTAGGCTTGAGGCTTGAGAGAAACGCATCTCCTACGCCTTATTACGCCTTATTACCCCCTATTCTTAGTAAAAGGCTTAAGGCACACTTTTTTTAAACAAAACAAAGGATTAGTTGACAAATATTGGTTATGGAGCATGAATGTGAGAAAGATGGCTACCAAACATATGGATATATTTTCAAAATTCAAAGTATGTACTATTTTATTATATTACTAGCCTTGGAATAATAAAAATAATAAAAAAAGGACAAACGCCTTTTTACGCCTAGGCTCCTGAGGCTTGACCTCTACGCCTCGACCACGCCTCGCGCCTTTTAGAACCTTGTAATGTACAATTGAAAAATGTTAAGAATAAATTTTCTTATTGTTGTCTCAATGTAATTGTGATGATATATGTTATGATGTATAATGTCTCATATTTATGAAATATGTTATGATATAATGTCTCATATTTATTTTCATTTATTACACATAGAATTATTGCGATTGCTCTGAAAAATGTTATGATATGATAACAAACAATTATTGCGATTATTCTGATATCATTTTTTTATTATTGACTTAAGTAGTAAAAACAATAATACACGATCAAAATGATTATTAGGAGTATGTGTTCAAACGCTTAGGTCGAACCTAGTAGAAGTACAACAATATGGTTTCCCATTGCGCACTAAACATTTAGGTAAGTAAGATCGTTGCGTATCTGAATCAACATATTCTTCGTTGTAGTTTGATATATTTGGTTCGTACTCTTCCCCATCATTTTCATATATGCATTCCGAAAAGTAATCATAACCGGAATTGGTGTAGTCTGAAATATCGTTATCTAATGCCAACGTAGAGTCGTTATATATGTTAATTAATTATTCTTGAATGTGACGACCTGATAGCATCGCGCGTTGTGCTTTGTGATAACGTTGTTGGCGCCTCTCCATCTGCCATATCTCTTCCTCCAATAAATCAAGACAAAACATATCCGCTTCTTCGGGATACGGTATTGGCCAAAGTGCGGCAGCCCGATTTTTTGGCACGGATATGTGATGGTTATGGCAAAGCACCTCCAGATCACACCTTTCATCATATTTATCTGGCCATGTGAGGTGTTCCCAAGGATACACAACTCCGTCTTCAGGTTCCGAATTGGGAGAGATTATGAATATATGACCAAAGTCATTGAGAAAACGTCGAGAAGTATCAATTGGATATGTTTGGAAAATTATTTTTTTCCCATACCAATCGTTACCAACAATATCTGTGTAAGAGCCATTGTAAATGGATGAATAGTAGGGAGATGAAGCCATTTTTGAAATATAAGACAATGGTAGATAAAAAAACTGTTGCAATCCTTCTAATTTATTTATAGGTAATTTTAATCCTTTGAAGATATAATTTTAATTTACAATGATATAAAGGCACACATACCAATGTAAAAGTAAAACTATATAAAGGCACACATACCAAGGGACACATAAAGCTATCAAATTATCACGTAGTAATTTTATAAATTTATAAATTATAAAAAGGCACATATAAAGGCACAATAATAACATGCAGACTATTGAAGTTACCACATAGTAACTTTCTAAATTAACTATATAACATATTGATTGCCTGCAGAACCTGAGCCCAAAATGAAGCACACTTACCAATAGCACTGATAATATCAGTAGCACACTTACCAATATCATATAGTATATTTACATACGAAGGACACAGATATTATTGACGCTGAACGAGCGCACTGATCTAGATAAATTTGTATTGCACACTTACCAATAGGACACATAAATTAACATTTTACCTATATTATCTGTAGCAAACTTATCTGTAGCACAGTTACATGTAGCACACTTACCTATATAAGATTTTACCTATAATTATAAATACATGTGTACTGTAAAACTATACAGGTAGAGTATAATTTTTCATCTACATCAAAATTAATTTATTTATAGGTAATTTTAAACCTTCGAAGATATAATTTTATTTTACAATGATAAAAAATATTTATAATAATATAAAGGCACACATACCAATGGAAAAGATAAAAAATAAAAAGGCACACATACCAAGGCACACATAATGCTGAAAAATTATCACGTAGTAATTTTATAATTTTATAAATTATAAAAAGGCACATATAAAGGTACAATAATAACATGCAGACGATTGAAGTTACCACATAGTAACTTTCTAAATTAACTATACAACATATTGATTGCCTAAAGAACCTGAACCCAAAATGAATCACACTTACCAATAGCACTGATAATATCAGTAGCACAATTACCAATATTTACAGTATATTTACATACGGAAGGACACAGATATTATTGACGCTGAACGAGCGCACTGATCTAGATAAATTTGTATTGCACACTTACCAATAGGACACAAAAATTTACATTTTACCTATATTATCTGTAGCACACTTATCTGTAGCACAGTTACATGTAGCACACTTACCTATATAAGATTTTACCTAAACTTATAAATACCTGTGTATCGTAAAACTATACAAGTAGAGTATAATTTTTCATCTACATCTAAATTAATTTGTAACCATATTATATCATGGACTCCTCTAGTTCTAGCGATGAGGGACGGAATATTTTGCTCCAATATGCACAATTTAATGAAGGTGGTTCATCCGATGATTCAGACGAGGAAATGATTATTATGATGGAGATTACCCGGTGGTGTGCTGAAAAAAATATAATTCGCGATGGGAAAGAACTCGAAACGAGACGTCGAGTGAATTGTAGGAGAGAAAGGGAACATGCAACACTATGGGAAGATTACTTTGGGGAAGATAAGGTATACAACGAGTATTTTTTCCGAAGGAGATTCAGGATGCGGTATAGTGTTTTCAATCGCATCCTTGAATCTGTTTGCCATTATGATAACTACTTTGTTCAGAAGAATGATGCGTGCGGTCGTCAAGGTTTAAGCTCTCATCAGAAAGTGTTGGGGGCAATTCGACTATTAGCTAATGGGGGTTCCCATAACGTGTGGTCTGAGCAGTACGCTATGAGTGAAACCACTCTATTAGAAACTGTTATTAGATTTACAGAGGCAATTGTACGAATTTTCGGTCCCCAGTACGGCAGAAATCCAACACAAGGAGACGTTACAAGGTTACTCGAACAAAATGCAAATAGAGGTTTCCCAGGAATGCTAGGGAGCATAGATTGCATGGATTGGCGTTGGAAAAACTGTCCAACAGCATGGCACGCTCAATATAGTGGTCGTAAAGAGTCACCAACTATAATCCTTGAAGCGGTTGCCTCCTACGATCTTTGGATTTGGAAATCATTCTTTGGGGTGCCTGGTTCTTGCAATGATTTGAATGTCTTGCACCGATCTAATGTCTTTCAAGAATTGCGCAATGGGACGGCAGCTCCCGTTAATTACAATGTTAACGGAAATTCTTACGACATGGGCTACTACCTTAAAGATGGCATTTACCCTCCGTACGCTTCAATAGTAAAAACATTTAGGAACCAAAATGGTATTACACAAAAACAGAAATTATTTTGCAAGTACCAAGAAGCGTGCAGAAAAGATGTTGAACGTGCGTTTGGTGTATTACAAGCTCGATTCGCTTTTGTTCGGGAACCTTGTAAATTATGGAATAGGGCGTCACTATCAACCATTATGAAATCGTGCATTATAATGCATAATATGATTATTGACGATGAACGTAGAGATTGTCCATGGAAAAATGAGTACGAACAGAATGATGAAACACCTGTAATTATGAGGGGCCAAACTAATTTCTACGACTACCTCATACGGGATGCTAAGATAAGAGACGTAACTAAACATCAACAGTTACGGAATGATTTGGTAGAGCACATTTGGAACACCCACGGTGATGAAATGGTCGGTTGATGAATTTATTGTATTTTTTATTTTAACCGTGGTTAAATGTTATGTTTGTTCCATTTTCAATTTGTATTTGTAGGATTGTCGTAGTGATCATATACCTGTTATTCTATATAAAATAATGGTTTAACCGACAATATTATATAAGCGGAAAATTAATAAACAATACTCACATTTCATCTATTTAAGGGTGGCATTTCATTTATTAAGATGGATAGTGAATCACTCTCCAATGGATTTATTTGCTACATCTTCCTCACACCTCTCCGCCAAAAATCTATCAACTTCGGATTTATTTGCCAAAGAATCTTCCTCCTCCAAATGTCTCTTGAATTGAGTAGCTAAAAAAGCACGCCCATCCTCATCATCATCATTAACACCCGACATCCCCATGCCCCCTTTTTGTGAAGATGTCCCACTCGATTTGGGCCCATGGCTTTTATCATACCACCCATACAAAGAATGTAACACATCCTCCACCTTCCTCGACATATCCTTCGCCACATCAATATCAAATAATTGATCAAAATAAAACTTAACATATATCAACTTGTACCGAGGATCGAGGACAATTGCAACAAACAACAAAAAGTTCACTTTCTCAACATTCCAATACTTATCAAATTTAGCCTTCATATTTGTCGCCATTGTTGAAAGAAAATAGTCATCACTTTTGCTCATTTGGACCAATTTACTTTGTATAAGAACAAGTTCATGGAAAAAAGCATTTGAGGTAATATGCAATGACCCAGAAAATCGCAAAGTTGCATTATAAAACAATTTAAGAAACCTCACTAGGAACCTAACTTTCACCCAATCAATACTTTGGGGAGGACCCAATATCACCCTTCCAACTCTTCCTCTCCCCCCCCCCCCCCCTCCTCATCATCTTCCTCCTCATTGGTAAAATAATTTTTGCAATGATCATCATCATCCTCCATTCTCTCAAATTCTCTCTCAAACTTTTTCGCCGCTTCCAACATCATATAAGTGGCATTCCACCTAGTTGGCACGTCTAAACACACTAAACTTTTGCTTTCAATTTTTTCCTTTTCAACACATAATTTAAATTTGGCCAATCGAGATGGGGACGACTTCACATATCTAACCGCATTACGCACCTTCACTATTGAATCATCCAATTCCTTTAAACCATCACACACAATAAGGTTGAGAATGTGAGCACAACATCTTACATGCATATATTCATGTTCCAAAATGGTACTTTTCTTACTTTTAGTCTTTTTTTTCAAATATTGAATAGTACCATTATTGGAACTTGCATTATCAACTGTTACGGTGCAAATGCTATCTATACCCCAATCAAGTAAACAATCCTCAACCACCTTCCCTATCGCATCACCCTTATGAGTCTCAACTTGACAAAAATTAAGAATCTTTTTGTGCAAGTTCCATTGTTTATCAATAAAATGAGCGGTTAAGCACATGTAGTTTATGTTTTGAATTGAGGTTCAAGTATCCGTAGTAATACAAATTCTTTGACCCCATTTTTTAGCACCTTCTTTTCGTCCAAATAAAGATTAAGGCAATCTCGAGCTACCGTTGTACGACTAGGAAGTTTTGTCATCTTAGGTTGAAGATAGTTCATTAATCTTCTAAAGCCCTCCCCCTCAACAAACCTAAATGGCAACTCATCAATTATAACCATTTCTGCAATGCGTTTTCTACAACCTTCAACGGTGAAATTAACGCACACAAGATTGCAGCCCTCCTCTTTCTTTTGTTCAAAAGACAAATTTTTTTGTTTTTTGTCCGCATTGCTATATTGGTAGACCTTGCATTTACTTGTTATGTGATTTATCAAATTGCGGGTTCCATTATTCTTAGAATCACAAGCATAAGTCGTCCCACAATAATTACACGATGCCCTAGGTGTCTTTGAGTCTTTTAATTCTGTAAAATGATCCCAACACCAAGCCTTTCGTTTAGACCCATTTACCTTCTTTGGAGATGGCTTTTTACCCTTCGCAACCGCCTCGGTAGACTTTGGATCATCCACATTTTCTGTAGGCGGCATCTTTCTTCCCACCAACACAAACACTGCATAAAAATGAAAAATGAGGACAAAAAATATGTTAAAACCAGATCTTAAATAAACAATGATTTGTTAAAAGACTCAAACACAAACACTGTATGTTAGAATATTAAAAACAATGATTTGTATATATGCATAGATCTTAAAAAAATGTATGTTTGAACAGATGTATATTACTATGAAGAGATCTTAAAAAAAAATGTATGTTTCAATAGATGTATATTAAGACTATGAACAGGTCTTAAAAAATAAAAAATGAAAAGTTTCAGATCTGAAATAATAAAAAAAAGATGTAAATATGTTTTGACCTAAAAAAATAAACATGAAAAAACAGATCTTAATATTGAAAAAAATAAGCATGAAATAACGAAATATGAACAGATCTTATAAAAAAAATATTAAGAACAGATCTTAATATTGAAAAAAAACAGTAATATTTTTGTTCTTATAAAAAAAAATATCAAGAACAGATCTTAATACTGAAAAAAAATAGTAATATTTAAGAACAAAAAGCAGTAATATTTAAGAACAAAACAGTAAAGTTCCATCGCCGAACAGATCGGCAGGGCAGATCGGCGGTATACATCAGAACAAAAAGCATGAAAAAAACTCTATGGGTATACATCTGAACAGATGTATAGATTTAAGAAACAAAAAATGAAAAAAAACAGCAGATCGGAGATGAACCTGGTCGCGCCGGAGATGGGAGAGAGCGGCGGTGGAACCGGACCTCAACGTCCTTGATCGCGCCGGAGATGGGAGCGTGCTGTAACCTTGATCGGCGGTGGAATCTGATCGGCGATGGAACCTGATCGCGTCGGAGATGGGAGAGGGAGAGAGCATGCGCCGACTTGAGTTGAGAGTCTTGAGACAGTGAGGGAAACGAAATGAAACAAAGTGTTTACAACTTTACAGCTTAACCTAAAGGCTCTAAAGTGTTTATTTTAAATATTATATATATATATATATATATATATATATTATATTTTATAATAAGAGCGGTTCGGTTCGGTTCTAACCGGGCCCTATAAGGTTTAAACCGAAAACCGAACCGAATATATCGGTTTTTTGGCTGCTTGAACCGAACCGACCCGACCATGTAAAAAAACCGACCCGATTTCATCGGTTCGATTCGGTTTTGTCGGTTCAGCGGTTCGGTCGGTTTTTCTGCACACCCCTACTCTCCATATACCGAAAAAAAAATGAAATACAATTATGAGGGTTCAATACATCATTTAAAAACACTACTAATCATTAATTGAACCGCTTGGACCAGACGACCCGGCAGAGTTCGATTGCAACTCAGATATCGCAGCTTCGGTCGCAACAACCATCGTTGTTAGGTCATTGAACCTTTTAAAATGAAACTGCTTTTGCATTTCATTCATATGGGTCATATCCATCTCCATGATGTACGATTGCTCTCGTCCTAGGCGCACGAGTTGATCCTGCTTTTTGGTGAGTTGATCAGCTCGCTTCATCTGAATGTACGCATCCATTTGAGAGTCAAATTTAAAGGCACGATCATTCTTCCACTCTTGCTTGCTTTTAAACATTGCATTGAAGTCTTCGCAATGTTTGAGTACTGCCGTGTTACAATCCAAGCTATCAGAACGCGCTCGTTGGCGTGCACGTTGTTTCTCACCCTTCCTGCCTGGGGGTCTATCCGGTACGTCTTGTACCCCCGGAGTATCATCTTCGCGTACAGGTGTAGGGTTGTCGTTGTTCCCCGCTGTATTTTTCAAGTCAAACTTTGGTAAATCTTTTAAAATTTGAT
This sequence comes from Sambucus nigra, assembly GCA_949130495.1. Lineage (NCBI taxonomy): Eukaryota > Viridiplantae > Streptophyta > Magnoliopsida > Dipsacales > Adoxaceae > Sambucus > Sambucus nigra. Next base: position 86,682,289 of record OX422220.1, read on the forward strand.
AGCAGTTATCGAACGTAACATGTTTGTTGGTTTCGACGCGGTACGCGTCGCGTGCATTAGTAACCGGTTGGAATTCGTTCGTCCCGCTTCCCATATTATTCATTTGGTGAGAAAGCTTGGCAATATATAGCATTATTTGATGCGATATATGATTATAACGTGTTGATAGCATGGATCTCATACAAGTAATTGTAATGTCATGCGTGACGTTATACTCATCTTTCACAGTGTCCCAAAATGTACCCGATGATATTGAGTTTTCTTCAATACTTCGAGCTGTATATTTTGCATAAATAGTACATAATACTTCATCCTCAAAAGGAGTCATATTAGGTTGTCGAGATGTACCAGAAATAATTGGTTGAGAAGAAGACATATTTTTTTTATAGAAATGTAATATATTTAAAATAATAGTAAGAAAATGGAAGAGAAATTGGAAGAGAAATTAGAAGAGTCTAAAAATTTATAGAGGGACACAATAAGAAATTGAACGAAACGTCGGGCTATTTATAAAGAATTCTGTCAAACGGTGTTAGATTTTACTGGGGGTAAAAAGGGTTTCCTACGAACTTCTTTTCTTCGTAGGAATTCTAACGATCTTCTGAAGTTCGTAGGAAGTTCCTACAAACTTCAAAAGATCGTAGGAAGTTTTTACTGAATCAGCAACCAACGGTAACTTTGCAAATCCCTTACCATTCCTCTCTCCTATTTTGGCAACTACCTATCACCATTGTACGTTTACAAATTTGTAATTTTACCATTTTTTTTGTCCAAACCCTCCACCATTGTGGATGCTCTAAGAACCAAGAAAAAATGTCTTTTTTCTTTTTTACTTACCCCTATTAATAATCTGAAACTAGACTTAACCACATTTCGATAATTTTTATACTAAACACCTGCCCACCCACCCCAACCCCACAACCCTTTTTACACATCGTCAATCCTCAGCTTAAAAAAGCATAAGAAATTGTCAGGCATATTCTCTTTGTGTTTTCAGACAAAAAGACCACATTATACATTATTATCATTCTCCTACAAAAAACTCATCAGCAACCCTTAGAGCAATACTGGTAACCACAATAACTTTGTTTGTTTCAAGTCTGCCATTTAATTAGGGGTGGAAAAAATAAAGGCCTACCCTACAGGTTGATTAGTTTGAATTATCAACACTTATTATGGGTAATGTAAATCGGATGATGGCATGTCTTTGAAAATGAACATATTCGTGAAACAATAGAAGTAGATCCTATAGAAGATATATTGAGAGAAAATCGCTCAGGTGCTTTGAACACGTCAAACATTTAGGGCTCCACTAAGGAAGAGTGATTTTGTTAATATTGATAGTAATGCTAGGAGTAGAAAGTAGGCCTAAACTGACTTGTGGCTTGACCAAGGACATCACGCTAAACATAGCCAACCCCAAATAATTGAAAAAAGACTTTGTTGAGTTGAGCACTTAGATTAGTTCGAGGAATGCTCAAGTTTGATAAACAATACTTCTGCTCCTTTAAATTCATTTTCTAGCTGTTTGCTTTAATTGAAGTTTGTTATTAATAAAGTTCTTTGCCTCATTAAAAGTAAACAGTGGTCTGAAAACAAAATGGCAGCGTATCATAGGCTGAAAAAAAGGTTTCCCATTTCTCCCGTATCAACTTCAAACTCTCAAATGCTTCTCTACTTTGACAAATAAATCCATCGATACAGTATCAACACATGTAAACTAGCCATAATCAGGTCAACCATAAAAAAACAAAATTTACCAGGTACTGGTTCGAAGTGCAACAAGATTTTGTGAACTTACCATACCACCTCACCTTCTCACTACTATGTACTCCATCTCTTACAGTTGCTTAAAGCACCAGTTTGAACCCTTTTGACAGGAAATCATCTCTAGCAAAATAAAATAGCATCATGTGAGCAATTGAGTGAGATCAAGTTATATAAAAAAAAAAAGTCATACAATTATCATCTGGTGCACTATGTACTAGTAAGGGAGAGTCTTCTAGAATAGCCACAGTGTGCACTAAATCAGATACACCAACAATCTATGCAAACAACAGAAACAAAAGTGTAATGACCAAGACCCAACTCATGAGAAACCTAAGAGATTAGTAAAGGCCACGGAGGGGTCTCTAGCCACTAACTAGAAACAATAGGATTAGGCGACTGAATAGCCTTCGAGGACACACCTTGTGTGATACTAGGCCCTTTTGAAGACCGAGGACTTTTTAAGTTCTGGGGACGTCGGACAGCTTAGGAGTCTGATGGTCAAGGCCACAAATGAGGCAGCAAACTTTTCATATCTAGAAACACATGACAGGGATTGGTGATGTGGACCAATCAGATTATGTCTTGGGGAGCAAGATTAGGAATTTCTAGAATGAGACATTTGGGAAAAGTGGTTCTATTTTTGCAAACCCCAAGTTCCACCCTCATACTATAAATAGAAGATTTAGGCTCACATTTCTAGATTTTGTGAGTGTGAGTGAGAGGAGTTGTTATTGCCGCCAGAGTAAGCAGCAGCCTTGGAAGCAGAGACAAAGGAAGAGGGGTTTGAGTAGCCAACGCCAGACTAAGTCTTCCTAGATAAGAGATACCTCATTTTCGTCTTCTTCTTCTCATCTAAACCCTAGTTCCATAGTTTCATTCATATTAAGATGAGTCCTAGTTAAACTTGTGAAATCTGCTCTAGCTCTAAGAATTAAACTGATGCAGAGCATATGGACATGGGAGTCCTTTTTAAAATTCTTTTATCTTGTTCTTTTTTTACCCTTTTGTATCTTTAGTATAAATAGCCTAAAGGCTTTCATTTGTAACACTTTTGACATTTTGAGATTAAGAGCTAGAGAGAGAAATAAGAAATCCTCTTTCATATTTCAAGTTGTTGTTGTTGTGTAGATAACTTCTTCTTTTACGCTTTCACACCCAAATTCACATCAAATTGGTATCATAGCGAGGTTTGTTCTTGAATTAATCATGATTTCTGAAGATTGGGATTCGAATTGGACTCATCCGGATGATTCAAGAAACAACCCCACACTTGCTCCCGAAACCCTAACCCTAGAACTCAAAAATGCAAGAAACCCTAACCCTTCTTCACCCAAACTGGACTTGTTCAACCCCAAAGCAGCGCTAAATCTATCACCAAACCAATCGACCCGACCTAAAGAAACCTAGGTCGGACAGCCCTAGTGACTGCCGACCAAGGCCAAACCCTGCCGAAACCCTAAAACCATCCACGGAAACCCTAAAAAAAAGGGACCAATTACCAGTAACCCACCAGCCCCACCAAACCTCCGAATCACCCTAATCGACCCCTGTTCACCTTCGGGTCTACCCAGCAACCCCTCTCGGCTTCCAAAAAAATTTGATTCAACCTCAATTTCATATCGTAACCCTATGAACCCTAAAACCAACACCAAAGAAGCAAATGAACAACCCGACCCCATCTACAAAGGATGTCCATCCCTAGGAATCCTTCCTATCCCACCCCATGTACTGCTATCCTCCGCTCAATCTATTTGTCGGGGACGGGAGTCATTTTGCCATGAACAAGCAAAATGCGTGGGAGTTTCCACCGCATATATGCACACCGTAATGGTAACCACGCCTGTAAATCCACAAACATCCATGTCTAGTGAAGACACTAAGGTTCGATCGAGCATATTTTTTACTCGGTGCACTTCAAAGGGGAGGTTGTGTACGTTGATTATTGATGGAGGGGCTAGTGATAATTTGGTAGCGCAAGAGATGGTTGATAAACTAAATCTTCCCACTGAGTCACTGTCTACTCTGTGTCGTATTCGATGGTTGGGAACTCTGTAATCAGTATCGTGCAATTCACGATATGAATCGTCCAATACGGTTCGATACACCACAATAACGAGACGACTCGGTCGACTGAATTGAAAAGAGCAAGGAATCGCTTGAATCGAGCCAGAATCGCGAGTCGATACGAGAATCGTATGACTCGCGATTCATCAGTGATACGGGGCAGCGGAAAAAAATGACACAACTGGCGTCTCAGTCAGCAAAATATATATATATATATATATATATATATTATGGCCGAAAATACTTATTTTACTGTTAAAAGACTTTAAATAATGTTTAAAGACTTTAAAAACACATAAATGAGCAAACCCTAGGTGTAAAAGACACTTTTTAAACTTTTCTTGTTCTCTCCACCATTAATATACTCACTTTTCTTGTCTTTTTCTTCAACTTTTTGCCAAGAGAAGCTTCCATCCTTTGCTTTGGTACTTTGGTAAGTAACCCTATGTCCTTTTCTCACTTTTCTTGTCTTTTTCTTCAACTTTGTGCTCTCCACCATTAATAAATAAATAAACCCTAGGTTTATTTATTTATTGCTTTGTTTCTCACATATTTATTTATGGTTCCTCTTTATTTATTTATTTATTGTTCCACCCTATTTAGTATCCTTTTCTTCAAGTATATTTATTTCTTTTTCATCTTTATTTATTTACGAAATGACTAAACAAAAAAGAAAAGTTGTGGTTGACCCCACATGGGATTATTGTGAAAAAGTGAATGATAACAGATTGCATTTAAGATGTAATTTTTGCAAGGATGCAAAATGGGCCGGGATTTTTAGAATGAAGTACCATCTTGCCGGTACTGGGAAAGATGCCAAAAAATGTGTGCAATGTCCCAAAGATGTTAGAAAAAAATTTGCAAACATTTTGGGAGTAAATGAGGAGGAGTATAATGAAGAAGGGGGGCAACAAAATGAAGGTGAAGAAGAGGAATTTGAAGTTGAGGAAAATTTCGAAAAATCAAAGAAGGGAACTATAGATCCATATGTCATTAAAGGGAAGAAAAAACAAGATTTTGGGAAACAAACAACGATAAATGCAATGTTAAAAAAGAGGGGGGCGGTAATTAGTGACATTTGTAGGTTTTTTATGGAAATGGTATAGCTTTTAATGTAGTCAAAAGCCCCTTGTTTAGAAAGATGGTGAAATCAACTGGTGATTATGGGAAGGGGCTAAAGCCTCCCTCTTACCATGAGACAAGGGTTACTTACTTAAAGAAGAAAGTTGAAAATGTTGAAACAAATTTGGAAAAATATAAACAAGAATGGAAGAAGACGGGATGCACTCTTATGTCGGATGGATGGACCGATGGGAAATCAAGGTCCTTAACTAATTTCCTTGTGAATAGCCCTCGTGGAACGTTTTTTCTCAAATCCTTGGATACTTCCTCCTTTGTAAAGGATGCCGACAAGCTATGTGAATTACTTGATTCTCTTGTTGAGGAGATAGGGGAGGAGAATGTGGTCCAAGTAATTACCGATAGTGCGTCGGCTTATTTTTTGGCCGGAGAAAAGTTGGAAAACAAAAGAAAAAATTTATTTTGGTCTCCTTGTTCGGCTCACCTCATTGATTTAATGCTAAGTGATATAGGTGATCTACCAATTTTTCATGACACCATTAAAAAAGCAAAGGAGGTAACCGTTTATATATACCGACATGCTTGGGTTCTTGATTTGTTTCGAAAATTCATAAAAAAGAAAGAACTCACAAGGGCGGGGGTTACAAGATTTGCTACATCTTTCTTGACTTTAAAGAGCTTCCAAGAGAAGAAAATTCCTCTTAGGCACATGTTTGCATCGGAGGAGTGGGCCACGGGACCATATGCACATAAGTTTGATGCCAAGCATGTTGAGAAAATAATTTTAGGTGATAACAAATTTTGGAAGGCAATCAAATATTGCTTGAAATGTGTTATGCCCCTCACTAAGGTTTTAAGGCTTGTAGATGGTGATTTGAAACCGGTAATGGGGTACATTTATGAAGTTTTGGATAGGACCAATGAGGCAATTTCAAAAAATTTCAACCATAAAGAGGCAGCGTACCGAAGAATATGGAAAATTGTTGATACAAGATGGGACATGCAACTCCAAATGCATTTGCATGGAAAATTGTATTTGTATAATATGTTTATTTATTGTATAACTTTTCTAAATGCATTTGCATGTGTATACTTTTTTTAGATTCCAATATAGCGAGGGTTCAATGCGGATAGGGAAGTCAAGAGAGGGTTATACCAAACCATTGAGAGAATGTATCCGGATGTTGAGAGCAAAATTGCAATTGCTGAACAAATTGAGAAATTTCGCCGGGCGGAAGGGTTATTTGGAGTGAGCATGGCCGTCTTGACAAGAGATATAACACAACCAGGTAATTAGTTGGCTATTTTGGGCCTGTTTTGGACAGCAATATGCCCCTGTTTTGGCCCTGTTTTGAGCAGCCATATGCCCCTGTTTTGGCCTAGTTATTGCTGTTTTGGGGAAGCAATATGCCTCTGATTTGGGTCTGTTTTGGGCAGCAATATGCCCCTGCTTTGACCTATTCTTATTGCGGTTTGGGGGAAGCATTATACCCCTGTTTTGGGCAGCCATATGCCCCTGTTTTGGCTTATTTTTGTTGCTGTTTTTTGGCCTCTTATTTATGTTTATGTTTTCGTTGTTTTTGCCTATTTATTCTAGGCATATGGTGAGAAAATTACGGAGAAGAGTGCAAGGAACTCCAACGGTTGGCAATACGAGTGCTAAGCCTAACTTGTAGTGTCACTGGACGTGAGCGAAATTGGAGCATGTTTGACCACGTGCACTCGAAGCAAAGAAATCGTTTGGAGGCACAAAGATTGAATGCTTTTGTCTTTGTCAAGTACAACATTCAACTCGAAATGCGACTTTTGAAGCGACAACAAAGGGGTGGGACATATGATCCAATTTGTCTATCGGATATGGATTCCGATGATGAATGGATAACCGAGAAGAAAGATCCATGTCTTCTCGAAGACCACTCGTGGATGGATGTGCATGAATGCTTCCAAGAGGAAGGAGGAAGAAGTAACAAACGGAAGCGACGTATGGTTTTTAGTATATTGATTTTGGAAATATTAACAAAATAGTAATGAACTACATCAGGATGAAGTAATTAATGTATAATTTTGCAATTTTTTTCATATAGGACCAAGGAACTTGAATGCCAGGAGGAAAGGGAAATCGATTCGTGTTGATGAGGATGATATTGAAGTTATAGACGATGAGGAGGAGCAAGAGGAGGATGAAGAGGAGGAGGAATAGGAGGAGGACCAAAGAGAAGATGAGAGAATCATTGTAGAAGATGATGATGATGATGATAATGAACTAAACATTGATGATGAGGAGGAGGATTAGGATTTAGGAATAATTAGAGGAGTGATGAAGATAATGACTTTATTGGATATATTTTTTGGATTTTGGTTATTATTTTTTGGATACTATTAAGGTATCATCATCATAGTTGAGGATGACACAATGACAATACCTTAATAGTTACTTATTATTATAGCTAAATATGGCTTGTAGATTCTCTTTTTGATATGATTGTGGAGAAATTAGAAGTTTGAATCATATTATGTTATATAATTGATTGTAAAGTGCTCTCCATATTTTTATTTATTTTTTACAATTTTATTTATTTTTTGTGCCGTATCGCACGATACGTATCGCGATACAATTCACGATTCACGATACATGGGGTTTTCGATACACGATACGTATCACGATTCAACAACTATGGTTGGGAGCCGACAGTGTCAAGTGAGTTTTTCCATCGGAGACTATCGTGATGAAGTTCTATGTACTGTAGTGGATATGGGGTATGCCACCTTCTCTTGTGGAGGCCGTGGCAATTTGATCACCGTAGCATGCATGATGGGCCAAGCCAATACCTATTCATTTACGCATGAGGGGAAGAACTTTCCCCTCCGTCCTATGTGACCATTCCCGATGTCTCGACCATCCGCCCTGATAGTTTCACATGAGTTAGACGCAGAGACAGGGTTGTGATATGCTCTCATTAGCCCCATCACCGCCCCGGAGGCGACTGCCCCACCATGTATTCAGAGTTTGTTGGATTCTTTCATCGATGTGTGCATACCCCTATATGATCTTCCACCTCTCAGGAATATACAGCACGCCATTGATTTTGTTCCCGGGGCGCAGCTCCCCAATCTTCCCCACTAGCGCATGTCCCCCACGGAGCACGCAGAGTTATAGAGACAAGTCACTGAGCTATGTGACAAGGGCTATATTAGGGAAAGTATGTCTCCTTGTGCGGTGCCCGCCCTATTAGTGCCAAAGAAGGATGGAAGTTGACGAATGCGTGTTGATAGCCAAGCTATTAACAATATCACTGTGAAGTACAGATTCCCTATTCCTAGGTTGGAGAATATGCTAGATCAACTTCACGGTGCGAGGGTTTTTTCCAAGTTAGATTTGAAGAGCGGACACCACCAAATCCGTATGAAACCGGGGGATGAATGGAAGACTGTCTTCAAGACGAAGGATGGGCTATATGAGTGGACGGTTATACCTTTTGGCCTCTCCAATGCTCCCTCGACTTTTATGCGAGTGATGACACAGATTCTGTGCCCTTTCATGGGCAAATTCATGGTTGTTTATTTTGATAATATTTTGACCTACATTCGATCAGAGGAGGAGCACTTAGACCACGTGACTCAAGTATTGGAGGTCCTACGAGCTGAGCGTTTCTACCTTACGTTGAAGAAATGCGCTTTTATGGTACCATCAGTGACCTTTCTGGGATATGTGATCTCAGGCGACGGCATCAGGGTGGATGATGCCAAAATTCAGGCGGTAGTGGATTGGCCCCCATCCTCATCGGTCTCTTAGGTGCGCAACTTTCATGGCTTGGCGAGTTTTTATAGCGCTTTATTGTTGGGTTCAGTACTAATATGGCTCCTATTACAGATTTGATGAGTACTTCCTCGCGTACCGAATTCAGATGGACACCAGAGGAAGATGCTGCCTTTAAAAACATCGAGTTAATGAAGACGAACCCTATCCTAGCCTTGCCCGATTTTAATCAGTTATTTGAGTTGTCTTGTGATACTTGCAAGACAGGGGTGGGTGTTATTTTGAGCCAGAATGGAAAGCCGATTGCCTTTTTTAGTCATAAATTGACGGGTGTCGCCCTCCATTATTCGACTTACGACCTTGAGTTCTATGTCGTGGTCAAAGTCGTGAAGTTTTGGTCACCCTATCTCCTTCATAAGGAGTTTGTCATCAAATCGGATCATGAGGCCCTCCGTTTCTTACACAGTCAGCGGTGTGTTAGTGACCGGCACGCCAAGTGGACCGCATACCTCCAGCGCTACACTTTTCACTTGCAGTATAAACCAGGGAAGAAGAACTAAGTAGCAGACGCTCTTAGCAGGAGAGCACATGCGTTGGTGACTCTGTGGAGTCAGGTATTTGGATTCGATGAGGTTCGTGACCTTACCCGACAGATATAAAGTTTGGACCCATCTTCGTCGCTTGCCAACGGGACAATGGAGCATCGGGCGAGTATATGTTACAAGATGGGTTCCTCCACCGAGGTATGGCCCTATGCATTCCATCTTCATCCCTACGGGAGAAGATCATTTCTGAGGTCCGTGGGGGCGATTTAACTGGCCATCTGAGACAGGCGCGTACTCACGCGATGCTGAGAGACCGATTTTACTGGCCGACGATGAGGAGAGATACCAATGCTTTCATCAAGCGTCGCTACAATTGCCAGACGGCCAAGGGCTAGCACAATAATGCGAGACTATACACTCCATTGTCGATTCCAGAGCGCCATGGCAGGATGTGTCGATGGATTTTATAGTAGAACTGCCACGTACTTCTCGAGGTCATGATTCCATTCTTGTTGTGGTAGATAGGTTCTCCAAAACGTCCCACTTCATTCCTTGCTCTCGCACTACAGATGCGTCTCATGTTGCTTCCTTATAATTCCGAGAGAATGTAGCATCACTTCAGACAAAGTCGTGCAATTTACAGGACAATTATGGCATACACTTCAGCGGTTTTTACGGACGGAGTTACAGTTTTCGACAGCTTTTCATCTCCAAATGGATGGCCAGACAGAGGTGGTCAACCGTAGTGTGGGTGACCTATTACGGTGTCTATCTTTCGAGCATCCGCGTAGGTGGAACGTAGTGATCGCATAGGCTGAATTCGCCTTCAACAACGCCATCAACCGATCCACTGGTTTATCCCCATTTCAGATTGTCTTAGGGCAATCTCCTTCTATGCTCATTGATCTCGTCGAGCTTCCGCCGACGGTGCCTATATGCCCTTCCGCTAAGGAGTTTGCAGCTCGCCTGACATCCATACAGGCCGATGATCATACTCGATTACAGTCTATGTATACCTCTTATAAAGAGGCTGCTGATGAGCACCGTCGGTTTGTCTCCTTCCTTTCGAGTGATCTTGTCATGGTTTACCTTCAGAAGGCACGCCGACAAGGCAAGGGTACCAAACTTATTATGCGTCATTTTGGCCCTTTTCCGATTGTTAGAGCTTGTGGGACAAATGCCTATGAGGTCGATCTCCCTGATGAGTTCCACATGTACCGCATGTTTAACGTGGCAGACCTTTCTCCGTTAGGCACTCATGCTCCACCGATTCCCATTCCTTCGACCACAGGCCACCCGGTTCGTTCTCATGTAGATCGCATTGAGGGGATTCTCGCCTCTGAGTTTGTATCTTCTTCTTCGGGTGATTATACACGTTATTTAGTTCGTTGGGTTGGCCGTCCGGAGGCGGAAGATTCTTGGATCACCGAAGCCACCCTCCAGCACATCGACCCCGATTTCTATTACCAATATACGGAGTATATGGAGTCTTCTCAAGGGAGGGAGAGTGATGTAGAAGCATAGGGGCATGGGCGTCCTTTTTAAAATTCTTGTGTTGTTCTTTTTTTTACCCTTTTGTATCTTTAGTATAAATAGCCTACGGGCTTTCATTTGTAACACTTTTGACATTTTGAGATTAAGAGCTAGAGAGAGAAATAAGAAACCCTCTTCCATGTTTCAAGTTGTTGTTGTTTAGATAATTTCTTCTTTTAAGCTTCCGCACCCAAATTCACATCATAAACATACGCCTTTAACTATACATCCTCTTTGTAAATTGCTATCCTAGGTCTATTAAATGCACATATAATGTTTTCCTTTAGATTGAGACCATTTGGGTGTGGGGTGTTATAGAGTATTGATGTGTTCTTTATGTTTTTTATATTTCTGGGTTAGAGTGGTGTATTTGATCCTAAAAAGCTAAAGGGAAAACTTGTTTAAGCTAAAACTATCCACTTAAATGCCCTAGTTAGTAGATGATCATGAATTTTGATTCCTTTGAGGCCACGGTGAACAATTTGTCCGAGGAGAGTAGAGGATCTACCAATGCCCTAAGAAGCAGCAGAGAACAATTTGCTGTTGGCTGCCCAGGATTGAAAAGGCTTTGGTAGAAGGCAGAGGTCTCCTTTGAAGACCTACTTTCTGTGCAAATGGATGCACAATGAACCGGGATTCGTTTGAGCTATTGTGAAGAGGGGATTGAGGGGTGGGGATTTCATACTCTATTTATTAAGATTATTCACTACAATATAGCACTACACAGTTGCACCTAGAATTGAGTACGAGCTTTTTGTTATATTATCTAATTGATTAATTGTTGTGAAACTCCTAGCAAACATCGGGCGTTGAGATTGGTTGTATCCCACCTTGAGCCGTTTGAGTGTTCATTCCCTTAACTTCTTTGATTCCTCAACTTAGAGGTTGAGGCTTGCTTGGAGGCCGCGGACAAGATTTTGGAGGCTGAGGCCTTATAGTAGTTAAAAAGTTGTTCTCTTTATCCTATGTAGTTAACGGCTGAGATGTCTATATGGCCGTCAAACATTAAGTTGGTTGTATTTATCTTACCTTGTAATCAAGAACAGTTGTATTGATGAAGTCTTACTTAATATGATAGTTTTGGTGGCTGTGGACTCATACATGATTATTTTCAATCTGTTACGTATGTGGTGATAGATTGAAATATCAATTTTAGTAAATAATTGTGGTTGTGGTCTCCCATATGCAGCAGCCTTGATTTAGGGTTGCCCTTGTTTTCCTTATTACGTGTGAACCAGGGCAGCACCCCCCGACCCAATGAGGACAGGGTCGGAGCGCTAAAAGAGACCAATTTGATCAAGGCATTCAAGAATCAACACTATGGCTATATAAAGGCTTATGATATACTGGCATGGTTAATACTCCGGACATGGATATGCATAATAAAACTGATAACCATATTGTTCACACAGTATTAAGAGGGCGTACTTTTCAGGAAATTTATTTTTTTCAAACACTTCGCTTGCAACTGAAAATTAAAGCAGGAAAAAGAGAATACAAAACAAACAGAAGTAAGCATCCAACTTTGAGAAGATTGCAAATACGTCCCTATGTCTTGCTATAAACATTTTTGCAAATTATCTTCTAGTAATGCATAAGCAGTTCAAGAATTTTTTTTGCAAAATTAATAGTTCAAAGTTTTCATCGCAGTCAACGCAGTAACTCATGGTTTATTTAAAAGTTCGCATTCAAAGAGTGAAACCAATAAAGTATCTTATAAAATTGAACTGTAATGTAGTGACTAAACCCTTTAGTATACTTGTGCTATGAGCTATGTTAAAATGCCAACTCATTGAACAACATATTGCAAAAGCATCAATTAAACTTATCCTATCTGATTGGTGAAGTGTTGAGTTACTGTGAAAGGTTTAATATGGGGAATCAGCAAAGGATTTAACAAGAAACAGAGGAGGGGTTCTCACTTTATATCGCCAATTCTCGACAGGTTTTCCGTAAAACTTGGCAAGAAGATCCCAGAAAGCCGAGGTAGTTGAATCTTCATGCTAGCTTCTGAGGAGAGAGATCTTCACAATATAAAAGATCTTGTTGATGTTGCCAAGCACTCGCTCCCCCTCTTAAAGAAAGGAGAGATCCCAAAATAAATTCAATGAATTAAGTTCACTCTTCAGTCTCTCTAAAGGCTCCTCCTTCCTTCGAATCTGCTGCGTGATTGTTTATATTGCTTTGAAAGATGTTTTAAGCTTCTTTATTGTATGGTATTAGGTATTGAGTATTGTAATGTAGGTGAACTATGATATGAATTGAAATCTAGATCCCCTTAGCTATTTGTGTGCCCATTATAAAGCCATTAATTGTCGATAGTATTTCTAAAAAAAAAACTTTATAATTAGGCAAATTAAGAACCTTTTAGAAAAAATTGAAATGAATGTCATGTCTATTTAGTTTATTTATCAATATATACTATGGGATGTATTTTGAAGATGCGAATAGGCTAATTTTAATCTTAAGAAAGAAATAGTAAATATTGTATTGTCAAGTTCTCTTCGGTAGTTTGGTAGAGCTTTTTCCTTTTCATAGCTTGTTCGCTATTCATTCATTATCATCTTTAAAGATCTGGTATGGGTTTAACTTATCTCAAACTTGAAAGCTAAAATTAGGATGCTAGTTAAGCTAAGTTGAGACCAGGCTAAAGGCTCGCACCAGAATTATAGTAATTTTGATATGGGACTTTGTAAATTTAGGATCTATTGTAATATATATTTTGGAAATAGGACAACAAATATATTATTTATAATTTTAGTCCCTATTTTTGAATAAAGCCGCTGGCGCGGACCCATTTTCATAAAACGTCAACCAATCACAACATGCCACGTGTCCTTTCAATTTGAAAATAGGGACTAAAAATGGAAATGAAATGTTTGTTGTCCTATATCCATAATCAATATTATTTCAAGTCCTAAAAGTATATAATCTATTTTGATATTTTCCCTATTATAAGGTGGGAAAGATACAACAGAGATCCGACTTTTGGTTAAAATTTTGACCTTATAACAGAGATCCGAATTTTATATCTCACTTTTGGGGCAGTTTCCAGGAGGTTAAAGGACTAGTAACCAAAAATTCTGCCCGTAAAGCAGTAGCTTCAGAATTTTAGTATCGGCTGTGTTAATGGAAAGATTCCCTTCTTGAAATTTCTGCTTATACAGTCAAAATTGCTACTAAGTGCAACAATAGTGAAAAAACACATGGAGCTTAACCTCACTATCATAAGCTCCCGCATGAATTATATACAAGTCCAATCTCCTAACAATGGAAGTATAAGTTAATAACATTAACACCCTCAACATCTAACCTAAGACAAAAAGTTTGGTTAAGCAACATAAAACAATAATTACAATAATAAGAGGAGTAGGGAGACAATGACTCGAGTATTTTACCTCTTGTTGGAAGCTTTCTTTTCCTTCTTCCCTTTTTCTTGTGTTTGTTGTTTCTTCACATTACTTCCATCGCCACCATTAAGCTGAACAAGGCTTCCCACATACACATTTGAACAGAAATAATTTGGCAAGCCACGAACCTTGATGTTCTCAATTGTTCCCCTTTTAACGTCATTCCAAACAAGCATTGCATTGTTAAATTCCCAAAGAACTTGCTCACCACTCTTTGAAAACACTAGAGGCCTTACAGCCTCAAAAAAAGTGATATCGCTGGGTTGCGTAACAGAAACTAACTTAGTCCAAGATTCCTTTACGCCATACTCCGTCATCACCCATATGTCAACACTCGGTGGCGAATCAAAATTGCAAAGCAAACAGAGGCATCCTTCCAATACTTCCAACTTCATATGAAAGTTGTTATTCAATTTCAAATAATGAGGAAGTGACACCAGCCGATATTCCTCAGTTGCGAGCTCAAGAGCAGCAATTGATTTTAGTCCCTCGCTATTTGATTTTGACCCGGCCTTTTGATGCACAATCCAGTGCAAAGCCCCACTAGCAAGTACACCATTATTTTGAACTTCAGGAAGGTAATAAAGGGAAATCTGGAATCCTTCCCCATGAATTTGCTTTAAGAGATTAAACCTTAACTTCATAACCACATGAAACATGAGCTTCAGCTCTAAATTGCACAATCCTGACCACCTTATAGTCATCATTAACGCGGTCATACCCATAACCATAAGCAAAATGAATTGCCTGCATTACAGTTAGATAAGTGAAATCGGTAGTGGGTAATGTTTGGCACTTGTGGGTGGATGGGTTCCACAAGACAATAGTGTCTTTGGTAGTGAGACACAAACATAACAGGCCGTTGCAAGAGCCCACTATACTAAAAGCATTAAAATCGATTGGGTGATTGATTTCTACAGCTTCGTCAAGTGAGTCGAGGTCGATAGAATGGAGTTTATTGGATGTGAGGAGTAAAGTGCGATTGGAGTTGGTTTGGAGAGAATGGTTGAGATGAGAGTTAATGAAATGAGGGTTGTCAATAAGAGCACACCATGGTTTAGAAATGCACCTGAATCGGAGAAGGGGTTTTACAGGTAAGCGTGAGAGTATATTGATCAGAACTTCTGGCGGAACTTTAGACATGTTTGCCGCTTTGCGTTTTCCTGCGAAATGAGGGAGGGAATTTGAAGATGAAGAGAGTTTTTAGACGACTATTTGTTAGTACGTGGGACTAGCGCTGTGTTTCGGCCGGATCGGATGGGAAAATGACCTTTCGAAAAAAAATTCGATTTTTTCGGAGACATCAATAATTTAAAGAGGAAAGTACTCTTACACTAAAAGAAATTTTAAACATTTAGGGCCACTAATTCTCTTCTTGTAGAAGTCCACGCTAGTAGCATAACAAATAGACCTAATTGTAATTTTAAACAATAAAAGAATTTTGATAAATTTTAAACACTTAAGGGCACTAATTCACTTCTTGTAAAAGTCCACGCTAGTAGCATAACAAATAGACCTAATTGTAAATTGTCCTTAAATGTTTAAAAAGTATTACTAAGGGACCTAATTGCAAATTGCCCTAATTTAAATTCATCATGGGTAGGGATACTATTGCTGACATAATAACCTCTATACAAAATGTTGATATGGATAGAAAAAGAGTGGTTCGTAATATCGACTAATATCAGTGAAAATATTGTTAACTCAGATTACATCCGTTGTGGAAAAATGAGTGGTATCAAAATCCATCCAATATAAATGAGATTCTTACTTTCCCATGAAAATCCTTACAAATAATTTTTGTGAAGACAAAACTGCTCTTGAAAATATTAAATTACAAAAACTACCGATAAGGTCGAAATATTTATTTTATGAAGACGATTTTGTTATGTCGGTATGTATTAGATTTAAAGTCGAAGAAATTTTATTTATGCATTTTTTTCTACTCATATAATAATTAATTTGATTAATTTACAATATAATACACACATATCTAAAATAAATTATTATATTTGTTAAATATTGGGAAAAAATATATTTTTTAAAAGAAACATATTTGAGTTCATACATTTATAAATAGTTAACTAATATTGTGTATATATACGTGTGTGTGTACACACACACATACACGCATATATATATATATATATATATATATATATATATATATATATATATATATATATATATAAAATTACTAAAGGGTATTATTGGTATATATGGTACATTACTATATCACTTTCCATGCATGAACTAAACACAAAATTTTGATTCCCAATAGGAATCCATTGGTTAACCAACCAGATTGAAAGGATTTAGAAACCTGGTAAAAAGTTTCTTGGTAATTACTTTCTTAGTGATTACAATCCATCCAAAATATTATCGCGAACCAAACGGGGCCTAAAAGATAATTTCACACGTATTTCGTTTTCAATATTAATATTAACACAACATGAATTTGATACATATCCGTCACTGTAAAGATATTTTTTTATATAAGCAAACGTATCATTTTTTATTAGTGTTGGGTACAGACATATAATGTCGTAAATGCATGACACTTTTTATTCATTTAGTCCGACTTTGAAAAATTAGAAATATCTCATTTTTCAATTTTTATGCACATTTGATTGCGTTTATTTATCTTCTAAAATAATTTGAACTTATACTAAAGTACACGTGCTTAAAGAAGACGAGATCGATTCATTATAGAAGAATTAATATCACTCCAAATCCTTATTGACAATTTTACCACTCATAAAATTTTCAAACATTTAAGGAGAACACTAAGAACAACCTTAATGAGTAAGTTATAAATGTAAAATACCTTGTTAGAAGCTCTAGTGGGTAGAATTTAAGTTGTTTTTAGCTTTTGGTTGGATGCACAACTCATAAGCTTTATCAAACTCTGCGACTTTGGTATGTGCCCCCCAACCATACACACGACACAATGAGATCTTATCGAATATATAGTGTGGACTTCACAGAAATTTGACTTACGTGTAATTAGGAATTTACGTATAAGTCTAAAAAGGGGAAGAATGTCTCAAAAGCTCACAAGGTTAAGTCTTTAGTAATTATTCTTCTAGTTAGATTTACTATTTAAACTTATACCACAAATATTGAAAATTCTTGGTCAAAAATTTTCATGACTCAATATTCATGAAAATCCCCAAGATGTTGGATATTATTATAGACTGGAGTTTACAAATCTATTAATAAGTTAAACTTTAAGTTTTCAATGTTGATTTTCTAATCAATAATTTGATATTTTCTAAAGAAAAGAAAAATCAAAATTTCAAAAATTGAACTCAAATATTTTTTTATTTCCAATATTTATTTTTTTATAGAACTCATCAAAATACTTGAGTAACACACCAAAACAAATATAATATAATGTCCCCAATGTTTGAAATTAAGCTTGGGAGGTAAAAAAAGAAATGCGTACCATGAATAATGTTCTCACCATATCATGTGACAAAAAATAAATAAGGTCACATGTAAAACTATATCACAAACGGGTACATGATAACATGGTTAAAGCAAACATCTTTTTCAATTATAGGGAAAAACAATTGTAAAAGTAAATAAATAAAGGAATTTTTAAAATAAAATAATAGACAAAAGATACACTTTGGGTCCATTTGATTGGCGTAAATTTGTTTTCCACTAACTTTCTGGTGTTTGATTTCAAATACATTCTATGAAAACAATATAAAAAATGCTCCATAGTTATGTCAAACTTAATGGAAATTAGTTCTTACCCACACCCATGGAATTGATTTCCCTAGAAAAATCCAAAATTAAGACCAAACTACTCCTATTTTTTCCCACTTAAATTCAAACTTTTCATATAAAATGTACTACTTATTAATCATTTTGCAACTTTCTAATCAAATACACCCTTAGCGATGTTGTATAAAATTGGTACTAAGATAATTGGGTCTTAGTTGCAACTTTCTAATCAAATACACCCTTAGCGATGTTGTCTAAAATTGGTACTAAGATAATTGTGTCTAAAATCGGTACTAAGATACTCCAGTTTTATGGTACAACAAAAACTTCCAATACTTCATTATTAATTAGAGCGAGAAGTGGTTGGTGGAGTGAAAGGATGGAGTGTTAACCACTAGGTTTTGTTCAGTTTTATGAAAGCTTGTTCATAAGCCTTTTATGGTGGTTTTGTCATATAGAGGTCTTTGGTCGGCAATCAATCTCTAAAAGTTTGCATTTTTGAATTTTTGTTTCTTGAGACAGTGACACTTTTATAATTAAGGGCAAAAATAGTGAAACATCCGAGGTACACCACTAATAAAAGTCATTGGGTACTAAAACCATGGCAAAAATGAAACGACATGTACTTTTAATCATACACACTCTATGTAACTCGAGATACGTCACTGAGACTATAAAGTGTCATTTCCTCCTTTGTTCACTTCACCCTTAATTTTAAAATCTCTTTCCTCTCTTCCAAGTTTTTTCAACCATTTGTGAGAGATGTGGTTTTTTTGTGAGAGGTGTATTCTTTTTGTTGCCTTTCACTACACCAAATTTGTCGAATTGTCATGGTCATTGACCTTGACAAGTACTTGTCAAGGTCAATGACCGTGACAATTATGGGCGAGATAATTTTTTTTGTCATGGTCATTAACCGTGACAAGGTCGGTAGAATTATCATGGTCCCTGACCGTGATAAGTTTGTCAAGGGTTATGACCGTGACAAACCATGACAATGTTAAAAAATTATCACGGTAATTGACCGTGACAAGTCCGTGACAACAATTCTTTGTCACGGACTTGTCAAGGTCAATAACCGCGAAAATTCTGGACAGAGTTAAAAAAAATATATGTTGGGCAGTATGACCACTGCCACTGTCCAGCAGTATATTTGTACCTGTTATAGCAACGTTGTACCTGTTCAAACATCATATATCCAAATAAACTAGATATAATGAAAATATACATTCAAAATAGAAACAATATGCAAACGGGACAACTTCGCGTCATGCTATATTTTTATCGTTTCAATGTTCTTATTAATTTACTTGTTTTATTAATCATGTGCTTTGAACACTTTGGAAGCTTTAATTGTTCAACACCACCCTTCATCTTTATTATAGTCTTCTCCAAAACTTTGGCATTATCCACAAAGTACCTCAACTGTTCAACTCCATTGTTCAACCCCAATCCCGTAATTTCGATTGTCTTTAAGTGTGATCTCAAACAATCAGGTACATACCATTTCAACCACGATGTCCCAATTTGTTCACAACAAAATGAAAAACCCTAATATAAGAAGAAACAACATCACCGTCAATTATCTCAAATCTACAAACTATTTAGCTGGAAGTGATGTTATGAACCCTTGGCGTACCTCAAAGATAAGAACCTCTATAAGAGAACCCTTGACGTGCCTCAAATATAGTCATTTATGCAAGCAACAATAACAGAGATATTATAGCTTACCAACATGATAATAAAAGAGACTTTACGTTGGAAATCCTTCGAAGAAGCTTAAATAAACATGTGGCATAACGAAGGGCGGAGCTAGGATTATCATAATGGGTGGGCTAACAACAAGCAAATTGAAATAAGAATAATATAATGTAAATATAAAATGAAATCGAAATCGAAATTGATGTTGAAATATTCATATTCATATAAATATAAATACATTACCTGTAATGCCACCCAAACAGCTAACTTGAGCTCATATGACACCTCCTTCCAACTAATGTACCTCGGGTAATTGTGTCAAATATAATTCCCTTCATATCTTAACACTACGAAATGCCATAATCCTATGGAGTTATGCTCTGCAAATTCCTTCCAACCATTGTGTAGCCAAACATCACCAGTTGAAGTTGTCAATTCCACTTTCCATATTTTCCCCTTTTTCCCATGTTTTGCTAGAGGTTCCAAGTGGTGGGGTATGGAAAGTGGAATTGACAACTTCAGTTGGTGATGTTTGGCTACACAACGGTTGGAAAGAATTTGCAGAGCATCACTCCATAGGATTATGGCATTTCTTAGTATTCGGATATGAAGGGAACTCTCACTTCATTTTTTGAGCTAAAGGATAGGCGAAGAGATTCAGTCTCCTCTCCACAAATAGGACACCCCAAATAACTATGTACTAATCACCTATTAAAGGTAAGAAGCATATATTCATGGATTAGTATAAACAAAACTTAAATTTCAAATTCAAATTCAAATTCAATTTATAATAGAAAGTTCCTCCAAAAGTAACAACTTTAAGCCACTAAGAATATTATACATAAATTATGTAGTCCCAAACTGTCCAAACGCATTGGAATATTTCAGTACAAATTAGAATATTTATTACAAATTAAAAATTTGTTTAAAATTCGGGTTATCATAAAAAATGGATTGATATTCGGTAGGAGCATCCAAGTCATCCACACTACTATTTAGACATTTTGGCGCGTGTTGGACAATTGACCACGACTCGTTATTGATATACTCCGAGTAAAACACTTGGTTAACCTTTTGAAATGCACAAACAAACGGCTCATCGCTCACGTGGTCGTTGCTCTTCAACTTGGACAAGTCAACCATGATCAAATTGGTGACAGAATCAACTTTACAAGCATTTTTATTCTCTACTCTTACCCAGTCACAGTAAAATACAACCTCTTTGAAGCTTATATAATCCAATTCAAATATATTTTGAATTACACCATTGTAAGTCATTTCAGCTTCAACGAGGTTTTTATCTTTTGTGCTCACTCGAAAGAAAGTAAGAGCCTTGTATGAAATGTCCGAGTTCTGTACATTTGTACTTTCCTCGTACACTTTAGCGCCGAAAATGTAATCGTTCAATCGATACTTTTTGTACTCTTGTGCCACGAACAAGGGTCCAATGGCTAGACGAGCAAGCCTTGATGTCGCATCACCCCTCTTTAAGAGCTAAGAATATAGATAAATTAATTATATTAGTTGTAAAATTTGAGTGTAATGTAACGTTATATAACGGCCATTTTTATTATAATTACCTCTCGTGTCAACCACAACCTAAATTCGCTGTCTGATTGTACCATTATTTTTCATCTTTTATTATTCTCACAGGCTTCATATTTTCTGCATATTACAAAATTAATCATGTATAAAATAATCTAAAATAATGTTAAATATTATAATAATCGAAACTTACTTTTTTCCATTCTTCGACATCTTCATGTGTGTCAAATAGATAACGAGCTACTTGTTCATGTTGCAAACTTGTTAATTTCACTCGTTTTCCCATCACATGACCACCATCATCGACGAACTCATCAGGGTCATCAACGCTAGTCGAGTCAGACATATATTCCCGAGTATATATTGATGACTCCACGGTTATGTATTCCTCTGTAATTGATCCTGCAATGTATCACGTATTCTTGACGTAATCTTTACAAACTTTCATCAATCTTTCAAATGGATACATCTACCGATATCTAACTAGACCACAAAGAAGTGCCTCGTCACATAGGTGCACCAACAAGTGAACACTTATGTCAAATAATGCTGGGGGAAAGTACTTCTCCAACACATAAATTGCTTTAGTCACCGCTAATTTTATGGCCATTATGTGTTCTCGATTGACTACCTTCTCACACAAGAGTGAGAAGGTAATACTAATTTGCATAATAGCCCTCCGCAAATCCTTGTGCTTGGAGAAACAGTGCTTAAACGATAGAAGAACCAATTGCATGATCACATGCCAATCGTGGGACTTACACTTATGTAAATCATGAGTAGCATAATTCACAATCCTTTACAAGTTGGATGAAAAAGTATATGGGCCCTTCAAATTACAGATTGTGTCTAAAAGCACCTTTGATAGACAGGGTTTTGCCGCGGCGCGAGTGTCACCTACGCGCCGGTCGTTTTGAATTCGGCTCACCTGAACTATACAAAAACCTAAACTACGACTACACTCCATGGGTGAGTATAGCGGTAAGTCGGGTATCGAAAATCCACAGAGACGAGTTGTTAGAATTTAATTGGTTTAATAATTCTAAATAAAAGTGTAAAAGGTAATTTGTTAACTAAAAAGAAATAAAAGATAAACTAGGAATGAGTGTATTTAAACTAAAATTAACAAAGCGAATAAAAACTATAGGATGCGACTAATATTCCTCAAATCTAGTTAACACGTATAAATGGTTACATGGGACTGCGAATTATTAGGATTGCATCTCGTTTCGTCAATTAATTAAATTAAGAGTTGTCACACCCCTAAATTCGCATAAAAGACTAATAAGATTTTGGCGTCAACAAATATCCCGAAAATTACGCACGCAAGGTCGTAAACACGGCGCATACATGATATACACCGTTAAATTTTCTAGGCGTAAAAACTAGGACAACGCACTCAAAATAAATACGTAAATCTCCATCACCAAAGCGAAGCAACAAATCAACCCTACGTGAGTTCCATTAATCGCACCCTAATTTAAATTAGCCCCTACACATATTAAATGACATAAATAAATTAACTAATTAATTAAAGAACACCACTAATTAATTTAGCAACTAAAATTATCTAGGCATGAAAATTAATTAAGCATGAAAAATAAAGCAAATACAACTTAAGGGAGACAATGAATAGTAGCACTTACATTAATGGTGGAAAATGAGGAGAGGGGTTATCTCCAACAAAAAATCCCCAAATATACCAAACCCTAAGTTCTAAGAGAGAAGAGAACTAAAAATATAATTTATTACATGATATTTTCTAAAAAGGAGATATGTCTTTTATTTATACTAAGTTGCAAAAAGAAATAAAAGAAAAGGAAAAAGAAATCGAAAATGGGGATAAGTTACATTTTAAAGGATAAAAGAAAAAGGAAAAAGAAAATAAAAAATAGAAAAGTGGCATCAGATATTTCGATCAAAAACAGATCACCGGTCGACCGGGTGTGGTGACCGGTCGACCGCGGAACAGGGGAGATCAACACTGTCTCGGCACAAAGGCAAAATCCAAATTACCGGTTGACCGTCGGAGCATGGCCGGTCGACCGCGCCAGCAATTCCAAGCCCAATTCGTAGCAACACAAATGAAAACACCAACCTCGCACAAACCCACATCCATGGATGAACAACTCGTGAGCTGCCATGAGAGAACAATCCAAGACCCAAATTGATGTGTTAACCGATGCCACCATGGCTGAATTAGTTGAGACCCAAGAGTTGCACCATTTTTGGCCAAAAACCTCCATCAAAAAACAATACCCACATCCATGTCCAAAAAAATCCATATATGGCCAAAGCCATGAAACCCAAGCTCCAAAAAAAACCAAAGTGACCCATTTGCGTGTGTGGTCCCAAATCAAGCTCCAATTTCGAACGAAAGGCTCGAATTTCGGTCGAACCCAAAACCCGAGCAAAACCCGAGCCTAGGGCCAAATCGCCATCTTCATTTGCTGAAAAAACGTTTTGGGGACATAGATGGAATTAATTGATTTGTTATTAAAGAAGAAAAGGGACATGGAAGGAATTATTTAAATTGTTAATGAATCCTTATAAATCTTTCCAATTAAAGCTCCGTGTTTCCTTCGTTCGGACTCCGATTCGAGCACCGTTCACGGTCACACGAAGCTTGGCCCAAGGGCTACAACTTCCGTGAAGACTTCGGGCAAAAATCCTAAAGTGTAAAATTACGAAAATGCCCCCGAACGTGCGAATCGTGACGAAACTTAGTCGGAACGTGCCCAAACTTCATACTAAGCACTTTAATACCTATAATAGCTCAATTATACCTCAAATAATATTTTAGCATATAAAACGGAGGTTGTCTGATTAACGAGCATAATTATAGACATTAAAGTACCCGAGGCGGCTAAAATGCATAAGTTTCGAGGGTATTTAAATGCATAATTTGATACGAATCAACCTTCCTTTCCCCAATCGTCAAAGTAAATGCACTAGGGGGAATTATGGTCCTTCCCCTACTATCTTCTTTCAACCATAGACGAGGCTTAAGTTTCAACGATTTAAGGTCTTTTCGTGCATTTTCTCCATCCTTCGAACGACTCCCCCAAGGCATGTTCCCACAATATGTTCAATGGTGTTCGTGTCTGCATGCATCACATACAATACATGGCGCACCGGGCTATTCTTCTAATAGGTCAAGTCAAATAAAATTGACCTCCTAGACCATGCCTTTCTTGTCTCAGTTTCATTCCCAGTTGGGGTCTTCTTATGCTTGACATTCTTAAATTTGGGACTCTTACCTGGCATATTAGGGTAACATTCAGAAGATTTACTTTCAATTTCTGAACCTGAAAGTTATCTCGGTGGTAGCCTATGTTCAACCCCACCCAATAAAAAATTGGAACCTTTCTCAAATCTGAAACTATGAGCTGGGGGTAAAAACCTCCTGTGGCAATGGTATACATTTTTTGAGCTAAAGGATAGATGAAGAGATTCAGTCTCCTCTCCACAAATAGGACACCCCAAATAACCATGTACTACACAACCGGATTTTGTCCCATAAGCTGGAAAATCATGAATTGCCCACATCAACATAGCTTTCAGCGTAAACTCTTCTTTTATAAAAGAGTCAAATGATTGCACACCCTCTTCCCACAAATCATTTAATTCTTCTACCAAAGGAGTTAGGTAGACGTCGATGTCATCACTTGGTGCCTTTGGCCCATGTATTAACAAAGCCATCATAAAAAATTCAGGTTTCATATACTGTGAAGGATGGAGGTTGAGTGGGGCTAGGATCACTGTCCATACACTCTAATTGGTGCTTAGATTTCCAAATGGATTGAAATCATTTGTTGATATAGCCAAACGAATGTTGCGTTGTTCTCGAGCAAAATTGGGATACTCATAATTCATCCTCCTCCAGGCAGTAGAATCAATAGGATGACGCATGATATTACCCCCTACTTCTGCCCTAGCATGCCAAGTCATTGCCTCTGCTATCCATGATATTGTGAAAAATTACTTTAATCTAGGCCTAACGGGAAAATATTTCCATACTTTTTGAGGCACTTTTGAGCTTGTGTCTTCCTTACTAGTAGATTGGACATATCTAGGTTCATCGCATACCGGACAACGATCGATATCTTCATAATCCTTTCGGTATAGTATGCATTCATACACACAAGCATGAATCGATTTATACTTTATTCCCAAACCTTTCAAACTGTTCTTCATAACATGATAATTATTTGGAAGTGTATTCTCCTTGGGTAATAAGCCCTTCACCCATTTCAGAATTCCCGTCACACTATTGCCAGACAAACCGTATTACGTCTTCAAACTATGAAACCCAACGATGGCATGTAAAGTTGTTTGATCTTTCTCACAGCCAGAGTATAACGGTTGGGTCGCCTTAAATTTTAAACTTTGGTAGTCATCATCAAGTTTTATCATGATATCTTCACGAGCACTTGAACCTTCTACATCATCAGTAACTTCATTCTCTTCTTCTTCATAAACTCCGTACGCATCATCAACTAAATCCTCTAACATATTATGATCTACGTCGTCCCCTTCTACGTCTATTCTACTTGTTGAAGGTTGTTGTGAAGGTTGGTCGGGGACAAAAGGAACTTTCAATTCACCGTGAAAACTCCAAAATCTATAACTATCTTGCATAGCCGATCTTAACAAATGTAGTTCAACTATTTTCCACTCAAACACCTTACCATTATTACACCTAGCTCACGGACACAGAAACTCTTCATCATTATAACATCTCTTTGCATATTTCACAAATTCATTAGCACCTCTGCGAAACACATCCCTCATTCTATTTGTCTCACCCATCCACTCTTTGTATTTTGGATATCCCATCATAACTACCATAACTAATCACGTATTAAAGGTACGAAGCGCATATTCATGTATTAGTATAAACAAAACTTAGATTTATAGTATGTTTCATTTAATTATGTCTTATTTATATTCAAATCCACTTTATAATAGAAATTTATATTTCCTCCATCTCCTCTAAAGGGTGAGTGGTCCTATTGAAGCCCTTATACCTTTGACTCACTTGAGTCTATATTGTATAAGTGCTCATCTAGTTTGGAAATTGTGACAAAATTATGTCCATCCTAGAAACCAAAGAGCCTCAGAAATTGCTATGCCTATTCATCTCTCTTTCTTGTAGTGATCAAGAGACTATTGCCAACACTCACACATAGTAGAATTCTATTCATACATGTCATACTGCATAATAATGTGTGTACATATGTTGAATGTGTTTAAATCCCTAAGTATGATTTTTAATAATTTTTTGGGATTTTTTAAACATTTTTTAAAACAAGTTTTATTAATTAAAACTTGATTTATAAATTTATGGGGTCAATTTCTAAATATACCTTGTTGTGAATTTTGGCCTAATGTTACCTTGGGTAGAATCCGAAAGCGGCATAAACATGAGGGCTTGATTTTAATTACTTTTGACGCGCGTTTTATATCCTGTTGTTGCCCTACACCTGTCTGATTCCGATTGGCTGGAAATGTGTTTCTTTACTGAGATAATAACGCGTGTGTTATGAGCCCTTGGATCATCTCATATCAACGGTCTGCATGTCGTCTTGATGAATCCCATTGTAACATTTTAAGCCAATCACGTTTCATTTAACCACCGCCTTGTGTGAGCCATTGGATTCAAGTCAAATTATATTGACTCGATCCCAGCCCTTGGTTTTGATCAGATCTCTCGAACCTTCTCCTCTCACTATAAAAAGGACCCTTCCCTCAGACTTCGAAGACTTTTGCCATTTCCAATCTTTCTGAGAGAAGAGAGAAACCAGAGAGAAAAAGAAAGTTAGAAACCCTAACTTCATTCGTCCAAATCCTCTTCTAACCTAACCCAAACACTTCTTCAAAACACCATATCCAAAAACACCATCCTGAGTGTTCTTGAGTGTTTGAGATTTTGAGTTGAGTTATTTTTGTTGCTGTAACCTTGTGTTCGTTAGATCTTATTTTCAACTTAGATGTAGTTTCTGATTCCATAGAAATCTCAGATCAGAGTTATTCATGTTACATTACACTTAGTTTCATTCTTTATTTCTCATCTTGAGAAAAATATTGTTGATTATTTTCTATAAAACGTTTTCTTACATTGAAATCAACAATAAATTCTTTCTGTTTCTTGTTCTTGTAAAACTAAACATTTGACCTAGTTTGGAATCTCACTTGGAGGTTTTCAATCTCGAAAATCTTTTCTAAACTGAGATTGATTAAGATCTTGACTGATTTCTAAGCAAGATATCCGTGGATTCTGGGATTTATTGAAAGGTAAAAAAAGGTTCAAAGTTTTGTAAGAAGAAAGAAAAGAAAAGATAACAGCATTTAGTGTAACTGTAATTTGTTAGGACTATTTTTACTTAATAAGTGTGTGTGTGTGTGCATGCATGTGTTAGAAAGAACATTCACAAACACTTTAACCCTACAACACGAAAAGTGTTGGTAATAAGATCTTGTGAACATAAGTCGACGTAAAGTGCTGGAACAAATCAGAAGTTGACAAACTGAGAGAACTACATCTACAATCAGAACTGCAGAGAAGTTATAAGGACACCAGAGGGTACATTCCTAAACTTATATAGGTCTGAGTTGTTTGCATGTTAGTTATATAGTTCGTAACTCATAAATTTGTTTTAGTGGATTTTTCATTTTACTCCGTAGAGGGAGTCGTGGATGTTTCCTCAATTGGTGAGGTTTTACCACGTAAAAAATTGTGAACAGAATCTTTCTACATCTCCTCACTACATTCTTGGTTGTGTTGTGTTTAAAACTGATTTAAACTATCTTTTAAACTTGTTGCTTAAATCTTGAATAGATCTCGTGCATACTTTTATTAAACACATCTTGTGTTCAAATAGTTTGGTTTTTGCGAAAAGAGTTTCTTCAAAAAACAACTCGGAGTTACTTAAATAGTTTATTTTCAATAAACGGCTTTAGTAACGCATTTTTCAATTGGTATCAGAGCGAGGTAAAACTTCTTTTAAAGAGATCTTGTGTTTCTGAAATTGTTTTCTGAAAATCAAATATGGACGAGAAAAATGAAAGATTTGGTAACTTGACCAGACCTCCAATCTTTGATGGAACCAATTTTTCTTACTGGAAAGTAAGGATGATTGCTTTCATTCAAGGAACTCTGGGAGATGATGTTTGGGACATTGTTAAAAATGGTTATACTTTTCCTACAAAACCAGCCAACGAAGGAAGTAATGAGAGGGTTAAGAAAGCTTTAAGTGAGTTCACTCAAGAAGAGAAACAAGTTTCTCGAAATAATAACAAAGGAAAGAATGCCATATTTATGTCAATAAATGAACATGAGTTCAAAAGAATCTCATCCTGTACCACTTCTAAGGAAGCTTGGGACACCTTGGTTACTGCTCATGAAGGAGACACTAGAGTTAAGGCTGTTAAAACCCAAATGCTTATCCAGAAGTATAATTCCTTAATTATGTCTGAGACTGAGTCATTTGATGACTTCTATATGAACTTGACTGATATTGTGACCAAACTGCATGCTAATGGGATAACCTATGATAGACAAGAAATTGTATCTAAAATTCTGAGATCATTACCACAGAAGTTTGATAACAAAAGATATGCTATTGAGGAAATGTGTGATATAAATCTCACTCCTGAATTACTCAGTAGTAAGTTAAGAACTATGGAAATGGAACTGGAATTTAAGAAACAATCAACCCAATCCCATAGGAAACAGACTAGTTCCAATCTAAGCTTCTCTTCTAAATTGATTAAGCCTGAGTTTAATACTTCCAATGATGAATCTGATGAGGACTGTAATATAGAGAGTTTGGACAATCAGATTGCCTTAATGACAAAACAGTTCAAGAAAATCATTAAGTTTAGAAACAAAGTGGCAAATAAACAAGGCAAGTCAAATTATCCAACTCCCTCTAGTCACAGACCTTATGAGAAAAACCATGACAAAAATCGCAAGGACTCTCATATCAGACCTAATAGAGACCTTAAGAAGACTGAATGCTATAAATGTGGTAAACTGGGACACATTGCTCAAGACTATAGAGTTAATTTGAACACTCAAAACAAACATACTAGAGCTAACATCTGCAAAACATGGGATGATTCAAGTGACTCTGAAAATGAGGAACCTGAGTCATCTGATGCTTTTGATCCTTGCATGTCTTTCTTTGCCAAGATTATCTATAATGATGACATGCCTATGTTTGTTAATGAGGATGAACCAAATAATTCTATGACTGATACTTCGAATATGGTTATTACTGGTTTAGATATTTTGATTACTAAGAATGTTGCTTGTTCTACCTCGGGGTGTGTGAGTCAAAGGGAAAGTGATAATGACGATATCAATGGGTGTGTGAGTTCTAAGAATGAAGCCTTAGGGGTCACTTCACACACTACACTTAATGACTCGGACAATGAAGATATCCCTGACATTCAGACACTTTACACTAAAACTCTCAAGAAAAGCGCTAGACTAGAAAGAATTGTGAAAGATCTTACCAAAAAGTTGGAAGATTTAAGCCTGATGGTTAAACTGAATGCTGAAGAGTATACTACCCAATGTTTAACTCATGAAAGTGAAATTAAAGTTTTTGATGAAAAACTAAAAAAATTGACTGAAACTAATGAAATTCTGGAGAAAAAGTACAAAGGGACATTGTTAGAATTGGAACAAACCAAAGAAAAGACAGTAACTGTTTTCAAAAAATTTACAAAATTTGAAAATAATTCTAACTGTTTTGATGAATTTGTTACTGAATCTAAAACCAATTCTGATGATCGAACTGGTATAGGGTTTTGCCCCAATTTGAAAATACAAACAAAACCTTTTGAACCTATCAAGTTTGTGTCAGGAGGCAAAAGACCTATTGAAACATGCCCAGATTTTCATTCATTAAAAACTGAGTTTGATTTGAAACATCAAAACTTTAACATTGGGGAATCAAGTTTCTCTAAGCATGAAAGTTCACCGAAGGATAAATACGTCTGCCCCTTTATCAGAAAGAGTGAACCTACTTTCAAACCCGTACTACCTAGGAATAAAGTTCAGCCATAAAACTATTCAAAACCTTTGTTTAGAGACTTTCCTAAGGAGACCCCCATCCTGAGCAATCTTTATTGCTCCTACTATGACATATATGGTCACTCTTTCGATGGTTGCTATGCTAGGAGACTGATTAAACCTATCTATAATCCTCATACCTACCAGAACTTTAACTATTCTAGGAGGAGTCGAAACAATTATATACTTCCTAGACAGCCAGATAAAAACTCTAACTATAGAAAGAGAAAGACCAAACCTAAGAGAACATTTCCTAGAAGGAATCCTAAGCACTTTCCTAAACCAAATGCTCAAGTCTTTCACAAAATTCAAAATCATGCGCAAAATATTTTTCAGCAAAAATCTAATGCTCGCAAATTTTATCAATTAAGAGCTAATAAGCGCAAGATAAAAACTCGAGCAATTTGGGTTAGAAAAGATGATTTATTACCTCAGATGAAGTGTAATATTGTTGTTACTGCTTTAATAGCTGAACACACATCATCTGGTTGGTATTTAGACTCTGGATATTCTAAGCACATGACTGGAGATAAAAGTAAACTTTTAAACAAAACCAGCTTTGTTGGTGGTAAAGTCATTTTTGGTGATGGAGTTTCATCTCAAATCATAGGCAAAGGAACTCTCTAAGAAGATGGGCTTCCCATTCTTAAAGATGTTCTTCAAGTTAAAGGTCTAAAGGCCAATTTACTTAGTATTTCGCAATTTTGTGACTCAGACCATACTGTTACCTTTTCAAAGAACAATTGAAAAATTTTAAATGAAAAAGGTGAATGCATAATTACTGGATTCAGAACTCCTGACAATTGCTACACTTTCAAGAACAATTCTGAAATATGTAATGTTGCCAGAATGGATGACAACGAGATATGGCATAACAGAATGGGTCACATAAATTATGATAATCTTAGTAAATTGTCTACTCATGACATAGTAAGAGGAATTCCAAAAATTAAACCCATTCATAATATTGTATGTGGTTCCTCTAGGAAGGTAAAATTGTTAAGGCACCTCATAAGAAAGTCAAAGATATCCTCACCTCTAATCCCTTAGAACTCATCCATATGGACCTAATGGGTCCCTCCCAAACTGTTAGCCTTTGTGGACACAGTTACATCTTAGTTATGGTTGATGACTTCACCAGATTTACTTGGGTAGCCTTCTTAAAACAAAAGTCTGAAACATTTCAAACTTTTCTAAAATTTTACTTCGGATTGAAAATGAGAAGGATACTAAAGTGAATAGAATTCGTAGTGATAGAGGTGGTGAATTCAAAGACACTGGTATTATAAAATACTGTGACTATAATGGTTACAAACACGAGTTCAGTGCTCCTAAAACTCCTCAACAAAATGGAATCGCCGAGAGAAAGAATCGTACCCTACAAGAGATCGCACGTGTTACGTTACATGCCAAGAATTTACCTAAATATTTTTGGGTAGAATCCATTTGGACTGCGTGTCACATTATTAATAGGGTCTATCTTAGAAATAATTCCAAACAAACCCCTTACGAACTTTGGTACAATAAAAAGCCTAATCCAAAGTACCTTAGAACCTTTGGCAATACTTGTTATGTATGCAAAGATAGGGAACACTTATCTAAATTTGAGAGCCGGGGAGATAAAGCCATATTTTTAGGATACTCACCTAACAGTAGAGCTTATCGAGTGTATAATCTTCGCACTAAAACCTTGATGGAATCCGTAAATGTAATTGTTAGTGACACTACTGTAGAAAGTAGGCCCGGTGAATCAACTATTGAGGAAGAGTCTTCAAATATTTTAGAAAATGACTCCTCTGAAATAGATAATTCATTACCTATTGAGACACCTGAAGTACCTAACTGGGTTTCTAAAGATCATCCCATAAATAACGTAGTTGGAAACCCTAGTGAGCCAGTGCGTACAAGATCCCAACTTAGAAATTATGCACATTATGCATGTTTTGTTTCCCTTGTGGAACCAAAGAATATAAATGATGCATTGAATGACTCTCACTGGATTTCTGCTATGCAGGATGAACTTTTACAATTTGTCATTCATGATGTATGGTATCTTATTCCACGTCCTGACCACAAAAAGGTTGTTGGTACTCGTTGGATTTTCAAAAATAAAACTGATGAAAATGGGATAATAATTAGAAATAAAGCTAGATTAGTTGCTCAAGGATACTCCCAAATAGAAGGAATTGATTTTAACGAGACCTTTGCCCCTGTTACTCGTTTAGAATCAGTTCGTCTTCTTTTTGCTATAGCTTGTCATATGCATTTTACATTATACCAAATGGATATCAAATCTACGTTCCTTAATGGAATACTGGCTGAGGAAACCTATGTAGAACAACCTAAAGGGTTCATTGACCCTAATTATCCAAATCATGTATTTCGTCTGGAAAAGGCTTTATATGGCCTTAAACAGGCTCCTAGAGCTTGGTATGGGTGTCTTTCCAGTTTTTTTTTTATAAAGGTTTCAAAAGAGGTGGAAATGACCAAACTCTAATTTGTCAAACATTTTGACAAACACATCACTATTGCTCAAGTTTATGTTGACGATATTATATTTGGATCCACTTATCCCTCAGAAGTAAAATCCTTTTCTGAAATTATGAGTAAGGAATTTCAGATGTCCCTTTATGGGGGTGTTACAGTTCTTCCTAGGTCTCCAAGTCAAACAAAATCCAGAAGGATTATTTGTTTCGCAATCTAAGTATGCTTTAGAGATCGTTAAGAAATTTGGCCTCGAGAGTGCTAAAGATGCTAAAACACCTATGAGTACTAGGTAAAATTGTCAAAAGATGAAAATGGAAAATCTGTAGATCCTACTCTATATCGTAGTATGATTAGAACATTACTATGTCTTACTGCCTCGCGTCCTGATATCATGTATGCTGTGTGTGTATGTGCTCGTTATCAAAACAACCCTAAAGAGAGCCATTTGAACTCTGTTAAACGTATAATTAAATATGTTAAAGGAACTCTGAATCTAGGACTTTGGTACACTAATGACACACCAAGCACTATTATTGGGTACACTGATGCTGACTGGGCTGGGTGTACTGATGATAGTAAAAGCACTTCAGGAGTATGTTATTATATTGGTAATAACTTGGTAGGATGGAGTAGTAAAAAACAAAATTGCACATCACTCTCGACCGCTGAATCTGAATACATAGCCGCTGGTAGCTGTTGTGCTCAATTATTGTGGCTTAAACAAATGCTAAGTGATTATGGTATTCAAGAAAACCAATTACATCTCTATTGTGATAATCAAAGTGCGATTAATATTTCTAAAAACCCTGTTCAACACTCGCGAACAAAGCATATAAAAATAAGACATCATTTTATACACGAATTGGTTGAATCCAAGGAATTAGAAATCAATTATCTTCCTACTGATCTATAACTCGCAGATATGTTTACCAAACCTCTAGATTATAATAGATTCATTTCATTACGTAAATCAATTGGTATGGTTTGTGCTGAGTAATAACATTGCTGTTTATCCAAGTTTTTCCCTTTGTCCATTTGAGACAAAATGGGGGAGAAATTTGAGTCTATTAATCTCTTGCATATACTAAACTGCTTGATCTTAGTGATTCATTGCAGGTATTCTTTGTGTACAGTCATTCTCAACTGTTGTAATAGGAAGTTCAATTGTAAATAGTTGAGTTATGTACTTTTTGATTTCTAGGATTTGGGTAGATAGAATTTTGATAGGACTAAGTTTTTCTTTATTTTTTGTTGCCCTACGAGTCCTAGTTGACTCAAAGGAGATTTTGTCTCATATTTCCAAAGGGGGAGATTGAAGTCCTTATACCTTTGACTCACTTGAGTCTATATTGTATAAGTGCTCATCTAGTTTGGAAATTGTGATAAAATTATGTCCATCCTAGAAACCAAAGAGCCTCAGAAATTGCTATGCCTATTCATCTCTCTTTCTTGTAGTGCTCAAAAGACTATTGCCAACACTCATACACAGTAGAATTCTATTCATACATGTCATACTGCATAATAATGTGTGTACATATGTTGAATGTGTTTAAATCCCTAAGGATGATTTTTAATAATTTTTTGGGATTTTTTAAACTTTTTTTAAAACAAGTTTTTATTAATTAAAACTTGATTTATAAATTTATGGGGTCAATTTCTAAATATACCTTGTTGTGAATTTTGGCCTAATGTTACCTTGGGTAGAATCCGAAAGTGGCATAAACATGAGGGCTTGATTTTAATTACTTTTGACTCGCATTTTATATCCTGTTGTTGCCCTACGCCTGTCTGATTCTGATTGGCTGGAAATGTGTTTCTTTACTGAGATAACAACGCGTGTGTTATGAGCCCTTGGATCATCTCTTATCAACGGTCTGCATGTCATCTTGATGAATCCCAGTGTAACATTTTAAGCCAATCACGTTTCATTTAACCACCGCCTTGTGTGAGCTATTGGATTCAAGTCAAATTATATTGACTCGATCCCAGCCCTTGGTTTTGATCAGATATCTCAAACCTTCTCCTCTCACTATAAAAAGGACCCTTCCCTCAGACTTCGAAGACTTTTGCCATTTCCAATCTTTCTGAGAGAAGAGAGAAGAGAGAGAAGAGAGAAGAGAGAAACCAGAGAGAAAAAGAAAGTTAGAAACCTTAACTTCATTCGTCCAAATCCTCTTCTAACCTAACCCAAACACTTATTCAAAACACCATATCCAAAAACACCATCCTGAGTGTTCTTGAGTGTTTGAGAGTTTGAGTTGAGTTATTTTTGTTGCTGTAACCTTGTGTTCGTTAGATCTTGTTTCCAACTTAAACTTTTACTTAGATCTAGTTTCTGATTCCATAGAAATCTCAGATCTGAGTTATTCATGTTACATTACACTTAGTTTCATTCTTTATTTCTCATCTTGAGAAATATATTGTTGATTATTTTCTATAAAACGTTTTCTTACTTTGAAATCAACAATAAATGCTTTCTGTTTCTTGTTCTTGCAAAACTAAACCTTTGACCTAGTTTGGAATCTCACTTGGAGGTTTTCAATCTCGAAAATCTTTTCTAAACTGAGATTGATTAAGATCTTGACTGATTTCTAAGCAAGATATCTGTGGATTCTGGGATTTATTGAAAGGTCAAAAAAGGTTCAAAGTTTGTAAGAAGAAAGAAAAGAAAAGATCACAACATATAGTGTAACTGTAATTTGTTAGGACTGTTTGTACTTAATAAGCGTGTGTGTGTGCATGCATGTGTTAGAAAGCACCTTCACAAACACTTTCACCCTACAACACAAAAAGTGTTGGTAATAAGATCTTGCGAACATAAGTTGACGTAAAGTGCTGTAACAAATCAGAAGTTGACAAACTGAGAGAACTACATATACAATCAGAACTGCAGAGAAGTTATAAGGACACCAAAGGGTACATTCCTAAACTTATATAGGTCTGAGTTGTTTGCATGTTAGTCATATAGTTTGTAACTCATAAATTTGTTTTAGTGGATTTTTCATTTTACTCCGTAGAGGGAGTCATGGATGTTTCCTCAATTGGTGAGGTTTTACCACGTAAAAAATTATGAATAGAATCTTTCTACATCTCCTCACCACATTCTTGGTTGTGCTGTGTTTAAAACTGGTTTAAACTATCTTTTAAACTTTTTGCTTAAATCTTGAATAGATCTCGTACATACTTTTATTAAACACATCTTGTGTTCAAATAGTTTGGTTTTTACGAAAAGAGTTTCTTCAAAAAACAACTCGGAGTTACTTAAATAGTTTATTTTTAATAAACGGCTTTAGTAACGCATTTTTCACCTATCCCATTCAAGACCGCATTTTTCTGTAATATACTTAACAACTCATGCATATTGTTACGATTTGAAAAAAATTCGACAGCATATCCTCGTAGTTCTCCAAGTACACGACGTAGATTGACAAGTGTGAGTCTTATTTCAATTGATCAATTGAAATAACAGTCACACTTGTCAATCTAGTATGTACCCAGAGAACATTAGGATACGACTATATAACTTCCTCCAAAAGTAACAACATTAAGCCACTAAGAATATTATACATTCCCAAACTATCCAAACGAGACAATTAGAGAGATCTCATTACAGGGGTAATGACTCTCGAACGGGTCTACGGGCTATTGATACGTACGCGTAAGAACTAGAAGGCTAGTATCTATGCGCACTATATGTAATTTCAAGTAAGTTTCATTCAATTATCATACTATATATATATATATATATATATATATATATATATATATATTGTTCGATATATAAAACTCAGTGGTCATGCCACTTTTAAAACTAACCAGCCCAACATCGATCCACTATAATCCAACAACAATGTCAACAACAAATGTGTATCCCGTACTCCTTCCAATTCATCTACTCAACTAATTATTTTCATCAATTAAACTAACAATTAAAGTATACAATTATTAATTTACTAATTTACAATGAGGGGCAATCCTACCTTCATAATTAATGATATATTAATTTACTAATTTACAATGAGGGGCAATCATATATTAATTTACTAAAAAAATTAATAACCAATCAATTCATTTACAAGGGACATTACGCACAAACATGCACATACACGCACACTACACACACATATACACACCCGCGCACATACACACACACACACCCGCACACATTCACACACAGCCCCCTACCCCCCACCCACCCACCCATCCCTGCCCCACCCCCTTCCCCCACCACACACACACACACGCACAAACAACACTACACACACACGCGCACACACCACACACACACACACACACACACACACACAACAGGCCCCCTACCCTGCCCACCCCCTTCCCCCACCCTGCCCCTCCCCCTCCCCACCCCCACCCACCACACACGCACACACACACACATACACACACATTCATATATATATATATACACACACACACACACACACACACACACACACACACACATATATATATATATATATATATATAAATGGAAAAGAGAGAGAGAGAGAGAGTAACCTGAAAGTAGAGAGAGGGGGAGCAGCGTAGAGAGAGAGAGAGAAAAAAAGAGGGAAGAATCGACGAGGGGAAAAAAGAAAGGGAAAGGATTTTTTACTGAGACATTTGTCACGGACGTGTCACGGTCCTTGACCGTGACAATATTATAAGGATTGTCACGGTCAATAACTGTGACAAGTCCGTGACAACTATATTCGTCCCGGACTTGTCACGGTCATTAACCGTGACAAGTCTTGTCACGGGCTTGTCACTATCAATGACCATGACAAAAAATGCGTATTTTTTTGTCATGGTCAATGACCGTGACAAGGCTAGACATTGGAAGGGTCCCAATTTTCTCATTTTTGTGTAGTGTTTTTACTGTAATAATTTCTCTTTCCTTGTATATCTTTGGTAATTTTTTGTTGGAAATATGGTCTATACGGTAGATGAGAGTTCGTTGGAGCATTTTAGGTCTACTCATAAAATCTCTCCATGGATAAAAATCGAATTATTGAGTGGTCCTTATGACCTTTATGCTTTAGAGGAGGGTAACTGGATATCCACTATATTTATTGTTGGTGTAAGGACATATTTTTATAAGTCCGTTATCAATTTGTTATGTCATATACCGCTACACCGTCGAAGAGCATTCAAGAGAAATCTACATCAAGACGGATCTGAATTAATCAAGTTCTTCAACAAAAAGACTCAGCAAAGTTTACTTTGGTAAGGTTTTGTTTTAAATACCTTAACTTTTCACTTAAATCTTTTGGGATATTTTTACAAAATATTTTCTAAGTGTTGGAGCGGACTTTTTCGTCAAAATTTGAGAATGAGTATTTTTTATAAGTATTGAAGCGTACCTCGATATTGACGCCCA
This sequence comes from Sambucus nigra, assembly GCA_949130495.1. NCBI lineage: Eukaryota > Viridiplantae > Streptophyta > Magnoliopsida > Dipsacales > Adoxaceae > Sambucus > Sambucus nigra. Next base: position 86,720,378 of record OX422220.1, read on the forward strand.
GATCGTTCAAGCAAGATAGCCATCTCATTCGAGCGACATTGGATGTCGTCAGATGTCATTTGAACGACATCTGTAAGTCATTCGCGCGAGACTGTTATCTCGTTCGAACGAGCACATTTTTTAAGGTAGCGCGATTTTTTATAAATACTCATTAAATGGTTTCATTTTCATTAAGAAGTCTCAGCGTTTTACAGAACAAAAAAACTGCGAAAGCAGAATTCTTTTGGCTTCTTCCTTTTAGGGTCTAATCCCTCTTTTTGTTTACAATTCACAAAACTCCAATATGCTTTGGTGAATTAATTTGGTGTTTAAGAACACAACTTTTGCTGTTGTTTACCTTTATGGAGAGAACTTGACAACCGGAGAGCTGCATGCTATTGTGGAGGGAGTCTCTACAGAGTGTTTAGGGCTGCGGTTCTTGTGGTATAGCTGCGCGTGGACCAATGCAGATTTCTAGTCGTTGCTTTGGAGGTTTGATGAAGACACCTTGCGTTACACTTGTGGAAGATTATCAGGCTGTATATAAGTAAATGGTCTTATAAATTCTTCAAAGTTTTAGAAATAAAATGTTTTGCCCTACGGGGATTTTTCCTGAATATTTGTGTCACATGCTTTATTTATTTATAGGTTGACACACATACACAGACACGTTGTTGCAAGTTTATGGGCTGAATTGAGTTGGTTTAAAAATAGACTTTAATTAAATAAGGTTTACTTAGAAACTTGCGAATAATTTTAAATCGATATCACACACCGCATTAATTTTGTTTTACAAATTGGTATCAGAGGGGGTTATGCTAATTTATCGCGTGATCCTGATTTTTTCAAGGATTTATTTTTTTGATACAATTTGACTTCTCATGTAGTCAAATTGATATCAGAACGGGTTACACTAATTTATCGCGTATTCCTATTTTCTGCAAAATCGTGTGATATTTTTTTTTTTTTGAAAAATCAATTTTGTGAAAAATTGCAATTTTTTCAATGGAGCACTTATATAATCGGATGCCCCCCTTTGATGACACGAGTCAAAGTTTTAATGATTTAAATAGTTTGAATTTGACGTTTGCAAAAATAATTGATTTTTTGGAAAAAGAAAATTCTCGTTTTAAATCCGCAATGGATCTTTTGCAAACGGTTCAAAATCAAAGAGATTTTTATCGTGAGAAACTTGTGTCCTTGGACCATGACTTTATTGCTTTAAAATTGTCCAAAAAGGAGAGTGATGATAGGGTCCTATATTTAGAGAAGGAATTGAAGGACTTAAGAAACTCTAGGGTTCCCGTTTGTGCCGTCGAGGATAAAAAATTAATCTATAATTTTACGGCACGTGAAAAGACTCTTAGGGATAAGTTTGTTTTAATTGAGGGGGAGCGCAATAAACTGTTAAGCTTAATTGATAATTTGAAAAGGAAATCCCTATATTTTGAAGAGTCTAATTCGTTGCTTGAATCAAATATTTTAAAGTTGAAAAATGATTTAAATTATTCAAGCAGGTTTGATAGTGATGGTAATGGCTCATCTTGTTCTCATGCTTCTAGTGCTAAAGCCAAAATCATTATTTGTTTTAGAGGGTCAACTAATTTCAAGGATGTTAGAAAAGGTCAACCCATAGGTGTCGTTCCACCCGTTTACACATGTTCATATTGTGGTAGGAAAGGTCACCTCAGGCGTTTTTATTTTGATCTAGGAAAATGTCCTAGGAAGTTTATGACTAGTGTTCACTTGGTTCTTAAATCCCCCACATGACGTTTCACATCTATTTGGGTTAGGGAATAACTTTTAGAGGCACTAGATTTTAGACAAGTTGATTCTCGTTTGCTTGAACACGATTCTTCTCTTGTCATATCATATAGTTGATTGTGTTTGCATGTTTGTCATACGCTAGTTTTGTTTCATGATATTTATGTTTGCTAGAGTTGTGACATGTACTTTTTGTATAAATTTTTGCTTTTGAATATTTTTTTTTAAAATACAAAAAGATTTTATTTTTATAAATTTTTTGAAAAATCCAAAAAGATTTTTGTTTTTTGTTTGCACCGTTTATGGATGAACACTTTGAATGACCGAGTCACAACATCATTTCTTTTTTTTCATGTGACTATTTGATAGTGTTTTGAGACAATAGGTCAATTCATCCCTGTGCTTTATAATGTTTGGAGTCATTAAGATATAATTAAGTGTTACTTCCTACATGTTTGACTCATGTTTCCTTTATTGCACGGATGCGCGGATTTGTTTGGATTATTGTGCTTGTCTTATCACATGTTGGTTGTGTGTTTTCACTTCAATCCTGTCCTTAAAACGGACCAAGGGCGATATAAATTGATAAGAAAGTTGTGCATGTAGGAACCGTGGGTGAGGTTATGTGCTTTGTTTAAAAATGGTGAAGGAGTATGAAAGATTTTCATTTATCTTTGCGATTAAGCCGCCGTTTAAAATGGACATAAAAAATTGAGGTATTTTATTATCCGGGGTCCAAAGAGGTTTAAAAAAGCCCGAAAGAATTTAAAGGCAATAAAAATAAATTCATGCCAAAAGGGGCCAATTAGGTTTTTGCACTAATTCTCCAAAGTTTAAGAATTTAGTTTATACACCTCTAAAAGAAAATATATATGAGGGAGTTTGGATGGAGAATTAAAAAGGATTTGCACATCCTTGAAAGTCTTGAAAAAGCGCTAAATAATTTTGGACGTTATTGGTGTGGAAATCACTTTGACTTTGATTTGTTAGTTTGCATAAGACGATGTCATCTAAATTCAACAATTTTTACATCTAAGGATACTTTTGATGTTCATTCGTTAGGGGTACACGTATGCATCGTGCATAGATGATTGATTGTGTTGATTTACCTGTCGAATGTGTTCACACCCATTCATTCCATTTTCATGACTTTGTTCTTTGAGTTTAAATCCATGGTGTGATTTTTAGTATCTTATTTTTGTATGAAAAATTGAAAAATCCAAAATTGTTTGTGAGATTTTTGGGATACTCCTTTACATGTGCGTAGCTTGATCCATGTTTGCTATGCATTTTACGTGACACTCCATGTTTTGTTTTGTTTTGTTTTCTTCTTATATGTCTATTTGGGGACATCATAAAAAGGGGGAGAAAGAATTATCATGTTATGGGGGAGTTTTTGCATTATAGGAGAGATTTTATTTATTAATACTTTATTCTTATATCATTTCAAACTTGATGCGTCACGAAGGTATTTTGTTTTATCTCATGTGTGTTGGTATAAAGACTGAAGATCATTATGTTGCACACCCTGATGAGAAAAGCTTTGAGATTTGACGAAGATTTTTGAAGAACAGTTTGAGAACTTGCAAATTTATTCATGGGAGGGTAGATTTGTATAGGTATTTTGGTTTTTGATAATTAGGATGTTTTTATGTATGTATAGGCATAGACATAGGGGGAGATTTGTAAGGACGTATTTTTATAAGTCCGTTATCAATTTGTTATGTCATATACTACTACACCGTCGAAGAGCATTCAAGAGCAATCTACATCAAGACGGATCCGAATTAATCAAGTTCTTCATCAAAAAGACTCCGCGAAGTTTACTTTGGTAAGGTTTTGTTTTAAATACCTTAACTTTTCACTTAGAGCTTTTGGGATTTTTTTACAACATATTTTCTAAGTGTTGGAGCGGACATTTTCGTCAAAATTTGAGAATGAGTATTTTTTCTAAGTATTGAAGCATACCTCGATTTTGATGCCCAGGTCGTTCAAGCAGATAGCCACCTCGTTCGAGAGACATTGGATGTCGTGAGATGTCGTTTGAACGACATCTGTAAGTCGTTCACGCGAGACTGTTATCTCGTTCGAACGAGCACGTTTTTCGAGACGACGCGATTTTGTATAAATACTCATTAAATGTCTTTGTTTTCATTAAGAAGTCTCAACGTTTTACAGAACAAAAAAATGCGAAAGCATAATTCTTTTGGCTTATTCCTTTTAGGGTTTAATCCCTCTTTTGTTTACAATTCACAAAACTCCCATGTGCTTTAGTGAATTATTTTGGTGTTCAAGAACACAACTTTTGTTGTTGTTTACCTTTGTGGGGAGAACTCTACAACCGGAGAGATGCATGCTATTGTGGAAGGAGTCTCTACGGAGTGTTTTGGGTTGCGGTCCATGTGGTATAGCTGCACGTGAACCACTACGGATTTCTAACTATTGCTTTGGAGGTTTGACGAAGACACCATGCGTTACACTTGTGGGCGATTATCATGTTATATGTAAGTCAATGGTCTTATAAATTCTTCAAAGTTCTAGAAATAAAAGGTTTTGCCCTGCGGGGATTTTTTCTGAATATTAATGTCACATGCTTTATTTATTTATGGGTTGACACACACACACACACACACACACACACACGTTGTTGCAAGTTTAGGGGCTGAATTGAGTTGGTTTAAAAATAAACTTTAATTAAATAAGGTTTACTTGAAAACTTGCGAATAATTTTAAATCGATATCACACACCGCATTAATTTCGTTTTACGGTTGGGTGTGGGATAACTTTTCCTCTCAACCGTTTATTTCTGGAATTTTTCCTGTATTTTGATGTAGTTTCGTATCCAAGTTGTCCCAAATACTTGGAGGGTCATTAATGGAGTATACCGCATTAATGAGAAATATTGAACAAATATTGGAATAAAAGAGTTTATATATTGCTGTAGTTGGGGTACCACCAACGGAAAAAAATATTATTTGAATTAGAGATAGTATAACAGAGCTATTATCGTGAATTTACCCAATTCCAATAAAGATTATTGGGATTGAGGTATAATTATGAATGATTGGCAGTTTGCCTCTCTTCCTGGGGGTGAGGTGTACAGTGGTTCCAAGTGCCCTCAAGAGGGCCAAAGAACAGGTCGGCACATGCACACACACTTGTATTATTTTCTTTTTAACCTATGACTTTTATCTTATAGCTGACTATATATCATTATTTTTTATTTTGCAAAGAAAAGCAAGAAAAAGGTACCTCATATTTTTTAAGTCAACTTCGCCGACTTCGAGATAGTTTGGTTTATTCGTGAGAGAATTGATGTTGGAATTTTTATCACCTTAATTGCACATATGCAAGAACTTTTTTAACAGTACACTTGCTTATCATATGTCTAATACGGTGTTCTCATCTCAATAGTGTTTAATAATAAACCAAATGTATTAGAGATAAGTTGTGCTTATAAAACCCATTTCCTGAATTTTATTTCCCACAAAAATTATTTTATGTTAAGCAATGGAAAGGGGATAAGAAAGAACATCCTACTCTTTGCATTGAAAGCCACCATTTGAAAAAGAGCCTAAAATATTAACGAAACACAAAAACAGAAGTGCCAATGCCATTTTTTCATTGATGCTTCGCTTCACATAAGCATTATGATATCTTGAAAAAAATTAAGAATGGTTTCTTAAATATGTGATATTTTGAGGGTGTTATCAAGTAGAAGATAGATGAGGTTGCAAAATGAACTCTCTTGAAAAATATTAAATAGTTTAGCATTATTATTTTGAGAAGTGTGAATACAAGAAATATCTCAATAAAGATCCACGAAAATAATCACAAATGTAGGAAGTAAAATCACACGCACAATAACGATATACGTGGTTCGACAACTTATATGTGTCTATAAAGAGGTTACTATGATCTTATTAGTGTCTCTCAATGCTCAAGATTCCATCCATTTTCCCTAGGCCGGGGATACAATTTATAGATGTGTAAAATAAGAGATTGAGTTGTACAAGAAACTCAATTAATACATGGATAACTCGTGGTGTCCCTGAATATCTCCTCGAAGACTGTTGGTACCTAGTTTAAGTATATCCATAAGTCTTTGAGTGTAAATAAAATACACGAGTCTTAAATAAATCGTAGATTTGGGTCGGGCAGTCGTCATTACAAGCTTGGTTGGCCTGCTACTCTTTTGGGCCAAGATAAATGGGTCTCCACAATTTCCCCTAAAAATTTTGGGCTAAATATTTGGGCCAATAAATTTTAATTGAATTATAGGCCCAAGACTTGAAATTTTTGTTCTTGAAGTCGGAATGGCATTATTGTAGTTCTGGTAAATTCACGGAGGCACGCTCGCCCTGAGCCAAACACCATGGCACATTTGTAGTTTTATTGAGTAGGCGAGGGTTCCCTTATCCAAACAGCTATATGAAGCACCTAAATTAACTTGGGATGTCACGTACATCATTAGCTTCGAAGTTCAAATCGAAGGTACATGTCCTTTATCAGTTGACTCTTCACTCCTGTAGTTATTTGCTAAGTTTCCAGAGTTTTCTTCTTCAACGTTCTATTTCTCTTTAGAGCTCTATCAATTCTTACAAGTTTATCTCATCTTCCCTTAGTTTTCATCTTCTTTGATTTGTTATTCGACTATAGTTATGGTTTTCTCTTTGTTAAAGTGTTCATGGCGACATTAAATAACAATTCAGTTGATAAATTTAGGAAATCTTATAATAATCAAGATTGGGTAGAAATCAACTTTGCCCCTCTCCTTAGAGATGTTCGTGATATTAAAGCGGGCACTAGATTCACACCCTATTGATCACCCAAGGGGGTTTGTTATTTCCTCCAAACCCTCTATTTCTTAAATTCTTCGGATACTTTAACGTTATTCCTACCCAGTTTGCCCTCAACATTTAGAAAATTATAAATCGGGTACATAGGATAAATACATTGTATAGGACTAAAATGGGTCTTACTGAGCTCTGTTAACGTTATGTCTGGTCGCGAACCAACGATGGTATTCTTTACTTGAACCAGGAAGGCTCAGAGGATCCTGGTGGTAAACCTCCCAAATTCTCACAAGGATTACTCAGCTCGTGGTTTTATTTCTAAAAATTAGCAACGTCCTCCCTTTGCCAGGGCAAGAGACACCATGGCTCGTTGATTTCAAAATTTGGGGAGGATCACATAAGTCGTTTTCCCTTTTCTTTAGTTTAATTGCTATTTAATTTTTATTCCTATCCTTTGACTGATGTTTTTCTTTCTCTGTTCTGTAGCTCATGATAAAAATCAAAAGTCTAACGTAAGTGAAATTGATGTTCATGAACTCCTGAAGACCAGGAGGGTTAAAGAGAGGCTTTCGGACAGCGAGCATCAAAGGTCTACAGGCTACTTACTCAAATATAAGAATATGATAAGCGGTGTCATTACTCGATCGGTCGATAAAGTCCCCGATATGAAGGCTTCAGAAGTTGGTCCCTCAGATCTAGTGGTGCTAGAGGAAGAAGAAGAAGAGGAGGAGGAGGAGGAGGAAGAAGAATAAGAAGAAGAAGAAGAAGAAGAAGATATATCTCCCCTAGTTAAGAGGAGCAAATTAAGGATTGATGATGAGGATGATCAGGCAATTATGTCTTATCGGCTCAAGTCCTTAAATACGTCGGAGGTAGATTGCCCTAGGGATAGTGATTATATCCAAGGAGCCAAAGTGAAAGAGATAGATAAGAGGAGAGAAGAAGAACGAAGGAAGAGAGAGAGATATAAAGATAGAGATAGAATTAAAGGGAGGATACCAAAAGAAAATTGGTCCTTAAGGCCCCTGCAGTCCCCTTCCTCACTGTTGGTGTTGAGGGGGGCTAATGTGGGCGACACCCCTGATCTTGCCCCTGATCTCTTAAAGAGGGTTGTGCTTATTGTAGATCGTGAGCGTTCCTCACGATTACGGGCTACCGAGCTCGCTCTCAAGTCTTCTCAAGGACTTGCCCTGGTAATTCTTTCTTTCTATCCCTGAATCATCTCTGTTTTGCATTCTTCCTTCTTCGTATTGACTTAGCTCTTTTTCTTCCATACAGGTTTTGGCTAATTTTATAACTCTTTGGGATGGTCACACCGACCAGTCCAAGATCAATCAAGAGCTGAAAGAGGCTCTGGTAAAGTTTAAGAAGGCCTTATTTAATGCTTGTGCAGTATGGGACCAGGAGAAGTCGATAAATGCCTATGCCAATCTTAAGGCATCCAAGAAATTAGTGGTTGCCGAGAAGGAAAAGTTATCCAATGAAAACTAGAGTCTGTTTGGTAAAGTCCATAAGTTAGAGGAGAAGCTCCCGCACGAGAAATTTGATTGCTATACTAAGGGTTGGATTGCAACCTATGATGATGTTGAGCTTTATTTAGACTGTGCAAAAAAAAATGGCCTTTAATAAAGTCGGGGACCAAGCATTAGGAGATGTAGGGGCTCCTGCTAATTTTGATCTATTTGGTCTTCATTCTCCTGGGCCCAACCCCTTTGAAGAGGGATAATAGTGTGATGGTTAGCCTACCGACTATGTTGAGGACGTGACTGCATAGGTCAGAACGGATACTGACCAGGATCAGAGGGTTGTCGAGAAGGGGAAGACAGTGATTGAAGTCGAGCAGGTGAAGGAATAGGACTTCTAGATTATGAGCTTTTTCTTTCTTCTTATACAACTTTGCGATGCCCTATAATTTTCTTCTTTAATTTGATTGTACTGGCTTCTGGCCCCCTCTACTAATGAATGAAAGAGAACCTCCTTTATTTTTATTGATTTTTTTCCCATGCATATGGATATTTGTTTATGGTTTCACCTGTTGTGTTATCTGTAGCATGACGAGGATTATATTCCCCCTACTTGTCCAAGCTCACAAGGCTTTTGTAAAATTTACAAGTTTTTGAGGGTAAGGACTGAATAATATAAGAATCAATCTTAACCGATTGACAGGCCGAAGGACGATCTTCAAGCTATAGAGGAGATCAGTTCTTCAGTTCAAGATGAGGTGAACGGGCTAAAGGCCAAGCTTATGGAGACAACTGAAGTAGGCCAAGTGGGTGAAGTTCTCCAAGTCAAGAATGATGCCTTGAGAAAGGAGGCCGCTGAACTATAAGTAAATGTTGGAAGAGCATATGTGATTACAGGTGGACTTCAGAGAGACGTCATGAATCTTTAGGGAGAAGTCACAAAGCTGAGCTATTTAGTCAAAATATGACCCCGAGAAGCCTGTGCAAACAATTATAATGCGAGCTGGGCTGATGCCCCAGGAAGGCTCAAGGAAGCAGAAGATATTGCTTTTGCTCGTGGGTGGATGAGTGACCTTAGGGAGGTTAAGACACCTAAGGAGTCCAGGTTATGGTACAATCACCAAGTCGAGTGTGCGACTTATTGCCATAACCCTTTCTCAAAGGATGACAAGTGGATCCCAATTGATGTTATCCCTACCCAATTTATGGATAATTACCTTGAAGATGATGTGGAGGAGCTCGCTCCTAACCCAGATAATGGTCGAAGAGCTTGTGTTACAGATTATCTTGCTCACCATCCTGGTTCGTCTTTGGTCCTTATGTATGTTGGTTTTGATGTAATTGTACTTCCCGATTTTTGTTAATATAAAATTTAACTTATTAACTCATTTCATATTTTGAGCATGTGATGACTAAACGTGAGTTAACAAATGTCTTTTACATTTGAACTGGAAAGAGTTGTTTAATTGTTAATTCCCTAAGACCTTTGTCGATCAAACAATACTATTTGACCATCTTAGGCCTTTTTGGCATTTAAATGGGCTAGTACTTAGGTTTGATTATTTTGGATTTTTCAGCCGACTAAATGATATTTATGTAACAACCGTAATGTTTAAAACCTTGAAGAACTCGTTTTGAATAAAAAATTGAAAAATTATCTTGATGGGATTTAATTATTTTTGACAATTTAAAAATGATGATTTGGTTTTATTAAAATGAGATTTTAATCAAAATTGGAATCGAAGTTCAATTTTAGGTGTTTACAACTTTTTATAAAAATTGGGAAACTTTCGGATGTCAGGGCTTCCGAACCGGTTTGCTAGGAGGGGGAGAATCGTTTTGCACAGGTTAGCAACAACAATTTGGTTTATTCTTTAGTTGTTGTGTGGGATTAAAACTCCTTTTACTTAATTAAAAAGGGACAGGTTTAGGGTTCTAAAAATACTTTTTAGCCTTCTAGTCAATAGCCTCTCACAAAATTCATCACCTTTTCCCCCCAAAACCTAAACCCATTTTTGAACAACCTTTTAACTCAAGATTTGGAGGGCAAGACCCGATTTTCTAAATATCATTCAAGAAAACATTTTTATTGTTTTCTCTAGAGGGACGCAACTATAAAATCAGATTCTTCAAACAATTTTCACAGGTATGAATACTTCTATGATTCCCCTTTAATATTCTTCATTTTAAATGTTTCCTAAACACTAATAAATATTGTTTTCCTAAAATAAATTAGAAAGACTAATGAGGAAAAGTGAAACTTAATTTGGGACTGTTTTTACTGCAATCGTTAATACAAGTTAAGACTCAAAACCCTTACATCTTTAGATTAAAGGTCGGGTTTTCGTTAGAATTTATGACATTTGCATGTAGAAAATCGTAGGGAAGTTATAAACTAATTTCGTCACATAAAACCACTTTAATTATGTGCATGTTGTGCAATAGAAATTTATTGTTGTATACTCCCAAAAAATTACATGTGAATAAAAACCATATAAATTGATGAGAAAATAAATTGTTAAATTAATATTATAATTAAACGAACATAATTAGGATAAATTGTAATACTACCATTAATTTAAAGAATGGTTGTGATAACTTGAAAATTTGCTATGTCTGATTTAGTTAATTGTATAGTTAGTGTTCTCACCTTATTTTAGGATTGCTTGCTAGGTATGAGACTAGTAAGTAGGCCTTAGTTTTTTGGTAACGCTTGCTAGGTATGAGACTAGTTAATGTAGACTCTTACAGGTGGGTATTTCGGGGTAGGGCTGATTTGTACGTCGTTTTCGTTGAATCGTGAGCCTGGGTGAGAGTCTAGGTAGTAGCTAGTGGTAGGTATTCTTCCTAAAGGTTAGGATAAGATACGCTTGCGTTTTGGAGACCTCTAGGTATGGGACTAGGGGTAGGTTAAGGAACTAGTGCCCGACAAAACGTGGGACTAATAGAAAACAATAAGAAATTTGAGAATTAATGCATAAGATAATAAACGTGTATTGTAATGAATTTGCGTCGCTAATATGTGAAGGGTTGATAGAACACGAGTGCAATACCCCGTATTTTTTTATCTTTTAAAATTGGGGATTTATTAAATTTAATTGAGATATTAATTTAATATTAATCCAAAATTTTATTTTAAATATTTACTAGCTTGACGAGAGTTAGTAATTATTGGGAATTTGTTGAATATTACTGGATGAGTAAAGTAATATATGAGATTGATTTTATTAATATTGTCACTAGTGTATAATATGGCAATTATGGAAATTTGAGTCGGGGCACGCCTGTGTCGTATCGGAACTAAATTATTATTATAAAAGTGAATAAATTATATGTCGCCCGTATGGTTGTTTTGAGTGGGTCAAAATGTTCGGAAGGGTCGAGATAGTCAGAAAAGTGTACCTGGGAGTTTAGTTTGGGTCTCGGGGCGTTTTTAGGCCTAATTGACATCCCAGGAGGGTATTATAGACATTTTGTATTTTTGGTTAATTAAACCCATGATTTTTTTTAGGATATATCAACCATTAGGAGTTGTCTTCTAGGGTTATCAAACAAAGAACATGAGAACATCCATTAGAGAATAATGTGAAGAGTTTTCCAAGTAATCCAAGGCCAAGAATTCACTCGATTGCACCGCCACCACCACCAAAACGTAGATCGCACGATGAGGAACGAAACCATATATTTTTCATCAATAAAATCAGACCCTTGAATCCCAGGCAAGTATCTATCTTGCTGATTTCTAGTTGATATTCCTTCCATGTTAGTCTAGGAATGAAAATCATATGTTTTAATTGAAGAATTATATGTTTTGGAAGACATTTTATATATGTTGTAGGGAGAATCCATATAGTCTGAAATTGTGATCATATGCAGAGGATTACCCACCAATTTATTATGATATTTGGGAAGAAAATCTGGATTAAAATAGAGGTTTGTGATTATTCATGCAAAATTTGATTTTATAAAGAAATCTGAGATTAAAACACTTTTTGAATGATTCGTTGAGAATTTATTGATATTGTTACGTTAGAACTTGTTTATATACATTGCTTATACATTTGGATAACTTGTTGGGGAGTTTGGGATGAAATTATAGAGGTTTTGAGGGGTTAGAATGATTGAACCCGTAGGTTGAAATTTGCAGAAAATTGGGCAAGAACTGCTTGATCGATCGATCGACCAAGAGCATTGATGCATCGATAATCGATCGATCCCTCCTAGAAAATCGCATATTTTTCCTCTTTTTGTTTAATCCGGTTAAGATACGTAGGAACCCTCGATTATTATTTATAGAGTATAATGGGTTATAAAGAGGATCAGTAGTCTCTAAGTAGACTCCGTTGAGTGAAATTAATATCGGATGAAATTGTGGGTTAACAGGGAGTTATTCATACATTGGAAATTGTGCGTACGTTTACTAAAATATTGAGACTCGTGAAAGATTTAGACCAGAAGGTAAGTGAGGGTATACCTACTGAAATTATACTTAGTCAGAGAGAATACTTTGAGAGATGAGAAGTAAGTATAAAATAAATTATAAATGAGAATAAAAGAGACAAATCCGTTATGCGAGATAATTGAATAAAATTTGTGCTAAGAACGGATAATAATAATTATGGGTCGTGAGCGAACCTAATTTGAAAAATGTGAATATCTATATATATGACTGTGTGACTACATATATTATGTATCTGTGTAAAATCATACCCGTGCTACTCGCTATCACGGAGGTTTCTGCACCAGGACAGTCTTATCTCGATTGGACCTTTATGGGGGATATTGACTCGTACCCTAGAAGATAGTATCCTAGATACAGGCTATCTGAAAATGATAGTCAGATGTTCTAAGAGACGTAAGGGTATGTGCTGACCTCTTAGGTTTTGGAACTATGCTTCGCCTCCATTTGTATGTGTATTGTGTTAATACAGTTCGAGAGTGATTTCGAGCTAATATTTCCCTTAGTATGAGTGAAGTGGGGACTTGATAACAAAGTATGCTAATACCATAGTTTTATGTGGGGTGCCGATAGTTGTATATATATATATATATATATATATATGCTTATATATGGAAACTTTATACTGTGTGTATAAGTAGTTAAGTAATAAATAAATGTTTAAGCTTTATAACAAGTGTTTGTGAATTTTGTAATGGTAATAAGTGGTTCTAAGTAACGTAAGAATATGGAAGAGAATGATTTTCTAAACCTAAATAATATGGCCTTAATACTTCTCGGGATATAACATTTTGGAAAAATAAGTTAGATAGACTTATGTGATCAGTAGTACGGTAGGCGTGCACTCTTGATGAGATGTGAGAATTCTAAAGAGAGTGTCGCGTACTAACATGGTGGTTATATTAGCCGGTAAGCATTTTAAATACTTGCTAAACTATTTTTAAAACTGTTTTACACTCGGGCTCTAACCCGTTTTCTGTCATTTCTCTCTCTTGTATATGTACGTATGTATTACAGGTGCCCAGCCACAGGCGCGTCTTGCATAGGTTCTTTGGATTGGACGTACTGCAGCTTAAGTGGAAGTTGCAGGCCCTTGCTTTAGACGACCTCTTCATTGATTCAGTTCTTACTTTAGTTCTTTATAGTTAGGGCATATGTCACCCGATTTCCTATTCCGTTTGGATTTGTCAGAGTTTTATGTTCATTTATATTTCCAGTATTCAGTACTCTTCAGGAGTTAACTCTCGTCAGGATGATTTCATTTATAGTTCTTAAACCTGGTTTGGTTTATTTAGATGGTTTAATTCTTGTGTCTTTATTACCATCCTTAGTATGTATGTGATTCTTAAACTGTCGTGTATTAATTGGTATTTAATAAAGTAAAAAATAGACTTTAAATTGTTTTGACACCTAGCTTAATTATTTAGGGTGTTCAAATTGGAAATATTTATTTGGTGATAGTGATGCTGAGAATGAACCAACCGTTCGCCTTGATTTTAATATAATAAATGACTGATCACCCGATATTTAATTAGGCGGGGTGTTACAATGGGCTAGCTAGCAATAGCTGCGTGGGTGTGTGTTTGTGTCACCAATAAGTGCAGCGCTGACAGAATACGGGTTCGCTGGCTATTGCGACATGTCGTGTGTGGAACCTCGTCAATAAGTTTAGGGCTAATGAAATTAGGTTGGTTGGCTATAACGAGGGGAATTGTATGTGGTGTAAAACTTTATACAGGCCCGAACAAGTGCGGGATCAATAGAAAACCAGTTGGCTATGACGGTACCGCTATAATAATAATTGGGTTAAGCGAATTAAATTAAATTGATAGCTTTATAATAATAATTCAATAATTAAATTATCGAAATGTAATAATTGGATTTGAACATTGGGTTATCCTAGTTATGTGGGTAGATAATGGTATTTTATTTTACTCGCATGTTAACATATATCTCTCGTTTAATTTAAAATACTCTATTGTGATGTTTATTATTATATAATGCTACTGTCTGGATTTACGGACCCTAATTGGGAGGGGTAACTAATATTTATATGCTGGGCTCTGACCCATTGCATTGACTAATATTTCAGGTATAGTGCTGGAGTAGCTGCACAAGAGTAATTTGAGATATACTTGGGAGTGCAGGTGGAGATTTATTTTACTTTCTTTAGTAGTTTAGTTTTACTTTTTACTCCGTTGCTTTTATTATGAGACTTCTATTTAAGGATTTGGTGGGCCAATCAGTTCCACAATTGTTTATGGTTTCAATCGGATATTTATAGTTGGATGATTTCATTTGAGTTTATATTCATTTGGAGTTGGATTTATATTGGAGATAGTCTGGTGATGGATTTTTGATATTACATGATTTATTATAATTGTTGGGTAAATCTGATTATCATATTGTGAAAAAATTCTTTTGAATTCACATGATGCTAACATTTCACGATTACCCGTTGTTTATTATGGATAAAAATGAGGGGAACAAATTGAGCGGGAGTTTATTTTTCTTTAAACTCATATACATCATGGATATTTCTTTTGTCTCATGTGCGTAGGTCATTCCGTCTTGATGATAAACCGATGTGTTTATCACGAGTTTTTAGGTGTTAAAACAAACATCTTTTCCAATTCGAGCATAAAACAATATCAAAGTAAATTAATAAAAGAATTTTTTAAATAAAAATGAGATAAAGTTTACACTTAGTCAACAAAAATATATCAGACCCGTCGCAATCAAATTGAGATAACAGGACAACAAACCTATATTTGATTCGCCAGAAAACTTAAATAAATCGATATTTTTTTCCTGGGCAGGATATGGTATGTTTTGGCCATGAAGACTCATATTGCCACCCTACATGTAATTAGGAATTTGCGTATAACCCTTAAAAATGAAAGAATGTCTCAAAACCTTACAATGTTAAGTCTCTAAGTAGAATTACTATTTAAACTTATACCACAAATATTGGTAATTCATAAATAAAAATTTCCATGACTTAATTCATGAAAATCCCTTAGATAATAGATAATATTGTAGACTTAAGTTAACAAATCTATTAACAAGTTAAACTTTAAGTTTTTTTATGCTAATTTTCTAATGATTAATCAGATATTTTTTTAGGAAAAAACTCTAAAATTTCAAATTTTGAACTCAAATATTTTTTGATTTATTATTTTTTAATATCTTCTATTTTTTATTTTTTAATATAACACAACAAAATACTCGAGTAACACCCCCCAAAAAAATTAATGTAATGTCCCGAATGTTTGAAATTAAGCTTAGGAGGTAAAAAAAAGAAATGTGGACCTTGGATGTTTTCATCATATCACGTGACAACAAATAATTTTGAATACATGTAGAACTATTTCACAAGTAGGTACATGATAACTTTGTGGTTAAATCAAACATCTTTTCCAATTATAGGGCAAAATAATTTGAAAGTAAATAACTAAAGAAATATTTAAAATAAAACGAGAGACAAAAGATACACTTTGGGTCCATTTGATTAGAGTTAATTTGTTTCCCATTAACTTTGTGATGCTTTAATTCAAATACATTCTATGAAAACAATATAAAAATGCTTCATAGTTTTCTCATTTTCATGAAAAATATTTCTTACCCACCCCCATGGAATTGATTTCCCTAAAAAACTCAAAAATTAAGACCAAACTAATCCTATCTTTTTTTCGCTTAAGTTCCAACTTCCCATACAAATGAATTATTTATTAATCATTTTTAACTTTATAATTAAATACACCCTTAGGTTTAGTGGTTAGAATTTTTCAAACTTTCTATGAAAACAGTAATAATAACTCTAATACGTTAAAAATTTAAAACACCTTATTCAAAGGGCTCGTTGTTATAATTTAAGCCGTTTTTGACTTTTGGTAGGATACATAACCCTTAAACTTAATCTAACTTACCCTTTTGGGAAGTGCACCCATACACAAGGCACATGATACACCACGACATTGTATGATAAGCTCTCGCGCATATACTTATTTGAAATTTAAAGTTTTCAATGGCATTTAACACCTATTGGTACTTTCCACCCCTTGGCCTATGTATCGATGTTATTTGTTGGATTGAAACCAATTGTAGTGTTTAGATTTTATAGAAATATAAAGTATAATTTGGGGAAAATGTAGTTTTAAAATTAGGCAACTTCTTCCACCAAATTTTTATATTTTTCTGTTGATTGGGGGGGGGGGGGGGGGGGGGGTCTTTTAAAAAAAATGAATAAGGAGGTCATGGTTAAAATATGATTTTTTTCTGATGACAATTCTTTTTGTGCAACTTATATAAACCAAACACTAAAGGTCGTAGAAGGTGTTAATCTTCTTGGTTACGAACAAATTCAAAAATTCACCGATAATGATTGTAGTGTGTAGAAAATGTGAATGATTTCAAATTTTCCTACTCAAAAGGTTATTATCTTAAAAATTTGGGGTCTTTTAAAAAAAATGAATAAGGAGGTCATGGTTAAAATATGATTTTTTTTCTGATGACAAATCTTTTTGTGCAACTTATATAAACCAATCACTAAAAGTCCTAGAAGGTGTTAATCTTCCTGGTTACGAACAAATTCAAAAATTCACCGATGATGATTGTAGTGTGTAGAAAATGCGAATGATTTCAAATTTTCCTACTCAAAAGGTTATTATCTTACAAATTTGCCTTGGAAAAAATTCATTTCTCGAACTTTTATTTTCTTACCTCGTCCTAAAAGAAAAAAAAATTCATGACAAATATTCATTGTTTAACTCTAAATAAACTCATTTTTCAATCTTTTTACACAACTATAGTAAAAACACAAAATAGAAAATATTAATCACTAAATCTCCCATGGAAAATATTGAGTTATTAATTTGATATTTTTCATATTTTACAGCAATCACATCCTTTGATGAAAAGGGTATTTTTACGGCAAAAGAAAAAAAGCATGGAAAGGACTTCAAAAATGAGTCATTATATTTGAACTTATGAAATTTCAATTTATAACCTTACTAGGTATAACCTGTATCGATGGCACAGTTTTAGATTATTTGTAGAATATTTGCCTCTTGAATAATAATACGACAAATCTACAACATTCCATTTTCCAATCACGCTGACAATGCACGTGATATTAATAAAAAAAATTCTTGTAATTACACTTACGGTAAATTATCCTTTTTACTCCTCCAAATGATTTGTCTATTAATGTTTCTACTGCTTATATATATCACGTGAAGAGAAATTGAAAAAATTCAATGGTCTTGGTTTTAAAATATAGCAACCAAAGATGAAATTTTATTTAACCACCATAAATATTGCAAAGTTCATTAATGAGGACGCTCATGTGATAAATGATAACGAAACGGATAAGACAACTTTGGTTACCGTAGAAGCATGGAAACATCACGATTTTATTTTAAAAAACTATATCCTTCGTGGATGGAAAATACATTATATAATGTTTATAGACCAGTCCAGAGCACTAAGTTTCTATAGGAGTCTTTGAATAAAAAGTATAAAATAGAGGATACCTGCATGAAGAAATTCGTTGACGGTAGATTTCTAATTTAATTAATTTAAAAGGTCATTTAATCTGGAGCGTTCTTGTCAAAGGGTCCAATGTGTATCGTTTAACCTGTTTTGAACAACCACATTTTCCTATAAAAAGAAACTCTTTCAAGCCTATACATACAAGATCTTATGCCTAGTTTTCCCTACCGTAAAAATTCTTTCTTTTCCAACCTTTGTCTTCCTTAAAATTAAAGAGTATTTCACCATCATTGTCTCATGGAACAACAACATCACAATGCTTCATGTGGTTATTGAAGACCATTTTATCCTGAAAGACATCCAATGTTCCTATTGTAAGCACCGTAGAAGGGGTAAATTTTATCTTAAGGGGAGAGTGTTTAGTGATTGACTTGGTCTTAATCTGGTAAGTGATTGGATAAATCATGAACTATAAGTTCTACTTTCTTTTTAGTTTCTGAAAAGCATAATGTTTTCGTAATTTCGTTATGCAATTATTGCTTTGACATTTATTTAGTATATTTGAGATTATCTTTTATCTTTTATATATTATAAAATGCTATACAAGCAATTAATATTGCTAATCAACTAGTATAGCCACGTGGACAAAGAAGTTTAACCCAATTTTTCTGTTTTACTCCCAACTCTCCAACAAAATTAGAACTCTTCCCCTCCCTTCTAAAACACGACTATTCCCGTCCCCCTAAAAAATGTCTCTTTATCTCCCTCCCTAGGATATGAAAACCCATAACATCATCTCACCACCTCAAACAACCCTATCCTTCTAATACTTCGTATGGGTCTTAGCATGCTCCGACACAAAGTAATTTTTCAAGTGCGTGTTTCGGACCAGAGTGGTAACACCAAGCTAGCAGAAATAGAAGACTACTACCATCACAACTCTGGCCTTGGACTGCTTCTTCCTCATCTGTTGCTGCCGATCTCTACCCTCTCAGTATGGGTAGTTAACTGGGTAATCAATAATTGGGAGTATTTGGGATTCTCTTTTATGGTTTATTTGAATTAAAATTATTTGATGGAGGAAATTTGGTTTGTTAATTTATTTTTTCTTCTTCTCCTTTTTATCATATATATACAGGATTTTAATTCATTTTATATGCATTTACTGTAGATTAATTTTTACACAATGGATGCTTTGCCATTTTTTTGTGTTGGCCGAAGGTGAGGGTTGCCTAGTAAGGTGGGTTGGACAGGTGGGTATAAAGGTGGATGCGGGGTTGTTCGGTTTAGAGTTTTTAGGCAGGGTGGCTAGTGGGTTTTTGTTCAGTGGGTAATGTTCGACGGATTTGGGAGGGCAGAAATGGGTTGAGGTGGTCTAAGTAGAAGGCTGGTAGGGAGTTGGAGCGGTGATGGGGCTGCCAAGGGCCATCTCCAGTGGGTTAGTCCGGGTAGAGAGGATAAGGGTGTGGTCGGAGTTTGGTGGGTGAACGGGGTTCGTTTGTAGCTGTCGGCGATTTTTGTTTATATTATTTTTCATAATTTTTTATGTCAAATGTGGAACTTAGCTTTTGTAACAAAAGCTATTTTGTACTATGTTCGCCGGTTCATTTCCTTTGGGAAAAAAATGAAGCTATTTTGTACTCTGTTCGCACATGGCTATAGTTGATTTGGTGGGTTTGATCGCAGTGGGTTCTTGGTTCAGGTTAACGCAGTGGATTGGTGTGGTGGGTATGGGTTTGACATGGGTGTGTTCACGGATTGCAGTTCGCGGGTTAAGAAGTGGGATTGCCGGGAGTTGCTGGTTGGTAAGGCAGCGGGTCGAAGGTTCGAAAGTATGAGTTTCGAACTGGATAATGTGTCAAAGTAAGCAGCGACTTCGTTTTTTTTTTTCGGGTTGTTGGATCGAAATAGGTGTTGAAATTGGGTTGTGTTGGATTGGAATTGGAGGTCGTGGATTAATGGGGCTAGGAGAGAGATTTGAGGAAGAAGATGGGTAAGGTTTTGCTTGGGTGTAGTGAAGTGCATGTTAGGCAATGTGTGTGTGTTTTGTTTGTACCAATAATAAAATAAAGAGTTATTCACGATGTACCGTCTGGCGACCGCATTTGGCATTTTTTTTAAAGTTTCTTAATATTTTGTTTTTAATAATTGACATATATATAAAAAAAATCCTATTAATATAAAAAAGGTTTTTTTCTTATTAAAATTAAACCGCTTTTTTTTATTCAAATTAAAAAATATATATTTTTTCATAAATAAAAAAAACTATATTTATTAATAAAAAAAAAGCTATAAATAGTTTTTTTAATTAAAAATAACATTTAAAAAATATTTTTTAATTTTAAGAAAAAAAACATGTTTAATTTTATGTCGTAGATTCTCGATTAATTAATGTCGCTAGCGCAGATCCACATTCAACAAATGATGTGGGTCCGAAAATGTGAGTCCGCTCTAGCGACACTAATTAATCATGATATTTTATAAATAAAATATCGCAATTAATTAGTGTGCGTGTGTTAGCAGGTTGGGGATAAGGGATAATCATGTGGGTGCACCTGGTGTGTAGTGTATGGGGTGAGGCAAGGGTTAGCTACGTTAAAAAAAATCAGAAACAAAAATCTATTTTGCCTGAATACCATCATATAGAAGTTCTTGTCGAGGTTGGTAAGTATATAATTTCCTTTTTATGGGAATTTAGCACTATTCCCCCCCCCCCCCCCCCTCTAATTTGTTATTTCTTTTTAGCATATGATGTCATAAGTTTGGATTACATGCTGGCTTTAATAACCTGGATATGCTCATGTATAGTTGGATCCTGCTATAATTCCTATTTGTTTAAGATAATCTTAGCTCTTAAATTGTTTTATATGTTTCCGATTGGCACTTATAAATTCTTCTATACTTTTACCAAAAATAAACAAATTCTTCTATATGTATGTATTGGCCATATCATTATTCATTCTATATGAAATCTTTTGCCCCCAAAGAGGCCTTGAAGCAATTCACTAGAAAGTCGTTATCTTACCATTTTCTTTTTCCATGAACAAAGTAATTATTTTGGCACGGTCTAAGTGTTTGTGGGACATCTAAATGGCTGGTAACCAAATCTTATCAGTAACAATCAAAAGATAACTTTTGTATTTGGCATTGTGAACCTACACCACTTTTATTAAGTGTTCTGAAGTCTATTATTTGAACATTTAAACTTTTTACGCCTCTTTCCGTTAAATATCTGGAAAAAAAAAGAAATGGAATGGTCATTGATGGCTTTCAGGCCATGCAAATAAATCGGCAAACTGATATAGCCCTACAAAATTGTCATTTTTTTACTTTTTTTTTGCAAGAAATTTTTTGTTTGAAGTTCTAAAATGACTACAATGACCCTTAACATTCAAAGATCACCAAAATAATCAAAATAAAAAAAAAAAAAAAAAAATTGATCACTCCATAAATTTATTTGCACCTCAGAAAAAATGAAATTTCACTGCTTAAATTTCCCGAACTTTATTATGAACATCGCATTCAACAAAATAAGCAAAAAAAAAAAAAATTTACCAAAACCCCCCAAGAATATGGACAGAAAAAATATTAATGACTCCAATAATTATTAAAAGGCATTCTCGAGGGAAGTTTCCCAAAGCCAATAATTTTGAAAGTGAAGTTATTCCTAGCACAACTTTAATTGGACTAAAGGTACACATTTTTTTTTTTTATTGAATGTTACTCTGCCATTCTTCCTTATTTAATTTATTTTTCGAAAAACATATATATTTTTAATCACGTGTACGGAATCTTCTCATCGTGCATCGCACGAGTTTACAACTAGTTTACATATAAAATGAACAACGTTCTTTCCTCTTGTAACCTCTTACCCATCGCTACCTTCCAAATCTTTATGAATTGATTTAACAAGGCCGTAGTTTGAAATTTTAAAATTGAATCTCAACTCGGTACTTGATTTTACAAAGAAAAACTCAAAAACTACAACCTCTAGTTTCAAAATGAAAGTGAGAGTAAGAAGTAGAAATCTTACCATGACATAACGCAATAATGTGAGTCAATAAATTATAACATCTGTATATAGTGAGTGCAAACCTATCATTCCTAAATCAACAAAAACACTCACAAATCAACCCACTGAGAAACACCACAAATTTAATAGATCATTTCAGTAAGATCTTATAGATTAGTTTAACAAAAGACGGGGAAAGAATGACGAGTTAATGGATCTTACCTATGTTTTATAAAATAAAAAAATTATGTAAGTTACCATAAAACTACGTAAGTTACCATCAAAACATCACAATCAATGAAACATATTAAAAGATGTCAAAATTCCATTAAGGGGGAAAAATAAATCAGAACATGAGGACTCATAGTTAATACAAATAAAACATATATTTCTTATTTTGACAAAGGGATAGTATCTGGTGGTTTCCATTATACATGAATTAAAATTCAAACAAACCATATGTCAAATTCACATAAGTATGCCACCTAATAGAAAATTATAACAAGGAAAGTAAAAGAAAAATTTATTTTACATGCATAAAATTGAGAGGATAGTAAATAAACACTCTAATGAAATTAACCATATGGTTAAAATACCATAGACCCCGCTGTAGAGCCAGATCAGAAAAAAAATCTAAATGAGGGAGATAGAGAAGTACCAGCGAGATTTCTTATGTTAAATGGTGTCCAAAGTCTACAGAAAGAGTGAGAAAATAAATGAGGATCCTGTTGAAACTGTGAGTCTGGATGAGGTTAGTAGCTATGAGTAAGAGGGTGCACTTTGGGCATTCCACCGCCTACATTACGATAGTGGCAACCTCCACAACATTAATCGTACCTTGGATCGGAGTTAGCTGGGGCTCGGGATGGGCATCCTTAGGAGCTCGATGTGCACGTCCAGGGGCATTTTTATTGAGAGATAAGATTTATAAGTCCACAATACATATCTCAAATAGCTTAAGACGTAAGATCCGTAATTAATGAACACAACGGTCCTAAATATAGGGCTCTATATCAAAGAAAGATACGTTGGAAACATAACAAACCTCACAGATCCTAAGTACTCTGGAACCTTATGCTCTGATACCACCTGTGACACCCCGCCTAATTAAATATAGGGTGATTAGTCCTTTATTAAATTAAATGAAAATATCCAGTTGGTTCAGAATATGCATCACTGTCGAAAACTTATTACTAACACTAACCACTGAATATTTAAAAAGGTTGATGTCAAAATCTTATCTTTTAATTAACATAAAATCAAATTAAGAAATTATGAAACATACACCATTCAAACTAATCTCATATGAAATAAAATGACTATAATAATAAATGTGACTGGAGTAAACACTTCCAGCCTCAATACAAAATACAATAATCCAACAAATAAACCAACATCTGAAAGGAGTAAATAAATAATTCCACAATCTCTAACTATCTGAATAAGTAAAGGGGGCGACATGCCATAACTGAAGTAAATAACTCAAGATAAAGAAATGAAATTCATGGAACTACCAAGTCCTGTAGCTTTATCTCTCTCCACGAGTTCCATTGTTGCTGAGATTCAGAGCTTCCCTTTGCCTTCTAGCATCCTCTCCCTTTACTCACGGTTAGTCAAGCATCACTTCCACCATTCTTTTCCATTTTCAGCCCTTATTTTTCATTTATGCATTTTCCTGTGAGGTTTTGTGTTTTTTGGCGAGAGTTTCCACCTATATTGTTGGTCGTGAGGCTAGGTGTGTAGTGGTTTGAGTGGATTTGGGATAGTCATAGGTAGCTCCGAGGTTGCCTTGGTCTAAAAAATCCCTTATTTGGGTTTCCGGTGAACCTCCGGTCACCTTCTTCGATGACCTTGTTCTTAACTGTTCATGATGTTCTTCATTTGAAAACCTTCCAAATTCCAAGTTTGAGACTTAATTTAGATTGTATAAGTTGTTTGCCTATTTGTGGTTTTGAGTCAAGTGTTGCGTCGTCTTCCTTATGCTCAGACTTTATACCAACTCATAAAAGATTTCCCTTCCCTTCGCGAGAAGACCTTTGAAAAAATTAGGCAAATGGATCCAGCCCAAGAGGAAGCTCATAGGGCTGAGGCCTTCCCTCTCAGACCCATTTATCATCCACCTTTGAAGATTATCGACCCTGAGCCAGTTGAGCCTGCTGAGCCAGCATAGGTTCCTTTAGAACCAACACCGATGTTGGAGTCTGAGTCATCCTCCTCAGACCCCATGTCTGTGGACTCTTTTCAAGAGGCCATGGATTACTCTATCAGGTAGGATGAGGTCCCTGAGGAGGCCAAGGTTTCGATCCGTGCCTCGTCTCACTAGGGTGCTAGCACCTCGCAACATTCTTCTGATGTTGAAGTTATAGGGTCAAGTGTGGCCATTACCCCATCCATTGATGCAATTCTTCTGACGGTCGCTACCTCTACTGAGTTTTCTCAGAGGTTTCCCGATGGTGTTCCCGCCTTGTTGACGCGACTAAGAATGTGTCTTCAGAAGTGCGTTCACTCTAGGCTCAAGGGCAAGCCTGTCGCGTTAGTAATAAACCCGGTAAGTCGGGTATCAATCCTCAGGGAAATAGGACAACGAAGTTGTGACGACGGGAAAAGACGAAGGAATCTTAACTTTGGCTCTAAAAAGAAAAAAAGAAAAATGATTTAGTTTTGGGAATGATTAAACTAGGTGTAAATATGAAATTATGAAAAGGTGCAATTATATTAAATTACCTAGAATGCTAATGAAAACTGGTTCAAAACTTTAAACTATGTATGCGAAAAACAGGACGGGAATACAATCCCCCGACCCTAGTGTATTGCAGATATAATACTAATCGTAAATTTAAATGATTAATTTGACCCAGAATTTAGTACTCCCAATCATTACATATACGAGGTTCAAGCCCGCGTCATACTTAATCTGAGGATGAGTAAATTGATATCGCGATAGTGACACTTGAATTGCATTCTAAATTATCCCGGTGACCCAGAGGCAAACGAGATATAAAGATCTACAATTATTGTGTTCCTACGCAATACGGTCGTAATCAATCAATAAATTTAGAGGATTAATGTTATACACATGCAATTAACACATCAGGCTGGGTTCATATATCCCGGCCTTAGAAAATCTAGCCTATCATGCTAAAAGTGATGAAAAGAATATTTGATTTGCAGAAAAACATGATTAAACTATGGAAAATTGGTAGAATGATGTAAAACATAATTAAACAGATGAAATTACTTACTAATCTTACCAAAGCACTCAAATTATTAGCTAGAATTACTGGAAATTACTAAAATCTGATCAAAGCTTCAATCTTGGAATTAAAAGAAAAAACTGTATCTAAACTAGGGTTTCTGAAAGAGAATGGAAAAATTAACTAAAATTCTTCGTCATTCTCCGTACAAATAATGATAATAAAATGGTTTTTATACCCTACGACAAATCAAGAGTTTCAGCTGCACTAGGACTCTTTTTAGTAGAAGATAAGATTTGGAAATCTCGATGGTCGGACCGGTTCGGTCCTTAGGCGGACCGATCTGCCTCCCAAGTGGATCGATTCTTTTTATTTCCTGGCGGACCGGTCTGGGGCGAACCGGTTCTTTTATTTTTCACCCTTCTTCGGTTTGCTTTCAATCCGGGGTCTTCTGGAGGTTTTCATAGCGGACCGGTCTGGGGTAGGGGCGAACCGGTCTGCCTGTTTGACTTTTTTCCTGATCTTTGACTGCTCATATCTTTTGTTCCGGGACTCCGATTGAGGTTATGTTTCTTCCTATGTGCTCATGAATGAGATATCTTCAACTTCTCTTTAGGTACTTCATCCGAATTTTGGATAAAAATTACGCTTTTGCTCTTTTGACTTTCCTTCTAGTCTTTCTTTATTCTTACGGTCTCCCTCTTTCGTTTCTTGACATCAAATACCTGCAAAGCTCATACGAAATACCAGAAACTCGGTGTAATCGTTAGGATAAGTCAGTAGCAAGATTATGAGATAAAGTCAACTCGATTACGTTGTTCGAGGTGCTAAAAGTAACTAAATTAAGGGATGAATTAGGAAAAATTTGTGCCTAATCAAACCCCCTAACTTAGAACTTTGCGCGTCCCGAGAAATGTAAAAGAATCCTAGCACGACATAACTCTTGAAAAACATTTTATTAGGATATAATACCTTTTTTGCGGGCAAGCGATTGCATTTAGCATATGCAATAAGCCTTTAACCCCTAGGTTACCCTAGTAGGACGAGGTGTGTCTCGTGAGGGTTTACAGTGAATATAACCATAAAATTCGACTCAAAGAAAATTCAAAATACGCAAAAATTGTGTAATTCAAACTTTTCCAGAAAATAGTCATCATCAAGTCATGTTCAATAGTTTCAAATCATAGTGCGTGTGTTCGAAGCCGGAAATATAACCGCCAATTTCCACCGATTGATCATTACGTTGCTAACCCGAAAATTCGTTTTGATTTCAAATTATCACGGAATGCTCTCTCAAACGAATCACTCGGAATGTGGCTATTCTCTCGGTATGCGTGATATAAAGAGAAAATGTAATGGACACAAACTCATGCATACAAGTAGAAAGACAAAGATTTCATAGTGATAGGATCTCGTCAATGGATTATGGTTTTAAAAATGAGAACATTGCCTCTTTTTCGCACATTTAATCTCTTATATTATCTTTTGGTGTATTATCTCTCCATGCGGTAATCGATTTCGCAATTTGGACTCGGTTAGGACTTTTTCGGGTTTTAAGGTGTTTTGGGGTAAAATGAAAAAGGTAGGGAAGGTTGGAATTGGAAAAGTCATTTATGATGTCCATTTGTGCTTTTTTCGGGCTATTGCTCATTTTTTCTTCTTTTTCTATTTTTCACTTCTTTTCTTTTCTCATTATTTTTGTTGAGCATATCTATTTTTTTCTTGCCCCTTTTTATGCACTTTTTGGACTAAATTCTGAATTTTTCCATTTTTCGCAATTCCGGGCTATTTGGGTTTTTCGGATTTTCAAACGAAAGGGAACATTTATTCAGCTCAATTTGGGTTGCAAAAAGGGGTAATTTTTCGCTACTTTTTCTGGTCAATATTTTTGGGTGACAAACGAGGGCCTACTTTATTGTCCAAAATGCCAATTGCATTACCATATGCGTTTCGAGATGAATTTAAGTTTAGAGATCATTTTTGGCACGTTTTTCAAAGCAATATCACCCACGTTTTTCATAACCGATCAAAATAAAAGGGTTGAAATCCTTGACGACTTTTTAGGCGCTGAAAAGAACTTTGAGTTAACAATGAACTCGTATTGATTTAAAAACTCGCAAAAAGTGATAGGCTGAATCTCACCGGGTTTGTTAATCTCCACACTTATTCGTTAAGTCGTCAATTTTCGCTCAATTTCCATCTTTAGTCAATTTCGGCTTTGTGTATGTTGAATTTTACAACTCGAGACTTTAAACCGACTTTTAATGATATTTTTGAAAAATTTGAATTCCAATTTTTATTTATTTTGAACAAAAATATTTGTGGGTTTTTCAAAATTTTATGATTTCTTTTTTTGGAAATTTCTGGGCATTTTTGAAAATTTGTGATGTTTTAGAAATACGCACTTGTGACCCCCCTAACTTAGACTTTTGCATTGTCCTCAAGGTAAAAGGACTAAAATCTAAACAAGGCAAAATAATAAGTGCAATAAATAAAATAAACAAATGGAGAAAAATGCAGATTTTATAACAAACAAGACTGTGATACAATTATAAGGAAAAACATTCAAACATGTGAACAGGGAAAAACAAGTAAAAACTGCAGAACCACATCAAGCTTCACTGGGGTGGGGGATGGGAAGAACCGGGCGCATCGGGGCCATAGGGGTTAAAATAATAGGGTGGCAGTGGCTCATTAGGATACCCTTGGCGGCGATCTATGTCTGCATGGAAATGGAGTATCAAGTTCGTATCGTGACGGTAATCGGTCAAAAATTTTTCAAAGTTCGTCTCGAGTGCCGCCATTCGGTTGGAGAGGTCGGTTACCGCCCACTCAAAATTTGGGTCGTCCTCCTCGTCCGCCGACTCTTCATCCGGACCAACATCCCCCATTTCGACATCCTCACCGGCTGCCTCTGCCTCCTCGTCGCTCTCGCTCGAGGCAGCTTCTTCTTCACTATCACCTCATCGTCGTGCCCGTAGGACAGCTAGATGTTTGGTGCTCTTAGTGCGGGTCCCTTGTCCGAAAGGACCGGGAATGCGAGTATGATCGAGCGGCGCCGCTATGCCAGCATCCTTGAGAATAGAAGTGATCAAACGGGCATAGGGTAATGGGGTAGCACCTTTCTCATCCAAGGACGCGTTGATGATGTCGGCGTATAAAGTCCGGGCCAGGTGGATGGAAGTGTGTGGGTCAAAAAGATGGTAGGTCAAAGTGGCCTGCCGGGGCCATATGGCGGAATCGTTGGACGTTTACAATATGTTGGCGCACACAATCTGAAAAGTGAGGCGCGCCTTCTCGTTAGGGTGTCCAACGACGACGGTTTGCCCCGTCCAAGCCACATCCGGTGCAATGCGGGCCATGATAACTTCCTTGGCGACCGGGGGGACGTTTTGTAGATAGGTAAATTTAGGAACGTTTGGAACATCGTACTCGACCAACTTGGCCGAGAGAAGAGCCAAAGAAAATGGGATGACATTTCCATCCACGTAAGCTTGGGCCTCGAATTGGCCCGTCCGAACTAGGGTGCCATAAAAAGATCGGACTTCGGTTGCCCAAACGACTTCATAGGGTTCGTTGAGGAATCGGTACCATCCCCTTGCCATGAATAGGGCGGTGATGGAGTTGGGCAGCCCGATCCATTGGATTACGCTCTCCATATGGATTTTGCGGTCCAAACTGAAAAACGATGGGACCATCGCTCCTCTTGGCGGGAACGGAATTCTCCCTGGCCGGAGGGGTGGATGTCGGTGGAGTCATACTTGGTGGGGGTAGCACGTTGGGCCATGAGAACAAGAGAGATTTCTACTTGGAAAAGTAGGGAGGGAGAAGAGAGGATTTTGGTTGAAGGTGTGAAGAGAAGGGGGGTGTGGGTGTGTATTTATAGGTGAAGGGGTGAGTGTAGGGGTTGGAATTTGAGGGAAAGGGTTTGGAGGGAAAAAGGGGGTGAATTTGGGAGGGAAATGGAAGGGTTGGGATTTGGGAAGACGAATTGGAGGGAATGAATGGGATTGGGGAGAAGGGGGTGAATCTAGGGAAGGGAAAAAAACAGACCTGCAGAAGGCGGATTGGTCCGCCTGGGGATCGGACCGATCCGACCTTTTTAAATTTAGGCAAATCCGACTAGCGAACTGATCCGCCCTGAAATTAAAGGAACCGGTCCGGGGCGGACCGATCCGCCCTTAAAATAAAGGAACCGGTCCGGCCCAGGGTTTTTGGGCTGGATTTTTCCCCTAACTTGTTTTCGAACGCTCTTCTTCGAAAATTTTCACGTTCACAACATACTCCCGATCAATTTTGGTCCAAAACCTCTCGATACCAATGGTCAATGCGATTTCACTCAATTTCCCAAAAATGTGAATGCTCTTTTCCGCATGTACCCTAATCCTAATGATGCTCACTACACACACGACTCTCTACACACACGACTCCCACCCCATACGCGTCGGGGGTGCGACGACCTCGCTGTAATAGCTCACTCAACCCCGTAAACGGGGTCTGACAACTAAATGGTGTCAACTTCTTTCGCACACGCCTCTAGATATGTCTTTAGGCGTTGTCCATTCACTTTGAATGAATTTCCCACTTTTAAATCGTCTAGTTCAACATCTACATGAGGGAAAACATTCTTCACAACGAATGGGCCAAACCATCGTGACCGCAACTTCCCCGAAAAGAGATGAAGCCGAGAGTTATAAAGAAGAACTTTTTATATGGGATGAAACTCTTTCCGTCGAATGATGTTATCGTGTGTGAGTTTCATCCTTTCTTTGGAAATTTTAGCGTTCTCATACGCATCATTGCATAGTTCTTCTAACTCATTCAATTGAAGCTTGCGGGCTTTACCGGCCTTATCCATGGCATAATTCAATTGCTTAATCGCCCAATACGCCTTGTGCTCTAATTCAACGGGAAGATGGTAATGTTTTCCATACACAAAGCAAAAAGGGGACATGCCGAGATGATTTTTATATGAGGTGCAATAGGCCCATAGCGAATCGTTCAATCTAAGTGGCCAATCTTTTCGGGTAGGATTGACGGTCTTTTCAAGAATGTTCTTGATTTCCCGATTTGCTAGTTCGGCATGCCCATTCGTTTGTGGGTGATAAGTCGTTCCAACCTTGTGAACGACACCATACTTTCTCATGATCTTCGCGAATGGCCTATTGCAAACGTGCATGCCATTATCACTGATTATTACTTTCGGAGCACCGAAGCGGGAAAGTATGTGTTCTTGCAGGAATTTTATCACCACTTTGTTGTCATTTGTCTTGGTAGCTATAGCTTTCACCCATTTAGAAATGTAATCTACCGCGACAAGGATGTATAGGAAACCAAAGGACGGGGGGAAGGTACCCATGAAGTCAATACCCCAACAGTCGAAGATCTCAATGATGAGTATGGGGGTAAGAGGCATCATGTCTCGTCGGGTAATGGCTCCCATCCGTTGGCACCTATTCAATATTTGCAATCATCGTTCACATCCCGAAATATTATGGGCCAATAGAGGCCGCAGTGCAGAATTTTAGCGGCCGTCTTTTTCGTCGAAAAGTGGCATCCACAAGCTTTCGAATGACAAAATTGGATGACTTTTGGGATCTCGTCATCCGGTACACATCGTCGGATGATTTGGTCGGCGCAATATTTAAAAAGGAATGGATCGTCATAGAAAAATATGCGTGACCAAGTAAGAAACCTCTTCTTATCTTGCGGTGTCCAGTCGGGAGGGACAGCTCCCGTGATAAAGGTAGTTCACTATATCCGCAAACCAGGGAAAATGAGAGGTAGCAAAAAGTTGCTCATCCGAAAAGTATTCGTCTATGGGTATGGGATCACTAGGTACGTTGGACGAAAGCCGTGATAAGTGGTCGGCAACGACGCTTTCTACCCCTTTCTTATCTTTAATGGAGAGATTGAACTCTTGTAGGAGTAGGATCCACCTTATGAGGCGGGACTTTGAATCTTTCTTTGCAAGTAGGTATTTTAAAGCCGCGTGGTCGGTGAAGCAAGTAATGGGAGAACCGATGAGATATGACCAGAATTTATCAAGGGCAAAGACTACCGCTAGCAACTTTTTCTCCGTGGTAGAGTAGTTGAGTTGTGGTCCGGTAAGAGTCTGGCTAGCGTAGTAGATGACATGAGCCTTCTTATCTTTTCTTTGGCCCAAAACAACCCCTATCGCATAATCTCTAGCATTACACATAAGTTCGAATGGCAAAGACCAATCCGTAACTTGCATGATGGGAGCGAACACAAGCATGGTTTTTAGTTTTTCAAAAGAGTTTTGGCATGCTTCTGTCCACTCTAATGGGGTGTCCTTCATGAGTAGGTTATTTAAGGGTCTAGCGATGGTGCTAAAGTCCTTAATGAACCTTCGATAAAACCCCGCGTAGCCCAAGAAAGAGCGCACGTCCTTAAGCGATTTTGGTGGGGGAAGATCAGCTATGACATCTATTTTTGACCTATTAACTTCTATCCCCTTGGATGATACTATGTGGCCAAGAACTATTCCCTCGCTGACCATGAAATGGCATTTCTCCCAATTCAGCACTAAGTTCTTTTCCACACACCGGTCAAGTACTTTTTCCAGTTTCTCTAGACAATGATCGAAAGAGGTGCCAAAAACACTGAAATCGTCCATGAACACTTCGAGTCCTCTCTTGACCATGTCGCTAAATAAGCTCAACATGCACCTTTGGAAGGTCGCGGGCGCATTACACAAGCCGAATGGCATATGTTTGTAGGCAAACGTACCAAAAGGGCAAGTGAAGGTTGTTTTCTCCTGGTCAGTAAGGGTGGCCCGCTACTCTCTCAAGCATTTTATCAATAAATGGTAAGGGGGAATGGTCTTTCCTAGTTACCGCATTGAGTTTTCAATAATCAATGCAAACGCGCCACCCGGTGGTGGTACATTGGGGAACTAGCTCTCCCTTAGCATTCTCAATCACTGTCATGCCCGACTTCTTCGGGACGACTTGAATGGGGCTCACCCACTTGCTATTCGAGATTGGGTAGATAATCCCGGCATCCAATAACTTGATAATCTCGATTCTCACTACTTCTTTCATGTTGGGATTAAGACTTCTCTGCATTTCTCTTGAGGGCTTGACATCCTCTTCGAGATGGATTTTGTGAGTGCAAATCAAAGGACTTATCCTCTTCAAATCAACAATGCACCAACCAAAAGAACTTTGGTGCTTCCTCAAAATTTTTAACAGTTTACCCTCCTGCTCGTCATCTAGGCTAGAGGAGACAACAACAGGAAATGTCTCATCCTCTCTTAGGTATGCATATTTAATATGGGAGGGGAGTTTCTTCAATTCGACGGTTGGAAATTTTTTGCTGGAGAGAACCATGCGCGTATCCTTCGGTGGTAAATCCTCGAATCTCGAAACCCAATTAACATCTCTCGTGTCCTCGTCCGACGCTCTCTCCTCGAGTAACTCTCTCAACTCCCTAACCTCCCTCTCGAAGTTGGTGTACGTCCCCTCACTCTCATGGCTCGACACTAGATAGGACCCTAAGGCGTCTCCACAATAGTTCTCCTCAAAGTAATCCTCTACTATCTCATCTATGAAGCTCACCGCGTGAAGATCATCATCTTCCCCTGTATGTTGGGCTATGTGGAAGATGTTGGTTTCCAAGTTCATGTTCCCAAAGGTGAGTTGCATTCGCTCATTCCGAGTATTGATGATTGTGTTAGCTGTAGCTAGGAACGGGCGCCCAAGGATGATGGGAACGTGATTGCTCAAGTTAAAGGAGGGCTATGTGTCCCAAATGATAAAATCTACCGGGAAGTAGAATGTGTCAACTTGGATGATCACGTCCGCGATTATACCTCTTGGGATCTTCACAGTTCGATCCGCTAATTAGAGAGTGACCTTTGTGGGCTTGAGGTCGCCCAAGTCAAGTTGCCTATAGATGGAGTAAGGGAGGATATTGACACTTACTCCCAAGTCAAGTAAGGCCTTCTCGATTTTA
Source organism: Sambucus nigra (assembly GCA_949130495.1). Taxonomy (NCBI): domain Eukaryota; kingdom Viridiplantae; phylum Streptophyta; class Magnoliopsida; order Dipsacales; family Adoxaceae; genus Sambucus; species Sambucus nigra. Next base: position 86,753,519 of record OX422220.1, read on the forward strand.
TTTTCTCCAATGATGCAGGAAATGGTGGGTGCACCGGGATCTTTGAATTTAGGCGGGAGATCGTTTAGTAGAATGGAGCTCACGTTCTGGGCTAAAAAGACATTCTTCTTTACCTTCATCTTTCTTTTTACCATCAACAAGTCTTTGATGACTTTTCCATAAGCTGGAATTTGCTTAATGGCATCAAGGAAAGGTAAATTCAGCTTGACTTGTTTTAGCACTTCTAGCACGTCTTCACGTGAGTTTCCTTTATGAGAAGGAATCAACCTTTGAGGAAACGGTGCCGCGGAGGGTGGTTTCACAACTAGCTCGGGCTCACTAGCGTCTTCTTTGACACTCTCATTTAAGGGGACATCTTCGACCTCTTTCGTGCAGGGAAAAATCTCCTTATCTTTCGTTGTGTCATGTGGAGGAGGTGATAAATCAACGACTCTCCCACTACGAAGAGTGGTCACATCTTGACATTGCTCCTGATGTTCAGTAGAAGTGGAGCTAACACTAGTTTGACCTTGTAAAGGTCTTTGGCCTTGGGCAGGAAACTTGCCCTTCTCTTGGACACTCAACGAGGATTGGATCTTTGACAGACTTACATTTATGTCACCAATTAGACGATCATATTTAGCATTGGCTGCAGTCTGGCTTGTGAGAAATTGATTCATGGTGTCCTCGAGAGCTCTTCGCGATGGCGGGATATAAAATCCTTGAGGTGGTGGTGCTTGCACATGTCCTTTCATGTGTGGGGCTTATTGAAAGTGTTGTGGTGGAGGAGGGGCAACATGGGAAATAGGGTTCATCGCAGCATATTGTTGCCTGTAGCTAAAACCAGGATGGTTTTTCCATGAAGGGTTGTAAGAATTCCCGTGCAGTGCACCGAAATTACCCTTAAAACCTCCTATACCACGAAATTGCTCTTGAAGCATCACTTTGTAGGCGGGTATAGTCAGGCATTTCTCAGTTGAATGACCCGCCTCACAAATTGCACACACCTTTTCAACGGGGTTTGGTAGGGATCCAGTTGTTCCTTTTCCATATATCTCGCATAGGTATCGAAATCCTTTCTCAAAGGTATCCAATCGACTGTCCGTCATAGAATTCTTATCTACGTGAAATAGGTCGGACGCCGATGGAGTAGTGGTCACTTGACGATTTCGATTTTGACCATTAGGGTCAGATGTATCCAAGGATTGGGTAGTCTCGGCGACATACCTCAGGTGAAGCTCAGCATCGTGGGCATCTAAATCGATAAAGGGACCACTTACCATGATTTCAACAAGTTGCTTGGAGTTAAGATTCAACCCATTATAGAGAAAATAAATGATTTGCGCTGAATCAAATCCATGATCGGGGCATGAAGTAACTAACTCATTGAAACGCTCGTAACATCAATGAAATGGCTCATTTTCAGATTGTCTGAATGCTTGAATTTGAGCCTTTATGGAGATTGTTCGATGTGGTGGGAAGAATTTCTTGAGAAATATCGATTGCAACTCGTTCCAAGATGGAATCGAGCTGGGAGGTAAAGACCATAGCTAAGTCTTCGCTTTATCTTTGTGCAAGAAGGGGAAGAGTTTGAGACGGATCACCTCTTGTGTGCAAGTTTGATCATTGAGAGTATCGCACACATCCTCAAATTCCCTAATGTGGAGATATGGCTTTTCAGACTCCATACCATGGTAATAGGGTAACATCTGGATCATCCCATTTTTGAAATGGAATTACTCGGCATTATACGGGAGTATAATGCATCTCGGAGTGACAGTGCGCTCGGGATATAAGAATTCTACCCGCGGGCGGTATGGGGCCTCTTCCTCACTGGCAGGTGCATTACTATGTTGTGACATCTCTCTATCACTTAAAAACTCGGTGCTCTCACTTGGTGTGCTCGAAGTGTGCTCGGAGATGTGTCCTAAGAAGGAAAACAGAGTGTTATTGGAGATTGAGTGTGACGGTGTAGGAGGTGGGATCCAAAACTGTGGGGCATTTGGAGTGTGAGGGCTATCGGGGTTGTACCTAACTATTGGATTTTCGTGAATGTTGGTTGGAGTATTATGGGGTGTGGGAGTGAGTTCAGAATTTTTCATTAAAAGCTTATGAGAGATGGTGGTGAATATTTTTGTGCTTTTTAAATTTTTTTATGTTTTTGGATGTTTTTGAAATTTTTGGTCAAAGCTTTGGATTGACTCGATCTAATCCTAAGTCTACCTAGTTCCCCGACAACGACTCCAAAAACTTGACGCGACTAAGAATGTGTCTTCAAAATTGAGTTCACTCTAGGCTCAAGTGCAATCCTGTCACGTTAGTAATAAACCCGGTAAGTCGGGTAACGATCCTCAAGGAAATAGGACAACGAAGTTGTGACGACGGGAAAAGACGAAGGAATCTTAACTTTGACTCTAAAAAGATAAAGAGAAAAATGATTTGGTTTTGGGAATGATTAAAGTAGGTGCAAATATGAAATCATGAAAAGGTGCAATTATATTAAATTATCTAGAATGCTAATGAAAATTGGTTTAAAACTTTAAACTGTGTATGCTAAAAATAGGACGGGAATACAATCCCCGACCCTAGTGTATTGAAGATATAATACTAATCATAAATTTAAATGATTAATTTGACCCAGAATTTAGTACTCCTAAGCATTACGTATACAAGGTTCAAACTCGCGTCATACTTAATCCGAGGATGAGTAAATCAGTATCGCGATAGTGACACTCGAATTGCATTCTAAATAATCCCGGTTACCCAGAGGCAAACGAGATATAAAGATCTACAATTGTTGTGTTCCTACGCGATAGGGTCGTAATCAATCACTAAATTCATAGGATTAATGTTATACACATGCAATTAACACATCAGGTTGGGTTCATGTATCTCGGCCTTAGAAAATGTAGCCTATTATGCTAAAAGTGATGAAAACAGTATTTGATTTGCAAAAATACATGATTAAACTATGGAAAATTGGTCAAATGATGTAAAACATAATTAAACAGATGAAATTACTTACTAATCTTACCAAAGCAATCAAAGTATTAGCTTGAATTACTGGTAATTACTGAAATATGATCAAAGCTTCAATCTTGGAATTAAAAGAACAAACTGTATCTAAACTAGGGTTTCTGAAAGAGAATGGAAAAATTAACTAAAATTCTCCTTCATTATCCGTACAAATAATGATAATAAAATGGGTTTTTATATCCTACGACAAATCAAGAGTTTCAGCTGCACTAGGACTCTTTTTAGAAGAAGATACGATTTGGAAATCTCGATGGCCGGACCGGTCCGGGCCTTAGGCGGACTGGTCTGCCTCCCAAGCGAATCGATTCTTTTTATTTCCCGGAGGACCGGTCCGGGGTGGATAGGTTCTTTTATTTTTCACCCTTCTTCGATTTTCTTTCGATCCGAGGTCTTTTGGAGGTTTGCATAGCGGACCGGTCCGGGGTAGGGGCGGACCGGTCTGCCTGTTTGATTTTTTCCCTCATCTTTGACGGTTCATATTTGTTCTGGGACTCCGATTAAGGTGCCATTTCTTCCTATGTGCTCATGAATGAGATATCTTCAACTTCTATTTAGGTACTTCATCTGAATTTCGAGTAAAAATTACGCTTTTTCCCTTTTGACTTTCCTTCTTGTCTTTCTTTATTCTTCCGATCTCCTTCTTTCGTTTCTTGACATCAAATACCTGCAAAGCTCATACAAAATACTAGAAACTAGGTGTACTCATTAGGTAAGTCAGTAGCAAGATTATGAGATAAAGTCAACTCGATTACGTTGTTCGAGGTGCTAAAAGTAACTAAATTAAGGGATAAATTAGGAAGAATTTATGTCTAATAACCTGCTTAGGCTGATGTTGCTGGGGATGATGATGATGGTCGGGAGAGCGATATAGATACATCTGAGGCAGACGAGTTTGAGAGCTCCGTCAGTGAGTACGACCTTCTAGTCTTTAGGCACCTCTATTTGATAGACTCTTTCATTAACCTTAGGAGACATCTGAGGGGAGAGAGAGCCTTTGACGGCCGAGATGGAGAGATCTGCGTCTATGAGAAGATGTTCACGAAATTCTATGCTTAAATTTCATATGAAGTCGTGTTACCCGGACCTTGCTTATACCCTAATGATCCTTCCCAAGTCCCATTATGATATTTAAATTATGTCCAAGGGTCCTTACACATTGGGATCGAATTAACATTAAAAGGGAAAGAAGTTTCAACTTCCAGGTGGAGTTGATCGATCGATGAAAAGGGTCGATCGATCGACATTCTTGAGTCGATCGATCGATCGAGCAGTTATTGATCTAGTTTTTGCAATTTTTTACCTATGGGTTTCATCAACTTAAATCTTCAAAACATCTATTAATTCATCCCAAACTCCCAAACAATCAAACCAAAAGTTGTATTATCCTACATACATGATTTCTAACGTAAAACATATACAAATTCATCAAGACCATTAATTAAAGGGGTTAATTCAAGCTAATTCATCAAGAATCCTATTTTTATCATCGTCGTCATTATCTTCCTAATTATTTTATAATTCAACCTCTACTTGACATCAATTTCGCAGTTAATCGTCTACATATATCAATAGAGTTTTCCTAATATGGTTTCTACTCAGAATTTCATTATAAATCTCCTAAACATCATTTAACTTTCATGAAAACATAAAATCATTATCTCCTACACTAGTATGGATGTGCTATCAACTAAATGTGGCACCCCACCTAATTAAACATCGGGTGATCAGGCCTTTATTAAATTAAAACAGGTTTCTCAAATGGTTCATTCTTAGCATCACTGTCGAAAACTTTTTAATTACTAATCCCCTAAGTAAAATTAGACCGGTGCCAAATTTTATCTTTCTTAAAACAGATAAATCAACCATGCGGAGCGAAGTACAAATAATCATGTACTATAACTCAAACAACAAAGTAAAAGTACAACAGAACAAAAGTATTACCGAATAAACCATCGGCTAAAAAATCCCAACAACAATAGAATAACCACTAGTCTGAAACTAACATTTGAGACTAATACCGGACAACAAGTCCATATATAGAATAGTGTGAGATCCTGTACTAGATCTGAATGAGAGATATCGTCTAGTCAAATCCTGTAAGCATCCACTGTGCTACAGCTCCAAGTCTCTGGAATGGAATCATCATACATGGCATCCCTGTCGTTCGACACCTAAAAGGTTTTGAAAATATTTTATAGCAAGAGTTAGTACTCAAAACATTTTGAAAATATTTAGCAAGCATTTATCACAATATAAAATGCGGTTATTGATTACACATATTAGGTTCTCGTACACTCTCTTGAGTTAACTCATCCCTCATCTTTTGTGCACACCGAATGTTCTACCCTTAGTTTATCTAGCCATACTTCTCAAGCTAACTAAAACCAAAGTAGTCAACTGAACTTATCTGTACCCAAGTTCCAGTACTGCCCATACAGTACAACCGTTTCACTAACATCTCGCATATGTTAAATAATTCTCAAGTAACATTTCATCTATTTTATTTTTCAATACTTCTCATTTAGTTTCACTACTAAAATTATTACAATTCTCACAATTGTTAACTTTCCCACTTATGTAATTAAGTTTCGCTACTTGAATTACTAAATAGATTTTATTTATCTAAAGGTTCATTTCGTAATTAAGTTTCACTACTTAACTTATCAATTCAGTATGTATCTTTAAATACATAATATATATCAATCTACTAATACACGGAAGTAGAATATCATCAAGTATATATATTTCACAAACAATATATACTAAGTATCAATCATTACTATTTTGCCCTTTTTATACACGTAAAGGACTCTTGGTTTGGAATGATTCATCGACCCCAAGTGAGAGTTGGTTCGGAATTATCCATCGACCCCAACTATTATAAAAATATATATATACACATATTCTGATTCGGGACTCTCTCATCGCGACACCAGTTCAAAGTTTGGTTCGGCATTTCTCATCGACCCCAAACATATAATAACTTTATGTTAGTTCGGAATGTCTCATCGACCCTAACATAATTAATTTAGGTATAATCTCTCTACCTAAAAGATCACATAATTCAGTAGGTACACGCCCGACCTATTAATCATATACGTACGTAATATTTTAAATCTCATATATTTACCATACAATATTCGCCTCACGATTTATTTCATTAATCTCATTTATTTGAGTATTCACATAACTCTAAGGGTCCTAGTTACCCCTTACATATAATTTCAGTAGTTATTTCTTACCCTACTGGTCTATTACTTAAATTGAATTTACTTCGCCCCGTAACTGAATTTCTGAAATCCCCGATACTGTACTAACTCGGATTATTCTCCTCGGTCCGTAATCCAAACCCTACACCCAGTAGCCTTATCGGACCTCAACAATATACCTACTGGTCTTATTCTCACTCCCATATAAGTATAATGTAAATCCTAGAATACTCATTCATTCCCGAACTCAACGAAGGATTAAACACAAAATTTTCGGGAAACAGCTTGCGTCGATCGATCGACGGCTGGGTTCGATCGATAGTTCGAGATCGATCGATCGATCGAACAGGGACAGACGCCGTCTTCTTCTTCGTTAAGATTTTTCCTCCATTAACGAATCATCAAACTCCATTATAGTCCACCAAACTTTGACCCAATGATCCTAACATATTTCCACATATACTAGGACAGTTTCTAACATGACAAATACATCAAAACTCCAATTCCTTTAAAGAAATAATGAATTAAACCCCAAAATTTCTTGAAACCCTAGTTATGGTGTTCTTCCCATATTTTCATTCAAAATCCAGATTTTTATTCCGAAAATCATCATGTCTAATCTGAATATTAATCCTCTACATAGTTTAAATCATTCTACATGCGATTCCTATCCCAACATGCATAAATATCATCTTTCTCCAATCAAAATAATGATTTAAACAAAACTATTCAAAAACCCTATACATGGGTATTATAACTTTATAATTTTTGTAATAAACAACTTGCCTTATGATCAGTAGGGTCTGATTTCGTGGTTGTTGTTGATGATTGATGATCTTCATCCTTCAATCCTTCTTCCCCAACAAGTTGATAGTGAAAATCCCTTTGAATCTTTCCCAATTCTTTCTTTTGCCTTAGAAAGTTTTGCCTCTCTTCTCTCTAATGGTATTGGTGTTGTAATGGGTGTTCTAACCCTAATTCCTCTATCATACAGCTGATATAAAACCCTCAATTTCGTAGGTCTCCATACCCTCTTATGTTAAAAGACCAAAACGCCCCCGAACGGTCTCGGTTTAGTCCAAAATTACCCCCGGGACTCAACTAGTACCCCCGGGTATACTATTTTGACTAATTTGATCCTTCCAGACTCATTGGTGACCTCTAAATTATCATTTGAGTCACTTAAAAAATATTACTCATTCTCACCCCAACACGGTCTACACGCGTTAAGTAACTATTTACCAGTCGCACTAAGTAAATAAAATGAGGCAATATATACTGGTATCTATCTCTCGATTAATATACCATAATTACAATTTTAAATAAAACTCTTTAAATTACTACTCTCACGTAATTTAAATTAAGCCAATATTTTCTCATTTAATTCTCCAATCTAATTAAATGGAATATTTGGAATATTCAGAAATACGGGGTATTACATACTTCCCCCCTTGCAAAGGAATTTCGTCCTCGAAATTAGGATAAGGCTGGTATTAAGGCTAAGGACCTTAAATATAGTTGCATCCTCTAATACCCAATACCAAATCATAACATCCTAACGGTCGCCCCAAGTACATGACCTTTTCCTTATAAATTCTTATCGCACGTTACCCATGCCGCATATATCATAATTAAGTCTCACTACTTAATTTCTCATAGATTTTCACAATCCAACGTTAATTTTTGAAATTAAGTTTCTCCCTACTTAATTTACCCATTTGATGTATATCTCTATATAACATCTAAGTGTCTACTATCACTCATAAGTAGAATATTATAAGGTATATATTTTACATACAATATATACTTTAAGGAAAATTGGTCCGGCAAAAATCATCGGCCCCAATAATCCTATCATTTACATTGGTCCGGGAATTCCTCGACCCCAAGGTAAATGTAATGCACATGTCGGTTCATACCTTCCGTCGATCCCAATATTTATCATCGATTTGGTTCGGAAAATCATCGACCCCAAATCGATTCCCCCATGTATTGGTCCGGAACATCATCGACCCCAATACAGAGATTAAGCACACTTACTATCGCACATAAGTAGGAAAAATCAATCGGTATATATATCGTACACATAACATATACTATCAACACTTATCTTATAATCACCCCCCCTTCTATAACACTTTTGGGGTTATTGTCTTGGAATTCCACCTCGATCACCAATAGTGAATAATTACTTATCTCGGAATCACCTCTCGAGCACCAATATATGTATATATATCTCATCGCACATGAGTATACAATTTTTGAGCCATATATTACACATTTCATATACCCTAAATGTCATACTCCAATAGAATGTCCTCATATCACGCGTTAAGGACTAAAAGTTCGAAATGTCTCCTCGAACCACACCCAAAGTACATGTATTGTTCGTAATCGGTACCCACGAATCTAATCCTCATGTACAGTCCATATAGGCACTCACTCTACCTATAAATATGCTCTTATAGGCATACATTCAACTTATGAATTTGATCAGTGGGCTTTTCCAAAATTCCACTATCATAAGGGCGTATCATCATTCTTTCTCACTAACATTGAGTCGTGGGTAACACCACATACTCAAAATAAAAATTTATCTCTATTCCTTCCTGACCATCTCTTACAGGGTGGAATTTTAGGATTTCATCCTGATTCACAATCATGTAGAGCGGCACCGTGCACTCTCCCTTTTTAACTACATACTAATCCATCCCAGTCACCCCATTTCGCTACCCCAACGAAATGTTGGCTTAATTATGATGTTCACAACCCATCAATAATTTATAAGTCTGTCTACTCATTCCATCATTGGAAATGTAGGTTCACTACCACATTCCGGTTGCTCATTTCGAGTCTATCTCGCTCTATTAACTAGAGGTGTATGTGGAGACAATCTCACTATGTCTCTCCTCAACATCACTTCCCACTTACGTCATCTTTCCTCAAGTGGTACTCTATTCCCCTTTCTCTCCAGGTTTATTGTACTTTACAATCCGTGCACACTTCGCAATTAGCGCACATTTTTTTTGGTTACTTTATAAGAATCAACATTTTAGTAACACGTAAGTCACTCTCAACACTCAGTCAAGTAGTACCTTGCACTACTTCTTCACCACAGTTAGGTCTCCCATATCAAGAGATAACCTTTGAACGGTTTCCCACCGACTTTCATCCCATAGGGTGTGCTGGATCTCTCAGCACTTCTAATCTTGGATCATCGTCTATCTCCCTTGACGTTCAACCCATTTCATCGATACGACTTGTTTCCTAATTTCCCCACCGTCGTACAAAAATATTTTCCGCATCCCTCTATCTCGGATGTCTAAGGAATCCTATTGATTAGGGCGCCCATACACCCTTTTCTCCGGGTACATTTGCAAAAACATTGTAAATGTCGCACCCGTAACATGCTTTTCTTCAACTTTAGCCTAGTCTACACGCGCGTGACTACAATCTTGTGGGTATTCACGATCCCCTATAGACCAATAATCAAATTCTTGCCCACAAAGTCCCACTTATCCTTTCGTGGAGAGATAAGATTTTCAGTGTTTTCCCACAACACTTTCGGCTCTACCGAAGCCCTAGCATCTAACGTCTCTTCTCTTGACGTGCATAAAAATTTAGTCGTATCCCCTTTCGCGATCGAACTTAAACAAGGGACTTCTCCCAATGCATTTTTACTGAGTCTTATCGGTACAACACATAGTCGAGATATTCAAATTTCATCCCCTGACAATATGTACGACCATAGCCCAACATCTCTAAAGGAGCCAAGTGGAACTATGCTTATAATATCACTAAGTCCTTAGCTTTTGTTACAACAACGAGTTCGATCTCTCCCCCCAGCGATCATACGATATAGCTTGATTCACATCATTAAGGTTCCTACAAACCGGAATCAATCACTATGAGACATCCATAATCTCTAGAGTCTCCCACATATTAATGGGGATGACAGTTCGAACCTCTTTCAGGTGAGGCATCGTCATATACCCCATTCACTCGAGGCTAAAACTCATATATTATTTACCGATCGCTCTGGTAGTTCAAATGGTTCCCGGACATAACACGCTTGTCCTTTTCGAAATGCAAACTTATCGGAGTTATTATCTCCTTAAATAACTTCGGGCAAAATCAACATGTATGGTCTTACGCCTCACATAAGACATCCTTTCATAAATTCCCTTATTCCAGGCCACACCTACTGGTTTAGGGTATTCCTCCACTCGAACTTGGCAGTCTTAATTTTTTTTTTTTATTAACATTAATCATTATGGTTCTCTTAATTTCGTTGACCAAGGAACGTACTAATAGACTTAATAGTCCTGACTTAGGATTAAATTAGGAATCCCTTAGTCGGTTTCCACTTATGGCTTGCACTAGCCCCATTATATTCAGTCTTACTCTTTGACTAAATCCTTAAACTCTTTTAGCTCCCCCACCTAGGAGCATTAACCTCAACCTTGTAGGAAGTACCATATTGTCTTCATATACTTAAGTCGTCCAAGAAGAGTTTTACCAAAATTGCGAATCATAACTCGAGAGTCCATTCTCTCAAGGGTTCTTTTTCCCTTATACCTATCTCATCGGCACAAGTTCACTCCAAGGATAATTTCTCTCTCACGATTGGCCTCTACCAGGCTTTCACGTGAGGGATTCAGATATTCCATTCACTACGCTTCTGAATCATCATTGGAGAACTTTGCGGTTAAACTATACGTAAAGTTCTTCTATTTATATATACGGACCCTCGATCCGATAGTAGTGACTGGTATCCCCGCCACGTTGCCTCAAAATTTACTTAAATTTTCACTTATGAGTATTTCTACTCCATCCTAAATGCCAAAACCTCTGGTCATACTACTTCCATTGGTTAACATGCACAGTCGTCGTTTTATCACATTTACGGCTCGTCCTCATCAAATTTTCTTCAGACCTACTCCCACTATCACTGCATTGGGCGGTCTAGACTAGCATCCCTCTTGCCGTCGCGACACTTGGAAAATGCCTGCTATGCCTCAAAAACCCTTGCAGCATTTACTTCCATTACACGCTCGGAGTGACCTCGACAACGGTCATCTCTCCTATGATTTCCATCTTCGAACACCCCATGCTTTATGCCTCCCTCCTCCCTCCTGTAGTCCTTCTAACGCCAATGTTGGTCCTACCACCATATTCGACGCACCGTGCCCAATCTAACTCGTATATATAACACTACGTCTACCAAATAGCAGGAGAACGTAAACTATGTATGTAGAGGAGTACAACAATCCTAAGATAGGGCTCTATATCAATCAAACGATACGCTGAAAATGTAGTAAGCCGTACAGATCCTATGGACATTAGAACCTGATGCTCTTATACCATCTGTGACACCCCGCCTAATTAAACATCGGGAGATCAGGCCTTTATTAAATTAAAACTGGTTTCTCAAATGGTTCATTCTTAGCATCACTGTCGAAAACTTTTTAATTACTAATCCCCTAAGTAAAATTAGACCGGTGTCAAATTTTATCTTTCTCAAAATAGATAAGTCAACCATGCGGAGCGAAGTACAAATAATCATGTACTATAACTCAAACAACAAAGTAAAAGTACAACAGAACAAAAGTATTACCGAATAAACCATCGGCTAAAAAATCCCAACAACAATAGAATAACCACTAGTCTGAAACTAACATTTGAGACTAATACCGGGCAACAAGTCCATACATAGAATAGTGTGAGATCCTGTACTAGATCTGAATGAGAGATATCGTCTAGTCAAATCCTGTAAGCATCCACTGTGCTACAGCTCCGAGTCTCTGGAATGGAATCATCATACATGGCATCCCTGTGGCTGGACACCTAAAGGTTTTGAAAATATTTTATAGCAAGAGTTAGTACTCAAAACATTTTGAAAATATTTATCAAGCATTTATCACAATATAAAATGCGGTTATTGATTACACATGTTAGGTTCTCGTACACTCTCTTGAGTTAACTCATCCCTCATCTTTTGTGCACACCTAACGTTCTACCCTTAGTTTATCTAGCCATACTTATCAAGCTAACTAAAACCAAAGTAGTCAACTGAACTTATCTGTACCCAAGTTCCAGTACCGCCCATACAGTACAACCGTTTCACTAACATCTCGCGTATGTTAAATAATTCTCAATTAACATTTCATCTATTTTATTTTTTAATACTTCTCATTTAGTTTCACTACTAAAATTATTACAATTCTCACAATTGTTAACTTTCCCACTTATGTAATTAAGTTTCGCTACTTGAATTACTAAATAGATTTTCTCTATCTAAAGGTGCATTTCGTAATTAAGTTTCACTACTTAACTTATCAATTCAGTATGTATCTTTAAATACATAATATATATCAATCTACTAATACACGGAAGTAGAATATCATCAAGTATATATATTTCACACACAATATATACTAAGTATCAATCATTACTATTTTTCCCTTTTTATACACGTAAAGGACTCTTGGTTCGGAATGATTCATCGACCCCAAGTGAGAGTTGGTTCGTAATTATCCATCGACCCCAACTATTTTAAAAATATATATATACACATATTCTGATTCGGGACTCTATCATCGCGACACCAGTTCAAAGTTTGGTTCGACATTTCTCATCGACCCCAAACATATAATAACTTTATGTTAGTTCGGAATGTCCCATCGACCATAACATAATTAATTTAGGTATAATCTCTCTACCTAAAAGATCACATAATTCAGTAGGTACATGCCCGACCTATTAATCATATACGTACGTAATATTTTAAATCTCATATATTTACCGTACAATATTCGCCTCACGATTTATTTCATTAATCGCATTTATTTGAGTATTCACATAAGTCTAAGGGTCCTAGTTACCCCTTACATATAATTTCAGTAGTTATTTCTTACCCTACTGGTCTATTACTTAAATTGAATTTACTTCGCCCCGTAACTCAATTTCTGAAATCCCCGATACTCTACTAAATCGGATTATTCTCCTCGGTCCGTAATCCAAGCCCTACACCCAGTGGACTTATCGAACCTCAACAATATACCTACTGGTCTTATTCTCACTTCCATATAAGTATAATGTAAATCCTAGAATACTCATTCATTCCCGAACTCAACGAAGGATTAAACACAAAATTTTCGGGAAACAACTTGCGTCGATCGATCGACGGCTGGGTTCGATCGATAGTTCGAGATCGATCGATCGATCGATCGATCAAACAGGGACATACGCACTCTTCTTCTTCGTTAAGATTTTTCCTCCATTAACAAATCATCAAACTCCATTATAGTCCACCAAACTTTGAACCAATGATCCTAACATATTTCCACATATACTAGGACAGTTTCTAACGTGACAAATACATCAAAACTCCAATTCCTTTAAAGAAATAATGAATTAAACCCCAAAATTTCTTGAAACCCTAGTTATGGTGTTCTTCCCATATTTTCATTCAAAATCCAGATTTTTATTCCGAAAATCATCATGTCTAATCTGAATATTAATCCTCTAGATAGTTTAAATCATTCTACATGGGATTCCTTTCCCAACATGCATAAATATCATCTTTCTCCAATCAAAATAATGATTTAAACAAAACTATTCAAAAACCCTACACATGGGTATTATAACTTTATAATTTTTGTAATAAACAACTTGCCTTATGATCAGTAGGGTCTGATTTCGTGGTTGTTGTTGATGATTGATGATCTTTATCCTTCAATCCTTCTTCCCCAACAAGTTGATAGTGAAAATCCCTTTGAATCTTTCCCAATTCTTTCTTTTGCCTTAGAAAGTTGTGCCTCTCTTCTCTCTAATGGTATTGGTGTTGTCATGGGTGTTCTAACCCTAATTCCTCTATCACACGGCTGATATAAAACTCTCAATTTCGTAGGTCTCCATACCCGCTTATGTTAAAAGACCAAAACGCCCCCCAACGGTCTCGGTTTAGTCCAAAATCCCCGGGACTCAACTAGTACCCCCGGGTATACTATTTTGACTAATTTGACCCTTCCGGACTCATTGGTGACCTCTAAATTATCATTTGAGTCACTTAAAAAATATTACTCATTCTCACCCCAACACGGTCTACACGCGTTAAGTAACTATTTACCACTCGCACTAAGTAAATAAAATGATTCTATATATACCGGTATCTATCTATCGATTAATATACCATAATTTCAATTTTAAATAAAACTCTTTAAGTTACTACTCTCACGTAATTTAAATTAAGCCGATATTTTCTCATTTAATTCTCCAATCTAATTAAATGGAATATTTGGAATATTCAGAAATACGGGTTATTACACTAAAGAACATCAAGTTTGCCTCAAGAATGAAAGTTTGAATTGTAGAAGAGGATGGGTATGATCCCGCTCCTCGTTCCCCGATCTACGCGTTGGTGGTGGAATTGGTGAGAATGGTGTAGGGTTGGTGGTTCTCCTCCTTGAAAACCTTCCCTTTTCTATCTTCCTTAGCATCTCTGCAACTCCAGTGTTTCTAACCCTCGAGTACTCCCACTTCTATCCGATATAACCTCTTAATTTTCGTCCTTAATTAAGGCCTAAAATTAAAAATTTCCAAAATACCCTCTCGGGTTGCTGGTTAGGCCTAAAAATGTCCCAAGACCCAAACTAATCCTCTGGTTACACTTTTCTGACTATCTCGACCATAAGAACACATTGGCCACTTGAAATGACCATATAGGCGACGTAGAATTATTTTACTTTTTATTTCCTTAAATTAGTCCCCACACGACTGACACGCGCATCCCGACTTAATTTCTATAAGTGTTGTATTATTCACTCGCAAAATTTTTAATAAATTCAATCTCATATATTACTTTACTCATTAAGTAATATACAACATAATTCTTACCAATAATTACAAACTCTCGTCACGCTAGTAAATATTCAATTTTAAAAAATTCGGATTAATATTAAATTAATTTATCCCAATTAAATTTAAATAATCCCATAATTAAAGGCCATAAAAAATACGGGCTATTACATACTTTCCCCCTAATAACGAAATTTCATCACAAAATTCAAAAAGTAAGGCATACCTGGTAAAAAAAATTATGAATACTTTTCGTGCATATCTGCCTCGCGCTCCCAAGTGGACTCCTCCACATTATGATGCTCCCACTGGACCCGTATATGTGGGACTACCTTCGACCTCAATATCCTCTCACTACGATCTAGGATAGCCACTGGTATCTCCTAATAAGAGCTGTCGGGCTCTAAGTTAACCTCATCTATCCTAATATGAGTGTGGGCTAAATCATCCCGAAGATACCGCCTCAACGACGAAATGTGGAACACATCATGGATACGGTGTAAGTGCTCAGGCAACCCAAACCTTTATGTCACCAGTACGATCCTCTCGATAATGGGAAATGGTCCTACGTACCAAGGAGACAATTTACCTTTCTTCCCGAACCTCATCACTCCTTTCATAGGAGACACTCGCAATAATACTTGGTCCCCCATGCTAAACTCCCTGAAGAACCGCTTTGCATCAGTGTAGATTTTCTGTATGTCCTGGGCTACCCGAATGCGACTCCTTATCAACTCAATCCTGGTTGGATTCTCCTGAATCACCTCTGGACCAAGTAACTTGTTCTCCCCCACCCCTAGCCAACAAGTGGGAGAACGATAAGGTCTACCGTACAACGCCTCAAAAGGGGCCATGACAATTGTAAACTGGTAGGAGTTATTATAAGCGAACTCTACCAGTGGAAGGTACTACTCCCAACCCCCTCCAAAATCAAGGACACACATGCGTAGCATATCCTCCAACATCTGATTAGTACGCTCAGTCTGCCCATCTGTCTGCGGGTGATACGCCGTACTCAATCGAAGCTCGGTACCTAGGGCTGTGTTTTTTTCCAAACATTTCAATTTTTCCGATATCCGATCTGATATTTTATGATTTTGGAATGTATATAAGGTTTTCGATTTCTGTTTTTTCCGAAAAAAATCGGATCGAAAATTTGAAATAATTCTGAATTTTCGATTTTTTGATCCGATTTTTCCGAAACTATGCCGATTCGATTATTCAAAATTATTTCTGATTTTTCCAAAATATTTTTCGATTTCCAATTTTTTTAAACATCCTCATGTGTCCCACATCGGCTAGGAGAGGAAGAAAGGCCCAAAAAAGTTATGTATAAAAGGAGAATATCCCTCTTTCCTCTACACAAATGAAAAAAATGGTTAAATTTGTATATATTTACATGTTCGGTTAAATCTTTTTTTTATTTCTTTAAAATGAGAAGTTCGAGTAATCGAAAATCCTATATTAATTTTTTTGAAATTTTAGAATTTCCAAAATTTCTGAATTTTTAGTATATGTTTTGAATTTACAATTTTTTCCCATTTTTTTTCGATTTTCCGATTTTTCCGAATTAGGAAACTTTTTTGATTTTTCAAAAAAATTGGATAGGAAATTGGAACAAATATTTTATTTCTGAAAAAATCGGGATTTTTTTTCCAAAGGGTCATTTTTTGATCCGATCCGGCCGAAACACAGCCCTATCGGTAATCATAACCTCCTAAAAGCTCCCCCAGAAGCATGACACAAAAATCTTGTCTCTATCAGACACGATATCCAAGGGCACCCCATGAAACCTCACTATCTCAGTAATGAATAACTGGGCATACTGTCCCATAATGTAGTTTGCTCGCACTGACAGAAAATGAGCTACCTTGGTCAACAGATCCACCACTACCCATATAGAATCGAAACCCCGTGGTGATGTAAGCAACCCAGTGATGAAATCAATGGAAATGCTCTCCCATTTGCACATAGGGATCTCTAGCGGCTGAAGTAACCCTGGCGGTCTCTGATGGTCCACCTTTACCAGCTGACAGGTGGCACACTTGGACACGAACTCCGCAATGTCCTTCTTCATCCCACTCCACCAGTACTGTCGCCTCATATCCTGGAACATCTTATCACCTCAAAGATGTACCATAAATCGAGATCCATGTGACTCTATCATTACTGCATGACGTAAGTACTCCCCCTTTGGGAATCTCCCATTAAATCGCAATCCTCCATCTGAACTCACTGAGTAAGACTTCGCGCCCTCGGCTAGAACCCATACAATCTGATCCTAGTAAAACGAATCATCTGCTTGGCCTTGGATCACCCTCGAAACAATCTCTGGTATGAGTGTCATGATGGACATAAAGGATCGAGCCACTGCCTCCTGATGTCCCAACTCTTTTCACTTCGACTTCCACACTTTTGCCACCTCTCCTACTAGCCTACGACTCAATGCATCAACAAATATGTTAGCCTTCCCCGGGTGGTACTATATCTTGAACTAGTAATATTTTACAAACTCCAGCCACCTGCGCTGACACAAATTAAACTCACACTGAGTGAACAAGTATTGCAGTGACTTGTGGTCTGTGAACAGGTGAACCTTCTCCCCTAACAAGTAGTGTCTCCAAATTCGCAAGGCAAACAAAACCGTTGCTAACTCCAAGTCATGGTGGGGTATTCTTCTCACGAGGATTGAGCTTTCAAAAGGCATAAGCTATAGCCTACTGTGACACCCCGCCTAATTAATCCCGGGTGATCAGTCCTAAATCAAGTTAGAACAGGATTCTCATTTGGTCCATTCTTAGCATCACTGTCGTCATTTTAAATTACTAACCACCTAAGTGAGAAAAATAGACTGGTGCCATTTTTATCTTTCATTATTTAAACAAAACCCATGCAGACAATAAAAACTATAAACAATCACAGACAGCTGAATTTGTCATCCACAAGTAAGAATATAATTAACCGAATAAACCATCGGTCCAAAATAATAAATCCCGTAAAGACAAGAATGAACTCCCAACAAGTCTACTACAAATAAATGGAATGTGAGCAACATGCTCGAATAACTAATAATGAATCTCTGCATTAAGAATGAATAATGAGGCGTCTATCAAAACCCCGCAACATCCACATATGCTACAGCATCGGATTCCTGGAATATAGTCAAGGTTGGCGTCCCTGTGGCTGGACACCTAAAAGGTTTTTAAAAAGTTTTTATAGCAAGGGTTAGTACCCAAAACATTTGAAAACATTTAACAAATGATTAACTTGCAGTAATAAAATAAATATGCATGCTCTTCATATTTTTAGTTAATAACGCACTCTCTTGAGGACCTCCTTACCCTTCCTCTATTATACCCTACGAATGCTTTACTTAAATTACCTAGTTACTCATCTCATGGCTAGATAATTAACAAAGTTCCTTTATACACACCCTACTCTAACTGAGTATGTAGTGATTTTGATATATAAGTTATTGGTAACATCAACTTAACTATATCATTTCCCTTTTTATATTTATATAACTTCTACACTTGTTATACGTGTAAAAATAAAGAAACTCCCTTTTCATTAATAACCCGTATATAATTAATTATTTCATTATATACTTATAATCATATTCCAGCATTCACAATCATACTGTAATGTATATAATAACTTGCAACCTCCCGAGTAAAATACTCCCGGAATGTAAATTCTATAAAGTGCTATCCCACTAGGTACAATCACATAGCCTAGTTATCCCAAGTCAGAATTTTCACACCAACTTGATAAAAACAAAATAATTGGAGGCGGTCATATTCCTTCCCTGAAAGTGAGTTGTCCCTCACCCATATAACGGATGCTATGACCTTGGGAATATACTCACCCTACTCCTCAAGCTAGGGGATTCATCCACTACGCGCAACCTCCCCCTATAGCACTATAGTACAAAATATCTAATCACCGATATTAATAGTACACATCACACATATATATACAATCGCCTCCGTATATATATATAAAAGTCCTGGCTATATCTTTTGCTAAATCCGTAATATGAGCCTATAAAATTATTAAGAGTTTATGGTCCAACTCTAAATATTAATTAAATTTCACTTTAATTAATTCAGTTATTTTGGTGTCGCCCCCACCATAAATTTGGACTTTACACTCGTAACCCAAAATTTACCCGAGTCAAAATTTCCGACTCTAATTTATTTGCCTCAAACCCTAATTAATTCATCTATAATTAATTAGATTCAACTTATGTATTTAATTTCTCCATAATTAATTACATAGGGGTTTTTATATAAATTTTTCCTCTTATATAACAAACTGGCGAAACTGCCAGATTCTGGCGACCGTCGATCGATCGACCCCAGATCGTCGATCGATCGATCGTACAGGTCTGCGTCTTCCTCGCGGAGGCAGGGCAGCCATGGACGGAGTTCCTCAAACCCTAACTTCTTCTAACATGAGTTTTAAGCCTTCTTATCACCAGAGTAAATTAAAAACCTTATTAGGATTACACAGAAAGCCTACAACAATCATTAATTCGTCCATAAACAACTGATTCATAGATTTGGGGAAAAATCCATTTCTTTTCTTAAACACATATTACTCCGAATTTCTTCATCTAATTCGTTCTGGTTTAATTGAATATCATCCTAACAAGTATACATCAGTAATCCAACATCAGATATTTCATAACTCCTCATAAATTTCGGCCAAAACAGATTCATGTTTTCTTTTGAATTATCAAAACCCCATGTTTATACCATGAACCCCAAAACGGATTTTTAATTCATAACAGCACACAAATATGAATTTGAAAAACAGATTTAATGCTAATTGCAAGTTATTCACTTGCCTTAGGTTTCGTAGTGTCTGAATTTGTGATGGATTCCAAGGTTGAAGATGACCTTGTTGGTATTTAGAGATCCCCAAAAATGGCTTGGCTGCTGCTAGGGTTTCCTAACCCTTTAGTTTCTCTTTCTAATTAAGCTCAGCCATCCTAAATTTTCTTTTTATTAAGTTAATTAATCCATTCCCATTTTTTGACTAATGGGCCAAGCCCAAGTGACCAAAATGTCCCCGAGTGGGCCCGACTATGTCTAAAAACGTCCCGTGACCCGTTTACTACCCCCGGGTACACTTTTCTGACTATCTCGGCCCATCCGGACTCAACTGTACACTCAGAATTTGCATCCGAATTAATTTATAAAAATACTTATCCCCCACCCAATATAGTCTATACCGACTTCCGGATGTGATAAGTACATACCTCGTCATTAATACTCGAAATGACGAAATTTCATTATTACTATTCACTTAGTAAATAATTTTCCCTAAATATTAATCATCCAATCCCAGATTAATATTTATATATTATTCTATCATAATTAATTCATTAAATTACAACACACTAGTAATTTAGAATTTTCGAATTAATTAAGTTATAAATGTACCAAAAATACGGGGTGTTACATACTCCCCCCCTTATAAAGGAATTTCGTCCTCGAAATTAGATCGTACCTGCGTTGAAAAGCTCTGGATATTGTTCCCGCATATCCTCCTCCCGCTCCCAGGTAGACTCGTCAACATTGTGATGACCCCACTGTACTCTAACCAATGGAACAACCTTGGATCGTAATTTCCGCTCACTATGATCCAGAATAGCTACCGGCCTCTCCTCATACGAGATGTCTGGCTGTAAGTCGATCTCCTCGAGTGGAATGTGCCAAAAGGCTCTCTCGCTCCTTCGATATTTCTTCAGCGATGCCACATGGAATACATCGTGTATCCGCTGAAGATGTTCTGGTAACCCAAGCTTATACGCCACCGGTCCCACCCTCTCAATAATAGGGAAAGGTCCTACGAATCGCGCTGCTAACTTACCCTTCTTGCCGAACCTCATCACCCCCTTCATTGGGGATACCCGGATTAAAACCTGGTCCCCAACTTCTAGCTCCACATGTCGTCGAGAAGCGTCAGCATAACTCTTTTGCCTGTCCTGAGCTATCCGAATTCTTCCTCGAATCAACTCTATCTTGGAAGATGTCTCTTGAACAATTTTCGGCCCCAAGAGTTTGTTGTCCCCCACCTCTAACCAACAAACGGGTGAACGACAAGGTCTCCCGTACAGTGCCTCAAATGGTGCCATGCCAATCGTGAATTGGTAAGAGTTGTTATACGCAAACTCTACCAAAGGAAGATATTTCTCCCATCCTCCCCCGAAGTCCAAAATGCACATTCTGAGCATGTCTTCCAGCATCTGGTTAACTCTCCCAGTCTGTCCGTCCGTCTGTGGGTGATACGTTGTACTCAAGCGCAACTCCGTGCCCATTGCCTCCTGAAAGCTCTGCCAAAAGTGGGCGACAAAGATTTTGTCTCGGTCGGATACAATATTTATAGGCACTCCATGCAGCTTAACAATTTCTGCTTTGAATAGCTGTGCATAACGCATCGTCTCGAAGTCTGTGCGTACAGGCAAAAAGTGGGCCACCTTAGTCAACCGATCCACAATAACCCATATGGAGTCGTGACCCCTCTGCGATACAGGTAACCCTGTGATGAAGTCCATGGAGATGCTCTCCCACTTCCACACGGGAATTTCTAACGGCTGTAGCATCCCTGATGGTCTCTGGTGGTCAACTTTCACAAGCTGACACGTGGCACACTTCGAAACAAACTCCGCTATGTCCCGTTTCATCCCTGCCCACCAATACTGCCTCCTCATATCTTGGTACATTTTATCCCCACCGGGGTGTACCGCAAATTTCGAGCCATGGGATTCTGTCATAACGGCGTGCTTCAAATCCTCATCCTCTGGCACCATTAACCTCCCATTAAATCGTAGGCCTCCTTCTGAGCTAATTGAGTAACCCTCTGCTCCCTCGGCTAACAATTGGCCCACCCTATCCCGGCAAACCTGATCCTCAGCCTTAGCCTTCACAATTCGCATAATGATCTCGGGTGTGATGGATAAAGCTGACATGCAAGCCCTGGCTACGTCATCCTCATATCGAAGCTCTCTCCACTTCGCTTTCCATACCTCTGCTATCTCCCCAGTCGGCCTTCGGCTCAATGCGTCTGCTACCACATTGGCCTTACCAGGATGATACTGAATATTAAATTGGTAGTCCTTCACGAATTCTAGCCACCGCCTCTGCCTCATATTCAGATCCTTCTGTGTGAAGAGATACTGAAGTGACTTGTGATCCGTTAATAGAGTAAACTGCTCTCCTAGAAGATAATGCCTCCATATCCTCAAAGCAAAAACGACCGCTGCCAACTCTAGGTCATGAGTGGGGAAATTCCTCTCGTGGGGCTTTAGCTTCCTGGAAGCATAAGCTATAGCCCTTTCCTCCTGCTGGAGCACACCCCCAAGACCCCGTAAGGATGCGTCTGTGTAAACCCGATACTCTAGCCCTCCCTTTGGCAATGCCAGCAGGGGTGCAGATGTCAATTTGTCCTTTAGCTCGTCGAACGCTAATTGACAACTATCATCCCACTTAAAAGGTACCCCTTTCCGAGTCAGATTCGTCAAAGGTCCTGCAATTTTGGAGAATCCCTGAATGAATCGCCTGTAGTAACCGGCCAAACCCAGAAAACTGCACACCTCGGTCGGTGTCGTGGCTGTCCCCACTCCCTCACCGCCGACACCTTATTCGGATCCACTGCAATACCCTGATCTGACACGACGTGACCAAGGAACTGTACCTCCCATAGCCAGAATCCACACTTCCCGAATTTGGCATAGAGCTGATGATCCCTCAATGTCTAAAAAACCATGCGCAAATGCTCTGCGTGCTCCTCCTCGGTGCGTGAGTAGATTAGGATGTCATCAATGAACACGATGACAAACTGATCTAAGTACTCTCTGAAAACCCTGTTCATGAGGTCCATGAACACTGTTGGTGCATTGGTGAGCCCGAAGGGCATCACCCTGAACTCATATGATCCATACCGCGACAAGAAAGCGATCTTAGGAACATCCTCCTATCGGATACGCAGTTGATGATACCCTGACCTCAAGTCGACTTTGGAGAAGTAAGACGCCCCTCTCAATTGGTCAAATAAATCATCGATCTGAGGCAACGGATATTTATTCCGTATCGTCACCTTGTTCATCTCCCTATAATCCACGCACAAGCAGAGTGAACCATCTCGCTTTTTCACAAACAACACCGGCGCAACCCACGGCGATGTACTCCGCCGAATAAAACCCTGACCCAGTAGTTGCTGAATCTGCTCCCTCAATTCCCGCATTTCTAAAGGGGCCATTCGGTAAGGTGCCCGAGCAATCGGCCTCGTCCCCGGTGCCAAATCGATAACAAATTCAATTTCTCTGCTGGGTGGTAATCCTGGTATCTCCTGGAATACATCCTCAAAGTCCCTCACCACAGGAATAGAGTCTAAAGGAACTACCACTTCCTGTGAGGTTTCCTCCTCAATGTAATAAAGATGAGTGGTCGAGCCTCCCTCTGGGCTAGGCATTGCCACCACGAACATCTCTTGCCCCGGAATGGCAAAAATAATGCTCCCACCGAAGCAGTCAATCATGGCTCTATAGTCAGCGAGCCAATCCATACCGATGATCACATCGTGAACATGCATATCTAATACCAACATGTCCGCGGGTAATACTAAACCACCAATTTCTACTCCTACTCCTCGACATATAAAGAATATAAGCGACCCACTCCCCAATGGTGAGTCAACACACGTAACAGTTCTCTCAGCGGTGGCTAACAACCCTAAAGCCTTCGCGAAATGTGTAGCTATAAAGCAATGAGTGGCCCCCGTATCAAACAATACCCGACCCATAGTGCCATGGATAGGAAACGTACCCTCAATCGCGGGCGGCGCATGCTGTGCTGGAGGATTGGGAACGTCCCGAACGTTATACACACGTCCGTAGTGCATCTGCCCCTGCTGCTGTGGGGCGGGTGGGGCTGCTGCTGCTGGCGGTATCTGACCCTGTTGCCCCTGCTGGGCACCCTGCTGCTGGCCTCTGCCCCTTTGCGGGCACTCCCTCTTGAAGTGTCCTGGCTGGCCACAGGAGAAACAGCGTTTTTGGTCGTCACCCTGTCGTTGGCCCTGCTGGCCCTGACGTTGCTGCCCCGGGTGGCCTCCCCCGTTGTTCCCTTGGCCCTGATGGCCCTGAGGAACCTGCTGTTGCTGATTAGGGCCTGGTTGCCCCTGTCTGAACCCCTGTCCTCCCGGTCGGAACCCACCAGGCTTAAACTTCTTAGCCTGATTCCCTTGCTGAATGATAACCTGTTGCTGTGTGCCGCTTGCCTCACTACTAGTAACCGCCTTGCCCTGCTGGCTCGGCTCACCTGCCTTCTTGTTCCCCTTAGCATGGAAACGATGATCCTGGCAATGTACAAGTGCGGCATTAACGACATCTGTATAAGTCACTAATGCCGGGTTTCCAATCAAGTGCTGCCTGATTCTCCAAGCTAGACCATCCATGAACTTGGACTTCTTCCGCTCCTCATCGCTCACCTCATTTGGCACAAAGTTTTCCAAACGGGTGAACTCCTCCTCATATTCTGCTACTGACCTGTCACCCTGTACCAACTCGCTGAATTTCTTTCTCATCTCAGACTCTACTGCTGGAGGGAAGTACTTGCGGTCAAACCGCACCCAGAATTCAGAAATCGGCATCAAATCCCAGTCCTCAGCGGTGGTTACGGACTCCCACCATTGTAAGGCTGCCCCCGACAGACGAAAGGTATCCAGCATCTGTTTCTGCACCTCTGTACCCTCTAACATGCGCAGATGGCGCTGAATGTTCTTCTTCCAGTCACAAGCCTCGACCACATTGGTGCTGCCTCGAAACTCAGGTGGGTGACCCTTCTGAAAGGTCTCCCTCACTCGCTGCCAAGATGGTGGCCCTACTGGAGCCTGAACTGCTGGAGCCAATGGAGGCGGTGCCTGAGGCTGTGGAAAATGAGCTGCCATAGCTCGCATCGCTGTCTCAACCGCTTGGGCCACTATCACTGCCACCTGAGTGGTAGAAATCAACTCGGGTGGTGGTGGTGGTACCTGTGGCTCCTGGCGAGCCTCCCTCACCTCATCTCTAGCCTCAGCCCTTTCCGCTCTCTGTCTCTTTGGCGGCATCTGAAACAGATTGAATTGTATAAGTGCACAATTTATACAAAAACTAATAGCAGGAATACGATATCTCACAAGCGGAAAAATATAATCAACAGTCCTAATAATAGGGCTCTATAACAACCGAACGCTACGCTGAAACGTAGAAAGCCATACAGATCCTAAGGACACTAGAACCTGATGCTCTGATACCATCTGTGACACCCCGCCTAATTAATCCCGGGTGATCAGTCCTAAATCAAGTTAGAACAGGATTCTCATTTGGTCCATTCTTAGCATCACTGTCGTCATTTTAAATTACTAACCACCTAAGTGAGAAAAATAGACTGGTGCCATTTTTATCTTTCATTATTTAAACAAAACCCATGCAGACAATAAAAACTATAAACAATCACAGACAACTGAATTTATCATCCACAAGTAAGAATATAATTAACCGAATAAACCATCGGTCCAAAATAATAAATCCCGTAAAGACAAGAATGAACTCCCAACAAGTCTACTACAAATAAATGGAATGTGAGCAACATGCTCGAATAACTAATAATGAATCTCTGCATTAAGAATGAAGAATGAGGCGCCTATCAAAACCCCGCAACATCCACATATGCTGCAGCATCGGATTCCTGGAATATAGTCAAGGCTGGCGTCCCTGTGGCTGGACACCTAAAAGGTTTTTAAAAAGTTTTTATAGCAAGGGTTAGTACCGAAAACATTTGAAAACATTTAACAAATGATTAACTTGCAGTAATAAAATAAATATGCATACTCTTCATATTTTTAGTTAATAACGCACTCTCTTGAGGACCTCCTTACCCTTCCTCTATTATACCCTACGAATGCTTTACTTAAATTACCTAGTTACTCATCTCATGGCTAGATAATTAACAAAGTTCCTTTATACACACCCTACTCTAACTGAGTATGTAGTGATTTTGATATATAAGTTATTGGTAACATCAACTTAACTATATCATTTCCCTTTTTATATTTATATAACTTTTACACTTGTTATACGTGTAAAAATAAAGAAACTCCCTTTTCATTAATAACCCGTATATAATTAATTATTTCATTATATACTTATAATCATATTCCAGCATTCACAATCATACTGTAATATATATAATAACTTGCAACCTCCCGAGTAAAATACTCCCGGAATGTAAATTCTATAAAGTCCTATCCCACTAGGTACAATCACATAGCCTAGTTATCCCAAGTCAGAATTTTCACACCAACTTGATAAAAACAAAATAATTGGAGGCGGTCATATTCCTTCCCTGAAAGTGAGTTGTCCCTCACCCATATAACGGACGCTATGACCTTGGGAATATACTCACCCTACTCCTCAAGCTAGGGGATTCATCCACTACGCGCAACCTCCCCCTATAGCACTATAGTACAAAATATCTAATCACCGATATTAATAGTACACATCACATATATATACAATCGCCTCCGTATATATATATAAAAGTCCCGGCTATATCTTTTGCTAAATCCGTAATATGAGCCTATAAAATTATTAAGAGTTTATGGTCCAACTCTAAATATTAATTAAATTTCACTTTAATTAATTCAGTTATTTTGGTGTCGCCCCACCATAAATTTGGACTTTACACTCGTAACCCAAAATTTACCCGAGTCAAAATTTCCGACTCTAATTTATTTGCCTCAAACCCTAATTAATTCATCTATAATTAATTAGATTCAACTTATGTATTTAATTTCTCCATAATTAATTACATAGGGGTTTTTATATAAATTTTTCCTCTTATATAACAAACTGGCGAAACGGCCAGATTCTGGCGACCGTCGATCGATCGACCCCAGATCGTCGATCGATCGATCGTACATGTCTGCGTCTTCCTCGCGGAGGCAGGGCAGCCATGGACGGAGTTCCTCAAACCCTAACTTCTTCTAACATGAGTTTTAAGCCTTCTTATCACCAGAGTAAATTAAAAACCTTATTAGGATTACACAGAAAGCCTACAACAATCATTAATTCGTCCATAAACAACCGATTCATAGATTTGGGGAAAAATCCATTTCTTTTCTTAAACACATATTACTCCGAATTTCTTCATCTAATTCGTTCTGGTTTAATTGAATATCATCCTAACAAGTATACATCAGTAATCCAACATCAGATATTTCATAACTCCTCATAAATTTCGGCCAAAACAGATTCATGTTTTCTTTTGAATTATCAAAACCCCATGTTTATACCATGAACCCCAAAACGGATTTTTAATTCATAACAGCACACAAATATGAATTTGAAAAACAGATTTAATGCTAATTGCAAGTTATTCACTTGCCTTAGGTTTCGTAGTGTCTAAATTTGTGATGGATTCCAAGGTTGAAGATGACCTTGTTGGTATTTAGAGATCCCCAAAAATGGCTTGGCTGCTGCTAGGGTTTCCTAACCCTTTAGTTCCTCTTTCTAATTAAGCTCAGCCATCCTAAATTTTCTTTTTATTAAGTTAATTAATCCATTCCCGTTTTTTGACTAATGGGCCAAGCCCAAGTGACCAAAATGTCCCCGAGTGGGCCCGACTATGTCTAAAAACGTCCCGTGACCCGTTTACTACCCCCGGGTACACTTTTCCGACTATCTCGGCCCATCCGGACTCAACTGTACACTCGGAATTTGCATCCGAATTAATTTATAAAAATACTTATCCCCCACCCAATATAGTCTATACCGACTTCCGGATGTGATAAGTACATACCTCGTCATTAATACTCGAAACGACGAAATTTCATTATTACTATTCACTTAGTAAATAATTTTCCCTAAATATTAATCATCCAATCCCAGATTAATATTTATATATTATTCTATCATAATTAATTCATTAAATTACAACACACTAGTAATTTAGAATTTCCGAATTAATTAAGTTATAAATGTACCAAAAATACGGGGTGTTACACCTACTCCTCATGATTAAGTACTCCACCAAGTCCTTGTAGGGAAGAATCAATATAGGTACTTTATTCCTGGCCTGGGTAAAGCAAGAACTGGCGTCTAAGTCAACTTATCGTTTAGCTCATCGAAAGCCAACTGACAAGCGTCATCCCATACGTAATTGCGAGTTAGATTAGTCAATGGACCTACTATTTTGGAGAATCCTTTAATGAACCGCATGTAGTACCCTGCCAATCCCAAGAAACTACGGACCTCTGATGGTGTCGTGGGCTGCCCCCACTCCCTCACTTCGGACACCTTTCTCGGATCCAAGGATATCCCCATGGAGGAGACAATGTGCCCAAAGAACTAGACCTCACATAGACAAAACCTCACTTCTCATACTTAGCATACAGTTGATGCTCTTTCAGAGTTTGAAGCACCCGTCTCAAATACTCAACATGCTCCTCCTCAATCTGAGAATAAATCAGAATGTTATCTATGAAGACAATGACAAATTGATCCAGGAACTCTCTGAACACCCTATTCTTTATGTCCATGAACACGACGGGAGCATTGGTTAGACCAAACGGCATAACTCGGAACTCGCAGGATCCATATTGCATCAAGAAAGCAGTCTTCGACACATCCTTCTCCCTAATTCGTAATTGACGATATCCCGACCTCAAGTCTATCTTTGAGAAGATGGAAGCACCTCTCAACTGGTAAAAAAAGTCATCAATTCGGGGCAACATATACTTATTCCATATCGTTACATTGTTTAACTCTCGATAGTCCACACACAACCTCAATGAACCATCTCTTTTCTTTACAAACAACACGGGAGCACCCCAAGGTGAGGTGCTCATACAGATGAAGCCCTGTCCTAATAGATGCACAATCTAATCACGCAGCTCTCTCATCTCAGCTGGAGCCATATAATATGGTGCGCGGGCTATCGATCGAGCGCTCGGCATCAAATATATAACAAAGTCTATCTAAAACTCGCAAACTACAGGAATAGAATCAATGGGATTCAATACCTCCTTAGATATCTGCTCCTCTATGTAATATAAATAGGTGGATAATCCTCCGTCAGGATGGGCCATCGCCACCAGAAACATCTCCTGACCCGGGATAGCAAAAATAATACTCCTACTGAAATAGATTGTCATGGCTCTATAAGTAGTAAGACAATCCATGCCAATAATGGAATCATGCTCGTTCATATCTAAGACTAGCATATCTGCAGGCAAAATTAAGCTCCCAATCTCTATACCTACTCCCCGGTATATAAAGAAAATCAACGACCCATTACCCAGTGGTGAGTCTACACATATCACTATACTCTCTGTCGAGTCTAACAACCCCGTGGACTGTGCAAAACTAGTGGCTATGAAGTAGTGTGATGCCCCCATGTTAAATAAAACATGTCCCATAGTACCATAGATAGGAAACTTACCCTTAATTATAGGTGGCGCCTGCGGTGCTGCTGTCTGGTGGACATTATAAATGCATCCATACTGCAATTGTCCCTACTGAACTGGGACTATTGGAATGGATGGTAATGTTGGTATCCGAGGTGGTGCTGGGAAGGCGACTGGGAAGATCGGTATATGTGGCTCCTGACGGCCACCCTGCTGCTGCTGTAGGGACCTGTCCCCCTCGGGGCAATCCAGACATCTATGGACATTCTTTCCACAACCAAAGTATCTGCCCCTAAAATTTCCTCCCCTTTGCCCCTGCTGTCCTTGGCCTTGATGGCCGTTACCACGCCTCCACTGGCCCTACTGATACCGCTGTTGGCCATGTTGGCCCTACTAGCCCTGCTGACTGGACTGGCCTTATTGGCCCTATCTATAGCCCCCAAGTCCCTACCTCGAGTCACCAAATCGAAATCGCTTAGCAGGGTCCCCCCGATGGGAACTCTGCTCACCCTGACGGATTTGTCCTTGAGCTGCTGGTGCCCTACTGGCACTACTGCCTCCTGTCCGGCCCTACTGGTTGGAATCTTTAGCTCATTTTCTCCCCTGCTGGTGGAAGTGATGGTCCTGGAAATGCAATAGGGCGATGTTGAGTACATTGGTATCCACCTTATTTGGCACTATAATAATCAATATCGTGAACTCCTCTTCATACTCCATGATGATGCTAAGATTCAACACCACCAGATAAGAGGTGATGAGCTCAAACAGACAACAATGGTAGCAACAGAGTTATATATGTGTGTAAGTATATAAAAGGAGATGAGGATAAGAGGAATAAGACAATGATGTATAGTGGTTTAGCCAATTAGGCCTACATCCACTGTGAGTGTGTGATCCACTAAATATGGGCACTAATGGCCTTGGATACAATGCTCATAAGCTCCATCTCTCTCTACTATGTGTACAAGTAGAGTTTTAGCTAGGGTTACCATTATCGATCCCTTTACAGGGTTAAAGATGACAAGTATATATATGGCTTGGGGGGAGTAGTGTACCCCCTAAGCATGCATGGCCTATGTGAATGATGATCTAGCCAATCACCTGCGGACACCTGGACGTGCTATTTGCGATCAGTGATGACATAATATTCCCTCACGTGAGGGGATGATATTGTTATAACGGTCTAGTCCATGTGCTGTATGAGTCCCACACGCACTGTTCTACGCGTCTCCCAAATCATGCGCTATAATGATGTCACCCTCGGCCTAGGAGGCCAGGCTGAGGCTAAAGTGGATACTGGCATTGGGCTCGACTGGATGTGGGCCTCGTACCATTGTCCCCTCATAGGGTCGTCTGGTCCATGATGAGGGGTCGGCCCCTTGAAGGCTCGTCTGGTCCATGGTTAGGGGGTCGGCCCTTTATAAGGTCTTCTGGTATAGGATAAGGGGTCGTCCCCTTATAGGGTCTTCTGGTATAGGATAGGGGGTCGGCCCCTTGTAGGGTCATTTGGTATAGGATAGGGGTCGGCATGGTCTACCCTTCCTATGATGGAACTTTGGCGAAGTTGATCCCTCGTCCTGGCCTTGGGCTCTCGTCTGAGATAGGGACACCCTCGGCCTGGCCGAGGGTGTATATTGGTATATCAATCACCCCTAGCCCTTATCCATCGATGTTTATTGAGATGGCTGAGGGGTAATGTTTCCTTGGAATTCCTAAGTGGGTGGTCAGATGGATAAGTGACATCTGTCAAGTTACATATTATCAGGTGTCCATCATCGTTTCTGTTTCCCAGATGTGGCGACTGCACACTCAACTTGGGACTTTATGCCCTAATGATGCCTCTCCTCATAGGTTGTGCACAACCTTGGTTAATGGGCCCACTTATGAACAAGATATTTAAATGATTTTTTAAATAATCATTTCTTCTTCTTCTTCTTCTTCTTCTTCTTCGCACGTAAGCTTTCTCTCTCTAGCTCTATACCAATTTAAACTGCCATTTCTACGATATATTTTATGTCTCAGGCTTTGCTCACTCTTTATCTTCATCTTCAGGTAATTCCTCTACCTTAAACTCCTCTATTAGCCTTTAATTTCTGTTTGTTTCTTTCATTTGGGTTTCTTTCCATTTTTTCTTGGCTGCTTTACCTTTCCGGCTTGAAGACTCGCCTCACTGTGGTGGTTATACGGCTGAATATTGGATTTTAGGCTACTTAGGGTTCTCCCCTACTTTCGGTGGTGGTTTAGTGCCTTTTTGTGACATTTCTTGGGTTTTCTTGGGTTTTCTTGTGTTCTTCGACGTTCTTCTCCGGTGAGCAGCATTCCCTCTATTCTTGAGTGTTCATCCACAAAACCCTTTATTTCCTTAGGTTTGATCCAAAAGTCAACTTGGTCCAATACCAAACCTATTTGTAGTTATTTTGAACAAATTGCTGAAGTGTACGGTCTTCCCTTTAATGCTTAAAAGACTTTATGATTTACCCGAGTAATTTCCAACCTTGAGGGAGAAATTCTTCGTTGAGATCAGGCGTTTAGAGGAGGAGTACAAGCGAAGATGAGGGACCGAACCTAATTGGGTACGACCCATCTTCCCCATTACTTTAGACACAATAAAACCATCTGAGTCATGTGGGTGTTCTTATCGTCCAGCAGAGTGTCAGACACGCAAGGTAGAAATGAACGAGAGAGCATTATCACCAATGGGTGCTAGGCCCTCTGGGAGAAGAGAGAGATCAATGCCTAGTCTGAACCGACAGTACGAGGGTACGTTTCATTCAGAGGTTTTCCCTGTGACAACCCTGTCCCCTCTTGCCTTATAGGTGGCCTTTCTAGATGGTTCGCCGATAGTCGACTGGGCCGAGAGATCTGAGGGTAAGAGGGTTGATGATGATAGTGAGGATTTAGATGCTGATCAAGTTGACACTTCTAGTGCCTCGGCTTATGTCTCATCCGTTAGGGATCGTGACCTCTTTCTGTGGAGGCACACCTTTGGGGTACAACCCAGTATAACGATGAGGGTCCCAAATGCAGATGAGAGAGTCTTCCAGGGGAATGAGGGGGAAGTTGTTGTTTATGAGCAGATGCTTAGGGTATGTGTTAGGTTCCCTCTGCACCCTGTAATAGTTGACATACTATCTGCCCTTGGGGTTGCTCCTTCTCAACTTCCTCCCAACTCTTGGAGAATCATCCTTGGCTATATATCCCTTTAGAAGAATACTTTCATTGATGAGCCTTCGTCCGATCTTTTTATAGCCTGCTACAATATCACTTCCTTGTCCAAGCAACCTGTGTATTTTCATCTAAGGGCGAGGAAGTCCAAAAAAAGACTTCTTTACGTGGCACAAACTTCAAACCACGATTGGAAAAATAGATTTTTCTTTATTTATGGAGATTAGGAATTCGTCGCTGGGGTAGAGCCTTTAGAAGATAGTTTGAGGGTTCCAAGGTTATGGTCCAACCCTTTATTGAGAGCACGGTCCGACCCCGAACTCAGCTTGGATTAGAGGGACATTTCTAACTACCTGAGGGAACAAGGGAAACAATATGAACTTACCAAATTTGAAGATTTGATGACCCCTCGTTTCCTCAAAGAAGCTGGTCTGAGGGTCGGCCCCCTAACATAATTATGTGAGTTGATTCTTTCTCTATTTTTATTTTTCTTCAAGTGTTTACTCTTTAACACTGTCTATTTCTGATGTATTGTCTCCTTTTTAGGTCGTCCTGTAAATATATATGATCAACTCTGGGAGATGACTGGGCCAAGTTTAATGTCTGTATTGGGAAAGAAAAAAGGTAAAGAGCCCCAACAGACTCAGAAGAAGACAAAGGTCGTAGGGCCGACACCGGTGGAGCCGACTGTCGACAATCGCAAAAGGAAGGAGCATCAAGTCCCTGGTGGATCTCGTCCTGAGTGGAGGACGAGGGCGAGGGTGGAGGACCCCCAGGAACACATTGAGGGGACTAGTTCCTCTTCCAGCATGGGGGCCTTCTGTTCCAAAATTTGAAGTTCTTAAAGGCTGAACCCTATTCCCTCACAGCTAACCTGAGGGCAGCCAAGGCCTCGATGTTTTCTACTCCCTCGGCCGCAGATTATGACTTCTTATCAAAGATGCCCCCGACCAAGGTCTATGACTATGGTCTACACACTTTTACTCAGGTATCTTTTTCAACTTCATTTTTTTTATTTGCCAACATTTTATGAACTGTTCCCTCGGCCCCTTTAATATGTGCCTGTTTGTGCAATCTGTCTGCGCCTTCACCTCTGCTACTAAGTGGATGGCTGCCAACCAACAAAAGTTCTATGAGACATAGAGAGCTATTCAGCATGAGGCCGATCTGAAGAACGATCTAGAGACTATGAGGGAAGAGTTGGAGAGTGCAAGGACCGAGCATATAAGGGTCCTGGATGAGCTGGTGAAGCAGCACGAGGCCGACCTGAAGGTGAAGGACACCCTCATCAAAGAAAAGGAAGAGGCCTTAACCAATTAGGGGGCCCAATTCAAGGCTGAACTTGATGAGGTAGTGAAGAAGGCTGAGACCTATGTAGTGGAGGCTTACAAACTCTCAGACGAGTTTTAAGGCTTCGATCTTGAGTACTTGGAGAGGGGAATCAAGACGGCCTGTCGATGGGTCGTCTTGAAGTTTACTGGCGTAGTCTCGTCTGTCCGCCCCTCTCTGGAAGCCGTGGAGTTGGACGACCCCTTATTACCGAGGCCCTTGCCCATGTGGAGTCTCAGGTGCACGTAGAAGGCACTGATACCTCTGAGGATCGACCTGTTTTGGTCATCGAAGAGACTCCTCTGGTTAATGTTGAAGCCTTTCCTGCTGATGTTGTTCAATAGGGTGGTTGTCTGTAGCCCATACCCTCTATTTGTAAAAAACATTTTTGTACTTTATTTCATTGGACAAATATTTGTGACAATTTATAATAGAATCTCTCTCTTCTCGTCTTCTATGCTTGCCTCTTGTGTGATTTGTCTTGACTATGATATTTGAATTAACTATCCTATGAACTCCCCCCTCATCTTTCTTGAGAGTGAATGGAGATTTGTCCCTTCCATTCACCCTCATCATAGCCGAGGGTGGTTTTCCACCAAACAAATGATGTTTTTTAATTTCAAGTCCCCCTTGTCTTTCTTGAGAGTGAATGGAGGGTCGTCCCTACCATTCATCCTCATTATAGCTGAGGGTGGTTTCCCTCCAAATAAATGATGTTTTTTAATTTCAAGTCCCCCCTCGTCTTTCTTGAGAGTGAATGGAGGGTCGTCCCTGCCATTCACCCTCATCATAGCCAAGGGTGGTTTCCCACCAAATAAATGATGTTTTTCAAATTCAAGTCCCCCCTCGTCTTTCTTGAGAGTGAATGTAGGGTCGTCCCTGCCATTCACCCTCATCATAGTCGAGGGTGGTTTCCTACCAAATAAATGATGTTTTTTAATTTTAAGTCCCCCCTCATCTTTCTTGAGAGTGAAAGATAGGGTCGTCCCTACCATTCACCCTCATTATAGCCGAGGGTGGTTTCCCACCAAATAAATGATGTTTTTTAATTTCAAGTCCCCCCTCATCTTTCTTGAGAGTGAATGGAAGGTCATCCCTGCCATTCACCCTCATCATAGCCGAGGTTGGTTTCCCACCAAACAAATGTTTTTTTAATTTCAAGTCCCCCCTCGCCTCTCTTGAGAGTGGATGGAGGGTCGTTCCTACCACTCACACTCATTATAGCCGAGGGTGGATACCACCAAGCTAATGCTATTTTCAATTTTAAGTCCCTCCTCGTCTTTCTTGAGAGTAAATGGAGGGTCGCCCCTGCCATTCACCCTCATCATAGCCGAGGGTGGTTTCCCACCAAATAAATGATGTTTTTTTTAATTTCAAGTCCCCCCTCGTCTTTCTTGAGAGTGGATGGAGGGTCATCCCTACCATTCACCCTCATTATAGCCGAGGGTGGCTAGCACCAAGCTAATGATATTTTCAATTTTAACTCCCCTCTCGTTTTTCTTGAGAGTGAATGGAGGGTCGTCCCTACCATTCACCCTCATTATAGCTGAGGGTATTTAGCAAGAATTATCCCAATCATACCAAAATTAACAAACAAGGTGAGGGGTTCATATAATATTCTCATTAGCACCAAGTGTTCTGTTGGAGCAACACATTCATTAAAACTGTGGTCCAATAGGACATTACAACATTATTAACAGTATTTCTTCAGATGATCTGCATTCTAGGGGTTAGAAAAGGGTTCCCCTTTAAGGTTCTCTAATTTATAGGTTCTAGGGACAACTTCATCAACGACCCTATATGGGCCATGCTAATTTGGGTGAAGCTTGCAAGGTTTCTTCCATGCCTTTTTGAGGACTAGGTCCCCCACAACGATCGGCCTTTTCTTCACCCTCTAGTTATAAAACCTGGCAGTCCTCTACTGATAAGCTGCTTGCCTTATCTCAGCATCTTCCCTTCTCTCCTCGATCAAGTCTAGGTCAAGTCTCCTTTCTTCCATATTTCTCTGGGGGTCATACATTTGGACTCTATGAGTAGGAAACCCAATCTCGATGGGGATGACGGCTTATGAGCCATACGCTAGCATGAACGGGGTTTCTCCAGTAGGATCCTTGGACGTTGTCCTGTAGGCCCATAGTACCGCGTATAATTTCTTAACCCATCTTCCTTTTGCCTCCTCGAGTTTTTTCTTAATCCCGTCTAGGATTGTTCTATTTGTGACTTCAGTTTTCCTATTAGCCTGAGGTCGGCCTGGGGTAGAGAAGAATTATTTGACGCCCACCCTTTCACAGTATTTATCCAGGGATGCATTCTTGAATTGAGTCCCGTTATTTGAGATGAGGGTGTTGAGGAGACCATATCTGCATATAATGTTTTTCCAGATGAACTGGAAGGTCTTCTGCTCGATGATCGTTACCATCGGCTCCGCCTCCACCCATTTTGAGAAATAGTCAATTGCTACGATCAAGTATCGATAGTTATTGACAGCCCTAGGCAAGGGTCCTACTAGATCGATTTCCCATACTGCGAATGGATATGGGGATGTGATGGAGGTAAGAGGCTGATGGGTCTGGTGAGGGATGGTGGAGAACTTTTGACATTTATCACATTTTTTATGTATGTCGACGCATTTTTCCCCAAGGTCGGCCACCAGTATCCCTAGGTTACTATCCTCTTTGCTAATGACCTTCCCTCAATATGTCTTGAACAGGACCCCTCGTGCACATCTTGTAAGATGTGTGGGATTTCAGACGGGTGCACACATCTGAGCAAGGGGAGAAAGAACCCCTTTTTGTACAAGGTATCTCCAATGACAGTGAATTTCATAACTCTATATCTCAACTTCTTCCTTTCTTATTTTGCTTCTGGCATCTCCCCCTCTTTAATATATTTGACTAGGGGGTTAATCCACGAAGCTTCCCTACTGATATTTAAGCAAGTGCTAAGTGTTCCATCTGCATCTTCAATCGTTGGTCGAAGCAAGATTTCCACTGGGACTGCCCTCCTAATATCTTTCCTAGTCATAGAGGATAGCCTAGGAAGCGCATCGGCTCGGCCATTATCAAGCCTAGGTATCCTTTCTAACTTCACTTCTCTGAAGCTCTTCAATAGCGACTTCACTCTTTCAAGATATTTGGTCATTCTCTCATCTTTAGCCTTGTATACTCCTAGTATCTGATTCACTACTAGTCTTGAATCACTATGGACCAAGATCTGGCCGACACTAAGAGACCTAGCCAAGGAGAGTCCTGCTATGAGGGCTTCATATTCAGACTCGTTGTTGGAGTCTTTAAAGTTGAACCTCACATCGTACTCAACGTCTGTGCCATCGGGAGCTGATACTATTAATCCGGCCCCACTTCCTCTCTCGTAAGAGGACCCATCAATGAAGAGGTTCCACTGAGCATGTTCCACTGAGAAATTTCCCTTAGTGAGGGATCCCTGTCTAAAGAGATATCTTCCCTCTTTATTTTCGGCAACCTTTTCTCTAGCGGTGCTTGTCTCAACCTTATCTGCGGATGGGTCAACAATTCTACCCTACCAGGTATCTGTCTTCTTGATACTCTCCTCTTCAACCTCATCATCTTCCCAAGTAAATTCAACCACGAAATTTACTAATGCTTGTCCCTTAATGGCCACCCTAAGTTGATATACAATGTGAAACTCTCCCAGCTCTATATCCCAGGTCATTAGCCTCCCCGATTTTTCTAGCTTGTGTAAGACTTGCCTAAGAGAAAAGTCAGTAAGGACGACCATTGTATGGGATTGGAAGTATGGCTTAATCTTTATTGATGCATGGATCAAGGCATAGGATAACTTCTCCATCCTTGGGTATCTTTGCTTTGCCCCTTGGAGTGCCTTACGTTTGAAATATACAGGCTTTTGTACTTCGCCTTCTTCTCTCATAATGGCTGCGCTGATGGCTGATTCTGAGACAGCTAGGTACATATGTAGTCGTTTGCCCTGCACTGGTCGTGATAACAACAAGGGAGACACTATGTATGACTTTAGTTCTTTAAAAGACTGGTCACACTCTTCATTCCATTCTAAGGCTTTTTTGAGAATTTTAAAGAACAGTAGACACTTGTCTGTGGCTCTTGATACGAACCTATTCAAAGCAGACACTCGCCCTCTGAGCCTCTGAACATATTTAATGGTCCTAGGGTCTTCATTTCTAGGAGGGTATTTATCTTCTCAGGATTGGCCTCAATACTTTTTTGATTGACGATGAACCCTAAGAACTTCCCTGCTCCGACCCCAAAGACGCACTTAGTTGGGTTGAGCTTTATCCGGTACTTGTCCATCATGTTAAAGAACCTCTCGAGGTCATCCACATGATCCGCGGCCTTTAAACTCTTGATCAACATGTCATCTACATATACCTCCATAGACTTCTCGATTTGGTCTTCAAACATTTTATTCACAAGGCGCTGATACGTTGCCCCTGCATATTTTAGGCTAAAGGGAATGACCCTATAAAAGTATGTCCCCTTGTCGGTAATGGAAGTATGGCTTCATCTTTATTGATGCATGGATCAAGGCATAGGATAACTTCTCCATCCTTGTGTATCTTTGCTCTTCCCCTTGGAGTGCCTTACTGTTGAAATATACAGGCTTTTGTACCTCGCCTTCTTCTCTCACAATGGTTGCGCTGATGGATGATTCTAAGATGGCTAGGTACACATGTAGTCATTTGCCCTACACTGGTCGTGACAATAGCAAGGGAGACACTTGGTATGACTTTAGTTCTTTAAAAGCCTGGTCACACTCTTCGTTCCATTCTAAGGCTTTTCTGAGAATTTTAAAGAACAGTAGACACTTATCTCTGGCTCTGGATACGAATCTATTCAAAGCAGACACTCGCCCTCTGAGCCTCTGAACATCTTTAATGGTCCTGGGGTCTTCATTTCTAGGAGGGTATTTATCTTCTCATGATTGGCCTCAATGCCTTTTTAATTGACGATGAACCCCAAGAACTTCCCTGCTCCGACCCCAAAGACGCACTTAGTTGGGTTGATCTTTATCCGGTACTTGTCCATCGTGTTAAAGAACCTCTCAAGGTCAGCCACATGATCCGTGACCTTTAAACTCTTGGTCAACATGTCATCTACATAGACCTCCATAGACTTATCGATTTGGTCTTCAAACATTTTATTCATAAGGCGCTGATATGTTGCCCCCGCATATTTTAGGCTAAAGGGAATGACCCTATAACATTATGTACCCTTGTCGGTAATGAAAGCCATTTTTTCCGAGTCCTCAGGGTTCATTAAGATCTGGTTATAGCCTGAATATTCATCTATGAAGCTCATAAGCTCATGGCCTTCTGTAGTATCTACCATCTGATCGATACGGGGGAGAGGGAAACTGTCTTTGGGGAATGTTTATTGAGGTCGGTGAAGTCTACACACATCCTCTATTTCCCGTTGGCTTTGGGGACTATGACCGTATTGGATAGCCATTCGGGATAAATGACCTCCCTGATGAACTCGGCATCTTCGAGCTTCTTGACCTCATCCCTAAGGAACTCATACTTTTCTCGAGAATAAATCCTCCTCTTCTACTTCACTGGATTTACGTCCACTACCATGTTGAGCTTATGGCTCATGATTTCCGGGTCGATCCCCGATATATCTGTATGACTCCACGCAAAGACATTTTGTCTTCTCCTTAGCAGTTTGATGAGGTTTTCTTTAATGCTTGCCTTTAGAGCTTTACCAATTTGGACGGTTTTTTTTGGCTCATCCTCATTGAAGATGATGGATTCTACCTCTTTCGCGGCCTCTCTTTTCTTCAGTTTTTTCTCATCCCTAGGGTCAGGGGTATTAATATTATAAGTAGTCGTTGCCTTCTTGTATGCCTCTCTTTCTTCGGCGGAGTTGAAGTAACATTCTCGTGTCGTCGTCTGGTCTCCCTGAACTTCCCCTACCCTGAAAGGGGTCGATAATTTTATCATCTGGTGAACCATGGATGGCACGACCTCAAATTCCTTGAGGGCCACTCTCCCCAGTATAATGTTGTAGGCTGAGAAGACCTTTTCATCCATCACGAAAAA
The DNA here is from genome assembly GCA_949130495.1 of Sambucus nigra. NCBI lineage: Eukaryota > Viridiplantae > Streptophyta > Magnoliopsida > Dipsacales > Adoxaceae > Sambucus > Sambucus nigra. Next base: position 86,793,602 of record OX422220.1, read on the forward strand.
GTTGACATTCTTGGTAATCCATCTCGTCCACTCGTCCCCCATTCTAACATCGGCCTCATACACTCCTAGAGGATGAACTTTTTCCCCACTGAAACTAATCAAGGGGTGATGGTATGGGATGAGCCTAGCACGACTGAGACCTAAGGCTTTAAATCACGGCCAGAACATCACATCTGCAGAACTACCCCCATCTACCAAGATCCTCGGCACCGCGCATTCGTGTACCCTGGTAGTGATGACCAGAGGGCCATCATGTGGGGCTAAGAGGCCTTTGAAGTCCATTCTTGAGAAACCCACTATCAGAGTATCCATATCAACTTTCTTCCTCTTTTCTTACTTTGCTTCAATAGAGGTCGAACGTACGGCTTTTGTTACTGCCTTGGCTTCTGCTACATGGGCCTTCTTGTCAGCAACCTCTGATCTTCCTCCTTCTAGTCCCCTGGAGATCATCCCAACACTGAGTGAGATAATATGAAGTCTCTTTACAGGTCCGTGGCCATCTCTCAGTGGGAGGATAAGGTGGTCCTCATCATCTGAAGGGTCGTCCTTTCTGTTTGGAGGATCTTCTCTGCACGTATCACCTCTTTTCTTCCCGGGGTCGTCCCCTTGGCCCCTCTTGAAGTCACTCTTGCTAATGTATTTCCTTAACTTCCCTTCTTTTAACATTTTTTCAATTTCATCTTTCATAGAAAAACATTTGTTGGTCACATGGCCGTAGTCTTGGTGAAATTCATACCACAGGTTTTTGTTCCTCTTGTGAGGGGCTGCCCTCAACTTCTCAGGCCACTTCAAGGATTGATCGCTCTTTATCTCAGAATATGTTCGCAGCTGACCATCAGTGGGGTGTAATCAGCGAATTTTTCATCTTCTAGCCTCTTCTTCCCCTCTTTACTCTTTTTCTGGTACTTACCCCACTAGTGCCTCCTTTTTCATCTTTGTATTTTGCATCCATCACCTCTTCGGCGTTCATCACCTTTCCTGCTATTGCTAGCAATTTAGCCATCGTCTTCGGTGGGTCTTCAGCAAGCTTCCATAATAGTTTCCCCTTCTAGAGTCCTCCAATGAGGGTTGTCATGGCTATGCTTTCCTCATAGTCTTCGACCTCCAACTTTTCTTTGTTAAATCTGGCTATGTAGTCTCTTAGGCTCTCATTCTTCCCCTGCTTAATATAGAGAAGGTGTGTGGTCTTCTTCTGTGGCCTCACTCCAAAGAAAAAGTTATGGATAAACCAATCTGCTAAGTGCTTAAAGCTTTTAATGGAGTTCTTCGAAAGAGACATATACCAGACATGTACGGCCCCAGTTAGGGTGCCAGAAAAGGCACGACACCTCATCTCATCTGAGATGGAGTATATGTCTACCACTGATTGGTACATATTAATATGATTGATAGGGTTGGTACTCCCATCATACCTTACGGTGACTACAGGTGGCTTAAACTTGGATTGCGTTGGGAAGTTGACTATCTTCGCCACAAAGCGTGAGGCTATGGAGTATCCTCTTTGAAGGGGATCCCTACTTCTCAAGATATCACCAATTTATTCTCCAGACTTTGGATCGAGTCGTTCCAGGGTCTCGTAGGGTCGTCTTGGCTGATGTTATCCCCTGCCGCCTCTTTAAGGTGAGCGGAGGGTTCTGCTGCAGCATGTCTGTGTCGGCTGTTTACTTCTCCCTACCCTTCATCCCGTTCGTGGGGTCAGACATCTACAGCCTCCCTTCTGGACCTCGCAATACTTCTCGATCTGGACAATTTTTCCCGTAGGTTATTTACTAGGCCTAACCTCTCAAAGGCTGACCCCCTGCTCAGACGATCAAAAGCAGAGTCCCTCGGGAATTCATCGGGATTTTGACTTCCACACTTCCCTCTGCTTTCCTGGATAGGTCGTACAGTATTATTGGAGACCTCATAAGGCTCCCAAAACTTTATCGGAGCCTCTTCCACCTCAACATCATCATATTTGTCCTCTGGGAAAGGGTTTCCTTGCCTCCCCAAGCATAGACACCGGGGGTCAGCGATATCCCTCCGCCGTTGTGGAGGTGGAAAGTCTTTGTGTGGTTCCTGGGGTGGTCCCCTGGCCTCATGCTACCCTGGAGCTACTGCCGGAGTAATCATTTCAGTTGAGACTCCAAGTGGTCTTAGTAAGTTTTGGCTAAGGCCGTAAATTGCTCCTGTATAATCCATTATATTGCTGCTAAAGACTTCAGGGCGGCTGCCACATCTTCCATCTTAGACTGAGGTTGTGCATGACTAGAACTAGGTCCTACACCAGTATTTGGTGGAGGTGGTGGTGGTGGCATCTCTGGTTCCATGTGTTTGAGCTATGAAGAGCTGAATGATCAAAAGACTAATGATCTTGAGAACCTTAATGTGTCTCTTTCAATGGTGAAATAGCTCCACACAAAGGGGGAGAACTGGTTCACCACTAGAGTTTTCGGTGAGGTCAAGCTGTATAAAGGAAGAGATATATTCTCGTTCCCACAAACGACGCTAAACTGATGATGCTAAGATTCAGCACCACCAGATAAGAGGTGATGAGCTCAAATAGACAACAATGGCAGTAACAGAGTTATATATGTGTGTAAGTATATAGAGGGAGATGAGGATAAGAGGAATAAGACAATGCTGTATAGTGGTTCATCCAATTAGGCCTACATCCACTGTGAGTGTGTGATCCACTAAATATGGGCACTAATGGCCTTGGATACAATGCTCATAATCTCCCTCTCTCTACTGTGTGTACAAGTAGAGTTTTAGCTAGGGTTACCATTATCGATCCCTTTACAGGGTTGAAGATGACAAGTATATATATGGATTGGGGGGAGTAGTGTACCTCCCAAGCATGCATGGTGCATGTGAATGATGATCTAGCCAATCCCCTACTGACACCTGGACGTGACATTTGTGATTAATGATGACATAATATTCCCTCACGCGAGGGGATGATATTATTATAATGGTCTAGTCCACGTGCTGTATGAGTCCCACGCGCACTGTTCCATGCGTCTCCCAAATCACGCGCTGTGATGATGTCACCCTCAGCGTAGGAGGCCAGGATGAGGCTAAAGTGGATGCTGGCATTGGGCCCGGCTGGATGTGGGCCTCATACTATCATCCCCTCATAGGGTCGTCTTGTCCATGATGAGGGGTCGGCCCCTTGAAGGCTCGTCTGGTCCATGGTTAGGGTGTTGGTCCCTTGTATGGTCGTCTGGTATAGGATAGGGGTCGGCATGGACGACCCTTCCTATGATGGAACTGTGCCGAAGTTGACCCCTCGTCCTGTGCTTGGGCCCTCGTCTGAGATGGGGACACCCTCATCCTAGACGAGGGTGTATATTGGTATATCACTCCACAATAGTCATACCTTCCTGTTTGGGATTCAATAGTATTTGCCTCATCTTTGTGTGCACGGCGGAAGAAAAGTATTTGCGGTCAAACAACACCCAGAAACTTTGAATCGTCATACTGTACCTCTCCTCCAAAGTGGTAGTGAACTCCCACCACTATAAAGAGGCCCCTACTAGCTTTAAGGAAGCCAATAACTGTCTCTGAATGTCTGTGCACTCGTACATCCGAAGATGCCTCTAGATGTCTTTCTTCCATTGTCTCGCGATGAAAATATCAGAACTGCCCGAGAACTCTGGGGGATGTTCCCTCTGAAAGGCATCCCTAACTCTCTCCCATGCAGTGGGAAACTGAGCTGGAACTGGTGCCACAGTATGAACCTAGTGTGGGGCCTGATACACTACCGCTAAAGCTGCATTCACCGCCTGAGCAACTATGGCGGCAACCTCGGTTGCGTTCATTGTTCCCTAAGCCTGAGTTGCTGGCTGCTTTGGTTGGGCATTTCTGTCCCTCAGGGCTCGTCTCGGAGGCATCTAAAATGCGAAGGAATTCATCAGTCCATATTTATTATTAAATCTCAAATAGCTGAAGATGTAATTGCATAAATAAGAATACAACAGTCATAAAAATAGGGCTCTATATCAAAGATGTTAAGCTGAAAACACAATAAGTCGTACAAATCCTAAAGGACACTAAAACCTGATGCCCTAATACCATCTATGACACCCTGCCTAATTAAATACCGGGTGATCACTCCTTTATTAAATAAAATCAAAGTGTTTGGTTGGTTCATACTTAGCATCACTGTCAAAAAATAATTTTTCTTTATTAATCACCTAATAAATAGTTTAGCTAAGTGTCAAAACATTTAATTTTATAGATTACGTCCTATTGTTATGATTTAATATACGAAACCATTTTCATGAAAACGGATACTAATATTAATAACCAAACCATCCAAATGAAAGAACCAAACTAGATTAACCAATCCAAATAATATAACCCTCAACGAAGGACAATGAAATAATTAAAACAATCCCAACTAAAATTGAAGAATGAAATAATAAAGAGCACAAGTCTCTCTGAACTAAATAAAAACTGGAAATGGGAGACACATGCCCTATCTAATAATGAATAAATAGAAGACTGAAAAGGCAAGGATGAAGTCATCTACTGTAAGGACCCGCAACTCTCACACTAGCTGCAGCACGTCAACAGTCTAAAGAACTAAGCCTAACGGCCCTGTGGAAGGGCACCTGTAATATATATATCTATACAATAAAGGAGAAGGGGTTTTTTGTGTCCACCAACTAATGGCTGAGATTAAAAGCTGTTGGGTTTGGTCTTTATCAACTAGTGGCTGAGATTAAGTTTGGTGGGTTTGAATCTAAGGGCTGAGACAGAGGGTTTGAATCTGAGGGTTGGAAAAGAGTCTTGGTCTTTAAACCTCGAGCCTCTCAGTCTGCAGTCACCTCGAGCCACACAATGATAGCGTGCATCGAAACTCAAAATATAATATCTCCTCTGTCAGATATGCCAACCAAGTTCTTTATCAAGTGAAGAGCCCATGCCTTCAATGTTTAACCCCAAGGCTTCGGGGTTTGAAGAACCCATGAAAGAACCCGGATGGTAATTCATCTGCCCCTGACCTCGGTGGTTAACACCCTCTCCCTCTCTGTGCATATCTATAAACGTCGAAGCTGATATTGAGATTTAGATTTGGTCTTTTTGTATTTGGATTTCTGATTGGGTTCTGGGAAATACCACCGAGTGCATTTCCTTTTCCCCTGGCCCCGGCGGAGATGCGGTAGGAGTTGTCAGTGGCTATGTTAGCAACGCGAGGGTCATTTTTTTTTAAGTTTTGTTGATTTTTCTCTGTTTGTAATCTAGATTTGGTGTTTTTTTAGTGTGGACTGTGAATCGTGTTCGTGAGCTGCTGACCGTGAGCATCGTTTGGGTAAAGCATAATTTTTTCTCTATCATTCCTTTTTACACATTTTTTGAGTTGCTGACCATGGGTGAGCTGTTGTCAGTTCACACCGTCGAACAAGATTTTTTTTGTTCTAAATTGTTAATCGTTGTGTTAAATTTCCTAATAGACGTTTTTTTTTTGTTCTAAATCGTTAATCGTTGTGTTGAATTTCATCTATTGTCTCCTTCTATCTACTGGCATTCCCTTTAGGTCATGTCTGTTCAAGAACACACACCGGATCGTGCCAACTTTCACGCCGGGTTTAAAAAGGCTGGAGGATCCGAGTTAAGTTGTATGATCCAACTTTCATGTCTGTTCAAGCTGACGTTGTTTTTTGACCCAGTGTGCTTCGTCGGTTTATTTTACGCAGGTGGCTTCTCCGACGCATGAGATGGGAGGTGGTGTTTACCGAAGTTGATTTTTGTAAATTTATTTATTTTGATTTTTGAAATTAGCTTTTTATACATATATTTATTTTGATTTTGACGTTTTACCTTTTTCCTGAACCTTTTTTTGGTTTTAAGTGGAACTCTGAATGTAGTAGAAATGATCAAGCTGGGTAAACATCTGGACAGGTCATGGGCTGTAAATGGGTATAGGTGCTGTGGCGTATAATAGTTTGTAAATGGGTATTTGTTGTAATAGTTTGTTCACGGGATATTTTTGCAGATTCAATCTTTGAACAACTATTTGTCTTCAAGTTTGTTACATTTTTTTTCTTAATGTTGTGTGTTAATTTGTCTACAATTTATGTATTTAAGCATGCAGTGACTAATTTTTTGCCTTAATTTTTTAATGTTCATTTATTTTTTGGTTTAATGTGTGAGATGCCATGGGTGTGCAGATTTTGTTCTTCTCTATTTTAATAACTACTGTGGTCATGTTTGTGTTTTGTGACCCAGATATGTATTTAATAAAAATATTTTTTTTAAAAATAAAACTGTTCTAATAGGAAATTATTATTTTTTCAATCTTTTTAATTTTTGCAAAAAAAATATTTTTTTTAGCTAATAATAATAAATCTTTTTATTTTTGGCAAATAAACAGGGAAAATAATTTTTTTGCAAAAAAATACTTAATATAATTTTTTTGATAACCAGGACAAGTACCTTTAGCTAAAGAAGTGAATTTGAAAGCTAGAAAACTTAAATTGTTGAATAAAACTAGACTAACCCACACATATAGCCAAAAACCGTACCCATCTAAACAAAAGAATAAACTTATCTGAACACAACTGAACATTAGGGTAAACTAAAAAAAAAGAAAAATAATCCCTAAATATTGTGAAAATACAAGTTGTCTAATAACATCAAATCTTTTTATTTATGAAACACAAGCACTTAGAATGTTATTAATTGAAAAAAAAATACGGAATTTTTTTATTTTTGACAAACAAACTGGGAAAATATTATTTTTAGCCAAAAAAACACTTAATATTTTTCTTTTGGACAAACAAACACTAAAGATATTGTTTTTTTACAAAAAAACAACTTAATTATTTAAAAAAAGTAGGGAATATAAAAAGTTAAATGTTTATAACTGTTTCAATAAAAATATAAATCTATATTTTTAATAAAAATATGTTTTTTAAAAATAAAACTATTCTAATAGGAAATTATTATTTTTTTAATCTTTTTATTTTTTGCAAAAAAAATATTATTTTTTTTAGTTAATAATTATAAATCTTTTTATTTTTGGCAAATAAACAGGGAAAATAATTTTTTTGATAAACAAACACTAAAGATATTATTTTTGATAAAAAAAAATACATATTTTAAAAAAATGTATTTTCACGGATTTAGTCCCTCAAACTGTCGTTTACCCGGTATTCTCTAATTTTTTAACTTTCGCGTCAGGGCACCCTATATTTTAAAACGCAATTTTTTTTAAAAAACTCTTTATTAAAAAATTATTTAGGGTACATTTGAGAGGTTTTAGCTTTTATTTTTAAAAAATAATTCTTTTAAATTTGAAAAAAAAATAATTTTTAAAATTAAAACAAAAAAATGTGAACCCAAGTTAACAATAAAAACAAACACTAAGCTTACAAATTGGTTTGTCCTACCCGACAGGTATAAGTGTGGGTATACGTTGTTTGTAATTAAACTTTACCAATTCTTCTTCTTTTTAAATTATTAGAATGTGAATATTATAAAATTTAGTTGTATTTACACGGGATGAGCAACCATATTTATATTTGCACTATTGGGAACACGTTTACAAAACAAAATATCACGGGAACAAATTTATCACCGAAACAAATTTGTTGTCGTGCTATCGGAATGGGTATAAAAGATCATGGGAACAAAGTTATCGCCGTGCCATCAGCACGGGTACACCCTAGTATATATATAAGAGAAGAGATGACAAGAAACAGGTCAGAGCCCGAGTGTAAAATAGCTTTAAAAATAGTTTATCAAATATATAAAATGCTTACCGGTTGATATTACATATATGTTAGTACCTCGACATTCACTTGGAAATTCTTACCCCTCAACTAGTGTATACGCCTAACGTACTACTGAACTAATCTAGAGAAAGCTAACATAATTAACTAGTCTAACCCAATTTCCCCTAACCAAATCCTTCCCAAGTTCCATTATGATATTTAAATTACGTCCTAGGGTCCTTACACACTGGGATCAGATTAACAATAAAAGGGAAAGAAGTTTCAATTTCCAGGAGGAGTCGATCGATCGACATTCTTGAGTCGATCGATCGATCGAGCAGTTATTGGCCCTGTTTCTGCAATTCTTTACCTACGGGTTTCATCAACTTAAATCTTCAAAATCTCTATTAATTCGTACCAAACTCCTAAACAATCAAACCAAAAGTTGTATTATCCTACATATATAATTTTTAACGTAAAACATATACAAATTCATCAAGACCATCAAGCTAATTCGTTAAAACCATCAAAACCAAAGGGTTAATTCAAGCTAATTCGTCAAGAATCCTATTTTTATCATCGTCATCAATATCTACGGAATTATTCCAGAATTCAACCTCTTCTGGACATCAATTTCATTGTTAATCATCTACATATATCAATAGAGTTTTCCTAACATGGTTTCTAATCAGAATTTCATTATAAATCTCCCAAACATCATTTAACTTTCATGAAAACATAAAATTATTATCTCCTGCACTAGTATGGATGTGTTATTAGCTAAAGAACATCAAGTTTGATACTTGCCTCAAGAATGAAAGTATGAATTCTAAAATAGGATGGGTATGATCCCGCTCCTCGTTCCCCAATCTTTGCGTTGGTGGTGGAATTGGTGAGAATGGTCTAGGGTTGGTGGTTCTCCTCCTTGGAAACCTTCTCTCTTCTCTCTTCCTTAGCCTATCTGCAACTCCAGTGTTTCTAACCCTCGAGGACTCCCACTTCCATCAGATACAACCTCTCAATTTTTGTCATTAATTAAGGCCTAAAATTGGAAATTACTAAAATGCCCTTCCGGGTTGCCGGTTAGGGCTAAAAATGTCCCGAAACCAAAACTAAACCCCCGCATACACTTTTTTGACCATCTCGACCCTTCCGGACACATTGGCACACTCAAAATGACCATACGAGTGACTTAGAGTTAATTTAATTTTTATTTTCTTAAATTAGTCATGGCACCACTGAGACGCGCGTCCCGACTTAATTTCTATAACTGTCATATTATTCACTCGCGATATTTAAAAAAAATCAATCTCATATATTACTTCAGTCATTAAGTAATATTAAACATAATTCTTACCAATAATTACTAACTCTCATCATGCTAGTAAATATTCAATTTTCAAAAAATCCGGATTAGTATTAAATTAATTTATCCCAATTAAATTTAATTAATCCCATAATTAAAGGCCATAAAAAATACGGGGTATTACATGGGGGAGATTTGATCATTGTTTTGATTTATATTTATCTCATTTCAAACTCGATACATCACGAAGGTATTTGGTTCTTGTCTCATGTGTGTAGGTACAAGATCAAGGATTATTATTTTGCACACCCTGATACTGACAAAGAAAAGTTAGAGATTTGAAGATTTCAAGTTAAAGACATTTTAAGAAAGTTTAAAGACTTGCATTTTTAGTACCTTTTCATTTTTAGGTTCATGGGAGGGTATTAGATTTGTATAGGAAATTTGATTTGATAATTCAGATGGTTTTATATTGTACCAACATAGACATACGGGGAGATTTGTAAGGACATATTTTACATAGTCCGTTTACATTAGAGTATGTCGTATACCACTACAACCGTCGAAGAAAAGCTAAAGTTCAACCAAGCATCAAGATGGATCCGAATATCAAAGTTCTTTAACAAGCAAGCCTCTATGAGTTAGAGTTTGTTAAGGTTGTGTTTAAGTCTCTTAATATTTCATTTAAAGTGTTGGATAATTTTTCTAAAATGTTTTTAAACATCTGAGGCATTTTTTTATCAAAATATTTTTTCTAAGTCTTGGAGGTGGAGTTTTAAAAGAAAATAATTTTTCACTGATATCATTCAAATGATATGAGCAAGTCGTTCAAATGACTGCTTCAAGTGAGAGAGCATCTCGCGCGATACCTTGTTTGAAGTGTTTCATCTAATGACATGCTACTGTTTCATATTTTTTAACCTCGTTAGATGGTCACGGGATCCCTGGATCGAACGACATTTAATGTCGTTTGAGCGACCTCCCATTGTCGGTCGAACGAAGCCTTCTACTCAATTTTTTTATAAGTACCTGTTAAGTGAGTCCATTTTTCTTTAAGAGACCCGAGTGTTTCAATCTACAAAAATTGCAAACTGTAGAATTTTTGTCTTCTCATTTAGGAGTTTTTAACTTTGTTTTTCAATTCACAAATAATGTGAATTTCTTTAGTGAATTGTTTTGGAACCCAAGATATAACTTTGTTGAAGTTTCTCTGTGTGGAGTATTATCTCTACGGCTGACTTGGTAGCTCTTGAGGGAGGTGCTGGTTGATGACTGCAGTTATTGGTAAGACTTTAGGGTGTTCCTTGTTGAAGACAGAGTTGCTATTCTTGTGGGTTCTTTCAGGAGTCCATTATTGATTTAGGTTGCGGCCTATGTGAATTTTCTGGAGTAGATTCATTACAGATTTTGCTATGTTGTAAGTAGTGATTTACTGTTCATAGTGAAATAAAAATTTTTACCCGAAAGGGTTTTTTCCCTGAAATTGTGTCTTTACCTGCATATTTTATTTATTTAGTGGTTTGAATCACTTGGATGCATGTTTAGGGTATAAGAAGATAAACTTGATTTAATTAAATTGATTCTCATATTTGGTGCATAATAACATTTGAGAAGTTTGGAAAAAGTTATGTTTACCTAAAGAACACACAAAGGGCCTTCAAGTGCATTCTTAAATTGGTATCAGATCCAAAAACACTATTTTATTGTGTGAAGTGAGCACATGTCTTTAGGTATGCCTTTCAGAGGATTTGATGATTTTAGAACACACGTGTTTGAAGTGTCTAATATGAAATCACGTACGAAGTCTTCACTTAAGACCTTAGTTAAAAAGGATTACTCTGAGAGGTGTATTTGCTGTGAGGGTTTTCGTCATAGGATATATGAGTGCCCCACTAAACTACGGGGGAATGCTAATAAATCGATAAATCATGTTTCTACTCTTAGTGATAGTGACCCTAAAGAGGAAAACTTTTTTGCTATTAAGCCAAAACTTACCACCGTTGTGTCTAATCATGTGAGTGATGACGACAAATCTTCTCTCAAAGATAATGCTTTGCAGGATTCTTCCATAGCCACATGTTGTGAAGCCCAAGAAAGTGTGAAAGAAGCTTTAAAAATTAAAAATTGGATATGAAAAATGCAAGAAGAGTTGAATGAATTTGAAAGATTGATAGTTTTGGAATTAGTACCTAGACCTCTTGTTCAAAACATCATAGGTACTAAATGGGTTTAGAAAAAAAAATTGGATGAACATGGTGTGATGATGGGAAATAAAGATAGACTTGTAATTCAAAACTATTCTAAAATTGAAGGCGCGGATTTTGATGAAACTTTTGACCCTGTTGTAAAGTTAGAGAGTGTTAGGCTTTTATTTTCCATTGCATGTTTCATGAAATTCAAGATATATAAAGTGGATGTTAAAACTGCATTCCTTAATGCGGTTTTAAATGAAAAGGTGTATGTTAACCATCCCAAGCGGGTTGAAAACCCTAAATTTGACAATCACGTGTTGAGGCTCCATAAAGTATTATATGGTATAAAATAAGATCCTAGATCTTAGTATGATAGATTGACCTATTATCTCCTGAAAAGTGGTTTTGGGAGAGGAGGAGAAGATAAGACACTTTTTGTGCAAGACGCTAAGGATCATATCCTTGCAGCTCAAATCTATGTAGATGATATTATGTTTGGACCAACAATTGAGAAATATTCTCATAGTTTTTTCGAGGAGATAAAGAAGGAGTTTGAGATGAGAATTGTGGGTGAGTTAACATTTTTCCTTATCTTCGAAGTGAAATAGTGAAATAATTGAATAATGAGATTTTCATTTTCCTAGGAAATTATGCTATGGAGTTGGTAAAAAAAAGTTTGGCATGGAATTAGAAAATCATGTTAACACTCCCATAGGCAATGAATGAAAATTGACTAAATATGAGAGTGTAAAAGATGTGGAAGATAAGTTTTATAGGAGCATGGCTGATAGTTTTCTCTACCTTACCATTGTTGGGATTTATTCTTATAACCATGAGTAAAACCTTTTATTATTTATTAATAAAGGATTATTTTATTCGTTTTGAAATAAAGATAAAGTTTGTGAGAATGATTTATAATATTGTAAACATATGATATCATATTAATGGTGGTCAACAGAGCTTAATAGGAATTCTAGTGAGTTGGATTTAGGTTGATCACGAGGAGATTAGAATTTCAATTCTGGCACTATCGAAAAGTTCACAACCTAGATAGGAAATTAACATCCTATTGGAATATTTGTGATGCAATCCTTATAGTTTATATCAAAATATGGGATCATGTACGATGGTTCGAGAACTTGTGTAGTAGTTCAACAGAGGATTGTGATCTGTACACCTCAAAATGTATTGAATTAGACGACCCATGAGATTTGAGTCTACAAACTCAGGAAATCTCATACCATTTGAAGAGGGTTATTAGATTATCAATCCCGGGAATTATGAGAATCGAAATGCTTTTATGATAGTATCTTTCATTTCTATGGGTGCGTCTCAATTTTATATTGAATTAAATGATCCCCGTATATTGGGACATAGTTACGTGAGTAGGTATGAGATCTTAATTCAGAGGAATCCGCGTCCGGGGATACTTAGGATTGTGATATCCCATTGATAGACTTATATGATTTCTTTTCACTAGTAAACCGACCAGTGTATTATTGATAATCCACTTTACTAGCAAAATAAGTTGAGTTTGAGAATCAAGGAATTGATTAGATGTTAGTTAGGGTTGATCAACAATAAATTGATTTGACTAGGCGAGTATCAGAAGCTTAACGTGCAGACTCGTATTACGTACCATAATCAACTCTGCAAATAAGGCCTCATTATATCTGTGTGATTTTTGAGATAACTAAATTGGAGTGTAGTCATAATTATTTAATGGAATTAATTATGATTAAATAAAAAGAAATAAATTACAGTAATTGTAATTTGGAATTTTTGAGTATTTATTTGAAAGACAATTTAATTATATGTCTTGGGACCCTAGTGTAGTCCATATACCAAAGTTGTTAGGACCGGACTCTCAAGAAACCCAGTTTAGCCCAAACTCACCTTTTGTAATTGTACATAAAGGTGCGGGAAGGAGATTCAATTATTATTGATCAACATTAGGGTTTGATAGGGGAGATAGAAAACACTATTCATGTTTTTGTTAAGAGGCCTAGAGAGAGGCCGCCATACCTCATTTTTTCATCTCAAAAGATGACCACACACCTACCTAGCTTTGGGGAGGATCTGAGGAAGCGCAAAAATTCTTTTGTAGTGAAGTAACCTATTTTTATTAAATTTTACCTAATGTGATAGGAGGGGGACCAGTTTAAACTTTTCTACTTAAACCGTTCAATTAGTATTAATAACCAAATTAAGTCCACTAATCTATTCTAATTAACCAAATTTAGATTGAAAGATTATTAATCCAATTATTAGTTGAGTTTGTAATAACAATCCTAGTAGTATTTCAAAAATGAATATGTGATAGATTGCAAAATATTAAATTCAAAAAGTAAATGACACGTTGATTTTTTTTATGTGGTAAAACTCCATTCCCCTGGGAGAAACATCCACGAACCCTCTACGGTCAACATAAATTGCATTAATAAAAAAATAGGATGAGTTTTGTACTAGGCCGAATATCTGTTATGCTATTGTCCTGGTCAACAAATTCTAGTCTAATCCAGGTAAAGAACATTGGACTGCTATGAAGCATATTCTCTAGTACCTGAAGAGGAGTAAGGATAATGTGTTCGGATAGGGACTTGAGGAGATTAACCTAGGTACATGTGTTTACCCTAGGAAGTGGAGAAATAATTTGGAGGAGTATTTAGAAATCCTATATTGCTTATTTGGCCATGGAAGCTGTAGAAGGGTGTCTACCTATAAAAAAGTAAAAATATTATTAGAAATACTGAGAAGAAACCTAGGGTCCCGACAGAAACTCATATTGAGCAGGAACCCCCCCCGGGGTCTCGGCAGAAACTCATATTGGGCAAGAACCCCCTAGGGTCCCGATAGAAACTCATATTGAGGAGGAGCCACCCCAGGGTCCCGGCAGAAACTCATATTGAGCAGGAACCCCCCAGGGTCCCGACAGAAACTCGTATTAAGAAGGAACCCACATAGGGTCCCGACAGAAACACATAATTGAGAAAGAACCACCCCAGGGTCCCGACAGACACTCATATTCAGCAGGAACCCCCAGCGCCACTACAAGTATCAGTGCCGCTACGAGCGCCAGTGCCGGTGCAAGTGTTAGCGCCGCTGCAAGAGTCAGCGTCACTAGGGTCAACGCCGATGCAAGTGTCTGCGCCGCCGCAAGGGTCAGCGCCGCTTCAAGTGCCAACGCCGCTGCAAGTGTCTGCGACGCTGCAAGGGCCAGCGCCACTACAAGTGTCTGCGCCGCCGCAAGGGTCAGCGCCACTTCAAGTGCCAGCGCCGCTGCAAGGGTCAGCGTCGCTGTAAGTGTCTGCGCCGCTTCAAGTGCCAGTGCCGCTTCAAGTGCCAGCGCCACTACAAGTGTCTGCGCAGCTGCAAGGGCCAAGTGTCTGTGTCGCCGCAAAGGTCAGCGCCGCTGCAAGTGCCAGTGCCGCTGCAAGTGCCAGCGCCGCTACAAGTGTTTGCGCCGCCGTAAGGGCCAGCACCATTGCAAGTGTCTGCACCGCTGCAAGGGTCAGCGCCGCTGCAAGTGTCTACGCCACTGCAAGGGTCAGCACCGCTGCAAGTGTCAGCGCCGCTTCAAGGGTCAACGCCGCTTCAAGGGTCAACGCCGCTGCAAGAGTCAGCGTCACTAGGGTAAGCGCCGTTGCAAGTGTCTGCGCCGCCGCAAGGGTCGGCGCCGCTTCAAGTGTCTGCGCCGCCGCAAGGGTCAGCGCCACTTCAAGTTCCAGCGCCGCTGCAAGGGTCATCGCCGCTGTAAGTGTCTGCCCCGCTTCAAGGGACAGCGCCGCTGTAAGTGTTTGTGCCGCTAGAAGGGACAGCGCCGCTGCAAGTGTCTGCGCTGCTGCAAGGGCCAAGTGTCTGTGCCACTGCAAGGGTTAGCGCCGCTGCAAGTGCCAGCGCCGCTGAAGTGCCAGTGCCGCTACAAGTGTCTGCGCCGCCGTAAGGGCCAGCGCCATTGCAAGGGTCAGCGCCGCTTCAAGTGCCAGCGTCGCTGCAAGTGTCTACGCCACTGCAAGGGTCAGTGCCGCTTCAAGTGTCAGCGCCGCTTCAAGCGTCAGCGTCGCTTCAAGTGCCAGTGCCAGCGCCGCTACAAGTGCCAGCGCCGCTGCCAGTGTCAGCGCCACTGCAAGTGTCAACGCGCTACAAGAGTCAGCGTCACTAGGGTCTGCGCCGCTGCAAGGGTCAGCGCCGCTGTAAGTGTCTGCGCCGCCACAAGGGCCAGCGCCGCTTCAAGTGCCAACGCTGCTGCAAGTGTCTGCGACGCTGCAAGGTCCAGCGCCGCTGCAAGTGTTTGCGCCGTTGCAAGGATCAGCGCCGCTTCAAGTGTCAGCGCTGCTGCAAGTGTCAGTGCCGCTGCAAGTGTCAACGCCGCTGCAAGGGTCAGCGCCACCAGGATCAGCGCTACTGCAAGCATCAGCGCCACAACAGCAAGGGTCACTACAGAAATATTATTCGAGAAGTGTCGCTACAAGGATTTCGGTAGAAACTCATATTGAGGGAGTAGCTATCACAAGAAACTCCTCATCATGAAACATCAGTCTCTAAATGAACAACATCACTAACACTTTACTTTCTTGTACAAGTTTCCTAGTCGAGCAAGCAGGGCTCGAACAGGCGCGTTGGGACCTCCCGGGAGTTTTGGCTTGGCGGCTGAGGGACAAGGTATGTTGAGCAAGCTCAACCACTTAGCACTATAGGATTGAGAGAATACTAGTAGAAGACCCTAGGGTCACCCAGTCCTCACACACCTCACACTTAGTCACAAGTGAAGTGAGCAACCAAAGGGCTGGCTGCTCACAAGAAAAGAACTGTTTATAAAATGATTTTAGAGGAGAGGTTCCTCTAAACCCCTCTCAAGAAAAATGATTTTAGAAGGGGGTCCTCGAGACCCCCCTCAAGCTTGCAAATATTTTAGAGGAGGTGGTCCTCGAGACCCCCCTCAAGTTTACAAAGTTTGTATCAAAGTTACCCCTTCAAAAGATATTTAAAAAATCAGATATTTTGTCTCCATTAGAAGACATATTTTCTTTCGAACTTTGGTCGGCGCCAGGGGGCATCTGCCAGAGGGGACAAGCAGACCTGCCTGCAGGTAGGGACAAATAGTACACTGCAGACTTTGTCCCTCACCAACCCTCTAAGTTTTGGCGCCAAAAGTGCCAACCCAGCCTTAGTGCCCAAGTATAAATAGGACCCCTGGGCAAGGTCATATGGATGATAGAAAAACTTAATAGAAAAGTCACTCTGTAAAAATCACACCAGAACCTCTCTAGTATTCTCTCCCTGCTCTCTCTCTAGTGCTGAGTGCCTTGTTCTTTCACTCCCCACTGACAGCCATCACTCTCAGGAGCTCCTCTTGAGAAAATTACTATTATTGTTGTGGAAGTTCATCTTCTTACAGGGAGGGAGTTCCATCTTGAGCTCCATTTTTACCAAAAGGAAAAGCTCTCTTCAGAAGCTGCTTCAGAAGTTCTTGAGAACCTTGCAGACAGCGTCCATTGGAGGGGGTCATGCCTCACCCTTTCCAGTTATTTATAGACCCCAGTCTCACTACCCTCCTACATTTGGCGACTCTGATGGGGAGGTATCCTCACTTCCATGGACAAAGAAGGTTTTAATGTTTCTAAGCAGCTAGTGTTTAAGGACATTCCATCTGGGAATGGAGCTCAAAGAGACTAGGCCACTCAAGTGGATGTGGTGGTGACCGGAGCAAAGGTACCTGCTCCTCCGGGAGGGCATACCAGCTCACCGGCAGGAGGTCCGGTGGCAGTGGCTTATGAGTATGTTTTTTGTGAATTGGCAAGTTTGGGTGAAGATTGTGTAATACCAGCAGCCCCCTCTGGAGGGACAGCCGTTCCGATGGCAATTCCGACAGAAGTAGCTCAGCCGCGGAGGACTGCGCTGGAGAAAATTGTGATAATCATCAAGTTCACTGGCAGAACCCCCAGGAACCCTAAGTGTTTGGCGAGGAATTCGGTATGGTCGACTAACTCCTCTCGCTCAATAATAACGATGAGGAACCCACAAGAAAAGAACCCATTGTGGTAGAAATTCCAAGTGAGGAATTCTCAGCTGCAGCATCCCCTTTAGAAACACCAAATCACAAGGAACCTGTGGATGAGAAACCCTGGGTGTCCCTCGTCACCAATAAAGAAGTTATGGCAGTAGTATCGATAAAGCATGAGGTCGAGACGCCCCGGATGGGAAGTCGAGGCGCAAGGAACTCATGGGCGAGGAACCCTGGGTGTCCCTTACTACCAACAAAGAAGTCTTGGCAGCAGTCTCGACGAAGCATCAGGTTGAGACACCCCCGGATGGAAAGTCGATGAGCGAGGAACTCATGGGCGAGGAACCCTGGGTGTCCCTCGCCACCAACAAAAGAAGTCGTGGCAGCAGTCCCGATGAAGCATGAGGTCGAGACACCCCCAGATGGGAAGTCGAGGAGCGAGGAACTCATGGGTGAGGAACCCTGGGTGTCCCTCATCACCAACAAAAAAAGTCATGGAAGCAGTCTCGACGAAGCATGAGGTCGAGACACCCACAGAATGGAAGTCAACGCGTGAGGAACCCTTGGTAGTATTGAACATTGGCGAGGGACCCCCCATCTCATCCAATGGCGAGGAACCCTCAAGGGTCCTCGTCCCAAGCACCAAACTGGAAAAATGTGAGAAAATTTCAAGTGTATATTTGGTTCGGGAGGAACCCTCGAATGCGGAGTTATGTCGCGAGGAACTCACCAAAAAGGGGGGTCGCAAGGAACCCATGTCTGGCATCGCACCCCCCATAGCACCAACGGTCAGCGAGACACCCTAATATATATATATATATATATATATATCACCCATTTCCGTGGAATCCGAAGACGTCGAGACCCCCTCCTCTTGAAATAAAGAAATAGGGGTCGAGACCCCCTCTCTCTAAAAAAAAGTTCCAACAGTCGAGACATCCATTTTCGTGGGATTCAAAGACGTCGAGACCCCCTCCTCTTAAAATAGAGAACTAGGGGTCGAGACCCCATCTCTCCAAGAAAAATTCAAGTTCGTGGAATCCGAAGACGTGGAGACGCCCTCCTCTTGAAATAAAGAACTAGGGGTCGAGACCCCCCTCTCTCCAAGAAAAATTCCAACAGTCGAGACACCCCCTCTTGAAAGAACTACGAGGAACCCTCCAAAGAAAATCCCGACGAGGTACCTGCTGAAAAAAAAAACCGCCAGCCACAAAAGATTGGGATTGAGTAACAGCACACGAGGAGCCCTCAAGAGGCGAGATACCATCGATGAAGCATGAGGTTGAGATACCCCACTTAAAGCAACTCGCAAATTATTAGACCCACTAGCCGCCGATGGCAGTCGTGACGAGGAAGCCTCCAGTGGTAGCGGCATGGGTGAGAAACTCGCAAGCGAGGAACTCCCAAGATGGGGCGGCCCAACAACAACTTCAAACGAGGAACCCAAAGTGGCATTAAAAGAAAAAAAAACTCTCGCTGCAAAGGTACCAAACTAGGAACCTCCCTCAACAAGAGGCGAGGAACCCTGGGCATCCTCGATAGAAAAGTTGTGCGAGGAATGACTACCAATTTAAATCTCAAAGGAGGAACCTCCATCAACATGAGGCGAGTAACCCATAGACTTCAAGACCCCGACAGAAAAAAATCATGAAGTACCCCCTGTAGATATATCTGCAAACGAGGAACCCGCCGTCACCAAAGTTTCCGACGAGGAACCCGACGCTGCCAAAAACCCCAACAAGGAACCCATAAATCTCAAACCATCCTCAAGTTAACAAGGGTCGTGAGGAACCCCTATAATCTCAACAGATCGTGAGGAACCCAGAAGGGATAAACTCTTTACTGACCTTTGAGGGTGAGTAGAATTCCATGGCGAGGAACTCCCTTCAACTATTCGGGACTGCGAGGAACCGCCAGCACAGTTAGATTCAAATGAGGAACCCTACTATGTCGTAGAAAGTGATGAGGAACCTATATGGGTCCTCGTCCCATAATCCAATCCTCCAGATATCTCAACCAAATTAGGTTCAAGAGCTGGACCTTCAGAGGATATAATCGGTGCTCGCAGATGGCCTGAAGAGACGCTGTCAATAAAAAATAAAGGGGAAGGAATAAAAGCGACAGAACCACCTACGACAGTGGTTACAACGGTGTTATCTCCGGTCGACAGCATAGGTGTAGAAATGGAAAGAGGAATAGACCCCACCACATGTAAAGTAGCAGAGGAGGAACCTTCATGTTCAAAATGGTGGTCGAGGAATCTACCGTTACAAAAGCCTCTAACGAGGAACACTTCGATGTCAAAACGGACAAGACAGTTCATCAAGGTGCGAGGAACCCTTGAAATCAAGGCAAAAGACGAGGTACCCCTGAAACTCAATCCGCTGCCAACAGCCAACAGGCCCCTTGTCGCAATTCATTTTTAAAAAAATGAAAAGAAATAATAGGGGTTTTTAAAAAAAAAGTAAGTGTGCGAGGTACCCAACAGGTGTATATTTCAAGAAGATGAGGAACCCAGCATGCCCCTTCTCGTAATTCATTTAAAAAAATGAAAAAGAAATAATAGGGCTTTAAAAAAAGAAAATGTGCGAGGAACCCAAGATGAGAAATAGCTACGCCCAAATGGTACGAAAAATGTCGAGGGGGGTTCACCATCCCTCTAAGTTATGCTTGAATAAAAAAAATGGAAAAATGTTGAGGGGGCGCACCCCCCCCCCTCTAAGTTATGTTTTGGTTCAAATGTTGAAAAAATATCGAGGGGGGCTCACCCCTCCCTCCAAGTTATGCTTGAATCAAAAATTGAAAAAATATTGAGGGGCGCACCCCCCCTCTAAGTTACGTTTTGGTTCAAATGTTGAAAAAAAATATCGAGGGGGGCTTACCCCTCCCTCCAAGTTATGCTTGAATCAAAAATTAAAAAAATGTTGAGGGGGCTTACCCCTCCCTCTAAGTTATGTTTTGGTTCAAATGTCGAGGGGGGCTCACCCTTCCCTCTAAG
The DNA here is from genome assembly GCA_949130495.1 of Sambucus nigra. Lineage (NCBI taxonomy): Eukaryota > Viridiplantae > Streptophyta > Magnoliopsida > Dipsacales > Adoxaceae > Sambucus > Sambucus nigra. Next base: position 86,813,805 of record OX422220.1, read on the forward strand.
CTATTGCTTGAAAAAAAAACATTAAAACAATGTTGAGGGGACGAACCTCCCTTTTAAGTTATGATTTTAAAAAAAAAGTCCTAAAAGAATAGGCATAGGAAAAGTACCCCGTAGTTAAAGGGGAAACTTCAAAATTTTAACTTGCTCAGTTATGTGCAAGTACCCCACAGCTAAAGGGACATCATCTAAATTTTAACTTGTCCAGTGATATGCAACTACCCCGCAGTTAGAAGGGAAACTTCCAGATTTTAATTGGCTCAAGTATATGCAAGTACCCCGCAGTAAGAGGGGGAGTTTAAAAATATTAACTTTCTTAGCCTATATACAAGTACCCCGAAGTTAAAGGGGAAACTTTTAAAATTTATAAACTGCTCAGCTATATGCAAGAAGTACCCCGCAGCTAGAGGAGCCGCTTCCAAATTTCAACTTGCTCAGTTATATGCAAGTACCCCGCAGTTAAAGGGGAAACTTTTAAAAATTTTAAACTTGCTCAGCTATATGCAAGAAGTACCCTGCAGTTAGAGGGTCCGCTTCCAAATTTCAACTTGCTCAGTTATATGCAAGTACCCTGCAGTTAAAAGGGAAACTTTTAAAATTTTAAACTTGCTCAGCTATATGCAAGTACCCCGCAGTTAGAGGGGAAACGTCCAAATTTTTACTTGCTCAGTTATATGCAAGTGCCCCGCAGTTAGAGGGGCAACTTCAAAATTTTAACTTGCTCCTCTCATATGCAAGTACCCCACAGTTAAAGGGGAAACTTTTAAAATTTTAAACTTGCTTAGCTATATGCAAGTACCCCGCAGTTAGAGGGGCAACGTCCAAATTTTTACTTGCTCAGTTATATGCAAGTGCCCCGCAGTTAGAGGGGAGCTTCAAAATTTTAACTTGCTCATCTCATATGCAAATACCCCACAGTTAGAAGTGGGAAGTTCAATCTTGAGGTTCTCATATAAAAAAGAGTAACTCAAAGTATTGAGCAACTCCAAGTATACATATAAGGTACGACAGTTTAGTACCTAAGGCTCCAAGGGCATAGGAGCGCTCACAGTCTTGAGCAACTGCCAAGTATAAATATAAGGTGCGACAGTTTAACACTTAAGGCTCCAAGGGCACCGGAGTGCTCACAATCTTGAGCAAGTGCCAAATATAAATATAAATATAAGGTATGACAGTTTAGTACCTAAGGCTCCAAGGGCATCGGAGCGCTCACAATATTGAGCAATTGCCAAGTATAAGTATATGTGCGATAGTTTAGCACCTAAAGCTCCAAGGGCGCCGGAGCGCTCATAGTCTTGAGCAAAGGCCAAGTATAAATATAAGGTGCGACTGTTTAACACCTAAGGCTCTAAGGGCACCGAAGCGCTCACAGTCTTGAGAAAGTGCCAAATATAAACATAAGGTGCTCCAGATAAGCACCTAAGGCTCCAAGGGCATCGGAGCGCTCACAGTATTGAGAAAATTCCAAGTATAAACGTAAGGTTCCAAGGGCACCGGAGCGCTCACAGTCTTGAGTAAGTGACAAGTATAAATATAAGGTGCGCCAGTTGAGCACCTAAGGCTCCAAGGGCATCGGAATGCTCACAGTCTTGAGCAAATGCCACGTACAAACATAAGGTGCTCCAGATGAGCACCTAAGTCTCCAAGGGCACCGGAGCACTCACAGTCTTGAGCAAATGCCACGTACAAACATAAGGTGCTCCAGATGAGCACCTAAGGCTCCAAGGGCACCGGAGCACTCACAGTCTTGAGCAAATGCCAAGTATAAATATAAGGTTTGACAATTTAGCACCTAAGGCTCCAAGGGCACCGGAGTGCTCACAGTCTTAAGCAACTGCCAAGTATAAATAAAAGGTACGACAATTTCGTGCACAAGTCTCTCGACATTACAAGACACTTCTGCACGAGGGGGCTAATATTGAGAAGTCCACAAGCAAGTGAACAAATAGTAAAATAACTTGGAGTGTGGGGTTCCATTTATAGTGGTTCCACCTGCCCAAGATTGCAAGTTTGACAGAAAATAGCCTAGGGCGAGGGGATCCACCTTGAGTGCCCTTTCTTCCCAAATTTATGCTGCAGAAAAGCACTCAGGGCGAGGGGCTCACCGCGAGTAACCACTCCGCCCAAGATAGAAGGCCATAGAAGAAGGCCAAGGGCAAGGGGATCACAGCGAGTAACCCCTCCGCCCAAGATAGAAGGCCACAGAATAAGGCCAAGGGCGAGGGGCTCACCGCGAGTTACCCCTCTGCCCAAGAAAGAAGGCCACAGAATAAGGCCAAGGGCGAGGGGCCCACCGCGAACATCCCCTCCGCCCAAGATGGAAGGCCACAGAAGAAGGCCAGGGGCGAGAGGCTCACGACGAGAAACCCCTCCGCCCAAGATGGAAGGCCGCAGAAGAAGTCCAAGGGTGAGGGGCTCACCGCGAGCAACCCCTCCTCCCAAGATAGAAGGCCACAGAAAAAGGCCAAGGGTGAGGGGCTCGCCGTGAGCAACCCCTCCACCCAAGATAGAAGGCCACAGAAGAAGGCCAAGGGCAAGGGGCTCACCGCGAGTTACCCCTCTGCCCAAGAAAGAAGGCCACAGAATAAGGCTAAGGGCGAGGGGCTCACCGCGAACAACCCCTCCGCCCAAGATGGAAGGCCACAGAAGAAGGCCAGGGGAGAGAGGCACACGACGAGAAACCCCTCCGCCTAAGATGGAAGGCCGCAGTAGAAGGCCAAGGGTGAGGGGCTCACCGCGAGCAACCCCTCCGGCCAAGATAGAAGGCCACAAAAAAAGGCCAAGGGCGAGGGGCTCGCCGCGAGCAACCCCTCTTCCCAAGATAGAAGGCCACAGAAGAAGGCCAAGGGCGAGGGGCTCACCGCGAGTTACCCCTCTGCCCAAGAAAGAAGGCCATAGAATAAGGCCAAGGGCGAGGGGCTCACAGCGAACAACCCCTCCGCCCAAGATGGAAGGCCACAGAAGAAGGCCAGGGGCGAGAGGCACACGGTGATAAACCCCTTCGCCCAAGATGGAAGGCCGCAGAAGAACGCCAAGGGTGAGGGGCTCACCGCGAGCAACCCCTCCGCCCAAGATAGAAGGCCACAGAAAAAGGCCAAGGGTGAGGGGCTCGCCGCGAGCAACGCCTCCGCCCAAGATAGAAGGCCACAGAAGAAGGCCAAGGGTGAGGGGCTCACCGCGAGCAACCCTTCCGCCCAAGATGGAAGGCCACAGAAGAAGGCCAAGGGTGAGGGGCTCATGGTTCGCAACCCCTCCTCCCTAGGAAAAAGGCCACAGAAGCAGGCCAAGAACGAGGGGCTCTCCGCGAGTAACTCCCCCGCCCAAGTTGATACTCAGATAAGGAGGTCCACTATAAGTGGCCTCATCTACAAAACTTGGGATGAAGTGACAGGACATTTAATGACCCTAAGGGGGAATGATGAAGGAACCCTAGGGTTCCCTAAAGTAAAAAAAAATAAAAAAAATAAAAAAAATCGACTTTATGGCGTACAAAGCTTTTTTTGGTCTACCCAACCTAAAAAAAATTTGCACTAGGGGCTAATGTAGAAGGGTGTCTACCTATAAAAAAGTAAAAATATTATATGAAATACTGAGAAGAAACCCAGGGTCCCGACAGAAACTCATATTGAGCAGGAACCCCCCCGGGGTCTCGGCAGAATCTCATATTGGGCAGGAACCCCCTAAGGTCCCGACAGAAACTCATATTGAGGAGGAGCCACCCCAGGGTCCCGACAGAAACTCATATTGAGCAGGAACCCCCCAGGATCCCGACAGAAACTCGTATTAAGAAGGAACCCACCTAGGGTCCCGGCAGAAACACATAATTGAGAAAGAACCACCCCAAGGTCCCGACAGAAACTCATATTCAACAGGAACCCCCAGCGCCACTGCAAGTATCAGCGCCGCTGCGAGTGTCAGCGCCGCTGCCAGTGTCAACGCCGCTGCAAGAGTCAGCGTCACTAGGGTCAGCGTCGCTGCAAGTGTCTGCGCCGCCGCAAGGGTCAGTGCCGCTTCAAGTGCCAGCGCTGCTGCAAGTGTCTGCGACGCTGTAAGGGCCAGCGCCACTACAAGTGTCTGTGCCGCCGCAAGGGTCAGCGCCACTTCAAGTGCCAGCGCCGCTGCAAGTGTCTGTGCCGCTGCAAGGGCCAACGCCGCTGCAAGTGTCTGTGCCGCTGCAAGGGTCTGTGTCGCTGCAAGGGCCAGCGCCGCTGCAAGTGTCTGCGCCGCTGCAAGGGCCAAGTGTTTGTGCTGCCGCAAGGGTCAGCGCCGCTGCAAGTGCCAGCGCCGCTGTAAGTGCCAGCGCCGCTACTAGTGTCTGCGCCGCCGTAAGGGCCAGCGCCATTGCAAGTGTCTGCGCCACTGCAAGTGTCAGCACCGCTTCAAGTGCCAGCGTCACTGCAAGTGTTTACTCCACTGCAAGGGTCAGCGCTGCTGCAAGTGTCAATGCCGCTTCAAGGGTCAGCGCCGCTTCAAGTGCTAGCGTCAATGCGCTACAAGTGTCAACGCGCTGCAAGAGTCAGCATCACTAGGGTCAGCGCCACTACAAGCGCCAGCGCCGCTGCAAGTGTCCGAGCCGCTACAAGGGACAACGCCACTGCAAGTGTTTGCGCCACTGCAAGGGTCAGCGCCGCTGCAAGTGTTTGCGCCACTGCAAGGGTGAGCGCCGCTGCAAGTGTCAACGCCGCTTCAAGGGTCAGCACCGCTGTAAGTGTCTGCGCCGTTGCAAGTGTCTGCGCCGCTTCAAGCGCCAGCGCCGCTGCAAGTGTCTGCTCCGCTGCAAGGGCCAGCATCGCTTCAAGTGTCAGCGCTGCTGCAAGTGTCAGCGCCGCTGCAAGTGTCAGCGCCACCAGGGTCAGCGCTACTGCAAGCGTCAGCGCCACTCCAGCAAGGGTCACTGCAGAAATTTTATTCGAGAAGTGTCGCTACAAGGGTTTCGGCAGAAACTCGTATTGAGGGAGTAGCTATCACAAGAAACTCCTCATCATGAAACATCAGTCTCTAAATGAACAACATCACTAACACTTTACTTTCTTGTACAGGTTGCCTAGTCGAGCAAGTAGGGCTCGAACAGGCGCGTTGGGACCTCCCGGGAGTTTTGGCTTGGCGGCTGAGGGACAAGGTATGTTGAGCAAGCTCAACCACTTAGCACTATAGGATTGAGAGAATACTAGTAGGAGACCCTAAGGTCACCCAGTCCTCACACACCTCACACTTAGTCACAAGTGAAGTGAGCAGCCAAAGGGCTGGCTGCTCACAAGAAAAGAACTGTTTATAAAATGATTTTAGAGGAGAGGATCCTCTAAACCCCTCTCAAGAAAAATGATTTTAGAAGGGGGTCCTCGAGACGCCCCTCAAGCTTGCAAATATTTTAGAGGAGGTGATCCTCGAGACCCCCCCTCAAATTTACAAAGTTTGTATCAAAGTTACCGCTTCAAAAGATATTTAGCAAATCAGATATTTTGTCTCCATTAGAAGACATATTTGCTTTTGAACTTTGGTCGGCACCAGGAGGCATCTGCCAGAGGAGACAGGCAGACTTACCTGCAGGTAGGGACAAATAGTACACTGCAGACTTTGTCCCTCACCAACCCTCTAAGTTTTGGCGCCAAAAGTGCCAACCCAGCCTTAGTGCCCATGTATAAATAGTACCCCCGGGCAAGGTCATAGGGATGATAGAAAAACTCAATAGCAAAGTCACTCTGTCAAAATCACACCAGAACCTCTCTAGTATTCTCTCCCTGCTCTCTCTCTAGTGCTGAGTGCCTTGTTCTTTCACTCCCCACTGGCAGCCATCACTCTCAAGAGCTCCTCTTGAGAAAATTACTATTATTGTTGTGGAAGTTCATCTTCTTGCAGGGAGGGAGTTCTAGCTTGAGCTCCATTTTTACCAAAAGGAGAAGGTCTCTTCAGAAGCTGCTTTAGAAGTTCTTGAGAACCTTGCAGACAGCGTCCATTGGAGTGGGTCACGCCTCACCCTTTCCAGTTATTCATAGACCCCAGTCTCACTACCCTCCTATAATTATAATTAAATAAAGAAAAGAAATAAATTATACTAATTGTAATTTGAGGTTTTCGAGGATATATTTGGAAGATAATTTAATTATTTGTCTTGGGTCCCTAGTATAGTCTATATACCCAAGTAATTAGTCTCAAACTCTCAAGTAAACCAGTTCAGCGTAGTACTACCTTTTGTACTAGTATATAAAGGTGGGGGAGTAGGTTTTAATTATTATTTATTAGCATTAGGGTTTGAAAGGAGAAGGGGAAAATATTATTCAAGTTTTTATGAAGAGGCCTAAAGATATACCACTATATCTCACTCATAAGGAGTAGATTTAATCTCAAAAGGTACCCACACATCAACTTAGATTTGGGGAGGATCATACACTAAAAGATCTAAGGTTTTTAGAATATTAAGCAAGATTTTGGAGATCTAAAGCAAACCACCCTTTCATCATCAGCAAATACCATTCTTCACATCGGATTGCAAAAAGATCCATAAAAGGTATTTTGTTCGAAGCCCTAGGTGTGTTCTTCATACCTGGTTTTCGATTTTACCTCTTTCTAATGTTTGATTAATTGAGTATCCGTGGTTGAAATTTTTTATTCCACGCATATCGATCCCCGATAATTGGGAGTCATCCTGATATATGTTATAGTGTAGGAGTGTGTGCTGGTATCAAGTGAAACCCAAGTAATCACCTTACAAGCATTTAAAAGTGTGATACGATATGTTATTGAAAATAAAATAATTGGTTTATGGTATACATATGATACAAACGAATCATTTTATGCACATTTGTATTCCAATTGGGAAGGTGATATCATTAATTATATGAGCACATCGGTTGTATGCTTCTTCTTTGGCATGTCTATGGTGTCTTGGCTTTTAAAGAAACATAATTTAATAGCTTTGTCTATGACCAAAGATGAATACATTAATTCAGGTAGTTTTTCCATTCAATTGCTTGGATGAAGCATATAGTGAATGATTATGGGTTGGATCAAGGAATGATTAAACTCTATTGCGATAAAATGAGTGTAATTGACATTTTAAGAACCTGGTAAAACATTATAGGACAAAGCATATAGAGTTAAGACATCACTTCATTAGAGGCCTGGTAGAAAAATTTTCATTAAAATGAACTATGTCCCTACGGAGAAATAATTAACCTATATATATATATATATATATAATTGGAGAAAAAAGATGAATCTTGTTATATAAATATATATACTTGAAAAGTTGGATTTTATTGGTTTTTGTACATGTTTTAATTGATATTTTTGTAAAGGAAAAATATATTTTTGAGATTTTGTGTACTTTTTTATAAGATCTTATGCTAAACATGTTTCATAATCTATGTGATTGCATTAAATAATGTTTAATTGCTCATATGATTTTTATTGAAGAGATTCTTGAATGTGTTTATAGAATTAAGCCTTTAAACAATAATCATGATAAATGATAACATAGATTGTATTTTGATGATTTCAAAGTTTGTGTTTCACTAGACCACAAAAATCCATATATATATTAATGATAATTGTTGTTTTTATAAGGATTTGTTTATTTAAGGAAAAAGTCGATCTTGCATGATTTTTAAAAAGACCTCAATGGTCTACATCTTTTAGTGTTTATTTTGATGAAGTTAATCAATGAGCATTTTTAATGTGTTGATAAGGTCTGCCATTTGAGTGACAACACCGAGTTTGAATTTAAGTATCATTTGGATAGGTAGCATCTAAAGTGTGTGTGAAAATCCAATCAAGGACCAAAACCTATAAATTGAAAAGAGTCACAAGCCAAGAGTTTCACCAACATTCAAAACAAGATAGGGACATAACTTCAATTCAAAAGAATGAGATATTTTAGTTTAACATTCAAAATATTTATAAAGCATTTTTGCGAGGAAGTTTTGGAAGATTATTTTTTTCTTAGAGTCAAACTCATGATCGAATTGTATATTTGCTATATAAATTGCTAACTCGACAAGAAATACAATTTTTTTATTTCTATATTTTTTTCATTTTTTTGCAAATACAAGCCTAAATGATTCATCTCATACTTTTGTTATGTTTACAATGTGATTTGAGTGTGTTTAAGTTAATCTGCTTATGTAGACAATTTTGATTTGAATTTTTTAAAACTACTCTACATTTGATTTCATGTGAAAACCCATAATTTTCATGTTTCTTTAAATTTTGAAATTTCCTCTTGTGTTTCATGTATATACTACTATTTTTGGTGATGATGTTAATTATTTTTTGGTCACAAGTTTTGATCATGTTGTTTTAATTAATTCTCATTATTTAGTCGGTGAGTTTTGTGCAAAATCATTTCTCGAGTTGTTTTTGGTACTTTGGGAGTTAGGGTTTTGGTAGATCTTCTTGAGATTGTTTGTATTTTCCCTGACAAAAAGGGGGAGAAATTTATCAGTAAGGAGGAGTTGTTTACTTTGTGTTTGATGATGATATATGCGATTTTTGAGTAAGAGGAGAGATTGTTTTATTACATAATCAATTGCTATATATGTTTTATTAGGGGGAGATTTATATTGCTTTATGATGTTTACGTCTTTTTTCTACGCTTCTCATTCATATTGTTGATTTCAGAGGATTCCCAAGCATGGTTGTTTCTTCTTATGTATTCTTATTGCGTAATCATTTTTTGTTGTTGAGATTATTGTTGGAATTATCATTTTTCTCTAGTCCAAGGTTCTACGTTGAGTATTTGAGTTGGTCTGATAGATTTTGTGCACATTCCAATAAACTTGTATAATTATATGGCTAATTTGGCATGAGTTTTGATGTCATAATCGAGATATTTTTAGTTTTAGGGTTTCAGTAAGAAATAGCTAAAAAGGGAGATTAAAAATGCAAATATTTATATATATAATTTGGTAGGCTTATTTTCCCGACAAAGAATTTGAGTCATGCACCATACCAAGCCCAAAATCTTAATGCACTTTGTAGTTTTGTTAGAAAGAGTCTTGTTCATTAGGACCTATGGACAATGAAACTTGAAGATCATGCGGATACTCTATTGAAGTCTTCCGTTGTTGTTTAATCGAAGTGTATCCCTTTAGGAAATGATTCGTTCATTATTTATTTGGGTATGCACACACTAACGATTTTTTAAACTTTTTAAACGTTTTCTAGAATGGAAGATTTATACTTCCTTAGACTATGTGTATATTTTTCAAAAAAGTATAAGGTATTATTTTGTAACACCCCAAGACTTTTGGAACAGTAATAAATTTACTTTGGGAGAAATAAATAATATTTTATTGGAGAATAATTAAATTGGCAATTGAGGTCAAAATTTAGAGTCATTAGAAAGTGTCTCGAATGGAGATTCTGAGGGTACCATCGTTTCCGGAAGGGTCGAGAAAGTCGAAATGACTGTACTTGGGGTCTATTTGGGTTCCGGAATAAATTAGGACCGTTTGACTCAAATTAAAGTCACCGAGTCATTTAAAGTGTGTATTATCATTTAAAGATGTGTATTTTGGGATTTAGGCTTATTAATCCTACGAGAGATTTATTCTCCAAAGAGAGAAAGAGAAATAGAAGAGAGAAAGAAAGAAAGAAAGAAAGAAAGAAGAAGAAGAAAAGGAAGGAGAAAGGAGAGAAAAAGAGGATTTTCCGGCCAATACGCGATTTCAAGGCGGATTCAGACCCTACGAACCCGAGGCAAGTGATTAAACTTGCTAAATAATTGTTGTGTACCAATTATTGCATGATTTGTGGATTGAATTTTGGGTTTTAGGTTTAAATTGTTAAAAACCTAACTTTTGGGAAAAATCTTAGATTTGTATTGTATAAATGAATTTTAAGGTTAGAAATTGGGTTACATGTGTTCTTGGATGAATATTGATGTTGTACGTGTGTTTGGGTTGGATCAAAATGGTTGGAAGATGAGATAAATGATTTTTGGGTATTTTGGGTTAAGAAGAAAATAACCCATTTCGTAGCTTGCTGCACCTGCCGAATCGATTCGCCCCTACCGAATCGATTTGGTCTATTGAAGAATGCCCAGGTTTTTAGGGCCGAATCGATTCGCTCCTTGCGAATCGGTTTGGCATATAGAAGACTCTAAGGTCCTTTGGACCGAATCGATTCGGATGGGCCGAATTGATTCTCTTTTGGGAGCCGAATCGATTTAAAAAACATGGGAATTTTGGAGATGTTTTTGTAAAAAGAATTTCATCCCATTTTGTTCGAGGTTATTGATTGGGGATCTCTATAGGAGACATTTGGAGTATGTTTTGGATACTTTTAGTGAGTTTCCCTTATAAGAAAGTTTGGAGTCATATTGACTAAAATTGAGGAATACCGATTAGATATTTTGGTATTTTCTAAGTGGGGAAGCCCACCTTGATTTAGAGATTTTACTTGGAGATAATATTTCCATTTTATATGAAAGAATGAGAATAATTTAGAGATATTGAATCTTAGGATCCAATCCCAAAAAGGGGATAACTTTAACGGTTCATAAAAATGAATTGAACCCTATAATAGATGAAAAATTATGAATGCTATTCGAGGTGCATATGGGTATAGAAATATCCTTATTGATGTTTGATTTGGGAGATATCTCACACGATGAGAAATGATAATAGAAGCGAGATGTGAGCTTTAGGTGAGAAATAGTATCAAGTATACTAAGTGGGGTTATGTGTGAGAATTTACGATTAGTATATATTGAGAGAAATATACTGAACAATGATGCTAATCATATTTCCCCAATGGGCGTATTATAAACATGAAAATGATGTTTCAGGTATACCTTATATAATGGTATATCTTTATTATGTGGGATGTATGTATACCTTATATGATGGTGTATATACATGTTAAGCATACCCCCTCCTTGCTATCATTGGGAAGTTTCGTGCGTAGAGGGTGAGCATCCTGACAAATAACGCAGGGTGTGGATATTCCCCAGGTCATAGTCGTCCTTTGTGGTCAACAAATGACATTTATGATATACATTTATCTTTTTGGGGGTGAGAGGTCGAGGGTATGTGACGCTCTCACTTGCCGGTTAGGAACTATGACCGCTTCCCGGACGTTGTGTGCGTGAGTTGATCACGAGGTGGGTGTCGTTGAACCCCACCAGGTGGCCCCAGTTTGCTACGTATATGGGCTGCTAGAAGATGATAGCATGTGAGCCTGCGTCCTTCGAGTTATATCTCGGTTGGATGGTTATTATTGATTGTGCTTGTATTTGGGTGTCAAGGGCATAATGGACCTCAACGACCTACATTGCCAGGATTAGTGTATCGGGGGGTTTCTTGTTTGGATTTCGCCTCGGCGAGACGTCCCAGGAACGAACCGCAGTGTAGTGTTGGAACTTGGGGATAAGTTTAGTCCTTAATGCTCATACTTATTTATATATATGACACCTATCCAGACGATCGACAGTGCCAGGAGTAGTGTAACGGGGGAGTTCCTTGTTTGGATTTCGCTTCGGCGAGACGTCCCACGCATGAAACACCGTGTACTGTTGAGAATTGGGAATATTAATTAATTAAAATTGGAAAATAAATTGGGTTACATGCATCATGAATTTAGGGCATAATGAGCCTCGAGGATTAATACGGTCAGGAGTAGTGTAAAGGGGGGTTCCTTGTTTGGATTTCGCCTCGACGAGACGTCCCACGCACGAAACGCAGTGCCATGTTGAGAATCGAGAGGAGTTTAGTCTTTAATATTCATGACGCTAATAACTCATATATAATTACTATAATAATTATATAGATGGTTTCATGCCTTATAAGGGCATCACTAGAATACAAATTCTAGTAATTGAGATTGTTGATGTTTGATGATGATGTAGACATGATTGGATCATGTAACTTTATATGTTCAACAAATGAACATTATAAAGATAACTATAACATTTGCATTCAAGTTAATGTATATAAATTTTAAATTATGGAAATAAATGTCGGTTGAGTGATAGGTTAGATGGTCTCACTTAAATACTTTATTTGGGTTTAAGTTAGAATCCTCTTACCTAAGTAGAATCGAGCATCCATTTGGAGATCACGTGCATACGTTTAGTGCGCGCTTTAGTTGAGAGGTGAGTTGAATTTTTATGGAATGTTCGATTCCAACAATTCATGTAATAATGCATTTATAATATTATGCATACTCGGGCTCTGACCCGTTTATATTTCCTCCTTCATGTATATATTGTACTACTCCAGGTGTTACTCCGCAAGGACGCCTTTGATATTCCTCCATTCAGGATTTGTGGAGCTGTGGAAGTAGCGGACTGTTGCGGCAATTTGCTTTAGTCAATTCCTATCTATTGTACATCTAGATTAGGATTCAGTTTGTATATTGAGTTAGTATTCAAGTGTTGTAGATTAACACTTTCATATTTCATTTCTCAGATTATTGTATTGTCTGTTACCCTACAACATATTCGGGTATTTCATTGTTGAGATTTTGTTGTACAATGTATTATACTCTTTCATATTACTGGAGCATGCACTTTTCACACATCATAGTTAGATGTATATTGTTGGTTGTGTGCATTATTGGTTTTGTTGTTGTTGTTAAAAATAAAAGTTTTAAAATTTTTGACAATTCGCACTTAATGATTTCGGGTAGTTAGCCTTATATTATAGTGTTAGTAGATGATGTTGAGACTGTGCCCTCTGAGATACCTGATTTATTATAGTATAGGGCTGGCCACCCGTTATTATTTGGAGCGGGTTGTCACATATTTTTTATTTTAAAAGGTAGTTTTATTTAAATTGTTTCTATCTGTCTTGAATTGTTCACAAGGTTGGTAATCATACTTGTGCATACAGTGCATGGTTTGTTGGCCCCAAAAATTCTCGAACTAAAATCGTGTGCACAAAAATGATTACTCTTCATGCGCACAACTCCATCTTGGCCTAATTTTAATCCCTACCCAAATGCTTACGCACGAATGGCTTTTGGGACCGTGCATGTGGCTGCACAATTTTGGCAGGGATTTATTCCCTATCCAAATTCGTGCGCAGGGTGCTTACATACCCATGTGCGGATGGCGATGAGAAATTTTCAAAATGTCTATAAATAATCCTTATTTCTCTCAAATTTAATAACACTTTTACTCATTTTAAAGTAGACAAACTCATAGGATTTTTTTTGTTTCAGAGCATCTCTTTGATTATTTTTAACAAATAAAAAGTGTTTAAATTGAGAGATTTTTAGATCTAGGTCTTGATCTAGGTATAATAGAAGATTTAAGTGATTTAAAATCAATAATAGCCATGATTTACATCTGATTTACTTCAATTTCTTATGATCTATACCCCGAGGTCTCAAATGAGGTATTTAATCTGTTGAAGAGTTAAAACATGATGCGACTCGAGAATGCTACATTTCATATCCGATCAATAGAGCTTTCAATGGAGAGGGTCTCAACTTACATAGGTAGCTTATTGAATTTTATGATGGAACTTTTCAAATCTGTTGAGAAAACTAGGATGCACCGAGGTTTTTTATTATTCGGTAGTTTTTTTCCTTGTAAATTGGTCTTGTGCGATTGTTTTATGTTTTGTTTGATTGTTTATGCTTGTTGAATACATAGTTATCCTAGATTTACATAATAGAATTAAAATGACATAAATATAGATTATTAGTTGAAGTTTGATTTTGAAATTTGGATAACTTGCACTGAAACCTATTCAACCCATTATTTTAGTTCTAGACTACACACATGTACATCCTCATCCCATTATTTTAAAATTTTTTGTACATATTATATCTAAATATATAAATATGTATGAACTAAATTTTGGAACATTTATATTTTTTTATATTCAAAATTGTAAAAGGTTTTATTTAATTTTTTAGAACTAATTTTTTTGGACAATTTAATTTGTGGACAAGACTAAAATTTTGGAATGAATTCGAATAATTTTCTAAAATTGATTTTCACGAGAGAATTAAAAAAAATATGGATTAAATAACACATATTTTTTTCTTTATTAGTTACCTAAAGAATTATACATGATCTAAAGGAATACACATATTTTCTAAAAAAATCAAAAAAAAATCAGGGAAATTAAAAAATTGCTCAAAAAACTCGGCAACTATTCCTTCATTGGTCACATCTCTTGAAAAGGTAATGCATGAGTGACTGGCAAGGTAATGCACACTCAACAAAGTGGAGATATTTACCATATTATTTTTTAAATAATGAGTAATGATATATTGAAGTATTGTTCAAGTGATGTTTTCTTGTTTCGCCTAAAAAATTAAAATCATAAATTATTGTTCTTGTTCGATTTTGTTTTTGTTCACCTGCAACTTATGAAACCTCCATATAAAGGCCTTCAACTTAAGAAGAACTCCATGAATTTTCTCCACTATTTAACCTAATACATAATAGGAAATTACATCCCCCACAAACCTTTTCATATACAACGATTAATGCAATAATTAAAATAACCTAATTACTATAACCAAATTGAATCTAAACAAAGTAACTATGGATAAACCACCATAGGATCGATTCATATAATGTAAAAATTATGTGACCATGATGGATGGAGTATAATATCCTACAAAAACATGTTAGTACAAAACATATGCATCCATGCATATATAATACATATACATCCATGCATATATTTTACAATATTCATTTAGGGTTTTCAGTGGTGGACAAAATGAACATTTATAAAATATGATCAATCTATAACTAGGGTTCTCATAACAATTGAATGGATTTAATGTTATAAAAAACTTTATTACCCTAAGAATTTTTATTGATCATGCATTATAAAGGATAACAAAAACTAGGTCTAAAGCTTATACCTAAGGTTCAAATCACGATAACTTTACAAATCTTGTAGGTGATCTAAATGAGAAAAAATATTTGATGCAGAAGATGAAGATGTTGGTTTTTTTTCTCCTGTAAATCCTTGATAGAATTACTTAAAAGCGTTAAATCTCATATATGTTATCCTTGCAAAGTAAGCCTTACGTGTGGGAGCTCTCGTAGATAAAAACTTGATGATTTATGAAAGAAATTACTTTCTCTTTCCTAACCTCTTCAATAAAATATGTATAGTGCTTTATTCTTTTTTATGCAACTTAAAACCCATACTTAGATCCATATATATAGGTAAAGAAAGCGGACTTTGGATAATTAGGTTTTCTAAAAAGTTTGGGCCTACTACTTGGGTAATGGACTGTATTATGAACTCAAGCATAGTAATTAAATTGACTTGTAACCAAAAATATGAAAATCCCACATTACCTACCATATTATATTTTCTTTCACATTTGTTATAATCAATGCCATTAAATAATAATAATTACATCATATTTAATCAACTCAGAATTACTTGAATAATGATGTCTTGTTTGTAAAGTTAGATAGTGTATAACATGATTCCTCACATAAAATATACAATACCCTCTTGATCAAACTCAATTTGACGCTAATTGAGTTTTACAACCATCTTAATTTTTCCGTGATCTCAAACTTAACTTATTTGATACTTTACTAGATTACAAATAATCTATTAATTAGGTTTATTGGTTAAATCAAAACATATAAGTTTATCAACGGGGATCAAATTACAGGTTATCTTCGAGACATGGATTCTTTCAAAATATGATCTCGGATATGTACAAACAATGATTTCCAAGTTGCAGAGATTTAGAACCAATAAATTGGATTGCAACCATTACAATCAATGCACTAATTGTATGCACATTCCAATTCTCATAATCCTTGGGGTTAAGAATCTACAAAACATTTATGAACATTGTGAGAATGTCCAGTCAACACCATGGCTTTAATGTCATCATTGTCCTGTTTAATATATTCATAATATACCAATAAGGTCCTCTTTGAACTATCAGACAAGTTCCTATAGTCAAGATAAACTACTAAGATCGTACTCGAATCATTACCAATATAATGTCAAGTCCCTATGTATGTTATGAAATGTTCAATTTAACTAGAACTGAAATTTCGATCTTCTGTGATTGAACCGAACTTGACTCACCAGAATTTCTATTTAGTTCAATTAACTGACATTAATACATTATATTTGAAGAAACCATTATCAAAAACTTTATTTTCATTTCAAAATGAACCCAACTCTCCTAAATAACCTTCATATATGGTTTTACGAATAGATACCCAATATTTATATGGTTTAGGGTTTATTTTTAACAAGGTTTAGGTTTTATTTATGTATTATGTTTTATCAGGGTTCAGTGTTTTTAGGATTTAGTATTTTTTTAAGGTTTAGGATTCTTAGGGTTTTGTGTCCAATGTTGGTATGTTTCATATGTAATGAATATGCGCTTAGAGTATAAAGTTGATAGTACACAAATTCACTTGAACTTTAATAAAATACAGGTGTTTTCATGTGTAGTTTAGTAAAAATACACTTGATTTCACATCCACTTTATTAAAATTGCAAGTACATTACTGTATTTAACTTTTGTTACATCTAAACGAGTTTTAGATGATAAAAATGTGCATGTAATTTGAGAAGATATTTCGTAGGCTATGTCATACAAGTGAAACTAAGTGTATTATGATTGAAAATGTGTGTAATACTCGTGAATGTCATTAAATGAATTGATATAGGTTTGTGCATCCCAATTCAAAATATTTATTTATTTATAACTTGATGTATTTTAGATTCAACTCAATTTTACTTTTATATTTTGAAATGATAACTTTTAGATCTTTTATAACTTAACCCTTTATAATAAGGTCGTATTTTGGTATAAACCCCTGGAAAATGAAAAAAAATAGACATAACCTTCCAAAACGTGACAAATATTACTCTTTGTTAAATACCTCCATGAATTTATTAAACCCCTGCTATATTATTGGACAAAAATGCCATCCTTCTTTTGAGGGGTTAAGTCAAAATATGATATTATTAAAGTGGATTAACTAAAAAAGCCCTAAATTTTACGATTTACTAAAATGAATGTGAGTTAATATTATTTTGTTTTACTTGAAGTTCGATATGAAAGAAGTTTTGATTTGGTTTTAATGTTTTGAGAAGATATAAAAAGTTCCATTACAAAAATAGCATTTTTGTTAGCTTTTTGCACAAGGACTTCATAACGGTCGAAGACCATGATAATTTTCTTGCTAAAATTGACAAAGCCCCACTAATATTGTCATGGTCGAAGTTGTGACTAATGTTAAACTAAAATGACAACATTTTAATTACCATTTAGTGAAAAAGCCAAGACTTAACCCAACATCCTCTCTTTTCTCTTGTGCCCCCTCTCTCTTTTAACCGATAATCGACCTTTCTTTATCCTTTTAACTCTTTTGAACTTATTTATTTTGAAAGAAAACTCTTTTATTGATAACTAGCGGTGAAATACTTTTGCACTCGTTGTTGCAGGCAGAACACTATGGGCTTTTCTACACTTGCTGTTTGCGGAACACTATCAAAGCTTCACGAAAGAATCGTATGAGTGTCGACCACTTGAAAAATTGTTAATTAGGTATTTTTTAATTTTAATGTCCCTTAAATTAAAGTTTATTGTAAATATAATTAATGGGTCTAATTTTGTAACACCCCGAGGGGTGCAACTAATAACAAAGTAAAAAGTACATCATATTTAGTGGGTGTTGAAATCGTATGTGACCTCAAACCCAGCAAATTCTCCCCTTTAGACCTCATACAAGTAAAATAGGGGAAGCGTCAAAGCATGGGACAAGTATTTAAAGTTGTTCGGACCTCAAATGAGGATCATATGTCCACTATTAATGGGTGTTATGTTATTTATTAAATTATAAAAGAGTTATAACAATCTAAGAGACCTCTTATGCTATGGCCAGGAGAGTCTGAGGTCTTTGTGGCCTTTGTCAACAATCAAAATGACCTTTGTAAGTAGCATGTGTACATCTCTAAGGATTCTTGAGTATTGATTTAGGGCTTAGCAATGTATACAATATATGACATAATTGGAAATGATCCCAGCTATGGGATTACTCATAACAATGGATTGAGATAGTATAGAACATGGAGTAAACACTTATGGATGATAAAAATCTTAGTTCTCTAAAAGTATGATGACTTGAATGTTCCTTAAACCTTATCTGGCCTCCTATTTATATGTATAGTTTAATAAAGATAAAGAGTGGACGACCACGACATGGTCGTTATGTTTATGAGGTCTGACGACATCAGCAAGGTAGTGGAATTTTAACCAAAGGTTTTATAGGTGGTGTAAGGTAGTTTCTAGTTATTTTTAATGCAAATGGGATCCATCAATACAAGTGGGCATGAATGGTCGTGGTAGGTGAAATAGTGATGTGATTTTCACTTTCCCACTAGACTGGTTGCAGAAGTTATAGTATAGATTTGGGAACTTGGAAATTGTAATGGGACTTCAATAGGATGTTATTTAGGTGTTTTGAAATGGTATACTTCGGTGATGAGGTTCAGATAACCTTAAGTGGAAATTTCTCTACACACTAAGGTCTACTACGAGTATCAAACATGGAGTCCTCAGAACATAGTTGAAGATACATATTGGAACGACTGATCTTTCGAGGAGGAGGAAGAGGTGACTGAGGTATGCTATAGTGTTGTGGACTTTTTTTTAGAGAAGCGTGGGTTTTGGGGACCAACAATGGTCTGTTTGAAATTATAAGTTATCTGTGGGACCTCTGTCCCTCTCTAGGGGTAGTTAAGGGGTCAAAGATAATTTTAAATATCAAGGGTTAAATATGTTATCATTAGTGTCCTCTTGTCACTTCTTCCAAGGATTTCAAGGGGAAACAAATATCTATTATGCAAGTTTGAGGTAAGACCATAACTAACCACTAATATTCTTATTAAAATTAGATTTCATTGGGAAATATCTTGAAAGTGGATGAGAGCATTGATGGGACATGCCTTGTGGATGAAGAGATTAAAGTGTTGAGCTTTGAGTATATAAAAAAATCCATTGAGATGGATTGAATCCTTTACTATTCACTCGAGTTATCTTCTATGTATGGAACTCTCTGAGCAAACATCTTTGTTCTTTCTAATAACGGCTGTCGAAAATATTTACCCTTCCAAAGTCTTGGACCCAAAGCCGTTATCTACTGTTGTCCCTTATGTCTCATTTCCTTCGATCGATGATAAAGGAACTGAGGCCTTTAGCCACCTCCCCATTTAAACAATCCTTTCTAGCACTATCGTGATAAATTACCCGAGGGCCAACGATTGTAATTTTCTAACGGGGTCCATTATTCTTCTAGAATCACTTAGCAGGTCTTAGTGGATATCCATGAGACATACCAGGTTCCAGAGTCCCTTACTCTGAGGGCAGATAATATTAGAGAGAGGTCTTATTCCTTGGTCTCTCAGCATGTGTGCTTTAACTAATTTTTTTCATTATTGAGTCGGGTTTCCTCTTCTTCTACTCATGTTGAAGATTTTAAAGTCCATCGGAATATCCCCTTCTTAACTGGTGGCTAACTCCTAGAGGTTGTTGCTCGACACATTGTTGGATTTTAAAGAGTCCAATGGAGGAAAGTTTGATGCACTCCAACCCAATTATTCAAGTTATACCGGGTTAAGGAGCAGAGAAAGGCTAAAGATAAGAGCGTGAAATACTTTACTCCTAAGGACATGATGTTCTTTGCAAAGGAAATTCACAATGCCCTTAAGAATTGGGAGGATAGATTTTTCTAAGTTAGGGGAGTTTGTGACACTCCAGACCCTACTTATCCCATTGGTTGTCTTACCCCTAGTTCTCTCTGCTAGTTGCGGGTAAGTTTATCTTTACCTATATCTTTGTTCTTGAGTTTATCTATAAACCTCTGCCATAAGTTTTAACAATATCTTTTCTTTCACAACGGTCATTGATCCCTTAAAGGAGGAGGGGTATATGATTACTATGTCATAAAAATCTAATTCCTTTCCTTTTAAGTCAATCATCACTGCCAAATGACTTTTAAGTGGGGGTTAGGGTCGGATCCCCTGGCCCTGACATATGGGAGTGTTCCTGAGGCCCCCATGATAGTGATTGAGGAGTTGTTAGGGTCTGAGCCATTCATTGTTGTGCCCAGAAAGAGGAAAGTCATCGTTGAAGTGTCTGTTGATATTCTTAAGGAATTTGAGGGTTTGGACGATCAACGTAAGTATATGATTGATCTTCCTCAAAGGATTTAATTGGTCCCGCCCCAGTTAAGGAGGTTATCTTATTGGAATCCGATTGCTCCCCCAGTAAGTAACTTATTTTTTCTTTATTTTGGTTGTTATTTCATTTCTAGTTATCTGATAGCTAACTCTTACTTTATTGATGATTCAGTAGATGAACGCAAGTAATATAGGATATCTAGGCATTTTTCTAAAAAAACCATGTTGAGATCATGGTCAGAAAGAAAAAGAGGTTCATTGATACCAAATGATTGAAGTTTAGTACCTCGGTGGTCCTTCCCATTCCTAGCGACAAACTATTATAGGAATGGAGCTAAGGCCTGGCCCCATTGAAGGCTTAATGTTAAAGCCTACAAAGACCCTTACCTTTCTAAAAGCAGATAAGGGGGCAGGTGGTACCTCTAGGGAAACCCAGAGTGATCTATGTATTCCAAGGGACTTATATCACTTGGTCTAAAACATTAATGAAGATTTATGTGATCCCCTTTCAAAAGGTGAGGCCATGGTGGTTTCCATCTAGAAGGAGGGGGTTTGAAAGGAGCTACCGTGAGAGAGGATTTGCTGGTCCTTAAGGTAGAGAGGAATTCTGTACCACGACTTATCTTTGGAGATGAATTCATACGTATCAAACTTAATTTATCTTCATTTCATGGACAAAACAAACTGGTTAGATATGGTGGCCACCCTAGGGGTTAAGGGGGCCTTTATCGAGGCCCAAGAGTTGATCCACTTCCTAGGTAAGGTATTTTTTCATTTCCTTTTCATTTTTTCCTTAGTGACTATTATTTTTTGTGTTCAGTTCTTATATTTTTCTTTTTTGGTAGGATTAAAATTTGGTGGAGGCCCTTACGGTGGTTGCCATTAATGGAAACAAAGGATGGAACAAGGTTATGGGGATGGAAAGCTGGAGTTAAATAAAATAATCACCAACTAAAGGCTGGATGCTCTGGAGAAGGAAATGGTTGGTTTAAGGTCCAAGATCAACTGATTGGAACTATGTAAGCTTCTCAATTTGAATACCCTCAGGCATAGTGCCTACCTCTTAGTTCTTGCTCAAGACTCCTTGGCTAAGGTTGAGGAATCCCATTCCTTAGCTCATATTGAGATCAAAATGATGGTGGAGGTACTTCCTAACTAGACCCTCAAGATTTAAAATGCTCAGGAAAACCTTCTTTAGGCTCAGAAGGATATGAGTCTTATAAAACATCAAGTGGTTGATCGCAACACCGTGAATGAACAATGGACAACTAAGTTTAAGGATTATCAAATGATTATGCTTAGATCCAGGTGAAACACTTAGATCTCTAAAGAAGATTCATACCACTATAGAGAGCAACTTTGACTCTTATCTTAAGTGGGAATGCTTCAAGAAATTTCTTTTCATATGTTTAACTTTGGATTTGAGGCTTGTAGGGCTAAGGTTCGGGATCTCTTTCCTGATGTGGATATTTATGGCTTCTTCGTTGAATCCCCCCAGTTTGGTGAAGAGATCTTTGATAAAAAGAACAAAAGTGGTGATGATTATGAAGCCTCTACCTCCAAGGTCTAATAAAAAGAAACTTTAAAGAAAGCTTCTGCCTCTCAGCTCTAGTCAAGCCCTGAAAAAAATGATGTACTTGTCAATCCTATGATTGCCAAGCCTTGAGAAGGATTTTATATAAAAAAAATGATTTGAACTATCATGGGCCGGGGGAGTTTTGATGTAAACCTCTTCTCCCTTCTTTTTAATCACAATGGCCTGGATTTTCAAATTTCAAATTATGTACTTATTTATATTTGCTTTGCTAAGGAATTTTTGCAAAGCATTCATCGTTCTGAGGCCCTACAATGAGTAGTATTCCCCCTTATCCCCTAAGATTTCTTGGTAAAGTAAAATAACATGAGTAAAAAAATTATTGAAGTAGATCTGAGGGTCTCAAGACCTCTGTCGAGTACTCGTGCAATTTCATTAATCAATATTGAAACTCTTAAATGGTCATAAGACCTTATAACCATAGAATCCCTAGTACTTGTACTTTTTAGGATTTAAGTCCCAAAATTTTTCTACAAACACTTATCCCCTCAATTTTTTTGGGAATAAAGACTAAAAAGTAAATTTTTTAGGGGTCACGAGACCTTAGATTTAAACTTTAGATTTAAAATTTGTTCCGTAAAGGGTCCTATGACCTCTTAAACCTATTTTACTAAGGATGATAGTCTTAGGATAGAAAAATTAGTTCGGCTCCTAAGCCCCATAATGGATTCTTATACCAATGAACTTATAAGTTTTACATCTGAAGTCCAACAAAGGGTTATAAGACCTCAATAACTTGGAAAAATTTAAACTTATAGTCCTACAAAGGGTTATAAGACCTCTGAATTTAGGAATTTTGATAATTTAAGTCCCACAAAGGGACATATGATCTTTGAACTTACAGAAATTGAAATATGTAGTCCCACAAAGGGTTATAAGACCTACGAATTTAGGTAATTTGAGATTCATTCTAGGTTGAAAAGCCTAAGACCTTAGCCCATCCTAAGGAGGAAAATTTGAGTTTCATAATCATCCTAAGCCCTCTAAACTGTCGGGCTTTGCATTTTTTCTTATAAAACTGAAGTTTCGAATATTTTTTTTACATTCAAACTCTTAAATACCCCCCCCCCAAACAAAAATTGAGAATGGAAGTTTTAAAACAGTCTCATATATTTATAGTTTACCTGGATTTTTTCACAAAGATGGGTTAATCAAATGTTATTTTTAAGGTCTTTGCATTTTTTCATAACTTCGTCCTTTTTGAAAACATTTTTTAATTGCATTAAAGGCCTATGAGATGACTTTTGTGGGTATTTGGACCTTAATCATTTTGAGTGGAATCAAGGGTGAAAGCCTTGGTAATTCCTTTAGTCATTTTTGGGTCCTTGGATCTTTGACTATTAGCTTAAGCCAAGGCATAAGTCTTTATAACTTGAGGTTTGGGTCTTTATACATTAACTTAAACCTATAGCCAAGCTTAAAGTCCTTGCAACTTTGTGTTTTGGGTCCTTAGACCATGGTTTAAGTTTTAGAGCCAAGGTTGAAATCCTTGCAGCTCGGTACGTGGATACTTGGATCTTAGGTTTCAGAGACAAGGCTAAAATCCTTATAACTCATTTTGAATGCAGTATTGAGACATCAAAGGTAGCAAAAGGGTTCTTTTTATTTAATTAAAGTATAAAAAATACATAATTGATAGTAATTTTTGAGGTGCCCCATATTCTAAGCGTGCGGTAGTTCACATCCTTCCATGTCTTTGAGGTAATAACACCCCAGCCTTGCTATTTTGTTTACCACATAGGGACCTTCCCACTTTGGGCCTAGTTTTCTTTCACTTGGATTTCTGGTCACCATGGTGACCTCTTTCAGGGCCAAGCCCCCCACCTTGAACTCTTTGTGTTTTGTTAAAGTAAGAGGTTGTCTTTTACTTGTAGGGAAACATTTTGATAAGTGCGTTTTCTCTTCTTTCCTCTAATTTATCCAAAGACCTTTTGAGACCTTTGTCATTTGACCCTGGTTCACACTGAGATACCCACTGTGTGGGTACTTATACCTCTATTGGGATTACTCCCCCAGTACCAAAGGTCAGCTAGAACTGAGTTTCCCCTATAGGACCTTTGACTGAAACTCCTCAACTCATAGACTATTAACTTTATCTAACCTATTCTTCAAGCTATAGAAAATAGTTATGTTTGTAATTTTAACTTAGCCATTTGCCTAGGGGTTGTCTGAAGATGTGTAATGATTACTTATGCCATAGTCTGAGCAGAACTATCTGAATGTTGGGTTGTTAAACTATTTGTTATTCTCTGAGATAATGGACCTGGGCAAGCCAAACCTTCAGATGATATTCCTCCAAATGAAGTTGGTAGTCTTTTTCTCTGTGATGGTGTCTAAAGACTCATCCTCAACCCACTTGGTGAAGTAATCAATGGACACAATGTAAAAATTATTTTGACCCTTGTTGAGGAGAAAATACCCTACCAACTTCACTCCACATTGAGAAAAAGGCCATGGACTTAACATCGTAGACATCTTCTCGGCTGACTAGTTTGGAACAAAAGCAAGACTCTAACACTTGTCATAATGTTGGACCAGATCCTTGGCTTCCTTTCTAATTTTGTCTAAAAGATCCCTTATCGAAGAGACTTTATAAACTAAGGTCTTTAGGCCTGTATGGGCACCATAAACACCTTCGTGGAGGTCTCCAAGAACATAACTGGCCTCTGATGGTCTAAGGCATACTTGATGCATTAATCAATACCCATTATTAAATAATATCCCATTTATCATGCAGTATCTGGAGGATAATAACTTTATTCCTCTGGCTTAAAGCTTATCTTTGGGCCTAAGGTAAGTCTTGATGGCAATGGTCAAGTCTGAGATCTTATCAACCTCTGCAGTGTCTATTTAAAGTTGAGTGATGCTTATATAGTCCAAGGAGACAACTTGGACCTATGGATATGTCACACCTGATGAATCCACTTGTGCAAGATAGTCAACCTCATAATTTTTTACCTAGGGGACCCTCTAGACGTAAAATTTAGGGATTATCTAGATGAGGTGCTTCATAATTTCTAAGGATTCCGCTATCCTATCACTTTTGGCCTCAGACCTCAGTGACCTGGTTGAGCACTAGCTGAGCATCACTAATGGCTTCTACCTGTTCGACTTTCAGATGGATGGATAGTCCTAAATACACCACCAAGGCTTCATACTCTACATCGTTATTGGAGGATTTAAATTTAAAATGGAGATTAATAAAGATAGTACATCCTTTTGGGATTACCATATTAAGTCCATCTCCACTGCCAGAGCTACTAGAGGAGTTATCCATGGGAAAGAACCATGATGTAGAGGATGGGTGTATGGTTTGGAACAATGGATGCTTTGGTTTCGTTGCCTTGGTCCTATTTGTTATTTAGTTATCCTAGGTTGTTGAATTCTGCAAATGATGTCAGCTAATTCTTGATCTTTGATGGCACTTTGAGGTTGGTAGTTGACATCAAAATCGTCCAACTCTATATAACATTTAACAACCCTTCTCAAGGTATCTGGATCATGGAGGATTTTTTAGAAAAGGAAGATATTTTCCATTCTCGAGTACTTGATTTCATCCCTTTGTAGAGCACGAATGACATAATATACAAGGTTTTAAACCTTAAATTATTCTCAAATCAAAGTTTAGGCGATTGTGGTTGGCGAAGTAACTATGTGCATATATAGATCTTCCCCGATAATGGTTCAATACAATAGAAGTGGGGTCCCTAAGTACTACTTGAGGTTATATAAGGCTTCCTCTAAACCATGAGTTCATTAAAAGGCCTTCTTCAATATCTTAAAGATTGACAAACACTTGTTTGTGTCCCTTGAGATGAAACGGTTGAGGGAAGAAATGCTCCTAGCTAGACTATGGACCTTTTTTATGGTTCTTTGAGATATCATGTCCAATAGAGATTAGATCTTCTCTGTATTGGCCTCCATGCCTTGCCCGATAACCATGAACCTAAGGAACTTGCCTCTAGTAACCCTTAAAGCAAATTTCTTTGGGTTGATGCACATTTGGTTCCTTTTGAGGATGACGAAGGTCTTTTTGAGGTTTTGGATATGGTCTGAGGCTAACAGACTCTTTACCTACATGTCATCAACATAGACCTCCATGGTCTTACTATTAAGCTCTTTATAAATGGATTTCACCAACCTCTGATAGGTTACACATCATTCTTTAGTCCGAAAGGCATAATCTTGTAATAGTAGGTACCTTTTTCTGTAATGAATAAGGTCTTTTCCTTATCGATGGGCCAATCTTGATCTAGTAATACTCGGAGTATGCATTTAGAAATGAGAGGAGCTCATGACTTGCGATTGAGTCCACTAATGTTTTAAGTCAAGGTAGAGGATAACAGTTAATGGGGAAAGTCTTTGAAGGTCTATAAAAACACACATCCTCTATTTTTTGTTGGCATTAGGCACAAGTAACACATTATAGATTCATTCCGGTTATTTAACCTCTTTATTGAAGTCAGATGTTATAGGCTTTTCAACCTTCTCAGGTGCATTATTGTTCCTCCCCAATATTAAGAATCAATTCTTCTGATGGATTGCCCTATGGTTTTGGTCCACGCAAAGTTGGATGACAATAATCTCTGGATCCACTCCAATCACGTCTCAATGGATCCAAGCAAAGACATATTTTTTCCATCAGGAATTGAGTATGCTCCTCTTTGATCGTGGGGATTAGACAAACCCCAATATGTATTTATTTAGTGGGATCCTCCTCATCAATGCATACACTACACCTAAACCGTCAGGGATTGAGAACCTTGTTACCAACCTTTGTGTGGATGTACCAGCATCCAAATCATTGAGTGAGGTCTGCCTAAGATCACGTTGTAGGTTGAGGAGAGATATACCACTAAGAACTTATTATAGATGGTAGAGCACTAACCTTTCAATCCAATAGTGAAGGGAATATTAACACATATCGTGGAGTAAGTATTTCCCCCGTTAAACCCAGTTAAGGGAGTAATGACTGGATGCATGTGCTCTGGGCCAAGCCCCATGGCTTTAAAGGAATCTAAGAACAAGATATATATTGAGCTTCCATTTTCAAGAAATATCCTCTTTATGTTAGCACTCCCCATGATCGTTGAGATGACAATAGGGCCATCGTCAGGTAGGAGGACTATTT
This sequence comes from Sambucus nigra, assembly GCA_949130495.1. Taxonomy (NCBI): domain Eukaryota; kingdom Viridiplantae; phylum Streptophyta; class Magnoliopsida; order Dipsacales; family Adoxaceae; genus Sambucus; species Sambucus nigra. The sequence goes on from OX422220.1 coordinate 86,840,668, forward strand.
TGTGGTTAGTTTCTAGGAAGACCATCATCGAAACTCCCTTTGTGGAATGATGCATGAGAGAGATACTATTAACCTGCACTCCTTTATAATTTAGTCCTTTGAGGTGGGATTTCCTGGACGTGGTATGTTGGAACACGAGGCCCCCAGTTTTAAATCCTTTTACTACAAAAAGATAATTTCCTTTTTATATATGCGAAAGCGAAAGATGGATCAATTAAACACCAAATTTTAATTTCTTTTCAAATTAAAATTAAACAAGTTAAATAAGATTAAATCCACACAAATTTAATTTCACTTAAACCAACTTAATTCAACCAAAGTCCTAGAAATTTGCCTAAGTCATATTTTCAATATTACCAAGTTAGGCCAAACCAATTTTATCAAATTAAGTGTCGACTTGAATTAAATTAACATAAACATTACCCAAATTAATTTAGCACCAAATTAAATAAGTAGTGAAATAAACCAATTTTATCTTTTTACCTAAGAATGCGTTCTAAGTGATTTTGCAAAAGATAAAATAAACAATTAATCCAGTACGTCGCGATGCACGAGGAAAAACCCACAACGGAAAAAAACCTCGGACGACCCTATCCTTAAGTCCACTAAGTATGGTATTTTACAAGTACAAGAAAAAAGACTTACAACACTCGACTCGACTCCTTTTAAGCCCCGATGCTCCTTCTTGTACCGACCTCCTCTTAGTTGATAATCCCGGAACTCCACCGGAACCTTGGAATCTACCAATGAAACTTTATCTGGTCACCGTCACCTAAACAAGGAGCCTTTCTCCAAGTGGGTATGTCACAACAAACAAGCTTATTCTTTGGGGGATGTAGAAGCAAACCCAAACTCTTTTCTTCTTAGGTAGAAAAGTGAGCCAATGGTGCCATATGCTCCAAGCAAGATATATATATATATATATATATATATATATATATATATATGGTAGCTTGGAATAAACAAACTATTGGGTGTAACACAAGTGTTTTAAAGATTTTTCTTGAAAACTAAACACTCAAACATGAACTTTTTCTTTGTAAATTGAAGCTCTCTAAAACTCTCTCCAGTAGATGAAAAGTTATGAAAATGTTAATCCAAAAATGTTGGTTCCCACACTAATAAAATCTGGCAAAAGGTAGTGGGGTAAAGTAGTGGGAAAACTGTCAAAAACTGCCAAATAAACTTTCTCGCCAAAACTCGTTCGAATGACTTTTTCGTTTGAACGACTTTTCGTTCGAATGGATTTACTAACGAGGTTCTAGAATGAAAAAAAGGAAAATCGTCAGAAATCTCGTTCGAATGACCTAGCAATCTCGTTTGAATGAGATTCCAGTGTGGATCGAATGACGTCTCAGAAAAAAGAAATATTAAGTTTTAAGCCCAAAACGTTTTATGAAAACTTCTAAAAAATATTTTCTGAGTAACAAAAAGTTGATAAAATTAATTTATAAAAATTATAAATTACACCCAATTAACTATTGTTCCACGCTCCTATATATATATATATATTAAAATGAATTCATACCTTAGGAGCAATGGAACCATGTTGATGACGTAGAAACGAGGCACAATACACACGACATTTGATGAAGCTTTATACTCTTGGCCACTACGTCTTCAACTTTAGTATGTCATAGGATTGAAGGATGGCCAATAACTCTATCCTATGACTCAAACGTTTTTGTCCGAAATTGAGCCAAAACTAAAAAGGACTCAATTGGAAATTTGTGTCCTTACACGGTAGAGATTCCACAAACGACAAAGCCTCTACAAATATTATGTACATCAATCAGGGTATGTCATCCTTATTTTTATTTTTGTTGTCATTGTTGTATCAATCTCTACCGACGTCTTTACCTACTAACTCCTTGAGGTAGCCTTTCTTGGTTACCATTCTGGTGACTTTTTTAAGTTAGAAGAAATCACCGGTGTTGTGAGCATGGTCTCTATGGAAGTAGTAATACTTTTACTTATCTCTTTTGTATTTATTAATATTCAAGGGATCTGGTGGAGGTAAGACATCCGAAGCTTCCCTTGCTACAAAGACCTCCTCTATGGTGGATGTAAGTGGGGGTGAAATGTGTCACACCTCGCCTATTCTCATACCGGGTGATTAATCCTCTATTAAAATAAAATAAGAATCCAGTATGATTTCATTCTTAGTATCACTGTCGTAATAAGTAATATAACTATAAAACCATACACACCATAAAATGACAGAATAACTGATAAGCATAAATATAAATAACATGCCCCAAATAAACCCTTGGTCACTACAAGTAATCATCCAATGTAAATAAATACCGATAAGAAATGAATATCTCTGACATAAATAAATCCTATCCAACTACGGGCAACACACTCAAAAGGAAGTATTGGAAATGAAACTAAATCCTATCTAGATAGAAACTAACAGAAGTGACTACAATCAATCTCGCAGCATCCATAGCTACCGCGTGCAACACCATGAAATAATTTGACCATATTGTCCCTGTTGTTGCACACCTAGGGTTTTGAACACAAAATATATTTTTGCCAGGGGGTCAAGGACCCAAAAATTCTTGAAATGCTTTAAATAAAAACATATCCTGATTTACATGAGGATAAGTCTCATGTTACCTTTATAATTAATTTACATGTCGCACTAACATGAGACTTATCCTCACCCTCAACTATAGTGCGCACCTAACGCGTTCATTTTATTATCCTAATCATGTTACCCAGTCTAACTAGGACAATAATCGTTATTATAGCCTATCCCGCTAATAGTCACCATTGGCTAATTATACTACCCTCAGTAGGCATATTATCATAAGTAATTAGATAGCTACACACGTGTAATAATAGATAATCACACGATATCTCATCTACATATACATATATATCACATGCTATATACATATATACCGCATCTCGAGAGCTAAGACCTCACGAATGCATCCCTCATATGCTATCGGGATTTAGGTATACTATGTACCACAACTGGGCCAAAATATCGGAATCTCACCACCGAACCCAAACGTAAACAGAAACAAATGGAGGCGATCATAAATATACATCTGGGGGTCGCAACCATATCACATCTCACCCAACCAGTCTCCAAACCAACACTTATCCTCATACATGAATAATGGCCATGCAACAGTACTATGACCCGGGGAATTAATCCAACACTTGTTGGTAATTGCTAGGGTGGACCACCCACTATGCACAACCTCCTAATGATAGCACTACGAAATACGTATGTTCAAATTAAACAAGCAACAATCTTCTCTCTCTCTCTCTCTCTCTCTCTCTCTATATATATATATATATATACAAGTAGTTCCAAAATATGTAAATATATAAAGTTCTGACTACACATGAAAATCTCACACACAACGTACTAGTCTACCAAATCCCGAAGTCCGAATCGACTTTCGAATTATACAACTAAGTGTTCACTCACTTGAATTCCAGTTCATCACACTCGAAACCATTTGTCCATTGGCCTAACACACGGACAAAACCCTGATTATATTCCCCAATAGTCTCAAACTTCCCCGAAAGCCCATACTAAGAATGCAAGTGATTTAATGGAGTGATTTGTATAATCTTGCATACAAGGATTTTCCATTTTCAATTTTTAAACTAAGCATGCAATCAATATAAGTGATGAGAAAAAATCCCTAAAAAAGGCAAAACAATATATTCAACATTATTAAATGTTATAAACAACAATTAACTTTCAAAACATAGACAATCTAAGTGAGACAATCAGAGCCTTCAAAAACTTAAATAGAATACAAATAGATATAGAGCCATCCACAGGTAACAGTCTAACCTCGGTATCCATGGATCAGTCTTGTCTTTTTTAGCAATGGAAACCCGATTTCACAATTCAGCAGTAGAGATTTCTCTTCGCAAAAGTTTATAAGAAAGAAACCTTCTTCATGACTTGGTAAAGAGATCTAAATTATTCAAAGAGGGTTGGAATGTTTATGGAGGTGTTTGATCACAAAGTAGAACTCCAAAGAGTTGATTTTGTTTGTGAGAAGAGTTATTAAGAAGTCTAATCCCCTTTAGCCTATTTATAAGAAATTTGGTTAAAATAGGATAAGCATGAAAGATTTGGAGTAGATTTCATTAAAAAAAACAAATTCTCGCTCGGTCGTTCGAACGACACCCATGAACTCATTGGAACGGTTTCGAACAAAATTCCATAGAATGGCCAAAAATGATTCGTTCGAAGTTAAACCAATGTCGTTTGAATGGTGGTAAATCCGATTTGAACGGCTGCAATTCTTGTTCGAACGAGCTGGTGTATTTTTTTAAAAAAAATTCTATAAAAATTTAAACACCTTTTTAGAAAAATAACCTCTTAAACCCTATAAATAATATATAAACCCTTTTACCAATCAAAACCATAACTTGTTATAAGGATGTTGATATGAACAAAACTTCCAACTTTCAAATGTCTTTATCTTCGTCTTCAAGTCCCGAGAAGTCACGTCGGGGCAGTGTTTGTGCAATGTGATACACAAAAAGTAAAAATGAAACATGATCAATTATAAGACTTGATCTTACAAATCTCCCTCTTTGGCTATTCCGATATAAAACACAAATCGAAGCCAAATTGTATCCTAAAGACTAAAAACACTAAGTACCCTCCCAAATCATGAAACAAAATGTAATTTTTGTACAAGTCTTCAATGCAATGGATATTCCCTTTGCCTATGTTTGTCTTCCTCTTATGAGGGTCGAAGTGATCATCATCTAGGCGGAACGTCCTAAAGACATGAGATAAATAAAATAACGTGATGCATTTGAGTTTTAAATAAAAAATAAAAGACCCCCATAATTTGTTCTCTGCCTTTTTTACCGTAATAGACAATGGAGTTGAAATTAAACATGAATTATAAACATGACATGAAAAAGCCAGATATTATCAAAAGAATAATCAAGAATGCATAAGTAACAATAATCTCAAAAAACATACTAAGTAGAAAATCCGTAGAAAAGATGCCTTCATTTTTGAAAATGTTCATTTTTTAAGTATAAAATATAAAATGTACAAATACAACACGCCATGGAATAACACTAAAATATCCGAATCGTGAATGCGAAATAGAATTGTGTGAACATTTTCCAAAGGTAAATCAACATAGATATTCATAACAAGTGTGCAAAGAGTCATGAGACCCTCCTAATGGAAGAAATCAAAGTATACCTTAAGTGTAAAGATTGTGAACTCATATGAAATCAACTCAACTTAATCAACATGTCATGAACATAAATGATTCTTGCACCCATAACACCAAACTATTTAATATTTTTCAATAAAGTCCATTGTGCAAACCCATATATCTTAGACTTTAACTCCCCTAAAATATCTCATATATAAGAATTCACTCTCAATTACTTTGAGGACATCATAGTGCTCATATGTAGGGAAGCATCAATGAATCTAAAAAAAATTATCTGGCACTTCTGTTTTTTTGCGCCTTTAATTTTTACAGGCTCTTTTTTGCAAATGGTGGCCTTTAATGCAAAGAATATTTTTACCTTTCTTAGCCCCTTTCCATTGATAAACATATAACAACATTTTTTGGAATATAAATGAAATTCGGGCGATGGTTCTTTCATGCACAACTTATCTCTTTTTACATTTTATTAGTTATTAGGCAGAATTGAGATGAGAACATCATATTCAAAAAGTGACAAGTAAGCACAATGTTCATACAACTCGAGCACATGTGCAATAAAGGAGATAAGGAGTCTAACATGTAAATAGTAGTCATCAAAGATCAACATAATGATATCTACACATTATTAAGCACACTATCGAAATAAAGTCATTTCTCAAAACATTAACATCCGAATATCTTAAATGTTCATCCATATATGGTGAAAAAGAAAATACAAAACTCTTTTCATCCTTTTCAAAAATTTTATCAAAAATAAATTCTTTTCAACTTTTCATCTTTTTTCAAAAAAATGATTTTTTTTTGTATTTTTTTCAAAATTTTTCTAGAAAACAAAACTCTTTTTGGATTTTTCTAAAAATATCAAAATGAAAATTATTAATATAGTGATAATACAATCTCACAATAGGGATATAAGATACGAACATGATAAGTACCTTATTTTGAAAACATGATTCAACCCCAATCATTAGGCCCGGTGGAGTTCTGAAAAGGAGAATCCATCCTATAAAATTCCACCATCAAACATTGTGAAGTTTTGAATAAATACTCTATTTACTCTAAAAAATCATCAAAATGTATATGGTGATGTTCGGGAGAATGCAGAGTAACACGTTCAGGGGTACATGATGCAACATATGTAGTAACACGAGTTGGAGCATACCGGAGAATGCCACATATGAGAAACATTCCCTATCTTAAAACAAAACTCTCTAAGGTGACATGTTTATTTTCAATGAGAACAAACATAAATGGGCTTAGGTCTACCTTGCTCAAAACATCTAGGAGGATCTCTCCTTGGTAGTTCAGGTCTCTTTGGTGGGTTAAGTTCCCTTGATAGGTTAAGTTTAAGGCCATAAGGATCCATCACAAGCTCGGAAATCGGTCTGGTGTGGCTTTGGAAGTGGATGCATCGTCATAACCTATTCCTTACCTCTTAACATTACCCAACGTGGTGTAATACCCTGCCATAGAAATACATAATCTAATTATGATTTGAGTATTTTATTCAGAAAATATTCAGAGAAAACATGCATAGGTGAATTATGCCAAACTATACATAAGTGACGCATCGCGCAAAGGAGTTAAACGTGAAAAGTTCCACATTGCATGGCCAACATGGACACTTTTTTATATTCAAATGGTTATGATGAGTATATCAATATGGTATGACGCTGAGTTGTCAAGGAATGGATGCGACATGGGCATGGTTACTATAATGTAATAATGGTACCAATATCTGACACAGACATGCATAGTTTGCACAATTTTTGTAGCAAGCTTCATGGACGGTAAAAATAATTCGACCAAATATTTAGGGTCCTAAAAATGCATATAAAAATATCATGTCAAAGGGTAATTTGGTAATTTACTTAAAGTGGAACATTTTTATGGAATAAAAATGTCAACGGATATTTTTACACTAGTGTGGCTGAAGATGAACTAAGTCTTAAATCTTGACGATATTTGTATAAAATCAAGTGTGTGTGAATAAAGAACCTAAAAGAGAAAGAAACAGTTTCCAAGTGTTAATGGAAAAACAGTTGGTTAAGTCTGAGCTTTTGGGTTTGGCTTGTAAATGTGAAATAATGTAGACATGTGCTAAATGTTAAACATATTAATAAGGAACTCGAATGGCTTTGGGATAAAGTAAGAAGGGCTCAGATCCCTTTGGTGAAAAGCCCTAAATCATTGTCCAGAGCATATGGTGCGCATAGCTGGCGGTGTGAAATCCGTGGAAGCATGCGGTATAGGAGTAATACGAGAAAAGATAAAGGAAATATGGAACATATCAAGAAATGGGTTGTGTGGTAAAATGTGTTAATACAACCTAACTTGAATGAATGTAATAAATGTTTTGACAAAGGTGAAATGGACAATTAAATACATAAATCTATTAATGCCCATAAGATAAGGTAATAAATGTTCCAATAAAGGTGAAATGGACAAGTAAATGAGTAAATATATTAATGTCCTTAAGATAAGGTAATAAATGTTCCGATAAATGTGAAATGGGAAAGTAAATGCGTAAATCTATTAATGTCCATATGATAAGGTAAAAATGATAAAGTAAGTGGGTAAATGGGTAATTAAGAAATCAAGTTGTTAAACCCATAATTTGCATAAGCATGTATTGAAAAGTTTTTTTTAACGACAAACAAGTATTCTCTAACACGGTGAATGCATGTGTTGAAATGGAGATTTTTAATGAAAATACTAAAGTTTATGAAAATGAATAAAAGTGTTAAATTCCGGAAAAGGAATTGGTTGGGGGTAAATCAAGTGTAATGGTTTCAAGTGTTGAATCAGGTGTGTTCAATAAAGTGAGAAATACTAAGAATGACTAAAGGAGGTCTTTACAAGATTAAGGTAAATTAATTTGGATAGGTAAAGTTTTTGAAAGTAAAACGGTTAACGCATTGGAATATGTATTTCTTCTAATTTGTGTATATATATACATATATATTTTCGCATGCATGTGGTTGTAGCGTGTGAGTGTCCTTTTTATCGTTCGTTTCTATACTGCTTGTAAACTTCCACTGGGCATAGGCTCACACCCTCACTTTGTTATGACAGGTTAGGTACGGTTCGTATTTTGAAGGAGTTATATAGGTAAGTACTTCATTTATTTTCTTTACATTAGTAGCTATGTCTACTTGGAGTTCGTGGGGATCCCCATGGCTCCCCTACGTAGTTCATCTTGAAACTAGAATCGCATGCTAAACAAGTAAAATGTTAACTCAAATAAAACTGAACTAGAGATATTATGTATACTGTTCCATTCCACCTCACACCTAATTCTGGGATCAGACCGGGTTAAGTCGTAGGTAACCAATAAATCTGGGACAGGGCATTACACATGGGATCGAGGATCATCTTTCCAACCTTCTTAGATGTGCCCTTTAAGGTGGCCTTGACCTCTTGAGAATGTTCAAGATCACTCTCGAGTTGGGATACATGGGCTTCAAGTTTTTTAGGAGTCTCTAACGAAGATTGAAAATCTCTCGTAAGACTAGCCATGGTGTTAATCAAATCGCTTTTCTCCCAATATAAAATAATCAACTGCTCACACACAAAAAAATTCACTTTATCGAGTTGACTTACTAATGCCTTATGCTCTCTCAAAACTTTCAACTTCTTTTATAAATCACACACCCTAAGAGAAAAATCTTTATTAAGATTTTTCATTTTTAAAGTATTGGTGTAGAAATCACTAAACGCTTTTTGTAGTCTACCTTCTCCCTCACTTAATTTCTCATCCTCATTATTACTCTCTCCCGAATCTATTTAAGAAACGTCGAGGCACTCACGTTTAGAAATGTCCTCATCGGCATGGGATAAACTAGAAGTAATAACGTGTTTGGCAATGAATGCAATACATGATTCATGTGGTGATTCATCCTCGGAATCCACCGACTCGACATCCTTATCACTGAGCGTGGTATTTAAGGCAACTTTGCCTTTGCCTTATCTTTTTGACCTTATCGGACACTCGTGATCTTTGTGACCCTTTCCCTCAGACTCATAACATCTGTCCTCATCTTTTTTGGGAAATCTTTCTTTTCTTTTTCAAATTTTTTCTTTTCTGATTTATATTTTTTGTCTTTCTCAAAATTTTTCTTCTCTTTTTAAGTTTGAGAAACTTTTTGAATTTTTTTGCAAAAAGTGATTAATCATCCAAGTCAAAATCACACTCGGAGCTAGATGAAACTTCCTTTGTCTTTTTAAATTGAACTTTTAGTGCAATTCCATTTTACTTAGGTTTAATAGTTTTGGGAAACATATCTATCTCATACGTTTGAAGGTCTTTTACGAGTTATTTTAACCTAAGAGTACCTAGTATCCCTAACGAATTTAACACGGTATCCTTAGTAAGAGAGTGAGTTGAAAGAGATCTCAAAAGTTTCTTAACTACATGCGTCTCAGCAATTCAATCTCATACGTTTGAAGGTCTTCTATGAATTCTTCTAACCTAAGAGTATCTAGTATCCCGGATGAATTTAGCATGGTAGACTTAGGAACAAAGAGAGCCGAAAGAGATCTCAAAATTTTCTTAACTACACGCATCTCAGGATTTTTCTCACCTAAATTGAAACTCACGTTTACTATATCAGACAGACGTGTGTAAAACTCATTGAAGGATTCATATTCAAGCATAGTGCTAGTTTCAAATTGTGTGGTGAGATTTTGCAGCTTAAAAGCCTTAACAGAATTGGTTCTCTCATGAGTGAGCTAGAAGGTATCCTAACCTTCTTTAGATGTGGTTCACATCATAATGCGGGGTAACTCATCAGGGGAGACGGTTCTCGGGATGGCATTCGGTCCATGTGAGTTAAAATTCCTCCACTTAAAGTCGTCCTCTATCCATGCAAAGATAGATTTTGCACCGACGACATTATCAACAACCATAGTGGGTGGTTTACACCCTATTTCATAAACGAACTAGACATGTTCATTAATATATTTTAAAGTTAAACTCATCCTAGCTTTCCAATACACATAGTTTGAACCATAAAAAATGGGCATTTGATTATACAAATCATCTCTAAAATCAAAAAATTTATAGATCAATAATTTTTGAAAAATAATTGATATAATTTTTTTTGTATAAAGGATCACACAGTAAACTAGTGCAACACGCTCTGATACCAATTTGAGAAAATTAGTATCTCAAAAGGAAGTCCGCAAAAATCAGGAGCATGTGAAATTTCAATGTTACCTGCTCTGATACCAATTAGAGAATGCAAGTGAGTCAATGAACTGATTTGTATAATAAATTGCCACACACAAATACAACTTTCTATCAAATTTCATATTCAATTAAATTACTGTGTACATACAAGATTTTTCAATTTCAAATTTTCAAACTAAGCATGCAATCAATAGAAGTGATGAAAAAAAATCCCTAAAATGAGCAAAACCATATATTCAAAACTATTAAATGTTTTGAACGACAATAGACTACCAAAACTTATACAATCTAAGCGAGATGCACAGAGCCTTCGAAACCTTTAACAGAATATGACTCGATCCAGAGCCGTCAACAAGTAGCAGTCTACTCTTACTATTCACCGATCAACCTTATCTTCTTCAGTAGTGAAAACCCGATTTCACAATTCAGTAGTAGGAATTTCTCTCCACAAAGTTTTATAAGAATGAAACCATCTTTGTGACTTAGTAAAGTGATCTAAATTATTCCAAGGGTTTTGGAATGTTTATGGAGGTGTTTGATCACAAAAGAGGACTTAAAATAGGTGTTTTTGTTTATGAAAAAAGTTCTTAAGAAGTCCAATCCCGTTCAGCCTATTTATAAGATGGTTGGTTAAAATAGGATAAGCATGAAAGATTTGGATTAGATTTCATTAAAAATAAATTCTCGCCTAGTCGTTTGAACGAAGTTGTACCTCGTTCAAATGACACCCATGATGTCGTTCGAACGGGTTCTAATGACATTCCAATGAATGGCCAAAAATGCTTCGTTCGAAGTTAAACCAATCTCGGTCGAACGATGGTCAATCTCATTCGAACGACTGGGAATCTCGTTCAAACGATGAGGCATGAGTTTTTAAAAAAAATTATAAAAATATAAATCCATTTTTAGAAAAATAACCTCGTAAAAATGTCTTAAAGAACTAAAATAATAAATAAACCATTTTACCATTCAAAACCATAACTTCTTCCTAGGATGTTGAAACAAACAAATATTCTAATTTTCAAATGTCTTCAACTTTGTCTTCAAGTCCTAAGAAGTCATGTAACGAGAGAGTTTGTGTAACGGGATAAACCAAAAAAATACAACATGAGCAATTATAAAACTTCCTCTTACGCATACACTCATTCCTGAAGCACTAACGGGTCAAATTAATGCATAACAGAAATTTGGATAGGCTAATAAGCCTAATTGATTCATTTTGCAGACCGAATTAGTTTGCTAGAACGAACCAATTCGCTCCCCCAACGAATTGATTTGGTTTTCTGGGCTACCCATCGTCTTCTTCCACCAGTTTTCGCCTCTTAAACCCTTTAATGGAGATCCCAAGCCTCGCAAAACCATAAATTGACATCCACATCAATATATAACTAAACTAGAAGAATTCTTACACTAAAATAAAACCGAATCACTCATCAAAACACAAGGATTCCTAATCATTAATCAATTCACATAATTCAAAATTTATCAAATCTTTAAAGTCAGTTAATTCTAACATCCTATTAATGTTCTCGTATTCATAATCATAAAATCCGACTAATATTATTTCTCAACTATTCATTATCAATCAATATCTCTTACGATAAGAGATTAAGCACAATTCAATTGTCTTCAATAAGTTCTCAAAGTTTTTATCTTTTAATCCCCAGGTTTGTTTCTAATTAATTATGAACGTAATTGACCGTAGAAATTTCAATCTGAGACAAGTAAAAATTTTCCTTTTGGATTTTAATATAAATTCTCAACTAGATTATTTGAATTTTTGGAGAAGTTCTTCCTTTATTCTCCGAGTTCTCTTATCGCTTTTCTTATATTTTTCTCTTTTCTTAATCTCTCCCAGAATCACAATTATCTATAGGCAAAAGTGAGGCTATAATACACCTCCATAAACCTTTAATACTCCTTAGTAACACCCTAATCTCGTTTTTAAGTTAAACCCTAAGTGTTAAAAGATAACCATACCCCCATATGGGCCCTACTCTATTTAAAAGATCCTTGAATACACTATAACCCCCGGTTACCTATTCTGGACTATTTCGACCTATTCTGGATTAATGGGTCACTTAAAAAGACCATTTGACTCACCCAACTAAAAATATACCACCATACCAATAACCGGGCCCGACATGTGCATGCATTACTCTTCGCCCATAACTATTTAAATCCGTCGGTGTAATTCTCTATCGACCTAATGTAATAAACCGTCACCTTTCACTCGTAAGTGGCATATAACAATTAACATATTTATTTACCTATCTCATGCAAGTAAATAATAATAATAATAATAACCATAAATATTAATCCTTAACTTGCTAATTCATATTTATCGAAACCAATTTAATTTTTCAATTCAATTAATAATTAAGTGCACACATGGAAATTAAATACTCATAAAATAATGGGGTATTACATTCTCCTCCTAATAACGGAATTTTGTCCCCAAAATTTGAACGTACTTGCTACAAAGAGCTTTAGAAACTTTTACCGCATGTCATCATTGCGCTTTAACATCGATTCGGTGATATTGTCGTGTGCCCACTATACACACACTAGCGGAACCACCTTTGACTGAAGCTTCCGCTAACGTTGGCTCATAATGGCAACGGGTATTTCCTCATAAGTAGTAGTCGGTTGTAAGTCTATCTCCTCCAATTCTATATGTCGATAAGCCAGGTCATCCCTGAGATACCTCATCAACAACACATGAAACACACCGTGAATTCAATGCAAATGCTATGATAAGGCAAGTTTGTATGCTACGGTCCTTACCCCTAAATTATGGAAAAGTCCCTACATACCTAGGTGCTAATTTCCCCTTCATCAAGAATCTTTTGTTCGCATCGCCGTAAATCTTTTGACGATCCTGAGCTACTAAAATGAAACTTCTAATGAACTCAATCTTCATCGACATATCGTGAATCATATCTGAACTGAGAAGCTTATTATCCCCCACCGCTAACTAATACAAGGTTGAAACATAAGGTCTCCTGTATAAAGACTCAAAAGGTTCCATTCCAAAAGTAAATGGGTACGAGTTATTATATGCCTCAAACTCTACCAATGGTAAGTATTTCTCCCAATTACCCAAAAAATCCAGAATACACATCCTCAACATATCCTCTAACATCTGATTCACCCCCTCCATCTGCCTAATCGGTCTGTGGATGATACGTTGTGCTCAAACACAACTCTGCCAGAAGTTGGACACAAAGATCTTATATCAATAAGAAATAATATTAAGAGGCACCTCGTACATTATCACTATATCTGAATGAAATGTTGGGCATACTCCCCTGCCATGTAATCCACCCGAACTAGTAAGAAATAAGCTACCTTTGCCAATCGATCCATAATAACCCAAATGGAATCGTAACCCCTCTGTGATATCGGTAACAGGTGATGAAATCCATCGATATACTTTCCCACTTTCATACTTGAATCTCTAATTGGCTGTAAAACCCCAGCTACTCTCCGATGATCAACCTTTACTATTTGACAAGTAGTGAACCTAAAGACAAAACTCTGTTATGTCGCACTTCATACCAGCCCACTAATATTACCTCCTCATATCCTGTTACATCTTATCCCCTCTTGGATGAATTGAGAATCATGACCCATGCCCCCTCCTTCATAACTACATGACATAGTCCTCATCATTTGGGACAATCCACCTCCTAATAAAGCGTAAACCACCATCAGAATTGACTGAGTTGGACTCCGTTACTCCTACCCATGTCCTCTCCAAACAAGAAGGATCCAATGCTTGTGCCTTCATAACCCTCAAAATAATCTCTGGTGTAACGATTATTACTGCCAAATAGGCCTGGACTACCTCCACCTCTTGATAAAGCTCAGCTTACATTGCCTTCCAAAGTGTTACTAACTTCCTATAAGCATACGACTCAATGCATCTACTACCACGTTAGACTTTCCTAGATGATAATGAATGTCAAACTAGTAATCCTTCATGAACTCAATTCATCTACACTATCTCAGTTTTAGCTCCTTTTGCGTGAAAAGATACTATAGTGACTTATGGTTCATGAATAATCAAAACTTCTACCCCAATAAGTAGTGCCTCCAAGTCCTCAAGGCAAAGACAATTGCTGCTAACGCCAAGTCATAAGTGGGATAGTTCTTCTCATGGGTCTTAAGCTTACGAGATGCAAAGCCTATAAATTGCTCCTCCTGTAGAAATCCACTAAGTCTTTCTAAGGATACATCGATGAAAATAAATTACTCCACTCCTCCTCTAGACAATGCGAGTACTGGTGCTTGATGACGTTATGAAGTCATTATTTGAATTCAATCAGCAGTTGAAGCTCAAGCACACATAACAATGGACATTCATATAACATCACAGTAAGGTAAATATGAGAAGGGGATGAGGAAAAGAGGAAAGGCACCAGAATTTAAGTGGTTCATCTATATCAACCTACTACCCTGTGTAGATGAGTATGGTATTCACTAGAAAAGAGGCTCTAATGGCCTAAAATAAAAAACTCTGACGCTTTCTCTCTCTACTATAAATGACATAGAATTTAGATAGGGTTTTCAATTTCTAGATCCTTTCTTTTGGGGAAGAAGATAGGTTTATATAGAGTTTGGGGTGCACAATTCACCCCAAGCATGCATGAAGCGTGCACTTGTTGAAGCATCCAATGAGGACTAGACTCATGTCCTGAGCATTTGCATGTAATGATGATGCAAATATTCCCCTCACGTGCTCCTGTGATTTTGTTGTAACTTCCTTCACACGTGGGCTGGTCATGCTAAAAACCTATATCACACTTGGTTGTGTGTCTTCTTGTGAAGTCCCAATCTAGCAAAGGATGCTACTTCTAATTTCCCATTCGAGCAACTGATGAGCAAATCATAAGTGTGGTCTCGGCTGTCTAGAGGTACCAGGACAGGACGAAACTGATGTAGGGCCATTGTGCCCATTTAGAGATCTTGGCTACTGGGGGTGCCAGGACAAGATAAGACTTGTAAAGATCTAATCAGCTAATTAATAGGTCTCGACCTAAGGGGATGGTCAGGCCGAGACTACCGGTAGAAGAGAATTGTAAGTGGTCTTATAATTTCAGTCATGATTATTTGGATAGTTAACCTTGGCTGAGTGGGTCCCAGGTTGGGATGAGGTTATACTTGGGTATATTAATCACCCCTAGCCCTTAGCCTTGAATGTGAGTAGAAGGCTGATGGGTAAAAATGTCTGAGGGAAAAAATTGATGAGATGTCTCTAACTGATAATTGAGATGTCCATTCAATGTCCTTAAATGATGGATAAGAGTTGTGGTATGACACTAGACATGCATCTTGTGGTTTGACGTGTTGTCCAAGGGAGGCGGATACAGGTTTATTTGGATAATTATGCCCTAATGATGAAATACCTTGGAAAATGTGCTCCATCATTGCCACTATTTAAATCCTTTTATAGGCATTTTATTTATCTTCCTTCTCCACTTAACTCACACGCAAACTTCCTTCCCCACTTAACTCACACGCAAACTTCTTCTTTCTACAGTAAAACCCATTTTCACTCCTTCTCTCTCCTTCGATCATAATTTTTTTACTAGTTTTAGGGATCCTTCTTGGTCTTTTTCCACTAGGTAATCGCCATCGTTCATTCTTTTCAAGTTTTCTCCATTCTTGCAGTTCGTTTAAGCTTTGGTTATTTTCCGGTGAGTTTGTGTGATTTTTTGGCAACCTTTGTTGGCGGTTTTAGGGTTGTTTAGGAGTTCATAGTGGTGGTTTTAATGTAAGGTTAGTTGTTTTAGGCTCCTCCTTACCTTTTTATGCCCTTTTTTCCATCTATAAAGGTCACTGAATATACTCTGGTTGCCTTCTCTGATGCCCTTCAAGTCACTAGTCTTGAGGTGTTCTTGAATAAAAATGATTCAACTTTTATTTTTTATCTTTAGGTCAACTTTAGTCAAACCCTTTGAAAGTTTAAGACTTTGTATGAATTTATTGATCTATTTCCCCATCTTGAGGGTCGTATTCTTAGAGAAATACGTAAATGCGAAGCTGAGGCCAAGGCTAGAAGAAAAGTTAAGACCAGCCTCACATGCCCTATATATCCTGTAATTGAAATAAATGAGGATTCAATGAGTTTAAGCTCGTCCCAGAGTGAGCGAATCATTGACATCTCATCTTATGAGGACTATAGCCCCTCAGACTCTAGGGTCTTTCGTGAGGCCGACTCCTATGAGCAGACCATGAGGGCCCCAGCCCTCTCGTACAGATAACTCAGGGGCTACTGAATCTGGTGAGGTTAACCATCTTGCTGAAGCTTCGACCCCTGAGGGGTCGAGAGTTAATATTTCTCATCACCCTATCCAATTAGTAATGCCCATCTTATCCATGACCAAGGGGGGATTCCAAAATAGGTTTCCCAATGAAATACAGGTCGTTGAAGTCATCGAATCTAGAGACGAGGCCGAAGAAACACTTGAGACATCTTATACTCAAACTTTCGTGAAAGATTTTGACCTCTTGTACTAGAGGCACATGTATGGGATCCAATCTGACATAAACATGAAGGTCCCTGACGAGTTCAAGAGGGAATTTAACGGTCGACCAGGTGAGATTGTTATATATGAATAGATGTTAAAGGTTGATGATTAGGCATAAATTCTTCCGAATTTACCCCTTAATTTAGAGGCTTTTATTACCTCGGACAACATAAAATGAATTAAGTTATCTCATATCTTGGCAAACGATTTCACCTCACAAGTATTCCGAGTTTTGTGTATTTCTTGTTAATTTCACAGGTAATTATTACATGAATGGAAGAAAGAAATCGGAAGAAGCAAGAAAAAAGAAAGAAGACGAATCAAAAGGGCAAAAGCGTAATTTTTACTAGGAATCCGATCGAGGACCTAAAATAAAAGTCGAAGATCTCACATTTGTGAGCACTTAAGAAGAAACGACGTCCCAATCTGAGTTCTGGATTAAAGGTTATGAAGACCCAAAGATGTGAGAAAATCATGAGATATTGAAGAGAAAGTGAAGAGAAGATGAGAAGATAACCCAGACCAATTTGATTTAATAGAAAAATGGATCAGTCCGGGCCCCAAAGTTCTATAAAGATGGACGTTTACCGGACCAATCCGATTTGTTTGAAAAATGGACCAGTCCGGTTGCTGCCGAACCAGTCCGGTATGTCCTGATCGGATCGATTCGGTGATCGAGATTTGATTCGACCTTCTTCTTCTTCTTAGAGTTTTGCTTTAATCCAAATCTTGTAAATTACGTAGGATATAAATTGAAAAGAACTCCCAGAAAAAAAGAGGCTTCTAATTCGTTTTTAGAGAAGCTTTGTAATTAGTTTAGAGAGAAAAACAACAAAAAACCTAGTTTTGATTTCAGATTGCAATTCAAGTAAATTCATTCCAATTCCTTATTTAATTATTACAGTAGTTAATACTTTAGTAGTAATTTCCTTATTCTTCAGTTTTCGTAGCTAGTAAAAATGTTTTCTTTCATTCAAAACATATTTTCTTTTAGGTTCAATATGTCTTGCTAGATTTTTTAGGATTGGGATGCATGAACTCAACCTGATGTGAACGTTGCATGTGTATAAAATTAATCCTCTAAAATTAAGGATTTATTAGACCGTATTGCGTAGCGAACACAACCATTGTAAATCTTTGAATCTCGTTTGCTTCGGAGTAACCGATATCCTTTAGAATGCAATGCGAGTGTAGCTATTGCGTTACCGCTTTACTCGTCCTTTGATTACGTATGGTGCAGTATTGAACTTCATATACGTAATCCTTGGGAGTACTAAATCTGGGTCTGATTAATCACTTAAATTTACGATTAGTTTTATACTAGCAATACACTAGGGTTGAGGGATTGTATTCCCGACCTGTTTTTCTCTTCATATTTATTACCTCATTTTTTGTTCTTAATCCTTGCTTAATTCGTTAGTTCCATAGTCTTAATCTATTTTCCTTTTACTTCGTAGGATTATTTGTAAACAAATCATCTTTTCATTCTTCTTAGAGTTGAATTTAAGTTAACCCTTTGTCCTTCCGTCATCAGGATTTTCTCGTCCCATTTCCCAGTGGAGACGATCCCGACTTACTGGGTTTATTACTAACGCGACAGGCTTGCACTTGAGCCTAGAGATTACGCACTTTAGAGGCACATTTTTAGTCGCGTCAAGTTTTTGGCGCCATTGCCAGGGATTTAGGTAGACGTAGGTTAGATTTCTTTAATCTAAAACTTAGACCAAAAATAAAAAAATAAAAAAATTCAAAAAGCACAAGAAAATACTTCTTATATCCAAAGCCTGTTAATGAAAAAATCCTGAACTCACTCTAACTCCCCAAAATACTCCAACCATCATTCATGAAAACCCGATAGCCCTTACACTCCAAACGTTCCACAATTCTGGAGTCCACCTCCCACACCTTCACACTCAATTGCAAGTAACACTCCGACATCCCTCTTAGTACACACTACAGAGCACGCTCTGAGTACACCAATTGAGGATACAGACTCATCAAGTGAGAGAGCCATGTCACAACGCGGTAGTGTATCCGCAGGTGATGAAGAGGTCTCGTACCACCCTTTGAGAAAAATCTTATATCCCGAGCACTGTCACTCCGAAATGAATTTTACTCCCGTATAATGTAGGGAAATTTTGCTTTTAGGAATAGGATGATCCAGATACTTCCCAACTACCATGGAATGGAATCATAAAAGCCATATCTCCACATACGAGAATTTGAGGAGGCGTACGAGACCCTCAGTGATCAAAATTGCACAAAATATGTGATACGCCTCAAACTCTTCCCATTCCCGCTAAAGGGCAAGGCTAAGACCTGGTTATGGCCTTTACCTCCAAACTCGATTGCATCATGGAACGACTTGCAATCTAAATTCCTTAAAAAATTATTTCCTCCACATCGAACGAACTCCATCAAGGCTCAAATTCAAACCTTCCGACAATTAGAAAATGAGTCGTTTGATCGATGTTACGAGCGTTTTATTGAGTTAATCACTTCGTTCCCTCATCATGGATTAGATAAATTGCAAATCATTTCCTTCTTCCATAATGGGCTGAATATAAATTCCAAACAACTTGTTAAAACCGTGTGTGATGGTCCCTTTGTCGACCTAGACCCCAACAATGCTGAGCTTCATCCGAGGTAAGTCGCCGAGACTACCCAAGCATGGGATACATCTGACCCTAGTGCTCATAATTTAATGCCAAACGACCACCACTCCATCATCCACCGACCCATTTCACATAGAAAAGGATACTATGACGGCTAGTCAACTTGATCTACTTAAGAAAGGAATGCGAGATGTACTTGAGATATGTGCAAGAGGACCAACTGGCTCCATCCCGAACCCCATTGAGAAGACATGTGCTATTTGTGAGGCAGGACATTCAACAGAGGAATTCCCGACGATACCCACCTATAAAGATATGCTTTAATAGAAAGTGATTGGGGTAGGAGGATTTAAGGGTAATTTCGGTGCACCGCACATGAATTATTACAACCCTTCATGGGAAAACCATCCTGGTTTTAGCCATGGGTAACAAAATGCTGTGATAAATCCTAATTCACATGTTGCCCCTCCCCCACCATCACACTTTCAACAAGCACCACACATGAAGGGACATGTGCAAGCACCACCACCTCCAGGGCTATATATCACTCCACTGCAGAGAAATATCGAGGATACGATAAACCAATTCATCACTGCCCAGAATCCAACCACTGCTAGACATGAGCCCATGGTCAATGACATAAATGCGAGTATTTTAAAGATGCAATCATCGTTGAGTATCCAAGATAAGGGAAAGTTTCCTGCCCAGGGCCAAAGACCTCACCAAGGTCAAACTAGTGTTAGCTCCACACCCCATGACCATCCTAAGCAATGTAGCACAGTTACCACTCTACGCAGTGGGAGAGTAGTTGACTTGTCACCTCCCCCACAATACGTACCAAAAAATAAGGAGGTTTCGCCCGGAACGAAAGTGGCCAAAGATTCCCCTTCAATTGAGAGTGATAAAAAGAGAACACTGGTGGACCCAAGGTCATGGTTAAATCCCCCACCGCTGCCCCATACCCTTAACGGGTGGTCCCGCACTCCAAAGAGACTTCTCGGGATGATCTTTTGGATGTACTCAAGCAAGTAAAGATTAATTTACCTTTTCTCAAGACTATACAAAAAATTTCCGCATACGCTAAGTTCATTAAGGACTTACTCACGGTGAAATGCAAGCTAAAGGTAAATAAGAACGTCTTCTTGGCCCAGAATGTCAGTTCAGTTTTATCGAGTGACCTTCCATTAAAGTATAAAGATCCGGGTGCACCAACCATCTCATGCATCATGGGGAAGAACCGAATCAAAAGGGCGCTAACAGATTTAGGGGTGAGTGTTAACATTCTACCTTATTCCATCTATAAGAAACTAGACTTGGGAGCCTTTAAGCCCATAAATATGGCTCTCTATCTCGCGGATCGTTCTGTAAAGAAGTCTTGGGGAATCGTTGAGGATGTGATTGTCCAAATAGACACTTTCTACTTCCCGGTGGATTTTGTCATTTGGGATGAGGATCCCTCCATTATCCCGAGCAATCATGTTCCCATTATCCTTGGTCGCTCATTCTTAGATATGTGTAATGAACTCATCAATACTTAGAGTGGGACAATGCAATTAACATTTGGGAACATGACCCTCGAGATAAATATTTTTAATAATATCAAGAACGAGTGCGACGAAGGAGAACCGCGCGAGATGGATTGTTTAGAGGTAGCACACGAGCATGGGAAAACCCACACGCGAGAGACGATAGGGGTATGCCTTGTTACATCAAGTGCGACGGTTGCAACATGGAGCAAAGGGTAGGGGAGGTATGTGTAGTAATTAAAATGAAGAGTGTGAGTAAGCCCTTGAGTGTGAGAGAGAGTAACAATTTAGAGGGCATCGGGAGAGGTTTGTATGAATGCTTAGAGGAGAGAGAATGGCGAGACACGATAGATACTTTTCTCCTCGATTGCTCACCTAATAATTTTGAGATGGAGTGAGTAAGGAAGGATGTGGAAACAAATCAAGAAAGAGAGCTAAATGAGTTGAGCCTAGAAGAATTTGAGAGAGAATTCGGGTAAGGGCCCAACTTATTCCGGTTATTAGTGTATGACAGGCAGATGGGAGAGACTAGGACAGCAAAATGGATCCCGTGCAAGGGGTTGGGTGATTTGTGGAGAGAAATGAGAGGTCGTCGCACCCCCGACGCGCATGGGGTGATTTTTGTTATATTTTTGAGTCGTGTATGAGTGTCATATAGTGTCTTGGTGCATTTTGATAATTTTCTTGTTTATTTATCGCACCTATTCTTTTTCTTCTTTAGATTTTAGTTTTTTTTGCTTGAGGACAATCCAAGAGTCCAAGTTGGGGGGGGGGGGGGGGGTCAAAAGTGCGTCTTTCTAAAACTTCACAAATTTTCAAAAATGCCCAGAAATTTCAAAAAAATTGAAATTTTTTGAAAAAGCTAAAAATATTTTTCTTCAAAATAAATAAAATTTGGAATTCAAAATTTGTAAAAATATCATTAAAAGTCAGTTTAAAGTCTCAAATTGTAAAAACATAATACACAAATCCGAAATTGACCAAAGATGGAAATTGAGCGAATGTGGACGACTTAGCGAATAAATGTGAAGATTAATAAACTCGGTGAGAATCGAGCCTTTCATTACTGTGAATGTATAAATTAATCCGAGTTAAATGTTAACTCCAAGTTCTTTTCAGCGTTCTAATAAGTCGTCAATGGATCTCAATTCTTTCACTTTTATCGGTAATGGAAAATGTGTCTGATATTACCTTGAAAAATGTGCTAAATAGGTCTCTAAATTAAAGTAATCTCGAGATGCATATGGTAACGTAATTAGTATTTCAGACATTGAAGTAGGCCTTCATTTGTCACCCAAAAATATTGGCCAAAAAAAGTAGAGAAAAATTATCCCTTTTGTAAACCAAGATTGAGCGGAATAAATTTTTCCCTTTCGTTTGACAACCCGAGAAACCCCAACTGGCCCGGAATTGCAAAAGTGGATAATCCCAGAAATTAAGTCCAGAAAGTGCAACAAAAAGGGGTAAGAAAGTATAGCTATGCTCAACAAAAATAGCAAGAAAAGAAAAGTGAGAAAAATAGAAAAATCAAAGAAAAAAATGAGTGAAAGCCCGAAAAAGCACTAACGGACATTATACGAAAACTTTCCAATTCCAGATTTCCAAACCATTTTCATTTTACCCAATATACCTCTAAACCAAAAAATCCCTAATCGAGTCCAAAATGCGAAATTGGTTACCGCGTGGAGAGTTAAAACACGAAAATATAATAAAAGAGACTATAGATATGAATTAGAGGCAATGATCTCATTTTTTATAACCATAATCCAATGATGAAATTTGTTTATCATAAAATTTTCGTCTTTCTAATTATATGCGTGAATTCGGTTCCAATATATTTACTCCTATAAATCACACATACCAAGAGAAAATAACCACCCTTTCGAGAGATTCATTTGTGAGAGCATCCCGTGAGGTTTTGAAATCAAAACGAATTTTCGGATAAGTAATGTAATGATCAATCAGTGGAAATTCGCGGTTAAATTTCTGGCTTCGCACACACGCACTATGATTTGAGACTCCTGAACATGAATTGATAATGACTATTTTCTGGAAAAATTTGAATTATGCGATTTTTAAGTATTTTGAATTATCTTTGAGTCAATGACGAATTTTGTGGGTATATTCCTGCAAACCCTCATGAGACACAACTCATCCTACTAGGGTAACCTAGGGGTTTAAAGGCTTGTTGCATACGCTAAATGCAATCTCTTGCCCACGAAAGAGGTATTCTATCCCTTTTTTTGAGTTGGATCATGTTTTGATTCTTTTACATTGCTCGGGATGATCAAACTTCTAAGTTAGGGGAGTTTGATTAGGCATAAATTCTTTCGAATTTACCCCTTAATTTAGAGGCTTTTATTACCTCGAACAATGAAAAATTAATTAAGTTATCTCATATCTTGGCTAACGGTTTTGCCTAACAAGTATTCTGAGTTTCGTGTATTTCTTATTAATTTCACACGTAATTATTACATGAAAGGAAGAAGAAATCGGAAGAAGCAAGAGAAAAGAAAGAAGACGAATCAAAAGGGCAAAAGCATAATTTCTACCAGGAATCTGGTCAAGGACCCAAAATAAAATTTGAATATCTCGCATTTGTGAACACGTAGGAGGAAGCGACATCCTAATCTGAGTTCTGGATTAGAAGTTGTGAAGACTCGAAGATGTGAGAAAATCACGAGATATTGAAGAGAAAGTGAAGAGAAGCCGAGAAGATAAGTCGGACCAATCCAGTTTAATAGAAAAACGGATCAGTCGGGGGCACCAAAGTTCTGTAAAGATGGACGTTTACCGGACCAATCTGGTACCCCAAAAAAATGGATTGGTCCGGCCCTTAAAATCACTGCATAACAACTTATTTAACGGACCAATCCGATTTGTTTGAAAAATGGATCAGTCCGGTATGTCCTGAACGGATCGATCCGGTGCTCGAGATTTGATTTGATCTTCTTCTTCTTAGAGTTTTGATTTCATTCACCTCTTGTAAATTACGTAGGATATAAATTCAAAAGAACTCCCAGAAAAAAAAAAGAGGCTTCTAATTCGTTTTTAGAGAAGCTTTGTAATTAGTTTAGAGAGAAAAACAACAAAAACCCTAGTTTTGATTCCAGATTGCAATTCAAGTAAGTTCATTCCAATTCCTTCTTTAATTATTTCAGTAGTTAATACTTTAGTAGTAATTTCCTTATTGTTCAGTTTTCGTGGCTAGTAAAGATGTTTTCTTTCATTCAAAACATATTTTCTTTTAGGTTCATTATGTCTGGTTAGATTTTTTAGGGTTAGGGTGTATGAACTCGACCCGATGTGAACGTTGCATGTGTATAAAATTAATCCTCTAAAATTAAGGATTTATTAGATCGTATTGCGTAGTGAACACAACCATTGTAGATCTTTGAATCTCGTTTGCTTCGGAGTAACTTGGATGCTTTAGAATACAATGCGAGTGTAGCTATCGCGTTACTGCTTTACTCATCCTCTAATTACGTATGGTGTGGGATTGAACCTCATATATGTAATGCATGGGAGTACTAAAGTCTGGGTCTGATTAATCACTTAAATTTACGATTAGTTTTATACTAGCAATACACTAGGGTTGAGGGATTGTATCCCAACCTGTTTTTCTCTTCATATTTATTACCTCATTTTTTTTTATTAATCCTTGCTTAATTCGCTAGTTCCATAGTCTTAATCTTGTTTCCTTTACTTTGTAGGATTATTTGCAAACAAATCATCTTTTTGTTCTTCTTAGAGTTGAATTTAGGTTGACCGTCTGTCCTTCTGTCATCACAATTTTCTCGTCCTATTTCCTTATGGAGACGATCCCGATTTATCGGGTTTATTACTAACGCGACACACTTGCACTTAAGCCTAGAGATTACGCACTTTAGAGACACATTCTTAGTCACGTCAGTCGACTTTCGCCTTCCTGTCCATCCTAATGTGTGGGCGATCCTCGCCAGTTTGGTCTTAGCCCCAACCCAGATCTCCCCCAATAAGTGGGGGATTCTTCTCAACTTCATATCACTTTTGAAATTCTATCATAACACCGATCTTTCTATTAGTGTCTTTAGATCCTGTTATAATGTCTCCTACACCAAATCCCAACCTGGATACTATAGACGATAAATAAGGTTTGTTTTATTAACCAAACGTCCAACCACCATTGGAAGCCGAGATACTTTTTCATTTTCGAAGCTTTTGAGTTTCCACCAAACTCTGCCTGCTCTGCCTCAGAGCCGAAGGTCTCTCAAAAATGGGCAAAAGCTTCAATGGTTGTCAAACATGACCTCGTCCTAAGCATGGACGACTAAGAAAAAATCAATTAGATCAGAGAACATGGTGAAAATAGTGGGCCCGCTGAATTTGAGCCACTCATGACCCCTAAAATCATGGCTGAGACATGACTAGGTGTAGAACCCTTGACTAAAATGCATAAGTTTTTCTTCAACTGTAGTCTCTTCTTTAACTAATTTTTACTGTAGGTATTTCAGATTTTGGTTCTGAACTGTAGTGTTGTCAGTAGCAATGTTTGCTTCTGACTAACCTTTTCTAACCTTTTTGCATATCGTCTAGACAACACATGCGAGGCAATTTGGAAGATAGTTTCCCCTAATATCTCTGTCATGATGAACAAGTTGGGTAAAAAATCGGCTCCTCCCGCCCAAGAAAATAAATCAATTATAAGCGGACCTTGTAATATCGAGGCTCTGAGACAAAGGAAGGAAGTAGTGGACGACACTATTGTGCCCCGACCTTAAAAAAGGAATAGGAAGGAGGTCCCGACTGCAGGGGGATTTGATAGGGCAATACCTATATTATCTGATGAAGACCTTGTTGCACGTCTCACCCAGATGAAGCTCGACGATGAGATTCTAATTTGTGACACTAATAGGTTTAGGTCTACTGCTACCTCACCGATGCCAAATATTGGCAGGCTGTATTTTTCTTTCAAATGTGTTTTAAGATGTCAAAATCAACTTTATTTTTGTAAAAACTCTTTTACAAATTTTATACGCACCAACTATGTGATTTTTTTTAATTAATCCCAATTTCTCTTGTTTAATTTTCAACATACATCTAGGTGATTAAAGAAAGTAAAATAAATAAGTTCACAAAAGTGATGCCGAATGTACAAGGAAATCACTACGAGAAAAAACCTAGGACGACCCAAGACAGGCAATCATTATGATGTGGTATTACAAAGTATAGACAATAGACTTACTTAACGACTTGATCCCCCACAAGTCTTGAGGCTCATCTGATCCTTCAACCACTCCACCACAACATCCACGTAGAAGTTCTTCTACGATACCTGTCCACTGCATAAAGATCTAGGAATTCCTGGATGTCCACCGATACAACTTGGAAATATTTATGATGTTGAACACAAACTCCTTCACTTCTTCACCATAAAACCTAACGTTCAAATTGATGAACAAATTCCAATGGTGCAAACCAAGTTCTCTATAGACTATGAGAATGAAATCTCAGATCTTAAAACTTTAAGGATGTTTTTATACTTTGAAAACCTTAGAAAACTTGTACAGAAAATGTATTGATTGTAAACGGATTTTCTGGTTCTGTAACTTACGAAATTCTAAGTGAAACACGCCTTAAATAAAAAGCTTAAGTCAGCGCGTCATTCGGACAAGATTGGTTGTTGTTTGAATGAGATCGCTATGTCATTTGAATGACAAAGCCACGTCGTTTGAGTGACCTCCACATGTCATTTGAACAACAGTGAATGTCGTTTGAACCATCTAAACATAAAAGAAGGTTCTATACGTCTCTCAACAAACATTATCTCAGAATAAACGAAGTCAAAACTCTTAAAAAACATATTCAACATTTTAAAATCATTTATTAATAAAATAAAATCCCCAAAACATTTTCGAGTTCCATAAACATTATGCATTCATACCTGAGAGATCGGAATGCAATAAAGACGTGAAAAGTTCACCAAATTAATCTCGGCATGATAAATCTTTAAAGCTTGGCTGCAATGCCTTCAATAAACTTTATGTCATAATATGTGTGGGATTGTGACAGTAAAAAAATATATCTATCACTCAAAAATAATGTTTTATTCTGGGAATAGGTCAAATACATACAATAAACTCAATTCGAATTTTTTTCCTTACAAATATTCCCCTTCGACTATTCTGTGATAAAACCCAAATAATGAAATGCCTAAGATGGGCCATTAACTCATATGACGCCTAAATCCCATACTATAAAACCCAAAATAAAAAGTTACAACACAAGACTAGTAAACGTTGGTCCGAAAAGTGTGAGTTGTCTGAATGTGATGTAGTCTTGGAATCTTGACTCGCTGAAGAATACCTACACACATGAAACAGACAAATACCTTGTGAAGTATGGAGGAATAAATGATATAAAAATACCAATATGTAAAAACAAACCATTTGTTAGGCATGTGAGCAAATTATTTTGATACCAATTTGAAAACAACATTTAAATCAGGATATCAATTTGTGCAAACTAATTAATACCAATATATAAGCATGAAAGCATATGATATCAGTTTGTAACGCAACAAAAACTATGTGCTCAAAAATCCCCCTACATCACATACATCTCTCCCCCTTTTTGTCTCGAATAGACAATATGTGAAAAAGATAAACAAACATAAAATATCTAGAATCAAATAATCAATGAAGCATATTTTGATAAACATAAACCGCCAGCGAAAAATAATCACACTGTACCAAATTGTAGCTAGGAAACATAAGTCGCATTAAAGAAATCATCAAAATCAGTAATGATGCGACTAAACGAATAATGCATAATCGTCCTACATAGCATATAAACTGTCCAAACAAACCTAGCAGTACCAAAAATTATATCAACAAGAAGTGGGTAGTGAAACAGGAACAATTCCAAAAAAACCTTCAGGTCGCTCGAATGACAATGTATGTCGCTTGAAGCCACATCAAGCGACCTTAAACAGTGAAAAATAGTAGCACGTCAGGCGATCAAACTCATCAAAAGACCATCGCGCGACCTATCTCGCGACCCATACCCGACACTTTTCATTCTATCCCATGAATCTCGCGAGATCCAGACTTCAAGCGACATGGACTTGTCGCTCAAACGAGGTCCAGATGTCGTTAAAATAACATGAAAATTCTCTATTCCAGTTCTCAAAATCATGAAGTCATGCCTAGTGAAAAAATTTCCTGAAAATGTCAATTGGATATACCAAACAGTAGCAAAACAGACTCAAAAAAGAAAAAAAGAAAACAAGTAAAACAATGTGAGTTTCATGCCAACATAGTATCAATGTGCTCAAACATGGATATGGAGTGAATGGGTGTGAACTACAATAAAAGAATCATAACTCCGACACAGTGAAATGTTCAAAAAGCTCTAATTGATAGAAAAATGTCATCAAACTTAGTTTTAGCCATATATGACAATTAATATATTGAGCTAAATGAATTAAACTATCAACATGCACAAAAATCCATAATTTTGACGATTCTACAAATAATAGCGTCATGATGCGATGTTTCAACACTAGGATTCGTGGTGAAAACCCATTTAAATATCCATCCAAAATCCCTCATATATATATATATATTCTTTTGGAATGAATATAAACAAACTAATTAGTCCATTTTGGCATATGTTTCTTTTTATTGCCTCAATTTTTTCGGGCCCTTTTCAATCTCTTTGGACCTTGGATACTGTTTACAATACCACACTTTTTTAGGTTCGATTTAAATGGTGGATTAATCGCAAAGAACAAGTGTTCCTTTCGTAGCCCTTCCCCGTACACTCATCATTTTTCAATATAAGCAATCAAATCCTCACGAGTAAATGGTTCTTACATGAACACCTCCTCTTAAGTCTTATTACGCATAGATGACAAAATTGAGATAAGAGCGTCTAACCAAACTCAAATATGCATGAGATGCCAAACATTCATATAAATTCATACATGTGTACAAAGATGCCATATATACACATTCGAATCCAAATGCATATCAACTTCGAAATAACCCTATATAAACAATGTTTAAGATCATTCAACGCATCAATAATTATGACCAAATGTCCTAGACATATGGATTATGAAATAAGGGGGTTCAAGCACACCAATATGACATATCAAACATAAAAAACTCATGACACGATATCAAATTGACAATCTTTTTGTGTTTTTCTAAAAATAATTTTGACCCAAAAAATAAAATCTTTTTGTATTTTTCTCAAAAATATTAAAACTAAAAATCTTTTTGTATTTTTCTCAAAAATATCAAAACTAATTTTTTTTTTTTGTATTTTTTCAAAACTTTTATCATTTTTTTTTTTGTATTTTTCAAATAAGACTCAAATAAATGAAAAATATAATACAAAAGATACACATGTCATAACACTAGCAAGATATAAATCATGGTGCAAGGACTAGCGTATGACAAACATAGCAACACAATCATCTTTTAGATTGAGCATGGGAAGAATCAAGTGCAACCAAACAAGAACCGTAAATTTTAATTCCTAAAGCTTCTAAGTCTGATTTCCTAACCCAAGTAGGTGTGAAACTACGCATGGGGGTTTTCAAAAATGAAACGACTTTATTCCTAAACTTGCTAGGAGCATTCCTAAGGTCATAGAAAAAAAGTCTAAGGTGACCTTTCCTACCGCAATGAGTGCGAGTGTAAACACGGATGGAATGATTACCAAAATATCGACCTCTCCTAATATTCCTTGTAGGCTTTCTCACACGATTGGTATTGTCTTTGGGAATGGGAACAACACTACCATCGTAGCCTATACCAAACCTATCTCCCTTGATTTGGACGGTGCCTAACATCCTATCCAACTTCTTTGATCTAGCCTCCAAATCAAACTTCACCTCACTCGAGTCTTTCAATCTATCCTCTAGATCACTAAGCACATGCCTGGACTCCTCAAACTCTAGAACCTCTTTATTTAAAGCCTCCATCAAACCACGGAAACTATTTCTCTCTTTCTTAACATATTCTAGTTTCTCCCTAAGAGTCTTCCCCGTGCCCTAAGATCCTCAATCAAAGATTCATTATTTTCTACAACACGCTCATTGAACTTAGCTTGTAATTTTATGTTTTCCTTTTTCACCTTTATCGCTTTCGCATACAACTCACTAAAGGCAAATTGCAACTCTCCTATATAAATCTCTTCACCCTCACTCATTTGGATTCACACGAAATGGCCTCGAAAATGTCATGCACATGAGAAGATTTATCGTCATCGCTCACATGACATGACATGAACACTACAAAATTCTGCTCAATGGGGGAACTCTCTCCCTCTTTCGGTTCACTATCACTTAAGGTGGCATTATGTGCTATCGATTTCTTGGCCTCCTTCTTAAATCTAGTGGGACACTTGGTAACCTTAAGACTATACCCTTTACACCCAAAACACCTATCCGACTCATCCCTCTTAACTTCTCACTCTTATCCTTAGGGGTGGGATGGAACTTTTTGTTCTTGGATTTCTCAAGTCGTTTGAAATATTTTGATTGCTTTAAGAACATAAGAAACTCTTTGAACTTCTTTTCTAACAAGGCTACATCCTCAAAATTGGAATCGGAATCAGAATCGTCATTCGAAACATTGGTCTCCTCCTTCCGGGCTTTAGAAGCAATGCCCTTTTCTTCCTTTGGCACTTGCTTGTAGGTAAACATATAGAGTTCATAGGTTTGTAGGTCACCTACAATCTATTCAAGTTTCTTCAATTCATGCATACCCAATGTGTTCAAAACAGTCACTTTCGCATCAAATCTACTCGCAAACGACCTTAAGATTTTCTTTATAACTTGATTGTCGGGTATTTTCTCTCCCAGATTAAAAGACGAGTTAACAATATTTGACAAATTAGTGTAAAACTCATCGAACGACTCACTCGCTAACATCTTAATAGTCTCAAGTTGTGTAGTGAGGTTTTGAAGTTTAGATGCCCTATTCGTGCTAGTGCCCTCACAAGTAAGTGCAAGATTATCCGATGCCTCTTTTGAAGTTTCACACATCATGATTCTATTATACTCTTTCGCTGTGACATGTGAGGAAATAACATGAAGACCTTTAGAGTTGTAAAGTGCAAGTCTATGTTCGGCTTCGGTCCATGACTCAATAGCTTTTTAAGTAGCGGCCTCACCTTCTCGTGTAACCGATGATGTCCAACCCTTTTTGACCTCTAACCACACACGCTCTTTAATAAATTTCAAATCACTTCTTATTCACATTTTCTAATAAGCATAATTAGGGCCATAAAAAACAGGAGATCTAAAACTTTCAAAATTTTCGAAATTCATCCTTAAAAAAACACAAGGGATCAACACACACAAAAATATGTTTCTAGCTTTGATACAAATTTGTAGGCCCCTTTTTATTTTAAATGTGTTTTAAGGATGTCAAAACCAACTTTCTTTTTGAAAAAACTCTTTTCCAAATTTTATACTCACCAAGTATGTGAACAAATTTTAGGTAAGCCCAATTTTATCTTGTTCAATCCTAAACATGCATCTAGGTGATTAAAGCAAGTAAAATAAATAAGTTCACAAAAATGATGTCGAATGTACAATGAAACCACTAAGGGAAAAAATCTTAAACGGCCCAAGACAGACAATCACAATGATTTGGTATTACAAAGTATAGGCTATAGACTTACTCAACGACTCGATCCCCCACAAGTGACGAACAAACTCTAATGGTGCAAACCAATATTCCTATAGCATATGAGAATGAAAGCTCGGATCTTAAAACTCTAAGGATTTTTTTAGACTTTGAAAACCTTAGAAAACTTGTGCAGAAAACATACTGATTGTAAACTGATTTTCTGGTTCTACAACTTATGAAATTCTAAGTGAAACATGCCTTAAATAAAAAACTTAAGTCGGCGCATCATTCGAACGAGATTGTCTGTAATTCGAACGAGATAGCTATGTCATTTGAACGACAAATCCATGTCATTTGAGCAACCTTCACATGTCATTTGAACGACAGTTAACGTCGTTTGAACCATCTAAACATAAGGGAAGGTTCCATACGACTCTCAACAAACATTATCTCAGAATAAGCGAAGTTAAAACTCTTTTAAAACATATTTAACATATTAAAAACATTTATTAATAAAATAACATCCCAAAAATGTTTTTTGAGTCCCATAAAAATTATGCATTCATACTTGTGAGATCGGAATGCAATGAAGACATTAAACATGCACTAAATTAATCTCGACATGATAAATCGTCAAAGCTTGGTTGCAACGTCTTCAATAAACTTTATGTCATAGACCGTGTGGGATCATGACAGTAAAAAATCTATCTATGACTAAAAAATAATATTTTGTTTCGAAAATAAGTCAAATACATACAATTGACTCAATTGAAAATTTTATCCTTCCACAAGCGCTTCCTCCAGTATATGGATGCTTCTCGTCTCATTGAGTTTGGTCTTCATAGGTCTACTCAAGTATTAATTTGTAACTTGCGAGAATTTTATATTAGCAAGTGTTGTCTCATACTAACCCATCTTTTCAAATTTTCTACAGTCTATGGTCACCTTTACTCATCTGGGTGAGTGGATTGAGAAGAGGCTTCCCTTGATCCACAAGGGGAAGAATTTTGAGAACACAGAGAAGGGCTTGAGGGATGAATTGGCCTCAAAAGATGTCGACCACCTAATTTCCATAGGTGCAGCATAGTATAGGCATCTAGACAAGCTGAACAGACTAAAATAAGAGCACACTGATGCCTTGAAGGTTCTGGCCATTAAGAGTTAGGATGATATTGATTTGACTGTTAAGGAGTCTAAGGTGAAAGTTATGGCCGAATATAAAGCTTCTGAGGAGTTTGAGGGGTATGCTTTCGAGTACCTCAAGAGGGGCATGAGGACGGTTTATCATTGGACCATCCTTAAACAAGCTGAGGTTGGAACATTGACCCTCAAACATTTTAAATTCCTTGACTTTTCAGACCCCTTGATCGGTACTCCTCTGGCCGATGTTAAAGATATTGAGAGATCTCCTATAAAGAACACCGAACAGCCCACCATCGAGATGACTGAACAAGATGATATTAATACCGTTGAAGGTGAGGTAAATAATGATGGTGCTAATACTAAAACCTCTGCAGATAACATCGTCATTAACCAAGATGATCCTCCACTAGAAGAGACATTCTGAGTTTCTTTTATTGGTATTGTTTGGGTGACCGCCTGAGGCCTTACTTACCCTTTTCTCTTGTATAACTTCTGAACAAATTTGGAACAATGTTGGTTGTTGAATTTTGAGATGGATGTGTATCATCGTATCAATAAAATTTGAACTATTTTTGCTATATGATGAATTCAAGTATTTATCTCTTGTTTCTAGTTCATTTCACTGTGTCATATCTACTTGCTTTGAATGTTTATAACCGTTAATTGACTTTTCATTAAATGAGAGATTGATTCTCATCCTTGGCCATGGCTAAGATAAATAAATGAACTTAATCATTTTCAAACCACCAAATTAATGATGTTTAAGGTAACCTTAGTGAAATGATTTCTAAGTAGGAGATCTCCAAGTTAATGACGTTAAATATCAAGTCTACTCTCGTCCTTAGCCAAGAGATAAATAACCAAGTTAATTATTTTATGATTTCAAATCACCAAATTAATGATGTTTAAGAGAGTAGATCACCAAATCAATGGTGTTAGTCTAATCTCGTCCTTAGATGAGATGATTTAACCAACTTAATGATTTTAAAAATAGAAACCACTAACTTAATGATGTTTAAGATAATAAATCACCAAACAAATAATTTTAGTCTAATCTCATCCTTTGATGAGACGATTTAACTAACTTAATGATTTTGAAATTAGAAATCACTAACTTAATGATGTTTAAGATAGTAGATCACCAAATCAATGTTATTAGTCTAATATCATCCTTTGACGAGATGATTTAACTAAGTTAATGATTTTTAATAAGTAGTGTTTTTTCACCACCTTAGTGATGTTATCACACCATCCCCCGAGTCTCACATGGTCTCTCATATCACCGAGAGTGAGTCACTGCTAATTCACCAAACGAGTGATGGTGTTTAGCCTAAGACAATTCAACCATTCATTTAGATAACTCGTATAATAAATATATGAGGGAACACTTGGAACTATTTTCATTCATCACTTCGAATTCATCACTTTGAATCTTTATAATACAAATAATTACATAAATTGTATCCATGAGACTACTAGTAATATTATTTCAGATAATCGGCATTCCATGGATTGGAGAATGGCTCTCTCTCTAAATTTTCCAACCGATATGTCCCTGGGATGACCTATTCGTTGACCCTATAGGGGGCATGCCAATTTGGGTGTAACTTGTTCGGCTTCTGTCAAACCTTCTTCAGAACTTAGTCACGCCAATTTGGGTGTAAATTTTTCTGCTTCTGTCAAACCATCTTCAGAACTTAGTCCCCCATAACTATTAGTCTAGGTCTGACCCTTTTATTGGAAAACTTAGTCATTCACTATTGTAAGGGCAACAAGTAGAATTATTTGATGTCGATCCTTCCACAGTAATCCTCTGTGGACTTGTGTTTGAACTTGTAAGGGCAAATTTCCAATTGAGTCAATTTTTAGTGTTGTCTTAATTTTGGACAAGACTCATTGAGTCATAGGATAGATGTTGGTTATACCTCAATATTATTCCGTTTGAAGAGTTAAAGATGATGCGGCCAAGCAAAAGTGTAGATATCATTGCAGGTTTCAAGTGCCTTATTTCTCGTCATCAACATTGTTTCATTTTCCAAGGTCTCCAAAGGTATGAATGCAATAATATATATAGGAGCTTGGAAAATTATTTGGGTGTTCCTTTTATAATCTTTTATCGTCAACGACTTTTTAATTTTCTCAGAAAATCATTTTAGAACTTTTTATAAAAATTTTGGGCTTATATTGAAAAATTGAGATTTTCTGTAAAGTCGTTCGAATGAACTGGACATCTCGTTCAAACGAGTTTTTCAGGTCGATCGAACGAACTTCAAACAAAAATGTGTATTTTTTATCTGCTTTCTCATTGGAAAGTCGTTCGAACGAGGTTCTAATGAACTTCTAATTAGTTTGGGCGTTTTAAGGTCTGATTTCTCGTTTGATGTTTAGTTCGTTATCTCATTCGAATAGTGTCGTTCAAACGACATTGGAAAGTCATTCGAACGACCCTTCGTCAGTTTTGACAGTTTTTGCTTAAAAACTTCCTACTTTCCCACTATCCCACTAACTTTTTACCTATAAAAATAAGTACGGGGACAACTTTTTAGAGGAGACTTTTTGCATCCTTTGAGATCTTTTGAGTGGGAAAATACATTCAATAAAAAGTCCCATTTGTGTGTCGAGTTTTCATGAATTAATTTCTACTAAGAACACACGTGTACACCCATTGTTTAGTTTAAATCCAAGTTCATATATATATATATATATATATATATATATGTCTTTTCTTGGAGATTATTTGGCATTGGGTTCCTTTTCTACCCCAAAAGGAGATTGTTTTGCTGCGGCGTTCTCATACGGTGAAAGGCACCGTGTGTGGGTTAACGGTAGCTGTGCCCCATTCGTGGATTTCAAGATTTCAGTGGACTTCGGATTTGTCAACTAGGCGAAGGTTGAAGAACGAAGGAACGTCAAGGCTTGAAGGGAGTCGAGTCAAGGAAGTAAGTCTCTTGTCGTGTCTTTTGTAAAAATACCATACTTAGTGGAATTATAGGCAGGGTTATCCGAGGTTTTCCTTATAAATCGCGATGTAGTGTATTTGGGATTTATTTTTTATCTTGAGAAATATCACTTAGATGCAAGCTAGGTTGATCAAGATAAAAATTTGTTTAATTCACAACTTCATTTAAATGGTGCAAGTTTAATTTTGGGTTAAGTTTAATTTAATTTAATTGAAGTCAACATTAATTTAATTAGATAATATTCATGTTTAGTTTGTTTAACTTGAATTGAATCAGAATTTTGTGTAAGTGGAAATTAAAAATGTTTGTTTAGTTTAATTCCAGTTTATGTTTAATTTTGGAAGAAAATAATATTTGAGATTTTAATTGTTAAATTTAAAAGAAATATACATTTTAGTATATCATTGAACCGTCTCATAATTTGAAGTTTAAAATTTGGGGACTTCTCGCCCGCAACAAGTGGTATCAGAGCAGGAGCGTTAAATTACAACATTAAGATCCTCAATTTTTGTTTTGCTTAAAAATGGAAAACTCACCTTTTTCAAAATTCCCTGTTTTTTATGGTTCCAATTATGCGTATTGGAAAGCGCGTATGAAATTGGCACTCAAGTCCTTAGATGAGAGGGTTTGGCAATACATAGTTAATGAGTGGTCCCCCCTACGTGTCTAGTAGAAAATGAACGTGTTCCTAAACCCGTAGAGAGATGGAGTGAGAATGAACTTCAATTAGCAAAATTAAATTCCCATGGTTTGAATGCCCTCTTTAGTGCAGTTACACCCGATTAATTCCGTTGGATTATGACTTGTGAAACTTCTAAGGAGTCTTGGGATATAATCCAACTCACCCATAAGGGAACAAGTGTCATTAAAGCTTCAAAACTCCAAAACCTCACCACTTAATTCGAAACCATTAAAATGCTTGAAAGTGAGACTTTTGATGAATTTTATGCTAGACTGTCTGATATTGTTAATTCATCTTTTAATTTGGGAGAAAGATACTCGAAAATCGTGTAGTAAAGAAAATTTTGAGGTTCTTATACGATAGGTTTATTCCAAAAGTGACCGTTTTAAATTCTTTACCCACTTTCGCCTCTAGGAAATTTAAAGAGCTCGTAAGTGACTTACAAACTTATGAACTTGACATGTTTACCTACAAGGATGAGAAGAAGAAAGATAATGGCATTGCTTTGAAAGCCCAAAAGGAGGAAAAATAAGTTTCGGATGATGAGAGTGATATCGATTTTGATGAGATGGCTATGTTTACTAGGAAGTTTAGAAAATTTCTTAAGTTTAATAAAGACAATATTAAAAAGGATTTTAAGAAATTTGATAAGCCTAAGTACAACAAAGTCGAGATATTCCCTAGAAAGCATAATGAAGATCTTAATAGCGATGAGTCAAATAGATGTTATTGTTGCGAGGGTTATGGCCATAGGGCAAGAGAGTGTACCTCTATACTAAAGAAGGAGGATAAGGAACCAATTTTATATAATTCCACCCTTAGTGATAGTGAAAGGGAAGAGGGAATCGATTCCCGCATTGAGCGCAACTTTACCACGTTCATGGCAAGTCATGTGAGCATTGATAGTGAATCTTCCCATGAAGATATTCCTTAACATGACACTTTTGAGGCCATTGTTTATGAATCCCAAAAATTTGATGGTAATGATAGTGGAAAAGTAAGTGAGAGTGAGAATGAAAAATATGTTGATGTGAGTGAACTTCAAGTATCTTTTCAAGAATCGTATGCCGAATCGATGAACTTAAAAAGGGAAAACTTGAAGTTAGAAGTTTGCTTGAGAGAATGTCCCAAGGTTAATAATGAGAGTGCTTTAGTGGAAGACCTTAGGACACGTGAGAGAGCTTTTTGTGAGAATCTTGAGTATGTAGAAGGTGAGAGAGATAACCTTAGAGGGTTAATGGAGGATATGAAGAAATAGCTTCTTGAGTTTGAAGAGAGTAAGTGTTTTCTTTTATCGCGTATTTTAGAGTCGGAAGAAAATTTTAGAGACTCAAGTCGAGTCAAATTTCATTTGGAATGTAGGTCTGAAAAATTAGATAAAATACTTATAACCGTCCAAATTAAAAATGACTGGTGTGGTATTGGCTTCGATACTCAAATTGATTCAACTAATAAAGCCAAAACCATAAGTTTAAGAGAATCTACTAGGAACACTTTCAAAGGTCAATCCTTAGGTAATACTTTTCGCGTGTTCTTTACATGCTCACATTGTGGTAAAAAATTTCATCTTAGGAAGTTTTGTTTTGATCTTAAAAAGGTCCATAGGAAGTCAAATGGTAGAGTCACCAAAATTTCCAAATCCTGAGAGCAACACGATTCACTAGTTTGGGTTAGGAGATCCAATTTGGCGGCTCTACAAGATAAGACTTTTATTCTCATTTTCTTGCACGTGATACCTCCCATGCTAAATCCAAAGGTTGAATGTGTTAAGCTTTGTTTACACACACTAGCTTATGTGCATCGTGATATATTTTTGCTAGTTGTAAGTTTGTTTGACATTTTCTAGTCTTTACTTCATTATAAAAATTATGCTAGAATTATGATATGTTTATCTTTTGTATTTTATTTCATTTTGTTTGGTCTCATTGAAAAATACAAAAAGATTTTTGTTTTCTTTTGAGTTGAATTTTTTTTGTTTGGCTAAAAATTTGAAAAACTCAAAAAGATTTTTTTTTTTGTGGTATTTTAGTTTTACACATTTTATATGGCATATAGTTGTGTTTGAATCCAATATCATATCCGCTTCCATTTGTCTAGAACTTTAGGTTAAGATTTTCAATCCTTAAAGTGTTCTTTATCATGCTTGCATGGAGTAGTTTGACTTTTACTTGCTTAATTAATTCTCTTTATATATGCTTGGATTCACTCATGCAAGAGATCACTTGAAATTTAACTTCACATGTAAATTTAAGCTAAGTGAGATGTTCACCTATCAATTTAGTCATCTTCATGTTGCTATGACTATGGAGGGTTTGGGCATGTAATAACCATTTCCCGAATTTAAAAAATATATATTTATCCGGGATTGTAGTTGTTTATCAATGGAATCGGGTTGCGAAAAACAAAATTACTTTGCGTGAAAGCCACCATTGAAAGTTGGCCTAAAAAATGTTTCATTAAAAAAAATCGAAGGCCTTCATTATTTAGTTGGTATGTTCATAAAGAAAAGAAAAAGAATATGTATGAGGAATTTTGGTTGGATATATCAACGGGTTTGCACAATGACTTTGTATCATAGTTATTCTATTATTGTCATGACTTTATTGGTTTGTAGAATCATCGATATTATAGGCTTGTGTGCATTGTGTATGTTTGTTTCGCGAGTTAACTTTATATTGTCACATGAGGCTATATTTAATTTTGATAAAGTTTTTCAATCAAATGAGAACTCTATGAACATGTTTAGGTGATTGGGTCTAAAATCTTTTGTTGTTAGTTCACACCCCTTCACTTTCATTTACCACATGTATTTAGATACATTTTTACTATATGAGTGTGGAAAGCTTAATATATTTTTTGTCTTGAGTGATGTTTAATACCTATGTATTGAGACACCCCGCCTAATTAAATATCGGGTGATCAGGCCTTTATTAAATTAAAACAGGTTTCTCAAATGGTTCATTCTTAGCATCACTGTCGAAAACTTTTTAAATACTAATCCCCTAAGTAAAATTAGACCGGTGCCAAATTTTATCTTTCTTAAAACAGATAAATCAACCATGTGGAACAAAGTACAAACAATCATGTACTATAATTCAAACAACAAAGTAAAAGTACAACAGAACAAAAGTATTACCAAATAAACCATCGACTAAAAATCCCAAACAACAATAGAATAACCACTAGTCCGAAACTAACATCTGAGACTAATACCGGACCACAAGTCCATGCATAGAAGAGTGTGAGATCCTGTACTAGATCTGAATGAGAGATATCGTCTAGTCAAAATCCTGTAAGCATCCACCGTGCTATAGCTCCGAGTCTCTGGAATGGAATCATCTTACATGGCATCCCTGTGGCTGGACACCTAAAAGGTTTTGAAAATATTTTATAGCAAGAGTTAGTACTCAAAACATTTTGAAAATATTTAGCAAGCGTTTATCACAATATAAAATGCGGTTATTGATTACACATGTTAGGTTCTCATACACTCTCTTGAGTTAACTCACCCCTCATCTTTTGTGCACACCTAACGTTCTACATTTAGTTTATCTAGCCATACCTCCCAAGCTAACTAAAACCAAAGTAGTCAACTGAACTTATCTGTACCCAAGTTCCAGTACCGCCCATACAGTACAACCGTTTCACTAACATCTCGCGTATGTTAATTAATTCTCAAGTAACATTTCATCTATGTTATTTTTCAAGACTTCTCATTTAGTTTCACTACTAAAATTACTACAATCCTCACGATTGTTGACTTCCCACTTATGTAATTAAGTTTCACTACTTGAATTACTAAATAGATTTTCTCTATCTACAGGTGCATTTCGTAATTAAGTTTCACTACTTAACTTACCAATTCAGTATGTATCTTTAAATACATAATATATATATCAATCTACTAATACACGGAAGTAGAATATCATCAAGTATATATATTTCACACACAATATATACTAAATATCAGTCATTACTATTTTGCCCTTTTTATACACGTAAAGGACTCTTGGTTCGGAATGATTCATCGACCCCAAGTGAGAATTGGTTCGGAATGATACATCGACCCCAATTATCTATATACACAAATAAAGATCTCTTGGTTCGAAATGATTCATCGACCCCAAGTGAGAGTTGCTTCGGAATTATCCATCGACCCCAACTATTTTAAAAATATATATATACACATATTCTGGTTCGGGACTCTCTCATCGCGACACAAGTTCAAAGTTTGGTTCGGCATTTCTCATCGACCCCAAACATATAATAACTTTATGTTAGTTCGGAATGTCTCATCGACCCTAACATAATTAATTTAGGTATAATCTCTCTACCTAAAAGATCACATAATTCAGTAGGTACACGCACGACCTATTAATCATATACGTACGTAATATTTTAATCTTATATATTTATCGTACAATATTCGCTTTACGATTTATCTCATTAATCGTATTTATTTGAGTATTCACACAACTCTAAGGGTCCTAGTTACCCCTTACATATAATTTCATTAGTTATTTCTTACCCTACTGGTCTATTACTTAAATTGAATTTACTTCGCCCCGTAACTCAACTTCCGAAGTCCCCGATACTCTACTAAATCGGATTATTCTCCTCGGTCCGTAATCCAAGCCCTACACCCAATGGCCTTATCGGACCTCAACAATATACCTACTGGTCTTATTCTCACTCCCATATAAGTATAACGTAAATCCTAGAATACTCATTCATTCCCGAACTCAACGAAGAATTAAACACAAAATTTTTGGGAAACAGCTTGCGTCGATCGATCGACGGCTAGGTTAGATCAATCGACATAGTCGATCGATCGATAGTTCGAGATCGATCGATCGATCGAACAGGGGCAGACATAGTTGTCTTCTTCGTTAAGATTTTTCCTCCATTAACAAACCTTCAAACTCCATTATAGTCCACCAAAATTTGACCCAATGATCCTAACATATTTCCACATATACTAGGACAGTTTCTAATGTGTCAAATACATCAAAACTCCAATTACTTTAAAGAAATAATGAATTAAAATCCAGAATTTCTTGAAACCCTAGTTATGGTGTTCTTCTCATATTATCATTCAAAATCCAGATTTTAATCCGAAAAATCATCAAGTCTAATCTGAATCTTAAACCTCTACATAAGGTAAATCATTCTACATGCGATTCCTATCCCAACATGTATAAATATGATCTTTCTCCAATCAAAATAATGATTTAAACAACACTATTCAAAAACCCTACACATGGGTATTATAACTTTATAATTTTTGCAATAAACAACTTACCTTATGATCAGTAGGGTCTGATTTCGTGGTTGTTGTTGATGATTGATGATCTTCATCCTTCAATCCTTCTTCCCCAACAAGTTGATGGTAAAAATTTCTTTGAATCCTTCCCAATTCTTCCTTTTGCCTTAGAAAGTTGTGCCTCTCTTCTCTCTAATGGTATTGGTGTTGGCATGGGTGTTCTAACCCTAATTCCTCTATCATACGGCTGATATAAAACTCTCAATTTCGTAGGTCTCCATACCCTCTTATGTTAAAAGACCAA
Organism: Sambucus nigra; assembly: GCA_949130495.1. NCBI lineage: Eukaryota > Viridiplantae > Streptophyta > Magnoliopsida > Dipsacales > Adoxaceae > Sambucus > Sambucus nigra. The sequence goes on from OX422220.1 coordinate 86,882,705, forward strand.
AATGCCCCCGAACGGTCTCGGTTTAGTCCAAAATTACCCCGGGACTCAACTAGTACCCCTGGGTATACTATTTTGACTAATTTGACCCTTCCGGACTCATCGGTGACCTCTAAATTATCATTTGAGTCACTTAAAAAATATTACTCGTTCTCACCCCAATACGGTCTATACGCGTTAAGTAACTATTTACCACTCGCACTAAGTAAATAAAATGAGGCAATATAAACCGGTATCTATCTCTCGATTAATATTCCATAATTACAATTTTTAAATAAAACTCTTTAAATTACTACTATTACGTAATTTAAATTAAGCCGTAATTTTCTCATTTAATTCTCCAATCTAATTAAATAGAATTATTTGGAATATTCAAAAATACGGGGTATTACATACTTCCCCCCTTGCAAAGGAATTTCGTCCTCGAAATTAGGATAAGGCTGGTATTAAGGCTAAGGACCTTAAGTATAATTGCATCCTCTAATACCCAATACCAAATCATAACATCCTAACGGTCGCCCCAAGTACATGACTTGATTCATTATAAATTCTTATCGCACGTTACCCATGCCGCATATATCATAATTAAGTCTCACTACTTAATTTCTCATAGATTTTCTCAATCCAACGTTAATTCTTGAAATTAACTTTCTCCCTACTTAATTTACCCATTTGATGTATATCTCTATATAACATCTAAGTGTCTACTATCACTCATAAGTAGAATATTATAAGGTATATATTTCACATACAATATATACTTTAAGGAAAATTGGTCCGGCAAAAATCATCGGCCCCAATAATCCTATCATTTACATTGGTCCGGGAATCCATCGACCCCAAGGTAAATGTAATGCACATGTCGGTTCAGACCTTCCGTCGATACCAATATTTATCATCGATTTGGTTCGGAAAAATCATCGACCCCAAATCGATCCCTCATGTATTGGTCCGGAACATCATCGACCCCAATACAGAGATTAAGCACACTTACTATCGCACATAAGTAGAAAAATCAATAAGTATATATATATTGTACACATAACATATACTATCAACACTTATTTTATAATCACCCCTCTTCTATAACACTTTTGGGGTCATTGGCTCGGAATTCCACCTCGATCACCAATAGTTATTAATTACTTGTCTCGGGATCACATCTCGAGCACCAATATATGTATATATATCTCATCGCACATGAGTAGACAATTTGTGAGCCATATATTTCACATTTCATATACATTAAAATGCCACACTCCAATAGAATGTCCTCATATCACGCGTTAAGGACTAAAAGTTCGAAATGTCTCCTCGAACCACACCTCAAAGTACATGTATTGTTCGTAATCGGTACCCACGAACCTAATCCTCATGTACAGTCCATATAGGCAATCATTCTACCTATAAATATGCTCTTATAGGCATACATTCAACCTATGAATTGATCAGTGGGCTTCTCCAAAATTCCACTATCATAAGGGCGTATCATCATTCCTTCTCACTAACATTGAGTCGTAGGTAACACAACGTACTCAAAATAAAACTTTATCTCCATTCCTTCCCGACCATCTCTCACAGGGTGGAATTTTAGGATTTCATCATGATTCACAATCGTGTAGAGCGGCACCGTGCACTCTCCCTTTTCAACTACATACTAATCCATCCCGGTCACCCCATTTCGCTACCCCCAATGAAATGTTGGCTTAATTATGATGTTCACAACCCATCAATAATTTATAAGTCTGTCTCCTCATTCCATCATTGGAAATGTGGGTTCACTACCACATTCTGGTTGTTCATTTCGAGTCAATCTTGTCTATTAACTAGAGGTGTATCTGGAGACAATCTCACTATGTCTCTCCTCAACATCGCTTCCCACTTACGTCATCTTTCCTCAAGTGGTACTCTATTCCGCTTTCTCTTCGGGTTTATTATACTTTACAATCCGTGCACTCTTCGCAATTGGCGCACTTTTTAGGTTGGTTACTTTATAAGAATCAACATTTTAGTAACATGTAAGTCACTCACAACACTCAGTCAAGTAGCACCTTGCGCTACTTATTCACCACAGTTAGGTCTCCCATATCAAGAGATAACCTTTGAACGGTTTCCCACCGACTTTCATCCCATAGGGTGTGCTGGATCTCTCAGCACATATAATCTTGGATCATCGTCTATCTCCCATAACGTTCAACCCATTTCATCGATACGACTTGTCTTCTAATTTCCCCACCGGTGTACAAAATAATTTTTCGCATCCCTCTATCTCAGATGTCTAAGGAATCCTATTGATTAGGGCGCCCATACACCCTTTTCTCTTGGTACATTTACAAAAACATTGCAAATGTCACACCCGTAACATGCTTTTCTTCAACTCTAGCCTAGTCTACACGACGTGACCACAATCTTGTGGGTATTCTCAATACCCTATAGACCAAAAATCAAATCCTTGCCCACAAAGTCCCACTTATCCCTTCATGGTGATGTAATCCTTTCAGTGTTTCTCCACAACACTACCGGCTCCACTGATGCCCTAGCATCTAACAATGTCTCTTCTCCTGACGTGCATAAAAATTCAGTCATATTCCCTTTCGCAACCGAACTTAAACAAGGGACTTCTCCCCATGTATTCTTACCGAGCATTATCGGAGCAACACATGGTCGATATGCTCAAATTCGATTCCTCGACAATATGTGCAACCATACTCCAATATTTCTAAAGGAGTCAAGTGGCATCGCGCTTATACTATCACTAAGTCTTTAGCACTAATTACAACAGCGAGCTCGATCTCTCCGCTCAGCGGTCATACTACATACCTTGACTCACATCTTTTAGGTTCCCACACACCGAAATTAATTACTATGAGATGTTCATAATCTCCGAAGTCTCTCACATATTGATGAATAATGACAACTCGACCCTTTTTCAGGTGAGGAATCGTCATATACTCCATTCACTCGAGGCTAAAACCCCTACACTTCCTTATCCATCGCTCTAGTGGTTCAGATGGTTTCCGGACATAACACGCTTGTCCTCTCCGGAATGCAAAACTTATTGGAGTTATTATTTCTTCAAATAACTTCAAGCTAAAATAAAATGCGTGGCCCTAGAATCCACACTATACATCTTTTCAAAAATTCCTGACTCCAGGCCATACTGACCGATTTGGGTACCCCTCCTCTCGGACTGAGTAGTCTCAATCCTGAACACTATCATCCTAGTTCCCTTAGTTCTGCTGACCAAGAGGAACGCACTATGAGACTTAACAACCCCAACTTAGAATATAATCATTAAATCCCCTAGTGGGTTTTCACCCATGGCTTGCACCAGCCCCTTTACATTCAGTCTTACTCTTTGACTAAATCCTTAAACTCCCTTAGCTCCGCCCACCCAGGAGCATTTACTTCAACGTTGTCGGAAGTACCATATTGTCTTCATAAACATAAGTCATCCAAGAAGAGTTTTACCAAAATTGCGAATTATAACTCGAGAGTCCATTCCCTCAAGGGCTCTTTTTCCTTTATACCCATCTCATCGGTACAAGTTCACTTAAAAGGATAAATTCTCTCTCACGATTGGCCTCTACCAGGCTTTCACGTGAGGGGTTCAGATATTCCCATTCACTTCGCTTCTGAATCATCATTGGAGAACTTTGCGGTTAAACTATTTATAAGGTTTCTCTATTTGTATAGGGACCCTCGGTCCGAATGTAGTGACTGGTATCTCTGCCACGTTGCCTCTAAAAATTTACTCAAATTTTTACTTCTGAGTATTTCTACTCTATCCTATACAACAAAACCACTGGACATACTACTTCCATTGGTTAACATGTACAGTCGCCGTTTTATCACATTTTTATGTCTCGTTCTCATAAAATTTTTTCTTCAGACCTACTCCCACTATCACTGCATTGGGCGGTCTAGACTAGCATCCCTCTTGCCGTCGCGACACTTGAAAAATGCCTGCTATGCCTCAACAAACCTTGCAGCATTTACTTGCATTACACGCTAGGAGTGACCTCGACAACGGTCATCTCTCCTATGATTACCATATTTGAACACTCCAAGCTTCATGCTGCGCTCCTCCCTCCTGCAGTCCTTCCAACGCTAATGCTGGTTCTACCGCCATGTTCGACGTATCATACCCAATCGAACTCATATATATAACACTACATTTACTAAATAGCAGGAGAACGTAAACTACGTACGTAGAGGAGTACAATAATCCTAAGGTAGGGCTCTATATCAATCAAACGATACGCTGAAAACGTAGTAAGCCGTACAGATCCTATGGACACTAGAACCTGATGCTCTGATACCATTTGTGACACCCCGCCTAATTAAATATCGGGTGATCAGGCCTTTATTAAATTAAAACAGGTTTCTCAAATGGTTCATTCTTAGCATCATTGTCGAAAACTTTTTAATTACTAATCCCCTAAGTAAAATTAGACCGGTGCCAAATTTTATCTTTCTTAAAACAGATAAATCAACCATGTGGAACAAAGTACAAACAATCATGTACTATAATTCAAACAACAAAGTAAAAGTACAACAGAACAAAAGTATTATCGAATAAACCATCGACTAAAAATCCCAAACAACAATAGAATAACCACTAGTCTGAAACTAACATCTGAGAGTAATACCGGACCACAAGTCCATGCATAGAAGAGTGTGAGATCATGTACTAGATCTGAATGAGAGATATCGTCTAGTCAAAATCCTGTAAGCATCCACCGTGCTATAGCTCCGAGTCTCTGGAATGGAATCATCATACATGGCATCCCTGTGGCTGGACACCTAAAAGGTTTTGAAAATATTTTATAGAAAGAGTTAGTACTCAAAACATTTTGAAAATATTTAGCAAGCGTTTATCACAATATAAAATGTGGATATTGATTACACATGTTAGGTTCTCGTACACTCTCTTGAGTTAACTTACTCCTCATCTTTTGTGCACACCTAACGTTCTACATTTAGTTTATCTAACCATACCTCCCAAGCTAACTAAAACCAAAGTAGTCAACTGAACTTATCTGTACCCAAGTTCCAGTACCACCCATACAGTACAACCGTTTCACTAACATCTCACGTATGTTAATTAATTCTCAAGTAACATTTCATCTATGTTATTTTTCAAGACTTCTCATTTAGTTTCACTACTAAAATTACTACAATTCTCACGATTGTTGACTTCCCACTTATGTAATTAAGTTTCACTACTTGAATTACTAAATAGATTTTCTCTATCTACAGGTGCATTTCGTAATTAAGTTTCACCACTTAACTTACCAATTCAGTATGTATCTTTAAATACATAATATATATCAATCTACTAATACACGGAAGTAGAATATCATCAAGTATATATATTTCACACACAATATATACTAAATATCAGTCATTACTATTTTGCCCTTTTTATGCACGTAAAGGACTCTTGGTTCGGAATGATTCATCGACCCCAAGTGAGAATTGGTTCGGAATGATACATCGACCCCAATTATTTATATACACAAATAAAGATCTCTTGGTTCGGAATGATTCATCTACCCCAAGTGAGAGTTGCTTCGGAATTATCCATCGACCCCAATTATTTTAAAAATATATATATACACATATTCTGGTTCGGGACTCTCTCATCGCGACACAAGTTCAAAGTTTGGTTCGGCATTTCTCATCGACCCCAAACATATAATAACTTTATGTTAGTTCGGAATGTCTCATCGACCCTAACATAATTAATCTAGGTATAATCTCTCTACCTAAAAGATCACATAATTCAGTAGGTACACGCACGACCTATTAATCATATATGTACGTAATATTTTAATCTCATATATTTACCGTACAATATTTGCTTTACGATTTATCTCATTAATCGTATTTATTTGAGTATTCACACAACTCTAAGGGTCCTAGTTACCCCTTACATATAATTTCAGTAGTTATTGCTTACCCTACTGGTCTATTACTTAAATTGAATTTACTTCGCTCCGTAACTCAACTTCCGAAGTCCCCGATACTCTACTAAATCGGATTATTCTCCTCGGTCCGTAATCCAAGCCCTACACCCAATGGCCTTATCGGACCTCAACAATATACCTACTGGTCTTATTCTCACTCCTATATAAGTATAACGTAAATCCTAGAATACTCATTCATTCCCGAACTCAACGAAGAATTAAACACAAAATTTTTGGGAAACAGCTTGCGTCGATCGATCGACGGCTAGGTTCGATCGATCGACTGCTAGGTTCGATCGATCGACATAGTCGATCGATCGATAGTTCGAGATCGATCGAACAGGGGAAGATGCAGTTGTCTTCTTCGTTAAGATTTCTCCTCCATTAACAAACCTTCAAACTCCATTATAGTCCACCAAACTTTGACCCAATGATCCTAACATATTTTCACATATACTAGGGCAGTTTCTAACGTGTCAAATACATCAAAACTCCAATTACTTTAAAGAAATAATGAATTAAAATCCAGAATTTCTTGAAAACCTAGTTATGGTGTTCTTCCCACATTATCATTCAAAATCCAGATTTTAATCCGAAAAATCATCAAGTCTAATCTGAATCTTAAACCTCTACATAAGGTAAATCATTCTACATGTGATTCCTATCCCAACATGTATAAATATCATCTTTCTCCAATCAAAATAATGATTTAAACAACACTATTCAAAATCCCTACACATGGGTATTATAACTTTATAATTTTTGCAATAAACAACTTGCCTTATGATCAGTAGGGTCTGATTTCGTGGTTGTTGTTGATGATTGATGATCTTCATCCTTCAATCCTTCTTCCCCAACAAGTTGATGGTAAAAATTCCTTTGAATCCTTCCCAATTCTTCCTTTTGCCTTAGAAAGTTGTGCCTCTCTTCTCTCTAATGGTATTGGTGCTGTCATGGGTGTTCTAACCCTAATTCCTCTATCATACGGCTGATATAAAACTCTCAATTTCGTAGGTCTCCATACCCTCTTATGTTAAAAGACCAAAACGCCCCCAAACGGTCTCGGTTTAGTCCAAAATTACCCCGGGACTCAACTAGTACCCCCGGGTTTACTATTTTGACTAATTTGACCCTTCCGGACTCATCGGTGACCTCTAAATTATCATTTGAGTCACTTAAAAAATATTACTCGTTCTCACCCCAACACGGTCTACACGCGTTAAGTAACTATTTACCACTCGCACTAAGTAAATAAAATGAGGCAATATAAACCGGTATCTATCTCTCGATTAATATTCCATAATTACAATTTTTAAATAAAACTCTTTAAATTACTACTCTTACGTAATTTAAATTAAGCCGTAATTTTCTCATTTAATTCTCCAATCTAATTAAATAGAATTATTTGGAATATTCAGAAATACGGGGTATTACATGTATATGTGTGTGTGTGTGTTATTGGTATATATATATATATATATATATGTGTGTGTGTGTGTTGGGGTGTGTGTGTGGTATTTTTTTGTTTTTGAGTCTTTGCCTAGCTTGCTAGTTCATTTATGCTTTGAATTCAGAATTGGTATCTATCTTGTTGCGAATTGTGTTTGAAATCCCATGATTATCATAGTACATTTTACTGGTATCTTTTGTCATCACATCATAGGTGATATTTATTAATCTTTGTATGGATTAGTTTTACTTCATTGTTGCCCATATGCTTTAATGCTCTTGTCACTTTATGCACCATTGCATGTTTAACTTGTTTTTCATTATTACATATACCTTGTTTCGTTTAGGGGGAGAGTTTGCTTTAATTAGGGAGAAATAAGTTATTTTATGACTCTTCAACCTTTATCTATTCCGAAACAAAAGGGGGGAGAAATGGTATCTAAACATTTAGTTTAGGAGATCTAACTTATGGGGAGGGCGCTATTTTCTTAAGTGGATCATGCTAGATTAAAGGGAAGAATTAAGGGGGAGTATTTAATTTTACACACTTTGTATTTGTCATATTTCCTATGCATTTGATGGTTTGTTTAAGTGTGCAGGATTTTATCTTTAGTGGCATTACTTAAAGCGTCAAAGTATTTTTTTTTTATTTCCTACCCCATAAGATTTCTGGTTTGGTTTTGTGCTGGAATAGCCAAAGGGGGTATTTGTAAGGGCAAATTTTCAAATGAGTCAATTTTTAGTGTTGGCGTAATTTCAGACAAAACTCATTGAGTCATAGAATAGATGTTGGTTGTACCTTAAGCCAATGATGTTTGAAGAGTTGAAGACGATGCGTCCAAGCAGAAGTGTAGTTATCATTGCCGATTTCAAGTGCCTTGTTTCTCGTCATCAACATTGTCTCATTTTCCAAGGCCTCCAAAGGTATGAATGCAATAATATATATAGGAGCTTGGAAAATTATTTGGGTGTTCTTTTTATAAATTTTTATCATCAACGACTTTTTAATTTCTCATAAAATAATTTTAAAACTTTTTATAAAAGTTTTGGGCTTATATTGAAAAATTGGGATTTTTAATAAAGTCGTTCGAACGAACTGGACATCTCGTTCGAATGAGTTTGCTAGGTCATTTGAACGAAGTTCTAACGATAATGTGCATTTTTTTATCTACTTTCTCGTTAGAAAGTCGTTCAAACGAAGTAGTTCGGACGAGGTTCAAACGAACTTCTAACGAGTTTGGGCGTTTTATGGTCTGATTTCTCGTTTGATGTTTTGTTCGTTATCTCGTTAGAACATTGTCATTCGAATGACCCTTCATCGGTTTTGACAGTTTTTTGCTTAAAAACTTCCCCACTTTCCCACTAATTTTTGACATGTTAAATTAAGTGCAGGCATAAAGTTTTAGACGAGTCTTTTTCATATATATATATTTTTTCTTGGAGATTGTTTAGCACTGGGTTTCTCCTCTACCCATTAAGGAGAAAGTTTGGGTTCCTTCTCTACCCCAAAAGGAGATTGTTTTGCTGCGACGTTCTAATACGGTGAAAGGCATCGTGTGTGGGTTGACGGCAGTTGTGCCCCATTGGTGGATTCCAGGATTTCGATAGACTCCAGAGTTGTCGACTAGGCGAGGTTGAATAACAAAGGAGCGTCAAGGCTTGAAGGGAGTCAAGTCGAGGAAGTAAGTCTCTTGTCATGTATTTTATAAAAATACCATAGTTAGTGAACTTTTGGGCAGGATCATCCGAGGTTTTTCCCGTACATCGCGGTGTGGTGTGTTTGTGATTTATTTTCTATCTTGCAAAATATCACTTAGATGCATGCTAGGTTAATCAAGATAAAAATTTGTTTAATTCACAACTTTGTTTAAATTGGTGCAAGTTTAATTTTGGGTTAAGTTTAATTTAATTTAATTCAAGTGAGCATTAATTTAATTAGATAATATTCATGCTTGGTTTGTTTAACTTGAATTGAATTAGAATTTTGTGTTAGTGGAAATTGAAAATGTATGTTTAATTTAATTTCACTTTAAGTTTAATTTTGGAAGAAAATAATATTTGAGATTTTAATTGTTAAATTAAAAAAAATATATAAAATTTGGTATATCATTGAACCATCTCATAATTTGAAGTTTAAAATTTGGGGGCTCTTCGCACATAATAGAACTTCTTTTCATTGTCTGAGATCAATGTATGAGGCAGGCCATATCTACAAATGATATTCCTCCAAATGAATTTGAAGGTCTTCATCTTTGTGATGGAGACTATGGCCTCAGCCTGTACCCATTTGGTGAAGTAGTCGATTGCCACAATCAGATATTTGTAGTTGCATGCAGCTCTACCCAGAGGTCCTATCAGGATAATCCCCCAGACTGTAAATAACCAAGGGGATATAATGGACGACAAAGGTTAATGGGGCTGATGGGGGATATAGGCGTATATTTGGCATTTATCACACTTTTTTACATAGTTGGTCACATCCTTAGTAAGGGTCGGCCACCAGTAACCCTATATTACTATTCATTTTACTAAATACCATCTCCCCATATGACTGGATCATGATCCCACATGAATATCTTTCTAAACATACTCTACCTCTTAGGGGTGGATGTGTCATAATAAGGGAAGCAGAAAACCCTTCTTATATAGGACATCTCATATGATAGTGAATTTGTTGCCTTGTATCTCAATTTCTTTTTGTTTCCTTTTGATTCTGGTAGCTCCCCATCTCTGATATATCTGATGAAAGAGTCCATCCAAGAATATCTAAGATTCAAATTCAAATAAAACTCTAGTTTCCCATCATCTTCCTCAATGCTTGGTCTGTGCAGTATCTCAATCGGGATAGTTCTCCTGATTTATATTCTAATAGCTAATGCTAATCTCACCAATGAGTTAGCTCGACGATTTTCCAACCGTGGGACTCCTTTTACTTTCATTTCTATAAAGTACGCTAAGACCCTTTTCACCCTGGCCAAGTATTTGGCCATCTTATCATCCTTTGCTCCACAAATTCCAAAAATATGGTTCACCACCAGTTAAGAGTCACTATGAGATGCTACGTGGTCGACATTTAGTAACTTAAATAGTGATAAGCCTACAGAGCTTCGTACTCAGATTTGTTGTTGGAGGCCTTAAAATTGAACCTCAATGTGTGCTAAATATCAGTCCCATCTAAAGCCGACGATATGAGACTTGCCCCACTACCACTTTCACATGAGGAGCCATCCTTAAATAGACTCTAAACTGGATTGTCGGCCATGAAAGGCCCATCATCTGGTGCTCCATTTTTTATCAAAATATATTTTTCTATAAGGTCATCTCTCACATCATCAGCTATGGCCGGACCCACTATTTTTTTCTTGCAAAATTATCACCTCATCTTCTTTGGTATCGGCCTCATTCTAAGTGAACTCAGCCACAAATCGCTTGCCCTTTAATTGCTATTCTCGAGTGGTATATGATATCAAACTTCACGAGATTAATTGATAAAGCCATCGACCTACCCAATTTCTCGAGTTTATGGATAACTTACCTAAAAGGAGTATCGGTGAGCAACACTATAGTGTGTACTTAAAAGTAAGGCTTCATCCTTCTTGATGCATATATCAAGGCATACGCTAACTTCTCCATCTTTATATATTTCAGCATAGCCTCGTGAATATCCTTACTATCAAAGTAGACCGGCTTCTACACCCCTTCGTTATCTTAGACGATGGTTGCACTGATTGTAAAATTTGACACTGTCAAGTATAAAAATAAATATTCTCCCTGAATGGGCTGAGATAACAGCATTGGAGAATCAAGATAATCCTTAACCTCTTAAAAGTCTCTCTCACACTCTTCATTCCACACAAACGTTTTCCATATAATTTAAAAAAAGGGGAGACATTTGTCTATGGCCCTTCATATGAACTTGTTGAGTGCAGAGACCCTCCCCGTCAGCCTCTGCACATCTTTGATGGTCTTTGAAATCTTCATTTCAATCAGCGCTTTAATCTTTTTGGGTTTACCTCTATATACCCCTCTGGTTGACGATGAAGCCAAGAAACTTTCCTGTACCCACACTAAATACACACTTAGTCGGGTGTAGCTTTGTTTTGATAAATATCCATCAAATCAAAGGTCCTCTCAAGGTCGACCACATGGTCCTTAGCCTTGAGGCTCTTCGTCAGAATATCATCAACGTAGACCTCCATAGTCTTACCAATACTCTTTTCAAACATCTTATTGATCAATCTTTAGTAGGTTGACTCTGCATTCTTAAGGCCAAAAGGCATAACCTTATAGCAGTAGGTTACTTTATCGGTGATAAAGGAAGTCTTCTCTGAGTTGACCTCATCCATAAATATTTGATTATATCCAGAGTACGTATCCATAAAACTCATAAATTCATGCTATGATGTATCATAAACCATCTGATCTATACGAGGTAGAGGAAATCTGTATTTAGGACAAGCTTTTTTTAGATCAGTGAATTCAACGCACATAAGCCATTCTCCATTAGCCTTAGGGACTATCACAACGTTGGACAACTACTCTGGTTAGTACATCTCTTTGAATAACTCTGCTGACTAGAGTTTCTTAACCTCCTTTTGGATGACCCCATACTTCTCTCTTGAATAGGACCTTCTTATTTAGTTCATCAGCTTTGCTTCTTATCAATGTTCAACTTGTGACAGATAACCTTTGGGTATATTTCAGGTATATCTTTATGGCTCCACGTAAAAATGTTTTGCCTCTTCTTTAGTAGCTCTATCAGTTTCTCCTTCACCTATTTTTTAGCGAAAAGTCGATTTGGACATTTTTTTCTCGCTCATCCCCATTGAGGATGATGGATTCCACCTCTTCTGTGAATTTTCCTTTTTAATTTATTTTCGTCCCTTGGGTCCAAAGTATCATTATTGTATGAGGTTGTGAGTTTTTTATAGGCCTCCCTCTGCTCGGTCGAGCTGAAGTAGCGATCCTTAGCCCCTACTTGATCACCCTGGATTCCCCAACTCCATAAGGATTCGCGAATTTTACCATTTGGTGTATAGTAGAGGGTATGCCTTCAAATTCTTTGAGAGCTACACGGCCAAGGATGATGTTGTAGGCCGAAAATACATTTTCATTCATAACAAAAAAGTTCAACTTCTTTGTTAGGAACCTCGACTAGGTGCCCATGCAGACTTTAATTTCATACACTCCCAGAGGATGTACTTTCTCTCCACTAAACACTATGAAGGGTTGGTGATATGGGATTAGTCTCTTATTCATGAACTTTATCCCTTTAAAACACTCCCAAAACATAACGTTCGTCGAGTTTCCGTCATGTACCAAAATTCTAGATACTTCATACCCATGAACCCTGGTGTTTATGACTAGAGGATCACCATGGGGGTCCAAGATGCTCTTGAAGTCCAACCTGTTGAAACCCATAACTAGAGTATCCATGTCTGCCTTTTTTTTTAATCTTCTGAGGCATCTCTACTACATGTTCCTTATAGTTGTCTAGATCTATCCCTCCGTTAGCCATTCCCCTGTTGATCATTTTTACATCAAGTAAAATTATATTGCAACGTCCCTTTGGCTCTGAGAGTTTTGATGGGAGGTCAGGATTATCCTCACCATCATCATCAGACTATTCATCTTTCTTGTCAGCCTAATGTTGCCTATCTCTTGGCCTGCCATGTCTATTTTGAGCGTCATCCTTGGAACCGCTTCAATTAATGTACTCATGAAGCTTCCCTTGTTTCATTATTTTCTCAATCTCATCATTTAATGCAAAACATTTATTGGTGGTGTGGCCGTGATCTTAGTGAAAGTCACAACATTCTCTCTTGTCTCTCTTATGAGGAGGAGACCTTAGCTTTTTAGGCCATCTCAAAGCTCTATCATCCTTAATTTAATTTAAAATCAAATTGGGACTTATTATGAGTGGAGTGGAGTCAACAAACATGTCGTCAGTCGACCTCTTCTTCCCATCCTTTCCCTTAGCCTTAAGAGATTTAATTCTACCAGCTTCTTTGTCATCCTCTCCCTTAGTTGATATGGCCTCTTCCGCATTCATGAATCTCCCCGCATAGACAGGAGTTCTGTCATGGATTTTGAAGGATCCTTATCTAACTTCTAATGTAATTTGCCTTTTATAGTCCTCCCATGATGGCGGTCATGGAAATGTTATCCTCGTAGTCTTCAACTTCTAGCTTATCTTTTTTAAACCATGAAATATAGTCTCTGAAAGACTCATTCTTCCCTTAATTTACATATAAGAGATGGGTAGCCTTTTTTCAGGGCTTCACACCGAAGAAGACATTGTGAATGAACTGCTCGGCCAGTTATTTAAAGTTATCTATGGAGTTTTTAGTGAGGGATGTGTACCATACATGATTCGCTCTAGTGAGAGTATTAGAGAATTCCCGCCATCTCATCTCGTCAAAAATAGAGTAGATTTCAGTGGCAGATTGGTACATCCTGATGTGATGAACAGGGTTTGTGCTCCCATCCTTCTTAGTAGTCATAATCAACAGCTTGAACTTTGATGGAGCTGGTTAGCTCATTATCTTTACTATAAATGGAGAACCTTACAAATACCCCCTTTGAATGGGGTCTCGATTTTTTAGGAGATCTCCAATTTTTCCCTCCAGTCTTTGAATGCATCTATTCCATGGTTTCTCGGTTGCTGCCTCATTATCTCCCTCGACTGCAATAGCATTATCCTCAGCTCCCTCTTTATTTGTTAGGCGTTTCACAGGCTCTATGCTAGCTTATTCGATCTTCCTCTAAGCCACATGTGGGCCAACGATCAGCACATCCTCCATTTTTCCTGAAAGCTGCAATACTGCGTGATCTGGAGAGTCGGTATCGTAGGTAACGAACTGGGCTAAATCGGTTGAAATTCGACCCTCTACTAAATATATCAAGTATTGAAGCCAAGAGTTAGCCATTTGGGATCGTTCGACCACTGTTTCCTCTGCTAACTGGGACTGGGCCACTATATTTCTAAACATCTCATAAGGCTCCCAGTACTCATCCTTATCACAACACTGGTTATCTAGGAATTCCTCGCCTCATCTTCCCAGGCATAATCTCCTTAGATTAGCCATGTATCTGCGTCTTTACTGCTATGGCACTTCTTTGTGTGGGTCTGGGGGTGGTCCCCCTATGATTGAAGCCATTTTCCTGGAGGCCGAAGTTATTATCTCCGCTAAAGCGCCGTTAGGTTTAGCCATCATAGTTTGTTCCTGCATTTTCGGTTGGCGGGCCACCAGTGAGCATAACGTTGATGCTACCTCAACCATCTCTGACAGAGGAGGCACCTATTTAGAGTTGGGGCTAGAGCCATGAGGCAAATTGGAGTCCATTCTATCAAAAGAATAAATAGAACAAAGGGATGAGCTGGATGAGCTAAGTGAGATGGAAAAAATCTCAAAAACCCCAATAGGAGCTCTTTCAATGGTGATACAGATACAACCAAGTATGGAACTGGATCATCACCAGATAATTGAGTGACCAATAAGCTAAAAATTAAGAGAAGGAAGATGAAGAACCTTTGTTCCCACATATGATGCCAAAATGATGCTGCTATGAAGTCATCATTTGAATTTATGTCAGCAACTCAAGGTCAAGCACACACAATAATGGATATGCATATAAAATCACAGTAATGCAAATATAAGAAGGGGATTAGGATAAGAGGAAAGACTCTAGAATTTAAGTGGTTCGACTATATCAGCCTACTCCACTATTCAGCTGAGTATGGTTTTCACTGTAAAAGAAGTTCTAATGGTTTGAAATACACAACTCCTAAGCTTTCTCTCTCTACTATGAATGAGACAGATTTTAACTAGGGTTTTCTATTTCTAGATCCTTTCTTCTAGTGAGGAACATGGGTTTATATAGTGTTTAGGGTGTATAATTCACCCCCAAGCGTGCAAGGATTGTGCACTTATTAAAGCATCTAATAAGGAGTAGATACATATCCTGAGCATGGGCATGTAATGATAATACAAATATTCCCCTCACATGCACTTGTGATTTTATTATACCTGCCAGTCCACGTGGGTTGGTCACGCTAAAAACCTATATCACATGTGGTTGTGTGTTATCTTATGAGGTCTCGGCTTGTCCGAGGATGATGCTTTTAATTTCCTGATCGAGCAACTGATGGGTAAAGCAAAAGTGTGGTCCCATCCATCTAGAGGTAGCGGGACAGGACGATACTAATGTAGGGCCACTGTGCCCATTGAGAGATCTCAGTTGTTAGGGGTGTCAGGATGAGACGAGACTTGTGAATAGCTAGTGAGACAATTGATAGGTCTTGAACCAAGAGGCCATTTAGCTTCATTAGCTCTTCCATTACTTTATATTTCAAGGATGAAATGATTTAGTTGGTTTTTTTTAACTCATCCTAATTAAGGACGATGGATTCTACCTCCTTAGCAGGTTCAACCCTTTTAAGATTCCTCCCGTCCATCAGATCGAGAGTGTTAATGTCGTATGATGTTGTTTTTTTATGGGATTTTCTTTCCTTGGCTGATGTAAAGCATCACTCTCGAGCTTCCACTTAGTCACCCTGTACTTCCCTTACTTCGTAGGCAGTTAGGAATTTTATCATCTTTTGGACGGTGGAATTCACGACCTCAGTCTCTTTGAGAGCCACTCTGCCAAAGATAATATTGTAGGTCAAGAATACATGTTCATCCATTACAAATAAGATCACTTTCTTGGTGAGTCACTTCAGCCAGCTGCACATGCAAACGTCCATCTCGTATGCCCCCAATGGGTGGACTTTTTTTCCATTAAAACCAATCAACGACTAGTGATATGGTACGAGCCTTTTCTTACTCATCTTTATACCTTTGAAACAATCCCAGAACATGATGTTGGTCAAACTTCCCCCATTGATGAGAATACGAGGCATGTCATAGCTGTGAACTTGCATGCTAATGACCAGGGGGTCATCATGCGAAGCTAATATGCCTTTATAATCAAATTTTGAAAAACCAATAATTAGATTATCCATGTCTACCTTCTTCAACTTGTCTGACTTTGCCTCCCTATCTGCAGAATTCACTTTCATTCTTTTCGGTGCTATTTTTGCTTCCACAACGTGAGCCTTCCTATCGTCTAGCTCAATGCCTCCACCTTCTAGTCCTCCACATATTATTTTCACATCAAAGAGCTCATATGTACTACTACTTTTTCATTTAAGATTTTCTTCAGGAGTTGAGGGACATTGTCCTCGTTGTCATCTAAATCATTCTTATTTTTATTTTCCTGAACCTCTCTTCTCAACTTATCATCTCTCCCTCAGTTGTGTCTCTTCTTTCTATCATCTTTTCCTATATTTTTATCCAATTACTTCCTGAGTTTTCCCTATTTCAGTAACTTTTATATCTCATTTTTGAAGGCAAAGCATTTGTCAGTTGTGTGGCCATAGTCCTAATGAAACTCACACCACTTGCTTTTACCCCTCTTGTGAAGATGAGGCTTAAGCTTTTTCATCCACTTAAGTTCTCTGTCGTATTTTATTTCATTCAAAATCAAGTCTAGACTCACAGTCAGTGGAGTACATCAGGTAAACTTATCATCATTCGACCGTTTCTTTACTGTTTGTCCTTACCTTAACCTGATTTCCCATAGTTATACTCTTTTGTGTATCCTCTCTTAGCCTCCATGGCCTCCTCTGCATTCATGATCCTCCCGGCCATGTCCAGGAGTTCTGTCATGGTCTTTGGAGATACTCATAGGCATTCCATAAAAAATTTCCTGGTTACAAGCCACTAATGAGGGTTGTCATTGTAATGCCCTCATCGTAGTCTTCCACCTCCAACTTTTCTGAATTGAAATGAGAGATATACTCCATCATAGATTCTTTATTTCCCTATTTGACGTGCAAGAGATTAGTCACACATTTTTGCATTTTTTTGCCAAAGCAAAAATTATGGATGAACTTCTTCTCCAATTGCTTAAAATTCTCTTTAGTGCCTCTCGGCAGGCTAGTGTACCAAACATGTGTTACACCTATAAGAGTGCTTGAGAAGGCTTGTCATCTCATATTGTTAGGTGTTGAATAAATATTGACTGTTGGCTGATACATCTCATTGTTATGTACAAGATTTATGATCCCATCATACCTCGATATTACACTAGGTGGTTTGAATTTGGCTAGGGTAGGATAACTTACAATCCTAGGCACGAACGATGACCCTTCAATGTAACCTCGATGACTCGAGTCTCGACTTTTGATCAAGTTACCCATATTGTATTTGAACCTTTAAATGAAGTTATTCCATGGCTTTTCCTTCACCACCACATTTTCATCACCACCTTTTATTTCGATTTCCACTGGAGTTGGCTCTTGGATAAAATTCCTTTATTAACTGTTGACCTCTCTCTGATCATCTCTACTCGACTTTATCTTGGCCTTTTATCATGACATCTTCCATTCCCTTTGTTTGCATCGACACTGTGAGAGCGGGAGTTCCTGTCCTATACAACTTCATCTCTAGGGTTGAAACAATCAAAAGTTGATCCTCATCTCAATCTGTTAAAAGATGAGGCTCTTTTTTGGCTTCCAGGAGTGTGTTGAATGATTTTTCCCTCATAAGTTGGGGTTATGTCCCTCTGGGATGGACAGTGTCTCCAAAAATATCATACGATTCCCAATATTGCTCTTTATAATAACCCTGGTCATTTGGATAGCCCTGGTCCAAGACGAAGACATCACAGATCAATGACATCCCGCCGTTTATGGTGGTGTTAAGACTCTTCAACTAGGGTTAGGGTGGTCCCCCTTCCATTTCATCCAACACTTCTATAGTTTTTTAAGTAATGATCTCCGTCATTGGGTCACAAGGAACCCTTCCTAACACACCTTGTCTAAATTCCATGAACTGCTATTGCATATGATATTGGCTAGCAACCACGAAATTCATTCCCGCCACCACCTCAGCCATTTTTGACTGGGGAGGTTGATTACAAGGAACCATTCCTAACACACCTTGTCTAAATTCCATGAACTGCTATTGCATCTGATATTGGCTAGCAACCACGAAATTCATTCCTGCCACCACCTCAGCCATTTTTGACTGGGGAGGTTGATGACTAGAGCTTCCATCGACGTCATAAGACTGATCAAAAGACATTTTAGGTGACATTCATTCAAAAATAGAGGGAGAGAAGTTGAAGTAATAAAAAATTAAAAATGAGTTGATTCAAGAAAAGCTTGAAAAATGCCACCAAAGATCTTTCAATGGTGATTCAGCTCCAATAATGGTGGACCTAGATCACCACCAGAGGAAAATCAAGAGTATCCCAATCAATAAGAAGAAAGAATAGATATACTCTTTCGACATACGGTGCCAAAAATGATGATGCATGAAATCACCACTTTAAGTAAGTAATCAACTCAAGTTTCTAGCTCTGTTAACAATGATGAGATTAAGGCAGCAGTATAAGATATATATGTAACTAAAAGAAAGGACGAGAGATAAAGGAATCCATAAGAATATAAGTGGTTCGACCTTGGCCTACATCTACTATGCAAACAAGTGTTTATCTTACTATATACTTGTGCTAAAAGGCCATTCATGAAGGTTACAAGCTTTCTCCCTCTAACAGTAGAATTGAACAAAGTTTCATTAGGGTTTTTATTTTTTTGATCCATTGTGAGGATGACAAAGTATCCATTTATAAGGTTCGGGTGCAAAGTGTCACTCCCAAGTATGCATCTGGTATGTATGAGATGAATGAGAAAATGAGAGAATGACACCTGTCTCCTATATGTGTATGTCATGATCAAAGAATATTCTCTCCACGTGGGGGGGTTGACCTTCTATAATAGTTTTCTACACGTGTTTAAGCAACGTCCAGGTCACATGTTTTGTGTGAGATGTTAATGTTGGCTCTAGGATGGTCTCGACCGGTCGAGACCTGTGAAGTGGCCTTCTTGGCAGCGATGCGAACGTGACACCTATTCTCCAAACATTGTGATTGGTCTCAACCTGAAGGTGTCATACGAGGACAACACATGTCAGGGTCGAGACCTGGAAGCACTGTGGTACGAGTATAGTGATAGACTTCATGAACGATCGTAAGTGTTCTCCTAACTGATTCTCAGCCACCGAGATTATTTGGCATGGGCCACTAAGACGTAGGCCCATGTATGGATGAGTATAAATTTCATGAAGAGGGGTCATGACGTCGGGCTACGCCTCATCCAGATGAGGACATACTTATGTATATTAGTTTCTTTACATTACTCCCCCTC
Organism: Sambucus nigra; assembly: GCA_949130495.1. NCBI lineage: Eukaryota > Viridiplantae > Streptophyta > Magnoliopsida > Dipsacales > Adoxaceae > Sambucus > Sambucus nigra. The sequence goes on from OX422220.1 coordinate 86,902,379, forward strand.
CATTCCTTGCGCTCCTTTTCAACGTGAGAGAAAATCTATGCTGGTGTCTTTTCTGATCTTAGCACGCGAGGTTTATAGATGTGTTAGGAATATTTATTGCCAAAGCCATATTTTTAGTATGAATGAACAAGAAGTACACATAAAGCAATGATTCAAAACTAAGGCAAAATCACATAACTTTATTCATTATTAATAGGTTTACACAGGGTTTAACCACCGCAGGGGTGAGTTACATGCTTTTAGTATGCATGATAATATAGAAAATTGAAAAAGCGCCACTCCTTGCTCCCATCTGGATTAATTTCTTCCCATACGGTCATATACGCAAACAGGTGATCGGTTTCTGTCTCTAGTATGGAAGAGATACTATCTTCTTTCTCCTAGCACATCTAGAGAAGGAAGGAATTAACACAAATATGCTGAGCATTTCTACCAGTTCAATAAAAATGATATAGATATAAATGACAGTTGGAGTGTGTACAGAATCACTATTTAAAATATTTGACAATAATAAGCTGATAATTCCATACTTATCAAGTTATAAAACCATTAAGATGCTGGAACTCATAATTATATAGTAACTAGTTCGTTTAAGAAATACAATTCATTACCAGTTTATTTAGGATCATGTAAAGAAAGTGAAGGAGTTTTGAACTAATAATCCCATTCTTACTAGTTCACTAAAGGGTATAGGAGTAGTTAAGCCATCAGTTAACCCAAAATAATAATCAATCAATCAACCCAAAACTTTTGGGAAAAAGTAACCTTCTATGCACACAATTAAAGTGGCACTCGTACGTATATAGGAATAAAACCATCGCTCTCAATCATAAGAGACCATTAGGATAAGTAGAAATCTTCGTGGGATAAAACGTCGGTTTACTTCCTAGATAACACGCTAAAAGTTCTAGGATAAACTGAATCAATAAGGTACATGATATTTGTTATTAGATGAGAAGGGTTAAAAATTGATCCTTGAGTTTAACTATTGGTGATAAATTCAAATACTGACGATGGTTAAAAAAATATGTAGTATGGAAGTATAATAACATGCAGATACTAAGAGTAAATGGGGCTATCACATTGTAGTATCAATAGCAGTATTTCAAATACACAAAGTATACTATTGAAAATGTAGGGAAAAACCTACTTCCTTGGTATTCGATTGGTTTTCTATCACTCTGGGATATTTAAAAGAACTGGGGCTTGATCTTCTATTATACAATGTTAGTCAGTCAATTTTGTATTAAAGTATCTTTTTTCATTTCCGGGGGCTTATTAGTAATTATCTTAGGACTTTAAAATACTAAACTTAATCTCATTATTTAAATTTGGTGTAAGAAAGTTTTTCTCTTAAATTATTTTGATGTATGTATAGACAAAGTTTGGGGATCAAATTCATAGGTTAACAAAGTGAATAGGGGTTAATTTGTAATTTTGAAAAAGTTTTCTTAAGTAAAAACTTTATTTTTGCATAATTTGAGCTAGAATTATCCAAACATGGCCTTACATTATACCATTTTAACCAGAAAAATTCAATAAAAATTTTGAGAAAAAATAAAAAATTCCTGATATGCCATGCGCCCTCACGCACGCGGTCAGGGTTTTTAAAAAAAGTCTTCACCCTCAACCTCTCGATTTCGACTTTTTAAGGTTTCAATTTTTGGCCGAGGTTTTCTCCTTCATTGATATACTATTTGCGATGATTACTTAACACACTTATTTTTCATGAGGAATCCAAATATATAAGTTTTATGGATTGATATTAAGTATAACTCAAGATCCAAAACTGTGTTTTTTCTAAAAATTTGACCTGATCTTCATGATTTTCTAAAGTATGGCAAGGTCTCTCATGAAGTGGGTTTGGTTTCTTCTATATGTGTATGTAGTTTGGTTTTGGTATCAGGAACTAAGATGGATTGTACATAGATATTTTTGAATTTTCAGTTTTTGAGTTCAAAATACACGTTTGATCGATTTGAGCTCTACATGAATATTCATAGCTTTTAACCATTACACTCGAGATTCTTAGATTATAATGAAGTTATATATGGCTTCAAATCCAAGTTTAAGGCAGTATGTAAAGTTTCACCATTAAAGCTCAAGCTTTAATGGTGTTTCTAAGGGTTTTTGCTCTCCTAGGCCATTCTACACATAAAATCGTGCATATTATGATTGTTCTAACTATATTAACTATGCAGAAAACTAAAAGAATTGAAACAATTAAAAATCAAGCATAAAATGATAACATACCTAATTTTGGAGAATTTTTTAGATTTAAAATTAAACTATAGAGTGAGTTTTTACTGTTAGGACTGTGGGGTATTTATATTATTTTATGAGAGAATTTGATTGGAGCTCATGGGGGTGGATTTGAATAAGTTTAGGTGAAGTTTTGTTTATGGGTAAATGGGGTGCACATGGGTTCGTGGTGGTTTCATGTGTTTTTAACCTCTTATGTTGACATATGGACAGGGGATGAAATATAAATCAAGAAGGTTTCGAGTTTAGTCCTTAATTATTTACATATTTACTTTTATAGCCCCAAAAGTATACTTTCTGTAAAGTATAGGGGCATTTTGATAAGGTTTTAGGGTTAAAATTGTAATTTTATGTTAATTCAGGTCTAAATGATTAATTTTAAGTAAAGTTGGGGTTTAGGGGTTAAAAATACCTCAATTTATCTTACTTTGAAACTTTCAGAGGCTTTTTTTATAATTAACTAAACTTTCAAGGGTTCTATGTTAATGTAAATAAAATGTAGGTTTTTAAACATAGCTTCTTTCCGCTTTAAAAGACTTTTGATTTTACACACCTTATGAGGGTTTAAATCATGGTTGTAGGTAAATTAAGGTTAAGAAAGTCCTAGTTCTTACAGTCTACCTACCTAAGAAAAAAAAATTAGTCCTCGAATTTTACCTTGAACTAAGTCGGGCTATATAGTCTTCATTACTTGTTCTCGTTCCCATATAACTTCTTGTTGATTCTGATTCTCCCAAAGTACTTTAACTGAGGGAATTTCCTTGTTTTTGAGATACTGTACTTAGTGATCAAGAATTTGAATAGGACGTACTTCAAACTCATGGTTGGGTTCGACTGAAATATTTTGTCATGTGATGGTATGGGATGTATCTGAAATATACCAGTGTAACTATGACACATGAAATACGTTATGGATATTATATAATTCCACAGGCAATTCTAATTGATAGGCTACGAAGTTAATTCTTTTAAAAATTGTGAAAGGTCCAATATATTTGGGGGCTAATTTTCCTCTCCTCTCGAAGCGTAAAATTCCTTTTCCGGGGAGTCATTTTTTGCAATAATTGCTCATTTTCTTGAAATTCTAAAGGTTTTTGGTATTGGTCTGCATAACTTTTTTGTCGATCTTGGGCAATCTTTAACTTCTCTCAAATATGTTGTATTACCTCAGTGGTTTCTTAAACAAAAGTGTTTACTATCTCCTGACTCTTTCCAACATAGAGGGGGTCTACAAGGTCTTCTGTACAAAGATTTAAATGGGGCTGCTTTAATACTGGCTTGGTAATTATTGTTATATGAAAATTCAACAAGAGGAAAATATACATTCCAGTGGACAAACATAGCCAACGTTAAAGCACGTAACATATCCTTTAGGGTTTGAATTGTATGTTCGGATTGTCCATCCATTTGAGGGTGGAATGCAATACTTAAATGAAGTATATTACCCATTAAAATTTGCAATGCTTGCCAAAATTTTCTTATGAAGCAAGAATCTCTATCACATATAATAGATAAAGGAATTCCATGTAATTGAATAATTTCTTGAATATATAGCTTGCTAAGTTTTTTGAATGAATTGGTGGTCTTTAAAGGCAGAAAATGGGTAGATTTGGTAAGTCGATCTACTATTAACCAGATTGAATTATATCCTTGGAACGTACGAGGTAGTCCACTGACAAAATCCATGGTAATATGACCCCATTTGCATTTGGTAATAGGTAAGGGTTGAAGAAGTCCACCAGGGTGTTGGTGTTTTATTTTTACTTATTGATAAGTAAGACAACTCCTTACAAAATTCTCGATATCATTTCTCATGTTTGGCAATAAATATTGCTTCTTTAAAGCATGGTACATTTTTGGGATTCTATGGTGCATCATAAATTTTGAACGATGAGCTTATTGCAACACTTCTTCTTGTAGAGATGCATCGTCAGGTACATATAATATATTTCTAAATCGTATTCATGTTTCTTTATCGTAAGAAAAATATAAATTTTTTTCTCGAAAAGTCTTGTACAAAAGAATCTTAGGCTTGATGAATTAAGATTTTTGTTCTTAATTCGGGATAAGCAATAATGTTAAAAAAAAATTGTACAAAGGGTAAGTAATTGTAGATCATATTGTTCTATGGTAGCAGAAATATCGTAGGAATTTAGAGTATGAAGTCTTCCTATTGGATTTCGACTCAAAGTGTCGGCTACTGCATTACCTTTTTTGAATGGTAATCATGTTTAAATTGGTAATCTTCCAAAAATTCTATCCAACATAATTGTCTTAAGTTCAAGTACTTTTGGGTAAAGATATATTTCAAACTTTGGTGATCCTAAAAGACTTGAAAACTCACACCATAAAGGTAACAATGCCAAATCTTTAATGCAAAAAATACAGCTGGTACTTTTAGATCACGGATCGGATAATTACGCTCGTGAGTCTTGAGCTGTCATGACTCGTATTCTATCACTTTTTCATTTTGTATTAAATCACATCCTAGTCCTTGTAATGAAGCATTTGTATACACATTATAACTTATGTCACTTGAAGGAATAGTGAGGATAAGAGCAGTAGTTAAATTGTTGTTCAACACTTGGAATGATTGGTTACATTTTTCAATTCATACAAATGGAACTTAATTCCTAGTTAGTTTTGAAAGGGGAAGAGCAATGCATGAAAATCCTCCGACAAAACGACTATAGTATCCAGCTAATCCTAGAAAACACTTTATTTCAGTAATATTGATAGGACTTTTCCACTCCGAAATGGATGAAATGTTGACTGGATCGACTTGGATTCTATTTTAAAAAATTACATATCCTAAGAATTTGATTTCCTTTATTGAGAAGTCACATTTTCTCTTTTTTGCATATAACCAATGGTTTCCAAGAGAACTTAAGACTGCCTTCAAATACTGGACATGTTCTATAAGATTTTGAGAGCATACGAGAATATCGTCAATAAAAATGATAACAAACTGGTTAAGAAAAGGTCTAAAAATTCTATGCATTAGATCCATAAAAGTTGTTGGGGGCATTGGTTAAACCAATTGACATTACAATAAATTCAATATGTCCGTAACGAGTTCGAAAAGCAATTTTTTGGAATGTCTTCCTCTCTAACATGTAACTCATGATAACTAGATCGTAAGTGTATTTTAAAGAAGACATTTTCTCCTCTAAGTTGATGAAATAGATCTATTATATTGGGTAAAGGATACTTATTCTTAATAGTTACTGGATTTAATTTATGATAATCTATGCATAGTCTAAGGCTTCCATCATGTTTTTTAACGAATAATACCGGAGCTCCCTAAGGTGATGAACTTAGTTGAATGAAACCTTTTACTAAAATATCATCTAATTTGGTATGAAGTTCTAAAGGAGTCATTCGATATGGAGGTATCGAAATAGGAAGTGTATTGGGATAAATATTGATACTAAACTCAATTTCTCTAGGAGGGGGTAATCATGGTAAATCCTCGAAAAACATGTCTTCGAATTGTTCCAACAAATTTGGAATTAAAGAAGAAATATGAATTTGGAAATTTGAAGGTTTTTATGGAATTGATCCTTGAAACATAAAATAATAATTATTTTTGTTTCAAAAATGAATTTTCTTAGCTTGATAATTGATATAAGCGTGATGTTTGCATAACACGTCCATTTCGATAATAATATCGAAACCACAAATATCTATGATTATCAAGTTAACAAAGGGAGTTCCTAGACCATGCTGAATTTTACAATTTCTATAACCTTTCGTTGGTGTATTAATTTCACTTGCTGGTAATTCAATATGCAATGGGATAGTTAAAGATGTTGGAGTTAATTTTAATAATTTATTTAGTCTAAGACTAATAAAGGAATGTGTAGATCCTGTATAAAATAAAATACATGTAGGAACATGTTAAAAGATGACCATACCTTTTATCACGTCATGTGCATTTCGCATAGGCTTTATATCATAATTCCTTCCATGACTCGAGATTAGCTTAACTCTCTGAGTTGGTTTGGAGTGAATTGGAATATAACAAAATTTTGGATTTTGTGAGGGTTTATTTGGCTGGCGGCTGATTGGAGCTGACTTTATCTTTGGACATTGGAGCCAAATATGTCCTACTTCATGACATTCGTAACAATAAATTTTTGAACGGGTTATGTTATGACGGATCTAAGAATAAGATTAGCCACTCTCGTTCGCATATGGATGAGGCTTAGAATGAGATGGAGTTCTAATGACATGGTTATTTCTGATGGTTGGGGGTGAAGATCGGATCATGGTAGGAGAATTACATTCCACAATGGCCGCAACATCAATTAACTGAGAATACTCATGGATATGTAATGGAGCGATTGAATTCTTAACTCTTGGATATAATCCTCTTTCAAACTGCTTGCATTTCTTTATCGCAGTATCCACATATTCCAGGTCATAGCGAGATAGTTCGATAAATTTAGCCTCATATTGGACTACTGAAAGGTTAGCTTGTTGCAATTTTAAGAAATCAATAGTTTGTTGATCTCTCTTAGTATCAGGAAAGTACTTTTTTAAAAAAGTCTCCTCAAATTGTTCCCAAGTAAAATTAGTAACATTCTGATTACGCGATACTGCTTGCACTAGAAATTGGCTTCACCTTCAAACATACAAGTGGCTAGAGTTATTCAGAGATTAGTAGTAGTACCTACTCCGTTCATAATTTTCACAATCTAGTGCATCCATTTTTCAGCTTCATTAGCTCCTAGATTTCTAAGAAAATAAGGGGATCGTTGTCTTAAAAATTCCTTAAGAGAATTCATTCTATGAATTTCTTCGAAAACACCCTTAGGAGTAGAACGAGTAGTTTGTTGTTTTCAGGATAACGTAGTAAGTTCCTGGAGACATTGCACGATTCCTTCAGTTTGAGTCTGTTTAAGTTGAATTCCAGCAAAGGGGATTCGAGTGCTAACCATCCTAAAATAGAACAGTTTAAATAACCAAAGTTATAAATAAAATGAAGTAACAAGCCTACTATATTTCACATAAAGTTATATGGTACAGTACTATTATACATCATAATCCATATTAGTGTAGCTAAAGCTATATTCTATAACATTTAAAACAACTTTTAACGTTAGGTTATTTTAAGTACGAACAACTGCTTCATCACTGGATGTAGACTCTAGGCTGACTAAATAATCTCCTTGGTCTAAGTCGTCAGTCGATTCATTGATGGTGCTAGAAGAATAATCTCTGTGAATTTCACCATTAGATGTCGCTTCAGGGTACATTAGTGGTGCTGGCAATTCACCGGTAAGTGCCAAATTTATAGCTTCTTGAAGTATAACCGGATCATTAGAAAAATTATCTACCTTTCGCATTACATTTGTCTCGCCCAACACTCTATTGGTAAAAACTAGCCTTTTAATGTCATTAGTTGACCCTACCCAATCTTCTTCGACTCTACGAATCATTTCCCTTAATCTGTCTAGAGCCTCCTCTTTAACTCGCGTTTCCCATCTCTTGTCCGGTTTGAGATTTATGTTAAACAGGAATGAGTCCCATACGTCCATACTACAAAATGGTTTTACCATATAATAATAGTAATAAAAGAAGTTACCAAAATATCAAATAACTAATATCTTATTTATTTACCACATAGAATGCTAACATGCGCGATATGTTTAGATTTAAAACACGCTCTGATACCAACTTGTCACACCCTGCTTTTTCGTATGAATGAAAAAGAAGTACATATAAAGCAATGAATCAAAGTTAATTTGGAATAACATAACTTTATTCATTATTAATAGGTTTACATAGGGTTGAACCACCGCAGGGGTGAGTTACATGTTTTTAGTACACACTAAAATATAGAAAATTAGAAGGCGCCACTCCTTGCTCCCATTTGGCTTAATATCTGCCCACACGGTCACATACGCAAATAGGTGATCGGTTTCTATCTCTAATAGGGAAGATATACTATCCTCTTTCTCCTGGCGCATCTGGAATAGGAAGGAATTAGCACAAATATGTGTAGCAAGTTTCACCAGTTCTATAACAATGATATAGATATAAATGAGAGTTGGAGTGTGTAAAGAACCAGTGTTTAAAACTTTTGACATTTATAAGTTGATAATTCCATACTTATCAGGTTATAATAACATGAAAATTTTGGAAGTCATAATTCCATAGTAACTAGTCTGTTTAAGAAATACGGCTCATTACCAGTTTATTTAGCATAATGTAAAGAAAGTTAATGAGTTTTGAACTAATAATCCCATTCTTACTAGTTGTCTAAAGGGTATATAAGTATTTAAGCCATCAGTTAACCCACAATAATAATAATCAATCATTCAACCCAAAACTTTGGGGGAAAATTAACATGTTACATACACAATGAAAGTAGCACTCATACGTATGTATGAATAAAGCTATGATCTCAATCATCTGAGACCATTAGGATAAGTAAAAAGCTTCGCGGGATAACACGTCAGTCTACTTCCTTGTTAATACTGATTCTTATAGTAAAAATAGCATAAAAGTGTTAAAATAAACTGAATCAATAAGGTACATGATATCAGTTATTAGATGAGAAGGGTTAAACATGATCCTTATGTTTAAATGCTGGTAATAAATTCAAATACGGATGATGGTTAACAAAATATGTGTTTTCATGTTACTTTTAACCTCTTATGTTGAGATGTGGAAGCATATGGATAGGGGTTGAAGTATAAATCCAGATGGTTTCAAGTTTAATCCTTAATTATTTGCATATTTACTTTTATAGTCCTTAAAGTACACTTTTTATAAATTATAGGGGTATTTTGGTAATTTTAAATAGTTTCTCTAGTTGAAGTTGTAATTTTATGTCAATTAAGGTCTAAAGGATTAATTTAATGTGGACTTGGGGTTTAGGGGTCATATATACCTCAAAAATTTGCAGGGAATCTTTTGTAATTTACTAAAATTTCAAGGGGTCTAAGTTAATAACAAAAATGTAGGTTTTTAAAGATAGATTTTTTCTTCTTTAGAAGACTTTTTATTTTACACACCTTATGAGGGTTTAAATCATGGTCGTAGGTAAATTAGGGTTAATAAATTCTCGGTTCTTACATTTATCCTGTACTCTTACCTTTTGGATTTTGAAATTCCAAACTCGAGTTCTCTTAAGCTATGTTTGAATGTTTTTTCGTACAATTTTCTACTATATATCCTCTCACTACTGAGAGTTCTTCGATAGTTGCATGCTCAGTCCAAGTATTTCTCAATGGTAAAGATCTTTGTCAAATGTTTTACATTTTCTGACAACTTGTATCTTTCTTTGATAGGTGTTTCTGTCTCCCCTTGCACCTTTTACCAGGCCACTTACGTCTTCTGTAGCGAGTGGTTCATCGAGCTAGCCCCCAGCTAGTGTTGCAGCTAGCTCTGAAGGGGTATTTTTCGAGCACCTATTTTTCCTTTCTTTAAACATTTGCTTGACTAATTGAAATATAACTATTTTTTCGTAAACATTTTGTTGCAGGGATTTCCCATGAGTGATCCCCCCACCACTACAGGTGTAATTCTACCCATAGGGGTAATTCTTCCTAGGTTGCCTCTATAATACCCCGTAATTTTGAGGGCTTTATTTATGAATATGGTACATAGTTTTAGTAATATTATTATTTTATTAATCGGGATATTGATATTATATTTATTTTTATTTGAAATGAATCGAATATTTAAATTCAAATTTAATTGGATTTTGGACCTTTTATAATGGTTTAAATATGTAAAGTTGATAATTTTGAATTAAAGGAAAATATAGTAATATAGGTTAGCTTAGGCACCAAGCTAGGGTTTGAGAGAGAGACTATATAAGGAATATTATGGGTGATTATAATGAAAAGGAGATGAAAAAGAGAAGCCAAAAACGAAATCCAAAGAGGCAAAACAAAGTGGAATGAGAAGAGCCAATTTGAAATGTTTAGGTCTTCTTTTAGAGTGCATTCTAATGAGATTTGACAAAAACTCAAAACACATACCTGACTCAATTTTTCGTTTAGAATCCAAATATGAAGTCATATTGGCGATTCGAATAATTTTTTGATCTGATTTTTTTGAGTTTTTAAAATAGGACTATTTGGGGTTATCTCGTGTTGGGGCTAGAACGTGATTTGATTATTTTTGCGAGAGGAAATGTAATGGTTTGATCATATTTTGAGTCTGAATTTATTTGATGATTCATGCAATAATTTTAAGGTATGGGATTTTACACAATATGCTCCTTTAAATCTCTCGAGAGTTTATTCCGTTGATTTCTTATTAATTGAACTCATATTTGAATTGATAAATTCATTGAAATCTGGAAAAATAATTATTGAATTATTTTGATTCATGTGGTATCATTATATTGTTGTTTAGCACGTTGTCATGAGATTTTAATATGGCACGGATGTTGGGCACCCACCAAAATTCCTTCTTCCTGGGGCTATGTCAAGATAAAGCATATGCGGATGGGGTGAGGCCTGGTGACCCATTTATGTGTTGTTGAGAAATTTATTGATAAATGCTATTGATATTCGCATTTGATTTGAATATTTATACTTATGTTGTTACGCTTTATTCATCTCTAACATATATTTGTTGAGCATACTTCCTGTCTTCTTGTGTACTTCCCCATATTTTCTTTTAGTTGGGAGGTTAGCGTGAATTTGAGCGCTATGGACCAATTGGGATGATTTTTAGCGTGGAATATATGGGAAGAATTTTTAATACAAGATGAGAAGAATTTATTTATTTTGATGTATAGAGCATTGGAGATTTACTTTAGTTATATTTATTCGAGAGAATTTTGTTGTATTAATTTGGAGAAATTTGAGATTAGTGGATTCTTATATTAGATTGTGGGTTTTTGTTTAGATGCTCTATACCTTGTTATTTGTGGATTTGATTAGCTTTATTGATAGTAGCGCTCCGTTCGCTCTCCTTGGGCGCAAGGGGTGTTACATCCTCCATCTGGGAGGATATCTATTCCAAGGGCCTGCTTTCCTTTGAACAACAGGCCCCAAGTCCAGGCCCTCCCTACTTTTCCTATTTATAATGTTGCTTCAAGTGGGTACGTTCCTTATGCCACTTGCTGAGCATAGGTAACACTTGCTTCGAGTGGATATATTTCTCATGTCACTAGCTCGCCTTTACATTTTCTTCTAAAGTTCCCATTTTGATTTACGTATGCTCATATAATTACTAACTTTATAGTTTTCTTTCATTTCAGGTGAGCATTACCAATGTTCCCCTGATAGTTTCATTTGCAAAAAGTCTTACTGCGAGCTCTCCATCACCAATGTTACATCAGGTCTTAACCTAACATTCATTGGTTCCTTACTTGAAAAACTCTATACTTGTGCAATTTTGTGTAAGTACTCAAATGGTTTCTTCTTTTTTTTAGGTTGACATCCCGTGTGTTCCCATCATTGTGGAAACTCAAGTGAGTATGGCCACGAGTGCTCCCTCACATGTAGATCCTCAAGCAAGTATGGTTGCGAGCGTTCCCTTAACTGTAGAGCCTCCTATGAGTATGACTGTGAGCATTCAGGTACTATTCCATCATATCTAGATCTTTTAATTTCGGTTTTACTATGTAAGTTCTCTTATACACTTTTCTTGGCCTTTCTTTCAGGTTAATACTAAGAGTGTTCCTTTAACTGTGGAAATCCCTATGAGCATAGCCATGACTGATCCTCAAGTATTATTCAGTCATACTTGGTCCTTTTACAACTTTCTTTAACTGTGAAAATGCTCGAGTAACACTTTCCTATTTTTTGTTTTCGGGTTAGTGATACGAGAGTTCCTTTGACTGTGGAACATTCAACGAGAATTGTTGTGAGTGTCGCTTAGGTATTATTCCGTCATACCTAATTCTTTTATAACTTTCTTTTACTTTGAAAATGCTCATGTAACACTTTTATGTTTCTTTATTTTTAGGTTAGTGTCACGAGCTCTCCTCTAATTGTGGAGTCATTGGTATTAATCTGTTATACCTTGGTTTATTATTTTACTTTGTTTCAGTGCACAAGTGCTAGAGTGACCACTTCCACTTGCTTTGTTTTCGGGTTAGTGTCACAAGCATTCCTTCAATTGTGAAACATTTTGTGAGTATCTATTATCAATCCTTTGGTATTATTCTATTATACTTGGTTCATTTATAACTTTCTTTTATGACTCAAGTACTCAATTAACACTTTCCTATTTCTTTGATTTTAAATTAGTGCCATGAGTGCTCATGTAATTATAGATCCCCGGTTATTAATATGTGGCCCTTGTTTATTCTCGTATATGCTATTAGTGCCACGAGTGCTCATGTAATTATAGATCCCCGGTTATTAATATGTGGCCCTTATTTATTCTCGTATATGCTATTACTGTCCAAGTGCTCGCATGACATCTTCCCATTTCTTTGTTTTCTGGTTATTGTCACGAGCGCTCATGTCACTGCGAAGCCTGGGATTGGATGAAGAGAGCAGCGTAGGTTTTCTGGTAGCATGTTGATTCCTATTAGAATTCAAGTAAGTGTGACACCCCACCTATTCTAATACCGGTTGATCAGGACTTTACTAAATTTAAATGGAAATCAAATATGATTTCATTCTTAGCATCACTATCGTAATAAATATTAAATATAGCACGTATAAACAAGCACCAAGTAGAATGACAATAGAACTGATAAGAGCATAATCATAACTAACTTATATCGAATAAACCATCGGTTACCACGAATAGTATGAACACAAATATACTAATAAGAAATAATAATAAATAACATACTCAAAATTAAAGACTTGTCAATCTACGAGTAATACGCCCAAAAGGAAAATACTGGAATAATGAATCCTATTAAGTTAGAATGAATTGAGGTGGCTACAATCTAATCTCACATCATCCATAGCTACTGCATGCAACAACACGATGAAGAGACTAACCTTGTTGCCCTTGTTATTGAATACTTAGGGTTTTTAAAAATATTTGATAGTTGGTGAAAGCCCGGAAAACATTTAAAAATATTTTTAAGTATTTAAATGCTATAAATAAAAAGGTGTAATGTATTACCTTCATAATTAACATTCTAGTCGCACTCACATGATAACTTTCCTCATTTTTCATCTACAGTGCTAACCTAACACATTCATTGTATTATCCTAATCATGCTACCCAGTCAAACTAGGATAATAACCGCTAATAGTCACCACTTGTTAATATGCACTAACTTCACTAGGTAAATTTTCATAAGTATTGCACAGTTATACACATGTTATAATGATATATTTACACAACTATCTCATATACACATGCGTATATCACTCACTATATACGTATAGACCGCATCCTCATAGAAGGACCTCATGGATGCAACCGTCGTGTGCTATCATGTTCTAGGTATACCATGTACGACACTTAGACCACCGGATCAGAATCTCACCACCGAACCCAAATGTAAACACAAACAATGGAGGCCATCATAAACATACATCCAGGGGTCGCAACCATACCACATCGATCCCAACTAGTCCCCAAAAAATACCTATCCTCACACATGGATAGTGTTCATACAACAGTACTACTAGAGAATCAATCCAACACCCGCTAGTCAATGCTAGGGTGGACTGCCCACTACACAGAACCTCCTAATGATAGCACTACTGAGTAGGTATGTTCCAAATAGATTCATAACAATCACAAATATGTATAAGTAACCCACAATACGTATTTACATATATAGTACTGACTACGTACAGAAATCCCATAACGTATTAGCTTACCAATTCTGACGTCCGAACTAACTTCTCGATTTTTCAATTAAGTGTTCACTCACTTGTTTACAAATTCGTCTCACTCAAATCCAACTCATATTTGGCCTAAAACTTGTACCACCCCCTAATAATATTCCCAATTAATCCCAATCTATTCTGGGAGCCCATACGACTATTTATCAAACACTAACGAACGCAAAATAAAAATATGGACAGGTTAGAAAATCATACTGGTCCATTGGCAGATCAAACCAATTCGTTCCAGCGAACTGGTTCGGTTTGCTAGGTTTTCCTTCATCTTCAACCTTGGGATTTCACCTCCCAAACCCATCAATGGAGGTCCCAAGCCTCCTAAAATGATAAATTAAGATCCCAAATACATATATAGACATCCCATATGTATTTTAAACCCAATCTAAACTTAAATCCAACGTCTAATCCCAAGAATTCTTAATCATTGATTCTATTAACTTAAAAAAATTAATCAAACTTTAAAACCCATTGATATAATACCCTATCAATGTTCATCATCTTCATATTCATATTCCCAAATTTAAGTCACAAAATTTGTCTATATTAATTCTCAATCACTTTAATATGTAAAAACATAAATCAAGCCTCTTGATTGACCTCATAATTTTTTCCTAAATTTCCAGATTAATCATTAATTAACTATGAACTTAAATAACTATAGAAATGCAAATATAAATCAAGTAAAAACTTGCCTTGAAATATTAAAATCCAAATCTTGACACATTCTATGTGACTTGATTCTGGAATTAGCTCTTCCTCTCTTCTCTAAGATTTCTTCCTTGCCTTTTTCTCTTCTTTTCTCTTATCTTTAGTTCTCTTCCTTAATCCCCACTAAGCAGAGGTTAAATGAGGCTTCTATCCACCCCAATAATCCTTAAATACCTCATAATTAATCTGTCATTTTGTATTTGGGTTAAGCCCTAAGGGTTAAAAGGTGACCATGCCCCAATACGGGCCATTATATGTATAAAAAGCCTCGGGAACCCAACTATAACCTCATTCGATTCACCAAACTAAAAAATTGCAATCGTCTTATTAACTGGGGACCACACGTGCGTACAATAGCCGTCACCCTTAAACCTTTTAAATTTGTCATTTTAACTCTCTAACGACAATATAATAAGTAGCATCGCTATTCCATAATTACACACAAATAAATAAGTTTAATCATAAATATTAATCCTAAACTCGCTAATTAATATTTATCAAAACGAATTTAATTTCATAATTAAATGCACGCATGGAATAAAATACTCTTAAAAGTATGGGATATTACATTCTCCCCCTAATAAAGGAATTTCATCCCTAAAGTTCGAATGTACCTGCCATGAAGAGCACTAGATACTTTTTTCGCATATCATTCTTGAGCTCCCAAGTCGATTCAGCTGCATTGTGATGCCCCCACAATACACATACTAAAGGTACTACCTTTGACCAAATGGCAACAGGTCTCTCCTCGTAAGCATTATTCAGTTGCAAGCCTATCTCCTCTAATGCTATATGCTGGTAATCAATGTCATCCGTGAGATTTTTCCTCAACAACGATACGCGGAACACATCGTGAATCTGCTGCAAGTGTTTTAGTAAAGCAAGCTTATATTCAACCGAACATAACCTGTCGATGATGAAACAAGGCCCCATATATCTAGTTTCCATCTTCCCCTTCTTCTCGAATTGAATCACTCCTTTTATGGGAGATGCCCGCAATAACACCAGATCACCCACATAAAACTCCAAGAATCTCTGGATCGCATTTGCATAACACTTTTAATGGTCCCGAGCTACTCAAATACGACTCCTGATCAGCTCAATCTTCATCGACGTATCCTGAATCACGTCTAGCTCGAAAATCATGTTGTCCCATACTTCTAACCAACACGGGGGATGACGATAAAGTCTCCCATACAAGTCCTCAAAAGGTTCCATGCTAATAATAAATAGTACGAGTTATTGTATGCAAACTCCACCAACGATAGGTACTACTCCTAACCACCTTTAAAATCTAGAATACACATCCTTAGCATATACTCCAGCATCTGATTGACCCAATCCATATACACATCTATATGCGAGTGATACGATGAGCTCATGTAATTCCGTCCCCATCAGCTCCTGAAAACTATTTCAAAAGTGGGACACAAAGTTCTTGTCCCTATTCGAAATAATGTTGAACTACACTTCGTTAAATCTCACTATCTCTATAATGAAGACTTGAGAATACTGCCCTATTGTATAGTCAACTCGAATGGGTAATAATAAGATACCTTTGTCAAATGGTCCACAATAACTCAGATGGAATCATGACCCCTCTACGACATCAGTAACCATATGATAAATTCCATAGATATACTCTCCTATTTCCACACTAGAATCTTCAATGGTTGAAAAATCCCCACTGGTCTCTAATGATCAACCTTCACCATCTGATAACTAGTGCACATGGAGACAAACTCTGTTATATCCTTCTTCATACTAGCCAACTAATACTTCCTCCACGTATCCTGGTACATCTTGTCCCCTCCTGTATGAACTAAGAATCATTACCCTGATGGCTCTTCTATAACTGTATGCCATAGGCCCTCGTTATTTGGGATAATCAACCTTCCATTGAAGCTTAAGCCACCCTCAAAACTGACTGAGTAGGACTCTTCTCTATCTGATAATAACTTTCATACATTCTCTTGGCAATAAGGATGTCCTACATATGCCTCTATAACCCCCATCACTACTATTTAAACCCTGACTACCTCATCCCCCTGGCGAAGCTCATCCCACTTCACTTTCCAAACTGCAGTTAGATGCCCTGTAGGCTTATGGCTCAACGCATCTGCCACCATGTTGGCCTTTCTCGGATGATATAAATGTGTAATTTATAGTCCTTTGCGAATTTAATCCATTGGTGTTTCCTCATATTCAACTCCTTCTACATGAAAATATACTACAGCAACTTATGATCCGTGAACAAACGAAAATTCTCCCCCAATAATTAATGCCTTCATATCCTCAAGGCAAAATCAACTGCTGCTAACTTTAAGTCGTGCTTGGGATAGTTCTTATCATGGGTCTTAAGCTTGCAAGATAAAAAATCTATAACACGCTCCTCATGCTGTAGAACTCCCCTAAGTCCCTGTAGGGACATATCGATAAAAGTAAAGTATTCCACTCCTACTCTAGTTAATGCAAACACTGGTGCTAAAGTTAACTTTTATTTTAACTCATCAAAAGCTAACTGATAGTGATCATCACAAATAAAAGGTACACCCTTACGAGTCAAATTAGTCAAGGGACCCGTAATCATTGAAAACCCTCTGATAATCCAACGATACTAACCCGCTAACCCCAAAAAACTACGAACCTCCATCGGTGTCATGGGAAGACCCCATTCCCTAATTGCTGACACCTTACTCGGATCCATCAAGATCCCCCTTCGGAGACTATATGACCAAGAAATTCACCTCCCACAACCAGAATCCACACTTCTCAAACTTTGCATATAATTAATGGTCCTGCATAGTCTGAAGAACCATTCGCAAATGCTCTGCATGCTCACCCTCTATTCGAGTATAAATCAAGATGTCATCAATGAAGACAATTACAAACTGATATAAGAAATCCATGAACATTTGGTTTATGATATCCATGAAAATTATCGATGGGTTAGTTAGCCCAAACTGCATAACCCTAAACTTGTAAGACTCATATCTTATCAAAAATTCAATTCTAGGGACATCCTATTACCCGATTCACAATTGAAGGTACCCTGACCTCAAATCAATCTTCAAAAAGTAAGCCAATCCCTTTCGTTAATTGAATAAGTCATCGATACGCAACAATGGATACTTATTCTGAATTATGACTTTGTTCAGCTCCCAGTAGTCTATACAAAACCTCAATGACATGTCTTTCTTTTCATAAATAATACTAGTGCACCCCAAGACTATGTACTCCTACATATAAATCCCTACCCTAAAAGTTACTGAATCCAATCTCTCAATTCTCGCATCTCTAATGGAGCCATATGATATGGCGCACACGCTATCGGCCTAGTCCCCTGTGCTTAGTCTATCACAAACTCAATCACCTGACTCGGGGGTAATCCCGATATCCCCTAAAATGCATCAGCAAAGTCCCTAACCATAGGGATCGAATGTAAATAGATGATAGTACCCTTCTAAGTCTCATCCTTGATGTAATATAAATGGGTGCTTGACCCTCCATCGGGAAGAGGTATCTCCACAATAAACATATCTTGCCTTGAAATAGCAAACATGATAGTATGACTATAACAATCCATCATCATTAACCAATATATTCATAATATAACACCATACTCGTACATCTCCAAAATGAGCAAATCCGATACCAAAGATAACCTCCCAGTGTCCACACCCACTCTCCTGTATATGGAACATATAAGAGCCCCACTACACAGTGGTGAATCTGCAGTCATAATAATATCAAAATTTATTTCCACTAAACCCGTTTCTCGTACGAATCTAGTGTTAATAAAAGAGTGCAATGCTCCCATGCCAAATATACCCTCAACTACTGGCGGCGTTGGTGGCATAACTGGCCCACGGATGTTGTAGATATGTCCCAAATGTAACTGTCTCTCCTTAGGTGATGCTGCGAGAACTGCTAGTGGGGCTGGTAGTTACAGCAACTACTGCCCCTACTTGACATCCTGCTTTTGAACCCTGGCCCTATTCGGGTAAGAAAACTACATGTGGCCCTGCTCCCCACATACGAAACACCTCCCCATAAAGTTTGTTAGCCTCTGGACCTATTGGCTCTGATGAGGCTGCACCGGTCACTAGCCCTTCTATCCCTGATGTCCCCAACCTTGTGGCCTTTAACCTGGTTCCCCTATCCCTTCTGGACCTAAAGAGCACGATGTTGGCCCTAATGGCCATGCTGGTACCCACTGTCACCCAATCTGAATCTCTTAGATGAGCCCCCTACTAGGAACCCCTCTCCTATTGCCTGACCTGCTGTTGTAGCACCCCACTGGTACAATTTCCCCCAACCTTGCCCTGTTGGCTTGACTCTCCTGACCTCTTTGCTCCTCATATATGGAAAATATGATCTTGGCAGTGTAGTAATGCAATGTTAACGACATCAATATAAGTCCTTAACCCCAAGTTACCCAGTAAATGATGATGCATCCTCTATGTGAGCCCATTCATAAACTTCAAGATCCTCTTCTCATCTATGTTCACCTTATCTTGCATAAAGTTCACCAGATAAGTGAACTCCTCCTCTTACTCGATCATTGTTCGGCCCTCTTGTGCGAGATCTAAAAATATCCTCCTCATCTCTAGATGCACTATTGATGGGAAGAACTTGTGATCTAACCGCACCCAAAACTCTTAAAAAGTCATCAAATCCATCTCCTCTAATGTGGTCACCGACTCCCACCACTTTGAAGCTGCCCCAACTAGCTTAAAAGTAGTTACTACGTTCTTTTGAGTGTTATCTAACTTAAACATATGAAGATGCCTATAGATATCTTTCTTATATTGGCTAAATATAACCACTTATGAACTTCCCTGAAACTCTGGTGGATGGACCTTCTAAAAGTCCTCCCTAACTCGCTCCCACATAAATGGAAGCGTATGAGTCTGCACTGGTATTTCCATTGGTGGTTGTGGTTGTGCCTAAGCCAGGTGTTGCACCATGGATGTCACGATAATGTTAATTGTCTGCTCTACGATGGTTACGAAAACTGATACAGTCAGAGTCCCTTAGGCAGTATGTGGCTCTAGCTGAGCCTCCCTCTCTGTGACCCTTCTAACTGCCTTTAGTAGTCTCCGTCTCCTGGTGTTTGGCATCTGAAACGAAACTAAAATTGTATGAGATTACACTAAATAATGTACCACTAGCAAAAGAACTAAAATGCACAATATGAAAATAATAAACCTATGCATAGGGCTCTATATTAAACAAACGCAATGCTGACAACGTAATAAGTCCGCACAGATCTTAAAGGACACTAGAACTAGAATTTGATACCAACTGTGACACCCCTCCTATTCTAACACCAGTTGATAATGCCATTATTAAAATTTAAATGGGCATCCAAGATAACTTCATTCTTAGCATCACTGTCGTAATAAATATTAGATATAACTCGCATAAACATGCACCAACTAGAATGACTATAAAACTGATAAGAGCATAATCATAATTAACGTAAATGGTTCTCACGTATAGTATCAACATAAATACACTACTGAGAAATAATAAGAAAGATTTTACTCAAAAGAAAAGTCTTATCCATCTACGGGCTATACGCCCAAAAGGAAAATACTAGAATAATGAATATTATTTAGATAGAATGAACTAAGGCAGTTACAATCAAATCTCGCAGCATCCACAACTACCACATGCAACTGTATAATGAAGAGACTAACCCTACTGCCCCTCTTTTTAAATACACAGTGTTTTGAAAAATATTTGATACCAGGCCAAATCCAGAAAAACATTAGAAAAATATTTGGAAGTATATAAATGTTTTAAATTAAGAGGTGCAGTGTATTACCTTCGTAATTAACTTTCCAGTCGTACTAACATGAGACATTTCCTCACCTCTAATCTATAGTGAGCACCTAACACATTCATTTTATTATCCTAATCATTCTACCCAGTCTAACTAGGACAATAACTGTTAACATAGCCAACCCCGCTAAGAGTCACCACTAGCTAATATGCACTACCTTCATTAAGTATATTTTATAAGTATTACATAGCTACACACAAGATATAATCAGATATTTACACAACTATCTCATATACACGAACATATATTATTCACTATATACATATAGATCGCATCCCTTAAGAAGGACCTCGTAGATACATCCCTCGTGTGCTCTCAGGCTCCAGATATACCATGTACCACAACTGGACCACCGGGTAGAAATGTCACCATCGAAGCCAAACTTAAACTTAAATAGGGGAGGCGGTCATAAACACGCGTCTGGAGGTTGCAACCATACCACATCGCTCCTAATCGGTGCCCAAACTAATACATATCCTCACATACGGATTGTGGCCATGCAATAGTACTATGACTTGGGGAATCAATCCAACACTCGTTGGTCAACGTCATGGTGCACTGTCCATTATGTTCGAAATAAATAAACAACAATCAGATATATGAATAAGTAACCCATATTATGTATATACGTATATGGTATTGGCAACCTGTATAAATCCCACAACTTATTAGTCTAGCAATCCCTTAAGTGTTTGCTCACTTGTTAACCGATTCGTCTCGCTCGAATCTAGCTAATAGTTGGCCTAAACAATGTATCACAGCCCCTAGCTAATATTCCCAAGTAATCCCAATCTATTTTGAGAACCCATATGCCCATTTATCCAACACAAACGGGTCAAAGCAATGCAAAAATAAAAATCGGGACAGGCCAAAAAATCGAATTGGTTCCCTGTAAGACCAAACCAGTTCGCTCCAGCGAACCGATTTGCTCCCACAACGAACCAGATCAATTTGTTGGACTTCCCATCATCTTTAACCTCTAGATTTCACCTTCCAAACAGTAATACCCTTAATTTTATTTTAATTTAAGTTGAATTATTTATGTGTCAAAATGACATTTTTATTTTTTCAATCGACACATAAAATAATAATTTTTAATTATCGGGAAGATATTTTCTACACAAGTCAATTATTATATTTAAAGTATTTTTTTGTTAAATTTACATTAAATATGCTATGATCGAAATTTTGTTTTTTTATGTAAATTAAAAATAAAACTTACGTGGTATAAATTAAAAATTTCTAAAAATAAATTTTAGGGACAAAAGTTGAAAAACAAATATCCAAGATATCGAAACTTTTTGTCCTATATGAATTGAAAGAAAAAAAAAATACAAAAAACCCTTAGCAGCCTACTACTTAGGAAAAAAACTAACAACATAAGCTGACTTATCCCCCTTCCCCTATTACGTACAACACCTACTAAGTTGGTGAAGACAAAAGAGCCACAACTCCATTTTATTCTTCTAAAGCTCTAAACAGGTATGTTATTTTTCTCTACTCTTCTTTCTTCTTCTTCATATATATATATATATATATATAAGTGGGTGGGTGTAGGTGCGTGATGTTGGGCAACCATGGAAGCTAAGCTTCCCTGGTAGTGTGTGCGCGTGTGTTTATGTGGGTGTGTTTGTGTGTGTGTGTGTGTGTGTTTGTCTTGAGATTTACACACACTCACACGTACACACACATCTCTCTCTCTCTCTCTCTCTCTCTCTCTCTCTCTCTATATATATATATATATATATATATATATATATATATATATATATATATATATATGAGTTATTTTAAAAAGGGAATCGTATCTGAGTTTTATATACATACGAGTTCGTTACTCGAATGCCAATGACAGTGTAATTATGAAAAGCAACGTGTAGATTGAAACATTTATTTTTAGATTATTCGTAGTAACACTTGCATTAAAAATTACAGTTAAATATGATAAAGAGCAACGAATTAGACAAGCTCGACTACGCAATACACTAGTAGGTTTTCTACATTTTCAATAGTAAACTTTAGCGTTTGATATTTTCTATTGATATCACTATGTGATAGCCAGTTTAATTCCAAGTATTCGTAAAAATCACCATACTAATATTTATTATATTCTCACTAATTATGCTGATTGGTTTAATTGTATCTATATGGATCAATTTGATCCATTCTCACCTAAATAATTGATGTTATGTTCCCTATTGAATCAGTTTTTCCCTACACCTTTGTGCAAATATTTATATTATCAGCATCAGTACTAACTAGGGAATAGACATGCATGTTATCCCACGAAACTTTTTACTTGGCCTAATGGTCCCAAATTTTTGAGAGCTTAGATTATTGTTATATACATATGATTGCCACTTAGCTAGTGTCCCTACCCGATTACTTTTCCTCAAAGGTTTTGGGTTGACTTTATTTGGTTCTACTGATGGCTTACTTATTTCAATACCACCTTAGTGTTTTGGTAAATAATGGATTATCAGTTCAAAGATTCTTGACTTTCTTATAAGATCCTTAATTTTGTTACTGGTAACCATTGTTCCATTATATTGAATACAACATTGAACTTTCTTTATGTGGCCCATAATGAGCTGGTAAATATGAGATTATCAGTTTAGACTCCTTGATTTCCTTTATATGACTCTTAATGAGCTGGTAATAATGAAATTATCGATTCAAAATCCTTGATTTTATTTACATTATATTATGAAAAAACATTGGTTTATGCTTCGTTTGATATACACTAAATATCATATACATTTCCAACTCTCTTTGTATTTATACTTGTTATAGAATTGGTAGAACCTATTCAACAATTTTTTTGATTCATTTCCTCTTAGTTATTTTGCACAGGTACCAATAGGTAATGATAAATACTCCAGGAAATTATAGTGCATCAGTTTGAGATATGCAGAGAAATCATAGAAGAATAAGCTTTTGAACTACAATGTAAGATAATTGAGCTATTTTATAAATTCTTAGTTAGCTTAGTTTGCCTGACTCAGTTATGATTTAGCATTATTCTAAAATAACATTCGCCAACGAGAAATCAGGGTGTGGCATGTTAATATCAAGCCAAGCTTAAGTTAGCCTATGCGGGACATAAGTTCAGATTGAGATTAGGAAAGTTACTTAAGTTATAAGGATAGTGAGGATGCGATGCTTTTGAATGCATCATGAATATTGATCTTTAAATTTCATGATGAATATATGGTATAGCAGGATAGTTTCTAAGGAAATATTTTAAGGATAGATGTCACGCCTCGACTTAAGTAAGTTAAGATTATCATTTTATATTGAGATAAATCCCCATTAAACAATATGGTACTTGAAATTTTTTGAAGCAAGCTTTTTTTTTTCAAAAGCATGTTTAGATGAAAACATAGTTACCTTTATGCACAACTTAAAAGTACCCAACTAATTTACTTACATAAGTTCCTTTATGTAACATGTACCCAAAAAGATGGTTGATATTCAACCCACATTATTTATCCTCCACTCTCCCGTTTATTGTCCTAACTTGGCAGTGAACTCCAAACAATAGGCATACCTGAAACATAACATTATAGGAGTGTAAGCAACAAAAGCTTAGTGAATGACCATATACCACATATATAACCAATTTAAATAACCATTTTTATTTTCTAATGTTATAACCCAACAGGATTTGTGTAACTCTCGCAAGCCTGGACCCGCCAGTCCAATTAACTCCCAGTTAATGGGGATCACCAAATCCCATAATTAGGCCCGAGTACAACAACCTTTTAAGTTGGATTAACATGGCCACTGCATCCTGTAGGACACACCACAGTCCTTAGCATTAGATAGAGGTCCCACCTCAGTCCATAACATTAGATAACATTATTTAACATTTTTAATCATACGCATATGTTTCATAACACCACATCACTCCATAAGCATCACCACACATGTATTTAACTACACAATTACATCTATAAATATAAACATCTATATTAATTAGTACATGTCACTCACCTTGAATTTGGTACTAAGATTAATACCAAAACTATTTCCTTGGTATGGTAGTGTTAGCCTTTTCCAACATCATTAGTATTTGAATACACGAAATCACATTAAACCCAATAACACATGACATAAGTTGGTCAATGTGACATAACTGAAAATTAATTGAATATGATACTTCAAATTTATATAACACATTATTCATTAGGGTTCTAACACAATTTACAGAATTAAATTATAAATTCTCTAGACAAAGTTACGCCCAATTTATTACAACCTTTTCCAAATCATTTCTGGAGAAAATAACAACCAAAATTCAACTTTAACACAACCCACAAACCAAACCAGCAGTTATTTTATTCACTCCTTCAATTATAGCATACTCATATATGTTCTCTAACATTTTCAATTGGAATTTCTTGATTTTAACAAGCATTCAATGATTTATGTCACTTTTAACACATCTAGGTCTGAGTAGACCATCAAAGCATAACTTAATATTTTTCAAGGATATATAACCTCCACCTCAGTTATAAATCACGGGAACATATATTAAACATATTGAATAATATAAAATTAAATTTACATAATTTTTAGAGATCATTTTCTAAGTCAAGCAAAACGTCAAACACTTGTTGTGTGCCTTACACTTTTGGGGTAAATTTTATACCTGAACTTCAAACTATCACCCAAAATTCATATCTTGGTATTTTTACATCATTTTAGGATATATTATACATATATGAGTTTATGACACTTTTAACACAACTAGGTCGGAACAAAACATTAAAGCGTAACTTAACCTTTTTAAGCATATATCACCTCTACCTCGGGTATCAATCATGGAAACATATACTAAACATGTTTTAGTATATTCACACATCGTATATATGAATTTACTACATCAAAAAGCTTCACGATAAGGAAATTTAAAAAATGGGACTTTGAAATTAACATTTACGATCCTAGCACAAGTCCTCACGTATCATCTTAAGCCATTCTTAGTTTAACTCAATTTGGTAAAATGGGTATCATTTGAATATTAATTAAAATCATAAACAAAAATATACCAAGTGTAGAACTCATCCATGTGACCAAATTTAATAAAGAGATAATTACCTTACGAGAATTCCTCGATTTATGGTCATTTTTCGAAGGATTTCTTCCTTAACTTCTTCTTTTTCTCTGTCGTTAGAAAAATTATTTTTCATGGTTGAATTGTATGAATAATGAGGTCATTTTAAGGGGTTTAAGTCGGTCGAATAATCCTACCATTCCAACCAATCACAATATAACATGTGGCACCATATAAGACAAAATATCATTTAATGCTAAATGACCACTTTACCCTAGGTTCGTAAAAAGACAATATCTTCTCACTCAAATGTCCGTTTGATGCCCCATTGTTGTGTTATAAACTTAACTCATATATATACAACTTTGATATTTTGTGTTTCCCCAAATCATAAAACTAGTATGCCTAATTCAGGCCCGAACATAAGAGTAGCAATTTATCGAAAATCTCAAAACATTCACATTTGGCGACCTAACATCACCAATTTCGGACCAACACCTTAGTTTAATTTTATAATCATAATGATGTATGAAAAAAAATATTTTCATGATGTATTTAATCAGATAACTAATCATATGATCTAAATAAGTTATCCCCGATCATAAGCTCGATTAACATCTAATGCAACCAAGATATATATCACATGAGTATGCATCCCCCCAAATATGATAATTAACATTTTTAACACCCCTCATCAACTTAAAACTTAAAACTTATACTTAATCATATAATTAACATTCCTAATCACGTTTTAGTTCCTTACAATTCTACCATTCTTATAAAAATTTCGTCCTCGAAATTTAATGCAGAAGAACTTACCAAGAAGATGAGGATATTACACCTTCATGTTATTCTCTCTTTCCCAGGTGGCATACTCCACATTTTGACTTTTCCACATTACCTTAACTAATGGAATCATTTTTATTACATAACACCTACTTTTTCAATTTACATTTAGCGATTGGTTCCTGCACATAGGTCAAGTCATCTTTAAGCTCTATGGGTTGTGAAATAAACACAGGTGAAGGATCGGGCACATACTTATGTAACATTGATACATGAAAAACATCGTGTATCCTAAACAATTCTTATAGCAAAGCCAATTTATAAGCTAGAATTCCAACTCGTTCCACTATTTCATAAGGGCCAACGTACCTAGGACTTAATTTTTCATTATTCTTAATCTCCTAACCATTCTCTAAGTATAAATAGGTAGGAATACTTGATCACCTTCCTCAAATTTCAATTCCTTTCTTCTGTTCTCTGCATAACCTTTTTTTTGTTTACTTTGCACTGCCTTCAAGTGATAGCAAAATTTCTAGCCCAACTAGTTTTCCGTTCCCCTACTTTGGTCCAACACACTAGGGTCCTGTACTTCCTCCCATACAAGGCTCCATAAGGAGCCATTTCAATACTCAACTAATAACTATTATTAGTAACTCTATTAGTGACAAGTGTTCATCCCAACTTCCCTTGAACTCTAATACATAAATTCGTAACATGTCTTCGAGTGGCTAGATCATTCTCTCTGACTTCCCATCAGAGTGAGGATGAAAAGTTGTACTAAATTTCAATTTAGTCCCCAAAATATGTTGTAAACTAGGCTAAAAGTGTGAAGTAAATTTAGGGTTTCGATCAGAGATAATAGAAACAGGTGCACCATGCAATCTAATTATCTCATTCACATATATGTTGGCATATCTATCCATGGAATAAGTAGCTTTAACGGGAAGAAAATGTGTCGACTTATTCAATCTAATAATGACAACCCAAATAAAATCAAACCTTCATGATAATTTTGGTAAACCTATAACAAAATCTGTAGTAACATGCTGCTATTCCCACTCAGGAATATATGAGGATTGTACTAAACCACTAGGCTTCTGATGCTCCGCCTTCACTTGTTGGAAAAATTAGACATCTAGCAACAAAATTTACAATGTCATTTTTCATTTCCGACCACCAATAACATTGTTTCAAATTTCTATAAATTTATGTGTTTCCAGGATGGATAACATATAACTAACAATGGGCTTCTTCTAAAAATTTTATCCTCAAATCAAGAACATTAGGTACACACAAACGGTTATAATACATAACAATGTCATCATTATGAAAAGAAAATTCATTTTCTATACTCTTTTTCATATTGCCTTTAATTTTCTCAAATTATGTATCCCCTGCTTGCAATTGTCGTATCCAATCTATCAACATAAGTCTAACATTTAAATGCGCTAGTATTACACAAGACTCATTAAAAGTTAATTCCACCCCCATTAAAGTTAACTCTCTCAGTAAGTCAACTCGAACACATTAAATACAAGATACTCAGCCTAAAGATTATTTACTCAAAGCATCAGTAACAACATTAGCCTTACCAGGATGGTGAGGTATCGTGTAGTCATAATCCTTTATAAGTTCCATCCATATTCTCAGGATCAACACAAATGTTATTAGAAGAAATAAGATGCCCCAAAATATTATTTTGGTCTGGCCAAAATTCACATTTAAAAAATTCAGCATATAATTGCTTCTCTCGCAAGGTCTATAAAATAATACGCAAGTGACATTCTGTTCCCTCATAAATTTAAATTGAGGTTCACCCGGTAACCGACACACTACCTCCCTTCTAAAGTAATATAAACATACATGATATGAGTACAACCAAACAATACCCAATATCACATCAAAGTCATGCATACTAAAAGGTAGTAAGTCAAACAACAACTCCTTTTCACTTATTCGCACCATACACTCCCTACACACCCTAAGAATAAAAAAAAATCTCCCACACTAGAGTAATAATAGCTAAACCAGAATCTAATGATGATAGTGGTTAATTAAGATGAAATAGATAATGTAAGACACAAATAATGTGTAGAACCATGATCTATCAATACATAATTATCTTGAGAGGGGCAGAGGCCCGTAGCAGCAGGGTGCTCGACAGGAGCCCTAGAGATCGATGTTGCCCGCCGCCCTCCCATCTCCGCCACAGATGCCAGCACTGCCACCTATTCCAGCAGTCCCAGTTCAGTAGGGACAACTTCAGTACGTTCGTGTTTACCATCTTTAGTAGGCCGTAGTCCCGTAGGATCCACCTGCGATTGAGGGTATGTTTTCTATTTAGGGGACTATGGGGCGTATTTTATTCGACATGGGAGCCACACACTATTTTATTCCCACGAGATTTGCACGCGCTATGGGATTATTAGATACCTCGGAGAGCATTGTGACTTGTGTAGATTCGCCATTGAGTAGAGGTTCTGTGATTTCCTTTATATGTAGAGGCGTATGTGTAGAGATTGGGATATTTACTTTAACTACTAACATGCTCGTATTAGATATGTCTGAGTATGATGCGATTATCGATATGGATTGGTTGGTTATGTATCGATCCATGATCGATTATTTTATTAGGAGTATTAATTTTTTCATACCCAGCCAGGAGATGTTCCTAGTGGCGATACCTCGTCCTGAGGGAGGATCATCCACTCACATGTACTACATAGAGGAAGAGACCTCTAAGGAGGTTGTGATACCACTTGATTCGATTCCAGTTATTAGGGAGTTCGCTGATGTGTTCCACAATATTTCGGGATTATCTCCTAGTAGGGAGATAGACTTTGTGATATATTTGGAGCCAGGCACTCGGTCGATAGCCTACACACCTTACCGTATGGCTCCAGCAAAGATGAGGGAGCTACGGGATCAGATAGAGCAGATATTGGGTCAAGGGTTTATCCATGGTAGTACTTCACCGTGGGGTTCTCCTGTGCTATTTTTTAATATGAGGTATGGATCTTTGAGGTTGTTTGTCGATTACCGGGAGTTGAATAAAGTCTCGATACAGAATAAATATCTGTTTCCCCGAATCGATGACTTATTCTACCGTTGAGAGGAGATTCTTTCTTATCAAAGATTGACTTGAGATCGGGATACCATCAGTTATGTATTAGGGAACATGATGTCTCAAAGATGGCCTTCTTGACGAGATATGGTTCCTAGGAGTTCAAGGTTATGCCTTTTGGCCTGACCAATGCCCCAGCCGTGTTTATGGACTTAATGAATAGGGTGTTCAGAGAGTTCCTAGACCAGTTCGTTATTATTTTCATTGATGACATTCTGGTTTACTCCCAGACCGAGGAGGAGCTTCCTGAGCACTTGAGGCAGGTTTTGCAGACACTTCGACAACACGAGTTGTATGCAAAATATGAAAAGTGCGGATTTTGGTTGAAAGAGGTACAGTTTTGGGGGCACTTCATTTCTGACAGGGGTATATCTATTGATCGGGGGAAGGTGTCAGCGGTGAGGGAGTGGGGACATCCCACGACACCGATAGAGATACTTAGTTTCTTAGGCCTATTTAGGATACTATCGGAGGTTTATTCGAGAATTCTTAAAAATAGTAGGTCCATTGACACATCTAACTCGTAAAGGGGTACCATTTATCTGGAGTGATGTCGGTCAGTTGGCTTTTGATGAATTGAAAGACAAGATGACCTCAGCACCAGTGTTAGCATTACCTATGTTGGGAGTGGAGTATCTAGTCTACACTGATGCATCCTTACTAGGACTTGGGGGTGTAATGCAGCTGGAGAGTTAGGCTATAACTTATGCTTTCTGTAAGCTTAAGCCTCACGAGAGGAATTACTCCACCCATGACTTGGATTTTTTGGCAATCGTATTTGCACTTCGGATTCAGAGACACCATATCCTGGTGGAGAAATTTCTCTTATTCACAGACCACAGGTCCCTATAGTACCTCTTCACGCAGAAGGAGATGCATATGCGTCAACGTTGGTGGATCGAGTTTGTGAAGGATTATCATTTTAATATCTAATACCACCCAAGGAAGGCTAACTTGGTATCATACGTGTTGAGACATAGGCCAGTAGATGAGGAGGTCGAGGTGTGGAAAGCAAAGTGGAAGGAGTTGGGACACCACCATGGAGTGGCCCGATCATTCATGTCTGTGATGACAGTTACACCCCAGATCGTTATGAAGGTTATACAGGCTCAGGTAGAGAACTCGTTCTATCAAGAGCAGATAGTGCGATTACTAGTATAGGGGGCTAAGTCTTATACCGTTAGTTCAGACGGGGGCTTACGCTTCAATGGGAGATTATTTGTTCCTTAGTGGGAAGACTTATGACACGAGGTGATGACAGAGTCGCATGGTTTGCAATTCACCGTACATCCTTATTGGGATAAGATGTACCAGGATATGAGGCGATAATACTAGTGGAGCGAGATGAAGAGGTATATTGCTATGTTCGTGTCAAAATGTGCCACTTGTCCTCTAGTAAAGGTGGACTACCATAGATCGACAGGACTTCTACAACCATTAGATGTTCCTATGTGGGAATGGGAGAGAATTTCCATGGACTTCATCATGGGATTACCTACACCATATAAGGGTCACGATTCCATATGCGTGATTTTGGATTTGTTGACTAAGTTTGATCACTTTCTGCCCACCTGAACAGACTACACTACAAGACAGTACGCCTAGATCTTCATAGCTGAGATAGTGAGACTCCATGGGGTGCCTCTCAATATCGTGTCTGATAGGGACAAGATATTTGTGTCATGATTTTGGGAGAGTTTCCAGGAAGTTATGGGTACTGAGTTGCGGTTGAGTAGAGCCTATCACCCGCAGACACATGGGTAGATCGAGCGAACGAATAAGATGTTAGAAGACACGTTGCATATGTGTGTGACAACCCGCTCACCAAAATAAGGGGTGGCCAGCCCAATACTCCAATATAATAGGAATCATAGATGGAATCATTCTCAGCATCACAATAATATAGAGTATCCAGGATAACCACCCAAAATTTCAGAAAACGGGTTGCCAAAAATTTTGTTTTGAAGTTTAAGAACGAATTTAAACAACCCAATACTAAAAAGATAGGGGGAGACCCCAAGAATGTATATATACTACAATAACAATGAATAACCAATAAGAGGACCAAATGTGTTATCGGTCCATAGATACATACAACAGTATTAAACAAATTCCATAAATTTATATAATACATTACATTAGATAATTACAAAAGCTTGGGCCTCACGCCCGAATAAAAGACTTGATCTTAACTACGGTGCAAAAATGAAAGTGGCTATACAATATAACCCGTAATACCCGCAAAGCATCACGGCTCGTCAAATCACCGGAATAGGAAAGGCAGAACAAGCATCCTTTGCGACGGAGTACCTGGGCGAATAAGATGCATGCACAACAAGAAATATGAACGGGTCAGGGCCCGATTCTATATGATTACCAGATGAATAAAGTGTATGACAGTTATGAATGATAAATTATAGTGAACAGAAATAAGAATCTACCTAAACAATTTAATTAACCATGAATCTAAATTTAATTATGCAGGAAAATGAGAATAATTAACATTTATCTTAAAAGCATACATCAAAAACTTGTTCCCTTTTATAGTCCATTCCTTAATAAGAAAATGTAGTCACAATTTTAAGCTCTTTATGGATTTTATCTCAATTACATGCCTTTCCCGGCATTCCATTCCTTACAGGAATATTATCATCAACAAATGCTCTTTGTGGCATATCTCATACATCACGTCCCACTTGATTATGAATAGTTATATTTATATACATATAACGTTTCTAAGACCGCCCCTCCGAGTTTCCCCACTAGGCGCGCCCTTAAATGACCATCATCTTCTGGGGTCTATCTATATAAGACAACCTGGGCACCTATAACGCAAGACGTCGGGAAGTGGCCATATGCCTGCGGGAGAGTCAAGACCACACCCAGAATCTCCACACCAGCGCAAAAAACATAACATAATCTCTCATATGGCCTATGGACTATATCCACCCTGCATTCATTAGCTAGGGGGCATCACCAAGCGCGTGAACTTCCCTTATGATTTCATTTAGAGAGGTGTGTATAAGTAAATTTACATTTACCATATTCATGATTAAGTAAATTATCATTTACCATCATTATTACCATTTCCAAATCATTTATATTTCCATTTACATGGTTCATTTTATCCGAAATCATAATCATTTACATTATTGTAAATACCTCATATTATCCATGGAGCCATACTTAATACATCTTACCGTTGTAACCTCGATGAATAAATAAACTTTCAATTTATTCTCCAAAGATTCGTTTGTGGTGTTATTGTAAACCGTCAAGACTAACATAGCTCCGTTGAGCTTCTAAAGTCTCCCAATTACAACACTACAACCCCTAGTTTCATAATAATCAACTAGAAGAAAAGAATGCCCTAACATCAAGTGGCATATCCCCGAAAAAGTCCCCACGTAACTCATTTCTAATCTAGAAAGGTTACCCCTCTCATCTAGGACTCTGAAACTCTAATTTTACTTCATTCAAGAAGGTTCCTAGTCCCTATTGAAGAGAATAAATCTAGGAAACAAAATAAGGTTTAAGGATGAAAAACAGGGGACCGGTCGACCGATCCTGAGACCGCGGTCGACCGCGTCTCCAGATTTTGCCTACAAAGAAAAGCAGAAAACTCAGATTGGAGGGGCCGGTCGACCGGTCAAAGAAACGCGGTCGATCGCGCATGATATTTATGTATTTGTGGGAAAGCAGTAAGCCCTCCCGCGAAGGCCCGGTTGACCGGTCCTGAGACCGCGGTCGACCGGTCATAGAGGACCTAGGGTTCTTTTATCTTCCAAAACTAAACCCAAAAGATGATTTAAGTTTTCCCAAATCTCAAATCTCTTCCATTTTGAACTCAACTAACAACCTTTATCTACCCAAAGATTATCCTACATGATTTATAACTATTTAAATTCAAAATTTTATCATCAAAACTAAGATTAGGGTTTAAATCCCATAAATTCCATTTTTGATCCATAAATGCAAATACACAACTATCACACAAATTATTCATCTTAAATCACATATTAGCAAGTAGAAAACTTGCCTTAGGGTTGAAAATTCAGATTTCTTTGGTGTAGAAGCCATCTCCAATCATCAATCTCCGAATCTCTCTCTCATTCTCCTCTTTTCTCTTCCTCTTTCTTTTTCTCTTTTCCTCTCTATGTATAAGACATATAATAGGGAAAATTAGGGGATTTAGAAGACTAAATCGTGGCTTAAGTTAAAACTCCCAACTTAAATGGTTAACACCACATTAAACTGACTCCCGAATACGCGTTTAAGTTAAAACCTGACAAAAGTGCCTGGAACCCAAATATACAATATGGCACTTATTTTGACTGTCTCGCACCTTCCAAGACTAACCATGCCCTCCAAACTGGCATCCAAAATTTTTATAAATTATTTCGAGTTCCAATATCATTTAAACCATAATGCCATTTAATATACATGACACTATAAATCATACCACATGAAGATATTTACCTACATATTCGGTAAATATACAACATTCCAGTAAATATTAACTTCTATCTCATTCGATTAATATTTACTCCAATCCCAACATTTTATAGAATTACCTTATGCGGTAAAATTAATATAAAATAAGCCCCCCCCCCCCCCCCCCCCAAAAAAAAAAAAAACAAAAAATCGAGGGTTGTTACATACTCCCCCCCTTAGGAGGGAATTTTCCCCCCAAAATTCGGGCATACCCAAATCTCATAAAGGGTATACTACTCTAACTAGGATTTTACCATCCTAAACAAACCCCTCGTTATCGCAACGTCCCCAAAGGACTCGGACTAAGGCCGATTCTATCGATCTCAATCTACCTCCTTTGTGCTCTAGCATAGCACAAAGCGTTCCCTGTTTAAATATCGATCCTATCTCCCTATGACGGCATAAAATACCCCCATAACTTAACACAAATAGCCTAACCTCCAGAATCATGTTACATCCCACCTCGGGGCACCTACACCAACTCTAAGTGGCTTAACCCCGACGCTACTCAACTATTCCTCGCATAGGCGTAGCCCTTATAGCGTATGGCTAAAAAGCCTAATCCTCAAAGAATTGTTCCGAAACTATTCCAAGTCCAAGGAACATATTTCCCGTTGGTCTCATCCAACGAGTATGCGAATTTCTCAACCGGCTACACTAGGCCACTCCCGACGCCACACCTTAGAAAATGATTCAAATTCTTGTATGGGAAATTTCCATCCACACAAGTCATTGTTCCCGTTCATCCATATATCCCAAGGCGCACATCCAAGATATGCCTTTCGGCATTGGGTTAACTTCCCCCATTCATCCATCCACTTTAGGGTGGTAAAATATACGCCATTTCCATACGGTCCACATTTCTTCAAGGAAACTTTTACCAAAACCTTCGACATGAAATCCTATGTAACAACCCGCCTAATAAGATACCGGGCGATCACTCCAATATTAAATTAAAACAGGAGTCACAAATGGATCATCCTTAACATCACTGTCGAAAATCCATTTAATTACTAATATCCTATTAGGTGGCCGTTAAAAACTTTTATCTAACTACTCTTTTTAGCGCACAAATTAAAACATCCACAATTAAATGCGTAACGAACTGAAATGGAAAAGAAAGAAACTAAAATAACCGAACACTCGGTCCAAATAATACAACCATATCGAATGCTGTACTGAAAGAATAAATAAATGCAATTGAGCCTTTGGCTCGAGTGTTTATACAATATCTCCTATCTAGAGTACAAGGAAAGAAACGTCTACCGATAACCTGCAAGCATCCACAGCTGCTGCAGCAGGCGTCTGACTCGAAAGAGTTTCCATCCAGGCGTCCCTATGTCTGGACACATATATATATATAGTATAGCAAGAAAGGAGAAGTAGATAAATGGGTCAGAGCCCCGAATGTTGAAAATATTTTGCAAGTGCATAAATGCCTTATTATTTTGGAAAAGGTTTTATCTCATATTTAAGTTTGGTATCGCACTCCCATGAGATACCCCTCACCTCTCCGCTAATAGTGCACTCCTAATGCATCTATCTAGAACATTCTAGTCAAGCTACCCTGCTAAACTAGTCTATCACCCAACCACTATCTAACCTAGATAATCAAACAAATGTACTAAGGGCCAAACTTCACTTTAATCTCGACGCTATGCCATGTTCGTGCGTGGGGTGTCTCGCGAAGAGAAATCCAAACAAGGAACCCCCCCGATACACTACTATGCAGCAAGGTCGATCTTTGATATCCGCCAGTCCCTCAGTACAGAAAGATATATAATATATATATCATAACATTTAATAATATAAGAGCACTAAGGATTAAACTTCTCCCCAGTCTCAACACAGTGCCATATTCGTGCGTGGGGTGTCTCGCAAAGCGAAATCCAAACAAGGAACCCCCCCGATACACTACTATGCGGCACGGTCGATCGTCGGGATTCATTAGACCCTCGGCACCCAATTTATATATATACATACATCTACAATATACTTCCGGATAATATAAATATCTCCCGGACTGAGGATTACTTGATACATAAAGTATTTATAAATACTTATCCTTTTTATTTCAAAAACTTCCATTTCCCTTCTCATATCCAGGAAATGTATTTAAAAGCCAATCCATTATCATGAATTGCTTTAACAAATCATATACCTTTTAAAAGCCAGTTTTATTATCATAAAATGCTTTTCCTTATCAAAATATCCCATTTCCCTTTTTATACTCAGGAAATGTATTCAAAGACATTTTCATTATCATAAAAATGCTTTGATCAAAACATATGCTTCCACATCCCTTCTCCCATCCGGGAAGTGTTACCGAAGCCAATTTATATATAACCCATTTCCCTTCCTATATCCAGGAAATGTAATTATAGCAAATCCATTATTATGAACTGCTTTAATAAACGCGTTCTAAGACCGCACGTCCGGATTTCTCCACTGTGCGCGCCCCTAAATGGCTATCATCTTCCAGGGCCTCCAAGACAACCTGGGATCCTATATCGAAACACGTCGGGAAGCGGCCATGAGCCTGCGTGGTAGCCAAGACCACACCCGGAATCTCCCTACCCCCGCAGAAAATATACAACCATAAGCGCTCCCATGGCCTAGGACTATATCCACCCTGCATCATTAGCCAGGGGGCTTCACCATACGAACGCAACTTCCCTTGTGATAGCGATTTAGAGAGGTGTGTAATCCATATTTTATTAATTATGAAAAACATTTATTTTTCCATTTTGAAAATATTCATCTATGTATTTTCAAAATCATTCCCATCATCATATATATCCCTAAAACACACAGTATATACATATCCTATATATTCTTCCTAGAATATATATATAAACGGCCTTAGTGGCCTATAGCATCTAACGATGATAATAATCCCAAAGATTCCCTCCGAGAATCATAATCATGCATTGATAGTTGCATGATTCTAAATCCAAAGTATTTCTTACTTTAATAATCACTATATACCTCGATCCTATTCTAAGGATTTATTGGATATCTCCAATGATACTATTCTTCTCTAAGTGAAGTATATATTATATATATATATACCCCCAAACTATTCCAAATTGGTAATTCAACTCCCCATACTCTTAAAGGGAGAAAACTGGAAATTCTGACCTAAGTGAATTGATTCGCCCCTATAGCGAATCGATTCGGGTGGGCGAATCGATTCGGTTCCCAATCCGAATCGATTCGGAAAGTATTCTGCAAACAGGTCTGCAAATGGCGAATCGATTCGGTCTGTACCCGAATCGATTCGGCCCATTGCAGAAACCCAATTCCTCTTAGGCGAATCGATTCGGCCTGTACCCGAATCGATTCGGCCTGTTCGAGGGTCACAGTTTGGGCGATTTCTCAAACTCCAAAATACCCAAAAATCAATCCAAATTCATTTCCGTGGTTTCTAAACTACCCCAAAAATTATCCCGAACATCTACGACATTAATTCTAGCCGTAATTTTTCCAATTCCCGATTTGATTTCCGAGTTGGTACTTTCAACCCGGAGCTGTCATCTTGTAAAAATCATATCAAATCGTAGAAAATTCTGAAAAATACGCGGTCGGCGCCCACGCGACCGTATCGAAAAGATCTACAACTTTCGTGTTTTGGCCGAAAGCTAAATCACTTCTTTTCCTGGCCAAAAATGCCCCCAAAGGTGACGGGTTACTATTCATCGTCACCTCCGAGGAGATTTCCGCCATTAAAGCTTCTCCCAAGCTTTTGTCGCCTCACTCAACGTCCTACAACCTCAACCAAATACAACTACACATATATTAAGGGTTCTAAACATCCTAGAACCCTAAACCACCAATTAATTTGGATTAAAACCTAAGTTCCACAAATTGAAATATTATTTGGGGTTTAATTGTTTTAACTCCCAAAAACCCGTTTTATCCACGATAACCGCCCCCAAAACCATTAGGGTTTGTTTATACCAAACTACGGTATGAGATATTTATGCAAAAAGATAAATAAAGCAAGTAAACACTTGCCTCGTGGATAAAATCCGACGACCTCGAGTCGAATCCGGCGGAGTTTGGCCCGAACCTCCATCTCTCCCCTCTTTTCTCCTTCCTCTCTCTCTTTTCTTTCTTTCTTTCTTCTTTTCTTTCCCTCTCTCCCTCTTTATATAAGAGAAAAGGGTTTTAAACCCTTAAAACCCAAAAACGACTTGTTTACCCAATTACGAGTTACTTTTACCTCTAAAATTACCCGAAACTCATTTTCGTCCATCGGACACTCTTTTCCAACTATCTCGGACATTCTGAGAATTATGGCGCAGTCGAAATTCCCATCCGAGGTACTTGACCGCAAATCACTATTCCAACCCAAAATAAATAAATGCGGGTTTTCTACTCAAAATCTTACCTCTTTTGTCGCAATACTCCACGGCGACATATAATTAAATTATTTCGACCTATATAGTCCCAAAATAATTTATAACATCCTTCGAAAATGATTAAATCCTCGAAAATCCCAAAAATCACTATTTCGAGAAATTCTCCAAATTGCCAATTTATTCAATTAGGGAATTTAATTGTCTCGAAAAAGAACGGGTTGTTACATCCTAGTCTCAGTGCACTACTATTTTAATAGGAACCTCCTACGGTACTACCACTCCTCCATAAAGAGCGGGGCGTACTCTTCTGCATGCAGTTCGCCCATAATGGCTGGAAAGCAATGATTTGGTCGAACGATCAACAATTTTCTCAGATAGGATCATGACCAGTTCGATGCCAAAAATTCACTGCAGACGTCTATGAATATACCCTTCTTCGTTCCACCACTGCTCTTTTTCACACGAGTAGGTGAAATGGTCAATTACAGACATGAATTCTCTGGCTCCAGAGTCTTCCTAGTTATGATCGTTCTATATGGCCCTCCATGCCATCACTAATTGTCCAACGGGTTTTCTACTCGATGCACATCTACTACTCCATTCACATTAAGTTTGCAAAAGGGAAGTTTCCCATCGATAGTCCTTTCTGAACATCATGCACCAACTCAATTCTTCTCACCACACCTTGCAAGAATTTGTTTCTCGCGAGAAAGACCAATTTCTTTCCCAGGAAGTAGTGCCTTGTTTCTTTAAGGCGATCTCTACCGCAAAGAATTTCAATCCAAGCATGGAGTAATACATTCCACCAAGTTTTAAGCTTGTCAGACGCACAAAACAACGGTTCCACGCTTTAATATCATTACTCCCCATTCCTGGCAGAGACTTAACCATTAAATTCACTCTCGAGCTTAACCACATGGACTCAAGAGTAGAAGTCAATTCATCCTTTTAACTCCTCAAAAGTCAAGTTACCGACGTAACGCTCTATCTAAGAAAAGCCTCATCTCCTTTGGCCTACCCTTCCAAATCACTTGAAATTTTTGTACCTCTTATTTCTAGGAACCTAATCCTTCTGAAAGTTAACCCACAACCTATTTGGGTTCAACCTCCTACAGCCTTCCTAACAAACGTCACATGCCCTAAACACCTTACGTCCTAATAATCCTAAGGTCGATATTTATATATATCCTATCTAAGTCGTAGACATATAATACTATGTATGTCCCTGGTGCCCCAGATCTATCTCAACTCCCAACATTCGTTCGGTTTCATGCGTGGGACGTCTCACCGAAGCGAAATCCAAATAAGGAACCCTCCCATGACACTACTACCTCCCATCGTTGGTCATCAAGATACGACGGTCTAAGACACATGATCGGGACCGGTATAATACTAATTTACAACCGTACTAATAAGATTTTACTTTTATGCTTTACCATACTAAAATTTTAAAATTCCAACAAATTAGACATTTACTTTCTGTAAAGTCTTACAAATATTTATCCCATTATATACACAACTTGGCCTTCTCATCAAGGCATAACCCGATGTCTCAATTCAAATCCATATCTCATCCTCCCTCGCATCGATCAGAGGAGAGAACTATATACAGTGCTTCTATCTCGCACTTTAATAGACCTTAATCACTCTACTACGTGATTCTCGGCTAAACTTTCCCGCCAGCAAAATAAAATAAAACAAAATATAAGCAATTAAGAGAAAGGAAAAGTAGCATCTCTCCACTCCCAACGTCGTTGAGGTTCACGCGTGGAGCGTCCCGCAAAAATGAAATCCAAACAAGGAACCCCTCTTATGCATTACTACTCAACCATGTTGGTCGTGGAGATAAGGCATAACAATCAAATATTATGCAAACGAGCAACCAAACACTCAAGAAAAATAACACAATAAGTAATAAAAACCTCCTACTTACCTCGAACCACCCGTACAAAGTCTCAACCTGTATCCAGGAGAGATATTATAGGATAACTAGTTCCACCCTGAAACTAGAAGTAAGATAGCCTCGCAATTTTAATCGCTTACTATAACCCCGAAGAACCATAATACCTTTACTAGCATAATACGTGCCATCCAAATAGCGCATAACACATATAATAATAAAATATCATCGCTCGCCTTATAACGAGTTAAAAAAATATATAAAACTCCCCTACTACAGAAGTCATATAATTACCTTATTACTAGTAGCATCAATACTACCACAAGCTCAATATACTCACCCGATTCTAGAGTAAATACAATACTACCCTAACGAAACATAGGAACTACACCACCCACTACAAAGGTGGAATTCCTGCCAACGTTCTTGTTAAATACCCCGGTCAATCCTAATGGTTCTCAGACATCGTACTCGAGTCTTATTCGAACCAATGTTAATTCCATTAACGCCCCAACCAGGCATCTTATCCACGCCCTTGATCTCCGGTCAACAAGATCAAAATGCGTTGTTCTACATTCCACATCATAGCCACTGTTCCGACCCTAGCTGCTAAGTGATTCCTAGGCAATCCCGTTCACCATCTCAACGAAAAGGAATACGCTACCGGCCTCCCCTTCCTTAGTTCAATGAAATCTCTCCAGGTGGATGTCCACCAATGGGGTTTCATGAACACTGCTCTCCCAGAAGTGCTAACGACACTTATCCTGGAGCCCATCATTACATTGAAGGACTCTTCCTTATACCTACCTTATCTTGGTGTACAGCCTCACTAACCGTACAACTCTTTACTCACTATCGGCCTCCATCCGAACCTCGAGTGATCATTTGAGAATCTATCTTCTCCTCTGCCCAGTTACCCCAAAGAAACTCGCTGTTGAAAATGTCCATCGGGTTTCCCCATGGGCAAACTTCCTACACCCACAAATATGGTGACTATGTTCTCACCATTTCAACACTTCTCCTACGGGCGAAGGATTTTCCTCCATCCCTTCCATCTGGGCAACTACTACAGCCTCCTCTAAGCCAACTCCTGGACCTTATGCATCCACCAAATGTGGATGCATATCCCCCATCTTACTTCACATGTAGCCCTTATCATAGCTCTTCTCAACTTCGATATAACGTCGCTTGGAATCCCAAGCTTAGTACCACCCTCTACTTCTAGCGGTACTGGGGAAAACTACATCCACTGCAATCAGTAGTCGCAGTAGCAAAATAAGGAAGTGCTACAAAAAGGGAAGCGACCTTCAAAGAGATCCTCATCCATGACTACAACTAATAGTTTCTAGTAATCCCATCTCTTGACGCCTTCACAACAGCCTTCCTTGGCACCCATCATCAATCGACCTAGAAGTCTCACATGAATTCGCGAAAAATTCTATGGGTTCTACCTCATGGCAGAAGAATGAAATCTCTCAAGAGAAATCAACGATCTTATTCCTAAGGCTCTAGTCAAATCAAAAGCAACACTGAAGACACAACACATACACACAGATTCCTAAGGACTCTAGAACCTGATGCTCTGATACCATCTGTGATAACCCACTCACCAAAATAAGGGGTGGCCATCCCAATACTCCAATATAACAGGAATCATAGATGAAATCATTCTCAGAATCACAATAATATAGAGTATCTAGGATAACTACCCAAAATTTCAGAAAACGGGTTGCCAAAAATTTTATTTTGAAGTTAAAGAAAGAATTTAAACAACCCAATACTAAAAAGATAGGGGGAGACCCCAAGAATGTATATATACTACAATAACAACGAATAACCCATAAGAGGACCAAATGTGTTATCGGTCCACAGATACATACAACAGTATTAAACAGATTCCATAAATTTATATAATACATTACATTAAACAATTACAAAGGCTTGGGCCTCACGCCCGAATAAAAGACTTTATCTTAAATAGGGTGCAAAAATGAAAGCAACTATACAATGTAACCTATAATACCCGCAAAGAATCATGGATCGTCAACATCATCGGAATAGGAAAGGCAGAACAGGCATCCTTTGCGACGGAGTACCTGGGCGAATAAGATGCATGCACAACAAGAAATATGAACAGGCCAGGGCCCGGTTCTATATGATTACCAGATGAATAAAGAGTATGACTGTTATGAATGATAAATTATAGTGGATAGAAATAAGAATCTACCTAAAAAATTTAATTAA
The DNA here is from genome assembly GCA_949130495.1 of Sambucus nigra. Classification (NCBI taxonomy): domain Eukaryota; kingdom Viridiplantae; phylum Streptophyta; class Magnoliopsida; order Dipsacales; family Adoxaceae; genus Sambucus; species Sambucus nigra. The sequence goes on from OX422220.1 coordinate 86,944,966, forward strand.
TCATGAATCTAAATTTAATTATGCAGGAAAATGAGAATAATTAACATTTATCTTAAAAGCTTACATCAAAACCTTGTTCCCTTTTATAGTCCATTCCTTAATAAGAAAATGTAGTCACAATTTTAAGCTCTTTACGGATTTTATCTCAATTACATGCCTTTCCCGACATTCCATTACTTACAGGAATATTATCATCAACAAATGCTCTTTGTGGCATATCTCATACATCAAGTCCCACTTGATTATAAATAGTTACATTTAAATACATATAACGTTTCTAAGACCGCCACTCCAAGTTTCACCACTGGGCGCGCCCCTAAATGACCATCATCTTCCAGGGTCTATCTATACAAGACAACCTGGGCACCTATAACGCAAGACGTCGGGAAGTGGCCATATGCCTGCGGGAGAGTCAAGATCACACCCGAAATCTCCTCACTAGCGCTAGAAAACATAACATAATCGCTCATATGGCCTATGGACTATATCCACCCTGCATTCATTAGCTAGGGGTCATCACCAAGCGCGCGAACTTCCCTTATGATGTCATTTAGAGAGGTGTGTATAAGTAAATTATCACTTACCATCATTATTACGATTTCCAAATCATTTATATTTCCATTTACATGGTTCATTTTATCCGAAATCATAATCATTTACATTATTGTAAATACCTCATATTATCCCCGGAGCCATACTTAATACATCTTACCGTTGTAACCTCGATGAATAAATAAACTTTCAATTTATTTTCCAAAGATTCGTTTGTGGTGTTATTGTAAACCATCAAGACTAACATAGCTCCGTTGAGCTTCTAAAGTCTCCCAATTACAACACTACAACCCCTAGTTTCATAATAACCAACTAGAAGAAAAGAATGCCCTAACATCAATTGTCATATCCCCGGAAAGTCCCCGCATAACGCATTTCTAATCTAGAAAGGTTACCCCTCTCATCTAGGACTCTAAAAATCTAATTTTACTTCATTCAAGAAGGTTCATAGTCCCTATTGAAGAGAATAAATCTAGGAAACAAAATAAGGTTTAAGGATGAAAAATAGGGGACCGGTCGACCGGTCATGAGACCGCGGTCGACCGCGTCTCCAGATTTTGCCTACAAAGAAAAGAAGAAAACTCAGAATTGAGGGGCCGGTCGACCGGTCAAAGAAACGTGGTCGACCGCGCATGATATTTATGTCTTTGTGGGAAAGCAGTAAGGCCTCCCGCGAAGACCCGGTCGACCGGTCCTGAGACCGCGGTCGACCGATCATAGCGGACCTAAGGTTCTTTTATCTTCCAAAACTAAACCCAAAGGATGATTTAAGTTTTCCCAAATCTCAAATCTCTTCCATTTTGAACTCAACTAACAACCTTTATCTACCCAAAGATTATCCTACATGATTTATAACTATTTAAATTCAAAATTTTATCATCAAAACTAAGATTAGGGTTTAAATCCCATAAATTCCATTTTTGATCCATAAATGCAAATACACAACTATCACACAAATTATTCATCTTAAATCACATATTAGCAAGTAGAAAACTTGCCTTAGGGTTGAAAATTCAGATTTCTTTGGTGTAGAAGCCATCTCCAATCATCAATCTCCGAATCTCTCTCTCATTCACCTCTTTTCTCTTCCTCTTTCTTTTTCTCTTTTCCTCTCTATGTATAAGACATATAATAGGGAAAATTAGGGGATTTAGAAGACTAAATCGTGGCTTAAGTTAAAACTCCCAACTTAAATGGTTAACACCACATTAAAATGACTCCCGAATACGCGTTTAAGTTAAAACCTGACAAAAGTGCCTGGAACCCAAAAATACAATATGGCACTTATTTTGACTGTCTCGCACCTTCCAAGACTAACCACGCCCTCCAAACTGGCATCCAAAAATTTTATAAATTATTTCGAGTTCCAATATCATTTAAACCATAATGCCATTTAATATACATGACACTATAAATCATACCACATGAAGATATTTGCCAACATATTCAGTAAATATACAACATTCCAGTAAATATTAACTTCTATCTCATTCGATTAATATTTACTCCAATCCCAACATTTTATAGAATTACCTTATGAGGTAAAATTAATATAAAATAAGCCCCCCCCCCCCCCCCCCCCAAAAAAAAAATAAAAAAAATCGAGGGTTGTTACAATGTGCATCCTCGACTTTGGCGGAGGATGAGAGAAGTATCTTTCGCTGGTGGAATTTTCCTATGATAACTCCTACCAGTTCACTATTGGTATGGATACATTCGAGGCTTTGTACTGTAGACCTTGTGGTTCCCCAGCATGTTGGATAGAGGTGAGGGATAATAAGCTACTTGGATCGGAGGTGATACAGGATACTTCAGCGAGAATAGAGATGATACGGAGCCATATTCTAGTTGCCCAGGACCGACATAAGGGTTTTGACTATGCCAAGAGTTTCTTTCGAGAGTTCAATATGGGGGACCAAGTGCTTCTCTGAGTGTCACCTATGAAGGGGATTATGTATTTTGGGAAGAAGGGGAAGTTGGCACCTAGACATATACTAGTTAAAAAATCATGATCCATGCATAGAAAATTACAAAATTATGTTGAGTTATATGAAGATCTTGATGGAAATAGAGCAAATAGAGTTTTTATGAAAATTTGGTGATTTAATCCAAGAAACTGATGATCCATGATGATTTAATGATTTTAATACGTTAAAGATTATGCAAATATGTTAATATGATGATTAGAATACTAGTTTGGGATTTTGGGACATTGTACTAGAGGATTTTGGGTTTAAAGTTTGAAGAACCCGTAACTATTAAAAGGAAATCTGGGCAGATAACTGCTTGATCGATCGATCGACCCATTTCATCGATCGATTGACCCCTCTGGAAAAAGTGAAATATTTCTTTAAAATAATTGAATAACTTCCAACCTTTAAAACTCTTTAGTGATGATTGTTTGAACATATGGATACTTAGGGAAGACCAGTATGATGATGTTTGAAGCCCGAAAAATTATTAGATTTAATTGAGGTTAAGTGGTAAACTTACGAATATCTGACTAGTGGGATACGATTAGGATTTGTGAGAACCTGAATATATGTTGCTCCAATTATAATTTGAGGTTAAAGACTAAAGAGGGGAAACTTTAAATATTGAGATAACCTTAGAGACTAGCGGGGGACTTAGTAACCTTTTTGGGATAGGGTATGTACTCGAAATTATACGTCGAGAATTATCGCGCTAAACCTATTGTGTAGAATTAATGGGGTGAGATTACTATATGTGTGAGACTTACGATATAAGGGCTGGAATATACCTATACTAAAATGATGATTACCTAAGTGTGTGAATACTTAATATATGGATGATTATGTGTATTACATACCTACCATACTTGCTATCACGGGAGGTTGATTTTTGAGAAAGGACTGTCTTATCTTTGTGTGCCTTCAGGGGGATTTAGACTGGTACCTTAAGGACATAGGACTGTGAATGACTTATTTGTGAATTGATAAGTTAGCCGACCATGAGAGCGTAGGTATGTGCACGACCCATGGGTATGTGAACTATGTTCGCCTCCACTATGTGTGATTTGTATTGAAATGGTTCCTGAGCAATTCAGAACACGTGATCCTTATGTACGTGATGTACCAAGATTCGATAGCAGAGTATGCGTGTACCGCAACTTAGCCTAGGGGTGTCATATATGTATATATGTAATGAGAATGACTTATATATGTACTTGTGAATGATTCACTACTACTTAATAGATGCGAATAACTATGGGATTTAATCAAGTTAAGAATAATGTAGACTCAATAAGTGAGCTAAGAAATCTGAGTATTAAATGTGTGAGTTATATATATATTTTTATTTAAATAATATGGGTGGCATCTAAAGTAATAACCGTCTGGATGGGGGTAGAATAGTCTAGTCAGTTAGTGGTATAACAAGGTGGAATTTAAAAGATGTGTTAGGCGTGCACAATAGTTAAGGGGTGAGGATCTCAAGTGAGGTCATGTGACTATCATGGTTAATATATGTGTTGCTTAATATTGTAATTTAAATATGTGATGCTTTTAAAACATTTTCACCTCGGGCCCTGAACCGTTTGCTTTAAAATCTATTGTTTTGTAAAAACCTTTTAGGTGCCTACCCATAGGGACACCAAGCTTAGGAGTTCCATTCCATTAACGTGTTGTAGCTGCTGTCGAAGTTACAGGATCTCGTTACTAGACACCTCTACATCTACCCTTGCTTCTTTTGGGAGTCATTTATTCCAGTTAGGGTATGTTGCCCATTCTATTCAGTGACATCAATTTTAGACTTTCTTATTATTTCAGTCTTGTGATTTTATTTATTCAGACTATTGTACTTGGTTATTTACATTACTGCTATTATTGGAGTGTTTACTCCAGACATCAGTTATTTCACTCAGTTGATTACCTTATGAGATTGTTCATGTGATGGTTAGATGATTATTTAAATTATTTTGTTAATGATTAAATTAAACATTAAAATATGGCACTTCACGATTTTAAATATTAGGTGGTTAGTAATTAATTAAATATTTTCGACAGTGATGCTACGAACTGAACCAACTTGACATTAATTTAAATAAAGGAGTAGCTACCCTGTATTTAATTAGTCGGGGTGTCACAATCTAGTGGAAGGTTAATCCTAGTCAGTAAGGACGAAATTCCAACCAACCTATCAATGAAGCTCAACCAACACCAGGAAGGCTGACCAACAATGACAATAAAATGCCAACAGTTGTATACATAAATGATTGTATGGATGTAATTTTCTACGTTATAACTACATTCCATCCTTTGATATTCTAACAATTGTACACCCCCTGGGGCTATAAATACATTGTAAACCCTACATCCAGGGGGGATGAGATAAGAGGCAATTGAACAAGACGAAAGCAATACACAAGATTGGACGTAGGCTCTTCCTTTATGCCGAACCACATTCAAAATATTTTTTCTCTTTTACTTATATTTATCTATGATCAATTAATTAGCCTAGTCTAGTTTTTTGCATCAACGGTAGTGTTGAAGATCACTTTAGGCAAGTAACTCACTCTTAATGATGTGTTACATTTGTTAGACATTTGTAGTAATCTTAATTGTCGATATGTTCTAAGAAAGTAAGGGTTTATATTTTACTTTGATAAGATTGTGTTTACTATGGATGCCATGCATATGGAAAATGGTTATTTGCTTCATGGTATGTTCAAAATGAACACCATTAGTGTTGTATTAAAAAAAAATCATATTTTTCTTATGTTCTTGAGTATATGAAAGTGTGGGGAGTCTTGCCAAAGTAATTATTCTCAACCATAAAAGGGTTAAGGTGATTGATGAAAGAATTGATTGTGTTTTCAATGATTATGCTAATAATTGTAGTGCATATTGAATTCTATTAAACAAATTTGACATTCCTAACATTCATGTTAGTAAAATTATATAATCTATGAATGCATCATTTTTAGGATATTTTCCATATGAAAATGTATAAGAAATAAGTTCTCATAAAAGAATGCATGATATTATGGATAGTGATCCTCAAAGGCCAATATACCACACATCTACTAAAACGCACAATCTTAGAAGAACTAAGACAAAGTAAAAAGGTCAAGCAGTAAATTCCTTTGGCCTGAATTTCCTAACATACATTACAGAAATTGAACCTCAAAGTTTAAAGAAGCATTATCTACTCTAGAAGCTTTCTATTGGAAAGAAGTGATTGATATTGAAATTGAATCCATTATTTTTTAATTTTTTTAATCCCTAAACCTCCACACGAACGAGCCCTTTGGACTCCCTCGTGTTTGCTAAACAGGGGGTGTAAGTTATAGATCCACCCTAACACACACCCCAATTTAAATCTGGCACCCGAGGGGGAATCGAACCCAGACACCTTAATGCATACCCGCAAGACTCTGAGCCCACCCTTACCCTCAGGGCAGGTATCCGTGGGGAGGGATTGAACTCATGACCTATGGTCTAGAGAGAAACCCTTCTTACCACTGGACCAAGCCAGGGTGGATATTTTTTAAAATTGAATCCACTATTAAAATCATACATGGGAATTGGTGGATTTTCCACTTAGAACCAAACCATTAGTATGTAAATCTACATTCAAAAGGAAGGTGAAGTATAATGGATCAATTTGATATATACAAAGTAATACTTTTTGCGAAAGGCTATAAGTTAAAAGAGGGAATTGATTATTTCGACATTTATTCACCAGTTACAAGAATTACATCCATATATATGTTAAATACGATATATAAGGACTTTAACTTGCATGTATGGTGGTGTATTTTAGTATTGTGTGGATAGATAGATAGATAGATAGATAGATAGATAGATAGATAGATAGATAGATAGATAGATAGATAGATATAGATAGATAGATAGATAGATAGATAGATAGATAGATAGATAGATAGATAGATAGATAGATAGATAGAGAGAGAGAGAGAGAGAGAGAGAGATTTAGCACCCACAGGAGATCCACGACCACGACCTAGTCGTTGGATGATCTCAAGGGTTTCTTTTATATTATCTTTAGCATGAATTTTTGCCTTTGTTCTCACATTCCCTCTCAAAACTAAACATGCATCCCTCATATTCTATCCACCTCTAACCTTATAAATGAATAGTTCATTTTTGTTCAAATTAAGAAATTATTTAATTAAACACAGTTTTTCAATTAAATCCAAAAACATGCACCAAAGTGTGTGCATGTGTCAAACCATAAATAAATAAAGCATGTGACACAAAATATCAGGAAAAATCCCTGCAGGGCAAAATCATATTATTTTCACTATAATTTGTAAAGAACAGTGACATGGATTATAATGAAAATAAGTGTGACATATTAAATACCCGCAGGTGTCGGTTCCAATGTCGTCGGATGGAATCTCCCGCAAGAATCCCAGATGGGCAGCAGTGAAGAAGAGAATGGATTCTCCACAAAATACTCCAAATGAGTAAAATAAATCCTTGAAGGTAAAAAAATTTGCACAATCATAGATGGGAAGCATTTTCTTTTATAAAGAAGGCATAAAGCCTTAAAAGGAGATAAAGGTGAAGTCTCATAATTGTGTCGTTTCAGTGCCAGTTTTTGCAGAAAGCGTGTTGAAATAAGTTTCTTAAAAAACATGTAGAAAGTGACAGAAAATGATACAAAAATTGAGGCAGATGCATCGTTCGAACGAGATAGGCATCTCGCTCGAACGAATGACACATGTCGTTTGAACGACATCGCACGAGATGCTATCTCGCTCGAATGACAGGTCATCTCGTTTGAACGAGCACGCTGTCCAAAAAAGTCCGCTTCTACATAGAAAAATTCTGCAAATGCTAAACAATAATTCAAACTTCAAAAAATATTTTCTAAAAAATTCCCAAATATTTATGCAAATAATTAACAACTCCAATAAATCATTTAACCAATAATGTGTCGTGGAGTAGTGGGAAACGATTGAGCAGCATGTCGCATATAGCATAATGCACGTGTGAATATGACGGATGCATGGATTCGGATAAAGGCCGTTGTGGATGATCGTGATGACGTGTCGAATGTAGCGGTATCAGACATACAAATTGTGATCTAGAGAAAACAGAAAATTCCTAGATTCTACCCTGTACATTTATAAAATTATGTCCTTACAAATCTCCCCCTATGTCTATGCCGGTACATACATAAAAAATCCAAATTATGCAATCTCCCTAAAACAAATGACATATAAGATAATATCCCCCATTAAACCCTCAAACTGCGAATACTGAATGACATGTCTTCAATCAAACTTCAACATTTTCAAATCTTCAACACTTTAAAAACTTCCAAATCTTTTCTCATCAGGGTGTGCAATCCAATAGATATCAACTTTGTACCTACACACATGAGATAAAAAAAATACCCGTGACACATAATAGATTGAAATAATTTCTCCCCCATAGTTCATTCTCCCATTTTTATGATGTCCCCAAATAGACAGATATGAGAAGCATAAATATGGAAAATGTCACAAAAAAAATCTTTCAAAATTCGAATTTTTTAATTGATTTTTTTTACTCAAAATATACAACAAAGAATAAGGAGAATGTCACAAAAAAAATCTTCTATTTTTGAATTTTTTAAAAAAAATTCACACAAAAATAAGATACTAAAAATCACATCATGGATATAAACTCAAATAACCAAGTCATGGAAATGGAATGTATGGGTGTGAACACATTCGATAGGTAAATAAACTCAATCAATCATATGTGCACGATGCATACGTGTACTCCTAACGAATGAACATCAAAAGTATCCTTAGATGTAAAATTTTTTTGTTGAATTTAGATGACATCGTCTTATGCAAATCAGCAAATCAAAGTCAAAGTGATTTCCACACCAATAACGTCCAAAACTATTTGGCGCTTTTTTAAGATTTTCAAGGACGTGATAACCCGTTATAAAATCTCCAACCAAACTCCCTTATAAATATTTTTTTTAGAGGTGTTAAACTAAATTCTCAAACTTTGGAGAATTGGTGCAAAAACCTAATTGGCCCATAATTGGCATGAATTTCTTTTTATTGCCTTTAAAATTTTCGGGCTCTTTTAAACCTCTTTGGACCCCGGATAATAAAATTCCTCAATTTTTTAGGTCTGATATAACGGTGGATTAATCGCAAAGGATAGATAATTACCTTTCGTAGCCCTTCATCATTTTCAAAACAAAGCACACAAACTCATAAACGGCTCTTACATGCACACCTTTCTTATCAACTTTTATCACACTTGGTTTGTTTTAAAGACATGATTGAAGTGAAAACACCCAACCAAAATGTGATAAGACAAGCAAAATAATCAAATAAATCCGTGTATGTGTGCAATAAAGGAAATCATGAGTCAAACATGTAGGAAGTAACACATAATTACATCTTAACGACTCCAAACATTATAAAGCACAGAGATGATATGATATATTATCACAAAACACTATCAAATAGTCATATGAAAAATATGGAATGATGTTGTGACTTGGTCATCCTAAGTGTTTATCCATAAACGGTGTAAACAAAATACAAAAAACTTTTTGGATTTTTAAAAAAAATTATAAAAATAAAATCTTTTTGTATTTTTTCAAAAAATTTTAAGAGCAAAAATTTATACAAAAAGTACATGTCATAACGCTAGAAAACACAAATATCATGAACAAAAACTAACGAATGACAAGCACGCGAACACAATCATTTATATGATATGGAAAAAGAAGAATCATGTGCAAGCAAACGGGAATCAACATGTCTAAAATCTAGCGTATCCAAAAGTGATTTCCTAATCCAAACGGATGTGATATGACGCGTCGGGATTTTGGGAACCAACGAAACACTATAGAGGTGACCTTTCCTACCACAATATGAACATGTGTAAATGGGAGGAATGTTACCTAAATAGTGATCTTTTCTAACATCCATGGGATTGGTTGGCGCTCTAAAACAAATAATGGTTTTGGCTTTAGCACTAGAAGAATGAGAACAAAATGAGCCATTACCATCACAATCAAACCTACTTGAATCGTTTAAATCATTTTTCATTTTCAAAATATTTGATTCAAGCAATGAATTAGACTCTTCCAAATACAAGGACTTCATTTTTAAATTTTCAATTAAACTTAACAGTTTATCGCGCTCCCCCTCAATTAAGACAAACTTATCCTTAAGAGTCTCTTCATGTGCCGAAAAATCATCGATTAATTTTTTATCCTTGATGGCACAAACGGGAACCCTAGAGTTTTTTAATTCCTCCACTTCCTTTTCTAAAAATAGGACTTTATCAACACTCTCCTTCTTAGACAATTTTAAAGCAACAAAGTCATGGTCTAAGGAAACAAATTTTTCACGATAAAAATCTCTTTGATTTTGAACCATTTGCAAAAGATCCATTGCAGATTTAAAACGGAAATTTTCTTTTTCCAAAACTTTAATTCTTTTGAAAAGATTCAAATTCAAAAGTTTTAAATTTTTAGCACTGTCGTGAACATTTTAAAAAAAAGGCTCCTCGTTAGATGGGCGTTCCATTGAAAAATTGTGAATAAACTGATTTTTCAAATAAAATCAATATCACACAAATTTTGCGGAAAATAGGAATACACGATAAATTAGCGCTACCTGCTCTGATACCAATTTGAAAACGTGAGAAGTCAAATTGTATCAAAAAAATAAATCCTTGAAAAATCAGGATCATATGATAAATTAGCGTAACCCGCTCTGATACCAATTTGAAGAGTGCGCTTTTGTTCAAATTAAGAAATTATTTAATTAAACACAGTTTTTCAATTAAATCTTAAAACATGCACCAAAGTGTGTGCGTGTGTTAAACCATAAATAAATAAAGCATGGGACACAAAATATCAGGAAGAATTTCCGCAGGGTAAAACCATATTATTTTCACCATAATTTGTAAAGAACGGTTACACGGATTATAACGAAAATAAGTGTGACATACGAAATACCCGCAGGTGTCGGTTCCGATGTCGTCGGTTGGATCTCCCGTAAGAATTCCAGATGGGTAGCAATGAACAAGAGACTGGCTTCTCCACAAAATACTCCAAATGAGTAAAATAAATCCTTGAAGGTTTAAAAATCTGTACAATCATAGATGGGAAGAATTTTCTTTTATAAAGAAGGCATAAAGCCTTAAAAGGAGAAAAAGGCGAAGTCTCATAATTGCGCCGTTTCAGTGCCGGTTTTTGCAGAAAGCGTGTTGAAAAAAGTTTCCTAAAAAACGTGTAGAGAGTGACAGAAAATGATACAAAAATTGAGGCGACTGCGTCGTTCATACGAGATAGGCATCTCGCTCGAACGAATGACACGTATCTTTCAAACAACATCGCGCGAGATGCTATCTTGATCAAACGACATGTCATCTTGTTTGAACGAGCACGCTGTCCAAAAATGTCCACTTCTATATATAGAAAAATTTATGCAAATGATAAACAATAATTCAGACTACAAAAAATATTTTCTAAAAAATTCTCAAATATTTGTGCAAATAATAAATAACTCCAATAAATCATTTAACCAATAATTTGTCGTGGAGTAGTGGGAAACGGTTGAGCAGCACGTCGTATGTAGCATGATGCACGTGTAAAGATGATGGATGCATGGGTTTGGATAAAGGCCGTCATGGATAATCGTGATGACGTGCCGAATGTAGCGATATCAGATATACAAACTGTGATCTATGGAAAATAGAAAATTCCTGAATTCTACCCCGAACATTTATAAAATTATGTCCTTACAATAAACCCTAAATATCCTTTAATATAACCTTTCAAGCTTGGATTTGGAGCGCTTGCAAGTGGATTTTGAAGAAGAGCAAGAGAATAGCTTGTAGATGTTGAAGAGGATAGCCGAAAACTCAAGTCGGATTTCAAAAGTAATTAAAAGGAAAGAATACTCTAATTTTCCCCTCAAGTGCCTTATGAGTTAGACATTACGTGAACCATATATTATAGTTAATTAAAATTGATTATAAATTTAATTAGGTAAAGATAAACTTGATTATTTTAAATTATTATCAAATGTCATATAAAATTGGTGCAACTCTTACATCATGGTGAGATTTCCTAGATTGGATTATGTTGTTAAAATGACATATCAATGTGATAATAATGATACACAAAACTCTTATAAGAATTAAAAGCTGATAGCATAACAAAAGATATATTAAGTATGAAATGCTAATAAAGGTTATTAGAAAAGCAAACCAACTCCAGTGTTTGTAGATGGAGGGGACCAAATTTGTATTCTTTTTGTTTAAATTTAAATTCAATCCAATTTTCCTTTATTACTAACTTTTCACTTACACGACGAGCTTTGGGTGTTGTTGGGACATAGGGAACATTTGAATTTAATTTGCCTCTATTTACTTGATCCCTTTTTATGAAAACTTCTTTTATTCTTTTTGACACAAAATTTTAATTGAAAACAATTTAGGTGAAAAAAAGTTAAATCAAAGGGTCTTGTCGTTAATCACAATTTCTTACTACTTCTACCACTATTAAAAGGCATGGTTGGTTTGAGTAAAAATAAAAGATCACACAAATGACCAAAGTTATGAAAATGATCACATTAAAAAAATTAGTTCTAGCCATTTGGGTTTTGTGTTTATGATTAGCTTTTTTAAAATATTGAACTCTATCCAAGTTGTTACAAATACATCTGATGTGCCCATTTTTATGGAATAAGAACAAATAAAGTCATAGTTAGGTATCTTATAAGTAGATGATTTTCTTATTAAACTTTATATGCAACAAATTCTCTTTTGTTCTCAAAACGATTCACATTTTTCCCTTTGAATTGAAATTTTAACGGAGCTTTTTTCTATTTTGTTTTGTCATTTTGAAAATAACATTTTCCACTATTTCACCTTTATGAGTTGACATATCAATTTTTTTAAAACCTAGCCCTATTTTATAATTATCACTTTGGGTTGGTATCTAAATCATATTTCCATGCTTTTTTTTTATCTTGACTTTATATTAACTTTCACACTTTTGGCCAAGATCAAATATTTTTTAAGACTTTAAATATAATTTCTAAAACGATTTTGAACTCTTCACACAAATCAAAATCCAATTTTAATTTTTTTATAAGATGAGGTAACGCAAATGAATTTTCATCATCTCTTTCTAAAACAACGATCTTATGTTTTGATTCATCAATGAAGTTTAAAACATCAAATGAAGAGAAATCAAAAAATTTAATCACTTCAAAGAAAATAGGTCCTTGAGAATCAATTGCACCAAAAAAATATTTTCATCTTTTAAATGTGCAAGTTCATTAAAAAACTCATATTTTTCCTTTATAAGATTTTTGACATTATTTGAAAGAGCTTCATTTTCATCTTTTAGAAAATATTTGAATCCAATTAACTTTTGAAAAATCTTTGTTCAACATATTAATATTCTTATACATCTGGGCACATTTCAGTTAAAGTTAATCAACAAGAGATGTATTAAGTTGTAAATAGTTGTTCTCCTTTTTAAAAATATTATTATTTCCCTCAAGAGTATCCCGTTCTCCTTTTAAAAAATATTATTATTTCTAACATTATTATAGTATTTCAATTAAGATGTAATCAAATCAATTTCATTAAATAGTTTCAATGATTGTTTATAAACTCTATCATATTTAGGTTTAAGAACTTCAAAATATATTTCATCATATTCTTTTTAACTCGATTAATATTCATTTTTAGGGAAATAACACCAAACAAAATTGGATGGCGAAACAAGTCGTGTAAAATCATATTTGTTTTCATGAAAGGGAAAGTCTATAACGAAATCATTTTTATTATTGGGAGAATGATGACCAACAAAATAGGAGGGAGTAATAACTCCAATAAAATCATAATTTTTCTCCATAGGCTAATCCTATTTATACACACACAAGTAGATTTACTCTAAATGTTTAAAACTATTAAAATGAAGAGAGCCTATAGTACCAGTTGAGAGTGGGCGTGTGTAGTGTGCGAGACTAAAGAAAAGATGGAGAAAAATAATGGCTAAGATAAACTACTCAAATTAAAATTATTATGAAGACTGAGGTAATATTTTCCTTTAATAAACATACTATATCTACGTGATTAAGTTTAGCAAAATGATTTCAACCCAACGTGAGAGTGCACATTAGCTAATGGATCAACTTATTTAATTAAATACCCCAACATACAAAACCAAATTTTAATCTTTAATTAATTATGGTGTGCATGAGTGTTATGTTCAATTTGTAATTTGCAATTATCAAGCCAAACATGCAAAAGCAAATATGATGAGGAAAAATCCCTTTGCAGGGAAAAACCTTTATTCAACACTATTGTAAGATTTGGAAGAAACACTACTTATAAAGCTTATCTAGACTAAGTGGGACGAGCCGAGTCTTCAAAATTTCCATCAGAATACGACCCGACTCTAGAGTCGTCCATAGGAAGAGATCTATCCTTGGTATCTACTGATTCATCCTTTTCCCTTCTTCAGTAGTGAAACCTCGTTTCATAAAATCACCCGTAGAGAAAAGTATTTATAAGAGTGTATCACAAGAAACCTTCTTGATATAGGTAAAAGTGATCTTGAATATTTCTCGGGGGTGAGGATTTTGATATGAGGTATTTTGATCATAAAAGAGAACTCAAAAGATTTTTTTCTTTATGAAAAAGAGTTCTTAGAGTATCTAATCCCATTTAGCCTTTTTACAAGAAGGTAAGAGAAAAAGGATAAACACAAAAGCTAATGGAACGATATAATCTTTAAAAAAACAAAAACTACTCAGGTCGTTTGAATGAAGGGTCGGGTCATTCGAACGATATTGCATCTCGTTCTAATGACGCTTTAAATGAAAGCTTCAAATTAGAAGTCAACGTGAACAAAAACGATTTCATTTGAAATATTGGCGTACTCATTCGAATGACCCCTTTTAATGAGACCTCAGTATGATATAATAAGAAATCTCGTTTGAACGAGGGTGAACTTCGTTCAATTGAAGTTTTGAAAAATAGAAAATTTTTCTTATAAAAATTTTGAGTTCTCAAAGGAAAAAATTGGCTCATAAAATATCAGTAAACCCCAGAAAATAATTAAACCCATTTACCACACCAAATGCATACTTCTTCCAAGTTTTTAAGATGATCAAATCTTCAAATCATTGACGGTCTTCAACATATTCTTCAAGTACCGAGCAGCAGTGACAGTGACGTATTTAGGTATCGTGTTTGTGTAAAAGGATACTCCAAACCAAAATAAATAAAAAGTGAGCGGTCATAAATCTCTCCCTTACACAATGTTATCTTATTAGATCAAATACGTAAGCATAATCATCTAGTGATTTCTTGTCAATGAAAGTCAATTCCCAACTCATATATTATGTCACACCTTTATATACATATGTAAAAAATTTACACATAATAGATTATTGGTTGTATCCTCTTATATTAACAATGAGTGAACATTCTTAATAAACCAAACATCGTTCTTTACGTTTCTCACTTCATTCCCATAGTCCATCCTGATCATCGTGTAACATTTAAAAAAATAAATATTCTATTATAAGATTAACTTTTTATAGTTCATGTCTCTAACTTCCATTCAATACTAAATTCATGTGTTCGATTTGAACTACTATCCATAGCATATCTAAAGTTTTAAAGTATGTTAAATATCATTCTTACGATCCTTAATCAACACATAGCCTCATTGCTTTCCATATATTAAGAATGAACAATCATTCACTAAATGTTTACTTTTAACCAATATCCCATATTCACTTTCATGTATATTGTGTTGTTATGCATTATGAACTCAATATAACTTCTCACTATATTCCTATTTCAGTATCGTTTGATGGTTCTTTAACTAAACATACAATGACCTTAACAAGTCATTTATCCAACACAATAACTTTACAATCATAATCTTACTTCAATCCTTATTAACATAATAGTCTTACGCACCATCATTAATATACTCATATTTCCTGTGAGTCTAGCTGTGAGTCTGGTCAAGGTTTGGGTAGTTATGGGTTGAACAGTAGGTGGGAACGGTTTTAGGTTTGGTAATGGAGGTTCGGTTGGGTTTGGTCTCGGGTTAGGGATGAGAGGGTATGAGGTTTGACTCAGTTGGGTATTGATTTTCTGGACTGAGAGGGGTTGGTACCGGGTCTCGGGTTGGTAAGTCGTCGGAGCTCGTGGTTGCGCCGGAAATGGGTTCTACAAGAGGGTCACGTCGGCGGGTTTCGGGTTTCGGGTTTGGTCGATGGTGGTGGGTTGAGCTGGTGGTTCAGTTTTTAGCGGATGAGAGGGGAGAGAGAGGAAAGAGAGGTTGACGGTTATTGGTAATGGTGGTTGGAGAGAGAGAGAGAGTGGGTGGAAGTGGGGAAGATGATGTGGTGTGGGTGAGGGTGTGTTCGTGGTGTATGATAATGGGGTGTGTATGTTTGGTTGTTTGGTTATGGGGGTTTAGTGAGAGAGGAGAGAGAGGGTGGGTGTTAGGACGTTAAAGTTGAAGTGGAGGTAATTGGGTCTGTGAGGGTGTATGGGAAAAAGGGTATGGGTGAGGGATTTTTTTTAGGTGTAAGTGAGTGTGTACGATGTTTGTGTGTGTGTATGTGTTAGTTTTTACCCAACTATAAAATAAAACTAACTAACTAAAAAATAAAAATTTCCTAATCTATAAATAAAAGACACAAAATAAAAAATGAAACTAAAAAGAAATAAAAATCTATTAAAAATCTATTAAAACTAAAAACTAAAATTCTAAAAAAATGTAAAATCTAATAAAAGTAAAAATAAATGAATTCCTAAAAAAATAATCCTAATAAAATAAAAGCAAAAACTAATAAAAATCAAAATCCGAATAAAATTACAGTAAATAAAAAGAAAATAAAAATAGAAAATAAATTTTAAAAATCCTAAATAAATCTAAAATAATTCCTAAAAATAGAACGACTCAAAATACAAGATCTAAAAATTAATAAAAATACAAACTCTATACACATGGGGTTTGGAGTAGGTTTAGGCTCGGGTAAGGTACGTGACTGGGGAATTAGCTCCATAAATCGCACATTTGCCTTGAAATAAGCATTTGAACTCCGCAAACGGTGATCATGCTTGCACATTAAACATATACGCATATAAGACCCAAACTGCTGAGAATAAGCAACTAAAAACTGTCTATTCAAGGTATAAAATATACACTTTTGGGTGCTTCTCAGAATATGGATATAATCAATCTATCGAACAGTTTTGGGTATAGGACCAGTTGATAGCGTTATTGTGTAGTGATCGTCCCTTTGTTCATTTGTGTGTTTGTCTAAGTTATTAGGCGAGGGACCCCTACGGATTTACCAATAGAAGAACCAGATGGTCCTCGAAGGTAGTTCACTTCATATGATGTTAATAATATTACTGAATGATATATTTTAGTCTAATGATGGACGTGTAACTGAATTAAACCTATGTAACATTTATGTATTTACTATTATGAGATTGTGTATATCTTACTTTGTGGGTGACATTGCGGGGGTTTTTATTTGGATTGTATTCTCACACGTCTAGTTTGGTACATCCCTATTTATGCAAAAAATACGCGTGGAGATGTGTTGTGTTAAGATGTGAATTTTTGACACATGACACATATGGATATTTAAAGTGCACGATTGGTCTCGGAAGGGATGAGATAGTCAGAATGGAGTACACGAATGTAGTGTTTGGGTTCAGAGGACTTTTTGGATCTGTAGGGACTCGCAATTGTGTATATGAGTCAATTTTGAGCTTAATAAGGGATAAACCCTTATTTCTATTTTATAAGAGCACGGGAGAAAGAAAGAAAAGAGAGAAACGAAAGAAAACAAGGAAGAAGATAAGGAAGAAAAAAGGGGACAAAAGAGGAGCTCGGGCTAACTCCGACGGATTCCCGACACGAGATCGTCTAATTTATCTAACCAGGAAAGTGTTTAACTTTCTTTAACTATTAAGTGTGTTTATTTTTCATATCATAATTAGTGAGAAAATTATGAATTTTGGGTTGGGATTCTAGAATCAAAAATGGTTTTGGGGGAGATGATTTCATATATTTTTTATGTAATAATAATCCTACATGAAATATAAGTTAAAACCCATATAAATGGTGTAATTTTTAGTGAGTCGATGAAAGTGTGGCATAAATAAGAATTATGGTTTAAATTCTTAGAAATGGATGAATCCCATGAAATTAAAGGGTTGTATTGATGATAGATAAGTGTGTAGATGTTTATATTAGTGATTTGGGAGATTAGGAGCCATAAGTTTTGGATTGGATAAGTGTTTGTGTAAATTTCGTTGAAAGCAAAGAAATCCGAACCGATCGGACCGGTTCATTTTTCTTGGTAAATGGTTTGGCCCGGTGATTAGACCAGTTCATTTTTAAGAGGCACCGGATCGGTCCGGCCATTAAAGGTTTCTATTGAATTTTAGGAATCGGACCAGTTCATTTTTTTAAATCGGTTCGATCTGGTTTTGTACAAAAATAAGAAAAGTTTTCTTGGCAATTGGAGATGAACTCCTTTTGGAGATAAATTTTAGGGGATCCTAAATAAAGTGAGAGGACCTCTAAAAGAGTAAATGGGAGATGTATAAGTCTCGAATTAAGGGGAAAGATCTGGGGTTTAAATTTAGGAATGTTTTGGACGAACTACATTCGAGGAATTATTCGGCGGGTTCGTACATATATGTTTATGTGTGCAGAATATATATGACGATTATATATGGGTAGAATACATATACACATACCGAAGTATATCCAATGGTGCAAGTAGGATGATATAAGAATAGTAGCTAGAGGGATAAGCTACTATTCGGGAATAATTATTGTGAGAATTATATCGTAACTGAGTGTATACTTATGGGATTAATATAAGTTGTGTGTATACTTATAAATTAATACGAATTGATATATTTAGGATTATTGGCTGATGCCATGAGAGATAGGCATTTACAACCAGATATATATATATATATATATATATATATATATATATATATATATATATATATGATTATGAATATGAATATGAATATGAATATATTTGTGTTTGAATGAGATATTTATGTGAATCATCCCCCCCCCCTTTAGTGCTATCATGGGAAGTTGCGCGATGTGGGTGAATCATCTGTCTTGGAGACGATGAGTATATTCCCAAGGTCATAGTGTCCATTATTTATTTGGGTGAGTAATTAGGGGTGAGACGTGGTGGGTATGTTTCATTCTCATTCCCATTAAGGAACTATGACTGCTTCCCATACATTTGAGAATTGGGTTTTTACCAGGCCGGAGTGAGAGATTCCAACTGTTGGTTCCCGTATTTGATAATGTGAGTT
Source organism: Sambucus nigra (assembly GCA_949130495.1). NCBI lineage: Eukaryota > Viridiplantae > Streptophyta > Magnoliopsida > Dipsacales > Adoxaceae > Sambucus > Sambucus nigra. Next base: position 86,963,889 of record OX422220.1, read on the forward strand.
ATGCCCCGAAAGATGATAGCACTGTCATCATTGTATCCATGAGTTTTGGCTCTGAGGGATGGATTTATACTTATATAGCATGTGATATATAAGTATTTAGATATACTTAATGTGTATAGTATATTATATATATGAGATGTGAAAACATATATATAGATGGACAAAGATAAAGAATATAGTTTGTATACACTAGAGGTGTATAGTATATTATATATAAGAGATTAGAACATATATATATATATATATATATATATATATATATATATATATATATATATATATGGACTAAAATAAGATAAGTAATGTGAGTTAATTTCTAATATCCGGGAGTATAAAATTCAGAACATGAAACGCAAAATACGTACATAAATGTAAGAATACTATATATGAATTAATAAGCCCAAAATGAGAGTGGGGTAATAACTAGTGAAAGTTAGTTAAAATGAACGGTTATATAAGAAGCGAGAAATTATATGGTATAAGCTTGGGTGAACGCTTAAGATAGTGTATAGATTTTGGAGTTTCGAGGTGCTAGTTAAGATGGGTAGCTAACTAGGGTGTTTTAAAATACATGCATTAGGTGTGCACTTTTAGATGAGAAGTGAGGGGAATCTCATGTGAGTGTGACACCACTGTAAATATAAAGATTATCATATTTTACATATTAAAGTAAATTAAGCACTTACTAATATAATTTTTTTAACCTCGGGCTTTGACCCATATCTATTCTCTTTTTCTTCTTCTTTGTATACTTTTTAGGTGTCCAGACACAAGGACGTCATGATGATTTTCCCTTCAAGTCAGACGTCACTTTCGCGGATGTGGATGTTGGCAGGAAATTGTATAGACGCTTATCTCCTTGTGATCTAGATAGGAGGTACTGTAGTAATACTTGGGCAAGTTGCCCAACTGATGTGATTTATTGTATTTACAATAATTTTATTTTTATGCGCATTCTTTATGGTTGTATAAATCTTTTACCGAGAGTTATTAGTTATTTATTTATTCTTTCCAATTATTGCTTATATTCCCGTGTGAGTGGATTTTTACTTGTGCATTTAAGTTAAAAATATTAAAAAATTTAAAATTTGATGCCAGACCTAATAGGTTATTAGTTATTAATTTGGTTTTCGACACTGATGCTGAGAATGAAACCACTTGAGATTCCTGTTTAATTTGAAATAGGATTGATCACCCAGTATTTTATTAGGTAGAGTGTCATAGTTGGTATTAGAGCATCAGGATCTAGAGTCCTTAGGAATCTGTGCGGACGTACTACACTTTCAGCGTTGCCTTCTATTTGATATAGAGCCCTATGTTTAGGATTGTTGATTTCTATGGTGAGATTTTGTTCTGCCGCTATAGTGTATACATTAGTCAATCTTATTTACATTCAAGTGTGCTTCGTATACCGATGATACAGAGGATGACCAGACAACAGGAGGCAGGGCTCCGTTGAAGTTGTAAAATTTTTGGGACGAGCACTCTAGTCGAGGTCACCCCTATTATTGCTCGGCAAGATAGGCTTGTATGGACTACTAGGATGCAATGTATATTATGAAGTACCGCTATAGCAGAAAGTGGTGCCAAACTAAGCTCGCCCAGCATGGTTAGAATGGGAAAGAGTCAAAAGGGTCTTTAAAGAGGACGGCCTGTTGGAATGTTTGTGAATGCGGAGATTCTATGTGTAGCTAATGGACGAGAGATACCCAAAGGCTTTGGCTTATAGCAGGGTGTGGCATACCTGGAAGTGAATATTTGGATAAAAAAATTCTTGGCTCGTAGGAGCAGTGTTGTAATGGTGGGAGTAAATCACCACATTTGAAGAAGTAAAATATAATACGGTGGAAGGATCTTAGGTATGGTTCGATCGCAAGTTCCTTCATCTTTTGTTGATAAGGAGATATGAATAGTGTTCTGAACTCATCATAGGAAGGGCCGAACAGAGGTCTATTTGTGAAAATGAATTTTGTACCGAATGAAGTGGGTATAATGGAGAAGAGAATTCTTAAATGTGAAATGAACTCGTGAGAAGAGTTACCAGTAGGGTGTACCTTAGGGCCAGCGGAGCTAAGGGAATAATGAGGGTCGTCAGTGTCCAGGCTACCAAGGTCAAAGAGAAGAATAATTCTTATACGGTCAGCGTGGCCGAAGTTAAATGGATTATATGGAGAGATATCAAGTGGGGGTAAGACCACATGCACTGTTTTTGTGCAAAGTAAATAATGGGATAAGAGTATGGTGCCTAGTGGGGACGAGGACGTTATGTCCGGGAACCATTTAAGCAGCCAAGATAATTGGCAAGATATATATATATATATATATATATATATATATATATATATATATATATATATATGTGTGTGTGTGTGTGTGTGTGTGTGTGTGTGTGTGTGTGTGAGAGAGAGAGAGAGAGAGTTTTATTCTCAGGTGAATGCAGTATGTTTTCTGTTACCTCAGCGAGTCACAGTATTCGAATTAGCGCTAGATTCACGTGTGAGATGAGTTTAGTGACTATATCGATAACATTATTATGTGTTGGTATTTCTTGTTGTTTAGCGAGTGTAGACAATGAGTATATTTTTTATTGAGATTATTCATTTTGGTGATGTGTATTAGTGAGAGTATATTTTGATTTAACACATTATTAGACCTAGATCCTGGACCGACAGATCTCAATAACCGACAGAGTTGCATAGTAGTGTATCGAAAGGGTTCCTTGTTCGAATTTCTCTTTGCGAGACCTCCGAAGCACGAAAGCAGTAAATGTCAGGAGTTGGGAGATGTTAGACCCTAGGACATTTCGGATTGTTGATCTTAATATAATTAAATTGATAAATTTGTTAGGATTTGGTGTATCCATTTAGTGAGATGACACTTATATTATTACTTCCATTTTTCCTTTTAATCTTGGGCCGATGGAATAAGGTTGGGCCTATCTATATGAGTATATACGTTATCATATATTGTGTACCAGACATCTGTGTATATTGCCTGGTAATACTTGATCCTGATGAGTGGGGACATTTACTGATGTAATTCAGGGTATGTTGTCATTTATCAAGAGGAGACAAAGTTCGTGATTTATATGCGCTAAGAAACAAGTGATAGTAAGAGCGCCATGATATACGTAATCTTGTGTAACACATAGTGAATAAGTATACTATATTGTTAAGAGATAGGGATTTGAGGGTACATGTTATGGACTGAGTGCCTAATGGATTTCGATGTTCCAAAAATGCTAGGTAGTAGTGTATCGGGGGGTTCGTTGTTTAGATTTTTCTTTCCAAGAAGTCCCACACATGAAACTTAGCGCATCGTTGGAAGTGTGGAGATGTTTAGTCTTTAGTCCACGAGTCTGGTACCTCAGTTATTATACAAGTATCTAGTTATAACTGTGAATTCAAAGTTATATTATGATATAAGGCCAGTGGAGTCGATAGTGCCATGAGAGAGCCCTAAAAGATTTTTTTTCTTTTACCGCAAGTTAAGGGGTGGAACGATGTTAATGAGAATTAAAATTTTGATTTATGGGGTGATTGAGAATACCCAAATATGATAGTCACGCTGTGAATGCGAGGGAAATAGGATTTTGTGTATTACGTGTGTAAAGTATGTGATGCTTACGTTAATATGTGTGGATTATAGGGTGTATGGGCGCCCTAGTTAACTAATTTCAAAATCGCCCGAGATAAGAGGATGGTGGAATAAATGTGAGGAATATATGCCTGCGGAGCAGTTAGATGAGTTAGAATTGTATGAGGAATTGAACGTCATATGAGAATGACGATAATCCAAGTATATGTGTGCAATGAGAGTTGTCACACCTGAAATGAGTTGAAAGGCTGTGGGAAGCCATTTAAAAGGATATCTCTTGAGTAGAGGTCTAAATATTATGAAATTGGGAGAGGAGTCTATCTCAGTTGGATGTTGAGAGTGGCTCGCGCATAAATAGAATGATAACTTCAATAAGGTATCAAGAGTCCGGAAGTGCATGTTGTGGTGAAATAGTGCAGAAGACGAAACTCTTGGTATGCCCTGGGGAAGAAGGGGGGTATAAGTACCACTTAGTATGCGACGTTATAAGTGGAAGTTGGTGTTTGGTGAGACATAGTGAAATGTCTCTGGGTTCACCACCCATAGATGGAAATAGGTTGGTTCGGGATGGATAACCAAAAATTTTGTATCAAGCCGATAATTCCAGTGTCAGATCGGGCGGACAGGATAGTAAAGGAAAAGTGCACCAGTGAAAGGTGACGCCCCATATGGTTGTGAATCAGGATGATATCCTTGAACCCCGCCTTCAATGGGAATTTTCGGGGACCAGTGGGAATGACATTTTGTTTTGGGCAACTCGTGTCATCTATGGCCCGATGAGTAGACGAAAGGTGACTGATGACTAGTAAAGTGATATGAATGCGATTCAAAAAGCATTATGGTTAGTTTATTTTCGTAACTGACATAGCTTGTAATTGAAGTAAGTATGGCATGCTAATTGAGAAGAGAAATTACCAATTAGCAGAGTTGTGGGTAGTCACTCGTACCTGTTTGATGTGGAGAAGGTGCTAATTAAGGTTTTGAGTAGGAAAGCCTGATCATTTTACTTATAGTTTCAAACGGTGAGCGAATAAATAGACTTTTAGATTGAGAATGATCTAGAGTCCATTGTTGAGAGGGGCATTAACCATAAGCTGTTAAGATGAATTTTGAGCGTCATAAGATTTATTTCGCCATGAACCAGGATTTGGAGGACTGTTAGGAATGGTCCGATGCCCTTTTGGTTTCTCTCACGATGGGAGATTTGTATTGGGATGGACACGGGAAGCTGGCATTTAGTGATGTGCACATTTTCAATAATATTTAGGTAATTGAGTCAATGATGTATAGGCTCGTCTTATTTGGATGTCGTTGGTAGAGGACAATGTTGATGTGCCATTATTGAAGTCAGAGTTTATGACTAATGGAGGGTATCGGTATGAAGAGAATCGAACATGTTTGTCATAAAGCTGGGGTTATAGTGGTTAAGCCTTACTTTGAAGTTTGTTTTGAATACTGGAGGATGTGGTGTTATAAGATCCTTGATCTTAATAGCGATTATATGTGAATTTCGAGGACGAAATTCCGTTGTAAGGGGGGAGAATGTAATACCCCGTACTTTTATGTACAAGTAAATTACATGAGTTGGTGTAATTTAATAACTTGAGAATTTAAAGTATATAATATGGACAAATTATATTCCATATCACAGGTGAATAACAGCGACAAGTGATATTATTTTATGCGAAAAACATGCGTGGAGATGTGTTGGGTTAAGACATGAATTTTTTACAAGTGACTCGGATGGAGATTTTGAGTGCACGGTCGGTCTCGAAAGGGCCGAGATAGTCTGAATAGAGTATCTAGATGTAGTGTTTGGCTTCTGGGGACTTTTTGGATCTGTAGGGACTCACATTAGTGTATACGAGTGAATTTTGAGTTTAATAAGGGATAAACCCGTATTTCTCTTATAAGAGCACGGGAGAAAGAAAGAAAAGAGAGAAGGGAAAGAAAACAAAAAAAAAGAAGGAAGAATAAGAGAAAGGAAGAAGGAAAAGGGAGAAAAGAGGAGCGCAAGCAGATTCCCGGCACGAGATCGTTAGACTTATCCAACCAGGCAAGTGTTTAACTTGCTTTAACTATTAAGTGTGTTTATTTTCATATCATAATTGGTGAGAAAATTATGAATTTTGGGTTCGTATTCTTGAATCAAAAACGGGTTTTGGGATGATTTTATATGATTTTGATGTAATAATAATCCTACATGAAATCTAAGTTAGAAACCATGTAAATGGTGTAATTTTTAGTGAGAAGATGAAAGGCTGTAATAAATAAGAATTAGGGTTTAAATTCTTAGCAATGGATGAATACCATGAAATTAAAGGGTTTTAGTTATGGTAGATCGGTGTGTAGATCTTTTATATTCGTGGTTTGGGAGATTAGGAACAATAAGTATTAGGTTAGATAAGAGTTTGTGTAAATTTCGTTGAAAGAACAAAAATTCAGACCAACCGGACCGGTTTGTTTTTCTTGATAAACAGTTTGGTCTGGTGATTAAACCGATTCACTTTTATGAGGCACCAGTTCAGTCCAACCATTAAAGGTTTCTGTTGAATTTTAGGAACCGGACCAATCTATCAAAAATCAAAAAAGTTTTCTTGGTGATTGGAGAGGAATTACTTTTGGAGATAAATTTTAGGGGATCCTAAATAGAGTGCGAGGACCTCTAAAATAGTATATGAGACATGTATAAGTCTCGGATTAAGGGAAAATATCTGGGGTTTAAATTTAGGAATGTTTGGGATGAACTGCATTCGAGGAATTTTTTGGCAGGTTCGTACGTATATATTTATGCGTGTAGAATATATATGCCAATTATATATGGGTAGAATATATATACATATGCCGAATATATATGAGTATATCCTAAGGTGCGAGTAGGATGATAAAAGAATATTACCTAGAGTGATAAGCTACTATTTGGGAAGAATGAATGTGAGAATTATATCGTAAGTAAGTGTATACTAATGGGATTAATATAAGTTGTGTGTATACTTATAATTTAATACGAATTGATATATTCGGGATTATAGGCTAATGCCATGAGAGATAGGAATTTATAACCAGATTTGATGATGATATATATATATATATATAATAAGTTACAATGGTGTTTTCACTATTCACAAGTTAGGAAGACATTTCACGGTTCAGATCGAAGCCAACTAGGCACTAAGCTGAGGGTGAGATTGCAATCCACACCATAAGCTCTATAACTTACCACACCTTATTTTATAATTTATATGACATTTACAATTTTAACCTACTAAAATTTATTTCCCCCTCTTTTTCCTCCTAAAATTTTACTATAATTCAAATATAGAGGCTGTATTAGTAATACGTCAAAAAAATATCTTGGGACTCCAACCTGCTTAGAATTTTTTTAGCCAACTGTGAAAACTTTTGGTGTTTGTGGATATTTCATTGGACAATTTTAAAAACCTTTGGACATGTGGCTTTTTTTATTGGGACTTACAAATGGCTAGAGATAGAGGTCAGATATCTTCATCTTCACGAAAAGGTAAGTACAGAGAGAGACTACATTTGTGTTGGAGAAGGTAGTAACTTAGAATCGAATTTTTTCGAGAGGTAATATACATTTCTCTCTCTCTCTCTCTCTCTCTATTATGGTATATTTCATAACTGTTTTTGACATTGTTTGTATATTTAATGCATTTTTTGGGGGCTTATTGTGTGGGATCTTTATTCTGTTTTACCTCTCATACTCGCTAGGTGTAAATCGGAACCAGCAAGAACAAGAGTGATGTTTTGTTCGTCAACGACATTGCATAATCTCACCAACCATACGACTATCCATCGTTTTGGAGGTTTGTCATTTTACCAATCTAATAGTCATTTTACCGATCTAACAGTTATATGTTTTTTATTTTATAGATCTAACAAAGCTATATGTTAGATCTAACAGATCTAATATTTATAGGTTCGTCATTGAGTGGGGTTGAGGATGCCGTCCCCGCGGTATTTTAAGGCGACGCAGAGGGAGTGCCGACGAAACCGACGGCGTCGGTGATGAGTACGAAGATGTCGTCGTGAGAGGTAGAGGTTCTAAAGGGTAATGGGGATAGATATCTGAGGGTAATGGGGATAAAGATATGAAGAAAAAATAGTAAGATTAAGCCCAAGAGCACAAATATATTATGTAAAGGGATTTCTCCATTTTGAAATTCACAGGCAAAGAACCATTATTAATTTCCATTACTAATTTCCATTTTGAGATTCTCCATGCATTTAATGATGTTTGATTTTGTAGGCAAAGAACCATTATGGTGTTCAAATTTTGGGTTCCCATCCTCAACTTTTGGGTTCCCAATATGATGGGTATTCTTGAGGTGATTTTTTGGTATTGGGTATTAAGAGTTTAATTATTTACTCTGGGTATTGTGTTTTTTTTTACATGACAACAGATTGCACCAATATTTTACAAAGCAAATATGAAAATGTCAAGTGCGAGCCTAAGCTCAGTAAGTTATAAAAAGCTAATGAACCACATACAAAGATACACCTAATCCCATCATCCAAAGTTCAATCATTTTACAATTAACCATTTTCTTAAGAGATCTCATGGTTTGTAGTTTATTACCAACCGAATATCTGCAATTTGAGGTAACTTTCATAGCAGTTATGTTCATCTGTGACTAGGGTATTGGTTCATCTGGGTTTAAAAATAAATACTCTGTTATCTCTTTTTTTTAGCATTTGGTTTCAAAATGTTTATTTGGGTTTGAATCTCCTATCTAACTATTTATTTTTCTCTTTCCTGATATTTTTTGGGTACCCGATCCACCTGACCCGACAAAGCATGCCGCTTGGGGCTACAAGGCAAAGCAGGGTTTTGTGGTGTACTGTGTTCGTGTCAGGATGTTTTTTTAAGAACACGATTTTAAGTTCTGATGAGTTTGATACATGTTACTTTTGAATGTAAACATTTGTTCTGCAAATGTAAATAGTTTGAAGAACACGATTGCGTGTTGGTTAATTTATTGCCTGTTGGTATTGATGGGTGTTTGTAATTTAATGTAGTTGATTAATTTAATGGGTGTTGGTAAATATGTGGTGTTTCTTAATTAAGAAATAATTATTTATTACAAATAAAGTCTTATTTGGTTTCAGTATGTTACAAATAATATTTTTGTTTGGGTATTTCATTTATGGGTATTATTTGGTTTTAAACATTTTAGGGTACCCCTAATTTTTTTTGCCGTTTTGTGATTACGAACTTCGAATTTTTTTACCGTTTTGTAATTCTTCATCTCTTTGTTTCTGCTTCAGGCACGGAAAAACTCTTATTCCACCTGTTTATCTCGCTGAGTCTACATGCGATGTGTGTTCAACTGCCAAGAAATGTTAAACAAGTGTTTGCATTCTTTGTTTGCATGATGTGAGATCCAAAGATGTAGGGTAACTTGCTTTTGTTAAACAAGTGTATCGACCATCATTATGGTCATAGTTAGGAGACAAACTTTTATTTCATTTATATTGTTTGTATAAACAATTTTTTTGTCATTCTGAATTAAAAAATTCTAACTATTGGCTATTGGTTGCTCCTGTTGCTTTAGACGTTTTGATGCTTTTATTTGTTGGATGCTTAATGTGAAATAGGTTTTGTACCAAATTTTCTTATTGGTGATCGTGCGACTGTCTATGCATCAGTAAGCATACAAGTTATTTATGTACATTTACACTCTTTGAAGAGTTGTTCTTTTAAATTCATGAATGTTATTTAGTAGAATCGGTAGTTTGATGTTAAATTGTTGCTTTGCCTTGCTAAAATGCATTTTTTTGCATTACTATTGTTATATACACAAACATAATTTGATGTTAAATTATTGGGATTGTTGAATGAAAATATCTAACAATATTATTTTGGGGTGTCAATACAATTAAAACCATAATACCTGATAACACTACTAATACATGACGTTGCATGACATCGTATAACACGACTTAAACAAATGAAACATTTCCCATTTTTTTAAACTAATAGGTTCTTACTATATGTTATTTCAAAAATTATTTATCTGTTGGGAATTAAATACGACGTATGGTCCTATCAATGACGTACACTTTCGAAAATTAGCGTCGTGCTTTCAGGCACGGGCATACCCTAGTATGTGTGTGTGTGTGTATATATATATATATATATATATATATATATATGATTATGAATATATCTCTGTGTGAATGATATATTTATGTGAATCACACCCCCCTCTAATGATATCATGGGAAATTGCGCAATGTGGGTGAATCATCTGGCTTGAGGAGCAGGTGAGTATATTCCCTAAATCATAGCGTCCATTATTTATTTGGGTGATTTATTAGGGGTGAGACGTGGTGGGTATATTTCGTTCTCATTCTCTTTGAGGAACTATAATCACTTCCCATACGTTTGAGATTTGGGTTTTTACCAGGTCGGAGTGAGAGATTCCGATTGCTGGCTCCCGGATTTGGTAATATGAGTTATGCCCCAGAAGATGATAGCACTGTCGTAATTGTATCCATGAGTTTTGACTCTGAGGGATGGATTTATACTTATATAGCATGTGATGTATAAGTATTGATATATACTTGATGTGTATAGTATATTATATATATGAGATGTGAAAACATATATATACATGGACAAAGACAAAGAATGTAATTTATATACACTAGAGGTGTATAGTATATTATACATATATGAGATGAGAACATATATATATATATATATATATATGGATTAAAATAAGAAAAGAAATGTGAGTTAATTTATGATATCCGGGAGTATAATATTCGGAACATAAATTGTAAAATACGTACATCAATGTAAGAATATTATATACGAAATAATAACACTAAAATGAAAGTGGGGTAATAACTAATGAAGGTTATCTAAAATGAACGGTTATATAAGAAGTGAGAAATTATATGTTATAAGATTGGGCGTACACTTAGATCATTTTAGAGTCGAGGGGTACTTTATAGTGCATAGACTTTGGAGTTTATAGGTGCTAGTTTGGCTGGGTAGATAACTAGGGTGTTTTAAAATACATACGTTAGGTGTGCATAGTTAGATGAGAATTGAGGGGTATCTCATATGGGTGCGACACCAATTTAAATATGAAGAGTATCATGTTTTACATATTAGAGTAAATTAAGCACTTGCTAAAATATTGTTTTAACCTCGGGCTCTGACCCTTATATATTCTCTTTTTCTTCTTCTTTGTATACTTTTTAGTTGTCCAGGCACAGGGATGCCTGGATAATTATCCCTTCGAGTAAGACGTTGCTGCCGTAGCTACGGATGTTGGAAGGAAATTGTATAGACGCTTCTCTTCTTGTGATCTAGATAGGAGGTACTCTAGTAATAATCGAGCAGGTTGCCCAACTAATGTCATTTATTTTATTTAAAACGATTTTAATTTTATGCGCATTCGTCATGGTTGTATAAATGTTTAACCATGAGTTATCGGTTATTTATTTATTCTTTCCATTTGTTGCTTATATTCCTGTGTGAGTGGATTTGTACTTGTGCACTTAGGTTAAAAAGATTAGAAAGTTTAAAATTTGACGCCAGACCTAATAGGTTATTAGTAATTAATTTGGTTTTTGACAGTGTTGTTGAGATTGAAATCACATGAGATTCCTGTTTAATTTGATATAGGACTGATCACCCAGTATTTTATTAGGCAGGGTGTCACACCTAATTTGATAATTGTATAATGCTAACCTTGCAATCGGTTCGCTTGCAATTATTAAATACCTGAATAATGATTTTTTAAGAAAATTCTATGGGTTATACCCTAAATTTTGTAAGAAATATCTTATTTATTGAACAATATTAATTATGACTCATTTACATCTCACACCATCCTGTCTGACACTCACCCTAATTGTATCTCTTCTCACCTCTAACTAAGTTAATCCTGGACATACGTGATTTTCCTACTATAGGCATAACTAACAACATATGCAATTAAGTCCCAAGACTAACCGTGTAGCCTAGGTAAGTCTAAAATCTTAACTTATACCACAATATAATATCATTACTAAATCATATACTAAAGCTTATACTAACTAGTAGTGTCCTTACAACACATAATATCCAAATAGGTTAAACCCTCAATATGGACTAGCTACTATCCAATATAACACATGCATAACCTATACTCATTGTTAGGCTAATAATGGTATTTCCCACTATCCGGATTCATCTTACCCATCACTAATATAACTACTATGATATACGATATCCACATATCCCTTCCCAAAAATGGCCTAGCTAATCAATCATACACTATAAAAGTAACTATTATGCTCCACATAATTAGATACATAATCTTTATCTTAACACGGTACCATAATCACTAATGGTTCACTAAGTGTTATACATATGCATAGTACCCATATACTACACCGTATGAAATAAAAAAGTAAAGCAGAGTAATAATAATAATAGAATCTAATATCATTGCATATATATGTCCATCACATGACCAACTATAAATATAAACATAACATAAAGTCAACAATCCTTCGGGGACCCCTTGTGTCTATATCGGGTCAATCAATAGGTGGTCTCAATCCATATGGATTGAAAATAAAAACATATAATTAGTTAAATCACTATTCCATCACATAACCTTGTAATCACATATAAATATTAGTCGACAGATTAAGTCTCCTATGTCTCCCTCTCATGATACGGTTGACCAACTACATATAGGTTCGAGATATAGAATTATATAGAGCATACATACCAACCAAAGGAGTAATACACAGTCCCATGAAATAATCCCACAAAATCCCCAGTGATATATTCCTCATGATCTAAAATACACACCAGGTATGTCCATACATAGTATTCAGAGCATACAATATCTAATACATATATACAAATATAGTGTCTCACCCTAAGCACACAAACCTGGATAAACATTCCCTTAACTAATCTTAATTCCCATATACATAATGTAACGCCCCGTATTTTCCCATATTTGGAATACTTAATTTCAACATTTTAATTACAAGGATGCTCATAATGATATTGCATATTAAATAAATATTAATCAGTTAGAATAAAAATTAATATTTACATGGAAGTAAAATTTACTAAGTGTGTTTAAGTAAATTAAATTCGATAAATTGTTAGTGCATCATAGTGGGTAATAACGATGGGGATTGACGATACCTCAATCAGGACATGCAAGTAGGCTATTGGTGGACAGGCACGGGATATTTATGTTTGGTGAGTCTAATGGTGATTTTTTAGTGCACGGTTGATCCAAAATGGGTCAAAATAGTCAAAATCAAGTACCTGGGGGTAGAGATTGGTTATTGGGAGTTTTCTAGACTAGTTGGGACCCATTCGAGGGCATTTAAGTCATTTTTTCTTAAGGGATTAACCTAAATACACAATTAAGAGGTTTAAATGGGATATTAGGGTTATGAGGCAGCCACTATATATAGTCTAAACATCTGGGAGTCTTTTGGAGAGAAAAGAAGGAGGAAGAACACAAGGAAGGGTGGAAAAAGGTCATTCTTGACTAGATTCAACAAGGAGGAGACTAAGATCCAACCATCATACAAGGCAACTGGATAACTTTCTTGTCAATTTTGCGTTTGTTTATATTCATATCAAAATTCTTAGCGTGACAACTGATTTGGGATTGGGATTCAACACTTAAAATGGGTTTCTCGAAAAATATTTACGTGTGACTCATGTGATGGTAGTAATTTGGGTTCTTGATTTCTATGAAATTCTATACTTATGATAATCTAAATTGTGTGAAAAATGATGTGGGTAATGATATAATTAAAGAAGTAATAAAAGAGGAACAAATCTCACTATACCAAAAATAGCAATTTGGCACACTTTAAAATCGTGCCAAATTCTGGCACGGTTTAATGACAATTTGGCACACATTAAAATCGTGCCAAACTTTGGCACTGTTTAAAAGTATGCCAATGTTTAACACACTTAACTAAAATATAAACACCTTAAAAAATTGATTTTCTCCCAAATATTTTGATATCCCACTCTCTCTCCCCTCTCGCATTATCAGATCCCGCTCTCTCTCCAATTCAGCGACTGAAACAATCAGCATGGCCTTTCGCTCGCTCTGTCGCACTCTCTCTTCTTCCTGTATGTATGCTCTTTCATCGAATTCCATTTTAGGGTTTGAGAATTATTTTCCTTTATATCTAACATTATATCATAAGGTGTTCTTCTTTCAAAATCAAATAAAACTGATATGTTACTCATTAAAAAAAAATCAATTCCTTTCAATTGTAGACGATTATGCGACGAAACTTTGATGAAATATTGATTGTCTATTTGAAATAAATTTTAGAACCCAAGTTGTTCTTCTTTTTCTTTATTTCTTGATTTTGATTCGATTGATTTTTGTAATTTATCTTGCGCTATTTTTACTAATCTCCGTGTCAAAACCCTAGTTTTTGATCACTGAAACGAGTTTGATTGATTTTTACTCGATTCGATTAATTTTTTAACTTCATCACCGGTAACAATTTTGATCCTATACGACTCCAATTATGGCTTCAAGTCAACTGGAATCATCATTTGTCTCTCTCATCTCTGCTCTACAGGAGACGGTTGTTCCCATTACATGTAAGTTTTTTTTTCTTATGTATTTCTGCTTTAGTATTTATTGCTAGAAATTAGTTGGTATGTGTATGATATTTGGGTATTTATTGTTAGAAATTAGTAGGTATAGAAATTAGACGCTTTTTGCTGTTTGGGTATTTATTTCATCTTTAGTATTTTTTTTCTTATTTGATTAGTTGCTGAAATTGATAGAATATGTTGAAATAATTGGTACGTGTATGTTCTTTGGGTATTTTTTCCAGAGTGTTTGGGTAAAAAAAATTACATAATGTTTGGGTAATTTTATTTGAGTTTGTAGTTGATAGTAATCAGTTATTGTAATTAATGTAATATTCTATTTTTTTTTTATTATTTCAGAGTTGATCTAAATGTTGAAGTATTTTAAAAGAGGTGATCAATATTGTTCGTCATTTGTGTCGTACCCACTAGTTGAAATTACTGGGTACGCCATTGTTTATGGTGACTGGTTTTTATCATTATCTTTAATAGAGTTCATCTGAGAAATCGATTAAATTAATTTCACTATTTTTGCATAACTCAATTAATTTCAATATTTCGAATTGAATTTCTTGATAAGGGCTATTTCCACTTGAGAAAATCATATAAGTTAGAGTTTTGAAATTGTATATAAGGGTTGTTTGTCTTTCAAGTATATTTGAGAGAGAAATAATTTTTTATACATCTCAATCCTCCAATATAATAACAATGGCATCAATCTCATCATAAAATATTGTTAGACATCCCTTCTAACAATTTCTTGCATAAATAATGTGATGTTTATTTTAGTTGTGCATCACCTATGTTGATTTTCAAAATAATTATTTCTCAATTTTAACAAGGTGTAGCTATTTACATTCCACTTTAGTACTCTAGAACTTCACATGTATCATTTAAAATCTCACATATGTGTCCCAAAAACCCTTTACGGAGTGTTAGAGGAAGTAATTTTGGAGTGCTAGTGTATCAAAGTGGAGTTCTAATAGCCGTACCCTTTTCACCTTTTATCTTCTCGTCTTTTATTTGTCTATAATGATCATGTATTGGGTCATGACCCCTGTTGGACTTAGACATATCCAAGTTAAAGTTTACATATTTCTATTTTAATAAAAAGAGTTTTATGAAGTTAACACGAACAAGTTCACTTAAAGATAAGCATCTTCTAAAAGCAATGTATCATATTGTATGTATCTATTTCAACGGTTATATCATATATATATATATATATATATATATATATATATATATATATATTATTGTGTATCGTGCAGTTTAACTTAAAAGCGATACATTGTGTATCATATTATCGTACCCATGAAATGTATTGTATAAGTATCGAATCATGCATCACTCGATATTGGCAACAATAGTTTGTGTAAATTTCAATGTTGAACCTTGTGACAGATCATCACTTGTAATATAACTAGAAAAATTACAATTATGGGTTGCAGCGGTTATTCATGCCCAATTGACATTCTTTTTAAATTAATGCACATTTCGGATATTTATTGGGGATCAACACTTGCTACATTAAGTGTATACATATCTGTGACACCCCGACTAATTAAATACCGGGTAGCTACTCCTTTATTCAAATTAATACAAAATGTCAAGTTTGGTTCAGTTCATAACATCATTGTTGAAAACATTTTTAAAACGATTACTAGCCACCTAATATTTAAAAAGTGAATTGCCAAATTTTATTAAATTAAATTAACATGAAACCAATTAAATTATAAGCTAACTATACCACTTCCACATCACAATCACAATAGAATAATAATGGAACAAGTAAAATGAGTCTAGATTAACAGTCCCCTGAATAATCCAAATCCTGAATAAATCCCAATACAAAGTCTGAGTAAATAAATAAATCCGAAACCGAAATAAAACTGAAAGTCTGAGGATGTTATCTCTAAATGGATCGGGCAACATGCCCTAACTGATAAATGACCCTGAATAGAATCAAATGCAGAATCTGGAGGCGTCTACTATCGAGATCCTGTAACTTCCATAGCAGCTACATCACGTCAATGGAATGGAACTCCTATGCTTGACGTCCCTGTGGATGGGCACCTAAAAAGGTTTTACAATAAAAATAGATTTGAAAGCAAACGGGTCAGAGCCTGAGGTGAAAACAGTTTAAAAATATAGCAAGTGTTTAATTGCATTAAACAGTAAATATTATATGCATGTTAGTTACGTGCTCTCACATAAGTTACTCACCCCTAAACTAATGTACACGCCTAACGTATATCCTTAATCGGTCCTAGTTATGATGTTAACTAGCTAATCTGTACCACTTCATGTTCCTACATATAATATTCACATCGTCCTAACATATCCTGCGTGTAAGTCACCTTTTCATTGATAATATTAATTTATAACAATTACGATAGGAAATTCTCATTTTTAATCCCATTCAAAATGTCTCAATTACTCATTTTCACACTTTAACAAAGAGTCCGTTATAATCACAAGTACATTATTCTCAGCATGAATATACAAATAGGGAACCCTAGGCTAAGATACGGTGCACACATACTCTGCTATCAAATCTCGTTACATCACGTACATAAGGATTACGTGTTCCGAATCTCTCAAGAAACGTCTCAATAAATAAAATCAAACATATTGGAGGCGAACATAGTTCACATATCCATGGGTCACGTACATACGTACGCTCCCATAGTCAGCTGACTCATTAACTCACAAATAAGCCATTCACAGCCCTATGTCCTTAAGGTACCAATCTAAATCCCCCCGTAGGCGCACAAAGAATAGATGGCCCAATTTTGAAAGCCGACCTCCCATGATAGAAAGTATGGCAGGTATGGCATACACATAATAATCCATTTACTAAGCATTCACACAACTTAAATAACTTGTTATATTATTAAAGGTATATTCTCCGCCCTATACCATTAGTCTAATTCATACACTATTATTATTTTGGATGATATATAATATATTTTGCCGACATGTCTCGCGTCATAAAGTTTCGAGTATTTAAAACCTAACCAAAGAGGTTACTAAGTCTCCTATTTTTCCCACATATCGATTCAGTACTCCGAGGTCCTTATTTATGTCCCAAATTCCAACTTATCACTCCTAAGAATTTAAATCATGTTCTCGCATCATAAAATAGGAAATTACTCGTCGGACCCTTGTAAATTCAACACTAACTTCCAACAAAATTCTAATATGTTTCGGGCTTCAATTGTATCCCTACGGGTCTCCCTCAAGTCCTAATGTATTCACATAATCCCCAACTACAACGTTCGATGGCCGAAAACAATTAAAATCAAAAAGGGAAAAAAGGTCACAGTTTCTGGGGGATCGATCGATTGACCTTGAGTATCGATCGATCGAGCCCAGTCGATCGATCGACCTGTGAATGTCGATCGATCGATCAAGTAGGTGCAGGCTATGGATTTCCTTTATTTTCAGTCCCAGTTTTGTCCCAAATCTTGATTACATGATGTTAAATCCTAAAGTAAACATATTGGGTCATTATACTACCTAATTACATGATTCTTAACGTTCCATAACTCTTAAATCATCATCAATTAGCCTTTTCTTGGATCAAATCATCTTGTTTTCATGAAAAAATCTCTTTTTCTATTTTCTTTAAGAATTATCATACTTCTCTTCCTAAATTCGTTTTTAATTCATCAAGGGTTATGATTCTGCTAATGCAATACTTCCATAATCAAACTACATGAAAATCCTAACCAAAATTAAGGTTCCATCTCCAAATTTCATGAGTTTCAATCATTGGTCATGGCAATAATCAAATCCTACACTATCATGGATAAATTATTCGCTGAAACTAAATGAATCAAATCACTTGTCTGGGAATTGATGTTCTGATCCATTGGTGATGTTAAGGGTTGGTTCTCTTCCTCTCTCTCCGGTCATAATTCCGACGAATAGTGGGGGTGTGTGGTGCCTACGGACTTGAGAACTTCTTGTAACTTCTCCTCGTTCTCACGTTTCCCACTCCTTGCTTTTTGACAGATAATGGCCTTAATATTTATAACACCCCTCTCGCCCGGGGAGAGCGAGCGGCGCGCTACTGTCGATAAAAATTAACTAATCCACAATATAACAAGGTATAGAGCATTTAAAAATCCAAAATTAAAATAAGAGAGAATCCACTAATCTCAATCTATAAATTAATACAACAAAATTCTCTCGAATAAATATAACTAAAGTAAATCTTTAATGCTCAATACATCAAAATAAATAAATACAAGTCTTCTCATCTTGTATTCTCGAATATTCTTCCCAAAATATCCAAGATAAAAATCAATCTCCACAGCGCCCAAAATCTGCGCAAACCTGCCACTAAAAGAAAATGTGGGGAAGTACATAATATGACAGGAAAGATGCTCAACAAATATTGCGGTGAATAAAGCGTAACAATACGAGTACTAATATTAAAATCAAATGTGAATCTCATAAGCATTTTTATCAATATAATTTCTCAGCAACACATTAACTGAGTCACCGGGCCTCATCATATCGCGCCATATTTTATCAAGTATCCGGAACAGGAATCTTGGCAGGTGCCCAACATCAATACCATATTAAAATCTCATGACAACATGCCCAACTTAATAATAATACCACATGAATCAAAATTAGATGCTAGAAATAATTTCCAGATTCCAATTGAATTTAGCAATTCCAATATGAGTCAATAATCACAAGAAAACAAAGGGAATAACACTCGCGAGATTAAGGAGCGTATTGTGAAAAACCCCATACCTTAAAATCATCACATAATTTCAGCCACAAAATCTAGAGAGACCATCACGTTCCTCTCGCAAAAATAGTAAAATCTCGTTCTATCCCAAACGCGAGAAAATAGCAAATAAGCCTTCTAATATAAGGTTATAATCTTGAATAAGTTTGGGGATATGGTTTGTAGATGAAAGGGAGTAATTTTGGAGAGGTCTTCTGGTTGAAAAGTTTGAGAAGAAGTGATTTGAAAAGCCAAGACATGAATTAGTTTATATATAAAGGATTAAGAGTATGATTAAGAAAAGAGTTCTAATCAGATAAAAATACTAAAACAATTATTTTAGACGATCAGACTGTTGGAATTTGATGAAATTTGACGAAGAATTAGCTGACGACGAGAGGAAGCTATCCAAACAATTTCAGCGTGATCGGACCGTTCAATATTTTTAAATATTTTTTTTTCTATAGAGTTTTATGTTTTGAGGACTCATAGAGAGTTTTATGTTTTGGGGACTCTTCTATATAATAAAAATTCAATTAAAACTTTATTTTAATTTCGATTCCAATTCCGTTTGAAAAATTATTTTTCAAATATCAAAACCAACATTTTAAATTATAAAATTTATAAATCCAAAATTTTATTTTTCTCCGATTTCCAAAATTAATTTAAAAATTCCAATTTAAAAAAATTCGGGTTGTTACACTTCCCCACTAACAATGGAATTTCGCTCTCGAAATTCGCCGAATGCCTAACTCTCAAAAATCAGGCCAACAATCTCTAAAAATATATCTTGTCTCCAAAAATCAATTTTAAGTACCTCACATCTAACCTCGATGCCTAACACGACTTATCACCAAAAAATTGTATATCCAAAAAAACCTTGTTTAACCCGCATGCTAGACCCAAAACCCAAGACCCGAGGGTTGTCGTATACCTAAGCTCTGATACTATTCTATAACACCCTGCCCGCGCCTGAGGAGAGCGGGGTAAAGTCCTACTGTCGATAAAACTAAACTAATCCACAATATAACAAGGTATAGAGCATCTAAAAACCCATAATTAAAATAAGAGAAGAATCCACTAATCTCAATCTTTAAATTAATACAACAAAATTCTCGCGAATAAATATAACTAAAGTAAATCTCCAATACTCTATACATCAAAATAAATAAATACAAGTCTTCTCATCTTTTATTCTCGAATATTCTTCCCAAAATATCCAAGCTAAAAATCAATCTCCACAGCGCCCAAAATCCGCTCAAACCTGCCACTAAAAGAAAATATGGGGAAGTACACAATACGACAGGAAAGATGCTCAATAAATATTAGTGGTGAATAAAGTGTAACAATACGAGTACCAATATTAAAATCAAATGCAGATCTCATAAGCATTTTTATCAAGTAGTCAGAACAGGAATATTGGCGGGTGCCCAACATCAGTGCCATATTAAAATCTCCTGATAGCATGCCCAACTTAATAATAATACCACATGAATCAAAATTAGATTCCAGCAATAATTTCCAGATTCCAATTGAATTTAGTAATTCAAATATGAGTCAATAATCACAAGAAAACAAAGAGAATAACACTCGCGAGATTAAGGAGCATATTGTGTAAAAATCCATACCTTAAAATCATCACATGAATCATCACATAATTTCAGCCTCAAAATCTAAACACACCATCACGTTCCTCTCGCAAAAATAGTCAAATCTCGTTCTATCCCTAACTCGAGAAAATAACGAATAGGCCTTCTAATATAAGGTTATAATCTTGAAAAAGTTTGGGGCTATGGTTTGTAGATGAAAGGGAGTAATTTTGGAGAGGTCTTTTGGTTGAAAAGTTTGAGAAAAGTGATTTGAAAAGCCAAACCACGAATAAGTTGATATATAAAGGATTAAGAGTTTGATTAAGAAAAGAGTTCTAATCAGATACAAACATTAAAAAAAATTCGGATGATCGGACTGTTGAAATTTCATGAAATTTGACGGAGAATTAGCTGATGACGAGAGGAAGCTCTCCAAAAAATTTCAGCTCGATCGGAAAGTTCAATATTTTTAAATATTTTTTTTCTACAGAGTTTTATGTTTTGAGGACTCTTAGAGAGTTTTATGTTTTGGGGACTCTTCTATATAATAAAAATTCAATTAAAACTTCATTTTAATTCCGATTCCAATTCCGTTTGAAAAATTATTTTTCAAGTATAAAAACTAACATCATAAATTATAAAATTTATAAATCCAAAATTTTATTTTTCTTGGATTTCCAAAATTAATTTAAAAATTTCCATTTAAAAAAATCTGGGTTGTTACACTTTCCCACTAACAATGGAATTTCGCCCTCTAAATTCATCGAATGCCTAAATCTCAAAAATCAGACAAACAATCTCCAAAAATAAATCTTTTCCCCAAAAATCAACTTTAAATACCTCACATCTAACCTCGATGCCTAACACGACTTATCCCAAAAAATTTATACCTCCAAAAAAAATCTTGTCTAACCCGCAAACTAGACCCAAAACCCAAGACCCGAGGGTTGTTGTATACCTAAGCTCTGATATCATTCTGTAACACCCCACCCGCGTCCGGGGAGAGCGGGGAAGAGCGCTACTATCGATAAAACTAAACTAATCCATAATATAACAAAGTATAGAGCATCTAAAACGCATAATTAAAATAATAGAGAATCCACTAATCTCAATCTTTAAATTAATACAACAAAATCCTCTCGAATAAATATAACTAAAGTAAATCTCCAATGCTCTATACATCAAAATAAATAAGTACAAGTCTTCTCATCTTTTATTCTCAAATATTCTTCCCAAAATATCCAAGCTAAAAATCAATCTCCACAGCGCCCAAAATCCGCGCTAACCTGCCACTAAAAGAAAATATGGAGAAATACACAATACGACAGGAAAGATGCTCAATAAATATTAGCGATGAATAAAGCGTAACAATATGAGTACCAATATTAAAATCAAATGCGAATCTCATAAGTATTTTTATCAATATAATTTCTCAACAACACATTAACCAAGTCACCAGGCCTCACCATACCGCGCTATACTTCATCAAGTAGCTGGAACAGGAATCTTGGCGGGTACCCAACATCAGTGACATATTAAAATCTCATGACAACATGCCCAACTTAATAATAATACCACATGAATCAAAATTAGATTCCAACAATAATTTCCATATTCCAATTGAATTTAGCAATTCAAATATGAGTCAATAATCACAAGAAAACAAAGGGAATAACACTCGCGAGATTAAGGAGCATATTGTGTAAAACCCCATACCTTAAAATCATCACATGAATCATCACATAATTTCAGCCTCCAAATTTAAACACACCATCACGTTCCTCTCGCAAAAATAGTCAAATCTCGTTATAATCCAAACTCGAGAAAACTACAAATAAGCCTTCAAATATAAGGTTATAATCTTGAATAAGTTTAGGGCTATGGTTTGTAGATGAAAGGGAGTAATTTTGGAGAGGTCTTCAGGTTGAAAAGTTTGAGGAAAAGTGAGTTATAAAACCAAGCCACGAATTAGTTGATATATAAAGGATTAAGAGTTTGATTAAGAAAAGAGTTCTAATCAGATACAAACACAAAAAATTATATTTCGGACGATCGGATTGTTGGAATTTGATGAAATTTGACGAAGAATTACTGACGACAAGAGGAAGCTCTCTAAAAAATTTCAGCTCGATCAGACCGTTCAATATTTTTAAATTTTTTTCTACAGATTTTTATGTTTTGAGGACTCTTAGAGAGTTTTATGTTTTGGGTACTCTTCTATATAATAAAAATTCAATTAAAACTTCAATTTAATTCTGATTCCAATTCCGTTTGAAAAATTATTTTTCAAATATAAAAACCAACATTTTAACTTATAAAATTTATAAATCCAAAATTTTATTTTTCTCCGATTTCCAAAATTAATTTAAAATTTTCCATGTAAAAAAATCCGAGTTATTACACTTCCCCATAATGGAATTTCGCCCTCAAAATTAGCCTAATGCCTAACTCTAAAAAATCTGGCCAATAATCTCCAAAAATAAATCTTGTCTCCAAAAATCAACTTTAAATACCTAACATCCAACCTCGATGCCTAAGATGACTTATCACAAAAAATTTGTATCTCCGAAAAAAACCCTGTCTAACTCGCATGCTAAACCCAAAACCTAAGACCCGAGGGTTGTCGTATACCTAAGCTCTGATACCATTCTATAACACCGCGTCCGCGCTCGGGGAGAGCGGGACAGAGCGCTACTATCGATAAAACTAAACTAATCCATAGTATAACAAGGTATAGAGCATCTAAAAACCCATAATTAAAATAAGAGAGAAATCACTAATCTCAATCTTTAAATTAATACAACAAAATTCTCTCGAATAAATATAACTAAAGAAAATCTCCAATGCTTTATACATCAAAATAAATAAATACAAGTCTTCTCATCTTTTATTCTCGAATATTCTTCCCAAAATATCCAAGCTAAAAATAAATCTCCACAGCGCCCAAAATCTGCGCTAACCCGCCACTAAAAGAAAATATGGGGAAGTACACAATACGACAGGAAAGATGCTCAACAAATATTAGCGGCGAATAAAGCGTAACAAAATGAGTAACAATATTAAAATCAAATGAGAATCTCATAAGCATTTTTATCAATATAATTTCTTAATAACACATTAAACGAGTCACCGGCCCTCACCATACCGTGCCATACTTTATCAAGTAGCCGGAACAGGAATATTGGCAGGTACCCAACATCAGTGACATAATAAAATCTCATGACAACATGCCAGACTTAATAATAATACCACATGAATCAAAATTAGATTCCAGCAATAATTTCCAGATTCCAATTGAATTTAGCAATTCAAATATGAGTCAATAATCACAAGAAAACAAAGGGAATAACACTCGCGAGATTAAGGAGCATATTGTGTAAAATCCCATACCTTAAAATCATCACATGAATCATCACATAATTTCAGCCTCAAAATCTAAACACACCATCACGTTCCTCTCGCAAAAATAGTTAAATCTCATTCTAACCAAAACTCGAGAAAACAACAAATAAGCCTTCTAATATAAGGTTATAATCTTGAATAAGTTTGGGGCTATGGTTTGTATATGAAAGGGAGTAATTTTGGAGAGGTCTTCTGGTTAAAAAGTTTGAGAAAAAGTAATTTGAAAAGCCAAGCCACGAATTAGTTGATATATAAAGGATTAAGAGTTTGATTAAGAAAAGAGTTCGAATTAGATACAAACACTAAAAAATTTATTTCGGACTGTTGGAATTTGATGAAATTTGACGGAGAATTAGTTGACGACGAGAGGAAACTCTTTAAAAAATTACAGCTCGATCGGACCGTTCAATATTTTTAAATATTTTTTTTCTACAGAGTTTTATGTTTTGAGGACTCTTCTATATAATAAAAATTCAATTAAAACTTCATTTTAATTTCGATTCCAATTCCGTTTGAGAATTTACTTTTCAAATATAAAAACCAACATTTTAAATTATAAAATGCAAAATTTTATTTTTCTCGGATTTCCAAAATTAATTTAAAAATTCCCATTTAAAAAAATTCGGGTTGTTACAATATTGACTGATAAATAAAGCCTAAAATTCGTGGGTCAAAATTCCTTAAAAATTAAAATGACTAAAATACCCTCTCGGGTTGTTGGTTTGGCCTAAAAATGCCCCGGGACCCAAACTAAACCCCCGGCTAGTGTTTTGTGAGTATTTCGACCCCTTCTGACACGTTGGCCCACTTAAAATGACCATATAGATGATAAAATTATAATTTACTTTTAAATCCAATTAAATTGATTCCTGACGCGACTAACACGCGCGTCCCAACTTAATTTTCTGAATTGTCGTATTTATGACTAGAGACAATATTAATAAATTCCACAATCGTATATTACTACATTCACCCAGTAATATTCAACATTATTATCATAATCAAATACCAACTCACATCTCGCTAGTATTTAAATCCGAATTAATTTCCAATTAATTATCCCATTTAATTTAATTAATCCCATTAAATAAAATCAATAAAATTACGGGGTATTACAATATCAGAGAATCTTGTCAACATGGAAGAAACTATCAAACCATGGCAGTCTAGAACTCTAGTACAATACTATTTTGGCTCTTTTAATCGAAAACATGAAAAATGTCGACGTTCAAATCGATTCCCTTTCTATATGGTAAACTTTTCTCTTCCATTTTTTACTCCGCTTTACTGGCTCGTTTCCTTTTCACCATTTATTTATATATTTCTTTTTGTGCCACATTAATATCAATGGTTTGGAAATGATGATATCTTTTGGTTTCTTAGCTGCAGCAAGGTAATATTATATTACTGTGTTGTCCTTATCATTCTCCTTGAAAATGTTTCATTATAATTAATGCTTCACTTAATGTTTGATAGAAGTGGAAGTATCAGGTTAACGTTTTTTTCACAGGGGGGGTACTTATAGACTAGTTTTTGTTTGAAAAATTTGTAGCGTACGGGTCTCAAATGAGCTTGGAAGGGGGAGCGCCAAATCCGTGAAATTCTCCATCATCATGACAATTCTAACATCATCTACTATTGGATTTGTGTTATTTCTATTTGTTACCACTACTGGCTAACACGCATGAATTCAATAAGTGAATTGTTCCTTTCATTAAAATTCCCTCTTATATCTTGTTGTTTTGTTTTTGTGCCAGATGGGAAACATTTTCCCTTCACGTCCTGTAGGAAATTTTGCTCTTTACTAATGTCCAGGTAAACAAAGTATTTTCGGTTTCTGTAGATTTTAGAAATTTTCTCAAAAAATTAGAGGAGACTTAAAACATGCCTTAGGTAGTGAAAATTCAAACCAGCCCCCAAATAGTCCCGTATGAGGCATTAACACCTCACACGGGACAAATGTAACTCGTAGTATCTGATCGCGTAGTCACGGGACTCTTGGTTTGAGAATATGACGATAATTTGAAAATATCTAGATTAGACTTAAAAACACATAGTTACAGGGTAAACCCCCAAATCAAACCTCAAATGGACCCGTAAGAGGTATTAACACGTCGCACATGACCAATGTAACTCGTACAAACTCACTGCGTAGTCACGGGGCTCTCAATTTGAGAATATGATGTTAGTTTGAAAATATAAAGATATTACGCTTAAAACATGCTATTAAAGGGTGAAAACCCAAACCAGTCTCCAAACGGACCCAAAAAAGGAATGAATACCTCACACGGGACCAACGTAACTCATAGGAACTAATCGTGTCATCATTGGATTCTCGATTTAAGAATATGACGATAATTTGAAAATATCTTGACTTAGGCTTAAAAACTTATTGTTAGAGGGCCAATACACAAAACAACCCCTAAACGGCCCCGTGAGAAGCACGAACATATCACACGAGACCAATGTAACTCTTAGGAACTAATAGCATGGTCATAAGACTCCTGGTTTGAGAATATGATGATAATTTGAAAATATCTAAACTTAGGCTTACAAACATGTCGTTAGAGGGCGAAATTGCAAAAATAACCCCCAAACGGCCCCGTGAGAAGCACAAACACCTCGCAGGGGACCGCGTAGTAACGGGGCTCTCAAATATGATGATAGTTTGAAAATATATAGATATTATGCTTAAAATATGTTGTTAAAGGGTGAAAATCCAAACTAGTCTCCAAATGGGCCTAAAAAGGCATGAATACCTCGCACGGGACCAATGTAACTCGTAGGAACTGATAGCATGGTTACGGGACCCTTGGTTTGAGAATATGTTAATAATTTGAAAATATCTAGACTTAAGCTTAAAAGCATGCTCGCTGGTTAAAAATCCAAACCAATCCCTAAACAACCCTGTAAGAGGCATGAACACCTGGCACGGGACCAATGTAAATCGTAGGAACTGATCGTGCAGTCACGGGACTTCTGATTTGAGAATATGATGATAAATTGAAAATATCTAGAGTAAGCTTAAAAACATGTCGTTAGAGGGTGAAAACCCAAACTAGCCCTCAAACGGCACCTTAAGAAGCAAAACACCTCGCACGAGACCAATGTAACTCGTAAGAACTGATCATGTAATCACGTGACTTTCGATTGGATAATATGACGATAATTTAAAAATATCAAGACTTTAGCTTAAAAACATGTCATCAAATGGTGAAAATACAAAACAACCCCCAAACGGCCCCGTATGAGACACTAACACCTCGTATGGAACCAATGTAACTTATAGGAACTGGTCGTGTAGTCATGGGACTCTCGATTTGAAAATATGATGATAATTTGAAAATATATAATTAGGTTTAAAAACATGTCGTTAAATGGTAAAAGGCCCAAATAATTTCCAAACAGCCCCGTAAGAGGCATAAACACCTTGCACCGAACTAATGTAACTCGTAGGAATTGATCGTGTAGTCATGGGACCCTCAGTTAGAGAATATGATGATATATTGAAAATACCTAGATTAGGCTTAAAAATATACCGTTAGAGGGTAAAACCCCAATGTAGCCCCCAAATGGACCCGAAAGAGGCATTAACACATCTCACGAGACTAATGTAACTCCTACGAATTGACCGCGTAGTCACGGAGCTCTCGATTTGAGAATATAAGGATAATTTGAAAATATATAGATTAGGCTTTAAAATATGTCGTTAAATGGTGAAAATCCAAACCAGTACCCAAAAGGCCCCGTAAGAGGCATGCATACCTTATACGGGACCAATGTAACTTATAGGAATTAACCGCATAGTTGCGGGATTCTTGGTTTGAGAATATGATGACAATTTGAAAATATCTAGACTTGGGCTTAAACATATGCCGTTAGAGAGCAAAAATGCAAAACAACCCCCCACGGCCCTATGAGAAGAATGAACACCTCGCACGAGACCAATGCAACTCATAGGAACCGATTGCCTGGTCACATAAATCCCGGTTTGAAAATAAGATGATAATTTTAAAATATTTAGACTTGGGCTTAAAAATATGTCGTTAGAGGGAAAAATATCAAAACAGCCCCCAAACGACGTCGTGAGAGGCGCGAACATCTTGCACAGGACCAATGTAACTCATAGGAAATGACCGCGTGATTATAAGACCCCCGGGTTGAGAATATGATGATAATTTAACAATATCTAAACTTAGTCTTAAAAACATGCCACTAGAGGGCGAAAATTCAAAACAAACCCAAACGAGCTTGTTTTTTAAAATTACTTAAAAATATGACGATAATTATAACTCGCATATGCAATTCATTTTGGATATGATATTTTTTTAAATTACTTACTGATATCATCTCTTTTTTGTATCTTATTTTTTTACATGATAACATTTTATTGTTAGCTTTTATCTGTAACACCCCATAATTTTGAGGATTTAATATTTAATTATTTTTGGGAGATATAAAAATATTTAAATTGGAGAAACTTAAATTTTTGATTTGGAGAATTTATTTGAGTGGAAAGAATTATTTATAATTGGCGACTTTAAGTTAAATTGTTCGAATTAATGTGTGTCGCATTTTGAGGTCGAAATTTGGAAATGTTATAAAGTATTTTGGATGACAATTCTGAGTGCACGGTTGAGTTCGGATGGGTCAAGATAGTCAGATAAGAGTACCCGAGATTAGTAATCGACTCTCGGGACATTTTTGGGCATAGCCGGGCCCACACGGTGTGATTCGGGCCATTTTAATTAAGCCCATGTGGCCAAAAACGGGATTAAGGGTTTTTAACATAATTGAGGGACTTATTGAATGGCAGTTAAAAATTCTAAACCTAGGATTTGAGAGAGACACAGAAGAAAAAAATCTATAAGCAAATTGAGAACCTTTTTGGAGACAAATTAAGGGACAAATTGGGTGTTCGTCATCAAACCATTTTCTACACCAACGAATTAGACTCTACGAACAATCAGGGGCAAGTGGTTAACTTGTTGTGATTTTTTTAAATTGTGATAATCAATTCATATCATAGTATGTGTATCAAAAATCTGTTTTGGTTATGGGTCAAATAGCTAAATGGGATTTTTCGGATTTAATTAGTATATGTAGATTTGAGACTAAATTAATGGTGAATATGGATATGGGATTGCTGGAATCAATTGTAGGATTCTAATTAGTAAGTATTGGTGACAAATTTCGAATCAGTGGGACGATTCATATCTCCATAGGATAAACCCGGGTGAGACCCAATTCGGGAAAAGTTTGGGATTTTGATGAATTGATGAATGATTTAAGACTTTTAGGAAGTTTAGAATATATTTCTATGTACATGAAATGTTGGTTGTGATTGGGTAAGGGTTTGGAATGAAAATAAAAGCTTGAGGGTTCATCTATGGCCGAACAGAAGGCTGGAGAAGATGATGACTAGGTCAACCGATCGATCGACCCAGGGAGATTGATCGATCGATGCTATGGAATTTTTGGCAGTGACGCCAATTTTTAATTACATGGGAGATATTTATTGAAAAGGGGTCTTGAGCTGATTTAAATGATGAAAATTAAATTGGGGCATGACTCTTGGTACTTTTAGGTAATTATAATTGGGTTTGGGGAGAAGGTAATGAGGATCAAGTTATGAATAAATTTCAGGAAATATTAAGATATGGGCCAAGTGAGCGAGTTCGAGTATGTTGGTTGAATGACACAAGGTAATAAATTAATTAATGTGTAAATTAATAAAATTAGTGTCGAATCATAGACTCGGACAAATATTATATAAATTAATGCGTAAAGTATTTATATTAGAGTCGAACCATAGACTTGGGGGAAATATTATATTAATTGATGTGTGAATTAAATAACTTAGAGTCGGACCATAGACTCGGGAAGATGATAAATTAATAACTGAGAAAATTAATTAAGTTGAGTCGGGACAGAGACTCAAAAAATTTCAGGCTAGTATTATAGGTTTTTGAGTACACGGTAAAGTCGGGGTTTATATTATAAATAAATATATATATATATATATATATATATATATATATATATATATATATATATATATATATATATATATATATGGTGTGGTGAAGTGTATATATATATATATATATATATGTGTGTGTGTGTGTGTGTGTGTGTGTGTGTGTGTGTATTGCGTGTGCTATTAAATATCAGTGACTAGATATTTAATTAATTTATATACTCTAGTGCTATCAAGGGAGGTTGCATGATGTGGGTGAATCCCCTAGCTTGAGGAGTAGTATATCCTCAGGTCATAGCGTCCGGTATATGGGTGAGGGGATTGTCTCACTTTTAGGGAAGGAATATGACCGCCTCCACTACGTCTATATTTTTGGGCCAGGTTGGTGAGCGATTCCAACTTGGGTAACTAGGTTATGTGAGCACACCTAGTGAGATAGCACTTTAGAGGGAATCATTCGGTGAGGGTATACTCGGAGGGATAGGTATACATATGAATTATGTGTGGATGTTTTAGTAAAGGTACGTATATAATGAGATGTAATATTATATGCGGGTCATAATACAGTGTGTAATGTACTTACTTTATATAACTTCTGTCACGGTTATATGATATTATTTAAAAAGAATTAATTAAGTTAATTGGTAAGATAAATTATAACCCATGAATTATTATACTTGGGTTAGAGTAGTATGATAAGGGGAGATTACACCAGGACTAGTTGGACGGGGTAGTACAACTAGGTGGGGTTAAGGTAACCGTTAGGTGTGCACATTAGTGGAGAGGTGAGTATGTCCTTAAGAGAGTGCGACACTAAGTTAAATATGAAGCGCATTCATATATTTTTAATTATTGCAGTTAATTCACCTGCTAAATATTTTCAAAATGTTTTGGGTTCTAACCCTTGTTATAAAATTATTTTCAAAACCTTTTAGGTGTCCAGCCACAGGGATGCCAGACTTGATATTCTATTCTAGGGACACGGAGCTGCGGCACATGTGGATGCTATCCGGTGTTTGGATTAGACGCATCATTCATTCCTTCCTAGAGTAGGAATCATTTATCAGTTTCAGTTTTACTTCGGGCTTGTCGCCCAGACTTTTCAGTACATTTTTCAGATTTATTTATTCAGGTGTTGGATGTTTCTATTGGACTATTGTGACACCCTGCCTAATTAAATACCGGGCGATCACTCCTTTATTAAATTAAATCAAGGTAAACAGTTGGTTCATTCTCAGCATCACTGTCGATAAAAATACATTTTCCAATTTAACACCCTAAATAATTAAACTAAGCGTCAAAAACATTTTTCATATGTAACTTTCCAAATTTTAATTAAAGAAAAAGATTTATTTATTTAAAAACAACATTTCTACAAGTAAGAATCACACCATAATAAACCCAATAATATAATACATTCGTCAATCGAATGTCAACATGTGAAAACTAAAATCATACATCCAACTGAATAAATCTCATAGTAACAATACTGGAAATAACTGAAATACAAATTTCCCAATAACAACGGGATAATGGAAAGAGCTACACATGCTCAACTGGTGAAAGTACTAAGAGTGGATCCGAATGAACGAAGTCGTCTAATCAAGAGACCTGCAACTCCCACCTAAGCTGCAGCGCGTTCCTTCCAAGAGATCCTAATCCAGACGCCCCTGTGGCTGGGCACCGGTAATACATACATATATATATATATAAGAGAGAGAGAGAGAGAAAAGAAAAACGGGTCAGAGCCCGAAAGTGTGTTTGATTTAAAAAAAACGTTTAGCAAGTATTTAAATTGATACAGGCCAATGCAACAACATATTAGTGCGACACTCTCTTGAGAAATTCTCACCTCTCTTCTAATGTGCACTCCTATCGCACTAACCCTCCTAATGGTTTATCTCATAATATAACACGCTATCTTTCCCCAATGATTTAACTTATCTTAGGCATTTCGTAGGATTCAAAATTTAACGATACAATTGTTTGAAAAGGATATTTCAAGTAATAACCAAAGTTCTCATTTTAACTTTATTAGTCAATAAAGTTTTCCAGTGTCATATTATACTTTCTCAAAACAAGTATTTATAATTTGGGTCATCAACCATATGCTACATATCAATTCACAGTAGGTAGTTCCAAATTTCAGAATTTCATATATATATTAACTACTCGTATAATATATATATATATAATAACAGCACCCCAAATAAACTATGGTGCGGGCATACTCTACTATCCAAACCCCATATCACTCACATTAAGGGGAATACAAATTCGGAATCACTCTCGAATTGTATTAACTCATACTCAAACAAAAATGAGACGAAGTATAGATTCCAAGTCTCGTAGGACCGTCTGAACTATCACTGCGATAGCCTGTACCAAGGATATATATACACAAACAAGATGAGGCGAAGAATAGATTCCAAGTCTCTAAGAGGATGGCACATGCCTGCGTCTCTTAGGACCGTCTGAACTATCAAATCACTAGCCTGTACCAAGGATATCTATCTTCTAGGGTACAAGTCAATATCCCCCATAAAGGTCCCATCGAGATAAGACTTGTCCCTGTGCGGTAACCTCAGGGATAGTAAGTAGCGTGGGCATGATTTTCACACATAGATAGTATATTCACACACAATCATATAACTATACTAACATTACCATATCAATATTAGGTAAATTCTCAATTCCCAATATTACGACATTTCCATATTATCATATTATTAGTATCTCGTATAAGGGCTCGTCTCTAACATTAACACGAAGGGTTTTCTCACTTATTACATGACACTCGAGGACTCTATCCTTCCAAGTAGAAAATTCAGTAGGTATACCTCTATTCGCTATCTTAACTATTCATCGAAATCTCTCACTTGGAATACGTAGTTTCATTGTTCATTATATAATTATCCCAAAAACAAGATCCTCGTCTTATAATAAAGTTCCCAACACTTATTCATATGTCCTACTGGTCTTTCCTATCTCCCAAAACATTTCATTAAGAATACCCAAGAATTATTACACGATAAATCTAATTAACTAAGTAAACAAGGGAAATCAGAGTCTTCCAGGAGGGGTTGATCGATCGAAGCTTGGGGCTCGATCGATCGATCAAGCAGGTCTGGGAAAAATTCTGCAGAATGCAGTTACGGGTTTCATCACCAAAATTACACCAAATCCATATTTTCAAGTTCCAATCGTCCCAGAATTCTACTACTAACATTATAACAATATACCAGATGATTCTAACGTAAGGCATGTACATATTCATCATTTAAACATGGATTTTCAACCTAGGATTATCTCCAATTAACAAGAACCCTAAAATTTTCTTAAACAGTTTTCTAACAAATCTTTCTCCAGAGTTTCTTTCTTATGATCATCAAAATTTCTTGCTTTATTTCCTCTACATGGCAAGGGTTCCAAAATTTCATATAAATCCTTTCTACATGCATTTTTCCTAACACAAATTGGGTGTTCTTCCATATTTATCATCTCTAATCAATCCTAAACCAATATGAAAATTGCATTAACGAAAATACGCAAGTTAAACACTTGTCTGGGATTTTTGGTATTCTGATTCACGGCTGATTTTGGTATGGCTGCGTTCCTCGTCTCGCGATCTACACGGTGGTGGTGGCGGCGGTGCAAACCGGTGGCTTCTTGGCCTTGAATTGCCTTGGAGCTCTCTCCTCTCTTCTCCAATGGCCGTCACTTGATTTCTGGATATTCTAGCACTAAAAGATAACCTAAATGGATGATATAGGTTGCTGAATTTCGTGGGTTTAATTACCCAATTATGTAAAATGACTAAAATGCCCCCCCGGGGTACTAATTAAGCCTAAAAATGCCCCGAGACCCAAACTACACCCCCGGGTACACTTTTCTGACTATCTCGACCCTACCGAACACGTTGGCACACTCAAAACGACCATACGGACAACTTATAAAATATTCACTTTTTATTTAACCAAATTAGTCCCGACGTGACACGAGCACGTTCCGACTTAAATTTCCGAAATCGTCATTTATTTCACTCATGACAATCAATATAACCAATATAATATATTACTTTGCTCATTAGTAATATTCAACCAATTTTTCCATAATTACTAACTCTTGTCACGTTAATAAATATTCAAAGCAACGTTCCGGATTAAAATTAAATTAATTTATCTCAATTTAAATTTAATAAATCCCATAATTTTAAAAGCTATAAAAATACGGGGTATTACATACTTCCCCCCTAATAACTGAATTTCATCTCGAAATTCGGAAAATAAGGCCTATCCGATAGCACAATTCTGGATATCCTTTTCCGTACACAAACTAACTACACATTACGGTGCTCAATTACTATAGCCCTTTCTTCACAGCAACATTGTTTACATTCTCATTAGCGATACTTCACATTGTGATCCCACCCGAAAATATTCGCATAGGTCATGCCTATACGTTATAAATTCCATTATCTCACTATCATTAGGAGGTCGCATCTCACTACATGACAACTACTCGGATTTATTCACATTAAATTCCCATTTTGAGAAGATCATACGAACATTTGACCACTATTGACTGCTTAACATCGTCGTGGAATTTCCATCATAGTTATCGGATATTTTCTCGACCGATCCAAAAATTTTGATTATCTACTCTCCTCTAAACATACGGAAGGAGAATAGTCGAGGTTCTTTCATAACAAAACTTTAATAAGTACCTCGTACGCGATAAACAGGTACGAGTGCTTTTACAGAGCATTCTTGAAATCATCGTACCGAGATTCCAAAATCTCCTTCACGTGGCTCTATTAATCTTTAATCACCATGCGCTTATTCCCTGGCTAAGGGTGATACATCCTAATCGAATTGAAATCTTATCTACGCTGGTTCCTGAAATCTTATATCAGAGGTGGGATTCACAAATCTCATCCTGATTTAGAAATTCATACTGCGCCGGACCATGCACTGGCGCGATCTCCCTTCCAAAGGAAGTCTGGGGCATAATAGTTAATATTGTAAGCCAACCCAAAGGAATATCAATCACTTTCTTCTCGGTGACTTAATTCACAAGTTCGGGATAAACCCTTGATCTTTTTTTGAGGGTGGCAACCCATCCAAGGGCTGTACCAACTTTACCGACCTGTTCCAATTTCAGGAATTGTCGATAAACACAAAATTCTTTGGTTGATTCTCCGCTTTCAACCAAACCTTACTTACGGGTGGTGCATGTAGAGACTACTTACTACGTCTCGCCAAACATCGATTCTTCCCTTGAATGTCTCACATTAAGTGACACGTAATACTCCCTTTCCTCCTTGGAGTATGCCGAAAGTTCCGACCCGTGCTCTTCTCTCCACGAAGCGCACTTCTGGATCTCTTATACTATACTAACATCCTTACTCTTTGTATGCGCACGTCGCTCTCACACTTGACTAATAACAACTCCTCTCCGGGTGTTCTTCATAATCATTAAATTCTACTCTAGTCAAGGAATACCGATTCTTGAACGGCTTCCACAGCCTTCCAATCAAGTTAGGGCGTGCTATTCTAATTACACACTTATGTATGGATTATCGCCCCTCACGTGATGTTTAATCCACTCTATCACTTCCACTTCGTCATACTATTCCCACAAACATATATTTCACACGTCTATTTCCAAGTCCCTTCGATTCGGACCATTTTAACTGTAGTTAACCAAGACGCCCACATTTTTGCAACACTCCGACCGCCCTGGGAGAGCGAACGGCGTGCTACTCATCTGTAGAACTAACTAAATTCAACGGAAGAGAAGGAATAGGGCATTCAAATTCCATGACAATAAAAGAGGAATAATAATTCTCAACCTTCCTCAGATAAGTACAACAATTTTCCCAAGTAGGTACAACAACTAAAGTAAATCACTAACGCTCTATTCATCAAAATAATTATAGGTCATCTCTTTTGTATAGTATAAAGTTCTTTCCAGATAATCCATGCTAAAAATTATTCTAACTCTTTATTCACTTTGTGTTCTGTACGCGGTTATGACATTCGGGTACTCTCAATCACCCTAGAAATCAGAATTTTTAAATTCTCCTTATCATAGTTCCACCCCTCAACTTGTGGGGATAACTTTCAATGTTTTCCTACCACAAGATCCGGCTCCAATAACCTTAAAACAAAATTCAACTTCCAACTTACATACATAATTACTTGATCCCATTTCGACCAGGGTACCAAACTCGTGGAATAGTGACCAAACGTCTCCCTATTTCCAACCTTACGCTAAGTTTCATGCGTGGGATGTCTCGCAAAGCGAAATCCAAACAAGGAACCCCCCGATAGACCTGTCAACGGGTCGGTTTGGGTCGTGTACGGGTTACGGGTCAAAACACCCTAACCCATACACAACCCTTTAAGCCTAACGGGTCTAATAACAATACCCAAACACGACCCGTTAATATTAACGGGTACACGACCCAAACCATTAACACCCGTTAATATTAACGAATCATTTTGGGTCGAAATGGATAACGGGTTGGGTGAACCTATAATACCCGTTAGTCTTCAATACTTTAAAAATAATGGGTTTTAATTGTAATTTTTATTGGGTATAGATTGGGTGACCCTATAGCACCCGTTAGTCTTTAAAGATTTAGAAATAATGGGTTTTAATGGTTATTGTTATTGGGTACGGGTTGGGTGACCCAATAGTACCCGTTAGTGTTAACGGGTGTTAACGGGTTAAAACGGGTACAGGTAAATTTCCAAACCCGAACCGTTAGTGTTAACGGGTCTACCGTGTCAACCCGTTAATGACCCAAACCCAATAAGGGTAAACCCATTAACTTATAATTTCGTGTCGGGTCGTGTCGGGTTAACGGGTTATCGTGTATTTTGACAGGTCTACCCCCCGATACACTACTACCTAGCTTTGTCGGTCATCAAAATCCGTTAGGTCCTTCGTCCGTGGTATGTACCTCTTTATTCCGTCTCTTGACAGAAAAGTTACAATTTTCCCGTAATTATGCTTAATAAAGAGCGTTTCACCAATTTCACTACCGTATTGGTGGATGGTAATAGCATTCCATAAACCTCGAATACATACAATCGGAATTCTTGAAATTCCTTTCCCTAATAATAGGGGTATAAAGATTACCTCCCACATATCTAAAGGTTAAATATAACAATGTACTCTTCCTATCACTAAGTCCGGGATGCTAAACATAATACTGAGTCAAATCTTTTCGCTCAACGGTAAATCCCGATACATACGAAATTATACTAACAAAGTCTATACATACATTGGCATCGAATATCTCGAGCCCACTATCTCCTCCGAAGTCTCTAGGATAGATAATATAAGTGCGAGTCCAACTCTCTTACAGGTAAGCCTCGCCAAAACAAACATGAAACATGTTGCACCAATGCAACTACTCCAATAGCCTAGCAATAAATGCCCACTATCATACTACCCATTTATATAACGTTTTAACAAGGATAATATCATACTCGTGTATCGCATCACTACAACGAGTAACCTCAATAAAGTTTAAAACACTGTTAATATATTCATTCATTCCCCGCGGATAGCACCAAAGAAAATCCCGCTACACTAAGGAAAAATATTCACACAATGGTAACATTTCTAATTATATGCATTAAACTCGTCTCACATGCTAATCTAGAAATGATCAAAATATGGTGACTCGCTCGTGTCACATAAACATGCCTCATCCTCTGAGGATACAACATACACTTCTACCTTGATAATCGTCTTGACTGTGCAAATGGTTTTCGGACGTAACACGTCTACACAAACCAAACAATATTACTTTACTCGTTGCCTTTTTACTAGGCATCGTATTCTTGCCCTTATACTTACTTCGGAACATATTATCGTGAGCGATCTCACTCCGCAAAAAATATCTCAACACATAATTCACCTATCATCTGTCCTACTAACCCGGTTAGGATTGTCCTTTCCTCAGACATTAGTAGACTCGATTTCTGTTAACCATCCCGGTTGTTCCATAGCCTTCTTAGGCCCTAAAGATCATGTTACCATCTATACTAGTACTTACTGAATTTACCATCACTTGGTAAGAATTTAACTGTCTGAAGCATTTAAATGGTTTTCCTGGTGTGTATCCACATCCTTTTGTGGTGCTATACCACCACCGTTGCATTCAGTCTCATTCTCGACTAAATTCTTCGATTCCTTTAACTTCCTCCACAAAGAAGCGTTATCATCTATTCTGACACAATATGACAATGTCAACCTCTGGATCGTTCGTCCACCAGAATTTCCTCCTCGAGTTTTATCAACTATTATTACGAGTTGGTCTTCCACTTGTAGTCGTTTCCCCCCACTTGTATCTACATCTTCTTATACAAAATTGGCTAACGGTTAAGATTCAAATTCACGAATGGACCCCTGATATGCCCTCCCTCGAAGAGTTCAGAACCACATTTGCTTCTCATCCTGAACAGTTAAGGAAGGAACTGTGACACCCCGACTAATTAAACACCGGGTAGCTACTCCTTTATAAAATTAATTCAAAATGCCAAGTTGGCTCAGTTAATAGCATCACTGTCGAAAACATTTTATTATATCTAACCACCTAGTATTTAAAAAGCAAGTTGCCAAATTTTAATTAAAGTCTGATTAACATGCAACAAGTGTAATGAAGAAATAAATAACACCATTCACCATACTGAAGTAAAACGAATAACCATCACAATAGAGTAATTAAAGTCTGGAGGAAACTCCTCACTACAATCCCATAACTGAAATAAATGAACTGAAATAATAATAAAACGTGTTAAAGTCTGAAAATTGAAGTATAAAAGATGTTTCTAAATAGAAATGGGCAACATGCCCTACAACGGATAGATGGTGACTCTGGAATCCAAAAGATAGAAGCGTCTACATGCAAATCCCTGTAGCTTCCACAACCAGCTACAGCTCGTCACCTGAATGAGTATCCTATGCTTGGTGTCCTTGTGGCTGGGCACCTAAAATGGTTTTACAAAAAAAAATTTGAAAAGCAAACGGGTCAGAGCCCGAATGTGGAGTTATATTTTAAAAACCTGCAAGTGCTTTAAAAACATTTAAAACATTAAATGCAAAGTACATGTTAGGACGTACACTCGCATGACATTCTCACCTCTCGTCTAACTGTGCACTCCTAACGTAAGCACCCATCTATAACTACCCTTTCCACTAGCTAAGTGACAACGTAACTAGCTAGACTACCAAAGGTTCTACCCATTTTACTCGGTTAATTTAACATAACAACGCTCGTAATTTAATAGAGGTTTAACGTAAACTCAGTTACTAACTATGCCATTGATATAACTATCAGCTAACTCATTATATATCTCGAAACAATACCGCAATATTTTTACAACATTAACATGAGGATTTCCATTAATTTAATGTATATTATTCACATCATAAATATACGATACAAGCACCCCGCAATCTAAGCTATGGTGCACACATACTCTGCTATCCATCCCGGTACATAACGTACATAAGGATCACATATTCCGAATCTCTCAAGAATAGTTCAGATAACACAAATCACAAATAGTGGAGGCGAACACAGTCACCATCACATGGGTCACGCACATACCTACGCTCCCATGGTCAGCGGACTTATTAATATCACAATAAGTCTTTCTATGACCTATGTTCATCAAGGTACCAGTCTATATCCCCCCCGTAGGCACACAAGGATTAGAGGGTCCTAAGAGAACGCAACCTCCCGTGATAGCAAGTATGGTAGGTATGTCATACAAACAATCCATATACCAATACTAAGTAAATACACGTCTTAGTAATACCGTATTTTAATCGTAGTACATATTTCACTCTCGTACTAACTATAATTATCATAATTCATGCTATTCCGGTTTGTAATTATACGCGCTATAATTCATCCTTACATCGTAGTAAACACTCACGTCTCAACCCAAATGGTTCTTTGAATATAACTCTCGTATATAGTTTACTCCTCTCAATAATCCAAAAGTCCCAAATCTAACCTTACATCAATAAAGGAAGGTCATCTATATCCTCGAACAAGTTTAAGGGGCTCCAAAAATCAAAACAGTCCAAAAAGGGTCAAACTGTCAACTCGTTAGAAGTCTCGTTCGAACGAGGCTTCGAACGAGTTTGGACTGTCAGGTCGTTAGAAGTCTCGTTCGAACGAGGCTGTTCGAACGAGATCCCAGTTCGTTCGAACGAACTAACCCTTCTAACGATATCTCGTTCGAACGAGATATCGAACGAAAATCCCTACTCGTTAATAACGACTAGTCAACTCGTTAGAAGCTCGTTCGAACGAGTTCGTTCGAACGACCTGGGGGCTGCTTCTAACGAATTGCCAGTTTCGACCCAGATTTTTCCAAAAATCGTTTTTCACCATATTTATCACTTCAATCCTTCTCCAAAGTTCGTCCTAACCATGATTTAAGTCCTCTAATCATACTAAAACATGCTTGGGTTATAAACTAACGTCTTTTAAGGCAATAAGGCATCCTAAACATCATTAAATCCCAAGATTTTATACTATTTCCCCAATATCATCAAGAACATGAACCCTAGATATATATAAACATCAAATCCAGAATTTAATTCGTTTTAATTCCTTCAAATCACAATTAATATAAGGGAAATCATCTACCTATCATACTACATGCAATCCTCTTCATAATTTTCAAGATCTAAACTTCAAACTACATGGGTTTTCATTATCTTTCAAGAACAGTTGTAATTTATCAATTCTCTAACATGGAGGAAACATTCTACGAATTTAAATATGATTAAAACACTTGCCTTGGTTTGATTTCTGAATTTGGTGTGGATTCGGTGTAGAATTTCTGCAGAATTTCTCTCTCTCTCTCTCCTTCTCCAAGCTTTCTTCTCCAAAAAGCTATGGTGGCTAGGGTTTGCTTTGGGGGAACTTATGAAAACCTAATTTAATAAACCTCCGTAGCTTGTTGGGTTAATAAGGGTTGGTTGGGGTCAATTCCTTATCAGATTACAACTCTCAATTTTCGTCACTTTTAATTACCCAAAAATACCAAATTACTAAAATACCCTTTAAGTTACCGGTATAGCCTAAAAATACCCCGGGACCCAAACTATACCCCCGGCTAGTGTTTTCTGACTATCTCGACCCTTCCGGACGCGTTGGTGCACTCAAAACGACCATACGGATTATAGATTTTAAATTCACTTTTATTAACAAAATATTATACCGTGACGCGGCGGTCCCACGCGTCTCAACAAAATTTCTAAAATGCCGTATATAAATCTCACGACAAATTTTATAATACCAAATACATATATAATCATATATGCACATAATCAAATACCAATTCGCATCTCATTAGTATTTATAACCCGGATTAATTTCCAATTAATACGTAATTTAATTAATTAATCCCAAAATAAATATAGTCAAAAATACGGGGTATTACATACTTCCCCCCTAATAACTGAATTTCGTCCCGAAATTCGAAACTAAAAAGTACCTGCTAAAAACAGCTCTGGGTAACGCTCGCGCATTTCATCCTCTTGCTCCCATGTGGACTCCTCGACATTGTGATGTTGCCACTGAACACGCACTAACGGGACTATCTTTGACCGCAGTTTCCTCTCGATTCGGTCCAAAATAGCAATTGGCCCCTCCTCGTAGGAGCTATCCGGCTGGAGATCGATGTCCTCCACAGCGACGTACGAATGAGCCAAATTATCTCTAAGGTATTTCCTCAGCGAGGAAATATGGAACACATCGTGAATCCGATGCAAGTGCTCCGGTAGTCCAAGTCTATACGCAACGGGTCCGATCCGCTCAATAATAGGAAACGACCCCACATACCTCGGTGCTAACTTTCCCTTCTTCCCGAATCGCATAATCCCCTTCATCGGAGAAACCCTGAGCAAAACCTGGTCACCCACTTGGAACTCCCTGAAAAATCTCTTCGCATCAGCATAACTCTTCTGCCTGTCTTGAGCTACCCGTATGCGACTCCGAATCGACTCTATCCTTGCCGAAGTATCCTGAATCACTTCCGGCCCAAGTAGTTTGTTGTCCCCCACCTCCAACCAACATGGTGGGGAACGACAAGGCCTACCGTACAATGCCTCGAACGGAGCCATGCCAAT
The DNA here is from genome assembly GCA_949130495.1 of Sambucus nigra. Taxonomy (NCBI): domain Eukaryota; kingdom Viridiplantae; phylum Streptophyta; class Magnoliopsida; order Dipsacales; family Adoxaceae; genus Sambucus; species Sambucus nigra. Next base: position 87,006,002 of record OX422220.1, read on the forward strand.
CGTGAACTGATAGGAGTTGTTGTAAGCAAACTCCACCAGTGGAAGGTACTGCTCCCATCCACCCCTGAAGTCAATAATGCACATGCGTAGCATGTCTTCCAACATCTGGTTGGTGCGCTCTGTCTGCCCATCGGTCTGCGGATGATAAGCCATACTCAACCGCAATTCCGTGCCCATGGCCTCCTGGAAACACTCCCAAAACCTCGAAACAAATATCTTGTCTCTGTCAGACACGATATTCAGGGGCACACCGTGAAGTCTCACAATCTCTGAAATGAAAAGCTGGGCATACTGTCCCGTAGTGTAGTCAGTCCTTACGGGTAAGAAGTGAGCGACCTTGGACAACCTATCCACAATTACCCAAACGGCGTCGTGACCCCTCTGCGACGTAGGCAACCCCGTGACAAAATCCATGGATATGCTCTCCCACATCCACACCGGAACCTCCAACGGCTGTAGCAATCCTGCTGGCCTCTGATGATCCACTTTTACAAGCTGACAAGTGGCGCATTTCGAGACAAACTCAGCGATATCTCTCTTCATACCTCTCCACCAATATTGTCGTCTCATGTCTTGGTACATTTTGTCCCCTCCGGGATGTACCGCGAACCGTGAGCCGTGCGACTCTGCCATCACATCGTGCCGCAATTCTTCCCCTTCCGGAACCACCAATCTCCCATTGAAGCGCAATCCCCCGTCTGAGCTAACGGTATAGGACTCGGCTCCCTCTGCTAGCAATCGAACTATCTGCTCCTGACAGAACGTGTCATTAGCCTGTGCCCGTACTACCTTTGTGAAAATCTGCGGGGTAACGGTCATCACAGACATGAAAGATCGGGCCACTGCATCTTGGTGTCCCAATTCCTTCCACTTGGCCTTCCACACCTCTGCCACCTCATCTGCTGGCCTGCGGCTCAACGCGTCTGCTACCACGTTAGCCTTACCCGGGTGGTACTGGATGTCGAACTGGTAGTCTTTCACAAATTCAAGCCACCTACGCTGCCGCATATTCAATTCCTTCTGCGTGAACAGATACTGTAGTGACTTATGGTCCGTGAACAGCTGAAACTTCTCCCCCAAAAGATAGTGCCTCCAAATCCGTAAGGCAAATACCACTGCCGCCAACTCCAAATCATGTGTGGGGTAATTCTTCTCATGAGGATTAAGCTTACGGGAAGCATAAGCTATGGCCTGTCTCTCCTGCTGCAACACACCTCCCAGTCGTTGCAAAGACGCATCGGTGTAAACCAAATACTCAACTCCCGGTCTCGGCAATGCTAACACAGGTGCTAAGGTCAATTTGTCCTTCAATTCATCAAATGCCAACTGACAGGCATCACTCCAAATGAACGGCACACCCTTGCGAGTAAGATGTGTCAAAGGACCTGCTATCTCTGAGAAACCCCGAATAAACCTCCTGTAGTATCCTGCTAAACCCAAGAAACTACGAATCTCCGTCGGTGTCGTGGGCTGTCCCCACTCCCTCACCGCTGATACCTTTCCCGGATCGACAGATATTCCCTGATCGGAAATAATGTGACCCGAGAACTGGACTTCCTTCAGCCAAAACCCGCACTTCTCATATTTTGCATACAACTCGTTCTGACGAAGTGTCTGCAAAACTTGCCTCAAATGCTCGGCGTGCTCCTCCTCTATCTGAGAGTAAACCAGAATATCATCAATGAAGACAATGACAAACTGGTCTAGGAAATCCCTGAACACTCTGTTCATCAAGTCCATAAACACTGCTGGAGCGTTGGTCAAGCCGAACGGCATAACCCGAAACTCGTAAGAACCATATCTCGACAAGAATGCGGTCTTCGAGACATCCTCCTCCCTGATACGCAACTGATGGTATCCTGACCTCAAGTCAATCTTCGAGAAGAAAGAAGCTCCTCTCAACTGGTCGAATAAGTCATCGATTCGAGGCAACGGATACTTATTCTGTATCGTGACCTTATTCAACTCTCGGTAGTCCACGCACAATCTCAGTGAACCATCCCTCTTCTTCACAAACAAAACTGGAGCGCCCCAAGGTGAGGTACTCCTGCGAATAAAGCCCTGCCCTAATAGCTGCTCTATCTGATCCCATAACTCTCGCATCTTAGCTGGAGCCATACGGTACGGTGCACGTGCTATAGGTCTCGTACCCGGTAGCAAATCAATAACGAAATCTATCTCTCGACTGGGTGGTAAGCCTGGTATCTCCTGAAACACATCTGAATACTCCCTGACAATCGGGATCGAATCCAAAGGAATCACAACCTCTTTAGAGGTATCCTCCTCTATGTAGTACATATGAGCGGTCGATCCTCCCTCTGGGCGAGGCATCGCCACTATAAACATCTCTTGCCCCGGAATGGCAAAAACAATGCTCCCGCTGAAGCAATCAATCATGGCCCTATATGCTACGAGCCAATCCATACCAATGATCACATCGTGAACATGCATGTCTAACACTAACATGTCCGCAGGTAATACCAAACCACCAACCTCTACCCCCACTCCCCGGCATATAAAGAAAATAAGTAACCCACTCCCTAATGGTGAGTCGACACACGTCACTGTGCTCTCTGCCGTAGCTAACAATCCTAAAGCTTTCGCGAAGTGTGTAGCTATAAAACAGTGTGTAGCACCCGTATCAAATAACACCCGACCCATAGTGCCATGGATAGGAAACGTACCCTCGATCGCGGGCGGTGCCTGTGGAACTGCAGCCTGGTGAACGTTATAGACACGTCCATACTGTAGCTGCCCCTGCTGAGCTGGGACTGCTGGAATGGGTGGCAATGCTGCCATCTGCGGTGGTGCAGGAAGAGCGGCGGGAAACATAGGTCTCTGTGGCTCCTGGCGAGCACCCTGCTGCTGCTGCTGTGGGGCCCTGCCCCTATCAGGACAATCCTGCTTCTTATGGCCAGTCTTGCCACAAGTAAAGCACTTCCCTGGGAAGTTCCCTCCCCTCTGCCCCTGCTGTTCCCGGCCCTGGTGGCCATTACCATTCCTCCCTTGGCCCTGCTGGCCCTGATGAAACTGCTGCCCATTCTGTCCCTGCTGGCCCTGATGGCCGTTTGGACCCTGATGGCCCTGGCGGAAACCTCCCTGACCCTGCCTGTAGTTCCCTGACCGGAACCTCTTATTGTCCCCCTGCTGGGTACCCTGCTCAGTCTGTCTCTGCCCCTGATCGGTCTGTGCCCCGCTGGCACCATGTCCTCCAGTCCTGCCCTGATGGCTAGACTCCCCTGGCCGCTTGCCCTCGGCCATATGAAAACGGTGGTCCTGGCAGTGCAATAATGCAGCGTTAACCACATCAGAATACGTGGCCAACGATAGGTTCCCTAGCAGATGCTGACGGATCCTCCAATTCAACCCGTCGGTGAACTTCTCTATCTTCTTCTTCTCTGTTGGAATCTCGTCTGGTACGATATTCAACAGGTTAGTGAACTCGGCCTCATATTCGGCCACTGTCTTGCCCTCCTTCTTCAAACTCATCAGCTTCCTCCTCATCTCTGTATGAACTGCGGATGGAAAGTACTTGCGGTCGAACCGCACCCAGAACTCCTAAATCGTGAGGGTATCCCTCTCCTCCGCGATGGTAATAGACTCCCACCACTGTAATGCAGATCCCACTAGCTTGAAAGTAGCTAGCACCTGTTTCTGAACATCAGTGCACTCATGCATCCTCAAATGCCTCTGCATGTCCTTCTTCCATTGGCTCGAGACTACCACGTCTGAGCTACCTGCAAACTCTGGCGGATGCGCTTTCTGAAAAGCGTTACGTACACGCTCCCAAGCAGACGAGAATGCATTAACCTATGCTGGCGCGGCGACCGGCGCCTGAGGTGGTGCCTGCTGAATCACGGCAATCGCGGCATTTACCGCTTGAGCTACTATAGCTGCAACCTCAGTGGCGTTCAACATGCCCTGAACTGGAGCGGGCTGGGGTTCGGGCACTGCATTCCTGGGAGCTCGTCGTGCACGTCGTGGAGGCATCTGAAATAAGAACAAAGTTTATAAGTTCACGGTTTATAAACTTAAAATAGCTGAAGATCGAAGCATACACAAAAGAATACAACAGTCCTAAAATATACGGCTCTATATCAAAGAAAACGTAGCGGAAACATAATAGCCGTACAGATCCTAAAGGACACTAGAACCTGATGCTCTGATACCACCTGTGACACCCCGACTAATTAAACACCGGGTAGCTACTCCTTTATAAAATTAATTCAAAATGCCAAGTTGGCTCAGTTAATAGCATCACTGTCGAAAACATTTTATTATATCTAACCACCTAGTATTTAAAAAGCAAGTTGCCAAATTTTAATTAAAGTCTGATTAACATGCAATAAGTGTAATGAAGAAATAAATAACACCATTCACCATACTGCAGTAAAACGAATAACCATCACAATAGAGTAATTAAAGTCTGGAGGAAACCCCTCACTACAATCCCATAACTGAAATAAATGAACTGAAACAATAACAAAACGTGCTAAAGTCTGAAAACTGAAGTATAAAAGATGTTTCTAAATAGAAATGGGCAACATGCCCTACAACGGATAGATGGTGACTCTGGAATCCAAAAGATAGAAGCGTCTACATGCAAATCCCTGTAGCTTCCACAAGCAGCTACAGCTCGTCACCTAAATGAGTATCCTATGCTTGGTGTCCTTGTGGCTGGGCACCTAAAATGGTTTTACAAAAAAAAATTTGAAAAGCAAACGGGTCAGAGCCCGAATGTGGAGTTATATTTTAAAAACCTGCAAGTGCTTTAAAAACATTTAAAACATTAAATGCAAAGTACATGTTAGGACGTACACTCGCATGACATTCTCACCTCTCGTCTAACTGTGCACTCCTAACGTAAGCACCCATCTATAACTACCCTTTCCACTAGCTAAGTGACAACGTAACTAGCTAGACTACCAAAGGTTCTACCCATTTTACTCGGTTAATTTAACATAACAACGCTCGTAATTTAATAGAGGTTTAACGTAAACTCAGTTACTAACTATGCCATTGATATAACTATCAGCTACCTCATTATATATCTCGAAACAATACCGCAATATTTTTACAACATTAACATGAGGATTTCCATTAATTTAATGTATATTATTCACATCATAAATATACGATACAAGCACCCCGCAATCTAAGCTATGGTGCACACATACTCTGCTATCCATCCCGGTACATCACGTACATAAGGATCACATATTCCGAATCTCTCAGGAATAGTTCAGATAACACAAATCACAAATAGTGGAGGCGAACACAGTCACCATCACATGGGTCACGCACATACCTACGCTCCCATGGTCAGCGGACTTATTAATATCACAATAAGTCTTTCTATGACCTATGTTCATCAAGGTACCAGTCTATATCCCCCCCCGTAGGCACACAAGATTAGAGGGTCCTAAGCGAACGCAACCTCCCGTGATAGCAAGTATGGTAGGTATGTCATACAAACAATCCATATACCAATACTAAGTAAATACACGTCTTAGTAATACCGTATTTTAATCGTAGTACATATTGCACTCTCGTACTAACTATAATTATCATAATTCATGCTATTCCGGTTTGTAATTATACGCGCTATAATTCATCCTTACATCGTAGTAAACACTCACGTCTCAACCCAAATGGTTCTTTGAATATAACTCTCGAATATAGTTTACTCCTCTCAATAATCCAAAAGTCCCAAATCTAACCTTACATCAATAAAGGAAGGTCATCTATATCCTCGAACAAGTTTAAGGGGCTCCAAAAATCAAAACAGTCCAAAAAGGGTCAAACTGTCAACTCGTTAGAAGTCTCGTTCGAACGAGGCTTCGAACGAGTTTGGACTGTCAGGTCGTTAGAAGTCTCGTTCGAACGAGGCTGTTCGAACGAGATCCCAGTTCGTTCGAACGAACTGACCCTTCTAACGATATCTCGTTCGAACGAGATATCGAACGAAAATCCCTACTCGTTAATAACGACTGGTCAACTCGTTAGAAGCTCGTTCGAACGAGTTCGTTCGAACGACCTGGGGGCTGCTTCTAACGAATTGCCAGTTTCGACCCAGATTTTTCCAAAAATCGTTTTTCACCATATTTATCACTTCAATCCTTCTCCAAAGTTCGTCCTAACCATGATTTAAGTTCTCTAATCATACTAAAACATGCTTGGGTTATAAACTAACGTCTTTTAAGGCAATAAGGCATCCTAAACATCATTAAATCCCAAGATTTTATACTATTTCCCCAATATCATCAAGAACATGAACCCTAGATATATATCAACATCAAATCCAGAATTTAATTCGTTTTAATTCCTTCAAATCACAATTAATACAAGGGAAATCATCTACCTATCATACTACATGCAATCCTCTTCATAATTTTCAAGATCTAAACTTCAAACTACATGGGTTTTCATTATCTTTCAAGAACAGTTGTAATTTATCAATTCTCTAACATGGAGGAAACATTCTACGAATTTAAATATGATTAAAACACTTGCCTTGGTTTGATTTCTGAATTTGGTGTGGATTCGGTGTAGAATTTCTGCAGAATTCCTCTCTCTCTCTCCTTCTCCAAGCTTTCTTCTCCAAAAAGCTATGGTGGCTAGGGTTTGCTTTGGGGGAACTTATGAAAACCTAATTTAATAAACCTCCGTAGCTTGTTGGGTTAATAAGGGTTGGTTGGGGTCAATTCCTTATCAGATTACAACTCTCAATTTTCGTCACTTTTAATTACCCAAAAATACCAAATTACTAAAATACCCTTTAAGTTACCGGTATAGCCTAAAAATACCCCGGGACCCAAACTATACCCCCGGCTAGTGTTTTCTGACTATCTCGACCCTTCCGGATGCGTTGGCGCACTCAAAACGACCATACGGATTATAGATTTTAAATTCACTTTTATTAACAAAATATTATACCGTGACGCGGCGGTCCCACGCGTCTCAACAAAATTTCTAAAATGCCGTATATAAATCTCACGACAAATTTTATAATACCAAATACATATATAATCATATATGCACATAATCAAATACCAATTCGCATCTCATTAGTATTTATAACCCGGATTAATTTCCAATTAATACGTAATTTAATTAATTAATCCCAAAATAAATATAGTCAAAAATACGGGGTATTACAGGAACATACGGTCAACACTGTACCTCAGGTTCTCTTATAGGCATAGCATTCCACTTCTAAGATTGGTGGTTGTCTCCAACCATTATAATTTCGTCCCGAAAGCCAAGAATTTTTTTTTTTTTTTTAATTTTCACCTTCGGTTTGCCACACTCCGTTCTACATTTAAGCCTTTGGATACTTTACCGCCCTTGGTAAAGACACTACAATTTTCGCGTTTCTAAAAATTTCCCGTTGATAGTCTCTACACGTTTTTGTAAAGCGTTGGGTAAGTTTACCCCCGCACCTCATTTGACTATAACAGTATTTGAAAATCATTACTGCACCTTAGTCGCCTTTCAAGTTTTGGCTTCTCGTGCCATAATGGAGGTGACCTCGACTACGGTCATCATCCTCGGATATATTTAATAATTCTCAATTGAGCCCTGCCTCTTGATGTACGCTTAACGGTCCTCTTCTGACATCCATCATTGCTCGGCACACGCACCCATCCGAACGAAATTAAAATTCACTAGTGTATACACATTATAGCAGGAGAACGAAATCTCGTCAAAGGAATCGGCAATCCTAAACATAGGGCTCTATAACAAACAAAGCAACGTTGAAAGCATAATAAGCCGTACAGATCCTAAGGACACTAGAACCTGATGCTCCGATACCACCTGTGACACCTCGCCTAATTAAATACCGGGCGATCACTCCTTTATTAAATTAAATCAAGGTAAACAGTTGGTTCATTCTCAGCATCATTGTCGATAAAAATACATTTTCCAATTTAACACCCTAAATAATTAAGCTAAGTGTCAAAAACATTTTTCATATGTAACTTTCCAAATTTTAATTAAAGAAAAAGATTTATTTATTTAAAAACAACATTTCTACAAGTAAGAATCACACCACAATAAACCCAATAATATAATACATTCGTCAATCGAATGTCAACATGTGAAAACTAAAATCATACATCCAACTGAATAAATCCCATAGTAACAATACTGGAAATAACTGAAATACAAATTTCCCAATAACAACGGGATAATGGAAAGAGCTACACATGCTCAACTGGTGAAAGTACTAAGAGTGGATCCGAATGAACGAAGTCGTCTAATCAAGAGACCTGCAACTCCCACCTAAGCTGCAGCGCGTTCCTTCCAAGAGATCCTAATCAAGACGCCCCTGTGGCTGGGCACCTGTAATACATACATATATATACAAGAGAGAGAGAGAGAGAGAAAAGAAAAATGGGTCAGAGCCCGAAAGTGTGTTTGATTTAAAAAAACGTTTAGCAAGTATTTAAATTGATACAGGCCAATGCAACAACATATTAGTGCGACACTCTCTTGAGAAATTCTCACCTCTCTTCTAATGTGCACTCCTATCGCACTAACCCTCCTAATGGTTTATCTCATAATATAACACGCTATCTTTCCCCAATGATTTAACTTATATTAGGCATTTCGTAGGATTCAAAATTTAACGATACAATTGTTTGAAAAGGATATTTCAAGTAATAACCAAAGTTCTCATTTTAACTTTATTAGTCAATAAAGTTTTCCAGTGTCATATTATACTTTCTCAAAACAAGTATTTATAATTTGGGTCATCAACCATATGCTACATATCAATTCACAGTAGGTAGTTCCAAATTTCAGAATTTCATATATATATTAACTACTCGTATAATATATATATATAATAACAGCACCCTAAATAAACTATGGTGCGGGCATACTCTACTATCCAAACCCCATATCACTCACATTAAGGGGAATACAAATTCGGAATCACTCTCGAATTGTATTAACTCATACTCAAACAAAATTGAGACGAAGTATAGATTCCAAGTCTCGTAGGACCGTCCGAACTATCACTACGATATCCTGTACCAAGGATATCTATACACAAACAAGATGAGGCGAAGAATAGATTTCAAGTCTCTAAGAGGATGGCACATGCCTGCATCTCTTAGGACCGTCTGAACTATCAAATCATTAGCCTGTACCAAGGATATCTATCTTCTAGGGTACAAGTCAATATCCCCCATAAAGGTCCCATCGAGATAAGACTTGTCCCAGCGCGGTAACCTCAGGGATAGTAAGTAGCGTGGGCATGATTTTCACACATAGATAGTATATGCACACACAATCATATAACTATACTAACATTACCATATCAATATTAGGTAAATTCTCAATTCCCAATATTACGACATTTCCATATTATCATATTATTAGTATCTCGTATAAGGGCTCGTCTCTAACATTAACACGAAGGGTTTTCTCACTTATTACATGACACTCGAGGACTCTATCCTTCCAAGTAGAAAATTCAGTAGGTATACCTCTATTCGCTATCGTAACTATTCGTCGAAATCTCTCACTTGGAATATGTAGTTTCATTGTTCATTATATAATTATCCCAAAAACAAGATCCTCGTCTTATAATAAAGTTCCCAACACTTATTCATATGTCCTACTGGTCTTTCCTATCTCCCAAAACATTTCATTAAGAATACCCAAGAATTATTACACGATAAATCTAATTAACTAAGTAAACAAGGGAAATCAGAGTCTTCCAGGAGGGGTTGATCGATTGAAGCTTGGGGCTCGATCGATCGATCAAGCAGGTCTGGGAAAAATTCTGCAGAATGCAGTTACGGGTTTCATCACCAAAATTACACCAAATCCATATTTTCAAGTTCCAATCGTCCCAGAATTCTACTACTAACATTATAACAATATACCAGATGATTCTAACGTAAGGCATGTACATATTCATCATTTAAACATGGATTTTCAACCTAGGATTATCTCCAATTAACAAGAACCCTAAAATTTTCTTAAACAGTTTTCTAACAAATCTTTCTCCAGAGTTTCTTTCTTATGATCATCAAAATTTCGTGCTTTATTTCCTCTACATGGCAAGGGTTCCAAAATTTCATATAAATCCTTTCTACATGCATTTTTCCTAACACAAATTGGGTGTTCTTCCATATTTATCATCTCTAATCAATCCTAAACCAATATGAAAATTGCATTAACGAAAATACGCAAGTTAAACACTTGTCTGGGATTTTTGGTATTCTGATTCACGGCTGATTTTGGTATGGCTGCGTTCCTCGTCTCGCGATCTACACGGTGGTGGTGGCGACGGTGCAAACCGGTGGCTTCTTGGCCTTGAATTGCCTTGGAGCTCTCTCCTCTCTTCTCCAATGGTCGTCACTTGATTTCTGGATATTCAAACCCTAAAAGCTAACCTAAATGGTTGATATTGGTTGCTGAATTTCGTGGGTTTAATTACCCAATTATGTAAAATGACTAAAATGCCCTCCCGGGGTACTAATTAAGCCTAAAAATGCCCCGAGACCCAAACTACACCCCCGGGTAAACTTTTCTGACTATCTCGACCCTACCGGACGCGTTGGCGCACTCAAAACGACCATACGGATGACTTATTAAATATTCACTTTTTATTTAACCAAATTAGTCCCGACGTGACACGAGCACGTTTCGACTTAAATTTCCGAAATCGTCATTTATTTCACTCATGACAATCAATATAACCAATATAATATATTACTTTGCTCATTAGTAATATTCAACCAATTTTTCCATAATTACTAACTCTTGTCACGTTAATAAATATTCAAAGCAACATTCCGGATTAAAATTAAATTAATTTATCTCAATTTAAATTTAATAAATCCCATAATTTTAAAAGCTATAAAAATACGGGGTATTACAACTATTTACTTTGGTGATCGATGGTTTATTCGGCATGTAGTTTTTTATTTATTCAGTTGATTTAATTCAGTCGTGGTGTATGACTCATATTATCTTTTCGCGTGTTATTGGTTGTCTAATTAAAAAGATAAATTTTGGCACCAGCTTTTTGGAATACTAGGTGGTTAGTAAGTTTTAAAAAGGTTTTCGACATTGATGCTAAGGATGAACCAACTGGAATTCCTGTTTTAATTTGGTATAGGACGATCACCCGGTATTTTATTAGGTGGGGTGTCACATTATCCACGTGGAACACACGAAGAATTCAATACCTTACAAAAAGGGGGTTGTTTATTTAATGTCGTTAATGTTTAGGATTTTATTTTTTTGTGATATGGTCATACGGGCTTTAGTAATTTTACTGTTCACTTTTATGGCCGTGTGGGCTTTTTTAATTTTTTATATTTTATGCCCGTGTGAGCTTTACATTGCACAGGTTTTAGAATGTCCAAAAACTAGAGAAAAATCTACCCAATTTGTTTTGGTCTATGAACTATTAAGACTTATAATATTTTGAAGTTTGTATGTACATTAGTTTATCAGCAACATGCGAGATTCGCAATTTGTGAATTTTTGTTGCTTTTTTTGTAAATAATAAATATTTTTCGTACTAGATTTGGAATTTGATGATTTTTCTGATTTGTTTTCCAATAATTAATTTTTTTCTTTAAACCAAAATTTTGGCATAGTTCAAAACCGTGCCAAAAGTGTATCAAATTTTGGCACGGTTTTTAACTGTGTCAAAAGTGTAGCAAAATGTATTCAATCTGGCACAATTATAAACTATGTCAAAAGTGTGCCACAAATATCAAATTCTGGTACTGTTTAAAAGTGTGCCAGAAATGTTCCTATTTGGCGAAATCTGACACACTTTTAAACCGTGCCAGAAAAAATGGCGGCCATTTTGGAACACGTGATTTTGGCACAAATCAAAACCATGCCAAATTTGATCTGGCACAGTTTTAAACTTTGCCAGATTGTTGTTTTTGGTATAGTGTCTGGAAATTGTGATAAAATCTTTGAATATGTTGAATTAATGAAATTGGGATGATGATTACGAGTTTTGTGAATCTTAAGATTCATTTAGATTAGGTTTTATCTATAAGAACCCTTGGAATACAAAAAAAATTATTGTGGTTGTGAAAGTTTTGGAATTGAATGTTGGGAGTTTGGAAAACCCATCACTTTAATTCAAGAACTGGGCTCCTACCCCGAATCTAATCTATTTGGCCTTCATAGGGTAATCGATTCGGCGGGCGAGTCAATTCGGCTATAAATCCGAATCAATTCAGACCTTGTGTGAGGGAAATTCAGGTATTTTAATGTAATTCGAGGGTTTTTTAAGGAATTGGAAATTTTCGAAGGTCCGTAGGATGTTGTAGGACTTCTGGAAGTTTTATAAATAGTTATACGACCTCGGGTCGGGGAGAGCAGACTCGAATCATGGTTACGAGTGCTTAGGAGGGGTAACAGTTGGAATGTAAACTTCTAATTTAGAATATTATTATTATTATTATTATTATTATTATTATTATTATTATTATTTATGGGCTGGTTAGGAAATTTTGGGGATTTTAGAAAGGTTTTTTAATGAAACTTAACTTAATTAGTGGATAATTAATTGTTTATGAGTCGGGGATAGACTCGTGACTTAAGGCTAGTGCTTCGGGTGTTAGGCATGGATTAGATAGACTTGGAATATATATATAGGTATTAATATCTGTGTGCATTATATTTATATGAAACATACCCATCCAAGAAGATATGCTATTGGTGGAGGTTGCGCATTGTGGGAGGTCACTCTAGACAATCTCAGTAGAGGTAGTAATATTTCCCTTGGGTTATAGTATTGTGCATTCCACTTTGTGTAAGGTTGGAGTCCTTTAGAATAATGAGGTATGGTTATGACTACGGACTTTAGTCCACGATTGCCTCCGATGTTTGTTACGATTTTCGTTTCAGAAGTGAGACTCCGACCCAGTTGCCCAGGTTGTAGTGAACTCCCTGTAGCTTGATAATAGGCTAAAGATTTTGCATCGAGCGAGGTAAAGATTGGATGGATGGAAGTTACATACGTATAGTGAGTGATATATGTGTTTCGATTATATGTATATAAAGAGGTAAACAATTATATACGGACATAAATGTTATTAATAACTAGAGTAAGGTTATGAGAATGAATAAAAACGAGATAATGGATTAAGCTGAGAAGTAACCCAATTATCAAATCATTGATAAAAAATACTTGAAACAGGGAGATACATTATATTGAAATTAGGTATGAGTCTAGGTAGGTGGGTAGCATAACTAGGAAGGCAAAGAGCATATGATAGGTGCGCATATTAGATGAGAGGTGAGGATTATATCATGTGAGAGCTACAACTTTAAATATGAAGATTGATTTACATTCCATAACTTAATATTTTAAACTTGCTAAATATATTTCAAAGATTTTTAACTTGGACCCGTATCAAATATTATCAAAAACTTTTAGGTGTCCATCCACAGTGATGCCAAGGATGATTGTTCTTTTCAAGGACATGTAGCTACAACGAATGTGGAGGCTTGTAGAATTTAGAGTTGCCACTTCATTTATTGTTGTCTAGATTAGGTTCTCTATTTCAGTCGTTAGTTGGGCATATTGATTGTTTTATTCAGACTTATCTATTTTCATTTATTTTAGTCAGTTGGTTTAGATGTACTGGATGTTTACCGGATGATTTATTTGGGGAATTTATTTATTTATCTCAGCGTCAGACATTGTGTTGTGATATCATTTATTAGGATTACTGTGAATGTCATTATGGTGGATTAGTTAATATTTTTGTATTTTAATGGAAGATAAAAATTGATACTTCTTGTTAAAATAATTAGGTAGTTAGTAATAAATCATGTTTCAACAGTGATGCTAAGAATGAGCCATATGAGACTACCATTTTATTTTGGTAAATGGTTGGTCACCCATTTTATTAATAGGTGCGGTGTCACAAATTGTATTAGAGGGGTAGTTTTTAGAGTCTTTTAGGATCTGTGTGGATTACTACGATTTCAACGTAGCGTTCACTAATATAGAGCCCTATTTTGGGATTGTTTCATTCATACTTACACATTTTTATGCTTACGTTCTTCTGCTATTACTTTGTATTTGACTGTGGACTTATACAAACTTTAATCTCATGTTAGATGCTTCCAAAGAGAACCCGTCAGCAAAGGAGCGAGTGAGGGAGGCCTTTTAGAATGGGCATTAGCCTGAGTTTCAGGGAAGCTCGGATGTAGTGTCAACCGCCCAGTGAAAGAAGGACATGACACTCTATCATCACCTTCTGGAGTGCAGTGAGACTCAGAGACAGATACTGGCTACTTTCAAGCTAGTAGGTGCAGCACAACAGTGGTGGGAGTCGATTACCATGGAAGAGGAAAGGGATGTTATGAGTATATCAGAGTTCTGGGTGCGGTTTGACTGCAAGTATATTCTATTAGCCATCCAGATAGAGATGGGGGTGGAATTTCTAGATGTTACTCAAGGAGAGAGGTCGGTGGTTGAATATGATGAGGAGTTTACCCATCTGGACAAATTTGTACCCGATAAGGTGAACACGGAGGAGAAGAAGATGTTGAAGTTCATGGATGGACTTACATGGAGAATTAGGAAACACTTGCTTGCTAACCAGCATTAACCACCTACTCTGAGGTCGCCAATGTCACACTACTTAATTTTCAATACCATTGCTTCCATTTGAAGGGAAACAAGAGAGAAGGAGATATTTGTCAGATCGGTAGAGAAGGAGGCAATGGTGCTGGTAGAGCACCGCAATAGCATAGGGGCAGATAGCAGGAGTGGGATTCCCAACAGGGGGATCCAACTAAGGTTTTGATCGGGAGGTTTTTAATCATAGAGTAGTGGGTGCAGATAGGGTCAGTAGGGCATGTTCCAGGGCCGTTAGGGATAAAGGAACAATGGGAGAGGCTATCAGGGCCAATGATCGATACAGTCTCGAAAGGACCACCAGGGCCTGAGACGGGGGGACTTTATTGGTTGATGTTTTTCTTGTGGTGAGATGGGCTACAGCAAGAGGGAATGCCCACAACCAGGCAGAGTGCCTCAGTAGGGTGCCCAGTAGGGACAACAAACATAATTACCACTGGCAACACTAGCTCCACTAGCCCTATAGCCTCAGGGCAAGTTACAGTACGGACGTGTCTACAATGATTGGGATGCAGTCATATCACAGGCGTAGCAGGTGACACCAGTAGTTGAGGTTATATTTTCTATTCATGGACATATGTGTAGAGTGTTGTTTGAAATGCGAGCTTCACACTCATTTATAGACACCAGATTTGCATGCGCAGCTAGCCTACTAAAGACAGCTGACAATATCGTTATGTGTGTAGACTCACCATTGGGCAATAGTGTCCTTATACACTTCATTTATAGGGGTAGATATAGATGTCGGGAGTTTATATTTAGCGACCTATTTTCTCATTTTGGATATGGTGGGGTATGATGTCATTTTGGGTATGGATTGGTTCGCAGGGTACCGGGTAATGGTGGATTGCTTCGGTAGAACCATCTATTCTTTATCCCAGGATAGGACATGTACCTCATGGCGATGCCTCTTTCTAAAGGAGGGTCGACCACGCATCATTATTATATTGAGGAGGAGACCTCACAGGAGGTCGTATTTCCTTGGATTTTATTCTAAGAGTGAGGGAGTTTACAGATGTGTTCCAGGAGATACTCGAATTTCCACCTAGTCGGGAGATAGAGTTCGGTATTTTCTTAGCACATAGGACTAGACTAATTGCATGAGTACCATATTGTATGACCCCATTAGATATGCGAGAATTGAAGGATCAGAATCAATAGCTCTAGGTAAGGGATTTATTAGGCGAAATACATTGCCATGGGGTGCACCAGTATTGCTTGTGAAGAAGAAGAAATGGCCCCTTCGTCTGTGTATAGACAATAAGGAGTTGAAGAAAGTGATGATTTGGAATAAATATACGCTGCCTTTAATCGATGACTTATTTGACTAGTTGAGAGGAGTAGCAAACTTATCTAAAATAGACCTGAGATTGGGGTATCATCAGTTGCGCATCTTAGAGGACGACGTTCCTAAGACTGCATTCCTAGAACGGTATGGATCGTATGAGTTCAGGGTGATGCCATTTAGGCTGACTAATGTGCCAAAAGTGTTCACGGATCTCATGAATAGGGTGTTCCAGGATTTTCTGGATCAATTTGTGATCGTATTCATAGACGAAATTCTAGTTTATTCTCGGACAAAGGGTGAGACCACAGAGCATCTGCGAATGGTTTTACAAACATTACGAGACAATCAACTTTATGCCAAGTTCAAGATGGGTGGATTTTAGATGAGGGAGGTACAGTTTTGGGCCATATTATATCGGACATAAGGATTTCTGTGGATCCAGGTAACATATCAACAATGAGGGAATGGGGATAGCCCACGACACCGATGGAGGTCCGAAGATTTTTAGGGTTGGTCGGGTACTGTCATCTCTTCATTAAGGTTTCTCGAAGATTTCTTTTCCATTGACTAATATAACTCGCAAGGGGGTACCATTCATTTGGTATGTGACTATTTTTAGTTAGGTTTTGACGAGTTAAAGGACAAATTGACTTCAGCGCCCGTGCTCGCACTGCTGGGGGAGGAGTAGAGTACAGTGTTTTCACAGATGCATCCCTACAAGGACTTGGGGGAGTATTACAAGAGGAGGATAAGGCCATATCTTATGCATCTCGCAAACTTAATCCCTATAAGAGGAACTACCCCACATACGATCTGGATTTAACAGCGGTTGTGTTTTCTTTGAGGATTTTGAGGCATTAATTTTTGAGTGAGTGGTTCAGCCTATTCACGAACCATAAATTTTTACAGTATCTGTTCACACAGAAGGATCTTAATATGTAATAACATAGATGGTTGCATTTCATGAAGGATTACCAATCTCATATTCAGTGTCATTTGGGGAAGGCTGATATGGTGGCAGACGTGTTGAACTGATGACCTACGGGGGAGATATTAGAGGTTTAGAAGGCGTAGTGTGAGGACCTTTGACATGATGATGAGGTATCTAGATCATGTATGGAAGTATTGGCTATCACTCTTGATATATTTATATGGGTGGTGAAAGAATAAGCCGAGCATCAGTTCGTCAAGATATGGTGCATCAGTTATTGGCAGATGGGGCGGCGTCCTACTCGATCAGTTCTATGGGATGCCTATGCTTCAATGGGAGACTTGTTATTCTAGTGGATACATAGTTAGGACATGAAGTGATGATTGAGTCTCATGGGTCAAGGTTTTAGATACATCCAGGTGGGAATAAGATATACCAGGATATAACTAGGAAGTATTGGTGATCGGGGATGAGGCGAAACATGGTGGAGTCTGTCTTAAAGTGCACTACATGCCAATTAATGAAGATAGACCACCAGAGACCGACAGGAATGTTACAGCAATTGGAGGTTCCATTCTAAAAATGGGATAACATCTCGATGGATTTCATTATTGGGTTACCAACTTTATAGAGGGGTCACGATTCCATCCGGGCTATCGTGGATCACCTAACCAAAGTAGCCCACTTCCTACCGGTTCGTATGAATTGTTTAGACGAGAGAGTACGTCCATCTATTTATTTTCTAGATCGTTAGATTACATGGGGTAATGGTTAAATCGTGTCCGATTGGGATAAGATTTTTGGGTCCTATTTGAGGTAAAACTTGTAATAGGTGATCGGCATGGATTCACAGTTGCGAACATCATATCATCCACGGACAGATGGACTAACTGAACGAGTTAATCAGATGTTAGAGGACATGCTCATGATGTGTATACTCGATTTTAGGGGAGGTTGGGAGCAGTACCTTCCACTGGTAGAGTTGGATTATAATAACTCCTACCATTTCACCATTGTTATGGCACCGTTTGAGGGACTTTAAGGATGGCCTTATCATTTTCCCGCTTGTTGGTTAAAGGTGGGGGACAATAAGTTGTTATGACCGAAGATGATTTAAGACACCACTACCAAGATTAAGCTCATTCGAAGATGTATATAGATAACTCAGGATAGCAAGAAGAGATACACCAATGCCGATATAAAATACATAGAGTTGGAGACTGGGGACTAGGTCTTGGTGCGTGTGTATACCATGAAAGGAGTCCTGAGGTTTAGGAAGAAGCGAAAGTTAGCACTAAGGTATGTAGGGACTTTCCCAATTATTGAGAGAGTCGAGCCAGCTTCTTATAGGCTGGGGTTGCCGAAGCATCTGTAGAGGAGTCGCGACATATTCCATGTGTCATCGCTGAAGAGATATCAGGAGGATGAGAGGACTTTTTGGCACATCCCACTGGAGGAGATTTATTTATAGCTAGACATCTCGAAAGATGAGAGGTCGGTTGCTATTCTTAATCATAGTGAGCGCAAACTGGGGTCTAAGGTGGTTCCCCTAGTTCGAGTGTAGTGGGGACACCATAATGTAGATGAGTTGATGTGGGAGCAGGAAGAAGATATGAGAGAGCAATATCTCAAGTTTTTCATCGCAGGTGTACTCGAATTTTGGGGATGAAATTCCTTTGCAAAAGGGGGAGTACGTAACACCTCGAATTTTCTCATTTTTTTAAATAATTAGATTTCTTTAATAACATGTGTTCATACTAATATTGCATATTTAATAAAAATTAATTAGTGAGAATAAAAATTAATATTTATGTGGAAGTAAAATTTACTGAGTGTGTTTAAGTAAATTAAATTTGGTAAATTGCTAGAACGCTATAGTGGGTAATAACGACGGGGATTGATGGTATCTCAACTAGGACATGCAGGTAGTCTATTGGTGGATTGAGATAAAATATTTATGTTTGGTAACTTGTATGGTGATTTTGAGTGCACGGTTGATCCGAAATGGGTCGAAATAGTCGAAATCAAGTACTTTGAGGTAGAGATTGGTTACAAAGAGATTTTTAGAGCATTTGGGACCATTCGGGGGCGTTTAAGTCATTTTTCCTTAAGGGGTTAACCTAAGTATGGGATTAAGAGGTTTACATGGGAGATTGGGGTTAGGAGACAACCACTTTATACATTCTAAACCTCTGGGATTATTTTGGTGAGAAAAGAAGGGGGAAGAACATAAGGAAGGGTGGAAAAAGGTCATTCTTGACTAGATTTAAGAAGGAGGAGACTAAGATCCAACCATGATTCAAGGCAAGTGTATAACTTTCTTGTTGATTTTTTGTTTGTCTATATTCATATCAAAATTATTAGCGTAACAACTGATTTTGGGATGGGGATTGAATATGTAAAATGGGTTTTAGGGAAAAGATTTACATATGACTCATGTGATGATATTAATTTGAATTCTTGAGAATAAATCTTTGATGTACCCGTGTATACCCTCAGCATGGATGAAGATTACCTAAATACGGACGACACTACGAGGGGACGACCCTTCACCAGGCCCCAGCTGGCCACCACCAGGTCCAGACGACCCTACGAGGGGCCGACCCTCCACCAGGCTCTAGCCGACCCTATGAGGGGCCGACCCTTCACCAGGCTGTAGCCGACCCTACGAGGGGCCGACCCTTCCTCAGGCTCCAGACGACCCTACGAGGGTACGACAGTACGAGGCCAGAATCAAACCAGGCTCCCTACCGGAAGAAACTTTGCCCTCGGCCTCGGCTCATAGGCCGAGGGTGACATCATGACAGCGCGTGGTCCGGGACACGCGTGGAACAGTGTGCGTCAGGCTCATACGACACGTGGCAGACCGTTATAACCGAATCACACCCTCACGTGAGGGAATATTATGTCATCATTTGGCATCTACAGGTGTCAACAGGGGATAGGTTAGATCATCATTCACATGCACCATGCTTACTTGGGGGGTACACTACACCCCCCAAGACCTATATAAACTTGTCACCTACAACCCTACAGGGGATCGATCCATGAACAGTAGCCCTAGCTAAAACTCTGCTTGTTCACACACAGTAGAGAGAGAGAGAGGGTTATGTGCATTGTATCCAAGGCCATTAGTGCCCATACTTAGTGGATCACACACTCACAGTGGATGTAGGCCAAATTGGCTGAACCACTATACATCATTGTCTTATTTCCTCTTATACTCATCCCCTTCTACACACTTACATACTTATACACTTATACATCTCCATGGCTGCCATGGATGCTACTGCTTGAGCTCACTATCACTTATCTGGTGGTGCTAAATCTTAGCATCATCAGTTTGGCGCCGTCTGTGGGAACACGAAGACATCTCTTCCTTTGTACAGCTTGACCTCACTGGGCACTCTGGTGGTGAACCAACACTCCCCCTGAGAGGAGGTGTTTCACCATTGAAAGAGACCCACTAAGGTTCCCAAGCTCACCAGTATTTCTTCAGTTCAACTTTCCATAGCTCAAGCGCATGGCACCTGAGATGCCACCACCACCTCTTCCCCCGCCGGATGAGGGGGGAAGACCCAGTTCCAGTCAGCCGCCGCCTCAGTCTGAGATGGCTGATGTGGCAGCAGCCCTAAAGTCTCTGGCAGCCAGCCAGCGGATGATGCAGGAGCAGTTCACAGCTCTAAGTCAGAACATACTGAGACCACCGGGGGTCTCACCTGAGATGATTACTCCGGCAGCAGCTCCAGGACAACATGAGGCCAGGGGACCACCCCAGGCACCACGTAAAGACCTGCCACCCCCTCAGTGGCGTAGGGATGTTGCTGACCCCCGGCGTTTACGCCTGGGGAGGCAAGGAAACCCTTGCCCTGAGGACAGGTATGACGATCTGGAGGTGGAAGAGGCTCCAGTAGAATGCTGGGAGCCGTATGAGGACTCCAACAATACTGTACGACCTCTCCAGGACAGTAGAGAAAAGTGCGGGAGACCAAACCCTGATGATCGCCCAAGAGGCTCTGCTTTTGACCGCCTGAGCAGGGGGTCGGCCTTCGAGAGGCTGGGCCCAGTGAATGACCTGCGTGACAAGTTGTCCAAGTCAAGAAGCGCAGCGAGATCTAGGAAAGAAGCAGAAGGCCGACCCCAAAGACGGGACGACGGCCAAAGGGAAGTAAATAGCCGACACAGGCCTGCCGTAGCGGAGCCCTCCATCCACCTCCGAGAAGCAGCAGGGGATAACATCGGTCAGGCCGACCCTGTGAGGCCCTGGAATGACTCAATCCAGCGGTTAGAGGATAAGATTGGCGACATATTGAAGAGCCGGGACCCTCTTCAGAGGGGGTACACCGTAGGCTCACCCTTTGTGGCAAAGATAGTCAACTTCCCCACGCCGTCAAAATTCAAGCCTCCTGTGGTCACCCCAAGATATGATGGGAGCACCAACCCTGTCCACCATGTGGAGATGTATCAATCCGCGGCAGACATATACTCTATCTCAGATGAGATGAGATGTCGTGCCTTCTCTGGTACCCTGACAGGGGCTGCGCATGTGTGGTACACGTCTCTTCCAAAAAATTCTATTGGAAACTTTAAGCAGTTGGCAGACCTGTTCATCCATAATTTCTGCTTTGGGGTGAGGCCACAGAAGAAGACCACACACCTGCTCTATGTTAAGCAGGGAAAGAATGAGACTCTGAGAGACTACATAGCCAGATTCAATAAAGAGAAGCTGGAGGTGGAAGACTATGAGGAGAGCATAGCTATGACAGC
This sequence comes from Sambucus nigra, assembly GCA_949130495.1. Lineage (NCBI taxonomy): Eukaryota > Viridiplantae > Streptophyta > Magnoliopsida > Dipsacales > Adoxaceae > Sambucus > Sambucus nigra. The sequence goes on from OX422220.1 coordinate 87,027,632, forward strand.
CCTGATTGGAGGGCTCCAAAAGGGGAAGCTATTATGGAAGCTTGCCGAAGATCCTCCGAGGACGATGGCCGAGCTGTTGTCAACAGCAGGAAAGGTGATGAACGCCGAAGAGGCGATGGCTGCAAAATATGAGGACGAAAGAGGAGGTGCAAGTGGGAGTAAATACCCCAAAAAGAACAAAGAGGGGAAGAAGAGAACCATGGATGATAAGTTCGCGGGGTACACCCCTCTGACGGTTAGCTGTGAACAGATCCTCAATGAGATCAAGAGTGACCGGACGCTGAAGTGGCCTGAAAAGCTGAGGGCAGCCCCCGGCAAGAGGAATAAGAACCTGTGGTGTGAATTTCACCAAGACCACGGCCACGTAACAGACAAATGCTTTGCTCTGAAAGATGAGATTGAGAAGATGCTAAAGGAAGGGAAGCTCAGAAAGTACGTCGACAAAGCCGACTTCAAGAGGGGACGAGGGGACGACCCCAGAAAGAAGCGAGTCGATGCCTGCAGGGAAGGTACTCAAAAAAGAGGGGACGACCCCTCTGATGATGAGGACGACCCCGACCTCCCGCCGAGAGACGACCACGGCCCTGTCAAGAGGCTCAATATGATCTCGCTCGGGGTGGGAATGATCTCCGGGGGACTTGCAGGAGGAGGGTCTGAGGTCGCCGACAGGAAGGCCCATGTCGCTGAGGCTAAGGCAGTGATGAAGACGGTGCACTCGACCTCCGTAGAGGTCAAGTCAGAAAAAAGGAAGAAGGTTGATATGGACACTTTGATTGTGGGATTTTCAAGAATGGACTTCAAGGGCCTATTGGCCCCGCATGATGACCCTCTCGTCATCACCACCAGGGTGCACGGGTACGAAGTGCCGAGGATCCTGGTGGATGGAGGCTCATCCGCAGATGTGATGTTTTGGCCATGCTTCAAGGCCTTGGGCCTCAGTCGTGCCAGACTTTTTCCATACCATCATCCATTGATTGGGTTCAGTGGGGAGAAGGTTCACCCCCTAGGAATATATGAGGCTGATGTCAGGATGGGGGACGAGTGGCCGAGATGGCTCACCAAGAGGGTCAGTTTCTTTGTGCTGGATGAGCATGTGTTTTCAGCATACAACATCATACTAGGACGTGTGGCCCTCAAGGGGTTTGAAGCTGTGCCGTCCACGGTCCACCAGATGGTTAAGTTCCCTACCCCTTATGGGGTGGGGGAAGTTCAGGGAGACCAGACGACAGCGAGAGAGTGCTACTACAACTCCGCTGAAGAAAGGGAGGCACACAAGAGGGCTACAGCCACTTACAACATTGATACCCTAGACCCCAGGGACGAGACGAAGCTCAAAAAAGGAGAGGCCGCTGAGGAGGTAGAACCCATCATACTCGATGAGGATGACCCGGGAAAAACCGTCCAAGTTGGCAAATCTCTGAAGCCCAGTATCAAGGAAGACCTTATCAAACTGTTGAGAAGAAGGCGAAGCGTCTTCGCATGGAGTCATGTAGATATGCCAGGGATCGACCCTGAAATCATGTGCCACAAACTCAATGTGGTAGAGGGAGTGAAGCCGGTAAAGCAGAAGAGGAGGATTTACTCTAGAGAAAAGTATGAGGTCATCAGGGATGAGGTTAAAAAATTAGAAGACGCTGAATTTCTCAGAGAGGTCATCTACCCTGAGTGGTTGTCCAATGCAGTCATCGTCCCAAAGGCCAACGGCAAGTGGAGAATGTGCGTGGACTTCACAGACCTCAACAAGCATTGTCCCAAAGACAGCTTCCCTCTCCCCCGCATCGACCAGATGGTAGACGCTACCGCAGGCCATGAGCTCATGAGTTTCATGGATGCCTACTCAGGGTATAACCAGATTTTCATGAACCCTGAGGACTCGGAGAGGACCGCCTTCATCACTGACAAGGGGACATACTGTTACAGGGTCATGCCCTTTGGCCTAAAAAATGCGGGGGCAACGTACCAGCACTTCGTAAACAAAATGTTCGAAGACCAAATTGGGAAGTATATGGAGGTTTACGTAGATGACATGCTGACTAAGAGTCTGAAGGCAGAGGATCATGTGGCAGATCTGGAAAGGACCTTTAATACAATGGACAAATACAAAATGAAGCTCAATCCGGCCAAGTGTGTCTTCGGGGTCGGAGCGGGGAAGTTCTTGGGGTTCATTGTCAATCAAAGAGGCATCGAGGCCAATCCTGAAAAGATAAAGGCCCTTATTGAGATGAAGACCCCCAAGTCCATTAAAGACGTTCAGAGGCTCACAGGGAGAGTGGCTGCCTTGAACAAATTTGTGTCAAGGGCTACAGACAGGTGTCTACCATTCTTCAAGATCCTCAGGAAGGCCTTCGAATGGAGCGAAGAGTGTGATGAGGCTTTCAAGGAGCTAAAATCATACTTAGGGTCTCCCTTGCTGCTGTCACGACCCGTGCAGGGTGAACGACTTTACGTGTACCTTGCTGTCTCAGAGTCCGCTATCAGTGCAGCAATCGTAAGAGACGAAGACGGGATACAGAAGCTCGTATATTTCAACAGCAAGGCACTCCAGGGGGCAGAGCAGAGATACCCGAGGATGGAGAAGTTGGCCTATGCCTTGATCCATGCCTCAAGGAAGATGAAACCGTACTTCCAGTCCCATACTATGGTCATCCTTACTGACTCTCCTCTTAGGCAGGTCCTACACAAGCCTGAAAAATCAGGAAGGCTAATGACCTGTGCTATAGAGTTGGGGGAGTTTGACATTGTGTATCAGCCTAAGACAGCCATTAAGGGGCAGGCCTTGGCAGACTTCGTGGCTGAGTTCACCTGGGAAGATGATGAGGCCGAGGGTGAGACCCTCGGGAAGACGGATACAGAAGACAAACCCGCAGACACACTCGCAGATATGGCTGAGACGAGCACCGCTAGAAGAAAAGTGGCTGAAAACGAAGAGGGAAGATACATCTTTAGACAGGGGTCCCTCTCTGAGGGAAATTTCTCTGAAGGAAAAACTCCATGGAGCCTCTTCGTTGACGGGTCCTCCTGTGATAGCGGAAGTGGTGCTGGACTGATACTATCAGCACCCGATGGCACAGACGTCGAGTATGCCCTGAGGTTCAATTTCAAAGCCTCCAACAATGAGGCTGAGTATGAGGCCTTGATAGCTGGCCTCTCCTTGGCCAAATCCCTTAGTGTCGGCCAAATGTCGGTTCACAGTGATTCAAGGCTGGTGGTGAATCAGATACTAGGAGCCTACGAGGCCAAAGACGAGAGGATGGCTAGGTATCTTGATAAGGTGAGGTCATTGCTAAAAAACTTCAAAGAAGTGAAATTCAAGAGGGTACCTAGGCTCGACAATGGCCGTGCTGACGCCCTTGCAAGGTTGGCCTCAGCTACTAGGACAGACATAAGGAGGACAGTCCCGGTAGAAATCTTGCTTCGACCAACTATCGAAGACGTCGGGGGAACACTTGATGTTTGCATGAATGTTTCTCAAGAACCTTCATGGATGGACCCCCTGATCAGATACATTAGAGGGGGAGAGATGCCATAAGCGAGCCAAGAGAGGAAGAAGCTGAGATACAGGGCTGCAAAGTTTGCTGTCATCGGAGACACGCTGTACAAAAAGGGGTTTCTGCTCCCCTTACTTAGGTGTGTGCATCCCTCAGAGGTCCCTTCCATTTTGCAAGACGTGCATGAAGGGTCGTGCTCAAGCCATATTGGGGGTAGATCCTTGGCAAAGAGGGTGATCACCCAAGGCTACTGGTGGCCGACCTTGGGGAAAGATGCTGCCACATATGTTAAAAAGTGTGATAAATGCCAAAGATTTGCTACCATCCCTCACCAACCTCACCAGCCTCTCACCTCCATTACATCCCCATGGCCGTTCGCAGTATGGGGGATTGATCTGGTAGGACCCTTACCGAGAGCAGTCAATAACTATCGGTTCCTCATCGTGGCAATTGACTACTTTTCAAAGTGGGTAGAGGCCGAACCGATGGTCACGATCACGGAGCAGAAGACCTTCCAGTTCATCTGGAGGAATGTGATATGCAGATATGGTCTAACCAACACCCTCATCTCGGATAACGGGACTCAATTCAAGAATGCCTCTCTGCAGAAGTACTGTGAGAGGGTAAGCATCAAACAATTTTTCTCCACCCCAGGCCGACCTCAGGCCAATGGGCCAACCGAAGTTACGAACAGGACAATCCTAGATGGGATTAAGAAGAGGCTTGAGGAGGCAAAAGGAAGATGGGTCGAGGAGTTATATGCAGTGTTGTGGGCATACAGGACGACAGTAAGGACCTCTACCGGAGAGACCCCATTCATGTTAGCTTATGGATCAGAAGCAGTCATCCCCACCGAAGTGGAGTTTCCTACTCATAGGGTCCAAATGTATGACCCCCAGGGGAATACGGAAGAGAGAAGACTTGACCTAGACCTGATTGAGGAAAGAAGGGAGGATGCTGAGATAAGGCAAGCTTCCTACCAGCAGAGGACCGCAAGGTTTTACAACCAAAGGGTGAAACAGAGGCCTATCGCAGTGGGAGACTTGGTTCTTAAAAAGACTTGGCAGAAACCCAACAAGCTCCATCCTAATTGGCATGGCCCATATAGGGTCATCGATGAAGTTGTCCCAGGGACCTACAGGCTAGAAAACTTAGAGGGGGAATCTTTTTCAAACCCCTGGAATGCAGATCATTTGAAGAAATACTATCAGTAGTGTTGTAAGGTCTTGAAAGGCCATAATTGTAATTAGGGTTGCTCCAACAGAACACTTGGAAAATTAATGAGAAATATCAGTGTTTCCTTCATCCTATTGTCAGTCCTAGCATGCATGGGAAGTTGATCCCTCGTCTATAATGGGGACCAGTGGAGGGGACGACCCCTCCACTTTCCTCAAAAAAGACGAGGGAAGACTACATTAAAATCCATTAATTTGGTTAGTTGAACCCTCGGCTATAATGGGGACCAGTGGAGGGGACGACCCCTCCACTCTCCTCAAAAAAGACGAGGGAAGACTAAATTAAAATCCATTAATTTGGTTAGTTGAACCCTCGGCTATAATGAGGGCCAGTGGAGGGGACGACCCCTCCACTCTCCTCAAAAAAGACGAGGGAAGACTACTTAAAAGTCATTTGGTTAGTTGAACCCTCGGCTATAATGAGGGCCAGTGGAGGGGACGACCCCTCCACTCTCCTCAAAAAAGACGAGGGAAGACTAAATTAAAATCCATTAATTTGGTTAGTTGAACCCTCGGCTATAATGAGGGCCAGTGGAGGGGACGACCCCTCCACTCTCCTCAAAAAAGACGAGGGAAGACTAAATTAAAATCCATTAATTTGGTTAGTTGATCCCTCGGCTATAATGGGGACCAGTGGAGGGGACGACCCCTCCACTCTCCTCAAAAAAGACGAGGGAAGACTAAATTAAAATCCATTAATTTGGTTAGTTGAACCCTCGGCTATAATGAGGGCCAGTGGAGGGGACGACCCCTCCACTGTCCTCAAAAAAGACGAGAGAAGACTACTTAAAAGTCATTTGGTTACTTGAACCCTCGGCTATAATGAGGCCACATTAGGGGACGACCCCACAGTGGTCCTCAAAAAAGACGAGGGAAGGGTTAGAAGCATCAACAGTGAGCAAGCCATAATAAAATGAAATAAGGAAGACAGCAAATATGGAAGAGACTGGTATTAATAAAATATAAGTGTCAAGTGTTTTTACAAGGCCTTTGAACAAAAAGTACAAAAATAAGGGTATGGGCTATAGGCAGCCACTCTAGGGGACGACATCGGAGGGCTGGGCCTCAACAATGGGAATGGTCTCCTCAACAATGGGATGATCTTCAGATGTACCGACCCCTTCAATCTGGACTTGTGACTCCACTTGGTTGAGGGCCTCTGCAATTAGAGGGTCGTCCAATTGAACACCCTCCAGTGATGGGCGAACAGAGGAGACGACATCGCCAAATTTGAGGATGACCCATCGGCAGGCCGTCCTGATACCCCTCTCAAGATATTCAAGGCCGAAGCCCTGAAATTCATCTGAGGTCTTGTACGCCTCCACAGCATCAGCCTCAGCTTTCTTGATGGCTGCTTCCAGATCAGTCTTATGCTGGGCCTCCAGGTTGAGCAGAGCCTCATCCTTGCCCTTGATCAACAAGTCCTTATCCTTGATCAACAAGTCCTTAGCCTGAAGATCGGCATCATGTTGCTTCGTCAGCTCATCAAGGACTCTAGCGTGCTCAGTCCTTGCGCTCTCCAGCTCGGCCCTAGCAGTGTCCAACTCTGTCCGTAGGTCAGCCTCTTGTTGAATGGCCCTCTCAGCTTCATGGAATTTCTGTTGGTTCTCAGCCATCCACTTGGTGGCTGAGGTGAGGGCACAGACAGACTGCAAGAAAAAATGAAGAAATATCAAAGGGGGCCGAGGGAACAGTTTGTGAAAATGAAATTAAAGAAAGTCAAGACCAATACCTGAGCAAGGGAGTGCAGACCGTAGTCATACACTTTGGCAGGGGGCATCTTTGCCAAGAACTCGTAGTCAGAGGCCGACGGTGCAGAGAACATCGAAGCCTTGGCCGCCCTCAAATTGGCAATAAGAGATGAGGGGTCGGCCCTCAGATGGGTCAGACTCTGAGACCAGAAGGCCCCCATGCTTGATGAAGAGGTTTCCCCCTCAGAGGCCTCGGCCCTGGCCCTCGTCTTAGGGTCAGGACGAGGCTCGACCGGAGCCTCAGGCTCCTTCCTTTTGTGGCTAACAGCTGTCGGCTCAACAACTGTCGGCCCTGAGGCCCTTGTCTTCTTAGGAGCTTGCTGAGGCTCCTTCCCCTTCTTTGACAGACCAGCAAGAAGGCTTGGAGCAGTCATATCCCAGAGATAATCTGACACGCCTGCAGGACGACCTGAAAAGGATACGATGAATCAGAAAAGTTCAGAGATAAAGAGAGAACACTTCAAAAATAAGTAAAGAAGGGAAAATGTTCAGTATAACTCACATAGTTCTGTCAGAGGGCCGACCCTCAGACCAGCTTCTTTAAGGAAGCGAGGGGTCATCAAATCTTCGAACTTTGGGATCTCACCCTCTCTCCCTCGTCCCCTCAGATACTCAACAATATCCCTCTCCTCCAAGCTAAGTCCGGGGTCTGACCTAGCTTTCATGGAGGGGTTAGACCATCTGTTAGGAATCCTCGGAGCATCGGCAGAAGGGGACGCCTCGGTGGAGCTCTCCCATGCCCCAGATATGCAGAAGAACCTTTTTTTCCAGTCATGATTGGAAGTTTGAGCTACGTGGAGCAGCTTCTTCTCAGACCTTCTCGCCCCTAGATGATAGTATCCGGGCTGTTTAGATGAGGAGGTGATATTGTAGCAGGCCAAGAACACGTCGGATGAGGGCTCGTCAGTGAAAGCGTTTTTCCACAAAGAGATGTACCCCAGAATCGTCCTCCAAGAATTGGGTGGAAGTTGCGAGGGGGAGACGCCCAGAGCCGACAGAATATCTATAATGGCAGGGTGAAAGGGAAGTCTGACACCTACTTTGAACATTTTCTCGTAGACTGCAACTTCTCCCTCTTCACCCTCAAAGACCCTCTCATCCTCAGAGGGAACCCTCATAGTCACCCCAGGTGGCACTCCGTAAATATGCCTCCATATCAGAAGATCCCTATCCCTGACAGAGGAGATAAAAGACGAGGCATGGGAGGTATCAACCTCATCATCTGTATCATCGTCCTCATCCTCCTCATCACCTGCAGGAGGACCCTGAGAAAATGCCACTTGGAAGGCGTTGGGGGATAGGGTTGTCACAGGGACAGCCTCAGAGGGGATCGTACCCTCGGCCTCTCGGGGAGGGCTAAGGTCAGGTGAGTCCCTTCTACCAGAAGTTCCAGCACCAGTTGGAGAGGAGGTTCTCTCGTCCATCTCACTTGGGTTGGGTGTCTCGGCTGGACGAGACGACGACCCACAAGACTCAGAGGGTTCAGATGGTCTAATGGTGGCAAGAGGAATGGGAAAGATGGGTCGTACCCAATTGGGGTCGGCTCCTCGTCTCCTCTCTTCCTCTTCCTCTATCCGTCTGATCTCGGTAAATAGTTTCTCTCTCAAGGACGGGAATTCAGACACCAGGTTGTAAAGCCTCCTAAGCATTAAGGGGAAGACCCTACACTTAAAGAAATTATACTAGACTTGGCTAATTTAACCACAAACACTTGGGAGATTGACCAGGATTGACCTTTGGATTAAATAAAGAACTCGAGGGTTTTCGTCAAGAACGTTCGAAGGACCAGTGACCGGAGAAGACGCCGGAAAAAGCTATGGGGGAACTCTAAGAACCAGACGACCTACGACCCTAAAAAATAGACAGAAATGAAGACAAAAGAAGGCAAAAGGAGAAAAAGGTTACCTGATGAGGAGAAGGGCAAGAACGCTGCTGAGACCTGGGAAATCGGAGGCTGAAATGGCAATGGGAACTGGTTCTAGAGAGAGAATAGACTTGGGCGCGAAGAAGAAGAAGATGAAGAGAGAGTTTGAAAAATCTCTTAAATACTCTTGTAATGAGTGGACCCATTTACCGAAGAAAGATATAATTAGGGCACAAGGCCCCAAGCGTACTGCACAGCCGCCCTGCCTTGGAAACTAGAACAGCAATGAGTATCTGCACAGGTGTCACTCACCTAACTGATCACACGTGTCTCGAATTCAGCAAATATCCCTCATCCATCCCAATGACACCTATGGCTAAGGGCTGGGGGGTGATTGATGTACCCGTGTATACCCTCAGCATGGATGAAGATTACCTAAATACGGACGACACTACGAGGGGACGACCCTTCACCAGGCCCCAGCTGGCCACCACCAGGTCCAGACGACCCTACGAGGGGCCGACCCTCCACCAGGCTCTAGCCGACCCTATGAGGGGCCGACCCTTCACCAGGCTGTAGCCGACCCTACGAGGGGCCGACCCTTCCTCGGGCTCCAGACGACCCTACGAGGGTACGACAGTACGAGGCCAGAATCAAACCAGGCTCCCTACCGGAAGAAACTTTGCCCTCGGCCTCGGCTCATAGGCCGAGGGTGACATCATGACAACGCGTGGTTCGGGACACGCGTGGAACAGTGCGCGTCAGGCTCATACGACACGTGGCAGACCGTTATAACCGAATCACACCCTCACGTGAGGGAATATTATGTCATCATTTGGCATCTACAGGTGTCAACAGGGGATAGGTTAGATCATCATTCACATGCACCATGCTTACTTGGGGGGTACACTACACCCCCCAAGACCTATATAAACTTGTCACCTACAACCCTACAGGGGATCGATCCATGAACAGTAGCCCTAGCTAAAACTCTGCTTGTTCACACACAGTAGAGAGAGAGAGAGGGTTATGTGCATTGTATCCAAGGCCATTAGTGCCCATACTTAGTGGATCACACACTCACAGTGGATGTAGGCCAAATTGGCTGAACCACTATACATCATTGTCTTATTTCCTCTTATACTCATCCCCTTCTACACACTTACATACTTATACACTTATACATCTCCATGGCTGCCATGGCTGCTACTGCTTGAGCTCACTATCACTTATCTGGTGGTGCTAAATCTTAGCATCATCAATCTTGATTTTTATGGAATTGATTTTATTATCTGAAACTCAATACTTATGATAATCTAAAATATGTGGGAAATGATGTGGGAAATAATCTAATTAGAAAAGTCATTAAAAGAGGAAGAAATCTTGAAATTGGGATAAAATCATTGAATATGTTGAATTGATGAAATTGGGATGATCATTATGAGATTTGTAAATCCTAAGATGGATTTAGATTAGGTTTTATGTATAAAAATCCTTGGAAGACTAAAACTACTATTGGAGTTGTGAATCTTTTTTAATTGAATGTTGAGAGTTTGGAAAACCCGTCACTTTAATTGAATAACTGGGCTGATGCCCAGAATAGAATCGATTCGACCTTCATAGGAGAATATATTCGGCGTGCGACTCGATTCGTCTATGAACCCGAATTGATTTGGACCTGCTGTGAGGGACAATCATGTCTTTTAATGTAATACAAGAGGCTTTTGAGGAATTGTAAATTTTAAAAAGTCCGTAAGGTTTTGTAGGACTTTTGAAAATTTTATAAATAGTTATAGGACCTAGGGGAAGGGAGTACACTTGAATCATGGTAACGAGTGTTTAGGAGGGGGTAACACTCGAAATATAAGCTATGAATTTGGGATAAAAGAATTTAGGGAATATTATTACTATTTGCGGGCTAGTTTGTAATGTCCGAGTATTTCTTAAAGGTTATGTAATGAAACTTTAACTTGTGGATAATTAGGCACAGATTCGGGTATTAGGCACAGATTAGTCGGACTATATATATATATATATATATATATGTGTGTGTGTGTGTGTGTGTGTGTGATAGAGAGAGTATTAATATTTGTGTGCATGATATTTATGTGAAATATACCCATCCTTGAGGATAAGCTATCGATGGAGGTTGCGCACAGTGGGAGGTCACTATGGTGAATCTCAGTAGAGGTATTACTATTTCCCCTGGGGCATAGGTCTGTGCATGACCATGTTGTGTAGGGTTAGAGTCCTATAGAATAATGTGGTATGGTTATGACTATGGACTTAAGTCCATAATCGCCTCCGATGTTTGCTACGTTTTTGGGTTTGGTAGTGAGATTCCAACCATGTTGCCCAGGCTGTGGTGGACTCCCTAGATCTTGATAGGAGGCTAGCGATTTTTCATCCAATGAGATAAATCTCGCAGGGATAGCATTTACATACATATAGTGAGGTATATATGTATTTATATGCATTCAATATGTTTCGACTATATGTATATAAAGAGGTAGACAATTATATACGGACATAAGACATTAATTGTTAATATTATTAATAACCGGAGAAAGGTTATGAGAATGAATAATAATGAGATAATGAATTAAACATAGAAGTAAGCTGATTATCAAATCAGTGATAAATAATACTCGAAATAAGGAGATACATTATATTAAAATTATGGATGAGGCTAGTTAGGCGGGGTAGCATAACTAGAAGGGTTAAGAGCATACGTTAGGTGCTAAAATTAGATGAGGGGGAGGATTATCTCATAAGAGCGCGCTACCACTTTAAATATCAAGATTGCTTTACATTTTCCATAACTTCATCTTATGCTCTTGCTAAATATTTTTCAAAGGTTTCGGGTTGTGACCCATATCAAATATTTTCAAAAAAATTTAAGAGTCCATCCACAAGAACGCCAAGGATGATTATTCTTTCGAGGGCCACGTACTTGAGGCTGATGTGGAGTCTTGCAGGATTCAGAGTAGATGCTTCATTTATTTCTATCAAGATTAGGTTCTCTATTTTAGTTATTAGTTGGGTGTGTTTCCCATTTTATTCATACAGGTATTTTCGTTTATTTTAGTCAGTTTGTTTGGATGTACTGGATATTTACCCAATTGTTTATTCGGGGACTTTATTTATTTATCTCAGTGTCAGGCGTTATATTGTGATCTCATTTATGATGATTAATTTGCATGACATTATGGTCACTATATGAAAGATAAAGTCATGGATGTGAAAAGATGGGGAGATAGATTAATGAGTATTAAGATCGTCTTAGATAAAATAATATTGAATATTATAAGGTCTTACCCACCCCAAGGAGATTTAGATGAAAATGTAAAGAAATCATTTTGGGAATTATTGGGTAAAGTATTACAACAAATTCCAACGCATGAAACATAATTTTAGGATGTGACTTGAATGGACATCTAGGAGTAGAATGGGATGGCTATCCAAGGATACACGGAAGTTATGGTTTGGGTAAGATAAGTGAAGTAGGGGAAGCTATCTTAGAATTTTCTAAGGCATGCGATCTAGCGTTAACAAACACATTTTTTTTTTAAAAACGAAGAATGTTTAATAACATTTAAAAGTGGAGAGAATAAAACTCAAATAGACTATTGCTTACTTAGAAGAAGAGACTTGTACACATAAAAAACTGCAAATTTAATTTATTTAATAAACTTTTAAGGAAAGGAAACATGTCAAATGAGTGAAGGAAAATCACCATAATAACTTTGTATAATAATAAAAGGGATATATTAAATTGCGATCATTATAGAGGAATCAAACTGATGAATTACGCTATGAAATTATGGAAAAAAGTTATAGAACAAAGATTAAGAAATGAGTCAACTATTTCGGACAATCAATTTGGATTTATGCTAGGGCAATTAATCCAGAAAGTTATTCACTTATTAAGATAATTAATGGAGAAATGTAGAAGTAAGAATAAAAATTTATATATGGTCTCTATAGACTTAGAAAAGGCTTATGATAGAGTAACTAGAGATATAATTTTGTGGACTTGAAGGAGGAAAAGAATCCCAATGAGTTATATTAAAGTTATTGAAGATATGTATTATAACATAAAGACTAGAGTAAGAACTATATGTGGAGAATAATGACTTTATGATTAGAGTGGGTCTACAGTAAGGATCGGCCATAAGTCCTTATGTATTTTCCATAGTTTTGGATGAGATTACGAACAACATATGATAAGCACCCAAAAGTGTTAAAATAAAACCCCAAATAGATAATTTTTAGTTGCTAATTCTCGATAAAATTGGACTTATGTTGGTATTTGTTTGTTATGTAGGTCAATAAGCATTTGCGGTGTCAAACAAACTTAATTCGAGGCAATTGTTATAAATAAGTGGTCAAGTACATCAAACGTGGGAATGATGCGGTTAAATGAGCCTAACCCAAGTCTCGTAGCCTAAACTTGTTCCGAACCAAGCTCAGTTCATCCCTAGCCTGTCCTATACATGCTCAGTGTGTGTGTGGTTTTATTAGTTTTAATATAGATATATATTTTATTCAGGTTGTGTCATTTTTATTATTTTTATTTTATTTTAGTGCCTTTATTTTTAGTATTTTATTATTTTATGTAAATAATATAAAAAACGTGTGCGTCGTCATGTCAGTGTCTGGATATAAATATTTAGGTGTGTGTTTAATATTTTCTTTATAATATTTTTTTTTAGTGTTCTTTGTTTTATAATTTATTTATTATGAGTTTTTTTTATATTTTATGTGTGTGTTTGTGTTTTTATATTTTTATTGTGTGTTGGAAATATATATTTACATAGTTTCTATTTTATATAATAAAGTACCTACACACACACACACACTATTTTCATACACACCCATACACCTAACTCAGTCCCTAACCTACACGCAACATTCCAAACACCTCACACACATCAAATTACCCCTCACACCCAACAACCAAATCAGATTCTCTCTCATCTCTCCTCTTTCCTCTCTCCTTACTATTCGTCATCGCCTACACCCTCACATTTCTCTTTCCTCCATAACCAAAAGCTCTATTAACACAATACCTTCTCGTACCTTAATCCATCTAAACCCATACCTTAAATCCACCACCTTATACCCACTAACCAACAACCCGATTTTAACCCCCATACCCATTTACCCCTTAGCCCAACCCGAAACCTCTGATCCAGTGACCCACTAACCCCATGAATTCAAACCTTCTTAGTACCAAACTTCGGCCATTATCGAACCTAAAACCTACCTGACCCACGACCACATCAACTTGAAAATCCCACCTGCTACCACACTCACGAACAAACTCCGACGAAACCCGAATTTTCCGAAATCCAAAACCCGAAATCCAACTTCAAGCTACCATACCCAAAACTCATTTGCTTATCCAACCCACTAATCCAAACCTTAAACCCATACCTGTTCCTTTACCTGAGACCCACGAACCTAAAATTCCTAAACCCACTTCAACTTCCTTCTTTTAATTCGATTTCTACCTCACAAGGATCCCAAACCAAATAAAAAATAAAATAATCCCCACACGTGTTTAAATCCCTTTTTCCCTTTTACCCACAATACCCATACCACCTCTCCCACATGCACAGTAGTGTATATTTTCCACCTTACCCTCACCCACACCTCACCTCATGCACATTAACCCTTTCTATATTACGCCTAGCCTCATTTCACTTATAAATTGAAGTGTTGGTGGCATTTGAAGGGGATCTCCATTTTTATTTTTAACTTTATGTGATAAATTCTCCTTCACCGCTCAATAGAGAGTATTTGCATTTTTAGCATGCATTCCAATCCACCCCTCTATAGTGAGTATTTGTATTTTTAGGAAATATCACATTATAGAGTGATGTAGTTAAATTCATCCCGTTTAAAAGTAACTTCTTCTCCATCCCTTTATGGCGAGTATTTGCATTTTTAGCAAATCTCTCAAGTGATGATGTAGAATTTATTTCCTTAGATGAATTCTAATGTACAATTTTATAATGAGAGGATTTGCATTTTTAGCAAATCTCTCTCATTATTTAAGTGACCATTATGAATTCATCCATTGAATATATTGTAAATTTCATTTTTCTCTTATTAGATTTTACATTTTAGTTAGTACTTTAAAAAATTAGTATAGTTAGTTAAATAATAATCCCTTAAAAATTATAAAAAAAGAATAACATGAAAATGAATCTACACTTGTCTTCACATATTTCGTTCTTCACTCATTAAAGTGGATTGACATTTTTACTTACCATTATACAATTTCATATTTATGTTTGTAGGTTCAAAGGGATTTTTATTGGGAAGGATTTGCACCAAGAACAACGATCACACATGTAGAATAAATTTTCTCTTTCCATCAACATACAAGAAGATGTCCCATGGTGTATGTTGTTTGCTGATGATATAGCTTTAGTAGACACTTCAAAGGAGGGCTTAGCAGTAAGAGTAGATACTTGGAGAAAAGATTTAGAGTCTACAGGACTAAGAATTAGTAGAAAAAAATGAAATTTATGAAATGTAAATTTAATAATGAGGTGCCGGATAGAATAATATTAAAGATTGAAGAAAACGTGATAAACCAAACTAATAAATTTCGTTATTTAAGTTTAGTGCTACAAAGTAATAGGGATATTGATGAGTATGTTAAGAGTAAAATATCAACTGGTTGAATGAAATGGGGACAAGCAAGTGGGGTGTTATGCGGTAAGAGGATAGCTAATAAATTAAAAAAAAATTATAGAATAGTTGTTAGGCCAGGGACCGTATATGGAGAGGAGTGTTGGGCTTTAAAGAAAAACTATAAACAATGTCTCCATGTTATTGATATGATGATTCTCTAATGCATGATAGTAATTACTAGAAAGTGTGAAATTAAAAACCAGTACATGAGATAAAAGTTAGGAGTTTCTCCCATTAGGGATAAATTAAGAGAAAATAGACTTAGGTGGTATGGACATGTATTGCGTAGACCAGTAGATTCACCTATAATAAGAGGAAGATTATTGAAAATAGAGGGAAAAAGATAAAGGGGCCTCCCTAAGCTATCGTGGG
Source organism: Sambucus nigra (assembly GCA_949130495.1). Classification (NCBI taxonomy): domain Eukaryota; kingdom Viridiplantae; phylum Streptophyta; class Magnoliopsida; order Dipsacales; family Adoxaceae; genus Sambucus; species Sambucus nigra. The sequence goes on from OX422220.1 coordinate 87,043,050, forward strand.
AGGAAATTATTAGGAGAAGTCTTAAGGAATTAAACTTGAATGATAATATTGCATATAATATATTGGAATGAAAAAAAAATAATCCATATGGACAACCCCATATGACGGGATTAAGGAAATAATGATGATGATGATGATGATGATGATGATGATGATGATGATAATGATGATGATGATGATGATGATGATGATGATGGTGATGATGATGATGATGATGCTGCTGCTGCTGATGATGATGATGATGATGATGGAATTATGGTGGGTTTGTTAATATAGTTATATGTTAACGAAAGATAAAAATTGACACTGCTTGTTAATTTAATTAACTTGTTAGTAATTAATCATGTTTCGATAGGGATTGTAAGAATGAGCCATATAAGACTATCATTTTATTTTGGTAGAGGGATGGCACCCATTATTTTAATAAGTGGGGTGTCATGCGTAATCTGCACATAACCCTAATATCCTAAAAAAACATATAGAATTCCATAGGTCAATTCCTTATGCCCTAATTTCAAAATCCAAAGAAAATAAAAGGTAGCCAAAATTCTAAGACCCGATCAATCCCCGCTAGTACCCGATGGATCTGACCCTAATCAATCCTCTCTAGGTCTCAATCAATCCCCTCCTCAGGACCCCAAAATGACGTGGTTTATAAAAACATGGCCAAAACTCAGTTTCTTCAACTTTCTTCATCTTAAATCATAACTAAAGGTTTACTAACTGATAATAGATCCAAAAACAATCAAAATATCATCTCCAAAGTATCTTAAACATGTCTATAACAATATTTAAGCATTATAGAGATCAAATCCATCATAAAGGTTTAAATTATCAATTTCAGTAGGTGTTTAATAAGGGTTCATCTTAATTATAGAATTTACCAATTAAAGTACATTCAATTATAAAAGTCTCAACCTACTAATGTGAATAATCATACTGTATCAATCATATAACAAATATAAACAATTATAAACATTTAAAGATATTAAAACTAATATATTCCACGATTTTGCATAAGATCTCAAACTAGTATGTGACTAACACAATTTAAATCAAAGTAGCAATCAAGCATAACAAATTTACATATAATACATAGTAAACTAAGTTATTCCTTTCCTAAAAGTACTTGGTCGAATATCTTATTAAGCATCCTCTTGAATTTCTTTGGTCTCCCCAAATCTCCTTTATAGGCTAGGGTTAAGTCTATATTTAACATCTAAATCATGTACTTATCTTGTGGGTCTAAATTAAGACCTCCAAAAAATCCCAAAATATAACCCATTTGCTCCCAAAACTCAACCCAGCCTAATCGATATATTAAAAGCACCACCCTCAGCTCTTTATCAAATAAAGTTTGCTCCAACAGTACATACTTGCAACGTAAATATAAATCACCATTTATTCTTCAAATTACAAGTCATTCACATATCATTTAAGTTCCTTATTTAAATTTAATTATAATACGAAATCAGTATTATAATAAATTACACAATGAGAAATTTTCAAATTAAATACCAAATAAATATTTATTTAATTAATAATGTGATATTACATATCACGTTACAATGGCATTTAATGTGAGTTAGCGCTCTTTGTATACGTGACAATAACTATGCTTTTAAAAAGTGTTGTAAACAATGTGTCACGTAGTTATGGTGCCTAAATAAAGTGATTTGTCACTCATGCCATATCTTAATTCCCTTTAAATTTATTTTTTCCTCAGTTTCTTCAAGAGAATAACTTAAGGTTGAGATTGTTCCTTTGATCATGGCTTCTATATCAACTTTTTTTTGTCCTTCTTCTTGTTTTCATCTTCCACCCCTCTTCTTTTTACTTCCCCTCCTCAACTTTCCTATCCTTCCCCATCCCCTTCATAATGCACCAATTATCATTATACATGTTCATGTCACTATAATAGTTCATTCCCATTCACTTCAATGACTTTTTGGGAGTGTAGTTTCTAAGGATCTTAAACAAACTCTTATGGCTCATCTAGTGAATTAGTGGACTCTAATTCGCATCCTTCATACACATCTTCAATGGTGGTAAAGAAGTTCCCCTATTGTTGATCAAAGGATTGAGGACTGAATCGAGAACTTGCTGAGTTATTTCAAAATATCAATGAATATGTTCATTGTAATAATGTTGGAGCCCTAACAACCGTGAAAATGGTAAGATCTCCAATAAGGCGGCTTGGGTGATGATAATTGTTTTTCATTTTTATTTTTGTTTTTTATGTTTTGTTAGCTTAGAAGTAGAAAGTAATAGGTTATGTATCCAGATATGTTTCTACAATGGATTTTATAAATGATGTTTTGAATTTTCCCTATAGATGAAATCCTTTTACGTTACCTTTTTATTTTATGTTTGTTATTTCTATTTTTATGAAGTTTATTATTTTTTGTTTACCTTATTATTATTGCATGTGATACTTTGTTTAGTATGGTAGTTGAGTGGGTGCATATGGTTCTTAATAGAGGGAAAAAAATGTAAAGATGGGAAAATTCAATATATGGATTCCATTATTGTGCAAAATTCCAATTCAATGCCTAGATTCATCTATGGAATTAGTCCTCACTAAAGAGTTGTGTTATTTTGGGTTGTATATGAAATTGTGTAAACGACAAGCATGTCTTGTTCTTTTATGTCTTCTTAGTGAAAATAACTTAATCTTGTTGTGATGTCGAATAGGAAACAAGTATTGTTCTTGAGGATATAGTAGAAGAAAAAATGATATAGTAGTTCCATGATGAAAACAACGAACCTATTGAAACAATTATGCAGTACTCCATGATTCATTTTTTTAAGACATTCGCACTTAGCAAATATAACTTCTTTGAGCCAAAATTCCATTTTTTGTTATAATATAAGGGATAGAATCCTATTTGTTTTTCTCTCTCTACAATTGTTTGGAGAAGAAACATAATAGTGTCGCCTTTAACTGAATTCACGATAATTGTGAATTAATTAGCTTTGTTTAGATATTTATAAATGCAATATACATTTTAGTTGAACTTGATGTTTTTCTTATTGGTATCAGTGTAAATGGACTATATTTAAAAGGGGTGATTTAATGTTTGCCAATGTGTTGAATTTTTAACTCTAAAATCTGCGAGAGAAGTCCGATGAATTCTATAAAATGTTCACCTATGTTAGTGATCCAAATTTGCGTGTACTTATTTTTTGCATTTACTATAGTGTGTGATGATATGAAGTTTCTTATAGTGATTGGGGTTATATGTGGACTTGTTATTATCAACATGTACCATACTGTGTGATTATCTCAATGTTCATGTACTTAACTTTTATTTGCATGTACTTGATCAAAATTGTGGAACTAATGCAAAGATCATTTCCTCCTCAAGTACATTCACCTACTTCAGGAGAAATATATATACACTCTATGTGTTTTGCCATTATTTTTAATCAATTGCACAAGTTAGATACAGGATCACCCACTCAAACTCCCCCAAATAGTCCTATTTTTGTTCCATTTTGATAAGGGGCTAAGAAACCTACTACTTTAATTCCAGTTTCAAAATTCAAAATTTTTTTATCTAATAGGATAAAGGTATTCTCAGATCTATGAATAATACATATTGTCCATGTATATTTATTCAAGAGTCTCTCCTCGAACTAAATTACATAGAGGAGCTCTTGTATCAATCACTTTCACTTCACTCGTTAAACCATCTGTACCACCCATTGGCACAACCCTAATACAATTATTTTCTAAAACTAAATACTTCATATTTTTAAGCTCGGTCCATTTGTTGTGTACTTTATTCTTTATTTGTGTGTACTAGTTTTTATGATAACAATTGTGCTTTTAATTTACGAGTTCCTCAAAATTTTTGCGTGTGCTTTATATCCAAGGATGTGCTCTTTACATACGAGATATATTTTCAATTCATGTCCAACAATGTATAACAAAAAAATAAGTAAATGATGTAAAAACATTATGTACTACTTAGTTTCCAAATTAACTCCTAAATGTATGCTTGTATAGCTGACGAAATTTGAGATATTATATTTTTTGTTTTGTTATAAAATGTGTATTAAATGGATGTCGACGTATATTCTAATCCATTGGTATTACACAATTATTAATGGGACAATTGGATTATCTTATTTTTTACTATAAATATGGATCATACCCCTTTAGTGTTGATATACCTATAAAATGAAAGACTCACTCCCTCTAAATTCCCAATGTGCCCCCTTTTATTTTACAACACGTTATCCACGAGTTCTAAGATCTAGTTACCGATTGTGGTGCCAAATAAATATCATCACAATGCTTATTCTTCTACATCAATTTCTTGGACCTTGAAAGAATTTTAAAGCCGAAGAATAAACGAAAAATGGGTGTTGGAGGTCTTGAAAAAAAACACAACAATTGGCCATCGTGGCTAAAACTTTTGGTGCAAGAAAGCTTCTTTCTTCAATGCAAATTACATGTTGACTCTCACACAAGTGAATGTAATATGTACTGCTTGGATTGCATGAACTACCCTTTGTGTTCAATTTCTCTCAATTATCACAAAGATCACTTTATTTAGGCCGGGGAAAGGTAAAATTTGTTATGCATATGTACCTTTACATCCATAACTGGTACGTTTTTAACTCTTTTTCCATACAATGACTACAAAAATGTTAGATCTTATAATCTAAATAATCGTAATGAAAAATACCTTACTAATTATGTAAGAAGATTATGACCCTATAAATCGTATTAACTTATCACCTACTCATATTCAAGTCTATTCATTACAAACCTTATATTTTATTTCCTATATCATCTTTTGTCTTTTTTATGTTAAAGTTCCTAATCAAGGTTTAATTACAATTTAAAATGTAGGACATGAAGTTCCTTAAAATGGTCATTTATAATTTTGCCCCTACAATTTTGATATCTTCATTTTAACCACATTTTTATTTTAATCCTAAGACTTTGAATTCTTATAGTTCGAATGATAAATTTTTAGGAATTACTATTTAACTCGTATATTTGTTATAAGTTGAGATAATATTAAAATTTAGGATCAAAAGTTCTATGTTTTTTATTAGGACCTGATGTTCCCAATGCTATTTGAAATACGGGGTCTCAAACTACCAATTGTTATTTTTTGGAAACTTGAAGTTTCCAATGGCTATCTACATTTTGGGACATGAAGTTCCCAAATAGTTATTTTAATTTGGTACCTCAAGTTTCCATGCAATTTTTTTCATTTAGAACCAGAAGTTCCCACGTCATTTTATATTGGGATTTAAAGTTCTCAATTATCATTCAAATTTTTGGACATGACAATGAAATATGACTTAAAATCAAAGCTAAAGTTTTGAATATTTCTATATTAAGGCAAGGGTTACTAAAAATCTCATATCTATTATTTATAATTTGGACCTGAAGCCCCAATAATTTTGTAATCAAACATGATGTTTTAATTATTTATATAATACGGGTAAGGATATTGAATAGTAATAATTACCCCTGATAATGTTACGTGTGATACCTCGTAGAGGTTTATTATTTGCATGAAACTTGTTTAGAGAACATATGGAAAAATATTGCTATCCATCCTTTGGTTCGTAAGGGGTGGGGAAATAACAAACTGTTAGGGCCCGAAATGAGTTGTTGTCCATCAGGGTGATTTTGTTAGTTATGTCTTTCGATATAATTCAGGAACGTAATGAGGAGGACGTTACCATGCATTGAAGGTGGAAGTCTGACATGCGTAGTTAGGAATTATTACGGGTAATTTCCTGGAGAAAATCACGTGTTTGGCAACGAGAAAATTGGCACCCATGCAGGAGGGGAATTTCCTAACATAAAGATAGTAGAGCCGGTGGATTATAGGCTCATCTTTGAGGAACTGCATGGTCGGTGACCATTGAGTTAGAGATTGATGGCCATCAAGAGGGCATCTTGCAAGTACAACCCACTCAAGGAGATTGATTTGCAGTCAGACATCTCATATGAGGAGAGATCCAAGGCTATTTTGGGTCGCAGTGAGCGAAAGCTACGATCTAAGGTGGTGCCACTAGTAAGAGTTTAGTGGGGGCATAACCGTATTGACGAGTCTACATGGCAGCGTGAGGAGGATATGCAAGAAAAGTATCCAGAGTTATTCGCCCCAGGTATGACCTAATTTTGGGGACGAAATTCCTTTTGTCAGGGGGAAAGTATGTAACACCCTGTATTTATGTGCATTTAAATATTTAATCAATTCGGTTAATTTAAAATTACTCGTGTGTCGTAATTTAATGGAATTAATCTTGTTAATATTTATTAATCGGAGAGTAAACGGTTAATATTTATGAAATTGAATTACTAAGTGAATAATAATAATTTATTTACTTCATAATGTGTATTAGTGATGTGACGTTTATTTATCTCATCCGGAAGTCGGGTACAGACTAATTTGGGAGTAAGATAAGGATTCTTATAAATTAATTCGGATGTCAATTCCGAGTGTACGTCCGAGTTCGAATGGGCCGAAAAATTCAAAAAAGTGTACTCGGGTGGTAAATGGGTCACGGGAATTTTTGGCCACAACCGGGCCCAAACATTTTGGCCATTCAATTAGGACCATATGTCTAAAAACGGGATTTGGAGATAAAAACCTAGGTTCATGAGTTGTGGGCAGCCAAACACGATTGGGAGAAATCTGAAAACGTAGAGGAACAAAGAGGGAGAACTCTTGGGAGCTAAAAAGGAAGAACAAGAAAGGTGTTCTTCATTACACAACAATTTCTACACCAAAGGATTAATCAGATACTACGAATCATAAGGTAAGTGGATAAACTTTCTTTTAAATTAATTGTCGTGTTCAATTCATATCATGGTATGTGTTAAACTAATGATTTTGGGGTTGGGTTAACACATAAATTGTTTTTTCGATTTGTAGGATGATACAGATAATTTTGGACTACATATGGTTATAAATTCGTATTGGCTGTGAATGGTTAATTGATGAGTTAGGAATGAATGATTAATTGTAAGGGATTGTGGAGAAATCACATATAAATTTATGCATGGATGATGATTGGATTAAAATTGGGGCCTAAGTTGGTTTAGGTTTGATTTTAACCCATTAAGGAGTTATAGTAGAAAATTTATGGGCTTAGAAAGTTGCAGAAATTCTCCATTTGCGTCGTTATGGAGTAGAAAAAGAGGAGGGACAAATTAGGAGGTCGTTTGAGTGACCTTGGATCTCCTTCGAGCGACGTTCATGGTCATTCAAACGAGATGACACTCGTTCGAGCGACGGGTTGAATCTGGTGTCTATTGGTTGCTTTTGTTGTTTGGGTTGAACTGTGACTTTAGGGATAAATCTCGAACAGTAAGCCCTTATGATTAATTGTTGAGGTTATTGGGGACTTTAAGGGACAAACAATATGGATGGCCTTTGAATTAAATGTGAGAGAGATACATTTAAAGTTAATTTAATTATTAAGTGTGCCAAACTTATTAAAGGGAATTTGGAACTTAAATTCCGGATATTAATATACGGGTCAAGTGAGGGAGTTCGGGTATATTGGTTGAGTGACACCAAGGTAATAAATTAATTAATGGATAAATTGATTAAATTAGAGTCGGACCATAGACTCGGGAAAGTAATAAACTAATTAATGGGCAAATTAATTAAATTATAGTCAGACCACAAACTCCGGAAGGTACTTAATTAATTAATGGGCAACTTATTTAAATTAGAGTCGGATCATAGACATAGAGAAATATAGGTTAGTGCTACGAATTTTGGTACGCGGTAAAGCCGGGATTTAAATTATATATACGGTGTGTGATATTATATATTTATATATATATATATATATATATATATATATATATATATATATATATATATATATATTGTGTGTGTAGGCTTATAAATATGAGTGACTAGATATTTATTTAAATTATATACTCTAGTGCTATCAAGGGAGGTTACGCGATGTGAATGAATCCCCTAGCTTGAGCAGTAAGGCGAGTATATCCCCACCTCATAGCATCCAATTTCAGAGGTGGGTCATTGAGATGATGTCCTCAAACTCAAGGGAATATGACCGCCTCCATTACATTTACTATTTACGTTCCGATTCGGCGGACCATAGTTGTCTTGGAACTCAAGGTCGGACTGAGTAGCTAAGGTTGATAGCCCGGTGATGTATTACTCGAAAGGATGGATTATATATTTATTCAATATATGTGTGAATATTGTAATATAGGTTTACGTGTATAATGGGATAAATAGTTATGTACAGATAATTAAATACGTGGAGCGAATTGTATTACTTATATAACAGGTGTGAATGTTATATGAATTTAAAAAGGGAAAATTAATAACTAAGTTAATGTGATTAACAACTTATGAGTCATATCTTTAGCATACTCGGGTTTGAGTAGGATGGTTGAAAGGAGTTATATAAATTATCTAGTTATGAGGTAGATGACTAGGGTGTTATAAAGAAAGCGTTAGGTATGCACATTAGTTGAGGGGTGAGTATGTCCTCAAGGGAGTGCAACACTAGATTAAATATGAAGTGCATTCATGCATTTTAAATTACTGCAATTTAATCACTTGCTAAATATTTTCAAAACATTTTGGGTTCTAACCCTTGCTATCAAATATTTTCAAAACCTTTTAGGTGTCCACCTATAGGGATGCCAGGCTTGAATTCACTCTAGGGACTCACAGCTACAGCATGTGTGGATGTTGCAGGATTTGGATAGACGCTTCTCTCATTTTATTCATAGTTTAAAAATGTTATCTCAGTTTATCTCGAGCATGTCGCTCACTATTTTATCCAGTTATTTTATTTCAGTAGCTATGGGATTTATTACTCTCTGTTAATTTATTTTCAGTTGGATTTACCCGATGGTTTATTCGAAAAGAGTTGATTTTAATTATTTGATGAGATGATTTGACTCTATCAATATGTGTTGTTTATTTTGTTCCGCGTTATATTATGTCTTGGTTAATAGAAAGATTAAAATTTTGACATTAGCTTTTTGAATACTAGGTGGTTAGTAAGTTTTAAAAAGTTTTTGACAGAGATACTAAGGATGATCCATATGAGATTCCTATTTAATTTGATATAGGATTGATCACCCGATATATAATGGGTGAGGTGTCACACTATCGTCCACTGTACTGTCAGTTAAACTCAGAACAATTCAATGGCTCCCAAAAATAAATTACATAACTCGGATACACGACCCATCATAACCTATCATCGACGCCATAAAGTCTTGACATCACTACCATTATAATACGTGGCATACTAGCCAACCGGGGTCCATAGCCTAGTCTTTGGATAATAAACAAAATTGTAGCCCACAGCACACCCCGTCCAGCGGGTGGTTTGGCTAAGGAATGCTTGAACATTATCCAATAATAATCATCATAATGTCATTCTCTTAATTCAAATAAATTTTAGATTCAATTCCCATTAGTCAAGTGTTCATGTGTTTCTACCCAATTTCTATAACCCAACATGCTCGTAAAATCAACTAGTTTCGTTACCCCAAACTACACGGTAGAAAAATAACATATACAAAATGTGTGCTAGAACGAATATAATATACGAGCATACAATGCATATAAATGCAACACATGTCATGGATATAAATACACAATAAGTGTAGCACACTAAATTAACCACATGAAAACGAAACTACCTAAAGCGTGTCAAAATCCACTATTCTAGGTCTGTTTCGAAAACTCGGAACAATCAGATCCAAGCATTATCCAAATTACCAATCCGACTTCAGATTTCGATTCTACAAGGAAAATTAAGTCAGGTATGTGTTTTGATTTTTTCTCAAATACATCCGAAAGCATTGGAAAAGAAGATCTAAACGCTCCAAATTGGCTCTTCTCATTCCACTCGCTTTTTACTCTATTAATTTCTTTTTTCCCTTTGTTTTTCATCTTCCTTTGCTAATAATCAACCATAATATTCCTTATATAGGCCATCTCTCAAACCCTATCCTGGAGCCTAAGCTAACGCATATTACTAGATTGACCTTTAATTCAAAATTATCACTTTACATATTTAAATCATTACAAAATGTCCAAAAGCCAATTAAATTTGAATTTAAATATTCGATTCATTTCAATTAAAAATAAATATAATTTCAATATCCCAATCAATAAAATAATAATATTATCAAAATCTTATACAATATTCATAAATAAATCTCTCAAAATTACGGAGTATTACATTGAGTGAATGAAAATAAAGAGATACCTTTACATCTCTTCCTTAAGTTTCACTCCATATAAGGAAACCCTTTAATGGCTTCCAAAAATTAATGTATGAAAAATTCATTTTTCCAAGTATTTCCTCTTCTTCCTCCATCTTCCGTTATTTTGCCCTTTCTATCCTATATTTCCCACCAAGGCTCATTTTCTTTGTTACCTTTTGGTTAAAATCGACACGCTTCACAACTCGAGTATCAATATGCAGCGCCAAATCGATCAGCCTTGTAACTTCTTTGATATGAGGTTTCGTTATGCACTCGGATTCATCTATTGTCAAAGGGACATATATTCATGATAATAAAATTCTTTGAACAAATGAGGTGAAGATCTTTGGCCAACATTTTTAGAACCCATGTACATGTACTGATTTATTTTCTCTAAAAACTCAAGGCTCAAATGCATATTATAGACACTGAATTCTATTTGGTTTTGAAATACAAAAATGAAGTTGGAAATTTATGATGTTACCCATTTATGACTTCCACGTGTCATACTCGGGTGAAAAGAGGATTTAGTGATATTTAATACATTAGCCATGTGTCAGCCTCGCACGATTTTGGCCAACAATTTTTATATAGTTATATAGACGTACATGGACCCAGGATTTTGAGTCAATGGGTGCGAAAAGGTTCGATGAAGCCCGAAAATTCGGAGGCGGAAGCCTCCGAGAAGAATTTTGTGTGTTATTTTTATCTTTTGTTTTTGCAATTTTGAACCCTAAAAATGTTAAGGTATTAATTAACTAAATTTGGACTCCTACTAAAAATGAAACTAATTTAAACAAAGAGATTTGTCTAACTAAGATATTTTAGCAACAACCGAAATTTGAGCAACAACTAAAATTTATCTAATTAAGATATCTCAAATTAGATTTTTAGTTACTAATTAAAAATAAATTTTAATACAAATTTTAGCAACAACAACTAATTTTGGGAACAAATTGAAATTTCTGTAACAAATTAATTTTTAGCAATAGTAATTAATTAAAATTTTAGCATACTAGCAACTAATTTTAGGGACAAATTATTTTTTAGTAACAACAACAACAATTTCAGCATACTAACATACTACAAAAAAATAAGCATACTAACAACTAAACTAATTAAAATTAACTAGCATATTACTAGAGAAAAAAATGAACATATATACTAGAAAAAAATTAGCTAATCTATTGAAAAAAATTAAGCAATCAGATTTATTGAAAAAAAATAACATATTCAAGGAATGTGTCGCTGCTCTGCTTTGTGGATGAAAAGGGGTTGCTGATGGACCGTTAGGGGGATGTGTGCGAGTGAGGGAGAGAAGAGAGGACCGGGGCGGGAGAGGGAGAGAATAGAAGAGGGGAGGGAGACTAGATGAGTGAGAGAGAGGAGAGAGGACATGGGAAAACGAGTAAGGAAGAGGAGATGAGAAAAGAAAAGAGGCGGGTTAGTTAAGTTTCTTTTTTTTAGGTTTTAAAACTTTAGGTTATATAGATAATTGTCCCCATAGTTTTAAAAATTTATATATAGGTCTAATTTTTTTTTTACAAAAATTCACAACAGGTTTTCGAAAAACTTGTGGGTGCAGCCGCCCCTATTCGGGATGGAGTGGGTACACCCCTGTATATGTAGAGGACGTTTTATAGAAGTCTCATTAAATAACTATTAAAATCGATTATTTTTTTAAAATAATAAAAAATATTGTTTGTCAATCAATCTTGGTGGAAATAATTTCCACAATGATAAATCATGTACAAAAAAATTCATTATAAAATTCAATAGAAAAGTGGGTGAAATGCAAATTTAAAATATACATGCATATTCTATCGTTGAATGTTTTTTTATAATAATTTAACCCATTTTCTTATTGGATTACTTGATGATTATTCTTGTATATGATCTCATTACTATAGAAATCATTTCCACCATGTTTGGTTGAAAATAATATATTTATAATTTTAAAAATTGACAAGATTTTAAGGTTTGCTTTTGTAAGGACATAATTTTATAAATATCCGGGGTAGAATCTAGGAATTTTTCATTTGTCCTAGATCACAGTATGTATGTATGATACCGTTGCAATCGGCACGTCGATACGATCATCCACGACGACCTTGATCCGAATCCATACATCCACCATCTTCACATGTGCATCATACTACATGCGACGTGCTGTTCAACCGTTCACAGTACTCCACGACGGGTAATTGGTAAAATGGTTTATTAGAGTTGTTAATATTTTCATAAATATTTGGGAATGTTTTAAAAAATATTTTTCGAAGTCTGATTTATTTTTAACACAAAAGCAGAATTTTTTTAAGTATAGAAGTGGACTTTTTTGGTCATCGAGCTCTTCCGAACAACATCGCTCTATCGTTCAAACAACATGAGCATATCACGCGATCAAGTTTGAGCGACACGTGGTCTCATTCGAACAATATTCCTATGTCGTTCGAGCGACGAAGACGCCCCGATGTCCTATAAATATCTTACCCATTCTGCACGTTTTTCTAAGTCTTTTTCGTACATGTTTCTGCGATTTACAGCCCAGAAAATAGACTTCAAGTTTTTAAGGTTTACTGCCTTTTGATTCACGAAACAATTCCTAAATATGTGTGTGAATCTTTAAACCTTCAAAGGATCGTGTTTACTCATCTGGAGTAACTTGTGGATAAGCCAGCTCTTTTCCGTTGCTGCCCATCTGGAGTTCTTATCGGAGATTCTAGCCGACGACATCGGAACCGACACCTGAGGGTATTTCGTATGTCACTCATGTTTTCAGTATAATCCGTTTAAACCGTTCTTTACAAATTATCGTGAAAATAAAACGGTTTTGCCCCATTGGGAGATTTTTCCTCATTTGTGTGTTTGTTTGTGATTGAATATTCTTACATGATCATATTGTCTTCAATCACACCTAGATGCATGTTTTAGGATTTAATTGAAAAAAAATGAGTTTAATTAAATAATTTCTTTGTTTGAATAAAAGTGCACTCTCAAATTGGTATCAGAGCCAATTACACAATTATACCGTGTAATTTTTCGCAAATTTTTTCTAAAGATATCAATTTTGTAAAAAATTGATTTTTAAAAAAAAGGCGTGTTCAAAATGGAGAAATTATATAATAAAATGCCAGTTTTTTATGGGAAAAATTGTGCTTACTGGAAAGCTCGAATGAAATCTTCTCTAAAAGCTATATATGAAAGAGTTTGGGTTTTGGTTTAAATAGGCTGGACACCTCCCCCCATCACTATTGACAACGTGACAAATTTAAAATCTGTGACTGCATGGACTGAAGAAGAATTTAAATGGTCAGCTTTTAACTCTAAGGGTCTTAGTGCCATGTCTGGATCCGTCACTCCTGACGAGTTTCGATCGATAATGACGTGTACCTCATCAAAAGAGGCATGGGATGTTTTACAGCTTACCCATGAAGGAACTCATGTTGTGAAAGAATCAAAATTGCAAAACTTAACAACTCAATTTGAAACTATCACCATGCTTAAGTCTGAATTTTTGATGAATTTTAAGCTAAGTTATCTAATATTGTAAACACTAGCTTTAATCTTGGTGAACACATTCCTAATGCTAGAGTTGTTAAAAAGATTCTAAGATCACTGCCTAAGCGTTTTATCCCAAAAGTCACTGTGCTAAATTCTATGGGTAATTGAAACACGCTTAAATTAGAGGAATTGGTTGGAGACTTGCAAATCTTTGAAATTAACACGTTTCCTAAGTCTGTTAAACCAAAAGATAAGGAAATTACACATAATGCTCAGGATAGGAAGAGTGAGGGGTCGCTAATAAAGAGAGTAGAGTCATCTAGAAAAGGGAGATAAAAACGTCAGATTCCAAGTGTAACCATGATTTAGATGATTTGGCCATGTTTGCAAAAAAATTCGAGAAAATTCTCAAATTCAAGAAAAATGGAAATTTAAAAGATAAAAAGAATTTTAAGAAAAATAAGTTTGAAAGGAAAAAATGAAAAAGATTTTAAAGACCCTCCTAAGAAAGACGGTGAGAGATGTTATGAGTGTGATGGTAAGGGTCATAGAGATTTAGAGTGTGATACTAGGTTGACCAGATGATTCGTATCGAATATTGCATATTTCCGCCCGTTATCCTTATGCATTCTAGCTCCTTTACGGTCCTAAATGCCTATATTTATGCTCATTAACCAGACAACCTTGGAGTTGGATAGATACATGTTTTGCAGGGGTTATTTGTGCTTTTGTAGGTATTGGAACGCTAAAAGTGAGGATCGGTTGCATTTCGGAGAAGTTCCGTCGTTGGACGCTACTTCAAGGGCATATTAGTCAATTCACATTTCTTATCCGGCTCATGAAAATTCCACGGATGCGCAGTTCATTGAGTTAGCATCGCGTGGCCGCAAACGGTGCGTCGTTTGGAGTTCGGACGAAGAAGCTAGGCTCGTTTCCGTTTTGGACTTTTTCCCCCTCATCATGGACCAAACAAGTGCAGAAAACAGAGTACCGGTCGACCGCGTACAAGGGACCGGTCGACCGCGGTTTCAACTTTTGCCGTAGGAAGGATACAGTATGCTTTAGCTTAAGGGACCGGTCGACCGCGCCCCTGCGACCGGTCGACCGGTAGTGCCATATATTTTGGGCTCTTTCCTCTTTCTTTCCTTTTTCCCTTATCTTTTCCCACTTACTATATAAACCCATTTTTGGTTTTAATACCAGATATACACGATTTTAGGTTAGTTTAGCTTAGGTTTTGGGGTTTTTGCTTGGTTCTTCTTCATTTCTCTTTGGTTTGACACCCCATTTGGATTGTAAGTTGACTATTCATCTCCCCTACCATTTGAATATAGTTGTATTTCTTCATTTCTTGCTTTCTAGTTAATTTACAAGCTTTCTAATTTAGGTTTTCTTGCTTTATTTACATGCTTTGATTTACACGCTTTCTAGTATAGATTTACTGCGTTTATTTATCGCTTTCCATTTATCGCGTTTTTAACATGCTTTCTAGGTAATTTAAATTAGGTTGTGTTTGAATTGAACTCACTCGGGTTGACGCGTTGCTTTGCTTTGGTGATGGGTTTACGGGTTTATTTCGAGTGCGTTGTCCTAGTTATTACGCCTAGGAGATTTGACGGGGCATATCATGTATGTCCCGTGCTTACGACCTTTCGCGCGTAATTTTCGGGATATTTGTTGACGCCAAAATCTTATTAGGCTTTTATGACGATTTACGGCGTAACAACCCTTGATTTAATTAACTGTCGAAACGAGACGCATTTGTAATAACTCGTCGACCCATGTAACCATTTTATACTAATTAACTCGGGTGAGGGATATTCGACGCAACCTATAGTTTTACTCGCTTTCATAATCTAGTTTCAATACCATTGCCTAGAATAATCTTTTCCTTTATGCATCTTTTCTTTTAGTTTGTAATCATCTTTTACACTTTTATTTCGGAATATTAAACCACTTAAATTCTAACAACTCGTCCCTGTGGATTCTCGATACCCGACTTACCGCTCTACTTGCCCCGCAAGTGTAGTTGTAACTTAGGTTTTTGTATTGAGTTGGCAAAACGAAAACAACGACTGTGCACTTTACACGCGCACACTTTTCGCACCTCGATCAAAATAGCGCCGTTGCCGGGGATAAGTTTGTTTTAGACTTTATTTGATTTAGTATTTCATAGTATTTTCTTTTTATTTGTATTATTTGCTAACTTTTTGTAGGACTTCCACATTTGAGCACTTAGAAACGCTCGAATTCTTTCCGCGCGCACTTACTTTGTGGAATTCGCCACTTGAGCCATTTTTGGGGTAAGCATGTCTTATTCCAATTCTTTCGGTAATCCTTGTCATAATTCTCAAAATTCTCGCAAACCTATGACTTTCGGTGAATACTTAGAATCCCAAAGTATAACAAATTCAAATATGACTTTGGGCGAGTATAACGAAAGTCAAAACTTAGGTTATTGGAATTTTGATGATGATGATAATGATTTTGGGCCTTTACCTCCTTATAATAGGAATTTTGAAACGAATTCGAATAGTTTTCAAAAGTCCTATAATAATGAGTTTTCGTTTAAGTCCGATGGTAATTTTCAAAGTTCCCATTCTAATGCATCCGCACCTCGACCTATGACATTCGGTGAGGGCTTGCGTATGTATGAGAATGAGAAAATTGAAAATCGTTATCGGGAAGAAAATCGTTCGTGGGAACATGAGTTGGATTTATTATTTGAGTCCGACGATAATTTTGCTTCCGAGACTTTTGAGGTCGACGAATGTTTTAAACCAAATGAGGTACTTGTGCCTACTTTGGAACAAGCCATTCTAGACTTTGCCCATTGCGTAATAGATATTGAAAGTGAGGATGATAATGACGTAATATCTATTTGCAATGAAATGATTTCTTCTTTGGCTCCCAAAGAAGAACATTTCATTGAAAATGATATTATTTCCTTTGAAATTCCAACTTCATGCGATGATGATTCATCTCATGAGTTTGAATTTCTTTCATCCCCTTTTTCATTCTCTATTACCCCACCGGAACAAGTACCCGATGATTCGGTTTCGAACTTTAATGTTTTAAACCCTATCACCGATGAGATGTACTTGCTCGAGTCGCCCTCTACGATCGCATCTTTGCCTTTGTGTGCGCCGCCTCCCATTCCAACTTCAAAATCCTTGGGAGGATATTCGGTTTTTCTCGGTCCCCACTTATTTTTGTCACCCGTGCAATCCAAACCCCCCATCGTCCCTCCAAAACTTTTAATTAGAGATGGTTCATTTCTTCCGCCTTACACATGCCTTCTGTTGTTAAAACAGAATTCATATTTTTCGGAGGGCATGCTTGTATGTGAGGGTACACCGGTTATCCTCCAAAGTCAAATCGTTCTTATGGTGGACCCTCAGCTATTTAGACTTCTAGTGTACAGTTAGTGTGAAGTCTAAATAGTAGGTTGTATATAGTTAGCTTTTTATTTTTTCTTTCCTTTTTAATTTAGTCTAGTGCAATTAGTTAACTTTTTATTATTTGTTTTTGCTATGCTCGGTACTAACTTGTTTTGTAGATTCTTTGGACTTGTTCTTATGGGGATCGCTCCAATTTTGGGTAATATCGCTCTTTTCCTCTCTTTAACTTGGTTCTTAATTTACATTGAGGACAATGTCAAGTTTTAAGTTAGGGGGTGTGGGATATTCTATCCATTTCTTATTTTAGTCCATGTTTTTGC
Organism: Sambucus nigra; assembly: GCA_949130495.1. Taxonomy (NCBI): domain Eukaryota; kingdom Viridiplantae; phylum Streptophyta; class Magnoliopsida; order Dipsacales; family Adoxaceae; genus Sambucus; species Sambucus nigra. The sequence goes on from OX422220.1 coordinate 87,060,530, forward strand.
TCACATGTTAGTTACTTAGTATGCTTTTCTTAGAAAAATTAAAAATTTCAAAAAGATTTTCTTTCTTTTTTTCTCCTTTTTGGCAATTTTGCCTTTGTTTCCGATGATAAATTTCAATAATTGCCCGATCCAATTGACAACCCAATGATGCATGTTCTCGATTTTAGAAGTTATTAGACTTTAGTCTCGATTATTGATATTATGAATAACTTCATGAATTAAACTTTAATCCCATGAGCACATGCACTTTTATTGTTATATTGATTTGGTTTAAGATTTTTATAACTCGGTAATGTTTTGTTGCATTGTATATACTTACACCGAGTAAGCTTTGTACCTTTCGTCGTTTGTGAGTGTATACACTATTCATTTCTCATTGAAAACGTTGAATTCGTTGGTAATCTCTCTATTCTTTCATTTCACCGTTCATTAATTGAGTTCATACTTGAAATGTGTTACTTGATCATGATTTTCATATACTATTTTGATTCGAGAATTGCGTAAACTTTGTGAAATGATCATAGGCCCTCTTTGTTATATCACCCATATGAGCTGTGACCTCACCCTTATATGTTTACCCTCGTTAACCCTTTTGAGCCTAAATATAGCCTTTCATTTCATACCCCATTCCCATAACCAACTCTACATTGGAGTTATAAACCATACATACACTTTCCATACATTTGTTTGGAATGTTACTTGGGATTGAATGATGTTGTTATGATGTCGGTAGCAATTTAGGCATATGAGAGTTTGATAAGTAAAGAAAAGTGATGTGAAAAAAGTGAAGAAAAAGAGAAAGAAAAAAGCAAAAGAAAACAAAAAAAGAAAAAGTAAGAAGAAAAGAAGAAAATAAAAAGAAAGAGAAGTTTGTATATGTTGTATATAGTTCAATAAGCTTTGATTACTCTCCCCGATGATATATCTAATGCCTTTTTGGAAATTGTTTTCCGATTTTGATATTGCCCGCATTATCCCATTATCCCTAGTTTTCATCCCGAACACTTTGAATTCGTACATATATTCCTTCGTTTCGTACCTTAGCCTAGCCTACATTATAACCCTATACAAGTCCTATGTGATCTTAGGTGCATGTAATTCAAAAGTCATAATAGTTGTGATAATCTGTGAAAATTCATTTCGCCTCTTTTAGTGAGTGGTATCCTTTCATTGAGATTACATTTTTCAGTTTATATATAGCGTTCTTCTTTTGTGACATGTGTGCGGCCTAGTTTCCATTTACATTTACTCTTTAGCCCGCATGTTCCATGTGTTACCTCCCTGTTTCGAGTGAATTCGCTTGATGAGTGTAATGCCCGTGAGGATTGAATATATGCTTGCTTTAATGTTTATCCGGTTTATTTAAGTTTTTACCAAATCATACTTTGCATGTGCTCGCTCCCCTCCCACATTTTAAGGTTTCAATTCTATGAGGTGCATTCTATAATGTTAATGATTCGGACTTTTGTGTGAATTCATTCACTTTGCTAATAATGCATATGAAATCCTTTTCGCCATTGTTGGGCTTGTCGCATGTTGGGTTGGGCATATTTTGAGGAAACCATATGATGTTTGTGGGTACCATCCCTGAAAACCCTCACGAGACGACACTCGTCCACTAGGGTAACCTAGGGGTTTAACGGCTTATTGCATATGCTAAATGCAATCGTGTTCCCTACGAAAGTGGCAATTATATTTCGATGCATATATACATTTTGTACCGCCCTCTGGGGTCTGGTTTTCTTTGTTTCATTACTAGGGACTAGCAATGTGTAAGTTAGGGGGTGTGATTCGTATCGAATATTGCATATTTCCGCCCGTTATCCTTATGCATTCTAGCTCCTTTACGGTCCTAAATGCCTATATTTATGCTCATTAACCAGACAACCTTGGAGTTGGATAGATACATATTTTGCAGGGGTTATTTGTGCTTTTGTAGGTATTGGAACGCTAAAAGTGAGGATCGGTTGCATTTCGGAGAAGTTCCGTCGTTGGACGCTACTTCAACGGCATATTAGTCAATTCACATTTCTTATCCGGCTCATGGAAATTCCACGGATGCGCAGTTCATTGAGTTAGCATCGCGTGGCCGCAAACGGTGCGTCGTTTGGAGTTCGGACGAAGAAGCTAGGCTCGTTTCCGTTTTGGACTTTTTCCCCCTCATCATGGACCAAACAAGTGCAGAAAACAGAGTACCGGTCGACCGCGTACAAGGGACCGGTCGACCGCGGTTTCAACTTTTGCCGTAGGAAGGATACAGTATGCTTTGGCTTAAGGGACCGGTCGACCGCGCCCCTGCGACCGGTCGACCGGTAGTGCCATATATTTTGGGCTCTTTCCTCTTTCTTTCCTTTTTCCCTTATCTTTTCCCACTTACTATATAAACCCATTTTTGGTTTTAATACCAGATATACACGATTTTAGGTTAGTTTAGCTTAGGTTTTGGGGTTTTTGCTTGGTTCTTCTTCATTTCTCTTTGGTTTGACACCCCATTTGGATTGTAAGTTGACTATTCATCTCCCCTACCATTTGAATATAGTTGTATTTCTTCATTTCTTGCTTTCTAGTTAATTTACAAGCTTTCTAATTTAGGTTTTCTTGCTTTATTTACATGCTTTGATTTACACGCTTTCTAGTATAGATTTACTGCGTTTATTTACCGCTTTCCATTTATCGCGTTTTTAACATGCTTTCTAGGTAATTTAAATTAGGTTGTGTTTGAATTGAACTCACTCGGGTTGACGCGTTGCTTTGCTTTGGTGATGGAGTTTACGGGTTTATTTCGAGTGCGTTGTCCTAGTTATTACGCCTAGGAGATTTGACGGGGCATATCATGTATGTCCCGTGCTTACGACCTTTCGCGCGTAATTTCTGGGATATTTGTTGACGCCAAAATCTTATTAGGCTTTTATGACGATTTAGGGCGTAACAACCCTTGATTTAATTAACTGTCGAAACGAGACGCATTTGTAATAACTCGTCGACCCATGTAACCATTTTATACTAATTAACTCGAGTGAGGGATATTCGACGCAACCTATAGTTTTACTCGCTTTCATAATCTAGTTTCAATACCATTGCCTAGAATAATCTTTTCCTTTATGCATCTTTTCTTTTAGTTTGTAATCATCTTTTACACTTTTATTTCGGAATATTAAACCACTTAAATTCTAACAACTCGTCCCTGTGGATTCTCGATACCCGACTTACCGCTCTACTTGCCCCGCAAGTGTAGTTGTAACTTAGGTTTTTGTATTGAGTTGGCGAAACGAAAACAACGACTGTGCACTTTACACGCGCACACTTTTCGCACCTCGATCACCAGACTTGCCAAAGAAAAGGGAAAAGTTGTCCTTAATGCTACCCTTAGTGATGACAGTGAGGTCGAGTCGATGGACTATGGAGACGAGTCTTCGCATGAGTGTAACTTCACCGCATTCATGGCTAGTCATGTGAGTACCTCTAGTGCTCCTCACGACGATGAGGATGCTACTTCACAAGTACACCTCGACAGTGAGAACAAAGTGAGTGAGGGGGAGGATGATGCAAATGAGAGAGAGAGAGTAATCTTCAACGTGCCTACACTGAGTTATATACTGAGTCATTTAAAACCAAAAAGCGTAACAAAGCGTTAGTTTTTAGGATCACCCCTTTAGAGGAAGATTTAGGAGAAGAAAGAGAGAGAGAGAGAGAGAGAGAGAGAGAGAGAGAGAGAGAGAAAGAGAGTCCTCCACCTGCACTACCTTGAGAGGGAGAGAGTCTGCCTGTGTTGAGAAAGAAAGTCAGTTTAAAAAAAGAGATAGACTATTTGGAGAGAGGGAAAGTTATTTCGAGAAAGAGAAAAGGGACTTGACTAAGCAAGTGGCTAGTCTTATGAATGAGCTTCATTCCTCCCTGGAGACTCGAAAGAAACTTGAATCCCTTGTAGCCCAGCTTACTCATGATCTTGAGAGAGCACGGGAAGTCAAGGTTCAAATCGAGGACATATCTAGAAAAATGGGAAAGATGCTCCTCGGTCCTGCTTTAGGTTTTGCTGATAGGCAGGGTTTTGATGGTGCCTCCACATACCAAATAGTACCTGGACCAGTTCCTAAGTTTACTACAACTCCATATGGCCATCGTCAAAAACCACGAAGGAGAGTTCGACCAAGAAAATCAAACTAAGGTCAGCCTAAGACTGTGTACTTTTGTACCTACTGCAAAAAAGGGCCACCTATGGGAGTTTGGCTATAGTTTGGGTCGGACACGACTACTACTACTCCACCACATCGTACTGATGATTTTACCAGTCTGAGAGAGCGTGTTGAGTTTTTAGCCGCCACATCACAAGTTTGATGGAAGAATTTTGACGGATATCTTTGTCGTCAGTGAATGCTTCCCGCATCCCATCTAAAACCAGCAACAACAAGGGTAAACAAAAGGTTACCAATTCTTCGTTATCTAAGAAAGACGAAAAGTCCCTTGCTGTTCATATCTCTCTTAAAGCACATAATACCTCAAAGTGGTATTTCGATAGTGGGTGCTCCATACATATGACCGGTGATGTCTCGTTTTTTACCTACCTAGAGGATCATAAGGAAGGTATAGTCACCTTTGGAGACTGGAGCAAGTCTACCATCGTAGGATGAGGTACATTAGAGTTACCAGGATTTTCCAAGCTAGAAAATGTTTTGTACGTCAAAGGTTTGAAAGCAAACCTTCTCAGCATTAGCTAGCTGTGCGACGCTGACTTTGTCGTAAAGTTTGACCGGGACACGTATAATGTCTATAATAAAGCCGTTAAAATTTTTGTGCAAGGGATGAGGAAAGAAGATAATTGCTATGGGACTGTGCCCAAGTCCTCACTTTTCTGTAACAATGCCACGATCACTCCTATGGATCTGTGGCACCAACGTCTAGGTCACGTGAACTTTAGATATTTGACACGATTAAATAAAAAGGACCTAGTACGTGGCTTACCAACACCTGAAAAGCAAACTTCCACGGTTTGTTGACCCTATCAGTTGGAAAAGCAAATTCGTAGTCCCCATAGGAAGTTGCATTCCATTACCACCTCCCGTGTGCTTGAGCTGATACACATGTATCTTATGGGTCCTACTCGTACAAAGAGTATGGGTGGTAAGAGGTACATCCTAGTGATGGTAGATGATTTCTCCACATATTCGATTGTAGGTTTTCTGCAAGAGAAATCCAATGGTGTTGAGTTTCTGACGACCAAGTGTCGTGTCCTACAAAACCGACACGGTGTCACTACCAACAAAATGCGTAGTGAAAATGACACTGAATTTACGGAGAAAAAAGTAGATCTTTATTGTGATAGCCTAGGAATCAAACATGAGTTTTATACTGTGAAGACTCCTCAGCAAAATGGGATTGTTGAGAGAAAGAACAAGACGATTCAGGAAATGGATATATCTACGCTTCTAGGTCATAAAGTTGCTAGGAGATTTTAGGCAGAGGTAGTGTCTATTGCATGCCATACGGTGAATAGGATTTACCTTCATCCACACAGACTTAAAATGCCCTATGAATTGTGGACTGGAAAGAAGCCCAACCTTGCATATTTTCGTGTTTTGGGGAGTAAATGTCACATCCTACGGGATAGAGAGCAATTAGGAAAGTTCGACTCTCGAAGCGACGAGGGAATATTGCTAGGATATTCATCAAATAGTAGAAGGTACTGGGTTTTTAACCTAAAGAGCTCTAAAGTGACGGAGTCGATAAACGTTACTATGCAAGATGACGAACCATCGACGTCTGTTGACTCCACCCATTTGAGTGAGAATGACACACTCCTTTTTTATGATCCCACTGTGTCTCCCACATCCAGGGTGGACCCTACTCCTATTTTAGGGAACACACCTGCTTGTGTTCGCAAGAGTCATGATCCTACTTCTATCCTTGGAGATCCCACCCTAGGAGTCAAGACTCGTGCTCAGCTAGAGAATGTTGTTAGCCATGTCTGCTACACATCTACAATCGAGCCCAAGAACTATAAAGAAGCACTCAAGGATGAACATTAGATATCCTATTATACAGGATGAGTTGCTTCAGTTTAAAAAGAATAATGTCGGGGAACTTGTCCAAATAAGAACATCACCAAATTAAAATACGGAACTACACGATTTTTTTTTACTTGACACGACATAATTTTTTTTATCAAATGCAAACACGACCCAATGAAAGTTGGATACAACACGAAATATTTTTTTAACCAAACACGAACAAAACTGATTTTTTTTAAACCAAAATGAGAAAGTTAAAGCGACACAACATGATTTTTTTTATTTTTTTTAACAAACACAAGAACGATCCGATGTAAATTATCAAACACAAAATAAAACAATTTTTAAGGGGGTTAAAATGAAATTTTAATCATGAAAAACACAAGATACAAGGGGATCGGTGTTCTAAAAACGCACATAGGCGGTGCCAAGGCGCGCCTAGTCCCAAGGCTTTTTAGATACGCTAAATTTTGGCCATAGGCGTGGATAAAGGTGTGGTCAACGATGATCAATATTTTTTGGGGTAAGGCGTGACAAAATGCGCGTTTTTGGAGGCTAAGGCGTGAAAAAACACTAGTTTTTTTAGAAGTATGCATGAAAAAATGTGAGTTTTTTTTGTTTTTTAGTATTTTAACAAAATATTATTTTAATTTACAAATATTTAGTTTTTTAGAAGTATGCGTGAAAAACTGTGAGTTTTTTTTGTTTTTAGTATTTTAACGAAATATTATTTTAATTTACAAATATTCAGTTTTTAGAAGTATGCGTGAAAAAATGTGAGTTTTTTTTTTGTTGTTTAGTATTTTAACAAAATATTATTTTAATTTACAAATATTTAGACATATTTTTAAGGTATGTACCATTTTAGTATTTTTAATATTCATGTCATAGTTAAAAATTATTAAAATACATTAAAAAATGTCTAAACGCATTTTCACGCCTTTTTTCGCCTAAGCCCACCTAAGCTTCTAAGACTTAAGGCTTGGCCTCCACGCCTCGGTCTTGCCCCGCATTCTTTAGGACCTTGAAGGAGTAACAATTTTTTTTAAACAATTGAAATATTTTATTTTATAAATTTAATTATTTTGTAGGAGTCGTGTTCAAACTGTTGCACGAAGCATTTCTCCACTTTTATAGGAGTCGTGTTTCGTTTTAGGTAAAAATAAAATCAACACGACACAAAATTATTTTTTTACCTAGTGCAAACACGACACAAAATTATTTTTCCTTTTCTTGAACAAGACACAAACATGATCAAATTAAAATAAGAGATGAAATATATTTGTGTCGTGTTGATTTTATTTCTGTCGTGTTTGTACTAGGTAAAAAAATAAGATTGGATGTCGTGTTTTATTTGTTTCGTGTAGTTTTAATTGGATCATATTTTTTATTAGTAAATATGATAAAATTATATTAATCTATATATTAATATATATTGTGTCGTGTTCGAATTTATGATCAAATTATATTAATGTAAATAGTAATATATATTCGTGTAGTTGTAATTTCTTGTCGTGTTGCTTTTATTTTGTATCGTGTTCGTATTTATGTGTATTAAATATATTAATGCAAATATATATATATATATATATATATATATATATATATATATATATATATATATATATATATATATATATATATATATATATATAATAAAGTATTAAGAAATATATAAAAAGATTAAGTGTACACTTACCCACAAAAAGAGAACACATAGTTTTATCCATATTCAAAGTTGATGAGGGATGAGAGATGATGATATGTGATGCCAAAGGGTTTTATGGTCATCTACAGAGTTTGGGAAAACAATTAAAGCGCCGGAAGATTTTTTTGGAGCGGGAATAACCGCAGCCTTTTAAAGTTGAATTATATTCATTGCTAATATGATATGTTCTAATTCCAATGCTATTTGGTAAAGTAAATTAAACAAGAAAAATATTAACATGTATTTTAAAAGAATATATTTTGGACTTCAAAATAACAAATATACAAGTTTCACATTAATATACATGTTCTATTAATTATATATCAAAATTTTATTTTTATTATTTTTAAACTTTAAATATATATTTTTAAAACATATGTTACCAAAATCTAGTAAATAATTGATAACATGTGCAACGCACCTGTATTATATTTATTGTAAACAATTGGACCCCATAACATGATTATTGACGATGCTGCTGACTTGAGTTGTGGGCTCATAGCGTGAATATTTATTAAAGAACATGATTCCTGTTATTAAACAATTGAAACAGATCTCAATGAATATTTTCCACATCCCAAAGGAATCCACGTATATCGGATTGTGGTCGCGAGGATATCAGCAGTACAAAATTAATACTCTATTAAAATTATGTAAAATTCTTATTAATTTAATAGGGAGATATCTCCTGCCATCGATTTGCTATCTGCAGCAAAAACCAAAAGACGATCCTCGTTGTTTTTTTAACATTTTCTTATATCATGTGCTTTGTTCTTCACTTGCATCCTATTTTATATTACTAGTTGCGTCAAGAACTACCATTCTCGTGCTAGATCGGAGTTGTGATTTTAAAGATAGGTTGTTTAGTTATGTTTTTTATTTTTGTTGTTTATTGTTGTATTTGCAGGCGTCGTTTGGAGCTCTTTCCTTCGTCTCCTTCGTGAGCGTTTTATCCACTTTAAGTATAACTGTCAGATTTTGAGGATTTTTGTTCAGCTGTCCCAGCGATTGTTCCTCTCGGGTTGAGACTCGGAAGGTCTCCGTGACTTTTTGGATTTCTCCCACCTTTACTATGGTCCGCCGATTTTTAGGCTCCTTAGAGTTTGAGCCTCCATCGACGCGGGTGTTTTTGACGTGCTTGTCTGATATTATTCCACCGTCTGTTTTTCTTGTGCACAGCCTTTGTTCAGAGCGGCTCGCCCTCTGGTGCCTTCGGTACCAGTTTCTTGGTTTTGTTGCTGCGATATGTCGTGAGCAGACCCCAAAATTTGTCGATTGTATTTTAAATCTTTTGTTAGGCTTTATCCTAATTTTCTTGTTTGTTCTACGTTATTTTCTCTTCTCTCCCTTCTACTTAACTTGAGCCTGTTTGAGTTATGTTGTTCTTCTTTTTTATTACCCTATGTTACATTAATGACAAACCATTTGGTACGATTAAAAAAAATATTAGTTTATAATCAAAATCAAAATTTCAAATTACAAACAAAAAAAACCCAAACAATTATGCAACAACAAACCATTACTAAAAAAGAGATAAACATATTACAAATTCCAAAAAAGAATAGTTCCAATCAACTAAAAGAGATAAACATATTGCAAATAGCTCAATAGCATCAAGGAGAAAATGTCAAATATCGAAATCCTCCACCACAAATTGCAAATCCCTAAAAACAAATAAATCATAAAAAAACATTAATAGCAATAAAATAAAACAAACCGAACCGAACCATAAATTCATAATACTTCATTACTAAAAAGAGCATCCAATTTAGGGCTATAATTTTTAGAAATACATTAACACCGAACAAAATATTTCGATACCTACATATAAAAATTAGTTAAAGTTAGTATAATATTTTTGGATACCTACATATAATATCTTTTTAATAGAAATAAGAAAACTTGTGTGACTGTTTAATAATTTCATAAACCATTGAAATTTATGTGAGAGTGAAACCATCATCACTATATTGTTCTGAAATTAAAATAAAAAATAAGAATAAGTTTTCTTGCGTATGGCATTTAGTCAAACACTTCTTGTGCATTATATAAAACTCAAAGCTAGGCCATATTTCTTTATTTTTACAAATTTTATAAGGAAATAATTTTTACTCATCAAATACGTATGCAAGCTTGAGCTTGAGTGTAACACCCCAAGAGGTGCTACTAAAAAATATTGATCAATTAGAGATTTTTTTTATAAAACAATATAATTTAGATTGAGAATAAATTCTCGGAAGCATAAATTGAATGAATAAATTGACTGAATAAAATTTCTAAATTTTATTAAATCTCAAATGTCCTTTTACAAAACAATTTACAATAAACAAAATGATACAAATAAATTTTGAAAATAAATATCCTAAGTCTCGAGTGACGGTCCTAATCCCAACGATACCATAAATATCATCTCGAATCAACCTAAAATACAAAAAAACTATGGGGAAGATGAGCGAGAAACTCAGTATCTCGTATAAATGCTTCAAGTGTAACAACACATACTCATGTGTGCATGAAATATATACAACAGTGTATACAACATGAACACTAAAACTAAAATTCCAATAATATAATCATCACCTATGATCTTACCGCGGCACTACAAAACTCAAGACCCAGTATCAAAATTCTTGTCGCACTTCCCACAGTACGGTATGGACTACCGTCCACTATCTTATTAATTATCCTCAAAACAATCCAATGACCCCCAAAAATAAATTACATAACTCGGGTACACGACCCATCATAACTTATCATCATCGCCATAAAATCTTGACATCACTGCCATAATAACACTTGGCATACTTGTCAACCGGGGTCCATGGCCTAGCCTTTGGATAATAAACAAAATTGAAGCCGACTGCACCCCCTGTCCATCGACTGGTTTGGCGAAGGAATGTTCGAGCATTCTCCACTAATAATCATCATAATATCATTCTCTTAATTCAAATAAATTTTAGATTCAATTCCCATAAATCAAGTTTTCATGTTTTCTACCCAAATTCTGTAACCCAACATGCTCGTAAAATCAACTAGTTTCATTACCCCAAACTACACGGTATGAAAATAAAACATACAAAATAGGTGTAAGAACGAATATAACATATGATCATACAATACATATAAATGCAACACATATTATGGATATAAATATATGATCCATATTAAATAAGTGTAACATACTAAATTTGAAAATATGTTACTAAAGTCATTTATTAAAAATAAACTATTTAAGTAACTCCGAGTTGTTTTTTGAAGAAACTCTTTTCGTAAAAACCAAACTATTTGAACACAAGATGTGTTTAACAAATCAGTATGTACGAGATTAATTCAAGTTTTGAATAACAGGTTTATAAGATAGTTGAAACAAGCTTTAAACTCAGCACAGTTAAGAATGAGATGAGGAGATGTAGAAAGATTATGTTCACGATTTTTTACGTGGTAAAACCTCACCAATTGAGGAAACATCCACGACTCCCTCTACGGAGTAAAATTAAAAATCCACTAAAACAAATTTATGAGTTACAAACTATATAACTAACATGCATACAACTCAGACCTAAATAAGTTTAGGAATGTACCCTCTAGTGTCCTTAGAACTTCTCTGCAGTTCTGATTGTAGATGTTTTTCTCCCAGTTTGTTAACTTCAGATTTGTTCCAGCACTTTACGTCGACTCTTGTTCACAAGATCTTATTACCAACACTTTTTGTGTTGTAGGGTGAAAGTGTTTGTGAAGGTGCTCTCTAACACATGCATGCACACACACACACTTATTAAGTACAAATAGTCCTAGCAAAATTACAGTAAGACTATATGCTGTGATCTTTTCTTTTTCTCTCTTCTTACAAAACTTTGAACCTTATTTGACCTTTAAATCAATCCCAGAATCTACAGATATCTTGCTCAGAAGACGGTCAAGATCTTAATCAATCTCTCAGTTTTTGAAAAGATTTTCAACATTGAAAATCTCCAAGTGTGATTCCAAACTAGGTCAAAGGTTTAGTTTCACAAGAACTAGAAACATAAAGCATTTATTATTTATTTAAAAAAAAATAAACGTTTTATAGAAAAGAATCAACAATAGACTTCTCAATATGAGAAATAAAGAATGAAACTAAGTGTAATGTAACATGAATAACTCAGATCTAAAGTTTATATGAAATCAGAAAGTAGATCTAAGTAACAGTTTAAGTTGGAAACAAGATCCAACGAACAAGAGGTTACAGCAACAACAACAAACTCAACTTAAACTCTCAAACACTCAAGAACACTCAGGGTAGTGTTTTGGATATGTAGGAGTTTTTAATTTGAAGAGGTTTGACGAATAAAGTTAGGGTTTCTAACTCTCTCTTCTGGTTTTCTCTCTTCTCTCTCTTCTCTTTATTTCTCTCAGAAAAATGAAAATGGCAAAAGTCTTCGAAGTCTGAGATAAAGGTTCCTTTTATAGTGTGAAGAGAAGGATCGAGAAGCAGGTTCAAAACCAAGGGTCAGGATCGAGTCAAGCTGGTTTGACTTAAATCCTAGGGCTCACAGAAGGCGGTGGTTATTAAGCAACTGATTGGTTAAAAAGGGATACACAGGGATTACCAAAGACAACATGCAGATCGTTGATAAGGTTTGATCCAACGGCTGAAAGCATACGCGTTTGTATACTCAATAAAGAAACACAAATCCCAGCAATCAGATGAAGACAGGTGTTGGACAAAATAAAGGATATGAAATGCGCATTATAAACTAATTACAATCACACCCTGAAGTCTCTGACGCTTTTGGTTTCTACCCAAACCAACTTTGAGCCAATAAACCCATTAATTCTTAATTGAAGATTGCACCCACAAACTTCTAAAATTAAGTTTTAATTAAGAAAACCTTATTTAAAATTTGTTTATAAAATCCCAAAAAATTATTAAAAATCAAACTTAGGGATTTAAACACACTCAACATATGTACACACATAATTATGCAGTGTAATATGGATTAAACAAATTCTACTTTGTGTGAGTGTTGGCAATTTCTTCTTGATCACTACAAGATAGAGAGATGAAGTAGCAAACCAATTTATGAGGTTCTTTGGTTTCTAGGGTGGACATAATTTTGTCACAATTTCCAAACTAGATGAGCACTTATACAATATAGACTCAAGTGAGTCAAAAGTATAAGGGCTTCAATCTCCCCCTTTGGAAATATGAGACAAAATCTCCTTTGAGTCAACTAGGACTCGTAGGGTGACAAAAAAAATAAGAAAAACTTATTCCTATTAAAATTCTATCTACCCAATTCCAAGAAATCAAAAGGTACATAACTCAACTATTTACAATTGAACACCCTATTACATCAGTTGAGAATGACTGTACAAGAAAAACCTGCAATGAATCACTAAGATCAAGCTGTTTAGTATATGTAAGATTAGACTCAAATTTCTCCCCCATTTTTGTCTCAAATGGACAAAGGGAAAAACTTGGATAAATAGCAAAGTTATTATTCAGCACAAACCATACCAATAGATTTACGCAATGAAATGAATCTATTATAATCTAGAGGTTTGGTAAACATGTCTGCGAGTTGTAGATCAGTAGGAAGATAATTGATTTCTAATTCCTTAGATTCAACCAATTCGCGTATAAAATGATGTCTTATTTTTATATGCTTTGTTCGCGAGTGTTGAACAGGGTTTATAGAAATATTAATCGCACTTTGATTATCACAATAGAGATGCAATTGGTTTTCTTGAATACCATAATCATTTAGCATTTGTTTAAGCCACAGTAATTGAGCACAACAGCTGGCAGCGGCTATGTATTCAGATTCAGTTGTCGAGAGTGATGTGCAGTTTTTTTTTTACTACTCCATCCTACCAAGTTATTACCATTATAATAACATGCTCCTGATGTGCTTTTACTACCATTAGTACACCCAGCCCAGTCAGCATCAGTGTACCCAATAATAGTGCTTGGTATGTCATTAGTGTACCAAAGTCCTAGATTCAGAGTGCCTTTTACATATTTAATTATACGTTTAACAGAATTCAAATGGCTCTCTTTAGGATTATTTTGATAACGAGCACATACACACACAACATGCATAATATCAGGACGCGAGGCAGTAAGATATAGTAATGTTCCTATCATACTACGATATAGAGTAGGATCTACGGATTTTCCATTTTCATCTTTCGACAGTTTTATCATAGTACTCATGGGCCTTTTAGCATCTTTAGAACTCTCGAGGCCAAATTTCTTAATGATCTCTAAAGCGTACTTAGATTGTGAAACAAATAATCCTTCTGGATTTTGTTTGACTTGGAGACCTAAGAAGAATTGCAACTCCCCCATAAAGGACATCTGAAATTCTTTACTCATAATTTCAGAGAAGGATTTTACTTCTGAGGGAGAAGTTGATCCAAATATAATATCGTCAACATAAACTTGAGCAATAGTAATGTGTTTGTCAAAATGTTTGACAAAAAGAGTTTGGTCATTTCCACCTCTTTTGAAACCTTTACCTAAGAGAAAACTGGAAAGACGCTCATACCAAGCTCTAGGAGCTTGTTTAAGGCCATACAAAGCCTTTTTTAGACGAAATACATGATTTGGATATTTAGGATCAATGAACCCTTTAGGTTGTTCTACATAGGTTTCCTCAGCCATAATTCCATTAAGGAACGCATATTTGATATCCATTTGATATAGTGTAAAATGCATGTGGCAAGCTATAGCAAAAAGCAGACGAGCAGATTCTAAATGAGTAACAGGAGCAAAAGTCTCGTTAAAATCTATTCCTTCTATTTGAGAGTATCCTTGAGCAACTAATCTAACTTTATTTCTAATTATTATCCCATTTTCATCAGTCTTATTTTTAAAAATCCATCGTGTGCCAACAACCTTTTTGTGATCAGGACGTGGAACAAGATACCATACATCATGAATGATAAATTGTAAAAGTTCTTCCTGCATAGCAGAAATCCAGTGAGAGTCATTCAATGCCTCATTCACATTCTTTGGTTCCACAAGGGAAACAAAAAATTCATAATGTGCATAATTTCTTAGTTGGGATCTTTTACGCACTGGCTCACTAGGGTTACCAACTACGTTATTTATGGGATGATCTTTAGAAACCCAGTTAGGTACCTCAGGTGTCTCAATTGGTAATGAATTATCTATTTCAGAGGAGTCATTTTCTAAAATATTTGTAGACTCTTCCTCAATAGTTGATTCACCAGTCTTGCTTTCTATAGTAGTGTCACTAACAATTACATTTATGGATTCCATCAAGGTTTTAGTGCGAAGATTATACACTCGATAAGCTCTACTGTTAGGCGAGTATCCTAGAAATATGGTCTTATCTCCCCGGCTCTCAAATTTGGATAAGTGTTCCCTATCTTTGCACACATAACAAGTACTGCCAAAGGTTCTAAGATACTTGAGATTAGGCTTTTTATTGTACCAAAGTTCTTGAAGGGTACGATTCGTTCTCTCTGCAATACCATTCTGTTGAGGAGTTTTAGGATCACTGAATTCGTGTTTGTAACCGTTATAGTCACAATACTCTATAATACCAGTGTCTTTGAATTCACCACCTCTATCACTACGAATTCTATTCACTTGAGTGTCCTTCTCATTTTCAATCCGAAGTAGTATTTTTAGAAAAGTTTGAAACGTTTCAGATTTTTGTTTTAAGAAGGCTACCCAAGTAAATCTAGTGAAGTCATCAACCATAACAAGGATATAACTGTGTCCACAGTTTGGGAAGGACCCATTAGGTCCATATGGATGAGTTCTAAGGGATTAGAGGTAAGAATATCTTTGACTTTCTTATATGGAGCCCTAACAATTTTTCCTTCCTGACATGAACCACGGACAATATTATGAATAGGTTTAATTTTAGGAATTCCTCTCACTATGTCATGAGTAGACAATTTACTAAGATTATCGTAATTTATGTGACCCATTCTGTTATGCCATATCTCGTCATCATCCATTCTGGCAACATTACAGATTTCAGAATTGTTCATGACAGTGTAGCAATTGTCAGGAGTCCTGAATCCTGTAATTATGCATTCACTTTTTTCATTTAAAATTTTACAATTGTTCTTTGAAGAGGTAACAGTATGATCTGAGTCACAAAATTGTGAAATACTAAGTAAATTTGCCTTAAGACCTTTGACTAGAAGAACATCTTTAAGAATAAGAAGCCCATCTTCTTGGAGAGTTCCTTTGCCTATGATTTAAGATGAAACTCCATCACCAAAAATGACTTTACCACCAGCAAAGCTGGTTTTGTTTAAAAGTTTAGTTTCATCTCCAGTCATGTGCTTAGAACATCCAGAGTCTAAATACCAACCAGATGATGTGTGTTCAGCTTTTAAAGCAGTAACAACAATGTTACACTTCATCTGAGGTAATAGATCATCTTTTCTAACCCAAATTGCTCTAGTTTTCATTTTGCGCTTATTAGCTCTTAATTGATAAAATTTGCGAGCTTTGGATTTTTGCTAAAAAATGTTTTGCGCATGATTCTGAATTTTGTGAAAGACTTGAGCATTTGGTTCAGGAAAGTTCTTAGGATTCCTTCTAGGAACTGTTCTTTTAGGTTTGGTCTTTCCCTTTCTATAATTAGAGTTTTTATCTGGCTGTCTAGGAATTATATAATTTTTGCGGCTCCTCCTAGAATAGTTAAAATTCTGATAAATATAAGGATTATAGACAGGTTTAACTAGTCTCCTAGCATAGCAACCTTCAAAAAAGTGACCATATATGTCGGAGTAGGAGAAATAAAGTTTGCTCGGATTTAGGGTCTCCTTAGGAAAGTCTCTAAACAAAGGTTTTGAAGAGTTTGGAGGGTGAACTCTATTCCTAGGTAGTACAGGTTTGAATGTAGATTCACTCTTTCTAATAAAGGGGCAGACGTATTTAGCCTTAGGTGAACTTTCATGTTTAGAGCAACTTGATTCCCCAATGTTAAAATTTTGATGTTTTGAATCAAACTCAGTTTTTAGGGAATGAAAATTTGGGCATGTTTCAATAGGTCTTTTGCCTCCTGACACAAACTTGATAGGTTCAAAAGATTTTGTTTGTGTCTTCAAATTGGGGCAGAACCCTATTCCAGTTCTATCATCAGAATTGGTTTTAGATTCAGCAACAAATTCATCAAAACAGTTAGAATCATTTTCAAATTTTGTAAATTTTTTGAAAATAGTTGTTGTCTTTTCTTTGGTCTGTTCCAATTCTAACAATGTTCCTTTGTACCTTTTCTCCAGAATTTCATTTATTTCAGTCAAATTTTTCAGTTTTTCATCAAACACTTTAATTTCACTTTCATGAGTTAAACATTGGGTAGTATACTCTTCAGCATTCAGTTTGACCATCAGGCTTAGATCTTCCAACTTTTTGGTAAGATCTTTCACAATTTTTTCTAGTCTAGCGCTTTTCTTGAGAGTTCTAGCATAAAGTGTGTGAATGTCTGGGAGGTCTTCATTATCAGAGTCACTAGGTGTAGTGTGTGAAGTGACCCCTAAGGCTTCATTCTTATAACTCACACACCCATTGACATCGTCATTATCGCTTTCCCTTTGACTCACACACCTCGAAGAAGAGATAGCAATATTCTCTGTAATCAAAGCATCTAAACCAGTAACAACAATATTCAAAGCATCAAACATAGAATTATTTGATTTATCCTCACTAACAAGCATAGGCATGTCATCATTATATATAATCTTGGCAAAGAAAGACATGCAATGGTCAAAAGCATTAGATGACTCAGGTTCCTCATTTTCAGAGTCACTTGAATCATCCCATGTTTTGCAAATGTTTGCTCTAGTATGTTTGTTTTGAGTGTTCAAGTTAACTCTACAGTCTTGTGCAATGTGTCCCAGTTTACCACATCTATAGCATTCAGTCTTCTTAAGGTCTCTATTAGGTCTAATATAAGAGTCCTTGTGATTTTTGTCATTGTTTTTCTCATGAGGTCTGTGATTAGAGGAAGTTGGATAATTTGACTTGCCTTGTTTATTTGCCACTTTGTTTCTAAACTTAATGATTTTCTTAAACTGTTTTGACAATAAGGCAATCTGATTGTCCAAACTCTCTATATCGCATTCCTCATCAGATTCATCATTGGAAGTATTAAACTCATGCTTAATCAATTTAGAAGAGAAGCTTAGATTGGAACTAGTCTGTTTCCTATAGGACTGGGTCAATTGTTTCTTAAATTCCAGTTCCATTTCCACAGTTCTTAATTTACTACTGAGTAGTTCAGGAGTGAGATTAATATCACACATTTCCTCAATAGCATATCTTTTGTTATCAAACTTCTGTGGTAATGATCTCAGAATTTTAGATACAATTTCTTGTCTATCATAAGTTATCCCATTAGCATGCAGTTTGGTCACAATATCAGTTAAGTTCATATAAAAATCATCAAAAGACTCAGTCTCAGACATAATTAAAGAATTATACTGTTGTATGAGAATTTGAGTTTTAGCAGCCTTAACTCTAGTGTCTCCTTCATGAGCAGTAACCAAGGTTTCCCAAGCTTCCTTAGAAGTGGTACAGGATGAGATTCTTTTGAACTCATGTTCATTTATGGACATAAATATGGCATTCTTTCCATTGTTATTATTTCGAGAAAATTGTTTCTCTTCTTGAGTGAACTCACTTAATGCTTTCTTAACCCTCTCATTACTTCCTCCAGTGGCTAGTTTTGTAGGAAAAGTGTAACCATTTCCAACAATGTCCCAGACATCATCTCCCAAAGTTCCTTGAATAAAAGCAATCATTCTAACTTTCCAGTAAGCAAAATTGGTTCCATCAAAGATGAGAGGTCTGGTCAAGTTACCAAATCTTTCATTTTTCTCGTCCATATTTGATTTTCAGAAAATAATTTCAGAAACACAGGATCTCTTTAAAACCAGTTTAACCAAGCTCTGATACCAATTGAAAATATATTACTAAAGCCGTTTATTAAAAATAAACTATTTAAGTAACTCCGAGTTGTTTTTTGAAGAAACTCTTTTCGTAAAAACCAAACTATTTGAACACAAGATGTGTTTAACAAATCAGTATGTACGAGATTAATTCAAGTTTTGAATAACAGGTTTATAAGATAGTTTAAACAAGCTTTAAACTCAGCACAGTTAAGAATGAGATGAGGAGATGTAGAAAGATTATGTTCACGATTTTTTACGTGGTAAAACCTCACCAATTGAGGAAACATCCACGACTCCCTCTACGGAGTAAAATTAAAAATCCACTAAAACAAATTTATGAGTTACAAACTATATAACTAACATGCATACAACTCAGACCTAAATAAGTTTAGGAATGTACCCTCTAGTGTCCTTAGAACTTCTCTGCAGTTCTGATTGTAGATGTTTTTCTCCCAGTTTGTTAACTTCAGATTTGTTCCAGCACTTTACGTCGACTCTTGTTCACAAGATCTTATTACCAACACTTTTTGTGTTGTAGGGTGAAAGTGTTTGTGAAGGTGCTCTCTAACACATGCATGCACACACACACACTTATTAAGTACAAATAGTCCTAGCAAAATTACAGTAAGACTATATGCTGTGATCTTTTCTTTTTCTCTCTTCTTACAAAACTTTGAACCTTATTTGACCTTTAAATCAATCCCAGAATCCACAGATATCTTGCTCAGAAGACGGTCAAGATCTTAATCAATCTCTCAGTTTTTGAAAAGATTTTCAACATTGAAAATCTCCAAGTGTGATTCCAAACTAGGTCAAAGGTTTAGTTTTACAAGAACTAGAAACAGAAAGCATTTATTATTTATTTTAAAAAAACAAACGTTTTATAGAAAAGAATCAACAATAGACTTCTCAAGATGAGAAATAAAGAATCAAACTAAGTGTAATGTAACATGAATAACTCACATCTAAAGTTTCTATGAAATCAGAAAGTAGATCTAAGTAACAGTTTAAGTTGGAAATAAGATCCAACGAACAAGAGGTTACAGCAACAACAACAAACTCAACTTAAACTCTCAAACACTCAAGAACACTCAGGGTAGTGTTTTGGATATGTAGGAGTTTTTGATTTGAAGAGGTTTGACGAATAAAGTTAGGGTTTCTAACTCTCTCTCTTCTGGTTTTCACTCTTCTCTCTCTTCTCTCTACTCTCTTTATTTCTCTCAGAAAAATGAAAATGGCAAAAGTCTTCGAAGTCTGAGATAAAGGTTCCTTTTATAGTGTGAAGAGAAGGATCGAAAAGCAGGTTCAAAACCAACGATCAGGATCGAGTCAAGCTGGTTTGACTTAAATCCTAGGGCTCACAGAAGGCGGTGGTTATTAAGCAACTGATTGGTTAAAAAGGGATACACAGGGATTACCAAAGACAACATGCAGATCGTTGATAAGGTTTGATCCAACGGCTGAAAGCATACGCGTTTGTATACTCAGTAAAGAAACACAAATCCCACCAATCAGATGAAGACAGGTGTTGGCCAAATAAAGGATATGAAATGCGCGTTATAAACTAATTACAATCACACCCTGAAGTCTCTACCGCTTTTGGTTTCTACCCAAACCAACTTTGAGCCAATAAACCCATTAATTCTTAATTGAAGATTGCACCCACAAACTTCTAAAATCAAGTTTTAATTAAGAAAACCTTATTTAAAAATTGTTTATAAAATCCCAAAAAATTATTAAAAAACAAACTTAGGGATTTAAACACACTCAACATATGTACACACATAATTATGCAGTGTAATATGGATTAAACAAATTCTACTGTGTGTGAGTGTTGGCAATTTGTTCTTGATCACTACAAGATAGAGAGATGAAGTAGCAAACCAATTTCTGAGGTTCTTTGGTTTCTAGGGTGGACATAATTTTGTCACAATTTTCAAACTAGATGAGCACTTATACAATATAGACTCAAGTGAGTCAAAAGTATAAGGGCTTCAAAATTAACCACGGGAGAACGAAACTAACTCAAGGGAGTCAAAATCCATCATTCTATAGCTGTTTTGAAAACTCGGAAAAATCAGATCCAAGTATTATCCAAATTTCCAAACCGACTGCAGATTTGGATTTTACACGAAAAATTAAGTCAGTTATGTGTTTTGAGTTTTTCTCAAATATCATCCGAAAGCACTTGAAAAGAAGATCTAAATACTATAAATTGGCCCTTTCCATTCCACTCGTTTTTTACTTTTTTGATTTCATTTTTGTCCTTTGTTTTTCATCTTTATTTCCTTATAATCAACCATAATATTCCTTATATAACCCCTATCTCAAACCCTAGCTTGGAGCCTAAGCTAACGCTTATTACTATATTGCCCATTAATTCAAAATTATCACTTTACACATCTAAACCATTACAAAATCTCCAAAAGCCAATTAAAATTGAATTTAAATATTCGATTCATTTCAATTAAAAATAAATATAATATCAATATCCTGATCAATAAAATAATAATATTATCAAAATCTTATACAATATTCATAAATAAAGCCCTCAAAATTACGAGGTATTACATACTTCCTCCATTGAAAAGGAATTTCGTTCTCGAAATTCACCCTAGAACTTTTTTTCATTAAATTCAAGGATATTTCGACATCAACCAAATAAGAGACAAATAAATAAAATGTCTATCAACGGACAGCGTAACGAACCAATAACCCTAAGTCGAGAATATGAATAACCTATGCTTTGATACCACTTTATAACACCCCGAGAGGTGTTACTAAAAAATATTGATAAATTAGAGATATTTTTTATAAAACAATACCATTTAGATTGAGAATAAATTTGCGGAAGCATAAATAATAAATCGACCGAATAAAATTTCTCAATTTTATTAAATATCAAAAGTCCTTTTACAAAACAACTTAAAATAAAAAATGATACAAATAAATTTTAAAAATAAATATCCAAAGCCTCTAGTGACGGTCTCAATCCCAACGATACCATAAATATCATCTCGAATCAACCTGAAATACAAAAAACTGTGGGGAAAATGAGTGGAAAACTCAGTAGCTCGTATAAATGGTCCAAGTGTAACTACATATACTCATGTGTGCATGCAATATATCCAAGAATGTATGCAACATGAACACTCAAACTAAAATTCCAATAATATAATCATCACCTATGACCTCACCGTGGCACTACAAAACCCAAGACCCAATATCAAAATTCTTGTCGCACTTTCCACAGTACGGTATGGACTACCTGTAACACGTCGTATTTCTGTGTATTTAAATATTTAATTAATTCGGATAATTTTAAATTACTTGTGTGTCATAATTTAATGGAATTAATTATGTTAATATTTATTAATCCGAGAGTAAACGGTTAATATTTATGAAATTGAATTACTAAGTGAAAAGTAATAATTTATTTATGTCATAACGTGTATTAGTGACGTGGCATTTATTTATCTTAGCCGGAAGTCGGGTATATACTAATTTGGGTGTGAGATAAGAATTTTTATAAATTAATTCAGATGTCAATTCTGAGTGCACATTGAGCCCGGATGGGTCGAGAAAGTCAGAAAAGTGTACCCGGGGGTGATAAATGGGTCACGGGGTATTTTTGGGCACAACCACGCCCGTACGGGGGTATTTAGGCCATTTTAATTAGGCCCATATAACTAAAAACGGGATTTGGAGATAAAAAAACTATGTTTAGGAGTTATGGGAAGCCATAACACAATTGGGAGAAATCTGAGAACTTACGGGAACAAAGAGGGAGAACTCTTGGGAGCCAAAAAGGAAGAACAAGGGAGATGTTCTTCATCACACAACAATCTCTACACCAAAGGATTAATCAGACACTACGAATCCTAAGGCAAGTGGTTACACTTACTTTTAAATTAATTACAGTTTTCAATTCATATCATGGTAGGAGTTAAACTAATGATTTTTAGGTTGGATTAACACATAAATTGGGTTTTTGATTTGTAGGATGATATAGAAAATTTTGGACTGATGGTTATAAATTCGTATTGGCTATAAAGGTAGGAATGAATGGTTAATTGTAAATGATGGGGGGAGAAATCACATATAAATTCGTGCCTAGATGATGATTGGATTTAAATTGGGACTTAAGTTGGTTTAGGTTTGATTTTAACCAATTAAGGACTTACTATAGAAAATTTATGGGTTTAGAAAGTTGCAGAAATTCTCCATTTGCGTCGTTCTGGAGAAGAAGAAGAGGAGGGACAAATTAAGAGGTCGCTTAAGTTGGCTCTCGTTCGACCGACATGCATGGCCGTTCAAATGACATGACACTCGTTCGAGCGACGGGTCGAATACGGCGTATATTGGTGGGTTGAACTGTGTTTTTAGGGATAAATCTCGAACAGTAAGCCCTTATGATTTAGTATTGAGGTTGTTGGGGACTATAAGGGACAAACAATATGGATGGCCTTTTAATTAATTGTGAGAGGGATACATTTAAAGTTAATTTAATTAATAAGTGTGCCAAACTTATTAAAGGTATTTTGGGCCTTAAATTGTGGATATTAATATACAGGCCAAGTGAGCGAGTCCGGATATATTGGTTGAGTGATACCAGGGTAATAAATTAATTAATGGATAACTTGATTAAATTAGAGTCGGACGATAGACTCGGGAAGGTAATAAATTAATTAATAGGCAAAGTAAATTAATTAGAATCGGACAATAGACTTGGAAGGGGAAATAATTTAATTAATGGAAAAATTAATTAAATTAGAGTCAGACGATAGACTCGGAAAAATATAGGCTAGTGCTATGGATTTTTGTACACGATAACGCCAGGATTTAAATTATATATATTCGGTGTGTGATAGTATATACATATTGTGTGCTTATAAATATCAATGACTAGATATTTAGTTAAATTATATACTCTAGTTCTATCAAGGGAGGTTGCGTGATGTGGGTGAATCCACTAGCTTGAGGACTAGGGTAAGTATATCCCCAGGTCATATCGTCCAATTTTAGATGTGGGGCATTGAGATGATTCACTCATACTTGGGGAATACGACCACCTCTATTGCATTTATTATTTACATTTTGGTTCAACGGACCATAGTAGTCTCGAAACTCCAGGTGGGACTGAGTAGCCTGGGTTGATAATACTTTAGAGAATACATCCGGTGAGGTATTACTCGTGAGGATGGATTATATATA
Organism: Sambucus nigra; assembly: GCA_949130495.1. Classification (NCBI taxonomy): domain Eukaryota; kingdom Viridiplantae; phylum Streptophyta; class Magnoliopsida; order Dipsacales; family Adoxaceae; genus Sambucus; species Sambucus nigra. The sequence goes on from OX422220.1 coordinate 87,084,386, forward strand.
TATATATATTTAACATATGTGTGAATGTTGTAATATGGTTTTATGTATATAATGGGATAAATAGCTATATACGGGTAATTAAATACATGAAATGAATTGTATTACTTATATAATGAGTGTAAATGTTATATGGATTTAAAAAGGAAAAATTATTAACTAAGTTAATGTGAATAACAACTTATGAGTCATATATTTAGCATACTCAGGTTTTAGCAGGGTGGTTGAAAGGAGTTATATCAATTATCTAGTTACGGGGTAGATTGCTAGGGGGGATATAAAGAAAGCGTTAGGCCTGCACAATTATTGAGGAGTGAATATGTCCTCAAGGATTTGCGACACTAGCTTAAATATGAAGATCATTCATGCATTTTTAAATTACTGCAATTTAATCACTTGCTAAATATTTTCAAAGAGTTTTGTGTTCTAACCCATGCTATCAAATATTTTCAAAACCTTTTAGGTGTCCAGTCACAGGGATGCCAGGCTTGAAATCACTACAGGGACTCGCAGCTGCAGTATGTGTGGATGTTGCAGGATTTGGATAGACGCTTCTCTTATTTTATTCCTAGTTTTAGTAATGTTATCTCAATTTATCTTGAGCATGTCGCTCACGATTTTATTCAGTTATTTCATTTCAGATTGTATGGTATTTATTACTATCTGTTAATTTATTTTAGTTTAGATTTAGCCGATGGTTTATTTGGCAAGACTTGGTTTTAGTTATTTGATGAGATGATTTGACTGTATCAGTATGTGATGTTTATTTTGTTTTGCGTTATATTATGTCTTGGTTAATAGAAAAATTAAAATTTTGACATCAACTTTTTGAATACTAAGTGGTTAGTAAGTTTTAAAAAGTTTTCAATAGTGATGCTAAGGATGATCCATATGAAATTCCTGTTTAATTTGATAGACGACTGATCACTAGGTATTTGATTGTGCGGTCTGTCATAGATGGTATCAGAGCATCAGGTTCTACTGTTGTTAGAATCTGTGCAGCTTTTTATGTTTCAACTTAGCGTTCTTTAATGTAGAACCTTATTATAGGATTGTTGTATTCCTTTACGTATGTTCATTTCCTATTAATAAGTATAGTTGATGTGATTTATATACGAGTTTTATTGGGCTTTGTACACCGAATATCATGGATGGCTAACGAGGGCCGTTAGAAGGATTGTAGGAGGAGTGGATCAACAAAAGACGTGGAGTATTCTAGAAATGGTGATCATGATAAGGTTCACCATGGTTACTATTAAGGGGGAGTCTGAGGGAATCGTTTGAAAAACTATTGTAGAGATTCGAGGAAGAGAGGAAGTGTGAGGAGACAACGAAAAATAGAGAATCCAAAGGAAATCATGTAGGGTGCAGTACAGCGGCACCTAATATTAAATTTAGGGCAAAAATTTTTGCTGATAAGAGTAGCATTGATTGACAAGATTCAGTCACCCCACATAGAGAAATATGTATGGAATGGAATGAAAACTTGGGTATAATCTGATCGGGAGACCTTCCATCTGCTGTTTAAGTAGAGATGTGAATGGAATTTTGAAACTTATCACAAGTGGGCAAATTAAAGGCCAATCACAAGAGATAAGTTGGCTAGTTTAGCAAATTTTATACCCGACAAAGGGTACATATAGTATAATAGAGTCCGTAAGTTGATAATAGACTCATGGGTAAAATATGCAGGCATGGATGTAAAATCCATCCAAGATAACTAGTGTCTATTATCGTCAAGAGTCATATATTTATGAGTTTACATCAATGATTCCATGAAGGAGGAGCCAAGAGTGTTTGGGAAACTATCTAAAGGGAAGAACCGGACTTAATGGTGCTAGTGAGACACCAAAGGGGGTAGAATACCCAATAAAAGATCCATTTTGATGATTGAGTTCAATAGAATATCTACTACGTGATGATGGATTAAGGCAAGGTCGTCAAGGCCCGCAACGAGTCCCATAGGGAAAGGGATAAAAAATGGGTAGCAATCAAGTCAAGATTACAAGATTTGTGGGAAGGACAATATCAACATGGCCAGTGGGCCCGAAAAAGGGGGATGACACAGAGAGGTGTATTATGAGGAAAGAGTAGGAACTCATTTGTAAATCCTTTGTGCAACGGATTAAGGACATGAGTGGGATGCTCGATAAGAGCAACACTTAAAGGATTTTTGGTTCAGTTTGGACGAGAGTATTATTTCCAGGAACCATCCTAACTGTCAGTGTATTGACGAGGGAAAGTATAAGTTTTATCCTCGAGTAAATGGGGTAAATTCTATGTAATACGGGTGAATCACTTAAATTTTTATGTAACACTATATTCGTGAGGGAGACGGGTCTAGTGAGTGTATCGTTGGTGTTACTATGGTTTGTACATGTTTACTGTTGGGTAACAGTGCCCTCTTTAGTACCATATGCAGAGGGGTGGATGCAGACACTGAGAGGGTAGCGAGCATCATTTTATCCTGGGTACGGACTGGTTAGCGATGGGTAAGAGGTGGTGGGCAGATACAACAAGACTATTGTATTCTCTATTCCAGGGAGGGATGTATATTTTTTCGATATTCCACCTGAAAGAGGGTCGGTCTCGTGGAAAATTTTTGGGTGAAGTAAACTTTAGAGGGTATATTTGTCTAGTTTTATTAGATCGCGGTGCGTTGGGACTTTTACTGATGTGATTTTGGGCATGGCGAATTGACTATGGAGCTAGAGATTTAGCTCGTTAGTGACTTGGCGTTGAGGACGCAGTGATAGTGCGAATGGAGCATTGTATAACTCCTTTATAGACGCGGGGGTTGATAATTAAAGCTATGGGTATAGGGACATAGTTTTGGGTGTCCCAATTATATGCTTGGATCTATAAAAATCAATTAACGACAATGCTAGTGTTTAATTCATTGGAGAAAGTTCTTTTGGGCCCTGTTATGAAATGTTATACCCATAAGTCCTAATAAATGTCGGTAGTGGAGAGACGTTATTGGATGCTAGGACATCAGTTTAAAGGGTGATTTTTGAACGTGTGGAGTTACACTTTGAGGTGAAAGCTATCTCACTATAAGGCCAGTATAGCCAGGTAGTGATGCGAAAGAAGCACTGAGAAAACTTTTGTACCACAAGTTAACAGCTGGGGCAACATCGAGAAGATTTAATTGCGATTTGGGGAGTGATGGAAAATAATCGTATGATATAGTGTGATCTATGGGATAACCTTGAAAGAAAAATATTACGTATGTGACGTCTATGAGTTGTGCAAATATGCACGGGATATAGGGTGTATAGGCACCCTAGTTAGTGTGATTTAAGAATCTTCTTCAATAAAAGAATGTGAAAATAAACGCGTGGATTATATACTTGTGTGGCAATTAGAAATAAGTGTAAGACTATAGTGAACTAAAATCTATTTGAGATTGGAAACAGTTCGACTATTTGTATATCAAGGATAACGATCTCCACTGTGATGAGTGGAAAGGCGGTGGAGGCACATGTAACAAGATATCTTTAGGCAAGGAAGAAGACACATTTTCGGGAAAGTAGAGAAGAGTCTCACTTAGTTATATACTTAGTATGGTTTTAAGCATAGATAAAGTGTAGATTCCTACTCACGCGGTATGAATCTTTGAGCATGGGGATTTGTGTTATATGGGACATAGTGAAGTTGTATCCGGGTACACCATTTAAGGGTAGAAAATCTTAATTCGAGGTTATCAACCGGGATTTTTGTAATTTTGAAATTCCAGGAATGGGATTTACACGCGGATTAGTAAAATTTGTAATTTGGCTATCCAAAGTCGGGGAGAGGTCAGGTTTTTCCATCGAGTTTGTAGAATGGATTTACCAGAAGAATTTATTGTTAAATTTGGATGGGTTATACGATCGGGTAGTACATCCAACTATTCAATTGAAAAGAAGAAGTGAAACATTACAGGTTTCCGTCCAATGTTGTTGTGAATTTGGATGAGATCTTGTAGTCCCACCTCTAGTGAGAAGTGTCAGGAGGTAGTATGGACAAAATTACATAGCATACTAGACATGTCACCCATAAGTTGATGGGTAGACGGGAAGCGACTAGGTAGTAGGAAAAATTGAGGAATATGGATTTTAGATTTTGGGCACTTTAGGAGTAGCAATTACCCCTGATAATGTTACGTGTGATACCTCGTAGAGGTTTATTATTTGCGTGAAACTTTTTGAGAGAACATATGGAAAAAGTATTGCTATCCATCCTTTGGTTCGTAAGGGGTGGGGAAATAACAAACTGTTAGGACCCGAAATGAGTTGTTGTCCATCAGGGGGATTTTGTAAGTTATGTCTTTCGATATAATTCAGGAACGTAATGAGGAGGACGTTACCGTGCATTGAAGGTGGAAGTCTGACATGTGTAGTTAGGAATTATTATGGGTAATTTCCTGGAGAAAGTCACGTGTTTGGCAACAAGGAAATTGGCACCCATGCAGGAGGGGAATTTCCTAACATAAAGATAGTAGAGTCGGTGGATTATAGGCTCATCGTTTGAGGCACTGCATGGTCGGTGATCTTTGAGTTAGAGATTGGTGGCCATCAAGAGAGCGGCTTGAAAGTATGACCCACTCAAGGAGATTGATTTGCAGTCAGACATCTCATATGAGAAGAGATCCAAGGCTATTTTGGGTCGCAGTGAGCGAAAGCTACGATCTAAGGTGGTGCCACTAGTAAGAGTTTAGTGGGGGCATAACCGTATTGACTAGTCTACATGGCAGCGCGAGGAAGATATGCAAGAAAAGTATCCAGAGTTATTCACCCCAGGTATGACCTAATTTTGGGGACGAAATTCCTTTTGTAAGGAGGAAAGTATGTAACAGCCTGTATTTATGTGCATTTAAATATTTAATCAATTCGGTTAATTTAAAATTACTCGTGTGTTATAATTTAATGGAATTAATCTTGTTAATATTTATTAATCGGAGAGTAAACGATTAATATTTATGAAATTGAATTACTAAGTGAATAGTAATAATTTATTTATGTCATAATGTGTATTAGTGACGTGACGTTTATTTATCTCATCCGAAAGTCAGGTACGAACTAATTTTGGTGTAAGATAAGGATTCTTATAAATTAATTCGGATATCAATTTCGAGTGTACGGCTGAGTTCGAATGGGCCGAAAAAGTCAAAAAAGTGTACTCGGGTGGTAAATCGGTCACGGGGAATTTTTGGCCACAATCAGGCCCACACATTTTGGCCATTCAATTAGGACCATATGTCTAAAAATGAGATTTGGAGATAAAAACCTAGGTTCAGGAGTTGTGGGCAGCCAAACACAATTTGGAGAAATCTGAAAACGTAGAGGAGCAAAGAGGGAGAACTCTTGGAAGCCAAAAAGGAAGAACAAGGGAGGTGTTCTTCATTACACAACAATCTCTACACCAAAGGATTAATCAGATACTACGAATCATAAGGTAAGTGGATAAACTTTCTTTTAAATTAATTGTCGTGTTCAATTCATATCATGGTATGTGTTAAACTAATGATTTTTGGGTTGGGTTAACACATAAATTGGTTTTTTAATTTGTACAATGATACAGATAATTTTGGACTACATATGGTTATAAATTCGTATTGGCTGTGAAGGATTAATTGATGAGTTAGGAATGAATGGTTAATTGTAAAGGATTGTGGAGAAATCACATATAAATTTATGCATGGATGATGATTGGATTTAAATTGGGGCCTAAGTTGGTTTAGGTTTGATTTTAACCCATTAAGGACTTATAGTAGAAAATTTCTGGGTTTAGAAAGATGTAGAAATTCTCCATTTGCGTCGTTATGGAGTAGAAGAAGAGGAGGGAAAAATTAGGAGGTCGTTCGAGTGACCTTGGATCTCCTTCGAGCGATGTTCATGGTCATTCAAACGACATGACACTCGTTCGAGCAACGTGTTGAATCCGGTGTCTATTGGTTGCTTTTGTTGTTTGGGTTGAACTATGACTTTAGGGATAAATCTCGAACAGTAAGCCCTTATGATTAATTGTTGAGGTTGTTGGGGACTTTAAGGGACAAACAATATGGATGGCCTTTGAATTAAATGTGAGAGAGATACATTTAAAGTTAATTTAATTATAAAGTGTGCTAAACTTATTAAAGGGAATTTGGAACTTAAATTTCGGATATTAATATACGGGCCAAGTGAGGGAGTTCGGGTATATTGGTTGAGTGACACCAAGGTAATAAATTAATTAATGGATAAATTGATTAAATTAGAGTCGGACCATAGACTCGGGAAAGTAATAAACTAATTAATGGGCAAATTAATTAAATTAGAGTCAGACCATAGACTCGGGAAGGTACGTAATTAATTAATGGGCAAATTATTTAAATTAGAGTCGGATCATAGACTCGGAGAAATATAGGTTAGTGCTACGAATTTTGGTACACGGTAAAGCCGGGATTTAAATTATATATACGGTGTGTGATATTTTATATTTATATATATATATATGAATCCCCTAGCTTGAGCAGTAGGGCGAGTATATCCCCACGTCATAGCATCCAATTTCAGAGGTGGGTCATTGAGATGATGTCCTTACACTCAAGGGAATATGACTGCCTCCATTACATTTATTATTTACGTTCCGATTCGACGGACCATAGTTGTCTTGGAACTCAAGGTCGGACTAAGTAGCCAAGGTTGATAGCCCGATGATGTATTACTCGAAAGGATGGATTATATATTTATTCAATATATGTGTGAATGTTGTAATAAAGTTTTATGTATATAATGGGATAAATAGTTATGTACAGATAATTAAATACATGAAGCGAATTGTATTACTTATATAACGGGTGTGAATGTTATATGAATTTAAAAAGGGGAAATTAATAACAAAGTTAATGTGATTAACAACTTATGAGTCATATCTTTAGCATACTCGGGTTTGAGTAGGATGGTTGAAAGGAGTTATATAAATTATCTAGTTATGAGGTAGATGACTAAGGGGTTATAAAGAAAGAGTTAGGTGTGCACATTAGTTGAGGGGTGAGTATGTCCTCAAGGGAGTGCAACACTAGATTAAATATGAAGTGCATTCATGCATTTTAAATTACTACAATTTAATCACTTGCAAAATATTTTCAAAACATTTTGGGTTCTAACCCTTGCTATCAAATATTTTCAAAACCTTTTAGGTGTCCACCTATAGGGATGCCGGGCTTGAATTCACTCTAGGGACTCGAAGCTGCAGCATGTGTGGATGTTGCAGGATTCGGATAGACACTTCTCTCATTTTATTCATAGTTTAAGAATGTTATCTCAGTTTATCTCGAGCATGTCGCTCCCGATTTTATTCAGTAATTTTATTTCAGATTCTATGGGATTTATTACTCTCTGTTAATTTATTTTCATTTGGATTTTGCCGATGGTTTATTTGAAAAGATGTTGTTTTAATTATTTGATGAGATGATTTGACTCTATCAATATGTGTTGTTTATTTTGTTCCGCGATATATTATGTCTTGGTTAATAGAAAGATTAAAATTTTGACATTAGCTTTTTGAATACTAGGTGGTTAGTAAGTTTTAAAAAGTTTTTGACAGAGATGCTAAGGATGATCCATATGAGATTCCTATTTAATTTGATATAGAATTGATAACCCGATATTTAATGGGTGAGGTGTCACACTATCGTCCACTGTACTGTCAGTTAAACTCAGAACAATTCAATGGCTCCCAAAAATAAGTTACATAACTCGGATACACGACCTATCATAACCTATCATCGCCGCCATAAAGTCTTGACATCACTACCATAATAATACGTGGCATACTAGCCAACGGGGGTCCATGGCCTAGTCTTTGGATAATAAACAAAATTGTAGCCCATAGCACACCCCGTCCAGCGGGTGGTTTGGCTAAGGAATGCCTGAACATTATCCAATAATAATCATCACAATATCATTCTCTTAATTCAAATAAATTTTAGATTCAGTTCCTATAAGTCAAGTGTTCATGTGTTTCTACCCAATTTCTATAACCCAACATGCTCGTAAAATTAACTAGTTTCGTTAACCCAAACTACACGGTAGAAAAATAACACATATAAAATGTGTGCAAGAACGAATATAATATACGAGCATACAATGCATATAAATGCAACACATGTCATGGATATAAATACGCAATCAAGATTGAATAAGTGTAGCACACTAAATTAGCCACATGAGAACGAAACTACCTAAAGCGTGTCAAAATCCACTATTCTAGGTCTGTTTCGAAAACTCGGAACAATCAGATCCAAGCATTATCCAAATTACCAATCCGACTTCAGATTTCGATTCTACAAGGAAAATTAAGTCAGGTATGTGTTTTGATTTTTTCTCAAATACATCCGAAAGCATTGGAAAAGAAGATCTAAACGCTCCAAATAGGCTCTTCTCTCATTCCACTCGCTCTTTACTCTATTAATTTCTTTTTTTCCCTTTGTTTTTCATCTTCCTTTACTTATAATCAACCATAATATTCCTTATATAGGCCATCTCTCAAACCCTATCCTGGAGCCTAAGCTAACGCATATTACTAGATTGACCTTTAATTCAAAATTATCACTTTACATATTTAAATCATTACAAAATGTCCAAAAGCCAATTAAATTTGAATTTAAATATTCGATTCATTTCAATTAAAAATAAGTATAATTTCAATACCCCAATCAATAAAATAATAATATTATCAAAATCTTATACAATATTCATAAATAAATCCCTCAAAATTACGGAGTATTACATTGAGTGAATGAAAATAAAGAGATACCTTTACATCTCTTCCTTAAGTTTCACTCCATATAAGGAAACCCTTTACTGGATTCCAAAAATTAATGTATGAAAAATCCATTTTTCCATGTATTTCCTCTTCTTCCTTCATCTTCCATTATTTTTGCCCTTTCTATCCTATACTTCCCACCAAGGCTCATTTTCATTGCTACCTTTTGGTTAAAATCGACACGCTTCGCAACTCGAGTATCAATATGCAGCGCAAAATCGATCAGCTGTGACACCCCGACTAATTAAATACCGAGTAGCTACTCCTTTATTAAATTAATACAACATGCCAAGTTGGTTAAGTTCATAGCATCACTGTCGAAAAATGTTTTAACAATTACTAGCCACCTAATATTTAAAAAGTGCGTTGTCAATTTTAATTAAAACTGATTAACATGCAATAAGTAGATCAAGAAATGCTAATTTAACCACCACAACATAATGACAATAGAATAATCATAAAATAGTAATGAGTCTGGAGGAATACTCCTCACAACAATCCGAATACGGAAACAAACAAATACCAAGTCTGCATCATTAAATTAATTACAACCCGAAGTCTGAAATAACTGAATAGGTAGAGTGTCTCTAAAAGAGATGGGGCGACATGCCCAACAAATGAGAAAATCTGATAATATAGAGTCAAGATCAAAAGTGGAGGCGTCTACTGTCAAGGTCCTGTAACTTCCACAGCAGCTACAGTTCGTCACCAGAATAGAACTCCTATGCATGGTGTCCTTGTGGCTGGGCACCTAAAAGATTTTTACAAGAAAATATATTTGGAAGCAAACGGGTCAGAGCCCGATTGTGAAAACAATTTAAAATATAGCAAGTGTTTTAATGACATAAAACAATGAATGCAAAATACATGTTAGGACGTGCTCTCACATGAAATACTCACCTCTCGACTATCTGTGAACTCCTAACGTATCCGTAATCAAATCTAGTTATGCCCGTATCTAACTAGTCCAATATAAAATCTAACGTTACTATACGATTCACAATTTAATTCCCGACATCTTATTTTAAATAAAGTGTTTTACTCTTCTACACATTTTCCCATTTTAGTACTACTAATCACCAGAGATCTTCCATTTTATCTTTTACAAAACGTTGATATTATAGATACTCACATTTATACATGACAGTTCGTTTCAATTAACAGTATATTATTCTCCTCATAAATATACAATGCTAGCACCCCAAGACCAAGCTGCGGTGCACACATACTCTGCTATCCAATCCTGGTACATCACGTACATAAGGACCATGTATTCCGAATCTCTCAGGAATCGTTCTCAGATAACAACAATCACACAAAATGGAGGCGAACATAGTTCACAACACATGGGTCACGCACATACCTACGCTCCCATGATCAGCAGACTTATTAACTTATCAATAAGTCCTTGTTTGACCTATGTCCTCGAGGTACCAATCTAAATCCCCCCGTAGGAACACAAAGATTATATGGCCCTAATCGAACGCAGACCTCCCATGATAGCAAGTATGGTAGGTATGTTGTACACATCAAACCACATATACTAAGCATTCACACATTTTAAATATCCCGAATTATTAATATAGGTATGCTTCTCGTTCTTATACTGTCATTTAGTGTTATACGTTTACAAGTCCCCGATTCATGTATATTATCGTTGCCACTCTTCTCACGTCGTAATTAGGTACTCGTTTTCTAATCCACAAATGTCATCCGATTTAGTCCAAGATTCTAAGTTTTTACTCCTCACGTACTCCAATATCTCAATTATACTCACTGGTCAATAAGGGGAGGTTATCACTCCATTAAATAAGTCTACGGAAACATTTGAAATGAAATTAGGCCTAAAAGGCCATTCTGTCAACTCGTTAGAAGTATCGTTCGAACGAGTTCATTCGAACGAAAGGCTTCGAATGAACCACTAACTCGTTAGAAGGGATACTGTCATCTCGTTAGAAGCTCGTTCGAATGAGGTCGTTCGAACGACCTGGGCAGGTCTTCTAATGAGATGGCAGACTGCGCCCATAAATTTCCCCAATTCATTTTTCTTCAAATTTCTCTTCTCTAAATCCCCACTAAGTTCATCCCAATTAAGTTCTAACGTTTTTAAACTAATTTAAGTCCTCCTAGGTCACCCTCTAACATATATTTGGGGTCAATGCTTCCTAAATTAACATGTGATCATCCAAAATTCCCAAACCTTGTCCCAAACCCTATAAACATGAAGCTAGAATTTTAATGTCTACAATTTCTCCTTATAAATCCGTTTTTAAATCACCAAAAGATATATTTTGGATATGGAATTCATCCACAACCATTCTACATGCAATCCCTATATAAGATTATGAGTTATATCTCCAATTTCATGGGTTTTCATCAAACTTTCAATACACGGCGTATATTCAATTCTAAGCATGGAGGAAACATTAACTTGAATTTCTGTAATTAAACCACTTGCCTTCGATGTTATGATTTGATGTTGGTGAATGAAGGTTTATTCTCCTCTTTCTTTCTGCAGATTTCTCCCAAAGATGGTGATGGTGGCTAGGGTTTCTTTTGGAACCTATTAAGACTCTCCCTATAACTCCCGTAGCCCACTACTTGTTAAATGCTGATATTGGACTTAGTGGGTTTATTTCTAATATAAAATTAACCTCTAAAATTCGTGGGTTTTAATTCCCCTATTTTTAAAATTACCAAACTACCCTTTTGGGTTGCCGGTATGGCCTAAAAATGCCCCGGGACCCAAACTAAACCCCCGGCTAGTGTTTTCTGACTATTTCGACCCTTCCGGACACGTTGGCGCACTCAAAATGATCATTCGGTTGATAAAAATATAATTTACTTTTTAATTTAAAAAATTTCATTCTTGATGCGACTGACACGCGCGTCCCAACTAAATTTCCAAATTATCGTATTTCTGCCTCGTAACAATTTAAATATTTTCAATACTCATGTATTACCATACATACTCAGAAATAATAAATTTTAACATCATAATCAAATACCAACTCACATCTCATTAGTATTTATACTCGGATTAATTTCCAATTAATTCTTATTTAATATAATTAATCCCTTAAATAAAAATCAATAAAATTACGGGGTATTACATATTTCCCCCCTAATAACAGAATTTCATCCCGAAATTCGGAACTAAAGAGTACCTGGTAAAAATAACTCCGGATAGCGCTCGCGCATCTCATCGTCGCGCTCCCATGTGGACTCCTCTGCATTATGATGCCGCCACTGAACACGTACTAACGGTACTATCTTCGACCTGAGTTTTCGCTCGCTTTTGTCCAAAATAGTAATCGGCCTCTCCTCGTAGGAACTATCAGGCTAAAAATTGATGTCCTCCAAAGCAACGTGAGTATGGGCCAAATCATCCCTAAGATATTTCCTTAGCGAGGAAATATGGAACACATCATGAATCCTATGCAAGTGCTCCGGTAACCCAAGTCTGTATGCAACTGGCCCAATCCTCTCGATGATAGGAAATTGCCCCATGTATCATGGTGCCAGTTTCCCCTTCTTTCCAAAACGCATGATCCCCTTCATCGGAGATACTCTGAGTAACACCTGGTCCCCCACCTTGAATTCTCTGAAGAACCTGTTGGTATCAGCATAGCTCTTCTGCCGGTCCTGAGCTACTCGAATACTGCTCCGAATCATCTCTATCCTTGCCAAAGTGTCCTGAATCACTTCCGGCCCAAGGAGTTTGTTATCCCCCACCTCTAACCAATATGATGGGGAACGACAAGGTCTACCGTACAACGCCTCAAATGGAGCCATGCCAATGGTGAATTGATAGGAGTTATTATAAGAAAACTCCACCAGTGGAAGGTACTGCTCCCAACCACCTCCAAAGTCTAGGATGCACATATGAAACATGTCCTCCAACATCTGATTTGTCCGCTCTGTTTCCCATCAGTCTGCGGGTGATATGCCGTACTCAGCCGTAATTCTGTACCCATGGCCACCTGGAAACTCTCCCAAAATCGTGAAACAAATATCTTGTCTCGGTCAGACACGATATTTAGAGGCACCCCGTGAAGTCTCACTATCTCTGCAATAAAAATCTGGGCATACTATCCCGTAGTGTACTCTGTTCTTACGGGTAAAAAATGAGCAACTTTGTTCAACCGGTCCATAATTACCCATATGGAGTGTGACCCCTCTGTGACGTAGGTAACCCCGTAATAAAGTCCATGGATATGATCGCCCATATCCACGTCGGAACCTCTAACGGCTGTAGAAGTCCTGCTGGTTTCTGATGGTCCACCTTTACTAGCTGACAAGTGGCACATTTAGAAACGAACACGGCGATATCTCTCTTCATCCCGCTCCACCAATACTGTCGTCTCATGTCTTGGTACATATTATCCCCACCAGGGTGTACCGCGAACCGTGAACCGTGCGACTCTGCCATTACCTCATGTCGCAAGTCTTCCCCTTCCGGAACAACCGGTCTCCCATTGAAGTGAAATCCCCCGTCTGAACTAACGGTATAGGACCCGGCTCCCTCTGCTAGTAATCGAACTATCTGCTCCTAACAAAATGGGTCATTTTCTTGGGCCTTTATCACTCTCATGATAATCTAAGGTGTAACAGTCATCATAGACATGAATGATCGGGCCACTGCATCCTGGTGTCCCAACTCCTTCCACTTAGCTTTCCACACCTCGGCTACCTCATCTATTTCCCTACGGTTCAACGCGTCTGCTACCACGTTATCCTTCCCTGGGTGATACTGGATATCAAACTGATAATCCTTCACAAACTCAAGCCACCGTCGTTGACGCATATTCAGCTCCTTCTGCGTGAAGAGGTATTGTAAAGACTTGTGGTCTGTGAACAACCGAAATTTCTCCCCCATGAGATAGTGTCCCCAAATCCGATGAGCGAATACGACTACCGCTAACTCCAAGTCATGGGTGGGGTAATTCCTCTCGTGAGACTTAAGCTTACGGGAAGCATAAGCTATGGCCTGACTCTCCTGTTGTAGCACACCTCCAAGTCCTTGTAAGGACGCATCGGTGTAGACTAGATACTCAACTCCCGATCTGGGCAGTGCTAACACAGGCGCTGAGGTCAACTTGTCCTTCAACTCATCGAATGCCAACTGATAGGCATCGCTCCAGATGAATGGCACACCCTTGCGATTCATATGTGTCAAAGGACCCGCTATCTTTGAGAAACCCCGAATAAACCTCCTATAGTATCCCGCTAAGCCCAAGAAACGACGGATCTCAGTCGATGTCGTGGGCTGTCCCCACTCCCTCACCGTGGATACCTTCCCCGAATCAACAGATATCCCCCGGTCTGAAATGATATGCCCCAAAAACTGAACCTCTTTCAGCCAAAACCCACACTTCTCATACTTTTCATATAGCTCGTTCTGACGTAGCGTATGCAAAATCTGCCTCAAATGCTCGGCAATCTCCTCTTCTTTCTGGGAGTAAACCAGGATGTCATTAATAAAGACGATGACGAACTGGTCTAGGAACTCTCTGAACACCCTATTCATCAAGTTCATAAACACGGCTGGAGCATTGGTCAAGCTGAAAGGCATAAACCGAAACTCGTAGGAACCATATCTCGTCAAGAAAGCAGTCTTCGAGACGTCATGTTCCCTGATGCGCAACTGATGACATCCCGATCACAAATCAATCTTTTAGAAGAAGGAAGCTCCTCTCAGCTGGTCGAATAAGTCATCGATTCGGGGCAACGGATACTTATTCCGTATCGTGACTTTATTCAATTCCCGGTAATCTACACATAACCTCAATGATCCATCCCTCTTCTTTATGAACAATACAGGGGCACCCCACGGCGAAGTACTTCTTCGAATAAACCCCTGACCCAATAATTGTTCTATCTGATCCCTTAGCTCTCTCATCTCTGCTTGGGCTATACGGTAAGGTGCGCGAGCAATTGGTCGAGTGCCCGGCGTTAAATTGATCATAAAGTCTATCTCTCTACTCGAAGGTAGTCCAGGTATGTCCTAAAATACATCAGCAAACTCCCTAACAACCGGAATCAAATCGAGTGGTATCACCACTTCCTTAGAGGTCTCTTCCTCTATATAGTACAAGTGAGTGAACGATCCTCCCTCAGGGCGAGGCATCGTCACTAAAAACATCTCCTGGCCAGGAATGGCAAATATAATACTCCTACTGAAACAATCAATCATGGCTCGGTACGCAACTAGCCAATCCATACCAACAATCGCATCATACTCAGTCATATCTAATACTAGCATATTAGCGGGTAAAGTAAATCTCCCTATCTCTATACCCACACCTCTACAAACAAGGGAAACCACAGAACCTCTACTCAACGGTGAATCTACACAAGTAATTGTGCTCTCGCAGTGTCTAACAACCCAATAGTGCATGCAAATCTCATGGCAATGAAATAGTGTGTGGCCCCCGTATCAAATAAAATACGTCCCAGAGTCCCCTGAATGGAGAACATACCCTCAATAGTAGGTGGATCCTGTGGGACTGCGGCATGCTGGAGCTGATACACTCTCCCATACTGAAGCTATCCCTGTTGGACTGGGATCCCCGGAATGGGTGGTAATGCTTCCATTTGTGGCGGTGCTGAGAGGACGGTGGGAAACATAGGCCTCCGTGGCTCGTGTCGAGCACCCTGTTGCTACTGCTGTGGGGCCCTTCCCCTATCAGGACAATCCTGGCGTTTGTGGACAATCTTGCCACAAACGAAGCACTTCCCAGGGAAGTTTCTCCCTCGTTATCCCTGCTACCCACAACCATGATAGCCGTTGCCATTCTTACCCTGACCATGCTGGCCCTGCTACAACTACTGTTGCTGACCATTCTGGACTTGCTGGCCCTGATGGCCGTTCTGACCCTGATGGCCATGACGAAAACCTCCCTGTCCATTTCTGAAACCTCCAGATCTGAACCTCTTAGAATCCCCCTGCTAGGAACCCTGATCTCCCTGCCTATGCTGACCCTGAGCAGATTGTGCCCCACTGGCACCATTTCCCCCTGTCCTGCCCTGATGGCTGGACTCTCCTAATCTCTTACTCTCAGACATTTGAAAGCGGTGATCCTGGCAGTGAAGCAGTGATGCGTTAACCACATCAGAGTAAGTGGCCAACGAGAGGTTTCCCAACAAGTGCTGACGGATCCTCCAAATCAATCCATCCATAAACTTCTGAATCATCTTCTCTTAAGTCAGAATCTCATCGGGAATAATGTTCAAGAGATTAGTGAATTCGGCCTCATACTCGGCCACGGTCTTCCCCTCCTGCTCGAGGTTCATTAATTTCCTCCTCATTTCAGTGTGAACGGCTGACGAAAAATATTTGCGGTCGAACCGCACCCAAAATTCCTGAATGGAAAGAGCATCTCTCTCCTCCGGGGTGGTAATAGACTCCCACCACTGTAACACTGATCCTACAAGCTTAAAAGTAGCCAGTATCTGTTTCTGTACCTCCGTGCACTCATACATCCTCAAATGTCTTTGAATGTTCTTCTTTCACTGGCTGGACACAATAACATCGGAGCTACCTGCAAACTCCGGAGGGTGTGTTTTCTGAAAAGCATCACGAATGCGTTCCCAAGAAGATAGGAATGCATGAGCCTAAACTGGCGCGACTACCAATGCCTGGGGTGGTGCCTGCTGTACAACGGCTAGGGAGGTATTTACCGCTTGGTCTACAATAGCTGCAACCTCTGCGGAATTCATGGTGCCCTGAACTGGTGCAGTCTGTGGCTCGGGCTGAGCATCCCTAGGAATTCGCTGTGCACGTCGTGGAGGAATCTGAAATGAGAGTAAAGTATATAAGTTCGCAGTTGTTATCTCAAAATAGCTTAAGAGTGAAACATAGACAAAAGAATACAACAGTCCTAAAATATAGGGCTCTACATCAAAGAAAGCTCAGCGGAAACATAACTAGCCATACAGATACTAAGGACACTAGAACATGATGCTCTGATACCACTTGTGACACCCCGACTAATTAAATACCGGGTAGCTACTCCATTATTAAATTAATACAACATGCCAAGTTAGTTCAGTTCATAGCATCACTATCGAAAAACGTTTTAACAATTACTAGCCACCTAATATTTAAAAAGTGAGTTGTCAATTTTAATTAAATCTGATTAACATGAAATAATTAGATCAAGAAATGCTAATCCAACCACCACAACATAATGACAATAGAATAATCATAAAATAGTAATGAGTCTGGAGGAATACTCCTCACAACAATCCGAATACGGAAACAAACAAATACCAAGTCTGCATCATTAAATGAATTACAACCCGAAGTCTGAAATAACTGAATAGCTAGAGTGTCTCTAAAAGATATGGGGCGACATGCCCAAAAAATGAGAAAATCTAATAATATAGAGTCAAGATCGGAAGTGGAGGCGTCTACAGTCAAGGTCCTGTAACTTCAACAGCAGCTACAGTTCGTCACCGGAATAGAACTCCCATGCATGGTGTCCTTGTGGTGGGCACCTAAAAGGTTTTTATAAGAAAATATATTTGGAAACAAACAGGTCAGAGCCCGATTGTGAAAACAGTTTAAAATATAGCAAGTGTTTTAATGACATAAAACAATGAATGCAAAATACATGTTAGGATGTGATCTCACATGAAATACTCACCTCTCGACTATCTGTGCACTCCTAACGTATCCGTAATCAAATCTAGTTATGCCCGTATCTAACTAGTCCAATATAAAATCTAACGTTACTATACGATTCACTATTTAATTCTCGACATCTTATTTTAAACAGAGTGTTTTACTCTTCTACACAGTTTACCATTTTAGTACTACTAATCACCAGAGATCTTCCATTTTATCTTTTACAAAACGTTGATATTATAGATACTCACATTTATACATGACAGTTCGATTCAATTAACAGTATATTATTCTCCTCATAAATATACAATGCTAGCACCCCAAGACCAAGCTGCGGTGCACACATACTCTGTTATCTAATCCCAGTACATCACTTACATAAGGACCACGTATTTCGAATCTCTCAGGAATCGTTCTCAAATAACAACAATCACACAAAATGGAGGCGAACATAGTTCACATCACATGGGTCACGCACATACCTACGCTCCCATGATCAGCAGACTTATTAACTTCTCAATAAGTCCTTCTATGACCTATGTCCTCGAGGTACCAATCTAAATCCCCCCGTAGGCACACAAAGATTAGATGGCCCTAATCGAACGCAGACCTCCCACGATAGCAAGTATTGTAGGTATGTTGTACACATAAAACCACATATACTAAGCATTCACACATTTTAAATATCCCGAATTATTAATATAGGTATGCTTCTCGTTCTTATACTGTCATTTAGTGTTATACGTTTACAAGTCCCCGATTCATGTATATTATCGTTGCCACTCTTCTCACGTCGTAATTAGGTACTCGTTTCCTAATCCACAAATGTCATCCGGTTTAGTCCAAGATTCTAAGTTTTTAGTCCTCACGTACTCCAATCTCTCAATTATACTCACTGGTCAATAAAGGGAGGTTATCACTCCATTAAATAAGTCTACGGAAACATTTGAAATGAAATTAGGCCTAAAAGGCCATTCTGTCAACTCGTTAGAAGTATCGTTCGAACGAGGGCGTTCGAACGAAAGGCTTCGAATGAACCACCAACTCGTTAGAAGGGATACTGTCATCCCGTTAGAAGCTCGTTCGAACGAGGTCGTTCGAATGACCTGGGCAGGTCTTCTAACGAGATGGCAGACTGCGCCCAGAAATTTCCTCAATTCGTTTTTCTTCAAATTTCTCTTCTCTAAATCCCCACTAAGATCATTCCAATTAAGTTCTAACGTTTTTAAACTACTTTAAGTCCTCCTAGGTCACCCTCTAACATATATTTGGGGTCAATGCTTCCTAAATTAACATGTGATCATCAAAATTCCCAAGCCTTGTCCCAAACCCTATAAACATGAAGCCAAAATTTTAATGTCTACAATTTCTCCTTATAAATCCGTTTTTAAATCACCAAAAGATATATTTTGGATATGGAATTCACCCACAACCATTCTACATGCAATCCATATATAAGATTATGAGTTCTATCTCCAATTTCATGGGTTTTCATCAAACTTTCAATACAAGACGTATATTCAATTCTAAGCATGGAGGAAACATTAACTTGAATTTCTGTAATTAAACCACTTGCCTTCGATGTTCTGATTTGATGTTGGTGAATGAAGGTTTATTCTCCTCTTTCTTTCTGCAGATTTCTCCCAAAGATGGTGATGGTGGCTAGGGTTTCTTTTGGAACCTCTTAAGACTCTCCCTATAACTCTCGTAGCCCACTACTTGTTAAATGCTGATATTGGACTTAGTGGGTTTATTTCTAATATAAAATTAACCTCTAAAATTCGTGGGTTTTAATTCTCCTATTTTTAAAATTACCAAACTACCCTTTTGGGTTGCGGTATGGCCTAAAAATGCCCCGGGACCCAAACTAAACCCCCGGCTAGTGTTTTATGACTATTTCGACCCTTCCGGACACGTTGGCGCACTCAAAATGATCATTCAGTTGATAAAAAATATAATTCACTTTTTAATTTAAAAAATTTCATTCCAGACGCGACTGACAAGCGCGTCCCAACTAAATTTCCAAATTGTCGTATTTTTGCCTCGTAATAATTTAAATATTTTTAATACTCATGTATTACCATACATACTCAAAAATAATAAATTTTAACAATATAATCAAATACCAACTCACATCTCGTTAGTATTTATACCCGGATTAATTTTCAATTAATTCTCATTTAATTTAATTAATCCCTTAAATAAAAATTAATAAAATTATGGGATATTACATAGCCTTGGAACTTCTTTGATATGAGGTTTCGTTATGCACTCGAATTCATCTATTGCCAAAGGGACATATATTCATGATAATAAAATTCTTTGAACAAATGAGGTGAAGATCTTTGGCCAACATTTTTAGAACTCATGTACATGTACCGATTTATTTTCTCTAAAAACTCAAGGGTCAAATGCATATTATAGACACGGAATTCTATTTGGTTTTGAAATAAAAAAAACGAAGTTGGAAATTTATGATGTTACCCATTTATGACTTCCACGTGTCATACTCGGGTGAAAAGAGGATTTAATGATATTTAATACATTAGCCACGTGTCAGCCTCACACGATTTTGGGTAATAATTTTTATATAGTTATATAGACGTACAGTGGACCCAGGATTTTGAGTCAACGGGTGCGAAAAGGTATGATGAAGCCCGAAAATTCGGAGGCGGGAGCCTCTGAGAAGAATTTTGTGTGTTGTTTTTACCTTTTCTTTTTGCAATTTTGAACCCTAAAAATGTTAAGGTATTAATTAACTAAATTTGGACTCCTGCTAAAAATGAAACTAATTTAAACATAGAGATTTGTCTAACTAAGATATTTTAGCAACAACCGAAATTTGAGCAACAACTAAAATTTATCTAATGAAGATATCTCAAATTAGATTTTTAGTTACTAATTAAAAATAAATTTTAATACAAATTTTAGCAACAACAACTAATTTTGGGAACAAATCAAAATTTCCATAACAAATTAATTTTTAGCAATAGTAATTAATTAAAATTTTAGCGTACTAACAACTAATTTTAGGGACAAATTATTTTTTAGTAACAACAACAAAAATTTCAACATACTAACATACTACAAAAAAATCAGCATACTAACGACTAAGCTAATTAAAATTAACTAGCATATTACTGAAGAAAAAAATGAACATATATACTGGAAAAAAAATTAGCTAATCTATTGAAAAAAATTAAGCAATGAGATCTATTGAAAAAAAATAACATACTTAGGGAATGTGTCGTTGCTCTGCTTCATGGATGAAAAGGGTTGCTGACGGACCGTTAGGGAGATGTGTGCGAGTGAGGGAGAGAAGAGAGGACCGGGGCAGGATAGGGAGAGAAGAGAAGAGGGGAGGGAGACTAGATGAGTGAGAGAGAGGAGAGAGGACAGGGGCAAACGAGTGAGGAAGAGGAGATGAGAAAAGAAAAGAGGCGGGTTAGTTAAGCTTCTTTTTTTAGGTTTTAAAACTTTAGGTTTTATAGATAATTGTCCCCATAGTTTTAAAAACTTATATATAGGTCTAATTTTTTTTTTAGAAAAAACTCACAACAGGTTTTCGAAAAACTTGTGGGTGCAACTTCCCCTATTCGGGATGGGGTGGGTCCACCCCTATATATGTAGAGGACGTTTTATAGCGTGTTTCATTAAATAACTATTAAAACCGATTATTTTTTTAAAATAATAAAAAATATTATTTTTCAATCAATCTTGGTGGAAATAATTTCCACAATGATAAATTATCTACGAAAAAAATCATTATAAAATTCAATAGAAAAGTGGGTGAAATGCAATTTAAAATATACATGCATATTCTATCGTTGATTTTTTTTTAATAATAATTTAACCCATTTTCTTATTGGATTACTTGATGATTATTCTTGTATATGATCTCATTACTATAGAAATCATTTCCACCATGTTTGGTTGAAAATAAGATTATTTACAAATTTTAAAATTGACGAGATTTTAAGGTTCACTTTTGTAAGGACATAATTTTATAAATATCCGGGGTAGAATCTAGGAATTTTTTATCTGTCCTAGATCACAGTATGTATGTCTGATACCGTTACAATCGGCACGTCAACACGATCATCCACGACGACCTTGATCCAAATCCATACATCCACCATCTTCACATGTGCATTATACTACATGCGACGTGCTGTTCAACCGTTCCCACTACTCCACGACGGGTAATTTGTAAAATGGTTTATTAGAGTTGTTAATATTTTCATAAATATTTGGGAATGTTTTAAAAAATATTTTTCAAAGTCTGATTTACTTTTAACACAAAAGCAGAAATTTTTTTAAGTGTAAAAGCGAACTTTTTTGGTCGTCGAGCTCGTCCGAACAACATCGTTCTATCGTTTAAACAACATGAGCATATCACGCGATCAAGTTTGAGCGACACATGGTCTCGTTCGAGCGATATTCCTATGTCGTTCGAGCGATGAAGACACCTCGATTTTCATATAAATATCTTACCCATTCTGCACGTTAACACAAAAGCAGAAATTTTTTTAAGTGTAAAAGCGAACTTTTTTGGTCGTCGAGCTCGTCCGAACAACATCGTTCTATCGTTTAAACAACATGAGCATATCACGCGATCAAGTTTGAGCGACACATGGTCTCGTTCGAGCGATATTCCTATGTCGTTCAAGTGACGAAGACACCTCGATTTTCATATAAATATCTTACCCACTCTGCACGTTTTTCCAAGTCTTTTTCATACATGTTTCTGCGATTTACAGCCCAGAAAACATACTACAAGTTTTTAAGGTTTAATGCCTTTTGATTCACGAAACCATTCCTAAATATGTGTGTAAATCTTTAAACCTTCAAATGATCGTTTTTACTCATCTGGAGTAACTTGTGGATAAGCCGGCTCTTTTCCGTTGCTGCCCATCTAGAGTTCTTACGGGAGATTCTAGCCGACGACATCGGAACCGACACCTGAGGGTATTTCGTATGTCACTCATGTTTTCAGTATAATCCGTGTAAACCGTTCTTTACAAATTATCGTGAAAATAAAAAGGTTTTTCCCCATTGGGAGATTTTTCCTCATTTGTGTCTTTGTTTGTGATTGAATATTCTTGCATGATCATATTGTCTTCAATCACACCTAGATGCATGTTTTAGGATCTAATTGAAAAAAACTTAGTTTAATTAAATAATTTCCTTGTTTGAATAAAAGCGCACTCTCAGATTGGTATCAGAGCGAATTACACAATTATACCGTGTAATTTTCCGCAAAT
Source organism: Sambucus nigra (assembly GCA_949130495.1). Classification (NCBI taxonomy): domain Eukaryota; kingdom Viridiplantae; phylum Streptophyta; class Magnoliopsida; order Dipsacales; family Adoxaceae; genus Sambucus; species Sambucus nigra. The sequence continues at coordinate 87,107,072 of OX422220.1, forward strand.
TTTTTCTAAAGATATCAATTTTCTAAAAAATTCATTTTTTTAAAAAAGGGTGTGTTCAAAATGGAGAAATTATATAATAAAATGCCAGTTTTTGACGGGAAAAATTGTGCTTACTGGAAAGCTCAAATGAAATCTTCTCTAAAAGCTATAGATGAAAGAGTTCGGGTTTTGGTTTAAATAGGCTGGACACCTCCCCCCATCACTATTGACAACGTGACAAATTTAAAATCTATGACTGCGTGGACTGAAGAAGAATTTAAATGGTCAGTTTTTAACTCTAAGGGTCTTAGTGCCATTTTTGGGTCCATCACTCCTGGCGAGTTCCGAAGGATAATGACGTGTACCTCGTCAAAAGAGGCATGGGATGTTTTACAACTTACCCATGAAGGAACTAATGCTGTGAAAGAATCAAAATTGCAAAATTTAACAACTCAATTTGAAACTACCACCATGCTTGAGTCTGAATTTTTGATGAATTTTAAGCTAAATTTTAAGCTGTATTATCTAATATTGTAAACACTAGCTTTAATCTTGGTGAACACATTCCTAATGCTAGAGTTGTTAAAAGATTCTAAGATCATTGCCTAAGAGTTTTATTCCAAAAGTCACTGTGCTAAATTCTATGGGTAATTTAAACACGCTTAAATTAGAGGAATTGGTTGGAGACTTGCAAATCTTTGAAATTAACACGTTTCCTAAGTCTGTTAAACCAAAAGATAAGGGAATTACACTTAATACTCAAGATAAGAAGAGTGAGGGGTCGCCAATAAAGAGAGTAGAGTCATTTAGAAAAAGGGAGATAAAAACGTCAGATTCCGAGTGTGACCGTGATTTAGATGATTTGAACTTGTTTGCAAAAAAATTCGAGAAAATTCTCAAATTCAAGAAAAATGGAAATTTCAAAGATAAAAATAATTTTAAGAAAAATAAGTTTGAAAGGAAAAAATGAAAAAGTTTTTAAAGACCCTCCTAAGAAAGACGGTGAGAGATGTTATGAGTGTGACGGTAAGGGTCATAGAGCTTTAGAGTGCGCTACTAGGTTGACCAGACTTGCCAAAGAAAAGGGCAAAGCTGTCCTTAATGCTACCCTTAGTGACGACAGTGAGGTTGAGTCACTGGACTATGGAGACGAGTCTTCGCATGAGTGTAACTTCACCGCATTCATGGCTAGTCATGTGAGTACCTCTAGTGCTCCTCACGACGATGAGGATTCTACTTCACAAGTACACCTCGACAGTGAGAACAAAGTGAGTGAGGGGGAGGATGCTGCAAATGAGAGAGAGTAATCTTCAACGTGCCTATACTGAGTTATATACTAAGTCATTTAAAACCAAAAAGCGTAACCAAGCGTTAGTTCTTAGGATCACCACTTTAGAGGAAGATTTAGGAGAAGAGAGAGAGAGAGACTCCTCCACCTTCACTACCTTGAGAGGGAGAGAGTCTGCCTGTGTTGAGAGAGAAAGTCGGTTTAGAGAAAGAGAGAGACTGTTTGGAGAGAGGGAAAGTTATTTTGAGAAAGAGAAAAGGGACTTGACTAAACAAGTGGCTAGTCTTATGAATGAGCTCCATTACTCCCTGGAGACTCGAAAGAAACTTGAATCCCTTGTAGCCCAGCTTACTCATGATCTTGAGAGAGCACGGGAAGTCAAGGTTCAAATCGAGGACATATCTAGAAAAATGGGAAAGATGCTCCTCGGTCCTGCTTTAGGTTTTGGTGATAGGCAGGGTTTTGATGGTGCCTCGACATACCAAATAGTACCTGGACCAGTTCCTAAGTTTACTATAACTCCATATGGCCATCGTCAAAAACCACGAAGGAGAGTTCGACCAAGAAAAGCTAACTAAGGTCAGCCTAAGACTGTGTACTTTTTTACCTACTGCAAAAGAAAAGGCCAACTAAAGGAGTTTGGCTATAGTTTGGGAATGACACGACGTACTACTCCACCACCACATTGTACAGATTATTTTACCAGTCTGAGAGAGCGTGTTGAGTTTTTAGCCGCCACATCACAGAGTTTGATGGAAGAATTTCAACGGATGTATTTTTCGTCAGTGAATGCTTCCCGCATCCCATCTAAAACCAACAACAACAAGGGTAAACAAAAGGTTACCACTTCTTGGTTACCTAAGAAAGACGAAAAGTCCTTTGCTGTTCATGTCTCTTTCAAAGGACATAATACCTCAAAGTGGTATTTCGATAGTGGATGCTCCAGACATATGACCGGTGATGTCTCATTTTTTACCTACCTAGAGGATCATAAGGAAGGTATAGTCACCTTTGGAGACGGGAACAAGTCTACCAGTGTAGGATGAGGTAAATTAGAGTTACCAAGATTTTCCAATCTAGAGAATGTTTTGTACGTCAAAGGTTTGAAAGCAAACCTTCTCAGCATTAGCCAGCTGTGCGACGCTGACTTTGCCGTAAAGTTTGACCGGGACACGTATAATGTCTATAATAAAGCCGTTAAAATTTTTGTGCAAGGGATGAGGAAAGAGGATAATTGATATGGGACTGTGCCCAAGTCCTCACTTTTCTGTAACAGTGCCACAATCACTCCTATGGATCTGGGGCACTAACGTCTAGGTCACGTGAACTTTAGATATTTGACACGATTAAATAAAAAGGACCTAGTACGTGGCTTACCAACACCTGAAAAGCAAACTTCCACGGTTTGTTAACCCTATCAGTTGGAAAAGCAAATTCGTAGTCCCCATAGGAAGTTGCATTCCATTACCACCTCCCGTGTGCTTGAGCTGATACACATGGATCTTATGGGTCCTACTCGTACAAAGAGTATGGGTGGTAAGAGGTACATCCTAGTGATGGTAGATGATTTCTCCACATATTCGATTGTAGGTTTTCTACGAGAGAAATCCGATGGTGTTGAGTTTCTGACGACCAAGTGTCGTGTCCTACAAAACCGACACGGTGTCACTACCAACAAAATGCGTAGTGAAAATGACACTGAATTTACGGAGAAAAAAGTAGATCTTTATTGTGATGGCCTAGGAATCAAACATGAGTTTTATACTGTGAAGACTCCTCAGCAAAATGGGATTGTTGAGAGAAAGAACAGGACGATTCAGGAAATGGCTAGATTTACACTTCGAGGTCATAAAGTTGCTAGGAGATTTTAGGCAGAGGTAGTGTCTATTGCATGCCATACGGTGAATAGGATTTACCTTCGTCCACACAGACTTAAAATGCCCTATGAATTGTGGACTGGAAAGAAGCCCAAACTTGTATATTTTCGTGTTTGGGGGAGTGAATGTCACATCCTACGGGATAGAGAGCAATTAGGAAAGTTTGACTCTCGAAGCGACGAGGGAATATTGCTAGGATATTCATCAAATAGTAGAACGTACTAGGTTTTTAACCTAAAGAGCTCTAAAGTGACGGAGTCGATAAACGTTACTATGCAAGATGACGAACCATCGACGTCTGTTGACTCCATCCATTTGAGTGAGGATGACACACTCCTTTTTTATGATCCCACTGTGTCTCCCACATCCAGGGTGGACCCTACTCCTATTTTAGGGAACACACCTACTTGTGTTCGCAAGAGTCATGATCCTACTTCTATCCTAGGAGATCCCACCCTAGTGGTCAAGACTCATGCTCAGCTAGAGAATGTTGTTAGCCATGTCTGCTACACATCTACAATCGAGTCCAAGAACTATAAAGAAGCACTCAAGGATGAACATTGGATATCTATTATACACGATGAGTTACTTCAATTTAAAAAGAATAATGTCTCGGAACTTGTCCAAATAAGAACATCACCAAATTAAAATAAGGAACTAGACGATTTTTTTTTACTTGACACGACATAATTTTTTTTATCAAATGCAAACACGACCCAATGAAAGTTGGATACAACACGAAATATTTTTTTAACCAAACACGAACAAAACTGATTTTTTTAAAACCAAAATGAGCAAGTTAAAGCGACACAACATGATTTTTTTTTATTTTTTTTAACAAACACAAGAACGATCCGATGTAATTTATCAAACACAAAATAAAACAATTTTTAAGGGGGTTAAAATGAAATTTTAATCATGAAAAACACAAGATACAAGGGGATCGGTGTTCTAAAAACGCATATAGGCGGTGCCAAGGCGCGCCTAGTCCCAAGGCTTTTTAGATACGCCAAATTTTAGCCATAGGCGTGGATTAAGGCGTGGTCAACGATGGTCAATATTTTTTGGGGTAAGGCGTGAAAAAATGCGCGTTTTTGGAGGGTAAGGCGTGAAAAAACACTGGTTTTTTTAGAAGTATGCGTGAAAAAGTGTGAGTTTTTTTTTTGTTTTTTAGTATTTTAACAAAATATTATTTTAATTTACAAATATTTTGTTTTTTAGAAGTATGCGTGAAAAAATGTGAGTTTTTTTTATTTTTTAGTATTTTAACAAAATATTATTTTAATTTACAAATATTCAGTTATTAGAAGTATGCGTGAAAAAATGTGAGTTTATTTTTGTTGTTTAGTATTTTAACAAAATATTATTTTAATTTACAAATATTTAGACATATTTTTAAGGTATGTACCATTTTAGTATTTTTAATATTCATGTCATAGTTTAAAATTATTAAAATACATTAAAAAATGTCTAAACGCATTTTCACACATTTTTTCGCCTAAGCCCGCCTAGGCTTCTAAGGCTTAAGACTTGGCCTCCACGCCTCGGTCTTGCCCCGCATTTTTTAGGACCTTGAAGGGGTAACAATTTTTTTTAAACAATTGAAATATTTTATTTTATAAATTTAATTATTTTGTAGGAGTCGTGTTCAAACTGTTGCACGAAGCATTTCTCCACTTTTATAGGAGTCGTCTTTCGTTTTAGGTAAAAATAAAATCCACACGACACAAAATTATTTTTTTACCTAGTACAAACACGACACAAAATTATTTTTCCTTTTCTTGAACAAGACACAAACATGATCAAATTAAAATAAGAAATGAAATATATTTGTGTCGTGTTGATTTTATTTCGGTCGTATTTGTACTAGGTAAAAAAATAAGATTGCATGTCGTGTTTTATTTGTTTCGTGTAGTTTTAATTGGATCATATTTTTTTATTAGTAAATATGATAAAATTATATTAATCTATATATTAATGTATATTGTGTCGTGTTCGAATTTATGATCAAATTATATTAATGTAAATATTAATATATATTCGTGTAGTTGTAATTTCTTGTCGTGTTGCTTTTATTTTGTATCGTGTTCGTATTTATGTGTATTAAATATATTAATATAAATATTAATATATATATATATATATATATATATATATATATATATATATATATATAAAATAAAGTATTAAGAAATATATAAAAAGATTAAGTGTACACTTACCCACAAAAAGAGAACACATAGTTTTATCCATATAAAAATCAATTCAAAGTTGACGAGGGATGAGAGATGATGATATGTGATGCTAAAGGGTTTTATGGTCATCTACAGAGTTTGGGAAAACAATTGAAGCGCCGAAAATTTTTTTTGGAGTGGGAATAACCGCAGCCTTTTAAAGTTGAATTATATTCATTGCTAATATGATATGTTCTAATTCCAATGCTATTTGGAAAAGTAAATTAAACAAGAAAAATATTAACATGTATTTTAAAAGAATATATTTTGGACTTCAAAATAACAAATATAAAAGTTTCACATTAATATACATGTTCTATTAATTATATATCAAAATTTTATTTTTATTATTTTTAAACTTTAAATATATATTTTGAAAACATATGTTACCAAAATCTAGTAAATAATTGATAACATGTGCAATGCACCTGTATTATATTTATTGTAAACAATTGGGACCCCATAACATGATTATTGACGATGCTGCTGACTTGAGTTGGCGGGCTCATAGCGTGAATATTTATTAAAGAACATGATTCCTGTTATTAAACAATTGAAACAGATCTCAATGAATAGTTTCCACATCCCAAAGGAATCCACGTATATCGGATTGTGGTCACCAGGATATCGGCAGTACAAAATTAATACTCTATTAAAATTATGTAAAATTCTTATTAATTTAATAGGGAGATATCTCCTGCCATCGATTTGCTATCTGCAGCAAAAACCAAAAGACGATCCTCGTTGTCTTTTTAACATTTTCTTATATCATGTGCTTTGTTCTTCACTTGCATCCTATTTTATATTACTAGTTGAGTCTACGTGTGTTGCACGTGTTTGTGAGGCTAAATATTTTTGTTTGTTTTAAATTAATATGAATTATGTAAAATTAAAAATCTAAAGCATCACAAAATATATTTTTGTAAGACTTTGGATAATAACTATGTATAATCGAAAGAAAAAGATATTGTATTTATCAATCTTAGATAACACCAATCTTTAATCGAGAAGAGAAAGAAAATGTCTTGGTCAGATATGTTATTTTTGACATTTGTTTGGATGCGAAGATTCTTCTTCCTCTTTAATTTTGTGAACGACGAAACGTGCCAGCTTTCGATCTGATTCTTTAACTGATTTTCCTTTAATATAGAATCTGTAGATTTTGCTAATGCATGTGTATAACTTTCGAATATATTCTGAGTGCAAAATTCTCGGTGGAGTAAAAGAATATATATGAATATTAAGTATATTTTTTTAGTATTGAGCGTATTAAATTTACGACTGAGTTTGAATTGGTAAAAAAAATTATATTACCTTATCTTTAGAAGCAATGAATGTCAGAATGTTGCATCCAATGATAGATTTTGCTTCGTTGAACATTGTCACTAATGCTCTTTCGTCGTCATCTTGGACCACAAGTTGAAGTAAATACCTTACGTTTGTTTGTATAATATGTAAGTAAAGGTATGTGTATGATGAGTTATTTAAATTAAAAATCATAGATAATTTTTTTTTTAACTTATTGTGTAATTTCCATTTGAGGAACCACAATTTAAGCATGCTCCATTTCCGTTACCAACAGTGAGTTTCTTATTGCAAACATTGCATGCGTCATACCATGGGTTTTCTTTGATTCTGACCTCCATAATCATGGCAACGAAAGAACAGAAAAGGTTATGTATAATGTGAAAATATTTTTATGTTACGTTATGGTAATGAAAATGTTAGACATGTAAAGGTGATTCATAGTAAATTAAGTATTGCCACCTTTGTTAATGAAACTCCATTTATAATATCACGAATAGAAACCTTGTGTGCATTCATGATTATTTTTTGTGGCGATGAACTAAATTTCTTAAAATTTGGGGATGTTAATGTGCTCTTAAACATGTAGGTTACATTTTGTCAATATATTTATGTAATGTAGAAACTAAAGTGTTTGTGAAACGAAAATCAAAGCATTATTTTAACTCTATAGCCTGTATGATATCAGGGTTAATCTGAATTGTAATCTTTGATACGCTACTTAAGCTATATTCACCTGTTAAGAATAGATTGATGAAATTGGAATTAGTAGGACATGTATTCGTTGTTGCTTGAAGTGCAAAAGAATATTTTACATTCGTAAGATGAAAGTTTAGCTTGAGAAACAACTATTAAAGGATATTCGACTGATAAGCTACTTAATTGCTATCCTTCATTCTCTGCTAAGTCTCCCCATAAAGTGAAATTCATTGATTGGAATCTATGATAAGTAATAAATTATAACATGAAATAGTATATTAAACAATGTGAAATAAATTTACATACATAAAAGTATATTTTTAATATAATGAAAAGTTAAATTTTAGGATTCGTACTTTGTATCTCAGAGAGTTATATCACGTAAAATCACTTTTGTCGAGTTGGATGCTTTTGTAATGGTCCTCACTGGTTTCACATTTATGACAAAAGCTATCACATCTGTATGTTTGAGAATTAGAAATAAGATAAAATAATGAGTTTTTATAAATGTATGAGCAAAACTTTTGTACTAATAATTACCATAGGTTTTTTCTTCATATTTCTCTGCCAGTAGATATTCAAAGGAGATAAATTTGTAGAACGTTGACGGGAATATGAAATAATGATCTCGTTGAACGACCTCAATGTATTTACTCAAGGACAACTCGATTTTATCGTGAACGGTTGAGTAAGCATCATTAACGTCATTTACCATACCATTAGTGAGGGAATATTATTTCTGACTTTCAAGAAGACCTTCTAGTCGATTTTGTCATGAACGGTTGTGTAAGCATCATTAACGCCCTTTACCATATCATTAGTGAGAGAATATTATTTATGACTTTCAAGAAGACCTTCTAGTCTTTTAATAGGGTGATAACGTGTGTGCTCGTGTTCAAATGATCAAATTATATATAAAACCCTTTTAACACAAACAAACCCTAAACATGCAGCAGTATGTGATTGAATAAGATGATAATCTAAGCAAGAACATTCAAACACATGGAATTAAGGAAAAATCCCCCACAGGGGCAAAACCATTTATTTTCACTATAATTTGTAAGAAAACGGCTTACAATCGGATTACAATGAAAATACAAGTGACTAAGAATTACCCTCAGGTATCGGATTCTGTAGTCGCGGCTGGAAATATCCCTTTCCAGTAGGGCTGGCGGCTGGAACTATCCCTGTCCAGTAGGGCTGCAATAGAGAAAAAGAACGGTCTCCTCCACAAGGGTTGAACAGAAAAAGTGCGTTCTTGGGTTGCAAAGTGATTCACTAAGGTATGGAATTTGTGTGAATCAAAGGTATGAATCAATGGACTCAAATACCATGAAGACTTTAGAGTTTTGAAACTCAGAAAATCGTGTAGAAGTCTTGAAAAATAACTCTCCCGAAGTTGGTATAAATAAGAGGACTCGGGACATAAATTTCGGAACACGATCTGAACACGATCTGATTGAAGTTATCCTCGGTGGACTGGTTAGGGTCTGAGGCGGATCGGTCCGGTTGACATCGGATCGGTTCTTTTATTGAAGGCGGATCGGTCCGGATGACATCGGATCGGTTTGGCTTTCAGCTTCATCGGTTTGCCATCAGTCCGGGGTATACTGGCCTTCAGCATAACGGATCGGTCCGGTTGTGACCGGATCGGTCCGAATGATCGGTTCGGTTCATTTATTTTGGCCGGACCGGTCCGGTCCTCAGAAACCAAATTCCTGAAGGGAATTCTCTCCATCTTCAAAGGGCCATATCTTCTTAACCGTAGCTTGGAATGAGATGCCGTTTCTTCCAGTATCTTTGTTGGGGCAAGCTCTTCAACTTTCCAGTTGACCTATCCTCCGGTCGGTGGAAGTACAATTACCGAATTTCCCTTGAACTTCCATATCGAGCCTTCTTTCACTGTTTTGACTTCTCTTGCGTACCACTAGCATATAGTCCGTAAAAGCATGGAACGTGAAGTCATTGAGGCTGATGTAAAACACATGATGGAGATGCAGGATGCTTGATTCCTGGAATTCGGATTGAGGCCGTCATATGTGATCATGTAGAAACGTGCCAAATGTAACGGCGTACGACATACAAAACTGTAAGATAACGGACTTGGCAAAAATGTCCTTACAAATCTCCCCCTATGTCTATGCCGGTACATACATAAAAAATCCGAATTATCAATTCACAACTGCCTATACAAATCTACCCTTCCATGAACCCAACACTGAAAAGATACATATGAATAAGACTACATCGTTTGTTCTTCAAATCTTCAGGAATCTCAAAGCTTTTCTCATCAGGGTGTGAAAATCAGTGATCATCAATGTAGTACCTGCGCACATGAGATAAAGCAAAATACCAAGTGACATATCGAGTTTGAAATGAGATAAATATAGATACCAATTTATGATAAAACTCAAAATCTTAAAATTTCAAAAAACTCCCCCATAATAAGATAATTCTTTCTCCCCCTTTTTATGATGTACCCAAATAGACAAATGAGAAGAATGAATGAAACAAGCAAAGACAGGGTGTCACGGTATGCAAAACAATCTATTTTTTTGAATTTTTCAAAATTTTTCAAACAAACAAAAATAAGATACCAATATGAAAAAAATGTATAAAACATAATACAAAAATCACACCATGGATTTAGACTCACACAACCAAGTCATGGAAATGGAATGAATGGGTGTGAACACATTCGATAGGTAAATAAACTCAATCAATCATATGTGCAAGATGCATATGTGTACCCCTAACGAATGAGCATCAATGGTATCCTTAGGTGTAAAAATTTGTTGAATTTAAATGACATCGTCTTATGCAAATCAACAAATCAAAGTCAAAATGATTTTTACCCCAATAACGTCCAAAACTATTTAGCGCATTTTTAAGCATTTCAAGGACGTGCAAACCCGTTTTAAATTCTCCAACCAAACTCCCTCATAGATATTTTCTTTTAGAGGTAATCTAAATTCTCAAACTTTGGAGAATTGGGTAAAAACCTAAATGGCCCATAATTTGGCATGTATTTCTTTTTATTGCCTTTAAATTTTTAGGGCTCTTTTAACCTCTTAGGACCTCGGATATTAAAATTCCTCCGTTTTTTTGGTCCTTTTAAACGGTGGCTTTTGCGCAAAGGATAAATAATCAACTTTCGCAGCCCCTCCCCGTTTTCAATTAAAGCACACAAACTTTCAAAACGGTTCTTATATGCACATTTTGCTTATAAAAAATTATCGCGCTTGGTTCGTTTTAAGGACAGGATTGAAGTGAAAACACCCAACCAACATGTGATAAGACAAGCACAATAATCAAATAATTTCGTGCATGTGTGCATTAAAGGACAAAGTGAGTCAAACACATAGGTAGCAACACTATAGCAGCTCAAAGACTCCAAACTTTGTAAAGCACATGAATGAATTGACCTATTATCTAAAAACACTATCAAATAGTCACATGAAGATAATGGAATGATGTTGTGACTCGGTCAACTTAAGTATTCATCCATAAACGGTGCAAACAAACCAAAAAACAAATCTTTTTGTATTTTTCACAATTTTTCAAAATAAAATATATACAAAAGGTACATGTCATAACACTAGCAAATATATATCATGAAACCACAACTAGTGTATGACAAACATGCAAACACAATCATCTATATGATATGGCAAGAGAAGAATCATGTGCAAGCAAATGAGAATCAACTTGTTTAAAATCTAGTGTATCCAAAAGTGATTTCCTAACCTAAATAGACGTGAAACGTCATGTGGGGGCTTTGGGAACCACGAAAACACTAGACATAAACTTCCTAGGACTTCTTCCAAGATCAAAACAGAAATGCCTAAGGTGACCTTTCCTACCACAATGTGAACATGTGTAAACGGGAGGAACGACACCTAAAGTGTGATCTTTTTCAAACGTCCATGGGATTAATTGACCCTCTAAAACACATAATGGTCATGGCTATAGCACTAGAAGCATGAGAACAAGATGAGCCATTACCATTACTGTCAAATCTACTTGAATCATTTAAATCATTTTTTAACTCCAAATTTTTTTATTCAAGCAACAAATTAGACTCTTCCCAAGATAGGGATTGCTTTTTCAAATTTTCAATTATTTCAAAAAGGGTGTCTCTCCCCCCCTTAATTAAAGCAAACTTTTCCCTAAGAGTCTCTTCACGTGCCACAAACTCATTGACTAACATATTTCTTTCATCTTTGACACAAACAAAAACTATCGAATTTTTAAGGTCTTCTAATTTGTTTTCTAAAACTTGGACCCTATCATCACACTCCTTCTTGGACAATTTTAAAGAAACAAAGTCATGGTCCAAGGAAACAAATTTTTTACGATAAAATCTCTTTGATTTTGAACCGTTTGCAAAAGATCCATCGCGGATTTAAAACGAGAATTTTCTTTTTCCAAAACTTTAATTCTTTTGCAAAGTTTCAAATTCAAAATTTTTAAATTTTCAGCATGGTCGTGAACTTTTTCAAAAATAGGCACTTTATTATATAACTTCTCCATTTGAACACGCATTTTTCCAAAAATCATTTTTTTCAGAAAATTGATATCTTAGAAAAATTTTGCGAAAAATAGGAATACGCGATAGATTAGCGTAACTTGCTCTGATACCAATTTGAGAACGTGAGTAGACAAATTGTATCAGAAAGTAAATCCTCGAAAAATCAGGATCACGCAATAAATTAGCGTAACCCGCTCTGATACCAATTTGAGAACGTGTGTGCTCGCGTTCAAATGATCAAATTATATATAAAACCCTTTTAGCACAAACAAACCCTAAACATGCAGCAGTATGTGATTGAATAAGATGATAATCTAAGCAAGAACATTCAAACACATGCAATTAAGGAAAAATCCCCCACAGGGGCAAAACCATTTATTTTCACTATAATTTGTAAGAAAACGGCTTACAATAGGATTACAATGAAAATACAAGTGACTAAGAATTACCCTCAGGTATCGAATTTTGTAGTCGCGGCTGGAAATATCCCTTTTCAGTAGGGCGGCGGCTGGAACTATCCCTGTCCAGTAGGGCTGCAATGGAGAAGAAGAACGGTCTCCTCCACAAGGGTTGAACAGAAAAAGTACGTTCTTGGGTTGCAAAGTGATTCACTAAGGTATGGAATTTGTGTGATTCAAAGGTATGAATCAATGGACTCAAATACCATGAAGACTTTAGAGTTTTGAAACTCAGAAAATCGTGTAGAAGTCTTGAAAAATAACTCTCCCGAAGTTGGTATAAATAAGAGGACTCGGGACATAAATTTCGGAACACGATCTGAACACGATCTGATTGAAGTTATCCTCGATGGACCGATCCGGGTCTGAGGCGGATCGGTCCGGTTGACATCAGATCGGTTCTTTTATTGAAGGCGGATCGGTCCGGATGACATCGGATCGGTTTGGCTTTCAGCTTCATCGGTTTGCCATCAGTCCGGGGTATACTGGCCTTCAGCATAACGGATCGGTCCGGTCCTCAGAAACCAGATTCCTTCGAGGAATTCTCTCCATCTTCAAAGGGCCATATCTTCTTCACCGTAGCTTGGAATGAGATGCCGTTTCTTCCAGTATCTTTGTTGCGGCAAGCTCTTCAACTTTCCAGTTGACCTATCCTCCGGTCGGTGGAAGTACAATTACCGAATTGCCCTTGAACTTCCATATCGAGCCTTCTTTCACTGTTTTGACTTCTCTTGCGTACCACTAGCATATAGTCCGTAAAAGCATGGAACGTGAAGTCATTGAGGCTGATGTAAAACACATGATGGAGATGCAGGATGCTTGATTCCTGGAATTCGTATTGAGGCCGTCATGTGTGATCATGTAGAAACGTGCCAAATGTAACGGCGTACGACATACAAAACTGTAAGATAACGGACATGACAAAAATGTCCTTACAAATCTCCCCCTATGTCTATGCCGGTACATACATAAAAAATCCGAATTATCAATTCACAACTGCCTATACAAATCTACCCTTCCATGAACCCAAAACTGGAAAGATACATATGAATAAGACTACATCGTTTGTTCTTCAAATCTTCAGGAATCTCAAAGCTTTTCTCATCAGGGTGTGAAAATCAGTGATCATCAATGTAGTACCTGCACACATGAGATAAAGCAAAATACCAAGTGACATATCGAGTTTGAAATGAGATACATATAGATACCAATTTATGATAAAACTCAAAATCTCAAAATTTCAAAAAACTCCCCCATAATAAGATAATTCTTTCTCCCCCTTTTTATGATGTCCCCAAATAGACAAATGAGAAGAATGAATGAAACAAGCAAAGACAGGGTGTCACGGTATGCAAAACAATCTATTTTTTTGAATTTTTCAAAATTTTTCAAACAAACAAAAATAAGATCCCAATATGAAAAAAAATGTATAAAACATAATACAAAAATCACACCATGGATTTAGACTCACACAACCAAGTCATGGAAATGGAATGAATGGGTGTGGACACATTCGATAGGTAAATCAACTCAATCAATCATATGTGCAAGATGCATATGTGTACCCCTAACGAATGAGCATCAATGGTATCCTTAGGTGTAAAAATTTGTTGAATTTAAATGACATCGTCTTATGCAAATCAACAAATCAATGTCAAAATAATTTTTACCCCAATAACGTCCAAAACTATTTAGCGCATTTTTAAGCATTTCAAGGACGTGCAAACCCGTTTAAAATTCTCCAACCAAACTCCCTCATAGATATTTTCTTTTAGAGGTAATCTAAATTCTCAAACTTTGGAGAATTGGGTAAAAACCTAAATGGCCCATAATTTGGCATGTATTTCTTTTTATTGCCTTTAAATTTTTAGGGCTCTTTTAACCTCTTAGGACCTCGGATATTAAAATTCCTCCGTTTTTTTGGTCCTCTTAAACGGTGGCTTTTGCGCAAATGATAAATAATTAACTTTCGCAACCCCTCCCCGTTTTCAATTAAAGCACACAAACTTTCAAAACGGTTCTTATATGCACATTTTTCTTATAAAAAATTATCGTGCTTGGTTCGTTTTAAGGACAGGATTGAAGTGAAAACACCCAACCAACATGTGATAAGACAAGCACAATAATCAAATAATTCTGTGCATGTGTGCATTAAAGGACAAAGTGAGTCAAACACATAGGTAGCAACACTATAGCAGCTCAAAGACTCCAAACTTTGTAAAGCACATGAATGAATTGACCTATTATCTCAAAACACTATCAAATAGTCACATGAAGCTAATGGAATGATGTTGTGACTCGGTCAACTTAAGTATTCATCCATAAACGGTGCAAACAAACCAAAACACTAATCTTTTTGTATTTTTCACAATTTTTCAAAATAAAATATATACAAAAGGTACATGTCATAACACTAGCAAATATATATCATGAAACCACAGCTAGTGTATGACAAACATGCAAACACAATCATCTATATGATATGGAAAGAGAAGAATCATGTGCAAGCAAATGAGAATCAACTTGTTTAAAATCTAGTGTATCCAAAAGTGATTTCCTAACCCAAATAGACGTGAAACGTCATGTGGGGGCTTTGGGAACCACAGAAACACTAGACATAAACTTCCTAGGACTTCTTCCAAGATCAAAACAGAAATGCCTAAGGTGACCTTTCCTACCACAATGTGAACATGTGTAAACGGGAGGAACGACACCTAAAGTGTGATCTTTTCTAACGTCCATGGGATTAATTGACCCTCTAAAACACATAATGGTCATGGCTATAGCACTAGAAGCATGAGAAAAAGATGATCCATTACCATTAATGTCAAATCTACTTGAATTATTTAAATCATTTTTTAACTCCAAATTTTTTTATTCAAGCAACAAATTAGACTCTTCCCAAGATAGGGATTGCTTTTTCAAATTTTCAATTATTTCAAAAAGGGTGTCTCTCTCCTCCTTAATTAAAGCAAACTTTTCCCTAAGAGCCTCTTCACGTGCCACAAACTCATTGACTAACATATTTCTTTCATCTTTGGCACAAACACAAACCATTGAATTTTTAAGGTCTTCTAGTTCGTTTTCTAAAACTTGGACCCTATCATCACACTCCTTCTTTGACAATTTTAAAGAAACAAAGTCATGGTCCAAGGAACCAAATTTTTCACGATAAAATCTCTTTGATTTTGAACCGTTTGCAAAAGATCCATCGCGGATTTAAAACGAGAATTTTCTTTTTCCAAAACTTTAATTCTTTTGCAAAGTTTCAAATTCAAAATTTTTTTAAATTTTCAGCATGGTCGTGAACTTTTTCAAAAATAGGCACTTTATTATATTACTTCTCCATTTGAACATGCATTTTTTCAAAAATCATTTTTTTCAGAAAATTGATATCTTAGAAACATTTTGCGAAAAATAGGAATACGCGATAGATTAGCGTAACCTGCTCTGATACCAATTTGAGAACGTGAGTAGACAAATTGTATCAGAAAGTAAATCCTCGAAAAATCAGGATCACGCAATAAATTAGCGTAACCCGCTCTGATACCAATTTGAGAACGTGTGTGCTCGCGTTCAAATGATCAAATTATATATAAAACCCTTTTAGCACAAACAAACCCTAAACATGCAGCAGTATGTGATTGAATAAGATGATAATCTAAGCAAGAACATTCAAACACATGCAATTAAGGAAAAATCCCCCACAGGGGCAAAACCATTTATTTTCACTATAATTTGTAAGAAAACGGCTTACAATAGGATTACAATGAAAATACAAGTGACTAAGAATTACCCTCAGGTATCGGATTTTGTAGTCGCGGCTGGAAATATCCCTTTTCAGTAGGGCGGCGGCTGGAACTATCCCTGTCCAGTAGGGCTGCAATGGAGAAGAAGAACGGTCTCCTCCACAAGGGTTGAACAGAAAAAGTACGTTCTTGGGTTGCAAAGTGATTCACTAAGGTATGGAATTTGTGTGATTCAAAGGTATGAATCAATGGACTCAAATACCATGAAGACTTTAGAGTTTTGAAACTCAGAAAATCGTGTAGAAGTCTTGAAAAATAACTCTCCCGAAGTTGGTATAAATAAGAGGACTCGGGACATAAATTTCGAAACAGGATCTGAATACGATCTGATTGAAGTTATCCTCAGCGGACCGGTCCGGGTCTGAGGCGGATCGGTCCGATTGACATCGGATCGGTTCTTTTATTGAAGGCGGATCGGTCCGGATGACATCGGATCGGTTTGGCTTTCAGCTTCATCGGTTTGCCACCAGTCCGGGGTATACTCGCCTTCAGCATAACGGATCGGTCCGGTTGTGACCGGATCGGTCCGAATGATCGGGTCGGTTCTTTTATTTTGGCCGGACCGGTCCGGTCCTCAGAAACCAGATTCCTTTGAGGAATTCTCTCCATCTTCAAAGGGCCATATCTTCTTAACCGTAGCTTGGAATGAGATGCCGTTTCTTCCAGTATCTTTGTCGTGGCAAGCTCTTCAACTTTCCAGTTGACCTATCCTCCGGTCGGTGGAAGTATAATTACCGAATTTCCCTTGAACTTCCATATCGAGCCTTCTTTCACTGTTTTGACTTCTCTTGCGTACCACTAGCATATAGTCCCTAAAAGCATGGAACGTGAAGTCATTGAGGCTGATGTAAAACACATGATGGAGATGCAGGATGCTTGATTCCTGGAATTTGGATTGAGGCCGTCATATGTGATCATGTAGAAACGTGCCAAATGTAACGGCGTACGACATACAAAACTGTAAGATAACGGACATGACAAAAATTTCCTTACAAATCTCCCCCTATGTCTATGCCGGTACATACATAAAAAATCCGAATTATCAATTCACAACTGCCTATACAAATCTACCCTTACATGAACCCAAAACTGGAAAGATACATATGAATAAGACTACATCGTTTGTTCTTCAAATCTTCAGGAATCTCAAAGCTTTTCTCATCAGGGTGTGAAAATCAGTGATCATCAATGTAGTACCTGCACACATGAGATAAAGCAAAATACCAAGTGACATATCGAGTTTGAAATGAGATAAATATAGATACCAATTTATGATAAAACTCAAAATCTCAAAATTTCAAAAAACTCCCCCATAATAAGATAATTCTATCTCCCCTTTTTTATGATGTCCCCAAATAGACAAATGAGAAGAATGAATGAAACAAGCAAAGACAGGGTGTCACGGTATGCAAAACAATCTGTTTTTTTGAATTTTTCAAAATTTTTCAAACAAACAAAAATAAGATACCAATATGAAAAAAATGTATAAAACATAATACAAAAATCACACCATGGATTTAGACTCACACAACCAAGTCATGGAACTGGAATGAATGGGTGTGAACACATTCGATAGGTAAATCAACTCAATCAATCATATG
Organism: Sambucus nigra; assembly: GCA_949130495.1. Taxonomy (NCBI): domain Eukaryota; kingdom Viridiplantae; phylum Streptophyta; class Magnoliopsida; order Dipsacales; family Adoxaceae; genus Sambucus; species Sambucus nigra. Next base: position 87,124,853 of record OX422220.1, read on the forward strand.
TGCAAGATGCATATGTGTACCCCTAACGAATGAGCATCAATGGTATCCTTAGGTGTAAAAATTTGTTGAATTTAAATGACATCGTCTTATGAAAATCAACAAATCAAAGTCAAAATGATTTTTACCCCAATAACGTCCAAAACTATTTAGCGCATTTTTAAGCATTTCAAGGACGTGCAAACCCGTTTTAAATTCTCCAACCAAACTTCCTCATAGATATTTTCTTTTAGAGGTAATCTAAATTCTCAAACTTTGGAGAATTGGGTAAAAACCTAAATGGCCCATAATTTGGCATGTATTTCTTTTTATTGCCTTTAAATTTTTAGGGCTCTTTTAACCTCTTAGGACCTCGGATATTAAAATTCCTCCGTTTTTTTGGTCCTTTTAAACGGTGGCTTTTGCGCAAAGGATAAATAATCAACTTTCGCAGCCCCTCCCCGTTTTCAATTAAAGCACACAAACTTTCAAAACGGTTCTTATATGCACATTTTGCTTATCAAAAATTTTCGCGCTTGGTTCGTTTTAAGGACAGGATTGAAGTGAAAACACCCAACCAACATGTGATAAGACAAGCACAATAATCAAATAATTCAGTGCATGTGTGCATTAAAGGACAAAGTGAGTCAAACACATAGGTAGCAACACTATAGCAACTCAAAGACTCCAAACTTTGTAAAGCACATTAATGAATTGACCTATTATCTCAAAACACTATCAAATAGTCACATGAAGATAATGGAATGATGTTGTGACTCGGTCAACTTAAGTATTCATCCATAAACGGTGCAAACAAACCAAAACACAAATCTTTTTGTATTTTTCACAATTTTTCAAAATAAAATATATACAAAAGGTACATGTCATAACACTAGCAAATTTATATCATGAAACCACAACTAGTGTATGACAAACATGCAAACACAATCATCTATATGATATGGCAAGAGAAGAAACATGTGCAAGCAAATGAGAATCAACTTGTTTAAAATCTAGTGTATCCAAAAGTGATTTCCTAACCCAAATAGACGTGAAACGTCATGTGGGGGATTTCGGAACCACGGAAACACTAGACATAAACCTCCTAGGACTTCTTCCAAGATCAAAACAGAAATGCCAAAGGTGACCTTTCCTACCACAATGTGAACATGTGTAAACGGAAGGAACGACACCTAAAGTGTGATCTTTTCTAACGTCCATGGGATTAATTGACCCTCTAAAACACATAATGGTCATGGCTATAGCACTAGAAGCATGAGAAAAAGATGAGCCATTACCATTACTGTCAAATGTACTTGAATCATTTAAATCATTTTTAACTCCAAATTTTTTTATTCAAGCAACAAATTAGACTCTTCCCAAGATAAGGATTGCTTTTTCAAAGTCTCTCTCCCCCTTAATTAAAGCAAACTTTTCCCTAAGAGTCTCTTCACGTGCCACAAACTCATTGACTAACATATTTCTTTCATCTTTGGCACAAACACAAACCATCGAATTTTTAAGGTCTTCTAATTCGTTTACTAAAACTTGGACCCTATCATCACACTCCTTCTTTGACAATTTTAAAGAAACAAAGTCATGGTCCAAGGAAACAAATTTTTCACGATAAAATCTCTTTGATTTTGAACCGTTTACAAAAGATCCATCACGGATTTAAAACGAGAATTTTCTTTTTCCAAAACTTTAATTCTTTTGCAAAGTTTCAAATTCAAAAATTTTAAATTTTCAGCATGGTCGTGAACTTTTTCAAAAATAGGCACTTTATTATATAACTTCTCCATTTGAACACGCATTTTTTCAAAAATCATTTTTTTCAGAAAATTGATATCTTAGAAAAATTTTGCGAAAAATAGGAATACGCGATATATTAGCGTAACTTGCTCTGATACCAATTTGAGAATGTGAGTAGACAAATTGTATCAGAAAGTAAATCCTAAAAAAATCAGGATCACGCAATAAATTTGCGTAACCTGCTCTGATACCAATTTGAGAACATGTGTGCTCGCGTTCAAATGATCAAATTATATATAAAACCCTTTTAGCACAAACAAACCCTAAACATGCAGCAGTATGTGATTGAATAAGATGATAATCTAAGCAAGAACATTCAAACACATGCAATTAAGGAAAAATCCCCCACAGGGGCAAAACCATTTATTTTCACTATAATTTGTAAGAAAACGGCTTACAATCGGATTACAATGAAAATACAAGTGACTAAGAATTACCCTCAGGTATCGGATTCTGTAGTCGCGGCTGGAAATATCCCTTTCCAGTAGGGCTGGCGGCTGGAACTATCCCTGTCTAGTAGGGCTGCAATGGAGAAGAAGAACGGTCTCCTCCACAAGAGTTGAACAGAAAAAGTGCGTTCTTGGGTTGCAAAGTGATTCACTAAGGTATGGAATTTGTGTGAATAAAAGGTATGAATCAATGGACTCAAATACCATGAAGACTTTAGAGTTTTGAAACTCAGAAAATCGTGTAGAAGTCTTGAAAAATAACTCTCCCAAAGTTGGTATAAATAAGAGGACTCGGGACATAAATTTCGGAACACGATCTGATTGAAGTTATCCTCGGCGGACCGGTCTGGGTCTGAGGCAGATCGGTCCGGTTGACATCGAATCGATTCTTTTATTGAAGGCGGATCGGTCTGGATGACATCGGATTGGTTTGGCTTTCAGCTTCATCGGTTTGCCATCAGTCCGGGGTATACTGGCCTTCAGCATAACGGATCGGTCCGGTTGTGACCGGATCGGTCCGAATGATCGGGTCGGTTCTTTTATTTTGGTCGGACCGGTCCGGTCCTCAGAAACCAGATTCCTTCGAGGAATTCTCTCCATCTTCAAAGGGCCATATCTTCTTCACCGTAGCTTGGAATGAGATGCCGTTTCTTCCAGTATCTTTGTTGCGGCAAGCTCTTCAACTTTCCAGTTGACCTATCCTCCGGTCGGTGGAAGTATAATTACCGAATTGCCCTTGAACTTCCATATCGAGCCTTTTTTGACTATTTTGACTTACAAAACTGTAAGTCAAAACTGAAAGATAACGGACATGACAAAAATGTAGAAACGTGCCAAATGTAACGGCGTACGACATACAAAACTGTAAGATAACGGACATGACAAAAATGTCCTTACATAGGGACAAACTCCGAGTTCGCAAGGTGTAAAATGTGAATTGTTTACTATAAACGGTTATGCTCTCTTCGATGGTTTGACGCGATGGGATGCGAAATTAAGGGTAACATCCATTATATAAAAGATTCATCACTTATCAAATATTAAATCCACTGATATTGGTATTTTTATTTTATATATAGAGTATTGATATGATATGTCAATTCGCCGACCTCTTAGGTATAAGGATGTATTATCCATTGTGTGCCTATGTATAAGTTTGAAAAAGGAAAATGAAGCTCTCTCTTTTCAGTTATGTTTCAGTTGGGTAGATTTTAACCCATGTGGTGGGTGAATAGAAGACCTTGACGCATACCAAAAATAACTGAATGGTGAAAGGCTCCTTGGTCCTTAACAATTTTAGAAGCAGTTTGACATCTCACACCTCAAGCTTTCAATGATGGGATCGAAAATACCAAACCTATAATTGGGGTCAACCATATTGCAGGTTCACCTGAGCAATTTCAAGTCCAATCAACCAACAAAGTAGCATCTACTTTACTCCCCTGTTTATGCCACTAATGCATTTATTTTTCTGTAATTCATTTCCTCGATCACAGTTCTAATTTAATGTAACTTGTACATTAAATTTATATTTCTTGCACTTTTGTCTACATACTTCTTTTATTTTTTGCCTTAGATTTTATGTAGTTTCATTTGCAACACTCAAAATGACACATAGTTTTACAGTGGCTAAGGACATGGAGGTGAATGCCTATTCTAGCTCATAAAATAATAATATTTTAGCAGACTTTTTATTCTGAAATATTCAAGTAGAATAGTATCGTTAGGAAGGTCTATAATTTTATTCTGAAATATTAAAGTATAATAGTATTGTTATTCTTTTTCCTATCATGCTATAACAGTTTCATGACATATCAAATGAATGGCATTACAGACATGAATACGTAAGTTTAGGTTAAAAAACATAATGAAATGAGTTTGATGAAATAACTTGAGTCGTTCAAGAGAAATTATTTTAGAGGTCTAAAAGTGTAGATAGAGGTGACACAATAGAGCGAAGCTTTAGCAACAATACTCGAATACTAAAAAAATTCTCCAAACTAAAAATTGTAGAACGTATCATTTCACATTAACAGAACAAAAAAATGAAAATTATTACTAAAAAAAATTCTCAAAACTAAAATTTTTAGAACGTATGATTTCACATACCTCCTAAACAAATGGGAAATTCCTTCAGTCGTCTCTAATTCAGAAGCCAAGCTTGTACAACAAATAACAATAATAACCTATAATATTTCAATTAACATTTCATTAGGAAAGTTAAGAGATTTTAAAATTTTGTAATCTATAGTAAGAATTAATTTTATATGAGTAGGCATATTGGAACCAAAAAATTAACTTGATTTTAGAATAAGAACCAATAAGAAGAAAGGATGCAATTTGAAATAATCTCTTGTTGTGTTTTTTAATTTATATAACTTTGGAAAAAATTATTAAACAACTAACTATATCAATTTAATAGTACCAAAAAATGAGCATTATTAGTAAAAAACAGAAATTGTAAAACGTATGATTTCACATACCTGGTAAACAAATGGGGAGTTCCTTCAGAATCGGAGCTTGTACAACCAATAATGATAATAACCTATAATATTTCAATTAACAATTCATTAGTAAATTTAAGAGATTATTGAACTTTGTAATCTGTACTGAGAATTAATTTTATATGAGTAGGCATAGTATAAAAAAAATTCATAACATAATTGAGGAAAAATTCTATACAAAAGTAGGATTATTTACCTTGATTTTTGAAGAAGTAACAATAACATTAAAGGATGAAAGAAGGTACAATAACAACAAAGGATGCAATTTCAAATAAATAGACATATACAAAAACCCAGCATACCTCATATTAACCTTTGGTTTTTCCAGGTGCCATCTGACAAGATGAATGAACAAATGTTTAAGATTTCGTGTTCTCTTGAAAGATAAGAAGATTAATGAATCTTCTTAGTGTAACTTAAAAGATGAGAAGATGAATGAATGTTGGGATGGAGATACGACTCCTCATTTGTAGGGAATGGATGTTTGATCGGGTGTGATAGGGGTATTAGGGGATGAATGTATTAGTAAGGTTATTCTAGGAATAAAACATTTAATGAGGATATTTTGGTCATTTGACAAGTAAAGAAGAGGTTCCCTCTTTTTTAGTAGTAGTGATATATTAGCATGCAAGTCACGCAATGCGTGAATGAAAACCAAATTCAATTTATTAAAATTTAATTATTTGACTTCGTAGGTTAATATTAGTTTATAATAAATTGACGCTCTCACCTCTCTCTAGAAAAACAAAATAGCATCCGACCCTAAAAACCCCAACCCTCTCCACTCGATCCGGCTACCCCTCCCCCCTCTCACTTCCGGCGAGAGTGTGGGAGGCCCCCTAGTGTCCCTCAAATCCAAAGGAGGATAAGCAACGTTCCACAAAATCCAAACCCGTATAGTGGGTCTTGCACGATTTGGTCAGTCATCGAGATGTCTTCGGCGGTGACAGAGCAGCTAAAAGAACAGATCGGAATGGTTGCGACAAGAACTACCCTTCTCGTGGTAGATCGGAGTTGTGATTTTGAAGATAGGTTGTTTAGTTATGTTTTTTATTTTTGTTGTTTATTTTTTGTATTTGCAGGCGCCATTTGGAGCTCTTTCCTTCGTCTCCTTCGTGAGCGTTTTATCCACTTTAGGCATAACTGTTAGATTTTGAGGATTTTTGTTCAGCTGTCCCAAAAATTGTTCCTCTCAGGTTAAGACTCGAAAGGTCTCCGTGACTTTTTGGGTTTCTCCCACCTTTACTAAGGTCCGCCTATTTTTAGGTCCCTTAGAGTTTGAGCCTCCATCGGCGCTGGTGTTTTTGACGTGTTTGTCTGAAATTATTCCACCGTATGTTTTCCTTGTGCACAACCTTTGTTCAAAGCGTCTCGCCCTCTGGTGCCTTCGATACCAGTTTCTTGGTTTTGTTGCTGCGATATGTCGTGAGCAGACCCCAAATTTTGTCCGTTGTATTTTAAGTCTTTTGTTAGGCTTTATCCTAATTTTCCTGTTTGTTATACGTTATTTTCTCTTCTCTCCCTTCTACTTAACTCGAGCCTGTTTGAGTTATGTTGTTCTTCTTTTTTATTACTCTATGTTACAATAATGAAATACCATTTGGTATGATTAAAAAAACATTAGTTTATAATCAAAATCAAAATTTCAAATTACAAACAAAAAAAACCCAAACAATTATGCAACAACAAATCATTACTAAAAAAGAGGTAAACATATTACAAATTCCTAAAAGCAATAGTTTCAATCAACTAAAAGAGATAAACATATTGCAAATAGAACAATAGCATCAAAGAGAAAATGTCAAATGTCGAAATCCTCCACCACAAATTGCAAATCTTTAAAAACAAATAAATCATAAAAAAACATTAATAGCAATAAAATAAAACAAACCGAACCATAAATTCATAATACTTCATTACTAAAAAGAGCATCCAATTTAGGGCTATAATTTTTAGAAATACATTAACACCGAACAAAATATTTGGATACCTATATATAAAAATTAGTTAAAGTTAGTACAATAGTTTTGGATACCTACATATAATATCTTTTTAATAGAAAATAAGAAAGTCGTCTGACTATTTAATATTTTTATAAACCATTGAAATTTATGTGAGAGTGAAACCATCATCACTATACTGTTCTGAAATTAACATAAAAAATAAGAATAAGTTTTCTTGCGAATGACATTTAGTCAAACACTTCTTGTGCATTATATAAAACTTAAAGATAGGCCATATTTCTTTATTCATACCAATTATATAAGGAAATAGTTTTTACTCATCAAATACGTAAGCAAGCTTGAGCTTGAGTGTTACACCCCAAGAGGTGCTACTAAAAAATATTGATCAAATAGAGATTTTTTTTATAAAACAATACCATTTAGATTGAGAATAAATTTTTGAAAGCATACATAATAAATTGACTGAATAAAATTTCTAAATTTTATTAAATCTCAAATGTCCTTTTACAAAACAATTTACAATAAACAAAATGATACAAATAAATTTTGAAAATAAATATCCAAAGTCTCTAGTGATGGTCCTAATCCCAATGATACCATAAATATCATCTTGAATCAACCTGAAATACAAAAAAACTGTGGGGAAGATGAGCGAGAAACTCAGTAGCTCGTATAAATGCTCCAAGTGTAACGACACATACTTATGTGTGCATGCAATATATACAAGAGTGTATGCAACATGAACACTGAAACTAAAATCCCAATAATATAATCATCACCTATGATCTTACCGCGGCACTACAAAACTCAAGACCCAGTATCAAAATTCCCGTCGGACTTCCCATAGTACGGTATGGACTACCATCCACTATCTTATTAATCATCCTTGTAACAATCCAATGGCCCCCAAAAATAAATTACATAACTCGGGTACACAACCCATAATAACTTATCATCATCGCCATAAAATCTTGACATCACTGCCACAATAACACTTGGCATACTTGTCAATCGGGGTCCGTGGCCTAGCCTTTGGATAATAAAAAAATTGAAGCCGACTGCACCCCCCGTCGAGCGGTTGGTTTGGCGAAGGAATGTTCGAGCATTCTCCACTAATAATCATCATAATATCATTCTCTTAATTCAAAAAAATTTTAGATTCAATTCCCATAAATAAAATTTTCATGTTTTCTACCCAATTTCTATAACCCAACATGCTTGTAAAATCAACTAGCTTCGTTACCCCAAACTGCACGACATGAAAATAAAACATACAAAATCGGTATAAGAACGAATATAATATATGATCATACAATACATGTAAATTCAACACATAGCATACATATAAATATACAATCAATATTTAATAAGTGTATCACACTAAATTAACCACGGGAGAACGAAACTATCTCAAGCGAGTCAAAATCCATCATTCTAGACCTGTTTTGAAAACTCAGAAAAATCAGATCCAAGTATTATCCAAATTGCCAATCCGACTTTAGATTTGGATTTTACACGGGAAATTAAGTCAAGTATATGTTTTGAGTTTTTCTCAAATATCATCCGAAAGCACTTGAAAAGAAGATCTAAATACTCTAAATTGGCTCTTTCCATTCCACTCGTTTTTTACTCTTTTGATTTCATTTTTGTCCTTTGTTTTTCATCTTCCTTTCCTTATAATCAACCATAATATTCCTTATATAGCCCATATCTCAAACCCTAGCTTGGAGCCTAAGCTAACGCATATTACTATATTGCATATTAATTCAAAATTATCACTTTACACATTTAAACCATTATAAAATGTCCAAAAGACAATTAAATTTGAAATTAAATATTCGATTCATTTCAATTAAAAATTAATATAATATCAATATCCTGATCAATAAAATAATAATATTATCAAAATCTCATACAATATTCATAAATAAAGCCCTCAAAATTACGGGGTATTACATACTTCTCACCTTGAAAAGGAATTTCATTCTCAAAATTCAATTTGTATTTTTTTTCATTAAATTCAAAGAGATTCCGACATCAGCCAAATAAGAGGCACATAAATAAAATGTCTATCAACGGACAACATAACAAACCAATAACCCCAAGCCGAGAATACGAATAACCTATGCTTTGATACCACTTTATAACACCCCAAGAGGTGTTACTAAAAAATATTGATAAATTAGAGATATTTTTTATAAAACAATACCATTTTGATTGAGAATAAATTTATGGAAGCATAAATAATAAATCGACTGAATAAAATTTCTCAATTTTATTAAATATCAAAAGTCCTTTTACAAAGCAACTTACAATAAAAAAATGATACAAATAAATTTTAAAAATAAATATCCAAAGCCTCTAGTGACGGTCTCAATCCCAATGATACCATAAATATCATCTCGAATCAACCTGAAATACAAAAAAATTATGGGGAAAATGAGCGAAAAACTCAGTTGCTCGTGTAAATGGTCCAAGTGTAACTACACATACTCATGTGTGCATGTAATATATACAAGAGTGTATGAAACATGAACACTCAAACTAAAATTCCAATAATATAATCATCACCTATGATCTCACTACGGCACTACAAAACCGAAGACCCACTATAAAAAATTATCGCCGCACTTCCCACAGTACGGTATGGACCATCTGTAACACGCCGTATTTCTGTGCATTTAAATATTTAATTAATTCGGATAATTTTAAATTACTTGTGAGTCGTAATTTAATGGAATTAATTATGTTAATATTTATTAATCCGAGAGAAAAAAATTAATATTTATTAAATTGAATTACTAAGTGAAAAGTAATAATTATTTACGTCATAACGTGTATTAGTGACATGGCATTTATTTATCTTAGCCGAAAGTCAGGTATATACTAATTTGGGTGTGAGATAAGAATTTTTATAAATTAATTTAGATGTTAATTCTGAGTGCACGTTGAGTCCGGATGGGTCGAGAAAGTTAGAAAAGTGTACCCGGAGGTGGTAAATGGGTCACGATGTATTTTTGGGCACAACCGCGCCCACACAGGGATATTTGGGCAATTTTAATTTTGCCCATATGACTAAAAACGAGATTTGGAGATAAAAAAAACTATGCTTAGGAGTTATGGGAAGTCATAACACAATTGGGAGAAATCTGAGAACGAACAGGAACAAAGAGGGAGAACTCTTGGGAGCCAAAAAGAAAGAACAAGGGAGATGTTCTTCATCACACAACAATCTCTACACCAAAGGATTAATCAGACACTACGTATCCTTAGGAAAGTGGTTACACTTACTTTTAAATAAATTATAGTTTTCAATTCATATTATGGTAGGTGTTAAATTAATGATTTTTGGGTTGGGCTGTCACACAAATTGGATTTTTGATTTGTAGGATGATACAGAAAATTTTGGACTGCATATGATTATAAATTCATATTGGCTATAAAGGGTTAATTGATCAATTAGGAATGAATGGTTAATTGTAAATGATTGGGGGGAGAAATCACATATAAATTCGTGCCTAGATAATGATTGGATTTAAATTGGGACTTAAGTTGGTTTAGGTTTGATTTAAACCAATTAAGGACTTATTGTAGAAAATTTCATGGTTTAGAAAGTTGCAGAAATTCTCCATTCGCGTCATTCTGGAGAAGAATAAGAGGATGGACAAATTAGGAGGTCGTTTAAGTGACCTTGGCTCTCGTTCAAGCGGCGTGCATGGTCGTTCATATGACATGACACTCGTTCGAGCGACGGGTTAAATCCGACGTATATTGGTGGGTTGCACTCTGTTTTTAGGGATAAATCTGGAACAGTAAGCCCTTATGATTTAGTATTGAGGTTGGTGGGGACTATAAGGGACAAACAACATGGGTGGCCTTTTAATTAAATGAGAGAGAGATACATTTAAAGTTAATTTAATTAATAAGTGTGCCAAACTTATTAAAGTTATTTTGGGCCTTAAATTGTGGATATTAATATACATACCAAGTGAGCGAGTCCGGGTATATTGGTTGAGTGATACCAAGGTAATAAATTAATTAATGGATAAATTGATTAAATTAGAGTCGGAAGATACACTCGGGAAGGTAATAAATTAATTAATGGGCAAAGTAAATTAATTTGAGTCGGACCATAGACTCGGGAGGGTAATAAAATAATTAATGGAAAAATTAATTAAATTAGAGTTGAACCATAGACTCGGGAAAATATAGGATAGTGCTATGGATTTTTGTACATGATAAAGCTGGGATTTAAATTATATATATTCAGTGTGTGATAGTATATACATATTATGTACTTATAAATATCAATGACTTGATATTTAGTTAAATTATACACCCTAGTGCTATCATGGGAGGTTGCGTGATGTGGGTGAATCCCCTAGCTTGAGGACTAGGGTAAGTATACCCCCTGGTCATAACGTCCAATTTCAGAGGTGGGGCATTGAGATGATGTCCTCATACTTGGGGGAATACGACCGCCTCTATTACGTTTATTATTTACGTTTGGATTCAAAGGACCATAGTTGTCTCGGAACTCCAGGTGGGACTGAGTAGCCTAGGTTGATAGGGCTTTAGAGAATACATCCAGTGAGGTATTACTCAGGAGGATGGATTATATATCTATTTAACATATGTGTGAATGTTTACGTATATAATGGGATAAATAGTTATATACGGGTAATTAAATACATGAAATGAATTGTATTACTTATATAACGAGTGTGAATGTTATATGGATTTAAAAAGGAAAAATTAATAACTAAGATAATCTGATTAATAACTTATGAGTTATATCTTTAGCATACACGTGTTTTAGCAGGGTGGTTGAAAGGAGTTATATCAATTATCTAGTTATGGGGTGGATGGCTAGGGGATATAAAGAAAGCGTTAGGCCTGAACATTAGTTGAGGGGTGAATATGTCCTCAAGGGAGTGCGACACTAGCTTAAATATGAAGATCATTCATGCATTTTAAATTACTGCAATTTAGTCACTTGCTAAATATTTTCAAAGCATTTTGTGTTCTAACCCCTGCTATCAAATAATTTCAAAACCTTTAAATTGTCCAGCCACAGGGATGCCAGGCTTGAAATCACTGCAGGGACTCGCAGCTGCAGCATGTGTAGATGTTGCAGGATTTGGATAGACACTTCTCTTATTTTATTCCTAGTTTTAGGAATGTTATCTCAGTTTATCTCGAGCATGTCGCTCACGATTTTATTTAATTATTTCATTTTAGATTGTATGGGATTTATTACTATCTGTTAATTTATTTTGGTTTGATTTAGCGGGTGGTTAATTTGGCAAGACTTGGTTTTAGTTATTTGATGAGATGATTTGACTCTATCAGTATGTGATGTTTATTTTGTTCCGTGTTATATTATGTCTTGGTTAATAGAAAGATTAAAATTTTGACATCAGCTTTTTGAATACTAAGTGATTAGTAAGTTTTAAAAAGTGTTCAACCGTGAGGTTAAGGATGATCCATATGAGATTCCTATTTAATTTGATAGAGGACTGATCACTAGGTATTTTATGGGGCAGGGTGTCACAGATGGTATCAGAGCATCAGTATCTAGTGTCTTTAGGATCTATGCAGCTTTTTATGTTTCAGCTTATCGTTCTTTGATGTAGAACCTTATTATAGGATTGTTGTATTCCTTTACGTACGTTCATTTCCTATTATTAAGTATAGTTGATGTGATTTATATAGGAGTTTGGTTGGGCTTTATACGCTGAACATCTTGGATGGATAACGAGGGCCGTTAGAAGGATTACAGGCGGAGTGGCTCAGCGAAAGACGTGGAGTATTCTAGAAATGGTGATCATGATAAGGGTCACCATGATTACTATTAAGGGGGAGTTAGAGGGACTTGTTTGAAAAACTATTGTAGAGATTCGAGGAAGAGAGGAAGTGTGAAGAGCCAACGAAAAAGAGAGAATCTAAAGGCAATCATGTAGGGTGGAGTACAATGACACCCAATATTAAATTTAGGGCAACAAATTTTGCTCATAAGAGCAGTGTTGATTGACAAGAGTCAGTCTCCCCACATAGAGAAATATGTATGGAGTGGAATGAAAACTTGGGTACAGTCTGACAGGGAGACCTTCCATCTTCTGTTTGAGTAGAGATGTGAATGGAATTTTGAAACATCTCACAAGCGGGCAAATTAAAGGCCAATCACAAGAGATAAGTTGACTAGTTTAGCGAATTTTATACCCGACGAAGGGTACAGATAATATAATAGTGTCCGTAAGTGGATAATGGACTCGTGGGTAAAATATACAGGCATGGATGTAAAATCCATCCAAGATAACTTGTGTCAATTGTCGTCAGGAGTCATATGTTTACAAGTTTACATCAATGCTTCCATGAAGTAGGAGCCAAGAGTGTTTGGGAAACTATCCAAAAGGAAGAACCAGATTTAATGGTGCTAGTGAGACACCACAAGGGGGTGGAATACCCAGTAAAGGATCCATTTTAATGATTGAGGTAAATAGAATATCTATCAAGTGACGATGGATCAAGGTAAGGTTGTCAAGGCCCGCAACGAGTCCTATAGGTAAAGGGATAAAAAGGGGGCAACAATCAAGGTTAAAACTACCAGATCCGTGGAAAGGACAATATCGACATGGCCAGTGGGGCCAAAAAAGGGGGATAACACAGAGAGGTGTCTTATGAGTAAAGAGTAGGAACTCATGTGTAAATCCTTTGTGCAAAGGATGAAGGACAGGAGTGGGATGCCCGATAAGAGCAACACTTATATGAGTTTTTGTTCAGTTTGACGAGAGTATTATTTCTAGGAACCATCCTAAATGTCAGTGTATTAACGAGGGAAAGTATAAGTTTTATCCTCGAGTAAATGGGGTAAATTCTGTGTAATACGGGTGAATCACAGAAATTTTTATGTAACACTATATTCACACGGGAGATGGGTCTAGTGAGTGTATTGTTAGTGTTATTATGGTTTGTATATTCTTACTGTTGGGTATCTTGGCCCTCTTTAGCCCCATATGCAAAGGGGTGGATGCAGACACTGAGAGGATAAATAAGGTACAAGATTAGCTCGTTTTGAGAGTACTATGCGAGCATCATATTATCCTGGGTATGGACTGGTTATCGATGGGTAAGCGATGGTGGGTGGATACAACAAGACTATCGTATTCGCTATTCCAGGGAAGGATGTATATTTTTTCGATATTTACTTGAAAGAGGGTCAGTCTCATGGAAAATTTTGGGGTGAAGTAAACTTTATAGGGTACAGTTGTCTAGTTATATTAGATCTCGATACGTACGGACTTTTACGGATGTGATTTTGGGCATGGAGGATTGACCATGGAGCGAGAGATTTAGCTCGTTAGTGACTTAGCGATGAGGACGCAGTGATAGTGAGAATGGAGCATTGTATAACTCCTTTAGAGACGCGAGAATTGACAATTAAACCTATGGGTATAAGTGATTAGGCATAAATTCTTCATATTGATCCCCTTAATTTCGGTATTTTTATGATCTTGTGTGGTGTAAATAGATTGGATTTGTCTCATATTTATGCTACTAACCCTTTTTGGCAAGTATTTCGTATTTTGTGTATCTCTTATGTGTTTTACAGATATTTCATGCAAGTTAGTGCCAAAGAGAACTCAAAATAGTGAAAGAAACCAAGAATCGGGGAGTTAAAGGATATTTTCGTAATTTTTCAGCCATATTCTGGAGGTGGGGCCAACTAGAAAGTTGAATAGCTTTCAATTACAAGAACACTGGAAAAAACGGCACCTCAATCCGAGCTACGATGAAGAAGTTATGCCCATTTGAAGTTGAGAAGAAATCCAAGAAAAAAGCTGCCAGACCCAAACCGAACCGAAGCTGAGAAAAAAGAACCAGTCTGCCCATTTGTCACGTACCAAACCCGTTACGAAATTAGTCACTCCGTTACAAAATTAGTCACGCTTTCTAAGTGTGACAAATTGGCAGATACGGGATTTTTATTTTGTGCTTATCTTTTAGCCAAAAGAGTTTTATGTTTTGGGGACTCTTCTAAACGACCCTTAACCTATATATTTAGTCATTAGGACTCTTTTTATTAAGATTTCATTCATGTAAAATCTCCATAACAAGTAGGAACATCTAGGAGAAGAATTTACATACTTTGCACCATTAATTCAAGAGCTTTTCGAGTTTTTCTTCAATCTTTGATTTCTTCTTGCATGTTCTTGTTCTTCAGTCGTGGTAATTTTTATTTCTAGCACTTTTATTATTATTTACCATGTTAGGCTAGGTTTTTAAAGGTTGAGATACATGAACCCAACCTAATGTGTTAATTGCATGTGTATAATATTAGTCCTCTGAATTTAATGATTGATTATGTCCGTATTGCGTAGTTACACAACAATTGTAGATCTTTATATCTCGTTTGCCTCTGGGTACTCGTGATGATTTAGAGTGCAATTCGAGTGCTACTATCGCGATACTGATTTACTCATCCTCAGATTAAGTATGACGCGGGCTTGAACCTCGTATACATAATGCTTGGGAGTACTAAATTCCGAGTCAAATTAATCAGTTAAATTTACGATTAGTTTTATACCATCAATACTCTAGGGTTGGGGGATTGTGTCTCTACCTTAATTTTCCAATTAGTTTTAGTTAACTTCTTTATTTTTTCCTTTTCCCTTTCTCACTCAATCATCTTATTTTTATTTCTTTTTAGTGTCAAGTTAGGGTTAACAGTCTTACCTTTGTCGTCACGTTCACTCGTCCTAGTTCCCTGAGGATTCGATACCCAGACTAGCCACTATACTCCACAAGAGTGTAGTTATAGTTTAGGTTTTTGTATTGTGGTTGGAAGCCGATAACAACGACTAGCGTATTACACGGACGCTCGGTTTTCCACCCGACCAATAAGGACATAGTTTTGGGTGTCTCGATTATATGCTTGGATCTACGGAAATAAATGAACGACAATGCTAGTGTTTAATGCATTGGAGAAAGTTCTTTTGGGCCCTGTTATGAAATGTTATGCGCATAAGTCCTAATAAACGTCGGTAGTGGAGAGACGTTACTGGATGCTAAGACATCAGTTTAAAGGGTGATTTTTGAACGTGTGGAGTTACACTTTGAGGTAAAAGATATCTCGCTATAAGGCCAGTATAGCCAGGTAGTGGTGCGAAAGAAGCACTGAGAAAACTTTTGCAGCACAAGTTAATAGGTGGGGAAACATCGAGAAGATTTACTTACGATTTGGAGAGTAATAGAAAATAATCGTATCATATAGTGTGATCTGTGGTATAACTTTTAAAGAAAAATATTACGTATGCGACGTCTGTGATGTTGTGCAACTATGCACGGGATATAGGGTGTATGGGACCCTGGTTAGTGTGATTCAAGAATCGTCTTCAATAAAGGAATGTGTAAATAAACGCGTGGATTATATACTTGTGTGGAAATTAGAAATAAGTGTAAGAGTATAGCAAACTAGAATCTGTTTGAGATAGAAAATAGTTCGACTATTTGTATATCAAGGATAACGATCTCCAATGTGAGGAGTGGAAAAGCGGTGGAGGCACATGTAACAAGATATCTTTAGGCAAGGAAGAAGCCACGTTTTCGGGAAAGTAGAGAAGAGTCTCACTTAGTTATATGCTTAGTATGGTTTTAAGCATAGATAAAGTGTGCATTCCTTCTCACGCGGTGTGAATCTTTGAGCATGGGCATTTGTGTTATATGAGACAGAGTGAAGTTGTCTCCGGGTACACCATTTAAGGGTAGAAAATGTTAATTCGAGGTTATCAACCGGGGTTTTTATAATTTTGAAATTCCAGGAATGGGATTTACACGCGGATTAGTAAAATTTGTAATTTGGCTATCCAAAGTCGGGGAGAGGTCAGGGTTTTCCACCATGTTTGTAGAATGGATTTATAAGAACAATTGATTGTTAAATTTGGATGGGTAATATGATCGGGGAGTACATCCAAATATTCAATTAAAAAGAAGAAGTGAAACATTACAGGTTTCTGTCCAATGTTGTTGTGAATTTGGATGAGACCTTGCAGTCCCACCTCTGGTAAGAAGTGTCAGGAGGCAGTATGGAAAAAGTTACATAGCATACTAGATATGTCACCCATAAGTTGATGGGAAGACGGGAAACGACTAGGTAGTACGATAAATTGAGGAATGTGCATTTTAGATTTTGGGTAATTTGGGAGTAGTAATTGCCCCTGATAATGTTACGTGTGATACCTCGTAGAGGTTTATTATTCGCGTGAAACTTTTTGAGAGAACATACGAAAAAAGTATTGCTATCCATCCTTCGGTTTGTAAGGGGTGGGGAAATAATAAACTATTAGGACCCGAAATTAGTTGTGGTCCATCAGGGGAATTTTGTAAATTATGTCTTTAGATATAATTCAGGAACGTAATGAGGAGTACATTACCATGCATTGAATGTGGAAGTCTGACATGCGTAATCAGGAATTATTACGGGTAATTTATCGGAAAAAGTCATGTGTTTGGTAAGGAGGAAATTGGCACCCATGCAGGAAGGGAATTTCCTAACATAAAGATAGTAGAGCCGGTGGAGTATAGGCTCATCATTTGAGGCACTGCATGGTTGGCAACCATCGAGTTAGAGATTTGTGACCATCAAGAGGACGGCTTCCAAGTATGACCCACTCGAGGAGATCGATTTGCAGTCTGACATCTCATATGAGGAGAGATCCAAGGCTATTGTGGGTCGCACTGAGCGAAATCTACGATCTAAGGTGGTGACACTAGTAAGAGTTTAGTGGGGGCATAATAGTATTGACGAGTCTACATGGGAGCACGAGGAGGATATTCGAGAAAAGTATCCAGAGTTATATGCTGCAGGTATGACCTAATTTTCGGGATAAAATTCCTTTTGTAAGGGGAAAAGTATGTAACACCCTGTATTTATGTGCATTTAAATATTTAATTAATTTGGATAATTTAAAATTACTTGTGTGTCGTAATTTAATGGAATTAATCATGTTAATATTTATTAATCGTAGAGTTAACGGTCAATATTTATGAAATTGAATTATTAAGTGAATAGTAATCATTTATTTACGTCATAATGTGTATAAGTTACGTGACGTTTATTTATCTCATTCGAAAGACGGGTATAGACTAATTTGGGTGTGAGATAAGGATTTTTATAAATTAATTCGGATATCAATTTCGAGTGTATGGTTGAGTTCGAATGGGCCTAAAAGTCGGAGAAGTGTACTCGGGTGGTAAATGGGTCACGGGGAATTTTTGGGCGCAATCGGGCCCACACATTTTGGCCATTCAATTAGGATTATATGTCTAAAAATGGGATTAGGAGATAAAAACCTAAGTTTAGAAGTTATGGGAAGCCAAAACACAATTGGGAGAAATCTGAAAACGTTGAGGAACAAAGAGGGAGAACTCTTGGGAGCCAAAAAGGAATAGCTACATAACAATCTCTAAACCAAAAGATTAATCAGATAATACGAATCATAAGGTAAGTGGCTAAACTTTCTTTTAAATTCATTGTAGTTTTCAATTCATATCATGATAGGTATTAAACTAATGATTTTTGTGTTGGGTTAACACATAAATTGGTTTTTTGATTTGTAGGATGATACATATAATTTTGGGCTGCATATGGTTATAAATTCGTATTGGATGTGAAGGGTTAATTGATCAATTAGGAATGAATGGTTAATTGTAAAGGATTGGGGAGAAATCACATATAAATTTATGCCTGGAATGATTGGATTTAAATTGGGGCTAAAGTCGGTTCAGGTTTGATTTTAAACAATTAAGGACTTACAGTAGAAAATTTCTGGGTTTAGAAAGTTGCAGAAATTCTCCTTTTGCGTCGTTCTGGAGAAAAAGAAGAGGAGGGACAAATTAGGATGTCATCAGGCGACCTTGGATCTTGTTCGAGAGATGTGTATGGTCGTTCAAACGACATGACACTCGTTCGAGCGACGAAAACCGGTGTCTATTGGTTGCTTTTGCTATTTGGGTTGAACTGTGACTTTAGGGATAAATATCGAACAGTAAGCCCTTATGATTAAGTGTTGAGGTTGTTGGGGACTTTAAGGGACAAACAATATGGATGGCCTTGGAATTAAATGTGAGAGAGATACATTTAAATTTAATTTAATTAATAAGTGTGCCAAACTTATTGTAACAACTCTCACTTTTGAGATCGTATTTTATATTTAAGTTGCTAGATATAGTGATTAGATATAAAGATGTTGATATGTGGAGTAGGTATTAATTTAAGAAAGAAAAGTTAATATCTACTATGATGTTGCATATTTACCGTATGTGGAGGTGAATTTTGCTACGCTATGTTTGGTAACGTCATGTGATTTAAAAATGACATTTGGATTAAAATGAAACCGGAACCTAAAATGAATTATAAAATCTCCAAATGATAATTTGGAGGGTGTAGTTAGTTCCGGGAGGTTCGAGATAGTCAAATTGTGTGCCATACTGTATTTTTAGTTTTCGGTCACTTTTGACTAGTTGTAACTTAAATGAGTAGTTGCGTATTAATTTATCACGTATTAATCATTTAAGCTAGAATTTTAAGCCTAAGCCACGATTTATGTCTTGAACTAAGTTACTATTCCCGTAATTAATTGGTAAATCTAGAGAAAGAGGAGAAGAAACCTAAGGAGAGAAAGAGATTGAAGCTTGGGTGTTGATCTTGCCTACAATCCTCACCAAAATCTGAAGTTACCACCGAAAGGCAAGTTTTCTACTTGCTATCTTATTATTTAAGAAGAGTAATTTGCATTGATAGTTGTGGTTATGAATGGTTTAAAGAAAGTTAGGGCTTTTTAGTGGATTCATGGGTTTTAACTCCTTGGACGTTGTTTTAAATTGTTATTGGTATAGATTTTGGGTGTTGGAAGCATTTAAAATCAGTTGGTATCATTAAATGATGTGGAGGCTTGTTGTTTGAAGAAGAATGGTTTTTGAGTCTGCTATGACCGGTCGACCCGCGGGTCCAGGACCGGTCGACCGGGCCTTCGGGGGAGGGCACACTGCTTTCTCACTAAGGCCTAATTTTGGAGTGCGGTCGACTGCGGTCCGTGACTGGTCGACCGGCCCCCTTTTCCTGGACCTTCTGCTTTCCTACGAAGGCAAAAGTGTTGAGACGCGGTCGACCGCGGCATTTTGACCGGTCGACCGGTCCCCTGTTTTTCACTCTTAGATTTTATTTTGTTTTCCTAGGTACTTCTTTTACATAGGGAATATGGGCCTTCTTGTATAAAGTAAACTTAGAGTTTTAGTTGAGTTTGGTCGTTACCCTATAGTTGAATGGGATCACTTGGGGTTAATTTTAGGGGAATTTAAAGTGAGGCTTAGGCATCACTTTTATTTGGTAGATAAATTGGAACATAGGATTATAAGCCTATATGTGGAGATTTCGGAGGCCTTTTTGAGGTATATAAAACCTTAGGACCTATTAAATTTTGGGAGATTGTTTAGAGAATACTTTGGGACCTAATTATATGATGAAAATGAATAAGAAATATTCAAAGTTAAAGGTTTCAAGTAAAATGAAACACATGAAATTCATGGAAATGAAAATGAGATTTAAATTGGTAATTGTTAAATTACTTAAACACACCTCTCTAAATGCTATCATAAGGGAAGCTCACGCATGAGGTGATGTTCCCTGGCTTTTGAATGCAGGCTGACTATTGTCCTCGGCCATATGCGGGTTTTGTATATGTTTTTCTGCACTAGTGAGGTAATTCCGGGTGTGGTTATGACTCACTCGCAGGCATATGGACACTTCCCGACGTGCGTTAGGTGCCCAGGTTGTCTTGTATAGATATGCCCTGGAAGATGATTGTTATTTAGGGGCGCGCACAGTGGGGAAACTCGGAGGGGCGGTCATAGAAACGTCATATGTATAAGAATATAACCTTTCTAACTCAAGTGGGACTTGAGGTATGTAAATTGCCATAAGATATGAGATGGTAATTATATTCCTGCTAAGGAATGGAAAACGGAAAGATATGATGGAAACTATATTACTATTAAGGAATGGAAAATGATAAGATATGAGAAGGATTGAGATTTAATTTAATTTCTCTTGCTTAACTTATTAACTGTTAGAAACTTATAATTGAATCATCATATTTTATGAATAGGTTGTTAGAATCACATTCACATTAATTATGATTCAATTTTCATATCTATCATGTTTCTTACTCTTTTGGGAATCATATATAAATCGGGCCCTGATCCGTTCATTTTCCATGTTGATCATGTTGTTGTATCCGCTCAGGTGCTCCTCCGTAAGGGCGCCCGTTATGATTTTTCCTACTCTCATGTTTTGATGAGCTGTATGACTTTGCGGATTATTACAGGATGTTTGTTAGACGCCCTCATTTTTGGAATCTATTCATGATCGGGTCTTTCACTCGGGCTAGTGGCCCATATTTTGTACTTGTTAATGGATGTAGTATATAAAATACTGAATTGTGGAAACACTTTGAATTTAATTGTGAACCGACAGATTATTCGGTTCTTTTATTGTATGTTGTTTTGGTATCTATTTACATGTTCCTTGAATTTCCACTTTCATCAGATTTTTGGGTTGTTTAATTTATTCCTTAAATCCTTATTAAATTAAAATTTTTGACAACCTGCTTTCTGATTTATGGAGTGGTTTTCCCTTATACCTATTTCATTGTTATGATGCTGAGGATGATATCCATCCATGATTCCGTTATGTCGAGGTATCGGGCTGGCCACCCCTTATTTCGGAATGCGGGTTGTCTTAGATGGTATCAGAGCATCATGTTCTAGAGTCTTTTGGATCTTTGTGGACTTCTCACGTTCTACCGTAGCGTTCTTTGACATAGAGCCTAATGTTAGGACTGCTTTGTTTCTTTTGCTTACGATCTTTTGCAAATATAGATTGTTCTAAGTGAAATTCTAACTCTATTGTTTCTCCATCTCAGATGCCGCCTAAAAGAGGTCGCCCGGCAAGATGCAATAGGGTTTTAGATGAGGATGTTGGTCCTCCTCCACCACCACAAGGAACATTCAATGCCGCGGATGTGGAGAATATAGTGTCTCAAGCCGTTAATGCGGCCATGACATCAGTGGCCCAACAAGCATCACAGGCTTAACAGAGAGCGCCGGACGCCCAAGTTCCTACCGGACCTTCTCCGTGGGAGAGAGCTAGAGAATATTTTCTAAAGGGTCAGCCCCAGAAATTTGACGGGAGCTCGGATGTTATAAAAGCGAATCAATGGAAGAAAGATATACAACGCCATCTACGTATGGTGGAGTGTGGTGAGGACAGGGAGCAAGTCCTTGCTACTTTTAAACTGGTTGGGGTTGCATTACACTGGTGGGAGTCCGTGACTACGCCAGAACAGAGGGACACAATGTCGATCTCTGAATTCTGGGTTTTGTTCGATCATAAGTACTTTCCTCCCGTAATTCAAGGGGAGATGATAAGGAGGTTGCAGAACCTTGTATAAGGGGAAAGGTCGGTAGAGGAATATGAGGAGGAATTCAACCGATTAGCAAGTTTTGTACTGGATGAAGTGACTCCCGAAGAAAAAAAAGTTTTGAAGTTTATGAGAGGATTAAATTGGAGAATCCGACAACATTTGCTGGGTAATACGGCTTTACAGACTTTTGGGGATGTGATGAATGAAGCTTTATTACATTGCCAAGAGCATAGGCTATTTTTTCAAAGTGGCAAGAAGGCCTCAGTAGTGGGGCAATCGGGAAGGCCGGGAGGTAGTGGGATTGGAGGAGGAGTCTTTCCCTCGTCCCAACCTTCGGGCAATAAACAAAAAGAAAGGGATCCCCAACAGGGGGACTTGTCGAAGAGGCAGCGTTCTGGTGGGTTTAATTCGGGGAACCAAAATAATAGGCAAGGTCAAGGTTCCCCATAATAATAAGCAAGCCGTGGTGGTCAGGGAGGTAGAGGCCAGCAGGGCCAGGGTGTGAATCAGTTTAGAAATAATCGTGGTTGAAATGCCGAGAATATGATAGGTCAGTGTTTCCAATGCGGGGAATCGGGTCACTATAAGAAGGAATGTCCTCAATTGATTGGGGGACTGTTTCCTCGAGCTCCACAGCAGCCGTACGTTCAGTTTCCTTCGCAGGTGCCTAACCCAGTTGCTCCTCCACAATAGGGTCAGTTACAGTATGGTAGGGTCTACCATATTCAGGATGCTATGCTTCCTCCAGCTCCGCCTGCACCGCCAGCCATTGAGGGTAAGTTCCTAATTCAAGGACATATGGATCGTGTTTTATTTGATACCGGTGCAACACATTCGTTCATTTCTAGGAGCTTTAATCAGACCACCGAGTTGATAAAATCTGCTGAAAGAACTTTTACTAGTGTAGAGTCCTCTATGGGTGATGGTTCACTCATCTTCTTTGTTTGTAAAAATATAGAAATCTCTCTCGGTAATTTATGCTTTGAGCCCGATTTACTCGTCCTGGACATGGTCGGGTATGACGTGATTTTGGGTATGGATTGGCTTATGAAATATCATGCTATAGTAAATTGTTACGGGAAGAGTATATTCTTCGTCGTTCCGGGACAAGAAATGTTCCTGGTAGTTTTACCTCATTTAGAGGGGAGTACTAGCACTTATTTGTATTGTATTGACGAGGAGACTTCTAGGGATGTAGTTGTTCCCTTGGATTCTATTCCTATTGTGAAAGACTTTGAGGATATTTTCTGAGAAATACTGGGTTTGCCTCCTAGTAGTGAGATTGAGTTTGTGATCGATTTAGCGCTGGGAACGAGGCCTATTGCGAGGGCTCCCTATCGAATGGCTCCTAGTGAAATGAGGGATCTAAGAGATCAAATTAAAAAGTTATTCGAGCAGGGATTTATTCGGCGTAGCACATCTCCGTGGGGTGATCCAGTGTTGTTTGTTAAGAAAAGAGATGGTTCTCTCCGGTTATGTGTGGACTATAGAGAATTGAATAAGGTCACCATCCGGAATAAATACCATTTACCTCGTATCGATGATTTATTTGACTAACTTTGAGGAGAAATGTACTTCTCCAAAATCGATTTGAGGACGGGGTATCACCAATTGAGGATACGGGAGGAGGATGTATCCAAGACTGCTTTTCTAACAAGGTACGGGTCCTATGAATTTTTAGTTATGCCCCTTGGACTAACCAATGCCCCCGCTGTATTTATGGAGCTCATGAATAGGGTGTTTCGGGATTTCTTGGACCAATTTGTTATTGTGTTCATCGATGACATTTTAGTCTATTCTCAAATGGAATCGGACCATGCTATGCATTTAAAGTTGGTCCTACAGAGATTACGGGACCATCAACTGTATGCCAAGTTCGAGAAGTCTGGCTTTTGGTTACCGGAAGTACAGGTTTTGGGTCATGTGGTGACGTCCCAGGGTGTATCTGTGGATCCAGGCAAAGTAGCTACAGTGAGGGTGTGGGGTCAACCCACGACACCTACCGAAGTTCGCAGTTTTCTGGGTTTGGTGGGTTATTACCGTCGGTTCATCAAGGGTTTCTCTAAAATAGCTAGCCCTTTGACAAATTTGACCCGGAAAGGGGTGAGCTTTATTTGGGATGATTCTTGCCAAGCTTCATTTGATGAGCTTAAAGATAAATTGACTTCGGCTCTGGTCCTTGCATTGCCAAAACCAGGATTGGAATATCTAGTCTTCACCGATGCATCTCTTCAAGGATTTGGAGGTGTACTTCAGCAAGAGGTATGGCCTATCGCTTATGATTCCCGTAAGTTGAAGCCCGATGAAAGAAACTATCCGGCGCATGACTTAGAACTTGCCGCAGTTGTCTTTGCCTTGAAGATATGGAGGCATTATCTCTTGGGAGAGAATTTTAGTCTTTTCACGGACCATAAATCACTGCAATATTTATTTTCACAGAAGGACTTGAATATGTGATAGCGATGATGGTTAGAGTTTGTAAAGATTATCAGTTTGATATTCATTATCATCTGGGTAAGGTGAACGTTGTAGCGGATGCCTTGAGTAGGAAGCCCGAGAGGGAATTAGCTGAGGTTTGGAAAGATAAGTGGAAGGAACTCAATTAGGAGGATGCAGTAGTGAGAGCATTCATGTCGGTGATGACCGTTACTCTTACCATTGTGGTAAGGGTGGTAGAAGCTCAAGGAAGGGATAAAGGGTGTCAAGACCATATTCGTCGATTGCTGTCCGAGGGAGAGGAGTCCTACTCAATTAGTTCTGAGGGTGAATTACACTTCCATGGAAGACTCATTATTATGGAGGACGGAGATTTGAGACGGGCAGTGATGGCAGAATCTCATGGGTCTAGGTTCACGGTTCATCCTGGTGGGGACAAAATGTATCTGGACATGCGCCGTCAGTATTGGTGGCCAGTTATGAAGAGGGATATTTCGAAACTTGTGTCCAATGCACTACTTGTCAACTGGTCAAGATCGATCATCGGAAACCGACAGGTTTGTTGCAACCATTTGAGATCCCGGTGTGGAAATGGGAAAGAATATCTATGGATTTTTCCACGGGCTTGCCAAGATCACAAAGTGGGTGTGATTTTATTTGGGTGATTGTCGACCGCTTGAAAAAGTCGGCACACTTCTTACCCGTGCGGAAAGATTATGACACTGCTCGGTATGCTCGCTTATTCATCGAGGAGGTGGTGAGACTCCATGGGGTGCTTTTGAATATAGTTTCCAATCGAGACAAAATTTTCATTTCCCACTTTTGGAGGAGTTTCCAAGAAGTGATGGGGACCGAATTGAGGTTAAGCACTTCCTACCATCCTCAAACAGATGGCCAAACTGAAAGGGTAAATTAAATGTTGGAGGATATGCTTCGCATGTATATGCTTGACTTCAAGGGTAGTTGGGAACAATATCTCCCATTGGTTGAGTTTTCTTATAACAACTCTTACCAATTCACAATTGGAATGGCACCTTATGAAGCTTTGTATGGGAGACCGTGTAAATCACCCGCTTGTTGGTTGGAAGTGGGTGATAATAAATTTCTTGGACCTGGATTGATCCAAGATACTTCCTCAAAGATTGAATTGATTCAGAATCACATTCGGATAGCCCAAGACCGTCAAAAGATCTATGCCGATGCGGGTCGAAGACACATGGAATTGGAGATTGGGGACCAAGTTTTGGTTCGAGTGTCGCCCATGAAAGGGATAAAGCATTTTGGTAAGAAGGGGAAACTTGCGCCGCGCTTTGTTGGACCATTTCCAGTTATTGAAAATGACACACCCCAACCCAGTTACTTATAATTAAGTTTGAAAGTCAAAGTGAGTCAAATCATAATTACTTTAACCAAAGCATCTTCACGAGTATTCTTTTTCGTTAACAGCATGAAGCCATAAAGCCAAAACTTTTAACATATTTTAAAGTGATTATTCTTATTCAAACTTGCTTCAAGGATAAGTAAAATTAAATTACCCCTTTTTCATTTGACCAAAATTATGGTTTATGCATCCTTTGGTAAGCCAACCCGACCTGCTAGATTTGGCAGTGACATCATGCTACCTGAAACACATAACCATAATAATCGTGAGCATAAGAGCCCAGTGAATACATTACTACTAAAGTATTGCATAAAATTAGATGCAATAAATCATATACATGTGGTAATACCTATGTACTTACCCGGCTCATTTATAATGAATGACCAATTACATACTTATCCGGATCATTCATAAAGAATGACTAATTATATACTTATACGACCCATTAATTATGTATTACTTATCCGGTCCATTCATAAAGAATGGACCAACTGATCCGAATCATGATTCACATATCCTGTCTTCAATAGACAATTCTCCCCCAAACCTGATCGAGGAGTAACCCCTGTTTGTAATAGACAATTCTCCCCCATTCCTAGTCGAGGAGTAACCCCTGTCTGTAATAGACAATTCTTCCCCATTTCGATAACCCGAAATGGACAATTTCATATTCCATATTTTCTTGATCATATTCGTAACCATGTGTAATACATCTTACCAATAAGAGATATTCATATCGTATCCATAACCATGTGTAATACATCTTACCCTTGAGTGATATTCATGTCCTATCCGTAACCATGTGTAATAAATCTTACGTGTGAGTGATATTTAGATCATCTCCATAACGATATACAAATACCTCATACTAGTGAGTATACTCACCTTGACAGTTTAAATGGATTTTTCTTTTCCTTTGTTCGGTACTTTCTCAATCATCTCTTATTCCCTTCCTATCATTCTTAAAATATTAGTGTCATCATAACAATATTAACAATTCAAAGAATAACTTGAACATAACTCAATTCATAAGCATCATACGATTCTATTCAAATCATTTGTCACAAATGAAGTTTCATCCAAATTCATGTTAATTTATTCTTGGTAATTCAATCCTTATCATATTATTATTCCAATACAAAAGACGGTACATCGTTTCAAGTCTCCTAGAGAAAGATATGCCCATTTCTTTACCACATAGCAAATCTGCCCTATATGCTCTTTTATCGTTCATTCAACTTCCAGGAATTTTCATAATTTTTCTACATCATAAATTTATATGATATTTCACCCAACATCATTAAACATATTTATCAATACAAAATTAAAATTTCATAATTTTCAAATTTCATTTGCTACGTCAAGTAAGACATCAAACATATGGTATGCACATTTTCACCCTTGGGGCAGATTTCATACCAGAATTTCAAACTCTCACCAAAGACTCATTTCTTGGTATTTTCACATGATTTTCGGATATGTCATACATATATTAGTCCAAGTTAATATCCAATTGTAATCAATCAATTTCAATAATCATAAAAAAATATATGATAGTTTGAATACACAAGGTTTCTAAACAAGGCAATTTCAAGGGTTTATGCATTCAAGTTTGCTTAAACATGCATCTATCCATGAGTACACATCAATACATGGAATTTCAGTAAAAAAATGATAATATCTATGAATTAAATTAGCAATACAAAAAAATAAAACAAGATTTATGGATGGAATTACCTTAGGGACTTTTATGTAATTTTCTATGATTTTTTCTTAAATTTCTCCTCACACAATCTTCCTAGACTTCAAAACTCTCTTTCCTTAAGTTAAAACTCTTCCATGGCTGATATATGCTGAAGGGAGAGCTTAATTCAATGGTTTTAAGTCGGCATAAGGCCACCCCCTCTTGGTCCAATCAAAATATAACATGTGGTGCCATATAAGACAACATATCATTTAAGGCTAAATGACTACTTTACCCCCTGTTCGTAAAAAGATGATATCTTCTCACTTGAATGTTCGTTTGATGCACCATTTATTGTGTTACAAACCTAACTCATATGTATACAACTATCTAGTTTATACCTCCAGTCAATTATTATATTATATTGTTCAAAACTAGCCTTAAACATGAACATTCCTACCGAAACTTCAAAATTTCATACTTGTAACTAATTTGATATTTCATGCTTTATGAAGGTAGGAGTAGACTAAACATAATGAATTAACATTATATATACTAATAACATATTATCCATATCACATAAGCTAATCATGATTTAAACATAATTTATCATAATTATATTCGGGTTGTCACAACCTTCCCCTCTTAGAAAATTTCGTCCCCGAAATTTAGGATGAATTTCACTTATCAAACAATTAGGGATACTATTTTATCATTCTATATTCCCATTCCCATGTTGCTTATTTAATTTTATGTATCCTCCACAACACTTTAACTACGAAACTACTTTATTCCCTAATACTTGCTCTTTACGACCAAGTATTTCAATCGGTTCCTCGATGTACGACACATCTTGTTTTATAATAACTTCAATATCCTTATCATTACCCGTAAGAATAACCGTCTAATGATTTATTATTAATGAAAACCAAACCCCAACTCATATATTACTTCATACCTTTATATACGTATGTCAAACATTCACACATACTAGATTATCAGTTATATCATCGTATATTCACAAAGAGTAAATATTCTTAAAAACCTAATATCATTCTTTACCTTTCTTCCTTCATTCCTATAGTTTATCCTTATCATCGTGTAATATTTCAATTAATAGATATCATATTACCATATTGTCTTATTACACGTCATATTTCCATCTTCCGTTCAACACCAAATAAACGTGTTTGACTTTAACTACTATCCATATCATTTCTGATGTTTAAGAGTATGTTAAATCTCATCCTTACAATTTCTTAATTTAAATATATCCTCAGTACTTTTCATGTATCAAAATTGTACAATCTTTCGCTAAATGTTTATTCTTAACCAATCTTTCATATTCACGTTCATGTATATTGTGCAGTCATGCACTATGAACTCGATATAACTTCTCACTATATTCCCCTTTTTAGTATCGTATGATTATTCTTTAACTAAACATACAACAACTTTAACTAGTCATTTATCTAGCATAATTACTTTACAATCATAATCTTACCCCATTGCTTATTAACATTATAGTCTTATGCAGCATTATTAATACACTCACCTTACTCGTTTGGTAACATGGACATTAAACATAACATCACCACTGAAAATTTTAACCACACATACCAACCCCATAATACTTATCTTAACTATTATATTTCGTATTTCTTTCAAATAACTTCAACAAATACCTTAATGTATCCTATTATGGTATCTCACATAACATCTTATCCTTACACATACTTCTTGGTGACTCCATATAATGTCAATCATATTAATTATATGTCATACTTTTAGTGATAACACGTACATACAATGAAAAATACAACTTAATATCAACACAAACCAGTTGTCGATATTCCAATCCAATTATCATCTTTCCCATACTCATAAACAACACATACACTTAAAAGGGCTCCCCAATATTTTTAAACTTCCAACTCTTTAACACCTCATCTTAACTTTATTATTCATATAAGCATTTCAAAACATTCCAAGAGTAATATTTCCTACCTAAACTCATACTATTAAAAAATACATCTTAACTCTTATCACTCTTCTTGTACTTATCATAATTCAGTATGAACCCATATTCGGATCAATTATTATATTTTGACTAGTAATAGAATTTCAGACCATCTCACATATTAAAATTAAACATATACAACTATTAATCCGCTCACTTCACCTTTACCATGTGAATCTTCATTTTATTCACACTCTAACAATTTACTATCTCATCCTTTAACGGAATATGGCTTCCCGTACCTCACTCTCCCAAATAAATGGGCACAAACCAAACCATGGTTTAATAGCTGACACAACGCAAGTCTACATATTTAAGTATAAGAAGAGATTACTTCCAATACTTCACAGTTTTCGTATACCACATTTTGTCTTTAAAAACTTTCCTTTAATGACATGTTTGTCGATACCACAAATAAAACAATGCAATGATTCAAATTAAATTACCTATATTCGCTGTCATCCCCGAATAAACCTTAACATCTCATTTCCTTTCCTGCAAGATCCTTAGATTTCATATCCAATACAACAATATATATATATATATATATATAACTAACAGATGTTAGTCAATAAAGCTAATTTGCTTATGACTCAAAACAATTTCTACTTCCACTGCCAAATCTAGGCGCTCCTCACCCCAGAACCTCTAAAACCTAGGCTCTGATACCAAAGTTGACACACCCCAACCCAGTTACTTATAATTAAGTTTGAAAGTCAAAGTGAATCAAATCATAATTACCTTAACCAAAGTACCTTCACGAGTATTCTTTTTCGTTAACAGTATGAAGCCATAAAGCCAAAACTTTTAACATATTTTAAAGTGATTATTCTTATTCAAACTTGCTTCAAGGATAAGTAAAATTAAATTACCCCTTTTTCATTTGACCAAAATTATGGTTTTATGCATCCTTTGGTAAGCCAACCCGACCTCCTAGATTTGGCAGTGACATCATGCTACCTGAAACACATAACCATAATAATCGTGAGCATAAGAGCCCAGTGAATACATCACTACTAAACTATTGCATAAAATTAAATGCAATAAATCATATACATGTGGTAATACATATGTACTTATCCGGCTCATTTATAATGAATGACCAATTACATACTTATCCGGATCATTCATAAAGAATGACTAATTATATACTTATACGACCCATTAATTATGTATTACTTATCCGGTCCATTCATAAAGAATGGACCAACTGATCCGAATCATGATTCACATATCCTGTCTTCAATAGACAATTCTCCCCCATTACTGGTCGAGGAGTAACCCCTGTCAGTAATAGAAAATTCTCCCCCATTCCTGGTCGAGGAGTAACCCCTGTCTGTAATAGACAATTCTTCCCCATTCCGGGTCGGGAAGTAACCTCCCATTTCGATAACTCGAAATGGACAATTTAATATTCCATATTTTCTTGATCATATTCGTAACCATGTGTAATACATCTTACCAATAAGAGATATTCATATTGTATCCATAACCATGTGTAATACATCTTACCCGTGAGTGATATTCATGTCTTATCCGTAACCATGTGTAATAAATCTTACGTGTGAGTGATATTTAGATCATCTCCATAACGATATACAAATACCTCATACTAGTGAGCACACTCACCTTGACAGTTTAAATGGATTTTCCTTTGCCTTTATCCGGTACTTGCTCAATCATCTCTTCTTACCTTCCCATCATTCTTACAATATTAGTGTCATCATAAAAATATTAACAATTCAAAGAATAACTTGAACATAACTCAATTCATAAGCATCATACGATTCTATTCAAATCATTTGTCACAAATGAAGTTTCATCCAAATTCATGTTAATATAATTGTCATATCCAATTCATAGACTAAAAATATATTCATTTATTATTTTTAATTCAATCCTTATCATATTAATATTCCAATACAAAAGACGGTACACCGTTTCAAGTCTCCTAGAGCAGGATATGCCCATTTCTTTACCACATAGCAAATATGCCCTATAGGCTCATTTATCGTTCATTCAACTTCCAGGAATTTTCATAATTTTTCTACATC
Source organism: Sambucus nigra (assembly GCA_949130495.1). NCBI lineage: Eukaryota > Viridiplantae > Streptophyta > Magnoliopsida > Dipsacales > Adoxaceae > Sambucus > Sambucus nigra. The sequence goes on from OX422220.1 coordinate 87,156,615, forward strand.
ATAAATTTATATGATATTTCACCCAACATCAGTAAAAATATTCATCAATACAAAATTAAAATTTCATAATTTTCAGAGTTCATTTGCTACGTCAAGTAAGACATCAAACATATGGTATGCATACTTTCACCCTTCGGGCAGATTTCATGCCAGAACTTCAAACTCTCACCAAAGACTCATTGCTTGGTATTTTCACATGAATTTAAGATATGTCATACATATATGAGTCCAGGTTAATCTCCAATTGGAATCAATCAATTTCAGTAAGTATACAAAAAGATATGATAGTTTTAATATACAAGGTTTCTAAACAAGTCAATTTCAAGGGTTTACGCATTCAAGTTTGCTTAAACATGCATCTATCCATGAGTACACATCAATACATGGAATTTCAGTAAACAAATGATAATTTCTATCAATTAAATCAGCAATACAAAAAAATTAAACAAGATTTATGGATGAAATTACCTTAGGGGCTTTTATGTAATTTTCTATGATTTTTTCTTCAATTTCTCCTCACACTTTCTTCCTCGACTTCAAAACTCTCTTTCCTTAAGTTAAAACACTTCCATGGATGATATATGCTGAAGGGAGAGCTTAATTCAAGGGTTTTAAGTCGTCATAAGGCCACCCCCTCTTGGTCCAATCAAATTATAACATGTGGTGCCATAAAAGACAACATATCATTTAAGACTAAATGACTACGTTACCCCCTGTTCGTAAAAAGATGATATCTTCTCACTCGAATGTTCGTTTGATGTACCGTTTATTGTGTTACAAACCTAACTCATATGTATACAACTATCTAGTTTATACCTCAAGTCAATTATTATATTATATTGTTCAAAACTAGCCTTAAACATGAACATTCCTACCGAAACTTCAAAATTTCATACTTGTAACTAATTTGATATTTCATGCTTTATGAAGGTAGGATTAGACTAAACATAATGACTTAACATTATATATACTAATAACATATTATCCATATCACATAAGCTAATCATGATTTAAACATAATCTATCATAATTATATTCGGGTTGTCACAGCAAAGGTGGGTCCAGTGGTATACCGACTTGCTTTAACGGAACCATTACAACAAATTCATGATGTATTCTATGTTTCCTCCCTAAATAAGTGTAGGAGATGTGAAGGTGCGCTTTGGCACATTCCTTTAGAGGATATTGATTTGCAACCCGAGGTTTCATATGAGGAACAACCGGTTGCTATATTAGAGCATGGGGAGCGTAGATTGAGGTCTCGTGTGTTGCCCTTGGTGAGGGTTAAATGGGGTCACTATAACCCCAAGGAATAGACGTGGGAAATCCAGGATGACATGCGAGAAAAGTATCCGCATCTCTTTATAGAAGGTACGCTTTAATTTTGGGGACAAAATTCTCATAAGGGGGGAAGTATGTAACAACCCTTGCTTTTGAGGTCCTATTTTATATTTAAGTTGCTAGATATAGTGATTAGATATAAATATGTTGATATGTGGAGTAGGTATTAATTTAAGAAAGAAAAGTTAATATCTACTATGATGTTGCATATTTACCGTATGTGGAGGTGAATTTTGCTACGCTGTGTTTGGTAACGTCATGTGATTTAAAAATGACATTTGGTTTAAAATAAAACCAGAACCTAAAATGAATTATAAAATCTCCAAATGATAATTTGGAGGGTGTAGTTAGTTCCGGGAGGTTCGAGATAGTTAAATTGTGTGCCAAATTGTATTTCTAGTTTTCAGGCACTTTTGACTAGTTGTAACTTAAATGAGTAGTTGCGTATTAATTTACCGCGTATTAATCATTTAAGCTAGAATTTTAAGCCTAAGCCACGATTTATGTCTTGAACTAAGTTACTATTCCCCTAATTAATTGGTAAATCTAGAGAAAGAGGAGAAGAAACCTAAGGAGAGAAAGAGATTGAAGCTTGGGTGTTGATCTTGCCTACACTCCTCCCCAAAATCTGAAGTTACCACCTAAAGGCAAGTTTTCTACTTGCTATTTTATGATTTAAGAAGAGTAATTTGCATTGATAGTTGTGGTTATGAATGGTTTAAAGAAAATTAGGGCTTTTTAATGTATTCATGGGCTTTAACTCCTTGGAGGTTGTTTTAAATTGTTATTGGTATAGATTTTGGGTGTTGGAAGCATTTAAAATCAGTTGGTATCATTAAATGATGTGGAGACTTGTTATTGGAAGAAGAAGGGTTTTTGAGTCTGCTATGACCGGTCGACCGCGGGTCTAGGACCGGTCGACCGGGCCTTCGGGGGAGGGCACACTACTTTCTCACTGAGGCCTGATTTTGGAGTGCGGTCGACCACGGTCCATCATCAGTCGACCGTCCCCCTTTTCCTGGACCTTCTACTTTCCTACGAAGGAAAAAGTGTTGAGATGCGGTCGACCGCGGCATTTGGATCGGTCGATCGATCCCCTGTTTTTCACTCTTAGATTTTATTTTGGTTTCCTAGTTTCTTCTTTTACATAGGGAATAGGGGCCTTCTTGTATGAAGTAAACTTAGAGTTTTAGTTTAGTTTGGTCGTTACCCTATAGTTGAATGGGATCACTTGGGGTTAATTTTAGGGGTATTTAAAGTGAGGCTTAGGCATCACTTTTATTTGGTAGATAAATTGGAACATAGGATTATAAGCCCATATGTGGAGATTTTGGAGGCCTTTTTTAGGTATATAAAACCTTAGGACCTATTAAATTTTGGGAGATTGTTTAGAGAATACTTTGGGACCTAATTATATGATGAAAATGAATAAGAAATATTCAAAGATAAAGGTTTCAAGTAAAATGAAACACATGAAATTCATGGAAATGAAAATGAGATTTAAATTGGTAATTGTTAAATTACTTAAACACACCTCTCTAAATGCTATCATAAGGGAAGCTCGCGCATGAGGTGATGTCCCCTGGCTATTGAATGCAGGCTGACTATAGTCCTCGGCCATATGCGGGTTTTGTATATGTTTTTCTACGCTAGTGAGGTAATTCCGGGTGTGGTTATGACTCACTCGCAGGCATATGGCCACTTCCCGATGTGCGTTTGGTTCCCAGGTTATCTTGTATAGATAGGCCCTGGAAGATGATAGTTATTTAGGGGCGCGCCCAGTGGGGAAACTTGGATGGGAGGTCTTAGAAACGTTATATGTATAAGAATATAACCTTTGTAACTCAAGTGGGACTTGAGGTATGTAAATTGCCATAAGATATGTGATGGTAATTATATTCCTGCTAAGGAATGGAAAACAGAAAGATATGATGGAAACTATATTCCTATTAAGGAATGGAAAATGATAAGATATGAGAAGGATTGAGATTTAATTTAATTTCTCTTGCTTAACTTATTAACTGTTAGAAACTTATAATTGAATCACCACATTTTATGATTAGGTTGTTAGAATCACCTTCACATTAATTATGATTCATTATTCATATCTATCATGTTTCTTACTCTTCTGGGAATCATATATAAATCGGGCCCTGACCCGTTCTTTTTCCATGTTGTGCATGTTGTTGTATCCACTCAGGTGCTCCTCCGCAAGGGCGCCCGTTATGATTTTTCCTACTCTCATGTTTTGGCGAGCTGTATGACTTTGCGGATTATTACAGGATGTTTGTTAGATGCCCTCATTTTTGGAATCTAGTCATGATCGGGTCTTTCACTCGGGCTAGTGGCCCATCTTTTGTACTTGTTAATGGATGTAGTATATAAAATACTGAATTGTGGAAACACTTTTAATGTAACTGTGAACCGACAGATTATTCGGTTCTACTATTGTATGCTGTTTTGGTATCTATTTACATGTTCCTTGAATTTCCACTTTCATCATATTTTTGGGCTGTTTAATTTATTCCTTAAATCCTTATTAAATTAAAGTTTTTGACAACCTGCTTTCTGATTTATGGAGTGGTTTTCCCGTATACCTATTTTATTGTTATGATGCTGAGGATGATATCAATCCATGATTCCGTTATGTCGAGGTATCGGGCTGGCCACCCCTTATTTCAGAATGCGGGTTTTCACACTTATTAAAGGGATTTTGGGACTTAAATTCGGGATATTAATACATGGGCCAAGTGAGAGAGTTCGGGTATATTGATTGAGTGACACCAAGGTAATAAATTAATTAATGGATAAATTGATTAAATTAGAGTCGGACCATAGACTCGGTATGGTAATAAACTAATTAATTGGAAAATTAATTAAATTAGAGTCGGACCACGGACTCGGGAAGGTACTTAATTAATTAATGGGCATATTATTTAAATTAGAGTCGGATCATAGACTCGGAAAAATATAGGCTAGTCCTACAAATTTTTGTGCGCGGTAAAGCCTGGATTTAAATGATATATACTATGTGTGATAGTATATATATATATATATATATATATTGTGTGGGTGCTTATAAATATCAGTTACTAGATATTTACTTAAATTACATACTCTAGTGCTATCAAGGGAGGTTGTGCGATGTGTGTGAATCCCCTAGCTTGAGGAGTAGGGCGAGTATATCCCCAGGTCATAGCATCCAATTTCAGAGGCGGGCCATTGAAATGATGTCCTCATACTCGAGGGAATATGACCGCCTCCATTACATTTATTATTTACGTTCCGATTCGGCGGCCCATAGCTGTCTTGGAACTCCTGGTCGGACTGAGTAGCCAGGGTTGATAGCACTTTAGAGAATACATCCGGTGAGGTATTACTCGAGAGGATGGATTATATATTTATTCAACATATGTGTGAATGTTGTAATATGGTTTTACGTATACAATGGGATAAATAGTTATGTATGGATAATTAAATACATGAAGTGAATTGTATTACTTATATAACGGGTGTGAATGTTATATGGATTTAAAAAGGGAAAATTAATAACTAAGTTGATGTGATTAATAACTTATGAGTCATATCTTTAGCATACACGGGTTTGAGTAGGATGGTTGAAAGGAGTTATATCAATTATCTAGTTATGAGTCAGATGAAAAGGGGGGTTATAAAGAAAGCGTTAGGTGTGCACATTAGTTGAGAGGTGAGTCTGTCCTCAAGGGAGTGCAACACTAGCTTAAATATGGAGTGAATTCATGCATTTTAAATTACTCCAATTTAATCACTTGCTAAATATTTTCAAAACATTTTGGGTTCTAACCCTTGCTATCAAATATTTTCAAAACCTTTTAGTTGTCTACCTATAGGGATGCCAGGATCGAATTAACTCTAGGAACTCGTAACAGCCCGCCTAATAAGATATCGGGCGATCACTCCAATATTAAATTAAAACATGAGTCACAAATGGATCATCCTTAACATCACTGTCGAAAATCCATTTAATTACTAATATCCTATTAGGTGGCCGTTAAAAACTTTTATCTAACTACTCTTTTTTCTCTCTTCTCTTTTCTTTTCTTTCCCTTTCTCTTTCTTTTTATAAGAGAAAAGGGTTTTAAACCCTCAAAACCCAAAAACGACTCGTTTACCCAATTACGAGTTATTTTTACTTCTAAAATTACCCGAAACTCATTTTCGACAATCGGACACTCTTTTCCGACTATCTTGGACATTCCAAGAATTATGGCGCAGTCGAAATTTCCATCCGAGGTATTTGACCGCAAATCACTATTCCAACCCAAAATAAATAAATGCGGGTTCTCTACTCAAAATCTTACCTCTTTTGTCGCAATACTCCACGGCGACATATAATTAAATTATTTCGACCTATATAGTCCCAAAATAATTTATAACACCCTTCGAAAATTATTAAATCCTCGAAAATCCCAAAAATCACTATTTCGAGAAATTCTCCAAATTCCAATTTATATCCAATTATGGAATTTAATGGTCTCCAAAAAGGACGGGTTGTTACACTCCCCCCTTACAACGGAATTTCGTCCTCGAAATTCAGATGCGACCTACACCACCAATCTTAGGATCACTTCAACTCCTAATACCTTAAGGGAAACGATACTGACCCAACGGTTCCCAACCATACACTATGCGGCTACCGAAATCATAAAGTGACTCTAATACGTCACAGAATACCCATCATCTATAATGCCTATCGGCATGAATTTCAACCTTATATACTACGCCCATTCTATTTCAGGCGGTATATAAACAAACTTACCAAGGTGCCCATACACCTTTCTAACTTGTGCACATCTGCACGCTCGTAGAGAATGTCTGACACGTAACACTCTCTCCCAATAAGGGTATCCTCTCCTCGGTGTAATACTCACCTATGGGTCCTCCAAACCCGCGCATTTCAATACTCCTAACCTTGGCGCTGCTAATACTAGCGAACCTATATCCTAAAAATGCTACGATCTAAGCGTTACCCTACCTACACGAAACTAATATAATCCTAAGTATGTCCCTAGTGCCCAAGGCCTCTCTCAACTCCCGACAATTGCTTGGTTTCATGCGTGGGACGTCTCGCCAAGGCGAAATCCAAACAAGGAACCCTCCCGTTACACTACTCCCTCGCGTAGTCGGTCATCGAGATATAACGACCCAAGGCACAGAAGCGGGACGTCCTAAATCCTACCAGGCTAGCCTACGAACGCATTCCTACTATCTTATCCTTCCGCCCATACAGAAGGAAACCTAACTAATCAAGTGCCCACTTTCTGTAGAAAGTGTCACGAACATTTCACCCAAAATGTAGCTCCTCAAAACTTGCCTTTTCATTAAGGCCTGACTATTGTCCTCAAATAAATTTCTCTAAGTCCAACCTCACCCACCCATTTGTGGCGAAGGGACCACTTTAGTGCTTCTCCATAGCACAATATTTCCATAAGTATATTAACATTATGTGGTTCATAGCCTATAGTGGTTCATCCACACTATAAGACCTTTCCACAAGATCAACATCCTTGCATCCCATAACAGCTCCCCACTCCCGACGTCGTTAAGAGTCATGTGTGGAGTGTCTCGCAAAGCGAAATCCAAATAAGGAACCCCTCCACACATTAACCCTTGACTTCGTTGGTTGTGGAGTTCAGTCATTTCAACATGCAACCGGGATAACCCTATCCCCTAATCCAACAAAAGGTGATGTGAACTCCTATCTCTAACTAAGAGTCATACTACCCTGCACTCGCACTCATTTCTAAGTCCTTGTGGATACCAATACTGAGCTAAATCTTACCGATCAACAACAATTCTGTGGGCCTTAAATTATATCTATAAGGTTGCCACATATACCATCCAAAATAAGGAAGCCTCTGCTCATCGAGGTTCCATAAATCCATAATAGCAAAGGTGTACTCAACCTGTATCAAGGTGAGACACCAGAATAACAACCTGTTCCCTCCAGGAATAGCGGACACGATAGACTTGCCATTATTAGCCTTCTATCGCTCCGTTACACCATATACCGTATACGTATATATACAAAATATAAGCACCCGCCTCTATGGAGAATGAAGGGAAATAAAATTCCGCTATTGCGGAAAACACATAGTCATACATTAAAATGTTATCGAGACCGCCACAACTCAAAATACACACACGAGTCTAGGGCTAACTAATACCGTGACTATATCTAGTCACGCCAAATACTCACACCATATACCTCAGCTGAACCTTGGGCGAATAATTCCCAAAGCTGCATTCTTATCATCCTGCTGATTCATGGGGACTCACGGTTAGAACTATCCATAAGATCCCTTTCTAATCCTTATCTCCACGGGGAAATCCAACTTTAGTACAACACTCTATTATGGCGGCACTATGGTACTCGTAACTACTATGCTTTAGTAGTCATTGAGATAATTCTTAACAATTACCATAGAGAGAGTGACCTCTACTAAGGTACTCATCGTAACCTTCTACCAGCTGCACCAGCTAAGCCTCACCTCCTGCTGCCATCCAAGCTCCGCACACGATTCTCAAACGAGCGCGCAAAATATTTCTATAATCTCATAATATGGCAGGAGAACGAAATCTCACAAGAGATATCAACAATCCTAATCATGGGGCTCTATACAAATCGAGAGCAACGCTGAAAGCGTAGTACGTCCGCACAGATTCCTAAAGACACTAGAACCTGATGCTCTGATACCATCTGTAACAACCCGCCTAATAAGATATCAGGCAATCACTCCAATATTAAATTAAAACAGGAGTCACAAATGGATCATCCTTAACATCACTGTCGAAAATCCATTTAATTACTAATATCCTATTAGGTGGTCGTTAAAAACTTTTATCTAACTACTCTTTTATCTCTCTTCTCTTTTCTTTTCTTTCCCTTTCTCTTTCTTTTTATAAGAGAAAAGGGTTTTAAACCCTTAAAACCCAAAAACGACTCGTTTACCCAATTACGAGTTATTTTTACTTCTAAAATTACCCGAAACTCATTTCGACAATCGGACACTCTTTTCCGACTATCTTGGACATTCCAAGAATTATGGCGCAGTCGAAATTGCCATCCGAGGTATTTGACCGCAAATCACTATTCCAACCCAAAATAAATAAATGCGGGTTCTCTACTCAAAATCTTACCTCTTTTGTCGCAATACTCCACGGCGACATATAATGAAATTATTTCGACCTATATAGTCCCAAAATAATTTATAACACCCTTCGAAAATTATTAAATCCTCGAAAATCCCAAAAATCACTATTTCGAGAAATTCTCCAAATTCCAATTTATATCCAATTATGGAATTTAATGGTCTCCAAAAAGGACGGGTTGTTACAGAACTCAAAGCTGCAGCATGTGTGGATGTTGCAAGATTTGGATAGACGCTTCTCTTATTTTATTCTTAGTTTAAGAATGTTATCTGAGTTTATCTCGATAATGTCGCTCACGATTTTATTCAGTTATTTTATTTCAGATTGTATGGGATTTATTACTCTCTGTTAATTTATTTTTGATTGGATTTACCCGATGGTTTATTCGGTAAGACTTGATTTTAGTTATTTGATGAGATGATTTTACTCTATCAGTATGTGTTGTTTATTTTGTTCCACGTTATATTATTTCTTGGTTAATAGAAAGATTAAAATTTTGACATCAGCTTTTTGAATACTAGGTGGTTAGTAAGTTTTAAAAAGTTTTCAACAGAGATGATAAGGATGTTCCATATGATATTCCTATTTAGTTTGATATAGTATTGATCACACGATATTTAATGGGAGAGGTGTCACACTATCGTGCACTATAATGTTAGTTATCCTTAGAACAATCCAAAGGCTCCCAAAAATAAATTACATAACTCGGATACACGACCCATCATAACCTATCATCGTCGCCATAAAGTCTTGACATCACTACCATAATAATACGTGGCATACTAGCCAATCGGGGTCCATGGCCTAGTCTTTGGATAATAAACAAAATTGTAGCCCACAGTACACCCTGTCCAGCGGGTGGTTTGGCTAAGGAATGCCTGAGCATTATCCAATAATAATCATCATAATATCATTCTATTAATTCAAATAAATTTTAGGTTCAGTTCCTATAAGTCAAGTGTTCATGTGTTTCTACCCAATTTCTATAACCCAACATGCTCGTAAAATCAACTAGTTTCATTACTCCAAAATACACGGTAGGAAAATAACACATACAAAATGTGTGCAAGAACGAATATAATATACGAGCATAAAATGCAACACATATCATGGATATAAATACATAATCAAGATTGAATAAGTGTAGCACACTAAATTAACCACATGAGAACGAAACTACCTCATGCGTGTCAAAATCCACCATTCTAGGTCTGTTTTGAAAACTCAGCACAATCAGATCCAACCATTATCCAAATTACAAATCCGACTTCAGATTTGGATTCTACAAGGAAAATTGATTCAAGTATGTGTTTTGATTTTTTCTCAAATACATTCGAAAGCTTTGAAAAAGAAGATCTAAACACTCCGGATTGGTTCTTCTCATTCCACTCGCCTTTTACTCTATTAATTTCATTTTTCCTTTGTTTTTCATCTTCCTTTTCTTATAATCAACCATAATATTCCTTATATAGCCCCTCTCTCAAACCCTATCTTGGAGCCTAAGCTAACGCATATTACTATATTGTCCTTTAATTCAAAATTATCACTTTACATATTTAAACCATTACAAAATATTCAAAAGAAAATTAAATTTGAATTTAAATATTCGATTCATTTCAATTTAAAATAAATATAATATCGATATCCCAATCAATAAAATAATAATATTATCAAAATCTTATACAATATTCATAAATAAAGCCCTCAAAATTATGGAGTATTACATTGAGTGAATGAAAATAAAGAGAAACCTTTACATCTCTTCCTTAAGTTTCACTCCATATAAGGAAATCCTTTACTGGCTTCCAAAAATTATTGTATGAAAAATCCATTTTTCCCTATATTTCCTCTTCTTCCTCAATCTTCTGTTGTTTTTCACTTTCCATCCTATATTTCCCACCAAGGCTCATTTTCTTTGCTACCTTTTGGTTAAAATCGACACGCTTCACAACTCGAGTATCAATATGCAGCGCCAAATTGATCAGCCTTATAACTTCTTTGATATGAGGTTTCATTAAGCACTCGGATTCATCTATTGTCAAAGGGACATATATTCATGATAATAAAATTCTTTGAACAAATGAGGTGAAGATCTTTGGCCAACATTTTTAGAACCCATGTACATGTACCGATTTATTTTCTCTAAAAACTCAAGGGTCAAATGCATATTATAGACACTAAATTCTATTTGGTTTTGAAATACAAAAACGAAGTTGGAAATTTATGATGATACCCATTTATGACTTCCACGTGTCATACTCGGGTGAAAAGAGGATTTAATGATATTTAATACATTAGCCACGTGTCGGCCTCACATAATTTTGGGCAAATTTTTTTATATATTTATATGGACGTACAGTGGACCCCGAATTTTGAGTCAATATGTGCGAAAAGGTCTGATGAAGCCCAAAAATTTGGAGGTGGGAGCCTCCGAGATGAATATTGTGTGTTGTTTTTACCTTTTTTTTGCAGTTTTGAACCCAAAAAATGTTAAGGTATTAATTAACTAAATTTGGACTCCTATTAAAAATGAAACTAATTTAAACAAAGAAATTTGTCTAACTAAGATATTTTAGCAACAACCGAAATTTGAGCAATAACTAAAATTTATCTAATTAAGATATCTCAAATTAGATTTTTAGTTACTAATTAAAAATAAATTTTAATACAAATTTTAGCAACAACAACTAATTTTGGGAACAAATTAAAATTTTCCTCACAAATTAATTTTTAGCAATAGTAATTAATTAAAATTTCAGAATACTGGCAACTCATTTTAGGGATAAATTAATTTTTAGCAACAACAACAACAATTTCAGCATACTAACCTACTACAAAAAATTCAGCATAATAATAACTAAACTAATTAAAATTAACTAACATATTACTGAAGAAAAAAATGAACATATATACTGGAAAAAAAAAATAACTAATCTATTGAAAGAAATTAAGTAATTAGATCTATTGAAAAAAAATAACATACTCAAGGAATGTGTCGCTGCTCTGTTTCGTGGATGAAAAGGGGTTGCTGACGGACCGTCAGGGGGATGTGTGCGAGTGAGGGAGATAAGAGAGGACATGGGAGGGAGAGGGAGAGAAGAGGAGAGGGGAGGGAAACCAGACGAGTGAGAGAGAGGATAGAGGACAAGGGCGAACGAGTGAGGAAGAGGAGTTGAGAAAAGAGAAGAGGCGAGTTAGCTAAGTTTCTTTTTTTTTAGGTTTTAAAACTTTAGGTTATATAGATAATTGTCCCCATATTTTAAAAACTTATAAATAGGTTTAATTTTTTTTTTTTACAAAAACTCACAACATATTTTCGAAGAACTTGTGGGTGCAGCCGCCCCTATTCGGGATGGGGTCGGTCCACCCTTGTATATGTTGAGGATGTTTTATAGTGTGTCTCATTAAATAACTTTAAAAACCGATTATTTTTGTAACATAATAAAAAATATTATTTTTCAATCAATCTTGGTGGAAATGATTTCCACGATGATAAATCATCTACAAAAAAATTCATTATAAAATTCTATAGAAAAGTGGGTGAAATGCAAATTTAAAATATACATGCATATTCTATCGTTGAATGTTTTAATAATAATTTAACCCATTTTCTTATTGGATTACTTGATGATTATTATTGTATATGATCTCATTACTATAGAAATCATTTCCACCACGTTTGGTTGAAAATAATTTTATTTACAATTTTAAAAATTAAGGAGATTTTAAGGTTCACTTTTGTAAGGACATAATTTTATAAATGTTCGGGATAGATACTAGGAATTTTCTAATTGTCCTAGACCACAGTATGTATGTCTGATACCGCTACATTCGGCACGTCAAGACGATTATCCACGACGACCTTGATCCGAATCCATACATCCGCCATCTTCACACGTGCATCATGCGATATGCAACGTGCTGTTCAACCGTTCCCACTACTCCACGATGGGTAATTGGTAAAATGGTTTATTAGAGTTGTTAATATTTCCATAAATATTTGGGATTGTTTTAAAAAATATTTTTCAAAGATGATTTATTTTTAACACAAAAGCAGAAATTTTTTAAGTGTAGAAGTGGACTTTTTTAGTCATCGAGCTCATCCAAAAGACATCCCTCTATCATTCAAACAACATGAGCATGTCGCACGATCTCATTCAAGAGACATGTGGTCTCGTTCGAGCGATATTCCTATATCGTTCGAGCGACGTCGCTGCCTCAATTTTTGTATAAATATCTGTACCCATTCTGCACATTTTTCCAAGTCCTTTTTGTACACGTTTCTGCGATTTACAGCCCAGAAAACAGACTTCAAGTTTTTAAGGTTTAATGCCTTTTGATTCAGAAAATCATTCCTAAATATGTGTGTGAATCTTTAAACCTTCAAAGGATCGTTTTTACTCGTCTGGACTAGCTTGTGGATAAGCTGACTCTTTTTCGTTGCTGCCCATATGGAGTTCTTACGGGAGATTCCACCCTACCACATCAGAACCGACACCTGAGGGTATTTCGTATGTCACTCATGTTTTTCAGTATAATTCGTGTAATCCGTTCTTTACAAATTATAGTGAAAATAAAAAGGGTTTTCCCCTTTGGAAGATTTTTCCTCATTTGTATATGTGTTTATGATTGAATATTCTTGCATGATCATATTGTCTTCAATCACACCTAGATGCATGTTTTAGGATTTAATTTAAAAAAACTGAGTTTAATTAAATAATTTCTTTGTTTGAACAAAAGCGCACTCTCAAATTGGTATCAGAGCCAATTACACAATTATACCGTGTAATTTTCTGCAAATTGATTTTTTAAAAAAAGGCGTGTTCAAAATGGAGAAATTATATAATAAAATTCCAGTTTTTTACAAGAAAAATTATGCTTACTGGAAAGCCCATATGAAATCTTCTCTAAAAACCAAAGATGAAAGAGTTTGGGTTTTGGTTGAAATAGGGTGGACACGTCCCTCCATCGCTATTGACAATGTGAAAATTTTAAAATCTGTGACTACATGGACTGAAGAAGAATTTAGATGGTCAGCATTTAACTCTAATAGTGCTATTTCTGGATCCGTCACTCCTGACGAGTTTCGACGGATAATGACGTGTACCTCGTCAAAAGAGGCATGGGATGTTTTACAACTTACCCATGAAGGAACGAATGCTGTGAAAGAATCAAAATTGCAAAACTTAACAACTCAATTTGAAACTATCACCATGCTTGAGTCTGAATTTTTGATGAATTTTATTCTAGGTTATCTAATATTGTAAACACTAGCTTTAATCTTGGTGAATACATTCCTAATGCTAGAGTTGTTAAAAAGATTCTAAGATCACTGCCTAAGAGTTTTATCCCTAAAGTCACTTTGCTAAATTCTATGGGTAATTTAAACACGCTTAAATTAAAGGAATTGGTTGGAGACTTGCAAATCTTTGAAATTGACACGTTTCCTAAGTCTGTTAAACAAAAAGATAATGGAATTTCATTTAATGCCCAGGATAGGAAGAGTGATGGGTCGGCAAGAAAGAGAGTAGAGTCATCTAGAAAAAGGGAGATAGAAACGTCAAATTCTGAGTGTGACCTTGATTTAGATGATTTGGCCTTGTTTGCAAAAAAGTTCAAGAAAATTCTCAAATTCAAGAAAAATGGAAATTTCAAAGATAGAAAGAATTTTGAGAAAAATAAGTTTGAAAAGAAAAAATGGTGAGAGATGTTATGAGTGTGATGGTAATGGTCATAAAGATTTAGAGTGTGATACTAGGCTGACCAGACTTGCCAAAGAAAAGGGAAAAGATGTCCTTATTGCTACCCTTAGTGACGACAGTGAGGTCGAGTCACTGGACTCTGGAGACGAGTCATCGCATGAGTGTAACTTCACCGCATTCATGGCCAGTCATGTGAGTACCTCTAGTGATCCTCACGACAATGAGGATGCTACTTCACAAGGACACCTCGACAGTGAGAACGAAGTGAGTGAGGGGGAGGATGCTGCAAATGAGAGTGAGAGTAATCTTCAACGTGCCTAGTTGAGTTATATACTGAGTCATTTAAAACCAAAAAGCGTCACAAAGCGTTAGTTCTTAGGATCACCGCTTTAGAGGAATATTTAGAAGAAGCGAGAAATAGAGAGAGTCCTCCACCTGCACTACCTTGAGAGGGAGAGATTCTGCCTATGTTGAGAGAGAAAGTCAGTTTAGAGAAAGAGAGAGACTGTTTGGAGAGAGAGAAAGTTATTTTGAGAAAGAGAAAGGGGACTTCACTAAACAAGTGGATAGTCTTATGAGTGAGCTCCATTCCCCCTTGGAGACTCGAAAGAAACTTGAAGCCCTTGTATCCCAACTTACTCATCATCTTGAGAGATCACGGAAAGTCAAGGTTCAAATCGAGGACAGATCTGGAAAACTGAGAAATATGCTCCTCGGTCCCGCTTTAGGTTTTGGTGATAGGCAGGGTTTTGATGGTTCCTCCACGTCCCAAATAGTACCTGGCCAGTTGCTAAGTTTACTACAAATCCATATAGACATCGCCAAAAACCATGAAGGAGAGTTCGACCAAGAAAAGCAAACCAAGGTCAACCTAAGACTGTGTACTTTTGTACCTACTGCAAAAGAAAGGCCCACCCCCAAAGAGTTTTTCTATAGTTTGGGTCGGACACGACGTACTACTACTCCACCACATCGTACTGATGATTTTACCAGTCTAAGAGAGCATTTTGAGTTTTTAGCTATCACCTCACAGAGTTTGATGGAAGAATTCCGACGGATGTCTTTGTCGTCGGTGAATGATTCCTGTATCCTGTCTAAAACAAGCAACAACAAGGGTAAACAAAAGGTTACCACTTCTTGGTTACCTAAGAAAGATGAAAGGGCCCTTGTTATTTATATCACTCTCAAAGAACATAATACTTCAGAGTGGTATTTCGATAGTGGGTACTCCAGACATATGGCCGGTCATGTCTCATTTTTTTACCTACCTAGAGGATCATAAGGAAGGTATAGTAACCTTTGGAGACGGGAGAAAATCTAGCATCGTAGGATGAGGTACAGTAGAGTTACCAGGATTTCCTAAGCTAGAGAATGTTTTGTACGTCAAAGGTTTGGAAGAAAACCTTCTCAGCATTAGCCAACTGTGCGACGCTGACTTTACCGTAAAATTTGATCGGGAAATGTGCAATGTCTATAATCAAGCCGTTAAACTTTTAGTGCAAGGGGTGAGGACAGAGGATAATTTCTATGGAACTGTGCCCAAGTCCTCACTTATCTGTAATAGTGCCACGATCACTCATATGGATTTATGGCACCAACGTCTAGGTGACGTGAACTTTAGATATTTGACGCGATTAGCTTAAAAGGACCTTGTACGTGGTTTACCAACACTTGGAAAGCCAACTTCCACGGTTTGTGGACCCTGTCAGTTGGGAAAGAAAATCCGTATTCCCCATAGGAAGTTGCATTCCATTACCACCTCCCGTGTGCTTGAGCTGATACACATGGATCTCATGGGTCCTACTCGTACTAAGAGTCTAGGTGGTAAGAGGTACATCCTAGTAATGGTAGATGATTTCTCCAGATATTCAATTGTAGGTTTTCTGCAAGTGAAATCCGATGTTGTTGAGTTTCTAACGACCAAGTTCCATGTCCTACAAAACCAACACGGTATCACTATAAACAAAATGCGTAGTGATAATGGCACTGAATTTACGGAGAAAAAAGTAAATCTTTACTGTGATAGCCTAGGAATCAAACATGAGTTTTCTACTGTGAAGACTCCTCATAAAAATGGGATTGTTGAGAGAAAGAACATAAAGATTTAGGAAATGGCTAGATTTATGCTTATAGGTCATAAAGTTCCTAGGAGATTTTAGGCAGAGGCAGTGTCTACTGCATGCCATACGGTGAATAGGGTTTACCTTCGTCCACACACACTTAAAACACCCTATGAATTTTGGACTGAAAAGAAGCCCAACCTTGCATATTTCCATATTTTTGGGAGTAAATGTCACATCCTATGGGATAGAGAGGAATTAGGAAAGTTCGACTCCCGAAGCGACGAGGGAATACTACTAGGATATTCATCAAATAGTAGAATGTACCGAGTTTTTAACCAGGAGAGCTCTAAAGTGATGGAGTCGATAAACATTACTTTGCAAGATGACGAACCATCGTCGTCTGATGACTCCACCCATTTGTGTGAGGATGACACACTCCTTTTTGATGATCCCACTGTGTCTCCCACATCTAGAGTGGATCCTACTCCTGTTTTAGGGAACACATCTGCACATGTTCATAAGAGTCATGATCCTACTTCTATCCTAGGAGATCCCACCCTAGGGGTCAAGACTCGTGCTCAGCTAGAGAATATTGTTAGCCATGTCTGATACACAGCTATAGTAGAGCCCAAGAACTATAAAGAAGCACTCAAGGATGAACACTGGATATCTACTATATAGGATGAGTTGCTTCAGTTTAAAAAGAACAATGTCAGGGAACTTGTCCCCCGACCTTGTGAGACAAATGTGATAGGTACCAGGTGGATTTTTAAGAATAAAATGGATGAAAATGGTACCATAATCAGAAACAAGGCTAAGTTTGTCACTCAAGGCTACACACAGATATAGGGTGTAGATTTGGGGGAGACATTTGCTCTTGTTGCGAGGCTTGAGTCCGTCCGCTTACTACTCGCCATCGCATGTCATATGCACTTCAAGATATATCATATGGATATCAAGAGTGCTTTTCTAAATGGAATTCTACAGGAGGAGGTTTAAGTGGAACATCCAAAAGGGTTTGAAGACCCTAAGCACCCAGAGCACGTCTACTATTTGAGGAAATCCTTGTATGGTTTGAATCAAGCACCCCGTGCTTAGTACTAGAGGCTTACTTCCTATCTCTTAGCCCGCGGCTTCAAGAGAGGAGGAGTTGATATGACGTTGTTCGTCAGGATAGATGACGGTGCTATTTTGGTTGCCCAAGTCTATGTGGACGACATAGTCTTTGGATCCACATGATCCCAGCATGCTCACCACTTTGAGAAGGAGATGAAAAATGAGTTTGATATGAGCATGGTAGGTGAGCTTACTTTTTCCTTGGTAGTTCGTTAGCTAGAGGATGGGATGTTTATCTCCCAATCCAAGTATGCTAGAGACCTAGTGAAGAAATTTCGTTTAGACTCCGCTAAGCATGAAAGTACACCTATGAGTACTTATATCAAGCTTAGTAAGGACACTTCAGGAAAGGACGTAGATCAAACCTTGTATCAGAGTATGATAGGTAGTCTTCTCTACTTGACTGCCAGTCACCCCGACATAGCCTTTAATGTTGGAGTCTGTGCGCGATATTAGGTGTCCCCAAAAGAGTAACACTTACTCGCTCTAAAACATATTATCAAATACGTGAGTGGAACTTTCTCCTACGGTATTTAGTATTCCTTTGATACCGATGACTGTTTGTTCGCCTATTCGGATGCCGATTGGGCCAGGGATGTAGATGGTTGTACTTTGGTTCTGCTCTTGTATCCTAGCTGAGCAAGAAGTAAAACTCCATCTTTTTATCCACTTTAGAGGCTGAGTACATCGCCGTCGGGAGTTGTTGCAAGCAACTCTTATGGATAAAGAAAATGTTGGAGGATTATATGATTTCACAGGACACCTTGACCATCTCCTATGATAACACGAGAGCGATTCACATATCTCGTAATCCGATCCAATATTTTCATACAAAGCATATCAGGATACACGATCACTTTATACGTCAGTTAGTTGAGGAGAAAGTCGTATCCCTGAGTTTCGTACCCATCGACCTTCAGTTAGCCGATATTTTCACGAAACCTTTAGATGACCTTAGATTAGAGAGTCTTAGGAAGTCTTTAGGGATTTGCACAGTTGACTAAGGGGATGGTCCGTGTCTAGGATAGGGTGCATTGTCATGTTCATATCATATGATTCCTATTGCTAGTTTGTATCATTTGTATTATTATTTTTTTCCCTTGTATATTTTTTTTTTGAAAAATCCAAAAAGATTTTCTTTTTCAAAGAAATTTTAGAAAAGCACAAAAAGATTTTTGTATTTTTGTTTACACCTCTTATGGATGAGAATTTAAGATAGCCGAGTCATAACTTCCATTTCCATTTTTCATGTGATTGTTTGATAGTGATTTGAGACGCTACATCATTGCATCCATGTGGTTTACATTATTTGGAGTCTTTGAGATGTGATTAGTGATATCTTTCTACATGTTTGGATCCTTATCTCCTTTATTGCACAGATGCACGTCTTTATTTGATTATTATACTTATCTATCACATATTGGCTTGAGTGTTTCGATATCAATTCTGTCTATACAACAAACCATATGCGATAAAACTTGACAAGATTGGGATGCATGTAAAAAACCGTTTGGTGAGATTGTGTGGTATTTAAAATGGGGAAGGTTCGCGAAAGTTCCTCATTTGACCTTTACAAAATCTAAGCCACCGTTATATCAGACCTAAAAAATTGAGGTATTTTAATTATCCGGGGTCCAAAGAGGTTAAAAGAGCCCGGAAAAATTTAAAGGCAATAAAAAGTAATACATGCCGAATATGGGCCATTAGGTTTCACCATCAATTCTCCAATGTTTGAGAATTTAGATCACCTCTAAACAAAATATATATCTGAGGGAGTTTGGTTGGAGAATTTCAATGGGTTTTCACTTCCTTGAAAGTCCTGAACAAGCATTAAATAGTTTTGGATGTTATTATTGTGGAAATCACTTTGAGCTTTGATTTTCTGATTTGATTGAGTCAATTTCTTATGATTCCATCTTTTTACGCCTAAGGAAGATGTTGAGTTCATTCGCTAGGAGTATCCGATATTCATCGTGCACATTTGTTATGTTTGTATGTATTGATTTTCCTATCAAATTTGCTCACACCCCTACATTTCCACTATCATCGACCTGGTTGTTTTTGTATCCTTTCATGGTGTGATTCTTTGTTGTATATTTTGTGTGAATTTTTTTTGAAAAATTCAAAAATAGAAAGTTTATTACCTTGTGACATTCTCCATTTGCATTTATTTGTGCTTTTCATATCTATCTATTTGGTGACATCATAAAAAGGGGGAGAATGAATTATGGGGGAGCCATTGTTTGGTTGATTTATCAATGATTTGCTTAAGCTTAATTGATATTTGATTTTTTTATGTTATTATATTTCAAATTGTTGCTTGCCATGGGTATCTGCTTTATCTCATGTGTGTAGGTACAAATTTGATGATTATTGGATTGCACATCCTGATGAGAAAAGCTGAAGATATGAAGATGTTGAAGTTTGGTTAACGACAGCCAGTTAGTATTCTCAGTTTGAGGGTTTAATGGGGATATTATCTTATATGTCATTTTCTTTATGGAGATAGCATAATTCGGATTTTTTTTATGTATGTACCGACATAGACATAAGGGGAGATTTGTAAGGAAATAATTTTATAAATGTCCAGGGTAGAATCTAGGAATTTCCTATTTGTCCTAGATCATAATATGTACATCTGATACCTCTACATTTGGAACGTCAACGCGATCATCCACGACGACCTTGATCTAAATCCATACATCCACCATCTTCACACATGCATCATGCTACATGTGACGTGTTGTTAAGCCGTTCCAACTACTCTATGACGCATTATTGGTAAAATGGTTTATTGTAATTGTTAATATTTACATAAATATTTGTGAATGTTTTAAAAAATATTTTTCGAAGTCTGATTTATTTTTAACACAAAAGCAGAAATTTTTCTAAGTGTAGAAGCGGACTTTTTTTGGTCGTCGAACTCGTTCAAAGGACATCGGTCTATCGTTCAATCGACATGAGCATGTTGCGCGATCTCGTTCGAGCGACACATGGTCTCGTTCGAACGACATGCCTATGTCGTTTCGAGCGACGGCGCCGCCTCAATTTTTGTATAAATATTTGTACCCATTTTGCACGTTTTTCCACATCCTTTTCATAAACTTTTCTGTGACTTACAACCCAGAAAACAGACTTCAAGTTTTTAAGGTTTAATGATTTTTGATTCACAAAACCATTCCTAAATATGTGTGTGAATCTTTAAAACTTCAAAGGATCGTCTTTACTCATCTAAAGTAACTTGTGGAGAAGACGACTCTTTTCCATTGCTGCCCATCTGGAGTTCTTACGGGAGATTCCAGCCAACGACATCGAAACCGACACCTGAGGGTATTTCGTATCCCACTCATGTTTTCAGTATAATTCGAATAAAGCGTTCTTTACAAATTATAGTGAAAATAAAAAGGTTTTTCCCCTTTGGGGGATTTTTCCTCATTTGTGTGTTTGTTTGCGATTGAATATTCTTGCATGATCATATTGTCTTCAATTATACCTAGATCAATGTTTTAGGATTTAATTGAAAAAAACTGAGTTTAATTAAATAATTTCTTTGTTTGAACAAAAACGCACTCTCAACTTTATATAAATATATATATATATATATATATATATATAAGTTACAATGGTGTTTTCACTATTCATAAGATGAGGAGATAATTTGTGGTTCAGATTGAAGCCAACAAGGATAGAAATCAAGGGTGGAGATTAAAAGATTGTCTTTTCCTTTTTTATCCTTTTATTATTTTATTTCCCCCTCTTTTTTTAATGTTTCATATCCTTTCCCCCTCTTATCCAAAATTCAAAAACACGGTTAGACTAGGAAATTCCACACTTCAATCATCTTTTGGGTCCCACCACACACAAAGGCACACAAATACGACCTATTTTGCTCTCTTTCTAACCTTCATCAAAATTCAAAAGGAAGGGTAAATTAGTAAACTTAAGTAAACCATATACACGCAACCAACACACAAAACTTTCTCTCATCTTTCCCTATTCTCCCTACCCACATAATGCCTCCATACAACACAACCCCCTTCAGCTCCCACTCTGCTACCTGCCAAGTTGTCGCCTCCCATATTTCGTTGATGCTTAGATTTCACAAGCAGGTATACTCTATGTTGAATGCAAAATATGAAAAATATGCTTATTGCAAAATACACAACATTGTTATTTATTTTGGTTTGTAAATCTAGGTATACTCATTATTTTACAAGTATTTGTGTATTGTATTATGTATTTTTATGGTAGGTTTCATCATGCTAAACATTGTTCGGTACAAGCATTGTTTATTAAAATTTATGGCATTTGAGGCGGGGATCTTTAAGGTAGTATTCTCTCTCTCTCTCTCTCTCTCTCTCCCTTTAAAACGATTGGATATTTCTATTAGTTTTTATTTAGATTTCATGTATTTACAATTTTGACTATTTAGAATTTTCCATTTATGATTATGATGTTTGTGAAAGAATTTGGGAATTTACAATTTTCCATTTCCATTTAAAAATTTTTGTCATTCATGTTGTGTTTTCATATTAGTCCAAAATAGCCATTTCGAGTATTTACTTCACTAATTGATTGATTTTTGGTAGAAATATTGTACAAACCACGAGCTTTCGTCCTTAATGTCATATGTTGTAGACTTTGCTTTAGGGTTACAATTGATGCCGTTATTATCTTTGTTGCATGCTTTTATTGATTTCTACATTCTCACAAATTACGTCCTTTCATTTTATTTTTATCTAATTATATTTCCCATTTTCAGTTTTTGGGTTATTACAATGCACCCATGTGGCGTGGAAGCAAAACTAAACTGGTATTACAAAGCATTGTTATGGCACTATGAGATTATGTTCCCACTAAAATTAATCCATTTTCTTTAGAATGATGATATGAGTACAAAAAGCTTGAAAAAATCTGACGTGGATTCCACTTATTCTCTCACCTACCTATTAAACACTGCCTTGTGGTATGGGGTCCTGCCAGAGCACCATTAGGACTAATTTTTGTGGAGATTTTGTGGAGTTACTTAGTACCCATAGCACTACTCTTTTAATTATGAGTAAGAATGTATTAGTGATATTTCACAATGTTATGATGACACATAATTCATTTAATATTTTATTTACGTATTTGCACAACATATTTGACCCTATTTTTTTCTACATTGGAATTAATTGATGATTCATTGCAGATTTCAAGACTAAGCCGAGGTGAGAATTTACTTTGATTTTTTTTAATATTTATGTTAATTAAATATTATTTTTTATATTATACCATGGCGTCATCACCACATGACACTTTATTTTGAGGAATATATTACGGTGCTCACAACAGAGATCAACTATGAGTCACTTTATTTTGAGGAATATACTCTGTATTTTTTAACATATTATAATTTTTCATTTCATCGCCACGCTTTGTACACCAATTTTGTTTGTTAGACATAATTATCATACCAGTTTGTGTGTGATTCCCAAATTATAAGGCAAAGAGGGTATGTTAATACATTTTTGTGCATTTTCTAATTTGATAACACTAATTATGGTTTTAACATGAACATGACGCCACACCACATCATATAACACTACTTCGTGTGTCTAAATTTTCCACCCCTACTTTTATGGTTCACTATATAGGTCACTTCAACTTATTTTACTCTAGGATCATGTTTTATACAATTGAAACTGCAATTTCATTCATAAATTTCTTTGATTTTTGTCTAGAGAGAGAGAGAGGTGATTTGGGGGTGATCGTGGAAATCTCTAGGGTTTGCAGCCATTGTCCTCTCTATTTGGTAAATCCTGGCTTATTTTGGTGACTTGCCTTTAAATTCAAAGATTTTTGAATTAATTTATGTTCAACGGTCTTGAATATATGATTCATTTTGTATCGATTTTAAATTTATGAGGTTTTTGTAAAATTAAAACTTTTATATTGGTTCCAGATTGCGGAGAAAGAAGTTTCATCATCATATATCTATGTTACATGGATGTTTTTCGTTGGGAATCAAATTTGTGGTAGCAGATTCAACTCTGTGTATATAATTTTAGTATGTTTCACTTCATTATATTTGTATTGTTTTGTTTTGCATTAGGGATAATATTAACAAAAAATGATTTGATTTGTTTTTCAATAGGGGTAATATAAAAAATCAATAGTTTGGGAATTCCCAGTTTCATATGCTTCTTTCTTCTCAAGTGGTGTGAGGAACATGAGTTGAACAAAATTATACTTGGCTTTGGCGATTCGGCATTAAATTTGCTCGCTGACATTCATGGTCAGAAACACAGTGGTGGATCATTTGGGTCCTATTTTTTCCGATTTGGATCAACTTCAGATACATAATTTTTGGTTAAAAAGTAAACTTAAAGTTAGATCCCATTCCAATCTTTATCTTTGAATTGTATCCAATGGTTTAGATTGTTGTATCTCAGGTATTTTCTCGGAGTTTTATATCTCTCAAAGTTTGAATTTATTCTAGGATTTGTCTTCAAAGGTCTGTGACAGTGCCTAATATAATTTTAGTCTTCATAGTTTTCCATCCAGTAATTATCGACCAACCGCGTAAGCATCACAATTACCGGGCTACAATATTGGAGTACATTAGAAATAACACACTACAACTCTAACTACGACTCTAACTCCAGATGAATAGTATGTCCCAATGATATATCTTGGGGTGAGTTTAAAATAGTAGTTGAGCAGTAGCTGAGCAGACCAGTCAAGCAGTAATCGAGTTGAGCAAAGCAATTAAGACCGCCCACAGGCTTTTGGGGTGAAGTTCAAACAAGCTTTGTTACTTTCCCTCATAGTTTATGACTAGGAATCCGAGGAAAACTGATATAATAGACATAACACTTTCCATATTATCTATCACAAGATAGCTAAAGGCATTTCACACAAAAAGCATGTTTCCAACGCGAAGAATGTCCATAGTCAGCATGTAACCGATGATACCTCCGATATCCAAATAACTTTCAAATTACATATTTACGATTAAGTGTCTCTAATATGTAGTAATACTATAGATCAAATATAATAATTTTTCAAACTACATATTTATGATTAAGTTCCCATGTTTTTTATTTAAAAAAAACTTATAATCTCTGCCCCCAACAATACTATTGTGTTATCCTCTATTTTTACATTTCGAGATTAAAAAGAGTTGTACTCCATTTTTACATACCTAGTGTGTTTTTAACTGAAATGAGGTTATGATGTACAAGGAGCACATTATGAAGATTGTGAAACATTTTTATTAATTTTTTAGTTTGTGGCAAAGAATTATGATTGGTGCATTTGCTACCATTGATTAATTTGTTATGATGAATGTTGAAGCCTTTGTAACACCCCGTATTTTTATGATATTAAATAATTAAGGGATTAATTATTATTGTTGGATTAATTAAATTAAAAATGTGAGAAATTAAATTGTTAACTAATCTGAATTAAAAATAAATATTAACTAGCATGACAAGGTTATTACTTATTGATGAAAATTATTAAATGTTACTGTGTGGTGATGTAATATGGGATTAAAGAACCTTATAAATTGTCGTGAATGTGAAACGTGAAAGTTTGGTATATGAGTCGTGTCGGGACTAATTGAATGGAGTAAAGAGATAATTAATTTTTAAGTAACTCGTATGGTCATTTTGAGTGCGCCATTAAGTCCAGAAAGGTCGAGATAGTTAGAAAACTCTACTCGGGTATTTTATTTGGACTCTGGAATAGTTTTAGGCCTAACCGAAACCCCGTAGGGGTATTTTTGTCCTTTGAATTTTTGGGGAAACATTATGGACGAAAATTAAAGAAATTAAATAAGGTAGACGTGGGGGATAAAGGGTCTGACATTTCCAAACCTACGAGAGAGAAAAGCGAGAGACATAGAGGAAGGAAGAAGGAGTCCATAGGTGTTCCTGGTGCAAAACTCAAGGACTCACATCAGAAATCCCACCAAAGCGTAGATCGGAAGACAAGGAACAAGTCTATGCCAATTTCATCAACGGATCAGAACATCATAATCGAGGCAAGTGTTTATTGCTTGCTTTCTTTAGCAAGAATTGTGTTCAGTGTAGACTAGGTAATTACCTCATTATTATGAAGATGAATATTGTTGCAATTTGGGAGTATTGGTCATAAATTAGGACTGATTTGAATAAAGTTTGATTACCTCATGTAGATATGATTATGTCTACGGAATTATAATAATTTGATTATTAAATCTGGGCTTAACTTCGATTTTTGCATATAAATTTGAGAATTAGGGTTCTTGATATATTAATTTGGGAATTTTAAATTTATTAATGATTAGTGATGATTTAATGATGATATATTGTTGGAAATCATATATAAATGTTAAGTAGTTGATGGGAATTGAATGATTGGTGTTTGGGCTAATTTTTTTTGAGGTTTTACGATTAAAAATAGTGAAAAACGAAGCGGTATAGGGTGTAGAACGAAGCAGGCTTGGTGGGGGAGAAGTCTGCTGAATCTTGTTCGAATAAGATTGAGCTTCGTTCGAACGAGAAACATATATCATTCGAATGACATCTGACCTCGTTCAAACGACAGGTCCAAAAATCTAAGAAATCTCCAGTCCAATTTGAGTACATAGTTATTTTGAGTAAGGAAAATTGTCAGTTGATGAATTTAGTATAGTGCAAAATTATTGGGAGGTAATTGTATAATGATACTTTAGATAATTGAAAAAAAGAGTTAACTGTGGAAATTTTGAGAGAGAGAGAGAGTATAATCGAGATAATAGTATTATAAGTAGTAATGAGAGAATACTGCATATGGAAAATACAAGTATGGGTTGGGTGAATACCTTTATTTTTAATAGGATGTGAGAATGCCTATTATATGATTGTATTTGTGTGTATAGCATACCTACGCTGCTTGCTATCAGGAGGAGGTTTCGCGTAGTGGACATTCTTTTCCTGGGTGACCCAATGGGGGGATATTTGACTTGTACTCAAAGCATATGAACTGGGATACTTGCTATCTATTACATAGGATAGTTTCGACAGTTGAATGGGAGCATAGTTATGTGCGTGACGCATTTGGCTAATGAGTATGCTCGCCTCCAATATTTGTTTTATGATATTTATGGTTCGTGAGAGATGCCAAGCTAGTTGTCCATATGTAGCAAGTGATGCACCAGGACATGATAACAGAGTATGCATTTGCACCAAGTGGTCTTAACCAAAGGGTGCAGGGTTATTATGTGAATATATATTTATATATATACTAATCATGCACCTCTTCGTTACGACCACTTGACGGAAAGCATTTATTACTATTACCGTATCTAATAGTTTCACAAACTATAAATATCCAAAGCAAACTATATATATATATATATATATATATATGGAGAGAGAGAGAGAGAGAGAGAGAGAGAGAGAGAGAGAGAGAGAGAGAGAGAGAGAGAGAGAGAGGGATGTTGTGAGTATATATAAAGAATATACTTGAGGAAAATTCTATTGTGTGAAATTAGTAAATATAAAAATAATGAGAAATATAATGATTTCAGTGAATAAAAGTTTATCCATTCGAACGGGGAATATAACTAAATTTAGGTAGGTGGGATAACTATCTAGTAACATATTGAATGGGCGATATGAGATACTCCTTTGGAATATAGTTCGAAGTATGAGGTTATGGCCTAGTTAAGAGTAATATATATAACTAGGTGGGGTAGATGTACATTAGGCGTGCACAATAGATGAGAGGTGAGAATCTCACGTGAGAGTTCGAAACTAACATGCACATAATACTTGCTTCATTGCAGTTTTAAATACTCGCTAAAACAAATATTTTTACAACTCGAGCTCTGACCTGTTTCTTGCTATTCTCCTCTCTTTTGCTATATATTTGTATTATATCAGGTACCCAGCCATAGGGTTACCAACATACGTAGACGCGTGGATCATTTTGCTAGTTGCAACTGTTTTGGAAGCTGTAGGTCATTGAGATTAGACGCTTCCATCTTTCCATTCCGTTTCTAGTTCAGGAATTTCAGTCAGGAAAGTGTCGCCCGTTCCCAGCTTAGTTATTTCAGAGACTACACATTTGTTATTAGCATTTCTTTTCCTGTTGGATTGAGTAGTATTATACTTTTGGTGTGAGACTTTGAACTGGAATGTTTCATTCAGTCTTAATTGTCTCTGTAGTTGTTCCTATTCAGTATTTATTTTATTCTGGTGTAATGCAGTTAGCTTATGTTCAAAAATTAAAATTTATTAATGGTTAAATAGAGTATAATTAAATGGGAAAATGTTTTGACACTGAGCTTAATTATTTATTAGGTGATTAATAAAGAAAAGATATTTTTCGACAGTGATGCTAAGAATGAACCAATTGGTCACTTCGATTTGATATAATAAAGGACTGATCAACTGGTATTTAATTAGGCAGGGTGTCACATGTGGTATCAGAGCATCAGGTTCTAGTGTCCTTAGGATCTATACGGCTTTCTACATTTTTAGCTTAGCGTTCTTTGATGTAGAGCCTTATTATAGGATTGTTGTCTTCCCTTACATATGCGACTTACGTTCTCCTGCTATGAATTATAATTGATGTGACTCATTATAAGAAATCATTTGTACATAGAGCATTAAACATTATAGGATGAACAATGAGGGCCATTAAAAGGATGGCAGGAGAAGAAGCCCGACATAACACATGGAGTAATTTGGGACAAGGTGGACGTGACAAAAGTTACTATGAGTCTTATTTAAGCAAGTAATAACAGAATCATCTCCCAAGAACAAAAGGGTTCCCCAGGCACAGTCCTAGGAAATGATGGAGCGATTTCAAGATTATATAGCGTAGTCTAAAAAGGGGAAATTAGAGGGAATCTTTTGAAAAGTCATCGATGAAGATGCGAAGGAGAAAGGGAAGAAGTGGAACCGTACAGTGGAAGTAGAAAATTTGAAGGATCTTGTGTAGAGTGGAGTGCAGCAACACTCAGAATTGAAATTTAAGTCAAATTTGTAGCTCTTCGGAGCGACATAAAGTGATTAGAGTCAATTACCGCATATAAAGAAGTATGTTTGAAAAATAAAAGAGAAATTTGGGTACGATTTGACCGTGAGGTCTTCCATTCGATGTTATGACAGAGAGGCAAGTGGAATTTTGAAACATAGCAAAGTGGGGAAGATAGAGACCAATCATAAGAGAAAGGTTGATTTGCATACCAAACTTCGTACCTGAAAAAGGGACATAGAAAATAAAAGGGTTTATAGTTAATAAAGGACCGTGTGAAGAATACAACGATGTATGAGAAATCTAGCTAGGATAACTAATGTTAATGTCGTCAATGTTGCGAGTTATTTCAACACTTCCAGAAAAAGTGAGCTAGGAGGGTTAGAGAATTTGGCTGAAAATAAAAACTGAACTTAACGGTTATAGTGAAACACCACATGAGAGTATGCCCAATAGGGAACTCATTTAGATAATCTTGATTGATTAATATCCTACAGAGTAACAACGAAATCAATCAGAGATGTAGAGGCCAACAATAATTCCGAAATATCATAGCCAAAGGGACAATGGGAGAACGATTAGGAGCTAAGACTATCAATTCGAGGGAAGGACATTCCAAAATGGTCAGTGGGACTAGTAACGAGAAATGGATCGAGAGGTTTTCCCTACGTGTAGAGAGTGGGACTACTAGTGTTAATTTTGTCCATGAAGAAAAGTGAGACCAATAAAATTTGAGAATTGTAAACCATGCAAATTTAGGCATAACAAATGGAGGAGTGAGATTTTCAAAGAGGGGAAATTGGGTCTAGAGAATTGAGCCCAATAAGTTACAACCCGAGAGTGGTGGGTTCTGGCAGGACCAGTAGAGTCCTCGATAACAATAGTATACCATATTTAGGGTCGACAAGGCCCAAGAGGAAATAGGGTGGCTAGTAAGGCCATAATTGAGTTCTCCATATTTTAGCCAATGTTTCAACGATGGATGTGTAAGACGCAAAACATAATAAAATTTTCCATATCAAGGAGGGGGAAGATTGTAGATACTCATGGGTCGTGTTGGCAACTACGTGTTGGGATCCTACGATCAGGTGAGCCTGATGAAGTTTCGTTTCACCCTTGCGAGAAAAGGATTAGGTTAAGTGACATGGTTATGTCATAATACATATATGAATTGTTAACACTAAAGTTTGCGTGTGAGTTGAGTTTAGTGGGTATGTCAGTTTTAATAGTCTAGTTAAAAACATATTTATCATGGGTAACGGGGCTTTCTGATGTCGCTCGTGAGTGAGCCGGGTGGGCCCTAAAAGCATATTTTATTGTTATAATTTGCTATTGACTGGGTTAGCAAAATAGAGCTTATTATGGTAATGTTTAGTGATAATTACTGAATGTTTGAATGATATTAGATTGAATGATAAGACTATCGTGTTGGATACTCCGGGTGAGTAAATTTACTTATGTGTGGTGCCACCTAAAATATGGATGGGCCTATATATATATATATATGAAAATATAATGATATCGTAGATTTCAGTGAGTATGTCGCCTAGTTATATATGACCCCGAGGTATAGGAATTTATTTACTGATGTGACTCAGAATACATTGTGTTCTTTATCAAGTGGAGAGAGATAACTTGTTATATATAGCACCAAAATTTAGGATAGTGAGAGTGCCATGTTTCATGTTATTTTTACGGACATACGTAGATTAATATGTCAACATACGGAGATTGTGAGAAGGTACATGTTATGGACTAGGGGCCTTATGAATATCGACGACCAATAATTTTAGGTAGTAGTGTATTGGGAGGGTACCTTGTTTGGATTTCGCTTTGCAAGACATCCCAAGCATGAAACTAACGAACGTCGGGAGTTGGAGAGAAGTTTGGATGATAGTACATGAGATTCGTACCTTAGTAATTGTACATTTATGTGAGTATAATTGAGAGTGGATAATTCCACTATAATGTGAGAATATAATTCATTTGTGCAAAAATGCGCAAGGCATAGGGTGTATGGATGCCCTAGGTAATTGAATCTTGAATTTTATTTTTCTTTTCTTTCCGTTCAGAACGTATGGGATAAGGTCAATGAAGATAGAAGTGGAAATATTGGGACTTGATTGTACGCACACGAGAATGGTATGGTATTAAGCAGTAGATTGTGATTGTCATGTGAATTCGATAACATTTAGCCCGGGGAGTTGATGTTTATTCCGTAAGATTTATTAGAGGCTTACGTTTCATGAGAAACTGATTTTTAGAGCGAGGGAAGGACCTGTAACACGCAGTGAGGCAAAATCATATGGATCAAGGTTAGATGTACATTTGAGGAGAATATCAGGTGTATCATGTTGTAAACGACAGTGGTGAGGGGATTTAATAAGAAAAAATATGGCTAAATTCGTTTTATAATGGGCCACCTTTCCATTGAAAAAAGGTGGACCATCCGAAACTAGTAGAGGTTACTTTAACCGTTTGGGATTATAAAGTAATGATGGGAGAATATACCCAAGGATTTTATTGAGATGGGGGTATGATCCTATATGGGTGATAATGGATCATTTGACCTAAGTTGCTCATGTTACGTCAGTTAGGACTGGTCATACTATGGAAAATATAAGAAGATCTTATTAAACGAAATAGAGAGGACAAGATTTTTGTCTTTAGATTTTGGAAAATATTTTAAGAGGCTTTGGGTACCAACTAGCGATTGAGTACGGATGATATCCACAGACGAATGGGTAGAGCAAGATGACTAGTCAAAGGTTAAAGAATAAATAATATTTGTACCCTTGAGTCTCAAGGGGGGACGAGAGGAGTCCCTTCCACTAGTGTAGTTTGTATACAATAACTCATATAAGCTCACTTTTAGGCATTGTTCAAGTTGAGGTATGGCACAGTAAGCCTTGTTGTCCTCTTTCTTGTTAGTTATAGATAGGGGACCAGGTACTAATGCAAAGATTAAAAATGAATTGGTACATAGTATATCATGTGCATAAAATATATACTGCCTAAATAACCTACTTATGTGCTATCATCGCGAGACGAGGTCGTATGTATCTAAAGAATGATTATTCTACTAAGGTGCTAATAGTAGAAGGATAAATAGTCGATATCTAAAATAAAGTTTAAGTAGTAACTTAAACGATACGGCTTGAGCAAGAACCTATGTGACAGGGTAACCTATAGTTTAAAAATGAACACATGTGGGGTGCTTAATATTGAGGGTATCCAATAACATACTCTATGGGTAGTACGGAATACCTTACTTGGGAGTGCAACGATGCGATGCGCAAATTATATACAACGTTGTTTGTACCTGGTATACTTTCTTCGAATTTCGGGACAAAATTCCGTTGTAAGGGGGGAAGTATGTAACACCCCGTATTTTTATGATATTAAATAATTATGGGATTAATTATCATTTCAGGATTAATTCAATTAAAAATGTGAGAAATTAAATTGTTAATTAATCTGGATTAAAAATAAATATTAGCTAGCATGACAAGGTTAATACTTATTGATGAAAATTATTGAATATTACTGTGTGGTGATGTGATATGGGATTATAGAATATTATAAATTGTCGTGAATGTGAAACGTGCCAATTTGGTATATTAAATCAGGACATGCTTGTGAGTCGTGTCAGGACTAATTGAATGGTGTAAAAAGATAATTTATTTTTAAGTAATGCGTATGGTCATTTTGAGTGCGCCATTGAGTTCCGAAGGTTCGGGATAGTTAGAAAACTCTACTCAGGTATTTTATTTGGACTCCGGAATATGTTTAGGCCTAAGCGGCACCCCGTAGGGGTATTTTTGTACTTCAAATTTTTGGGGAAACATTATGGACGAAAATTAAAGAAAATAAATAAGGTAAACGTGGGGGGAGAAAGGGTCTGACAGTTCCAAACCTACAAGAGAGAAAAGAGAGAGACACAAAGGAAGGAATAAGGAGTCCATAGGTGTTCTTGGTGAAAAAGTCAAGGACTCACATCACAAATCCCACCAAAGCATAGATCAGAGGACGAAGAACAAGTCTATGCCAATTTCATCAATGGATCAGAACATCATAATTGAGGCAAGTGTTTATTGCTTGCTTTCTTTAGTAATAATTGTGTTCATATTAGATTAGGTAAAGACCCCATTAGTATGAAGATGAATATTGTTGAAAATTTGGGAGAATTGACCATAAATTAGGACTGATTTGAATCAAGTTTGATTCCGTCAGGTAGATAGGATTATGTCTACGAAATTATTATAATTTGATGATTAAACCTGGGCTTAACTTGGAGTTTTGCACATAAATTTGAGAATTAGGGCTCTTGATATATTAATTTGGGGATTTCAAATTTATTGATAATTAGTCAGGATTTAATGATGATACATTGTTGGAAATAATATATATGTTAGGTAGTTGATGAATGATTAGTGTTTGGCCTGATTTTTTTAGAGGTTTTAGGCTTAAAATGGTGAAAAACGAAGCGGTATAGGGTGTAGAACGTAACAGGACTGGTGGGGGAGAAGTCTGCTGAACCTCGTTCAAATGAGATTGACTTCATTCGAATGAGAAATAGATGTCGCTCGAACGACATCTGACCTCGTTTGAATGATAGGTCCAAAAATCTGAGAAATCTTAAGTTCAGTCTAATTTGAGTACACAATTATTTTGAGTAAGGAAAACTGTCAGTTGATGAATTTAGTATACTGCATAATTGTTAGGAGGTAATTGTATAATGATACTTTATATAATTGGAAAAATGAGATAACTGTGGAAATTTTGAGAGAGAGAATAATCGAGATAATAGTATTATAAGTAGTAATGAGAGAATACTGCGTATGGAAAATACATATATGGGTTGGGTGAATACCTTGATTTTTAATAGGATGTGAGAATGCCTATTATATGATTGTATTTGTGTGTATACGTACCTATGCGGCTTGCTATCGGGAAGAGGTTTCGAGCAGTGGACAGTCTTATCGTGGGTGCCCCAATGGGGGGGATATTTGACTTGTAGCCAAAGCATATGAACTTGGATACATGCTATCTGTTATATAGGATAGTGTCGATGGTTGAATGGGAGCGTAGCTATGTGCGTGACCCATTTGGCTGGTGAGTATGCTCGACTCCAATATTTTTGTTATGAGATTATGATTCGTGAGAGACGCCGAGCCAGTTGTCCATATGCAGTGAGCGATGCACCAGTACATGATAGCAGAGTACGCATTTGCACCAAGTGGTCTTAACCTAAGGGTGCAGGATATATATATATATATATATATATATATATATATATATAAAATAATAATAATCATGCACCCCTTGGTTACGACCACTTGGCGCAAGGCATTTATTATTATTATTACCATATCTACTAGTTTCAGAAAGTAGAAATATCCACAACCACATATATACATATAGTCATAACATCCCTATATATATATATAGGGATGTTGTGAGTATATATAAAGAATATAGTTGGGAAAAATTCTACTGTGTGAAACTAGTAGATATAATAAATATAATGATTTCACTGAATAAAAGTTTATCCATTTGAATGGGGAATATAAAGAAATTTAGTTAAGTGGTATAACTATCTAGTAACGTATTGTATGGGCAATACGGGATACTCCTTTGGAATATAGTTCGAAGTATGAGGTTATGGCCTAGTTGGGAGTAATATATATAACTAGGTGGGGTAGATGTACGTTAGGCGTGCACAATAGATGAGAGGTGAGAATCTCATATGAGAGTTCGAAACTAAAATGGACATAATACTTGCTTCATTTCAGTTTTAAATACTCGCTAAAATAAATATTTTTACAACTGGGGCACTGATCCATCTTAGTTAGGTCAAGTGTCTCCCGTTCCCATCTTAGTTATTTCAGAGACTGCACTTTTTTTATATGCATTTCTTTTCTTATATGCATTTCTTAACCTGTTGGATTGAGTAGTATTATACTTTTGGTCTGAGAATTTGAACTGGAATGTTTCATCTAGTCTTATTTGTTTCAGTAGTTATTCCTATTCAATATTTATTTTATTCTGGTGTAATGCAGTTATCTTATGTTCAAAAATGGAAATTTATTAATGGCTAAATAGAGTATAATTAAATGGGAATATGTTTTGACACTTAGCTTAATTATTTATTAGGTTATTAATAAAGAAAACTTATTTTCGACATGATGCTAAGAATGAACCAACCGATCAGTTCGATTTAATTTATTAAAGGACTGATCACCCAATATTTAATTAGGCAGGGTGTCACAGCCTTGATCATGTTTATTAGAGGGTAACTGATTTTAAAGTGACAAAAAATTCACTTTGTATTTATTAAGCCTCACTAAGTCTTCATGTCTTCACCTTCATTATTTGCAACTTCGCTAAGCAGAGTGTGTGACCTTGATGGGGAATATATATTGGCAGTGGCATCACAGTTGGTGATGCCTAATACTTTACATATGCAGTTGGTGATGCCTCAGTCCGTACATAGTTTTCACATAAAGAGGGTGTATAGTTCCATTATGCATAATATAGTCGGTGTAACGAGAGAAGATTGTGAGAAGAAGAAGGATAATGAAGCATCAAAGTTGTGCAGTCTAAAAAAAGGAGGGCTGATGAAGAAAGAAAGAATGCTGGTATTGAAGGGAAAAAGGATGAGAAAGAATTCAATTGGGGAGGTTAATGGCTGAAGTTGGTGAAGAAAAATCGTAATTTGTTTTGAAGACGTTTAAGTATCGGTATACTCTCCCTCATTCCCTAACTCTCACACTTTAACTACAGTTTTGACATTTTGGATTTTTGAGGTTTAAGTGTGCCTCAGTACTTATTCGTGTATATACTTATGCGTATTTAGGCTCGCACTTAATAATTTGGTGTTTGTATTTTCTTCTTGATTTCTAGACTATTCGAACGCATGCTTTAAATGAATGATTGAAACTGGTGAAAATGCTGATCACAATGTATAGAAACAACTTATTCTCAAATGAATGATTGAAACTTCTAAAAATGTTGTGTAGAATATTATTCATTCAAGTAGCCATTAAACTGTACCCTGTGAGACTTGATATTGAAACATCATAAATATTAGTATTATCACCACCACCACCACCCCCACCCGACCCCAACACAAGGGGAGAATAATACAGTGGGCTATTGAAGAATTTAATGTGACCACACCCCCAGGTGTATAGCTCAATATTTTGAGATACACCAGTAATGAGGGCAAGTATAATGTTTATAAAAACAGGGGTTATATGAACTTTCACATCAGTCAATCACGGGGAGTAAGTCAATGTCACTTCCATTAATAGTTTGAGCAAAAATTACTTTTTCTACAATCATTTGATGACATGATGAGTAATCCCTGGGCGTATATGATCTATTGCTTCAAATTTTTGTTCGATTCAATTTATTCTTTAGGTTATTTATGAGTTTTAAGCTTTGTATTTTAAAGGAGATGTAAATAGGACATTTTTTCACATGTGACTAGAATTCATAAATTCCTTTTTTATGTCATCTTACTGTTAATATGAATATTTCAGAGATTTTGTTTAATTCATCTTAGTAACTTTTTGATACTATTCAATCCTTGAGCATGTTTTAATTCATGTGTTAGCCACTCTTTTGATACAAAGTTTTGCTAATTTATCCTTCAATCTTTGGATGTTTTTAGGTGAGATTTACCTAAGAGTATGTGGATGATGGTTAAAAATTGAAGCTTTCAGTAAGCTCCATGTGTTACCGTATGTGTTGCCGATGGAATTTGCAGCCTATCATGGATGCATTTTGAATATGAATAAGTGAATTCTCATATCTTACTTAAAGTACATTAGACAAACATACCCATGGACAAACATACCTAACAGTCAGGATAGATTGCACGGCCACCCTACAAGCATCAGCTAAAGCCACCAAACCAATGACAAACATACCCACGTCAAATGCTCATTTATTAAGGATAGTTAAGAAGTTGCATAGCAGTAGACATGCCTTTTTGTTGAAGTTGTTTACAATTTTAATTTTGAACAATAGAATGAGCATTTGAGAGAATAATGTCGGTATGTATTTAAATGTTATTGTGAAGTTAAGTGGGTTTTCGAAGAGAATAGGTTAAATTCTAGACTCACATCACATAGAGATGTCTAAACATTTGTTCTTTATTTGAGCAATTTAGAATCCATACATTAGTTTACGGATATACTCTCCTTTAGTTAACGCTATAACAAAAATTGGGGTTAAATTGGAGATATGAATCGTTGACATTTAATGTCTACTTAGCCCCCAGTCCTTTCAGTTTGATTTTTTTTCACAAGAATTTAATTTTTTTTTAAGTGCTTACTTTTGACTTTTGGTTCAAATGCAGGGCTAAAGTACTCAGTAATTGAAGGAGAACGAGGGGAAGGATGAGTAAATTTTTTAGTCTAGAAGAAAGGTTAAATATGTTGGAAGGGGGTACTGTGAACGTCAAGATGAATTATTTGTTAGATGAATTTAGACTTTTTAAATATTGTTGAATTGATCGTTATCCCTTAAGCAGGGTGGATAGTCAAATAAACAAAGGGGACTATGTCCAATTTTTTTTAAAAAATCGATACTTTGCCTTGGTTATACATAATCGAGTATATTTGGATAAGTTACTTATACGAGGTCCAAAATGGACTATTTGTTTTGTTGGATTGATTTTTCGTTTCTTAAACAGGGTGGATAGTCCAATAAACAAATGGAGTTCTGCCCATTTTTTAAATTTTTTTTACACATTTGCATTGTAAAAAGATATTTCATGACTTAAATTTAGACGATTCAATACTTTGAAAATCTACACTTATAATATAAAATATTTATTATTTATATTATACATGACTTTACTTTTCAAAATTATATGCGCCTTTATTGGAAATTTTCTCCATTTCGCGATTATGTACTTTCAAAATTTTCACCGTTTCGCGATTATGTACTTTGGAAATTTTCAGCATGCCTTCAGGCACAAGCATACCCTATATATATAACAAGGCTCCTATTAGATCCTTAAGGACCAACTGTGGGACCAATTTTTTTTAAATGGTAAACAAAATATTTTTAAGTTGATTTTTTGTGTGGTATTTAAACATTTTAGGGGACCCCAAAAAGAATTTTATCTCAAAAAGATTTTTTTGTAATTTAAAAAAAAAGTGGTCAAAATATGTGAGTTAGCTGACATATTTTGATCGATTTTTTTAAAATAACAAAATAATCCATTTTTAAAAAATACAAATTAAATTTACAGATTCAACTTCACCAATATTTTTTTTATAGTTTGAAACTGGAAATTTTAATTTGTAGTATAAAATCTCTTGAATCTCCAAAATTATAATCATGTCAACACTTACTATCTCCTTATCTGGATACCTCTGATTCACAATAACAGTAGTTTTAACATGGCACAATCTGTTAACATTTTTCACTTGAATGAGATGGTACCAACTAAACTAAGCCATAACATATAGGAGGTTAAGCAAATGAAATAAATTCAATCACAAAAATATTAGAAGGCTGAAATGGAAACTTCTCCAATTCACCTTTTTTCGGCATGAAACTTTTGATGTATTTTGTTAATTGATGAAAAATGAAGATGTTGATCAGATGAACACATTTATATGAATATTTTCTAGGTAAACTGTATGCTATCAGCTTGTTAAAAGAGAAGGGGTTATGCTTATTAGCTGATTTTGTAGATAGGGCGTGAACGAGGGATTCATCTAATAGATTTGGAGGATAGTTTGTGTGGGTATCTCGTCCATTTGTCTTGGCCTAGAGAAGTAGCCTGACTAAGCCCTTTCAAGAGTAGGGGGAGTCCGGCCCAAACTCCAAAGCCTCACAAATGACTAAATCAGCACTGACCCATTAAACCCCTAAAATCTCTCAGGAGATATTCTAGGGATTATGGGCTAATATGGAGGTGCCTAGCTCCCCCACTCTCCTAAGTTCACATGTATATATTGTACCACTGACCCAGGGCAAAGGGTATATAATTATAAGCACTCCCCTGGAGAAAAGAAAAACACAAATATAGAGCACAACCGTGGACATAGGCAATTTGCCGAACGACGTATATCTTGTGTCGTGTGTGATTGCAACTATTTTAATTTAGGTTCTTTATCTTTTTTGTGATCGCATTTGCTTATAATTTTTGTTGAGATTTATTATCACCACATTTGGCGCCGTCTGTGGGAAGCGATTGTTCTTCCTTTAATAAAGCCTTCACCATCAAGAACCGAGAATGTCTGGTCACAGTAGCAATGCCCCCTCAAGTAGTGGATATTCAAGAGAAACCTATCCCTCGTAGGGTTAGATCTGAAGTTCGACGCTCAAACTCAAGGCCTCGCCCATAACGACAAACCTCAGAAGAAATCCAGGGACCAACTCGTTCCACACAAGTCTCCAGGCTAATCGACGCCTACGAGGCCAAGATTCAAGAGCAGGAGGAAGCCAATCGTAAGAAGGAAGCCAAGAATGCTCGCCTCAAAAGGAGACTGGAGAAAATGGTGAGAGAACTCCATCGCAATACAAGGAAACGTCATTATCGGACTCCTAGCCCTCATGCGAGATGATCTCATAGCCGAGGAAGGAGACTATGATTTGGATCTCAAAGAATTAAGGGACACATGTCAGATAACGACTGGTCCGAACAACAACAATCAGCTCGTCATTACAGGAGGCCAGCCTGAGGGAACGACGACATACGAAATTTCATCTGAAAAGAGATGGACCAACACCCAGCACATTGGGGTTCCAGCTAGATCAAAGAGCTAGCCAGGCAACCTCTCAGGACCCAAATGAAATCCCCCTTTTCAAGGGAAATAGAGGAAGAAGAAGCCCCCCAAAAATTCGCCATGACCATATTTAATATCTACAATCGTAAGAATGAACCCCATCGACCATGTCAGATAGTACAGACATGCCATGAGCCTTTGGAGCCACATAGACACATTGATGTGTCGAATTTTCCTATCGAGCCTGCATGACATGGCTTAAAAATGGTTCGAGAAACT
Source organism: Sambucus nigra (assembly GCA_949130495.1). Lineage (NCBI taxonomy): Eukaryota > Viridiplantae > Streptophyta > Magnoliopsida > Dipsacales > Adoxaceae > Sambucus > Sambucus nigra. The sequence continues at coordinate 87,196,053 of OX422220.1, forward strand.
CCCCCACAGATCCATCAGGAACTTTGAGTCCCTGACAGAACTCTTCATAACTCGCTTTATTACCAACAGATCCCATTCGAAAAGGATGGATGCTTTATTGCCTATGAAGAAAAAGCCTGGGGAGAGCCTTAAACACTACGCGAAGAGGTATTGAGAGCTGTTCAACGAGGTCGAGGACTGCTTGGAGCAAGTCGCCGTTGCATCCTTTAAGATTGGTTTATCCAGTTCATGCCTCTTACATCAGTCCCTCACTAAGAAGGAGGTGACAACTATCAATTACTTGATGGCTTATAATGAAAAATATGCCAAAGTTGAAGATGTGACCCATCCCAGTGTAGGAGAAAATGGTCGCGCCAAGTTTGCCGTTAAGGGAAGCGACAAAACTGAGAGTTAAAATAAAGGGAGTAAGAATGGGGGCAAAAGCGTCCCTAAGAATGGGAATAAGAGTGATGTCTCAAAGGCATTTTAAGCAGTAAACACTATTTTTAGAGAATCGATCTACAAGATTCTGGTAAAGATCAAGGGCGAGCCATTCATTAAGTGGCCCAGGAAGATGGGTGGAGACCCTTCGAAGAGAAACCACGCACTGAGATGTACTTTCCACAAAGAGGGCGGGCATAAAATCGAGCACTACAAAGCCCTCAAGTCTCACCTTGAAGAGTTAGCTCAATATGGACACTTGAGATAATTCGTAGAAAAGAAGGCAAAGAAGGTAGCTGCCAATGGAGATCAAAGGACCGATAACGTGCTCGAGGAAGACGTCGGCTATCAGTTAGTAGTAATTCGTGGAGCATCCGACCTCAAATAGACTTAAGGAAATACGGCTCGGATGGAAGTTAAAAAGATTACAACAATAATACAAGCTTTTCAAATCGATCCAGCCAAAACGCAAGCAGGGAAGCGTCAGCGAGCAGAGGATGTCGACTACAGCAAGCACATTGTGTTCACAGATGAGGATCTAGTGGGAGTAAGAACCCCGCATCACAATTCATTGATCATTACACTCAGGATATCTAACTATGTCGTAGATAGGTTAATCGTCGACCATGGTAGCTCATCCGAAGTAATGTACCTCGACCTGTTCAGGAAGTTAAAGTTAAGTGTCGCTGACCTAAAGAAAGTCACCGGTTCTCTAGTTGGCTTCACTGGAAAAATAACCATCCCCTTGGAAAAGATTGTCTTGCCAATAAGGGCACGAAGCATTTCTAAAATGATCGAATTTCTCATCGTTAATATTGATTCGCCCTACCAAGCGATCATCGGCAGAAGATGGCTGCACGCGATGAAGGTCGTCCCCTCTACCTACCATCAGAAGCTCAAATATGTGACTAAACGAGGAGTGGTGGAGATCCACGGAGATTAGGAGATGGCAAGAAAGTGCTTTATAAAATCCATACGCCCTAAGCTAGAGAAGAAGGCCAAGGAAGCTAGAAGAAAGAACGAAGATCAGAAGAGGATAATGCCCTCCAAATAGCAACTAAGGTATGGGAGACCAGGAGTGGAGGAGACCAGGCTCCTCCCCTCTGAAAGAGCCATCCAGGACCTCGACGAAGTCACAACCAGTAGAAGTTCAAGTGAAAGAAAGTTCTTAATTGGAACCTCACTCACCGAGCACGAAATGAGGGAATTGGTCACCCTACTCCGAAGCAAGCTAGATGTCTTTTCATGGGAGCCTTACGAGATGCCCGGGATTGATCCAAACATCACTTGTCATTGACTGTACGTCGATCCATCTTTCAAACCAATAGTTCAGAAAGCTCATCGAACTTCTCCAAAAAATCCAAGGCAGTGGAGAATGAAGTTGAAAGACTTCTGGATGCAGGATACATACGGGAAGTCCAGTTCCTAAATGGCTATCCAACGTAGTGGATATCCCTAAGAGCAACAAAAAGTGGAGGGTCTACATCGATTTCACTAATATCAACAAGGCGTGCCCTAAAGACAGCTTCCCCCTCCTAAAGATTAATCAGTTGGTGGATGCCACTATAGCACACGAAAGGATGAGATTCCTAGACGCATACTCCAGGTATCACCAGATCCCTCTGTATGATCCAGATCAAGAAAAAATAGCATTTATAACCACAGTCGGGTTATATATCTACAATGTTATGCCTTTTGGGCTAAAAAACGTAGGAGAAACTTACCAGCGATTGGTCACCAAAATGTTCAAAGACTATATGGGAAGCACTATGGAAGTCTACATCGATGACATGCTCATCAAGAGAAGGCTCAAATAAGACCACCTCTCTGACCTATCAAGGACCTTCGAAATCCTTAGGAAGTATCGAATGAAGCTCAATGCAAGTAAGTGTTCCTTCGGTGTCTAGTCTGGAAAATTCCTTGGTACTTGGTCAGCAAGAGAGGTATTGAGGCCAACCAAGACCAAATTGATGCCGTTAACAGAGTGCAGCCCCTCATATGATAAGAGACGTATAGAAGCTCATGGGGATGCTCGCCCCCTAAATTGGTTCATCTCAAAGTCATTCGAAAGGTGCCAACTGTTCTTCCAGTTGTTGAAGAAGATCAAAGATATGGAGTGGTACGATGATTGCCCGAATTCATTATAGGGGATCAAAGCTTACCTCAGGAAACATCCCTTGCTCGTAATCCATCAAGAGAGTGATTCTCTATACATTTACCTTGCAGTATCCAGTCATGCTGTAAGTTCTGCACTAGTATGTGAGAAAATGGGGATCTAACACGTAGTGTACTATGCGAGCATGACTATTTTGGATGCCGAAGAATGATACCTACCGCTAGAAAAACTCTCCTTCACGCGAGTGGTAGCCTCAAGGAAATTAAAATACTACTTTGAAGCCCATTCCATCATCATACTTTCATCCCACCCTCTTAAAGCAGTCCTGGGAAAATCATACCTTTTTGAAAGACTATCAAAGTGGTCGGTCGAGCTTGGGTTATTTGAAATTCAGTTCAAGCCGAGGAATACCATCAAAGGGCAGGTCCTCGTCGATTTCATCGCAAAGTTTATAGCAAAACATCCTTGCTACCAACCCCAAACTATTCATCAAAATGAAGTTCCCCTGGCATCAGGCATCTGCAGACTATTCATTGACGGAGCCTCCAATTTCAAAGGGGCGGGAGTAGGCATCGTGCTAATTAACCCCAAAGATGTAATACTCGAGCAAGGAATCAGACTTGGATTTGAAGCCACTAACAATGAAGCAGAATATGAAGCACTGATTGCGGGCCTAAAAAAAGTGCAAATGCTCGGAGCAAAGTGACTCCAAGTGTTCGACGACTCACAGTGGATCTCAAACCAGATAAGTGGCGATTTTAACGCTAGAGATGAGAGGATGGAAGCCTATCTCACCACTGCAAAATAATTGATGGCCAACTTTGACCAAGTCCGTGTCCATCAGTTTCCCAGAAGGAAGAATAGCCATGCTGATGCCCTAGTAGCCTTAAGCTCAATGATCAACTCCGACTTGAAGAGGACAATTCAAATTGATTTCCTTGACCAGCCAAGTATCAACTAGATCGTCGAGCTGCCGAGCGTGGGGTATGTCCTCCAGATTAAAACAACACCTAGTTGGATGGAACCCTTTAGGGATTATTTGGAGGATGGTGTGCTACCATCAGATAAGAGGACCGCTCATAAGATAAGAATCAAAGCTACTCACTTTCACTTATCTTCTGAAGGCAATCCCTACGAGAGATCTTTCACTGGCCCTTACCTCCAATGCGTTCATCCAAAGGACGTAGAGCAAGTCATGCATTAACTCCATGAGGTAATCTGTGGGAGTCACGTTGGGGGAAGGTCCCAAGATTCTTGAGCAATGAAAGGAGGCAACTGGTGGACGTAAATGCAAAAATACGTTGGAATTTATGCTCAAAAATGCAAAAAGTTACAACTTCACGCACCTATGGTTAACCACCCGGCTAGCGACCTAAAGTCACTTACTAGCCCATGGCCTTTTTCCCAATGGGATATGGAAATCATGGGCCCTCTACCTACAGCAGTCGAAAATTGTAAGTACCTATTGGTCGCAATAGACTACTTAAGCAAATGGATAGAAGCAGAGACACTAGCAAACATTAGAGACGCAAACATGATAAGATTTATATGGAGGAACATTATCACTCGTCTTGGGATCCCACTATCATCACTGACAACGGAACCCAATTTGAGAGTGGCCTCTTTCTGAGTTTTTGCAGTGACCACAGGACCAGGCACTACTTTAGCTCTGTGGTATATCCTCGAAGCAACAAATAGGATGAGGTTTCCAATAAAATAGTGATTGATGGATTAAAAAAGAATCTAGAGCGAGCCAAGGAAGCATGGGTAAATAAACTGCCCCAGATCTTATGGGCTTAGCACACCACCCCACGTCGAGCGGCTGGAGAGACACCATTCGCACTGACGTATGGGATGGAGGAAATTATCCTCTTGGAAGCTGACCTCCCTACCATGAGGTCTACCCTGGTTGACTAAGTCCAGAATGATGCAGCATTGCTCGCTGAACTTGACCTAGCTAAAGAACGAAGGGAGTTAGCTCTAGTGAAACTAACATCCTATCAGCAACAACTAACAAATCACTACAACAAAAAGGTCAATCCAAGAGCATTCCAAGTTGGGGACTACGTCCAGAGGAAAGTTCTTGGCAGTGATTTAAAACTATCGGATGGAAATCTAGGACAAAACTGGGAGGGTTCATTCAAGGTGATAAAAGACGACCTACAAGGAACCTATCACTTAGAAACGCTGGAGGGCAGGGAGATGCCTGATGATGCAGGAAACTGCACCACCCTTCAAGGTGTTTGTGAGCTCAATTCAATGTCAACATTGGCATCACAAGGCATATATAAGGTATAAGTATATAGTAGAAGGAGATGAGGAGAAGAAGATTCACACCGGAATGTAAGTGGTTCAGCCAATTAGGCCTACGTCCACTGCGCAAGTGTGGGATGTGTATCAATATGTAAGGGCTCTAATGGCCATAGATACAATCTCTCAAGCTCTCTCTCTCTCTACTGTGTATTCGAATAGAGTTTTAGCTAGGGTTGCTAAATTCTCTCCCCTTTCAAGGTAGAGGATGACCTCTATATATAGTACCTAGGGGGTGCAATGTACCCCCCATGCATGCAATGAGCATGTGTGTGTTGATCTAGCCAATATAGAGAAGCCATCTGTTACTATCACATGTAAAGAATGATGATAAAATATTCTCCCCACGTGTGGGGAATGATTTGTTATAACTAACTTGTGTCCACGTGCCCTTATCCAAATGTCAGGATGTGCTCGGCCATCGAACTTAGATATAGCCTCGGCCTGGTATAAGCCGAGGTTGATGAAGTCTAGTTATTCGTTCAATCCGAGATGGGCCATGAAGGTCTCGGCTTTTGTTAAGCCGAGACAATGGATAAGGGTCGGCCTGGGCCGAGGTTGAGCTGGCTTGTGCTTGGAGCATCGACTGATATCTTGATGAGGTTGGCATTGGTAGAAGTATGGCCTACTGCAACCTCGGCCAACCCCTGACTGAGGTCGTGGCATCCAGCTGAACTGTAGTGCCGCTGACCCGTATGCAGAGCCCCTTTTGATGAGGTTGGTGGCAGTGTCGGCCTGGGTCGACCTTTCCATGGCCGAGGGCTGATGTCACGGACCCAAGGCTTTCCTAAAGTCGGCTACATCCTCGGCCGAGGTTTATGCCTCTGAGCCGAGGTGACACTTGGGGCATATAAATCACTCCTAGCCCTTAGTTACATGTGAGAGCAGGTGACTATGGGATCTCTAAACCTCTGAGGCCTTTCTCCTATGAGACAATGTTCGTTTGACACTTGTCCATTATTGAAGTGTGGCTTGCTTGGCAAGCGTGTGTTGTCAGCCGCCCTTTGGGGCTCCCAAGGCAATGATGGGCCTTAGGGAACGTTCTCCCATATTTAAGGGTTTGAACCCCATTTCTCCCCCCTTCTTCCTTATTTCTCTTGCTTGGAGAGACTCTATTTCTGCAACAACTTCTCTCTCTAGAAATCTTAGTTTCGAAGTCCTTGGTGGTGAATCCTCGCCTTTTCTTCGCTTTTCCTTATCTTTTTATCCTCAGGTATCTTCTTCCCTTCCTTTGCCTTCATTTTTCCTGCTTTTCCCCTTACTTTTGTGTTTTTCGGCAAATTTTTGAGTTGTACGGTGAGACCACCATAGTTTCTGGCGGACTGTTCTTGCCTTAGGTTTTATAGTTTGATCCTTAAATTATTTTACTTCATTAGCCAATCTTATATGTCGTTTAGAAGCTCCTTAAGTGTAGTGTCTGCCTCTAATGCTCAGAGCCCTATACCAACTTCTTGAGGAGTTCCCCTCTCTCAGAGAGAAGACTTTAGAAAAAATTAGGCAAATGGAGAGAGCACAGGAGGAGGCTCGTAGGTCACAAGAATTCCCTTTTAGACCCATCTTTCCACCACCTCTGAAGGTGATATATCCTGATCCATTAGAGCCATTTAGCCAAACAGAGGTCCCTGCCGAACCAGTGCCGATGTCTGAGTCTGAGTCTGAGTCTTCAACCTCAGACCCTATGTCTGTGGATTCCTTCCAAGAGGCCATGGACTTCACAACTCATCAAAATCAGGCCCCTGATCAAGCCGAGGTCTCTAGCCGGGCCTCGTCCCATAATAATTCAAGCACCTCGTCCTCTTCCTCAGAGGTTGATATTGTTGAGCCGAGTGTGGCCATTCCACCCATTCTTGATGCCATTCCTCTGTCGGCCGTCACCGGGGCCGAGTTCGCTCAGAGGTTACCGAGTAATCCATCAACGTCTGCTCTGGCCGATGTTGAGCAAGATAATGACGATGATGATGACACTGAGAGTGATGTCGACGTCTCTGAGGCGGCCAAGATCGAGAGTACTGTTACTGAGGTTGACCTTCTTTGCTTCAGATATCTCTACTCCATCAGCCCCTCCATAAAGCTTAGGAGACCTCTGAGGGAAGAGAGGGCATACAATGGCCGAGATGGTGAGATCTGCTTGTACGAGCAGATGTTCAAGTTAGGGTTTCGTTTGCCCATCCATCCCATTATCAGGTGCATCATTTCCTACATTAATTTGGCCCCCTCCCAATTTTCCCCTAATGCCTGGAGGGTCATAATAGGGGTCATTGTCTTATGAAGGCCTGTCCACCACTCAGACCTTCCAGTTCAGGTCTTTGTTGGTTGCTATGTCCCTTCCTTAGCCAAAAATCATTCGAGCTACTATCATTTTGTAGCTCGGAAGCCTGAGAAAAATATTCTTCAGATAACTCAGACTTTCAACCACAACTAGAAGCCTCGATACTTTTTTGCTTCAGGACCATGAGAATTTGGTCCATGTGTTCCCCCGTCCTTGCTAGAGCTGAGAATGCCCCTAAGATGGGGTAAGGTAATAATGTCTGCGAAGGCCGACCCTAGCCTAAGCCTGCAAAACCTTCATAAGGTGAAAGCCCTTCAAGATCAGGGGATACATGGTCTGCTCGTTAAGTTCGAACACTTGATGACCCCCCACTACCTCTCTGAGACAGGTCTAGGTGGAAGTCCCCTTACTGATCTTGGTAAGCATTTTTTATTCCAAGTTGAACCTTAGAGTTTATTCATGTGTGATCTTCTAACTCAGACCTTTCAATTTTATAGAGCGCCCGAAGGATATCTCAAACGATCTTTGGGAAATGGAAGCTCCGAGTTTAACGAGGATTACGAAGAAGGCAGGTCGTAATGCTCCTCCTCTAGCACCCTCGACCTCGAAGCCTCAAGCCACCAAGAAGAGGGATCCTACCGAACATGCCCCTGATGATCAGAGGCAGAAGAAAAAGGGGGGCGATTCTTCCATCCCCATCTCTTCTGCAGACGCGCTGACAGCTCATTTAGAGAAATTGAAGATTACCGACAATATCGTCGGCCACAGTCTGCAGGCCCTATATGCCTTTGGTTCTATAATGATCGAGGCCGATAAGCGTTTCTTACAATCACTGGATACACCCTTGCTAATTGAGTTTGGCATCCACAGATCCATTCAGGTACCAAGTGTAACCTCTGATTTGTCTCCAACTTATTCATGATCACATAATCTGCAGGGCTTGGTAGCTATGCACCACCTCTCCAACTGGACTCTGAGGAAGTTGCCCCTCATCCAGAAGGGTCAAGAGGCCGAGAAGGTGCGAATCACTCTGAACGGAGAAATTGACCTCCTAAAGTCTGAGCTGGGTGAGTCTGAGAAGAAGGTAAAGGGGTTGGAGAAGGAGATCTCTCATCACAAGAAGGACCATGATGTGGCTCTGAAGGCCAAGGATGATGTTTTACAGCAGAAGGTCAACTCGGCAGTGAAGGCAGCCCTTGATGACGCCTCTGAGGGGATATTAGTTGAATACAAAGCCTCTGATAAATTTATGAGCTTTGGATTTGAGTACCTCCAGAGAGGTATCAAAGCTACTACCAAGTGGGCAGCTGCCAAGGAGAAAGAGGCTGGCAGTTTGAAAGCCACTGATTTTATAGGCCTTGGCTTTGCTAATCCTCAGCTTGCCTAGGCCCTTCAGGAGGTTGAGGAGGAGGTTACCGCGCCTACCGAGCTTGCAACGCTGGATGGTACAGAGGTTGGAGGGGCAAACCACAATGATGACATTGTCGAGGTGACCAATGTCATCCATCAGGACCAGGCCGAAGACACCAGCATTCCACCCTCAAACCCTTAGATTCAATTGTGAAACTTGTCTGTAACCTTTGGATATTTGCAGTCTCTGAATATTTGGTTCTCTTATTATTTTTTTGAATCAACACTATCAAGCAGCCTCTGAGGAGGATCATTTCATTTGTTTGTTGAATGCTTGTGATGTTTTAACTCTTGAAGTCTTGTTGCAATAGTCTGTTTAAACTCAATTAGTAGTCTCCCCTCAGACCTTTTCACCATTGAGTGATGTTATAAGGGTCTTAGGTCATCACCTAAGATGTTATCCTCATAATTAATCTCACCAAATTAATGATGTTAAGGGTCTGAGGTCATCTCATTATGGTGTCTGAGCTCAGACCTCGTCACCACTGAATAGTGTTATGGGGGTCTGAGGTCATCACCCAAGGTGTTGTCCTCATAATGAATCTCACCAAATTAATGATGTTAAGGGTCTGAGGTCATGCCATTATGGTGTCTGAGCTCAGACCTCATCACCACTGAATGGTGTTGTGGGGGTCTGAGGTCATCACCTAAGGTGTTATCCTGATAATGAATCTCACCAAATTAATGATGTTAAGGGTCTGAGGTCATCCCATTATGGTGTATGAGCTCAAACCTCGTCACCACTGAATGGTGTTATGAGGGTCTGAGGTCATCACCCAAGGTGTTGTCCTCATAATGAATCTCACCAAATTAATGATGTTAAGGGTCTGAGGTCATCCCATTATGGTGTCTGAGCTCAGACCTCGTCACCACTGAGTGATGTTATAAGGGTCTGAGGTCATCACCCAAGGTGTTGTCCTCATAATGAATCTCACCAAATTAATGATCTTAAGGGTCTGAGGTCATCCCATTATGGTATCTGAGCTCAGACCTCGTCACCACTGAATGGTGTTATGAGGGTCTGAGGTCATTACCTAAGGTGTTATCCTCATAATGAATCTCACCAAATTAATGATGTTAAGGGTCTGAGGTCATCCCATTATGGTGTCTAAGCTCAGACCTCGTCACCACTGAATGGTGTTATGGGGGTCTGAGGTCATCACCCAAGGTGTTGTCCTCATAATGAATCTCACCAAATTAATGATGTTAAGGGTCTGAGGTCATCCCATTATGGTGTCTGAGCTCAGACCTCGTCACCACTGAGTGATGTTATGAGGGTCTGAGGTCATCACCCAAGGTGTTGTCCTCATAATGAATCTCACCAAATTAATGATGTTAAGGGTCTGAGGTCATCCCATTATGGTGTCTGAGCTCAGACCTCGTCACTACTGAATGGTGTTATGGGGGTCTGAGGTCATCACTCAAGGTGTTGTCCTCATAATGAATCTCACCAAATTAATGATGTTAAGGGTCTGAGGCCATCCCATTATGGTGTCTGAGCTCAGACCTCGTCACCACTGAGTGATGTTATAAGGGTCTGAGGTCATCACCCAAGGTGTTGTCCTCATAATGAATCTCACCAAATTAATGATGTTAAGGGTCATCCCATTATGGTGTCTGAGTTCAGACCTCGTCACCACTGAGTGGTGTTATGGGGGTCTGAGGTCATCACCTATGATGTTATCCTCATAATTTCTGACATATGTGCACAATGTAGCAAGAATCGTCATGGGAACCGATCTTTTATTAATAACCTATTCATAATAAGATGGTACATTTACATAAAACTCTTTGCAACATCATATGTAATACTTCTTTAGGTGATCAGCATTCCATGGGTTAGAGAAAGGTTACCCTTCTAGGTTTTCTAGCCTGTAGGTGCCAGACACAACTTCTTCCATCACTTTGTAGGGACCGTGCCTGTTTAGGTGGAGCTTGTTTGTTTTCTGTAAGGTATTCTTTAGCATTAAGTCTCCCACTGCGATGGGTCTTGACTTCACCCTATGGTTGTAGAATTTCGCTGCCCTCTGTTGGTAGGCTGCTTGTCTAATCTCTGCGTATTCTCTGCTTTCTTCAATTAGATCTAGATCTAGCCTCCTCTCTTCCCCATTTTTATCGGGGTCATAGGTCCCACTTCTATTGGTATGACAACCTCTGAGCCATGTGCAAGCATGAACGGTGTTTCTTCTGTAAGTGTCCTTACCTTGGTCCTATAGTCCCATAACACATCGTAGACCTCTTCAGTCCATCTTCCCTTCGCATATTCTAACCTCTTCTTGATTCCATCGAGAATTGTTCCGTTCGTGACCTCGGTCTGACAGTTTGTCTGAGGTCGGCCAGGAGATGAGAAGAACTACTTTATCCCAACTCTTAGGCAGTACTTTTCTAAAGAGGAGTTCTTGAATTGGGTCCCATTGTCCGAGATGAGAGTGTTTGGGAGGTTGTATCTGTATATGATGTTCCTATAAATAAATTGGAAGGTCTTCTGCTCTGTGATCGTTATCATCGGCTCTGCCTCCACCCACTTTGAGAAGTAGTCGATGGCAACTATCAAGAATCGATAACTGTTGGCAGCTCTTGGTAAGGGTCCTACTAAGTCAATCCCCTATATTACAAATGGATATGGATAGGTGATTGACGTCATAGGTTGATGAGGAATAGTGGCGAATATTTGACATTTATCACATCTCCTCACGTAGGCTACAGCGTCTTCGGACAAGGTTGGTCACCAGTACCCCTGTGCGATGATTCTTTTGGCCAAGGGTCTTCCCCCTATGTGGCTAGAGCAATAACCCTCATGAACTTCCTATAAGACCCGAGGAACTTCTATGGGGTGCACACATCTGAGGAGAGGTAATAGAAATCCCTTCTTGTACAAGACGTCTCTTATCATCGAGAACTTGACAGCCCTATATCTCAATTTCCTCCTCTCTAGCTTGGACTCAGGTAGCTCTCCCTCTCTGATATATCTGACGAGGGGGTCCATCCATGAGTCTCCTAGGTTCAAATTGTGACAAGGGTTACATACCTCTTCTTCCTCGATGGTCACTTTCCCTAAGACCTTGACCGAAATTGTCCTTCTGATGTCTGTCTTCGTTGCTGAGGCCAACCTTGCCAACGCGTCTGCGTGGCTGTTACTTTATCGGGGTACTCTCTTCAGTTTTGTCTATTCGATACATTCTAACATCGTTCTCACCCTCTTCAGATACTTGGCCATTCTTTTGTCTTTATCCTCATAAACTCCCAACACTTGATTGACAACTAACCTTGAGTCGTTATGGAGTAGGAGTCGCCTCACACCCAGAGTCTTTGCCAATGAGAGGACGACTATCATGGCTTCATATTCCGACTCATTGTTAGATTCCTTAAAGTTGAATCTCAAAGCGTATTCGATGTTAGCACCATCTGGGGTTTAAAGTATCAACCCTGCATCGCTTCCACTGTCGCATGAAGAACCATCAACGAAGAGGTTCCAAACGTCTGTATCCGATGAGAAACCCCCCTCTGACATGACTCCATGCCTGAAAAGGTACCGATCCTCCTCGTTCTCTGCTACTCTGCTCTCGATCTTTTTGGACGCCACCTCGTCCCGATATCGGGAGACATTGGGTGTCGTCTCTTCCTGGTCCAAGAAGACAGTACTATTTGACCCTTCAGCACCCTCTAAGTCATTCTTGACCTCGGCCTCTTCTCAGGTGAATTCAGCAACAAAGTCTGCGAGGGCTTGCCCTTTGATGGCTGTCCAAGGTTGGTAGGTAAGGTCATACTCCCCCAACTCAATGGCCCAAGTCATCAAACTTCCAAATTTCTCAGGTTTATGCAAGACCTGCCTTAATGGTGAGTCGGTGAGGACATCCATGGAGTGGGCTTGGAGTAAGGCTTCATCTTTCTTGAAGCATGTATCTGGGCGTAAGCTAACTTTTCCATGCGAGGGTAATTTTGTTCAGACCCTTGAAGGGCCTTACTGTTGAAATACACATGCCTTTGGATCCTAGCGTCTTCCCGTATTACGGCTACGCTGATGGATGATTCGGAGACTGCCAGATACACGTACAATTTCTCTCCTGCTACAGGCCAAGATTTCAATAAGGGAGACCCCAAGTAAGACTTGAGCTGATTGAAAGATTTTTCGCACTCTTCGTCCCACTGGAAGGCCTTTCTAAGCACTTTAAAGAATGAAAGACACTTGTTCGTTGCCCTGGAAACAAATCTGTTAAGTGCAGCCACTCTCCCCGTGAGTTTTTGGACATCTTTGATACTCCTCGGTGTCTTCATGTGAAGCAAAGCCTTGATTTTCTCAGGGTTCGCTTCAATCCCTCTCTAGTTGACGATAAATCCTAGGAACTTCCCAGATCCTACTCCGAAGACACACTTCGCGGGGTTGAGTTTCATTCTGTATGAGTCCATAATATCGAAGGTCTTCTCGAGATCTGCTACATGAGTGCAATCTTTCAAGCTCTTCGTTAGCATATCGTCTACATACACTTCCATAGTCTTAGCTATTTATTCTTCGAATATCTTATTCACAAGATGCTGGTATGTTTCCCCTGCATTTTTCAGATCGAAGGGCATCACTTTGTAGCAGTACGTCCCTTTATCGGTAATGAAGGCTGTCTTCTCTAAGTCTTCAGCATCCATGAAGATCTAGGTGTAGCCTGAATACGCATCCATGAAGATCATGAGCTCATGTCCTGCTGTAGCATCCACCATCTGATCTATCTGAGGTAAGGGATAGCTATCTTTTGGACAAGACCTGTTCAGGTCAGTGAAATCAACACACATTCTCCACTTCCCATTGGCCTTGGCCACGATGACTACATTCGATAACCACTCCGGATATGTGACTTCTCTTATAAACTCAGCCTCTTCCAATTTTTTGACCTCTTCTCGGATGACGTCGTACTTCTCCCTGGAATAGATTCTTCGTATTTGTTTGATAGGCCGGGTATCTTTGGTCACGTTGAGCTTGTGACTCATGACCTCAGTGTTGATGCTTGGCATGTCTGCAGGACTCCAAGCAAAGACACTCTGCCTCCTTCTAAGGAAGTTTATCAGCTCTTCCTTGATTTCTGACTTTAGGACTTGCCGACCTGAATGGTTTTTTCCGGCTCGTCCTCATTGAGGACTATTGATTCTACCTCTTCCGCGGCCTCTCCCTTCTTCAATTTTGTCTCATCTCTTGGGTCAAGTGTATCAATGCTATAAGTGGTGGTTTCCCTCTTATGGGCCTCTCTATCTTCGGCCGAGTTGAAGTAACATTCTCGTGCTATGGTCTGGTCACCTTGCACTTCCCCTACCCCATAGGGAGTCAGGAATTTTAGCATCTGATGGACCGTGGACGGCACAGCTTCAAAATCTTTAAGGGACACTCTTCTCATCCATTACGAAAAAATTTATCTTCCTGGTCAACCTCTTAGGCCACTCATCACCCATATGTACATCCATCTCATACATGCCCAGGGGGTGGACCTTTTATCCACTAAAGCCTATCAAGGGGTGATGATAGGGTACCATCCTTTCTCTACTAAGACCTAGGCTCTTGAAGCAAGGCCAAAACATCACGTCTGCCGATCTCCCCCTGTCTACGAGGATCCTTTGCACCTCGCACCCATGCACCCTCGTTGTTATTACCAAAGGTTCATCGTGGGGGGCTAAGATACCTTTGAAGTCGAGTCTGGAGAACCCAAATATAAGGGTGTCCATGCCCACCTTCTTCCTCTTTTGCACTGTATCGGAAGACGTTAGATTTATAACTTTAATCTTGGCCACTGACTTGGCCTCTGCCACGCGAGCCTTCCTATCAGCTACTTCAGAGCCAGCTCCTATAAATCCTCCGTATATGGTGTCAACACCAAACGAGAGCATACCAACCATCTTCACCGGGGTGTTGTCATCTTTCGGTGGAAGATCCGTATCGTCTTCATCATCACCTTATGAATCATTGTCTCTTCTAGCTGTGGCATTGTCATGGAATCTATCATTTCTCCTTTTCTTAGGGTCATCTCTTCCCCCTTTAGGAGCCTTACCGTCCACATACTTCCTCAACTTTCCAAATTTTAACATCTTTTCAATCTCATCCTTCAAGGCGAAGCATCTGCCTGTAATGTGGCCATGGTCCTGGTGGAACTTGCACCACAAGTTTTTGTTCCTCTTATGTGGTGGGGCTTTTAGTTTCTCTGGCCATCTCAGAGTCTTATCATTCTTGATCTCGTTGAGGATGTGCTCACAGCTCACAGTCAGAGGAGTATAGTGAGCGAATTTGTCATCACCCGACCTCTTCTTTCCATCTTTCTTTCTTTGGGACTTACCACTACTATGGCGATTCTCATACTCATACTTGGCGGCCATTGCCTCTTCCACATTCATGACTTTTCCCGCGGTTGCCAGTAGCTCCGCCATAGACCTAGGAGGGTCTTCCGCGAGTTTCCACAACAGCTTCCCTTTCTAAAGACCCCCTATGAGGGCGGTCATGGCTATATTCTCTTTATAATCTTCGACTTCCAGCTTCTTTTTGTTGAACCTGGTGATGCAGTCTCTTAGGCTCTCGTCCTTGCCCTGCTTGACATACAACAGGTGAGTAGTCTTCTTTTGAGGTCTCACCCCAAAGAAGAAGTTGTGGATGAATCGTTCAGCCAAGTCTTTGAAGTTCTCAATTGAGTTCTTTGGAAGAGAAGTAAACCAGCTATGTGCTGCTCCTATTAAGGTCACAGAGAAGGCCCTACACTTCATTTCATCGGGTATCGAGTAGATGTCTGCTGCCAACCGATACATCTCGATGTGATGTACAGGGTTGGAGCTTCCATCATTCTTGGGAGACACCACGGGAGGTTTGAATTTAGTGGGAGTTGGGAAGCTCACTATCCTAGCCACAAATGGAGAGCCCTCTGATTAACCCCTTTGTAATGGGTGTTCTCCTCAAGGCGCTGGATAGAGTCATTCCACGGTCTTCTGTCGTCGACCTGGCTGAGGTTGTCCCCAGCCACCTCTAAGGGATGGGCTGAGGGTTCCCTTGCTGCTGCACAACGTCGGCTATTGACCTATTCCTGGTCTCTGCCCCTTCTTTCACGGGGTCAGCCTTGGTCAGGCTAACCTTGTCTGTCCACTCTTTGCGAAGCGACAGCACTTCTTGACCTAGATAACCTCTGTCTTAGGTCGTTCAATGGAACCAACCTCTCAAAGGCTGACCCTCTGCTCAATCGATCAAAAGCTAATCCTCACTATTGGGCCTCTTCAGCTCTTCGGCCAGCACATCCTCGGCTCTGCTGAAGAGGATGAACCGTATTGTTTAAAACCTCATATGGCTCCCAACAATCTTCCGGGGCCTCTTCCGCCTCTAGATCGTCATACCTATCCTCTGGGTAAGGGTTTCCTTGCCTCCCCAGGCGTAAGCGCCTAGGGTCAGCAACGTCCCTTCTCCGCTGGGGTGCAGGCTAGTCCATCATTAGTGCCTGGGGTGGTCCCCTGGCGTTAGGATGAGGCTGGACAGCCACCGGAGTGATCATATTCGATGAGACTCTAGGTGGCCTCATCATAGTTTGGTTGAGCTGTGCGAATTATTCTTGCATAGCTTGTTGTGTTGCAGCCAGAGACCTCAAGGCTGCAGCTACCTTCGCCATTTCGAATTGGGGCGGTGCTTGACTAGAACTAGGCCCCCCCACCACCAGGTGGCGGAAGAGGCGGTGGCAACTCTGGTGCCATGTGTTGCTTAGTGAAGAGCTTAAGTATCAGGTGAGCTTAATACCTTAAAGGACCTCTTTCACTGGTGAAACAGCTCCACGCGAGGGGTGGTGCCTGGTTCACCACCAGAGTCTTCGGTGAGGTTAAGCTGAAGAAGTGGAAGAGATAGCTTCTCGTTCCCATAGACGGCGCCAAAATGATGATGCAGGAAACTGCACCACCCTTCAAGGTGTTTGTGAGCTCAATTAAATGTCAACAATGGTAGCACAAGGCATATAGAAGGTATAAGTATATAGTAGAAGGAGATGAGGAGGAGAAGAAGATTCACACCGGAATGTAAGTGGTTCAGCCAATTAGGCCTACGTCCACTGCGCTAGTGTATGATGTGTATCAATATGTAAGGGCTCTAATGGCCATAGATACAATCTCTCAAGCTCTCTCTCTACTGTGTATTCGAACAGAGTTTTATCTAGGGTTGCTAAATTCTCTCCCCTTTTAAGGTAGAGGATGACCTCTATATATAGTACCTAGGGGGTGAAATGTACCCCCCATGCATGCAATGAGCATGTGTGTGTTGATCTAGCCAATATGGAGAAGCCATCTGTCACTGTCACATATAGAGAACGATGATGAAATATTCTCCCCACGAGTGGGTAATGATTTGTTATAACTAACTTGTGTCCACGTGCCCTTATCCAAATATCAGGAGGTTCTCGGCCATCGCGCTTAGACATGACCTCGGCCTGGTATAAGCCTAGGTTGATGAAGTTCAGTTGCTCGTTCAATCCGAGATAGGCCATGAAGGTCTCGGCTTTTGTTAAGCCGAGATAATGGATAGGGGTCGGCCTGGGCCGAGGTTGAGCTGGCTTGTGCTTGGAGCATCGACTGATATCTTGATGAGGTTGGCCTTGGTAGAAGTATGGCCTCCTGCGACCTCGGCCAACCCCTAGCCGAGGTCGTGGCATCCAGCTGAACTGTAGTGCCCCTGACCCGTATGCAGAGCCCCTTTTGATGAGGTTGGTGGCAGTGTCGTCCTGGGCCGACCTTTCCATGGCCAAGGGCTGATGTCACGGACCCAAGGCTTCCCCAGAGTCGGCTACATCCTCGGTTTAGGTTGATGCCTCTGAGCCGAGGTGACACTTGGGGCATATCAATACCTAAAGCTTGGAACACAGCCAATTTGAAGAAATTCTACTTCTAGTTTTCTTTTTTTATTTTTGAACTCAGTGTTAAATTTTAAAATCATTTCTGATTAATGCGATTTGTTTGGTAGTGGCATTTTTATGAAGTGTTGATTTTTCTTAAATAGATTATAATTCATGAACCCTTCCCACATTACAGGATCCCATCTTAACATACAAAACTAAGATCATGAGAAACTTATTAAAGCAGGGTCAATGCGTAATGACCCTCCTTAGGCATTCGTGAACGAACACAAATGACCTCCTAGCTTTCCCTTGGCAATATATGAAGCCCTACAGGGGACCCTTAGGCAATATGGCCAACCCAGGTTGGTCGCCAACATTGTTTGGCTCAGAAATCCAGCTCGGATATAACATCCAATACTAGGTGTATCCTCTCTATTGCCTCACTTAGGCCTAAGGAAGTGTGACGACACAACCTTAAAGGTAATGTAAGGCAGAATGGTATACTAAAAGCATACTAGACTAGGGGATACTCACTCAACAAATAACTCTACCTAAATTAAATCTAGTCGGCTGGAAGAGCCAAAGATAACTAAACAAGAGATCAATGAAGTAAAAAAATGACACAACACATGTTTAGTTGGCAAATCTCCCAAACCATAACTATTTTATTACATCATTACATATACAAGGAGTTAGATATGCTGACTAATTCAAACCATAAGGAGAACTAGGTCGCTGAGAAATATACTCAGCCACTCACGCTCTTCGGCCATCATCTGGGTGAGGATATAATTCCTCCTTAACTTTGTCTGAATTTGGTTCCACGAGCTATCTTGGGATAGCATCAATGGGAACCCATCAATCATCCCTTTCGAATGGGCTCGGCATCAAAGTTTAGGGAGAGATCTCGTGTCGATACTAGAGAACAGAGTTCCTAAGGACTTGTAACTCCCTAAGAGCACTCACCCACCCTCTTATGACAGCTAACTCCTCAACCTCCTTCAACTTCATTGGAGCATCAATCCAACCCTGTTCATAGCCATCAGCCCATACCTATCGAGGATCTTTCTTAAATAGGTGCCTCACTAAGGTGACATCTTTTTAAAGACCAGAAGCTGTCATGTATGCCCTGCAAATGTCACCTCCCATTTCGGCAATCTCCCTAGCTTAACCACTATCATCAGTACCATCTCACCACCCAGTTGACTAAGAGGAACTACATAAAACTCTAGGGGCAATGCTCTACGCATTTTACCTAAGTCGCGAGACTTCCCTCCTTAGAGCATCATACTCCTGTTGAATGACTTCTCCAACTTGATTGATCTCAGAAGCATCCAGAAGCTTAGCCTTCAGAGCATCCACTTTTTTTTTAACAGAAGAGCCGAACTCCTCCATCTCCTCAAGACTATCTTTCATCTTGGAAACAAGCTTTGACTGGTCTTTATAGTCTTAATTCCTCGATCTAAGAGACTTGGAGATTTTTATAAAGGAACAGTGAACTCAGTTGCTCACATCGGGATAAAGAATTTTTCTTAGGTGAGAGGTAGCAGGAATATATTCCTTAATATCGATAAGATACAAATCATACAAGCATTAAGAATAAATAAATCAGTATATAAAGAGGAACATAACTTCATTTCATTAAAATAAAAACAGTTTGAGTACATCAACGAGAAGAAATAGAGATACAAAAATACAAAGGCTCCCTAAGAAGACTAGCTACCGACCTCCATCTGTTCAGAGGATGCTGGTTGCTTCCCCTTATATACGATAGCCCCAGGTGGACCTCCCTCAGATGAATCAGTCACCATTCCCTGATTAAGGGGAATATAAGCAGTAGTGGTCGGGACATCTAGGACACCATCATTGGCAGTAAGAGCAGGAACTCGATCGACAACAGGCTTAGGGCCAGGGTCGTGCTCTTCAAAGATAGGGGAATCAACATCCACCTCGACAGCGAGCAAATCCCTATCCCAACCCTTCTTAAAGTTGAGATGGATGATGTAGACGATCTAAGCCTCAACATTTTCATATGATGCGATCCACCCAGCATTGTACGGGCTCTCCTTGAGGGTGGCAGCCTCAGATTCCAACTTCTTTGTCTTTTCAGCAAGCTCTGCTCTCCTCAACCACCGCCAGCTTGCTCCTACAGACCAAGTCGCCATACTTCCTTAACTCCTCCAGCTCCTTGGACGTTGCCTCTTTTTCTTTGTTAGCTTTTTCCAAGGTAAGATCAGAAGACTTCAGAATAGTACTAGCAGCCGTCAGGCTCACCTCTAACTCAACATTTTCCTCGTCAGCTCATTGTAGCTGCAATAGAGGACGGTGAAATCAGATACAAACTATAGAGAGAAAGAAAAATTTTAGTGAAGAATGTATTGAAAATAACTATAAGAGTATATAAATAAGAATAGACTTACCAAGGCTAGATCTGACTTGCCTTTAGGGCTAACTGATCGGTCCCTTTATTTGATGACCTCTGGTGATCAGCTAAAAAGACTGCTCTCTCGAGCACCACCGGAGCCAGCTGAGGTGAAAGAGAAACAGAAGCCCCCTCAACTAGGGTAGACACGGTCACCAGAGACTACCCCATCTTGGTCCTCACTTCTTCTCTCCGACTTTCTTCCCCTCTGTCCTTCTTATTCCTCTCTTCCTCTTTCTTCCTCTCTTCTTCCTTTTTACTCGTTCTCTCTCACCAACGCTTACTCTTTCTTCTTCCTCTCCTGCTCATGAGCTATAATCTGGGATCCAGTGGCAGTTTCCCGACTCCCAAACTTCTACTTCTTCAACCTGCGAGCAAGTGCCACATTATCCTTATCATTATCCTGGATCAAATTTTTCCAAGGAGGGTCCATAGTCTCTTCACTGGAGCTATCCAAATCCTACAAACCCTCTGAACCCTCCTCCGAACTAGAGGATCCTTCACCGATTGAACTCTCTTCGCTAGAGTCACCTTCAACTCCACCTTTGTCAGCCCCCACATTGTCTTTGCCAGAGCTTCTCTCCTCTTTATCCAACTGGATTGCTTCAGCCGTAACCTCTTCTATGATATCAAGGTGAGGAATACTATCAATATGCCAGGTGATGAAGATGGACCCAATATTATTGTACTCTAAAAGGAATGATGCTGATTGCGGATGCTCGCCGTCAGCTAAGTATTCCCTGATCTTCCAATCTCTAATTAGCTCATCAACTCGAATTTCATGGAGTGAAGGTTCCAAGTTCTTTGTCTTCGCTGAAAAAGGAAAAAATAAAAATATAAGAAATAAAGTACACTAACAGAAAAGCAATGAGCAGAACAAGATCTATATCTACCTGTGTACTCCTCCCTATAAAAGGGAATCATAGGTCCCCTGTACCTCACTCCCTCGGTTTGAGGAGGGAACTGCCAGTTCCTAGCAATAAACCCTTCCTGCCAATAGTCCTTGTAGGAATCAAGTAGATTGACTACCAACACCCTGTCAGGACTCCTAACTTCCAGATAAAGGAGACCAGAGCTTATTCGAGAGAAGGTATAGCAATAATAAATTTTAGCAAGACCTAAATTGGTGCCATAGAGTTGATTGATCCTATGTACACCGTTCATAATTTTCCAAACGTTTGGAGAACATTGGGAAGGAACTGTATAAAAATAACTAAAGAAATGCAAAAATAAGCGATTTGGGGGAAAGGCTAGACCCCTCCTGAGACAAGAGAAGAACATGAATCCAATGCCTATCCTCAATGTCTCGAACATTGCAAGGGGCAGGGTCACATTCAATGTCCACCTAGTTAGGGATGTTGTAAAACTCCCTAAACTCAGCTATTGACCTATTACATATTCTTGCCATCAGAAGAAAAAACCCTAGCCGTGATAAGGAAAAAATATAATAGAAAAGAAGTTTGCGAAACTTACGAAGTTAAAATCAGTTTAATATGACACAAGGCCATAAGTAAGGAAAATGGAAAGACAACAAAGAGCTCGAAGACAAAATGAGAGACCTAGAAGTGAGAAAACGCAATGAGAAGCTGGAAAAATCTTGAGAGTGCGAAGATTTTTGAAGCGGCGTCACAAATGGCCTCTTCAAACAAATTTAAACCCTCTCAATGATAATTCACGGAGAATGAAGTGAATTTTCCGCCTAAATCTATTAGGGAATGACGTTTCACTCTCCAAAGCATCTTGCAATTCACAAAATGCCATTGGAGCTATTATTTAAAATTATTGAGCTGAAATTGTGGCCCAAAATTTTTAGTGGCAGTTGTGGGTACCTCGTCCATTTGTCTTGGCCCAGAGAAGTAGCCTAACTAAGCCCTATCAATAATAGGGGAGTCCGTCCCAAACTCCAAAGTCTAATAAATGACTAAATCAGCAGCGACCCATTCAACCCCAAAAATCTCTCAGGAGATATTCTAGGGATTATGGGCCAACGTGGAGGTGCCCAACACCCCCACTCTCCGAAGTTCACATTTATATATTATACCCCTATCTAGGGCAAATGGTATGTAATTGTAAACACTCCCCTGGAGAAAAGAAAAATATAAACAAAGAGCACCACTGTGGATGTAGGTAATTTTTTTAACCACGTATATCTTGTGTCGTGTGTTATTGCAACTATTCTAATTTATGTTCTTTACTTTTCTGGTGATCGCATTTGCTTATAATTTATGTTAAGATTTATTGTCACCACAGTTGGTTATGGATTTGAGTGATGACGAGTCTGCAGTCTGGTTATATTTAATTACCAAAGCTTTGCTAATCTAATATATTTGAAACTTATCATTCCTAACTTTATTGGTGTTTCGTTGTTTGAAACAAAGAGAGGTGGGGATGGGGAGGAGGTATCTACCAGAGAGAGTTAGTGTTGGAGGTTACTGCAATCGATAAGCGATGTTGGAGGTTGTCATCACCACAAGAAGCGATGCGGGTTTTGTTTCTTCGTTTTCTAAACTTAATAGAGAAAATGGGGTAATTGAAGGCATATATCAGGACGATGATTAAAAAAGAGGGGTATTTTGGGGAATAAAATATTTTAGGAACGATTTTTATAAAAATAATATTGATTTCCCTATGTGTATAATAGGATTTGTGATAAGTCATTTTCCCTGAAAAGTTATAAAAAATTAAGTGTAAAACTTCTGTTATGATTTTTGGACACTCAACTTTTCTTTTATAAAAATGGTACCTATTATTTTGTCCTACTTTTTTTCTAATTAGGATTTTTATAACTTGCTTTTTTCTTTACAAATCAAGTTCCTATTTTTTTTGCTTAAAATGTGGTGTTTTCTTGAAAAAAATATACTAGTGTTACACGTTATTCAAATATTAGACAATCGATATCGTCATACTTGCAGTCATTAGAGTACAACCACTGATGTTCCTTCATCAAAATGCAAAATTAAATTTGCACTGCAATTTCTTTTTCATTCATTTTTAATGTGTATATCCTTCATTTTTCTTTTCATAAGAAAGTGATTATGACGAATAATTTTTAGCATTATAATGTGGAATAACCATGCTGTATTAACACTCTAATTTAATTTTGTAGTGAAAAAAGTTCAAATATAATTTTGCAGACTAGCAGCGGAGATGCAATGATAAGACGATAAATAGTGATTAAATGACATTACATCAAAAATAGAAAATAGAAAAATAGACGTTGCAAAATTAATTTTCCATTATGGCGAAGTACTAGTGGTGACAGAGTTTTGATTACATGATGTTTGATGACATTCTTGATCCAATGTTTGAAAATAAACAAGATTTAGCATTTTTTTTTCAAATAAAACACCCCTTCTTAGTAAAAAAAAAAAAAGTGGGAAAATATTAAAAAAAAGAGAAATTACAAATTTAACCCTGATTTC
The DNA here is from genome assembly GCA_949130495.1 of Sambucus nigra. Classification (NCBI taxonomy): domain Eukaryota; kingdom Viridiplantae; phylum Streptophyta; class Magnoliopsida; order Dipsacales; family Adoxaceae; genus Sambucus; species Sambucus nigra. Next base: position 87,219,247 of record OX422220.1, read on the forward strand.
TGTGGTGATGTTCCATTTTGGCCTCAATATTTTAAAAGTTATAATGTTACCCCAGAAGTTTAAAAACTGGTTCGATTATGTCCATCGTTACATTGTCGTTAAGAATTTTAGCAGAGGTGCTAACTTAATAGTCCACCTAGATTTTTCATTATTTAGAATGACCATTCAAATATTGACACGTGGATTAGAAAAATAATCAATAAAAATAAAATTAAAAATTTCCATATATACAAGACACAAAATAAAATTTTATTAATGTAATGATAATTTGAAAAAATTAGTTTAATATACCCATTTAAATTAAAATAATAAATGAGATAATTAAAAAAATCTCCACCCACCACTGACTCACAGTCACCACCGATTGCCTGCCGCTCACCACCCACCTCCTTCCACCTCATACATGCGCACGCGCGCACGTGCACACACACGCACACAGATAAATACCCACCTGTGGGGAGCAAATCATGATTGGGCCTAGCCCTAGCCTGAATGAGCAATCCCAGTAATGCCTAACGCAAGTCCGACCCAACCTATTGACATGGAGGATCAACACAAGAATTTATCACGCGGTTCATTATGAAGTAGTTATCCTTTAAATAAGAACATATTGGTTACCCAAAATCTCTGACGAGATATTCAGGGAATCACCACATGAGATCCAATAAAGAGATAAGGGAGTTCCTTGATCAATTCAACCCCTATAGTTCTGCACAACCATAGATACATCCCACGCCCCAGGGCCAGAGCTGTAATTTTCCAAATTTAAGAGACATTAATAATAATTTAGCAAACCTCTTCGTAGATGTAGGAAGTTTTTCGAACCACATATATTTGTGTGTTGTGTGACATTTGCATGTTTTTCTTTAATTACTTTGTAGAATTCATTAATTGTGATTAATTGCACTCACAATTGGCATCGTCTGTAGGAACCGATTTCCTTTCTATGAAAGCAATCCCTACAAAAGAATAGCCATGATGTCTCACCACCTAAATAGGGCACCCCAACTTGGCGACTTATGATCTTGCCTAGCTCACTCAGGGCCAGGTCTGAAGTCCACCAAGATGGGAACATAATATTTCATCCGAGCAATAGATTTCCTAGGAAATCCATGGAAAACTTGATTAACTTAGATCTTAGGGTTGGTCAATGCATACGAATCAAGGCTTTGGCAATAGGAGGAGGCCACTCGCCTCCAGATTGAGGAGAATTCTTGCCTCTAGCGGCTACAAGAAAAAAAGGAGAGAGAACTTCGCCAGAAAAACTGAAAACATCGTGTTCGGACTTCTATCCCTCATGCGAGCAAGACGCACAGTCGAGAAAGGAGCCCCGAGTGCGACCAATAACGTTCAGAGCATGAAAGTCACCCAGTGAGGTGCTACCGAGATAATGAGCGCCATAGGGATGACATAAGGAGTTTGGTCTGGAGGAAAATGGACCAGTACTCAACTCATAGAGGAACTAGATCTACAAAGGAGATGGAAATGAGAGCTCTAACTATCCAGATGAAGTCTCCTTTCTCAAGGGATATCAAGGATTGAAAACCCTCAAAGAACTTAGCTACACCTCGATTCAAGATCTATGATGGTAAGACAGGCCCTATAGATCATATTTGACAGTATAGGCAGGCCATTACCTTATGGAGTCACAATGATGCCCTGAGGTGTCGTATTTTCCCTTATATCTTAGGCGATGATGCCCAAACGTGATTTGAGAGGATGCCTCATAGATCCATTAAGAGCTTCAAGGTCCTCGATGAGGCCTTCACTACTCGATTCATAACTAGTAGCTCTCACATGAAGAGGATGGACTCGTTGCTCACAATGAAAAAGAATCCACACAAGACTCTGTACAAATACGACAAACATTATTGGGAAGTGTTGAATGAGGTGGAAGACTTCTCCACGCATGTTATCTTGATATCTTTCGAAATCGGTTTACCCCCTACTTCCATACTACACCAGTCTCTCACCAAAAAAGAGGTTGACTCTATTGATGATCTCATGTTACGTATTGAAAAGTATGCTAAGGTGGAGAATGTGGTCCATACTATTCAGGTAGAAACTGGTCGCGCTAAAGCAAACAAAGGGTGTGATAAGGAGAACAATCCCAAGAAGAAAAATGGTGCTATGAATGGGGACAAAGTGGATTCATCCAAACCTTTTGAAGACCTCAACTTAGTTTTTAAGGAACCAATCTATATGATCCTAGTGAAGATCAAGGATCAACAGTTTCTCAAGTGTCTAAAGAATATGGGAGGGGATCCAACCAAGAGGAACAACATGCTCCGATGTGCATTCTACAAGGAAAACAAACACAAGACAGAGAATTGTAAGGCATTGAAATCACACCTAGAGGAGTTAGCCCATGATGGGCACTTAAATAAGTACATAGAGAAGAAGTCCGACCATGTCATTGACAATGGCGACCAAAAAATAGACAACATCTTGGATAATGAGACACGACATGAGTTCACAGTAATACATGGAGATTTCAACCTCAAGCAAATCTAGGCAAATGTTGTACAAATGGAGCTCAAGAAGGTCACAACCATGATGGAGTATTTCCATATAGATCCCGCCAAAAGTAAGGCTAGAAAGCACCAATGACTAGAGGACGTATATTACAACAAGCATATTTTTTTCACGGAGGAAGATTTGGTTGGGGTGAGAACTCCACACCACGATGCGCTAGTGATCACTCTTGGGATTGAAAATTGGTATGTGGATAAGTTATTGATGGACAAGGGGAGATCTTCGGAGGTGATATACCTAGAACTCTTCCATAAGCTCAATCTCAAAGAAACTATACCTCTAGTCGGCTTCACAAGAAAAATTACCATGCCGTTTGGAAAGGTGGTCCTGCCAGTAAGGGTGAGAAATATTTCAAAGCTCATTGAGTTACTGATGGTAGATATTTAGTCACCCTATTACACCATTCTCATGAAAGGGTGGCTTCATGCTACGAGAGTTACCCCTTTAACCTACAACCAAAAGCTCAAGTGCATTACATATGGGGGCATAACGAAGATAAGAGGCAATAAATACATTGCTTAAAAATGCTTCATCGCCACCATCAGACCCAAGGAGAATAAAAATAAAGACAAAAAGATTCTTTCAAAGACACCTCTGGATGGGGTTAATCCTTCGAAATAGTAACTACGACATGATTGACCAGGGGTGTAGGAGTCCAGGATCCACCCTACTTATAGGGTCGTTGAAAAACTAGAGGATGTTATCTTTGATAAAAGTCAACCAAAAAAGAAGTTCTTGATCGATACAACATTGACCGATCATGAGAGAGGAGAGTTGATCACCTTTATAAAACAAAACTTAGATTTATTTGCATGGGAGCCATACGACATGCTAGGAATCGATGTTACGATCACTTTCCATCATTTTCACATGTATCCTATATTTAACCTGATCATGCAAAAGGCTCGCCAAATAGCCCCATAGAAGGAAAGGGCGGTAGAAAAGGAGGTAGGAAAACTTTTGGAGGCAAGGTCCATTAGAGAAGTGTAATTCTCGAAGTGGATCTCTAAAATAATCGTAGTTCGTAAAAGCAATCGTAGCTGAAAAGTCTGTATAAACTTCACCTACCTCAACCGAGCTTGTCCCAAGGACAGTTTTCCCCTGCCAAAAATAAATCAACTAGTTGGCACCATTGCAGCCCATAAATGGATGAGTTTTCAGGATGCTTACTTGGGATATCACCAGATTTCTCTGTTCAACCTCGATCAAGATAAAACCTCATTTATAACACCATTGGGTTTGTACTGTTATAAGGTCATGCCATTCGGCCTTAAGAACGCTGGAGCCACCTACTAGAGACTGGTCATAAAGATGTTCAAATAACAGATAAGGGAAATAATGGAAGAATACATTTACGATATGCTCGTCAAAATAAGAATCAAGGGAGACCATCTCATAGACCTGGCCAACACCTTTGAAACCCTCAGGCACTACCGAATGATCCTCAATGTGGCCAAGTGCTCTTTCGATGTCTAGTTAGGAAAATTTCTAGGTTATCTGGTCAATAATAGGGGAATAGAGGCAAATTCATATCAGATAGAGGTTATTAATAATGTTCTTCCATGCCAAACATTACGCATGATCCAAAATCTCACTAGGATGCTAGAAACACTCAACTGCTTTATCTCCAAGTCATCGAATTATTGCCAACCTTTCTTCTATCTCCTCAAGAAATAGAAATGTCTCACCTGGAATGATTAATGCTCAAATTATTTTGAAGGAATTAATCCCTCCTTGAGCAAACATCATTTACTGGAAATTCTTGATCAAGGGGACCCTCTCTACCTCTACCTTGTAGTTTTAAGCCATGTGGTCATCTTGGCCTTGGTCTGCGAGAAAGAAGAAAAATAGTTTCTTATTTCGTATGCCAAAAAATTCCCCTAGATGTCGAGCAATGCTACTTACCACTGGAAAAATTGGCTTATGCATTAATGATAACTTCCCCGAAGCTTAACCACTACTTCGAAGGACACTCCATTACTTTCATTACTTCTTTCCCCCTTAAGGTTGTCCTTTGTAAAGTCGATCTCTCTGGAATAATGTCAAAATGATCAATATAATTTGGAAGGTTTGGCATTCACTTTTAACCAAGGGCGGGATTCAAGGGGCAGATATTTATCGACTTTATATCAAAATTCACAGGAGATGGTTCGACCGACCAACACGTGGTTAAGAAATCAAAAGTCCATGAGCAAAGTTAGTATGAGAGCTAGAAGTTATATGTTTATGGTTCCTCCAATATCAAATGAGCAGGCATAAGAATTATCCTCGTAACTCTAGAAGACGCAACAATCAAACAAGGGATCAGATTGGGCTTTGAAGTCTCCAATAATAAGGTCAAGTATGAAGCACTTATAGCTGGCCTATGCAAGACCCATTTTCTTGGGGCAAATCGGCTCACAGTATACTACAACTCCAAACTGGTGTCCAACCAAGTCAATGGAGACATCAATGCCAAGGATGATAGGATGGTAGCCAATGTCATGGTGGTTCACGAGCTAATGATGAAATTCGAGGAAGTCCACATTCAATAGTTCCCCAAAGTGACACAACAGTCATGCAAATGGCTTAGCAGCCCTAAGCTCAACAGCAGACTGAGCTCTCAGGAGAATAATCAAAATGGAATTGCTCGCCAAGCCCATTATTGATAAAATAATGGCCTCTGAGCACATTTTCTCCATTAAGAAGGGTCCCAGCTCGATGGATCCAATTATCACCTTGAAGGCTATCCCATCAAGTCAGGGTGAAAGTCATTTGCTTCTACCTAGACAATGAAGGGAATCTTTGTAAAAAATATTTCACAACCTCCAATACGTACACCCAAAGAACATCGATCAGGTTATTTACGAACATCGCGATGGGATTTATGGAAGTCACGTAGGAAAAAGGTCTGTGGTATTTCGAGTAATCAAATAAGGCTACTGGTGGCCATATATGCAGAAAGACGCAAGATTTTATGCGCAAAAGTGTGAGAAGTGCCAAAACATTTCCCTCATGCTCCATTAACCGGCTAGTAACCTGAGTTAATTCACCAGTCCATGGTCATTTGCACAATGGATATTAGATATCATAGGGCCGCTACATACTGCTATAGGGAATCATAAATACTTACTGTTTGGCATAGATCGTTTCACTGAGTAGATTAAGGCGGAACCGCTAACAAATATTAGAGATGTCGACATGATACGGTTCATTTAGAGGAAAATCATAACTCTCTTCGGGATGCAAAGAGACATCATATTACATAATGGAACGTAATTTGAAAGTGAGTCTTTTTTATGCTTCTGTGATAAGCACGGAGTCAAGAACCACTTCAGTTCTGTAGCATACCCCCAAAGCAATGGAAAAATAAAGGCCTCCAATAAAATAATACTCGATGGCCTAAAGAAGAGGCTGGAAATAGCAAAGGGTACTTGGTTTTATGAACGCCCTCATATTCTTTGGGCGTATTGCACCACGCCAAGAAGACCCACCAGGGAAACCCCCTTCTCCCTCACATACGGAATGGAAGTTGTGATTCCACTCAAAGTTAGTCTCCTGACCATGTGAACAAAAGTTATCGATCAATGATTGACCAATGACGCCCTTCGATGAACTTGACCTAGCAGATGAACAAAGAGAGCATGCCATGATCAAGCTGGCGTCCTACCAGAAACAGTTGGCAAAATAGTAAACAAAGGGGTCAATTCGAGGAAATTCCAGATCGTAGATTACGTCCTCAAAAAAGTTCTCAACAGCGCCATAAGGACGTCAGACGAAAAGCTAGGGCCTGATTGGAAGGGTTTGTTCAAAGTAATCATAGATGATTTGCAAGGAGACTATAACTTAGAAATAATAAGAGTATAGAAAAACCTCGAGCATGGAATGTGGACAACCTCAAGAAGTTCTATTTTTAATTTTCACTTTCAACACTTAGATTTGCAAATTTTCATTTTGAAACTCATTTTAGTCGCAGATTATGACTTCAGTTATGAATAAAGGCCTTTTTCATTCGACTATTTCTAAGCAACAGGCTCAAAATTCGCAATAATATTTAAAAGTGTTGATCATGCTTTAACTTAATTACAATGGCAACTTTCTTATTACAATTAAAATTAAAGTCCTCATGTAATTTTTATAAGAAACACAAGAAACTCGTAACTTGGCCAGGCAAGCTAAAGCCCTATAGGGGATCCTAAGGCAGAGCTAACTTTGTTCGATTGAAAAAAGTCCTGAATGGGTGGACTCCTCATACACGAGGTGCATTTTTACCATCATCTATTATAGGCCTAAGGGAGTGTGATGACATAACCTAAAAGGTAAGATAGACAAATATAACACATGCTTGGCATAAAGGAATGGAAAAATTCATAAAAAATGGTATTAATTTAACTTTTCGGCAAATCCTGATTACAAAATGATACCAATTACAAAAATCTAGTACAAACAATATAAAAAATGAGTACAACTATTTATAGTCGACGGGATTTGAACTTTACAATCTATCTCCTCCTACTATCATTGGGATCTAGTTGATTATCATAACCTTCTAGGTAATTTTTAGAAAGTTGGAGAGGTACGGTATTCAAAGGGATTCACTTCTCGTCCTTGCCAAAGGGAGGTGGCCTGTAGGTCGAACAATCAACATGTTACATATTACAAAGATTAGAGTCTTTGGGTTCCTTCACTACTTTTAGGGCATTCAACTAGCCATGCTTATAGGTTATGTCTCGCGCCATTTGTAGTCTAACTAGAGTATATTGCCATCCCTCATCATAGGCTAATAACCATGAGATTCGTGGACCTATTTTGAATAAGTATCGAATCTTATTCACATCATAGATAAGTCCCATCATCATGACTTTGCCTCTCTAAACATTTTCCTCGGACTGAGCAAGCATCTTCTTGAGATCATCGTTCTTAGAGTGGATTAGGGCGTCGACCTCCCCTGCATCATTAGCCTTAGCAAGTTAGGCCTTTAAATCATTTTATCTCATTTTGTATATAGGATACCACATCTTTTAAGTCCTTCAAGTTATCCTTTAACTTAGCGACTAAGGTGGACTGATCCTTATGGCCTTGGTCATTTCCTTCAAGGCCTTATGAACTGACAAAAATTCTTGGTGATCCTGAGCACTTACGCCTTGGCTGACCAAACTATTAAGGCTATGATAAAATGAGGGAATCTCTTCAACAATAGGCTACAGAAGTAAATAAACACATAACCAAAAGGATTCAGGAAGGGCATTCAAGATAATACGAACCAATATAAGAATATATTTTCATTGACATAAATAACAAAGTTGGAAGAGCCCTTAGAATCTGACCAAAAAGAAAGAAAAAACTAAAAAGTCTACTAAAGCCTAATCTAGAAAGTTCTTATTTCTTCACCTACTCCTGAACCTCGGCCTCCTTTTCCTGTGTTGCCACTTCCTTGTCTTGGTCATCTGGGTTTCTAATGGAAGCCTCATCATCAAACTTTTTTTTTTTTGGGGGGGGGGGGGGGGGGGCAGGGTGATGCTAGCCGAAGAGCTCAGATTCAACAGGGATCTTGACCTTCACTTGGGCTACATCCCAAGCCTTCTTGAAGTTATCCTTTCAAATATAGGATAACTCAAGGTTAGCATATGCGTAGCCTCTCCCCAGCCTAGCTAAAACCCTATAGGGGATCCCAAGGTAGAACTAACTTTGTTCGATTATAAAAAGTCCTGAATAGGTTGACCGTTCTTACACAAGGTGCATTTTTACCATTGTCTATTCTAGGCCTAAGGGAGTGTGGTGACACAACCTAAAAGGTAAGATAGGCAAATATAACACATGCTTGGTATAAAGGAATGGAAAAATTCATAGAAAATGGTATTAATTCAACTTTTCGACAAAGCCCGATTACAAAATGATACCAATTACAAAAAGATAGTACAAACAATATAAAAAAATCAGTACAACTATTTGTAGTCGACGGGATAGGAACTTTACAATCTATCTCCTCATACTATCGTTGGGATCTGGATGATTATCATAACCTTTTAGATAATTTTTAGCAAGTTGGAGAGGTATGGCATCCAAAGCGATCCACTTCTCGTCCTTGACAAAGGGAGGTCACCTGTAGGTCAGAAAATCAACATGTTATATATAACAAAGTTGAGAGTATTTGGGGTCCTTCACTACTTTTAGAGAATTCAACTAGCCATGCTTATAGGTTATGTCCCACGCCTTTTGTAGACTAACTAGACTATTTTTCCATCCCTCATTATAGGATACTAACCATGCGACTCGTGGGCCTATTTTGAATAAGTATCGAAGCTTATTCACATCACAAATAAGTCCCATCACCATGACTTTGCCTCTCCGAACATTCTCCTCGGACTGAGCAAGCATCTTCTTGAGATCATTGTTCTTAGACTGGATTAGGGCATCGACCTACCCTGCATCATTAGCCTTAGCAAGTTAGGCCTTTAAATAATTCTATCTCATTTTGAATATAGGAGACCACATATTTTAAGTCCTTCATGTTATCCTTTAGCTTAGTGACCAAGGTGGACTGATCCTTGTTGGCCTTGGTCATCTTCTTCAAGGCCTTATGAAAAGACAAAAATGCTTGGTGAGCCTGAGCACTTACACCTTGGCTGACCAAACTATTAAAACTGCGATAAAATGAGGGAATCACTTCGACAATAGGCTACAGAATTAAACAAACACAGAACCAAAAGGATTCAGCAAGGGCATTCAAGATAACACGAACGATTATAAGAATATCTTTTCATTGATATAAATAACAAAGTGGGAAGAATCCTTAGAATATGACCAAAAAGAAAAAAAAAAGTAAAAAGTCTACTAAATCCTAATCTAAAAAGTTCTTATTTCTTCACCTGCTCCTCAACCTCGGCCTCCTTTTCTTGTGTCACCACTTCCTTGTCTTGGTCATCTAGGTTGTAAGTGTAACCCTCATCATTAAACTTTATTTTTTTTGGGTGGGGGGGGGGGGAGGATGATGCTAGCCGAAGAGCTCAGATTCAACAGGGATCTAGAACTTCACCAGGGCTACATCCCAAGCCTTCCTGAAGCTATCCTTTTGAATATAGGATAGCTAAAGCTTAGCATATGCGTAGCCTCTACCCAACCTTTCTCAAAATTGGCTCTTTGTCTATAGGAAACTCGACAACCTCCATCACTAATCGTTTATTTTCAATCTTCAGTAAGTTATTCTTGGTCTTCAGTGAAGTCATAACATCGATGGTAACCTTATTCTTCCACTTGTAGACCTCATGGTCCTTAGCCATGGACTTTTTGATTTTCTTGAGGGCTAGGCTAAGCTCATCATTGATCTCGTATTGGTCTTAGTGACCATCCAAGAGCCGGGTAAACTCTGCCACAAACGGAAAGATAGAAACATCTGGAAAATGTTAGACAAATTCAAAATCACAAATGAAGGGGTCAATTGGAAAAAGTAAGTAAAACTCTCACCATAGACAGAGTTTGGGATGTGCGAATGAAAAGCTGGTCAGGAGCCAACAACTTCAGCTGCTCGCAATCAGCAGTGAGCATGGCCCCCCTCGGCATACCATGGGCCAGGGATGGATTATGGTCCACAGACATAGCTTAGGAGGCTTTGGAAGGGGATGGGGAACGCCATTATTCTTAGAAGTAGGATGTACCATAAAGGTCTTCTCCTTCCTTTTTTCTTGAATGACCAAACCTCGGTCATCACCCTTGGGGCCTTCAGGGTTAGTCCTTTTCTTGGACTTGGCTTTGGGGGAGATGGGGACATCGTCATCATCTTATACTATGATAACTCTCTTCTTGGTAGGTGATATCGAATCCTCTTCATCGTTAATAATGGAGGTGACATCAACCGATTCAAATAAGAAGGAAACAAAAGCCTTCTTGTCTGGAATGGGAAGATCAAGAATGTCGTCCACTGGGTGGTCAATGAAGATGTTGGTAGTATTGGTATATTCCAAGAGAAATGAGGTTGATCTATTGTGATCACCTCCAATAAGGTATTCTCTCACTCGTCAAGCCTTGAAAAGATCAGCACTGTTTATATGCTTAATAGAGGGCTCCTTGTTCTTCCTGCAATTTTCTTAAAAACACAACAAGAAGCATTATCAGAAATAATAGTTCAAAGTAATGTACAAAAGACAAATAAATAATAAGCATTAACCTATGTTACCCCCTAAGCTGGGCACAAAAACCTAACATATTTTTTGCATTGGGGGAGAGGTGGTTATTGCCAGTTTCTGGCAATAACCCAATATCCCTTATTGGAATTAGGGAGGTCCACCACAAAAAATCTATTGGCCTTCATCGCCTTTAAGTAAACAAAGCCATTAGTGGGGTTGGAATAGGTGTACAATAACTAATTTCTATAATACCAAGGTTAGTCCCATAAAGATAATTAATTCAGTGCACCCCATTGACAATACGCCATGTAGTGGGCACATATTGAGCTGAGACCACCCCTAAAGAACTCGTAGAACTCTAAAAAGTGAGGGTTTGGGGAAAAAGTCAATCCCCCATGAACCATAGCCAGGGTATGAATCCAGTGCCCCACGTCCACGGTAACGGCATTTCTGGGCATGGGGGCACAGTCAATTGTAACCCATAAAGGAATGGAATAAGTTTTCCTAAATTTCTCTATATTTTTGCTATGGAGAGGGTTCACCATTTTTGGAGAAATAAAGTATGATGATTGAAGAACACAAAGAATATGGTAGAGAAGGAAGCTATAAAGAAAAAGACATGAAAAAGAGGAGGAGAAGAACTTACAGAATGGACGAACGTGAATACAAAAACTCCGAAGTCTTTTTTAGCAGAAGAAAGGAAGCAAAGTGACAATTTGATTTTGATTATGGAAGCGAATTATGTTTGAGAAGTGTGTACAATGAAATGGAACGGGAATCGAGAGGGGTTTTGGCGCTTCATCTTTCTCAAAGCCTAGCATGCCCCTGCCAATTGATACCTATTTATAAAATTATCCCGTCGGCAAAAATCCTCAAAATTGAATCAAGATTAATGGGCCTCTAGTGAGTGTAAAATTCTATGGCCCAATTTCGGACTTAATTTGGCCAGGAATTTTTGGGACAATTGTGGGGCCAAACCATAACTTCGCCCAACCCTGGCCTGATCGAGCAATCCCAGTATTTCCTAACGCAAGTTTTTCCTAACCTATTGACAAGGAGGATCAGCCCAAGCATTTATCAAGTGGATAATCATGAAGTAGTTATCCTGTAAATAAGCTCATATCGGTAATCCAAAATCTCAGAGGAGATATTCCGGCAATCACCACACGAGCCAATAGCAAGCCAAGGGAGTTCCTTGAATAATTCAACCACTATATTTTTGCGCAACTATAAATACAACCCACGCCCTAGGGCCAAGGGGGTGCAATTTTCGAACTTTGAGAGACACTAATAATTATTTAGCTAACCCCTCCCTGAATGTAGGAAATTTGTCGTACCACGTATATTTGTGTGTTGTGTTATATTTGCATGTTCTTTCTTTAGTTGCATTCTAGAATTCATTAATTATGATTACTTTCACTCACATATATATACAAACCATACATTAGCCTTGCACACACAAACATACCCAAACATCCATACATACATATATATATATATATATATATATATATATATATATATATATATATATATATATATATATAAACCCATAATACACACACGAAATCACCTAAAACACACACATAATACCCGCATACATATCCACATATATACATGATTTATGTATATATAAATGATTTGTGTGTATATATATATATATATATATACATGGTTATACATATATTTGTAAAGAGAGGTAGCGAGAGATATTGAGGAATAGCGAGAGCAAGAGAAATCCACCATTGACAGAAAGTGTGAGAATCGATGGTGGGGGGGTGGGGTTGCACACGATTAAGGGACAGGAGGGCGGTGTTGGTAGGAGGGGGAGGGTGGGGATGGCATGAGCTGGTGGAGATGTGAGATGTAGCTGAATGTTTGGCTTCTTTTTTCTTTCTATTTTCTCTTTATGTTATTTCATTTTTAGTTTATTGATTTTTCTTTTGTTCTTAAAAGGTATTATTTAAGAAGTTCTACGTGTCAAATTCTTATTGGACCACATAATGTATTTGCCATCTAAGACATTGAATCATCACATCTATTACAATTCATAATGGAAAATGTAACGGTGAGACTAACTAAATCGATTTTCAAAATTTAAGGTTAACATTGCAACTTTTGAAACACTAAGTACAAAATCATAAATCACACAAAATTCCGAGTTAAATTTGTATTTTTGTTTAAAAAACAATTTTTTAGTGATAATTTTAATTGAAAACAAATAAATAAGGAATACTTTTGCATAAAAAATAATTGATTGTTATAACACTATTGTATTTTAAGATGGTAAAATGAAGTTTTTTGTATTGAACAATTTTATGGACTAATTTTATAACAATATTGTTGTGTGTTGTAGAGATATAATGAAAATATTAAAAAGTCCTTCATTTACAAAAATAAACAACTTTAATTATGAATAATTAATATAGGGACTATTTTTATTAAAAAAAAGTTGATTGCCCAAAAAATAAAGATGTTAAAAAAGCAATTGTATTTTAAGATGGTAAAAGGACATTTTTTATATAAATAATTTTAAGGACTAATTTTACAACAAAATTGTTGTTTGTCCTACAAACATAATAAAAATGTTATTTAAGTCCTTTTTATATATTGACCTTTATTTCAATTAGACAACAACACATATTCAATTAACTATTTTCCTCGCCTATAATTACAAGTTCATTTATCACAACACATAGGTTTTCAGGATGGAGGTGGCACTGATCCAAAAAACTATTGCAGTTTCATGCTTAGTGGGTTTTTTAGTATGGGTATGGAGAGTATTATTATGGAATTTGTTCTCACCAAAGAGGGTGGAGAAGACGTGTAACAACCCCCATTTTCTCACGTAAAGGTTGACCAGATACGATACCTCGAACATGGGGATTTTTTGGCAATTAATATCATTCTCAGCATCAATCATATAAAACATGTATTGATAAGATGTAGTTGAGTTTAGATTAATGCTCCAATAATAAAAAAAATCCAATCAAACACCAATTATATGATAAATCCAAAATAGAAGTAAATATCTCAAATTGACATGAAGTAAATAAATTATGGGCTTATGCCTATACAAAATATCTCAATTGAAATAAATAATTGAAGTTGAATAGCACTTAAACTAGAATCAATAAGTTTAGAAAGTCTGAGGAGCAAAAGGAGACTGCAAAGCTGATACGTCAAGAGTCCCTCTATCCCTATCTAGGAGCACCTGGGGTGAGAAAACATTTAAATTTGGGTCAGTGCCCTAGAGTGGCAATAATTTAATTATTTAATTTAAAGTGCAATAAATACAGTCGATTCAAAGTAGATATCACCCATCGTTACTCACATGAGATTAACATCTCACCCCTCATCTAACTGTGATATTACTCGCATCCAAACAAGTCCCGAAATAATATATGACAACCTTGACAATTACTATCAAATGCAATAACTTTAGGCAACCTGCTACAACGGAACCATCTATATTCATATTATCAATGACCAACGTACCCCAGTCACATATATCTTGTAAAGTAACCATCTATTATGCACAATATAGTATGGGTATGTAATTTACTATCTAGGTTCTTAGAAAAATTTATCAATCCTATTTAATTCGAGTAATTTATATATATGTCCTTTCATATATGCGACGTTCAAAGGTATCTACCAGTGGTGTCTCGTTCGTGCTCTATCAGCAAATCCATGGGAAATCTATATCCAAATCAGACATCACAAAACATATATAAATGGAGTGGTCCATACGAAGTACACCAATTCAAGACCCAAACCTAGTGGTGACAAAGGATCCCACCATCTACACCTACCTCTCTTAGATGGCGTTGTTGTGTAGTACCTATAAAAATGACCTACAAAACGTCTAGACCACCTGTGCTAACGAGTGCTACAGTCCCGAACGCACGAAACTCCAAGATGATAGGACCTTCCACGAACATTGGTATGTCCACAAAAATAAATATAAATACATATTATTATTCCCATATAATATGTGTAGGTAATTACTCTATCATTATTTGAAGTATCCCACTTGATGTCGATAATTATTCACCTATTAATAATTGGCCATCTGGTTAATTACTAAATATTTCTTCTTTAAAGGCTTATTGAACCAGCTAGTTAAATTAGATTTCTTAATTGATATATGTGCAGCATTTGCATTTTTAATAAATTCATTGTCGACCCAAACATCATCCCACTAACTCGTATGGACTTCTAAAAATACCCCAAAACTAACCCCAGTCCCATCTCGTTCTGCCCCCCAAATTGAATCGATTCCCTCGCCGAATCGATTCAAAATGGTACAGCAGCCCAGATCTGGTAGGTTTTTTTATTATGGATTTTCTTAATTCCTTCCCAATATTAATTTTACTTGTCAATTTCCTTATACAATCATATTAACATGTCCCTACTACTTATCTACTCATCTTAAAGTCATTAATTTCATATATTAAATTCAATTCTTTTCCCCAATTCCCAAAAGTTATATGATTAAATTAAGAACCTTAGCCTAAATTTTCAACCGCAATATCAATTATGTATAAATTGTATTTTGGAGCATATAATATGGGTTCAAAGTCACTAATTTCCATATTATAAACATGCATAAAAAATCTCTACATGTGATTTCAATTCTCCAAATTTATCCCGAGAACCCTAAGGCATCTATCGCCCAATTTAAGATTTCTATCATCCTAGATTTTTGGGTTAGAAACCTATATTCCAATTAACCCTCTACATGCATAATATTAATCCCTAACATTAAACCATCTAATTACAAACTAAAACCCAGAAATCACATGAGGATTACTATGATGAATCAAGAAGCACATTGAATGTTAAATTAAGCAGAGAAAGTTATTGCCTAGGTACGCAGTTGATGAATTTTCCTTTGAATTCCTTGTTCCTTAACCTTTTTGGCCTTTCTTCTCTTCTATCTTGAGGTGATGTTGTTAAGGTTAGATATTTGATTAAGTGTGGGGAGTGTTAATCTTTCCCTTAATCTTTCATTAGTCCCAAATCCCGAGTTGGATTTATTTATCAAGATTTGGACCCCCAAATGGGCCCGAACCCCTAATTAGACTAGCTCAAAAGTTTCCCAACTTATATACCTATACCCCGAGATCATTTATAAAGGTTTAAAATACCTAAACGAGCCCATATGACTTCCTAAAATGTGTCCCAATTATTTTTATCAACAATTATATTTATAATCGAGTCGCACATTATACATTAATTGTCGACTACAGATGCAATTATTTTTCATTGTAATTATTAGCATAAAAAAACCAATCACACGTGATTATAATGTAATAAAAATTTACTCGTTCGTAATAAATAAATTAAAATTCACCAATTTAATTCAATTTCCATGAATTTTATTTTATTCCAAAAATGTAGTTTTATTTATTCTTGAAAATACGGGGTATTACATTCTTCCCCCTAATAACGGGATTTCTTCCTTGAAATCTATAAGAGTAGGTACCTAGATAGAAGAGTTCAGGATATTCTATGGGCATTTCATCCTCCCTCTCCCAAGTCGACTCGTCCTCCCGATGGTGTCCCCACTACTCCCGAACTAACGGAACAACCATGGTTCGAAGTCGATGCTTTTGATGGTCCAAAATGGCTGGATGTCTCTCCCTTAAGTAGTGTTTGGCTAGATCTCTATTTCATCAATGTCGATATGCTGGTACGCTATCTCATCTCGAAGGAACCTCTGCAATGCAGACATATGAAAAACGTCGTGCATCTGCTGCAAGTCGTTCGTAAATTCCAACCGATATCACTACACCAAAATGGTAAAATTGTAACCTTTTTAGCAGCCAAGATTGTCATGATCATTGACCGTGACAAAAAAACACGCATTTTTTGTCATAGTCATTGACCATGACAAGCCTGTGACAAAGACTTGTCACGGTCAATGACCGTGACATGTCCATGACAAGTCTGTCAATAAAAAAAACCTCCGCCTTTTTTTTCCCACCGAATTCATTCCCTCCATTTCTCTCTCTCTCTAGTGGCTGCTCTCTCTCTACAAATTTGGTATGTTTTCTCTCTATTTCTCCCCCATTTATGTATATGTGCGCGTGTGTATATATGTGTGTACATGTGCATGCGTGTGTGTGGGGTGGGGGGAGGCAGCAGGGCTGGGGGAGGGGGTATGTGCTTGTGTGTGTGTGTATATGTGCGTGTGCGCGTGTGTGCGTATATGTGCATATATATATATGTGTGTGTGTGTGTGTATGTGTGCGTGTGGTGGGCAGGGGCAGCAGGGGGGAGGGCGAAGGCAGGGGGTGGGGATGGGCCGAGGAGGAGGGGTAGGGCAGGGGTGGGGGTGTATATGTGCGTGTGTGTGTATTTGTGCGTGTGTGTGTTTTTTAATTAAATTTTTATTAGTTTATTAGAGATTTCCCCTCATATCGTAGTGCCCCTTGTAAAATAACTGATTGATTTAATATTGATTGCTTACAAATTTTTTTTGTAAATTAATAATTAGTGCCCCTTTCATATGCAAGTAGGATTGCCCCTCATTGTAAATTAGTAAATTAATAATTGTATACTTTAATTGTTAGTTTAATTAATGAAAATAATTAATTGAGTAGATGAATTAGAAGGAGTACGGGATACACATTTGTAGTTGCCATTGCAGTTGGATTATAGTGGATCGATGTTGGCTTGTTTAATTTTAAAAGTGGCATGACCACTGGATTATTGTCCATATGAGGGTGGAATTTTTCAACTTTTTTTTGAAAATTACTTTATATAACGAACAATATATATATATATAGTATGATAATTAAATAAAACATACTTGAAACTACATATAGTGCGCATAGATACTAGCCTTCTAATTCTTATAAGTACGCATTAAATAACCCTTAGACCCGTACGAGAGTCATTACCCCTGTAATGAGATCTCTCGAAGTGTCCCGTTTGGACAGTTTGGGACTGCATAATTTTTGTATAATAATATTCTTAGTGGCTTAAAGTTGTTACTTTTGGAGGAAGTTCTGCAGTCGTATCCTAAAGTTCTCTGGGTACATACTGGATTGACAAGTGTGACTGTTATTTCAATTGATCAATTGAAATAATACTCACACTTTCCAATCTACGTCGTGTACTTGGAGAACTACGGGGATATGCTGTCAAATTTTTCTCAAATCGTAACAATGTGCATGAGTTGTAAAGTATATTATAGAAATATGCGGTCTTGAATGGGATAGGACCACTCACCCTTTAGAGGAGATGGAGGATAAAAATGCTTGTAAAGTTGATATTGTCACCAATTTGATCATGGTTGACTTGTCCAAGTTGAAGAGCAATGACCACGTGAGCGATGAGCCGTTTGTTTGTACATTTCAAAAGGTTAACCAAGTGTTTTACTCGGAGTATATTAACAACGATTTGTGGTCAATTGTCCTACACGCGCCACAGTGTCTAAATAGTAGTGTGGATGACTGAGATGCTCCTACCAAATATCAATTCATTTTTTATGATAACCCGAATTTGAAACAATTTTTCAATTTGTAATAAATATTCCAATTTGTACTTTATCAATCCATTTTTAATGCTTTTAATTGATTTGCACTTTATCATTTTCACTCTTGTGTAGTGTGCGTGTGTGTGGGCAGTAAGGGTGGAGGTGGGGATGTTTCGGATTTTTAGTAATTGTACATATTATGAGCTAGATGTTGTTGTTTTGGAATTCAGAATTGAGGTGTTAAATAGTAACAATTCATTTGGATTTGTACTAATTGTACATATTTGCCTGTCTTCTTCTAATTCATTTTGATTTGTACTAATAACAACATTTTTTTACTGTAAATGAGTCTTTCAGGTATTAAGGCGAGGATGATGATGCTGATTGTGATGATGTCGCCTGGGTTCGGTGGAAGCGGAGGCGGGGAGGGCTCCTCGGCCCCTAGGCTCCCCAAATATGGCAAATTGGGGATGACCATCGAGAACAAGACGTGCCTATTAGCGAGATCCCTCGAGATGGTAAAGACGATCATCGGCCCGGGGTACACTAGTTGGAGGGAGGTGCCAAATGAGCTCAAGGTAGCTATTTGGGTGGCACTACAGGTAATGAATTTATATTTATATGAATATGAATATGAATATTCCAATTCCAATTTCAATTTCAAATTCAAATTCAATTTTAATTTTAATTTTAATTTCGATTTCAATTAAGATTTCATTTTATATATTTATATTTATATTTATATTTATATTTATATTTATATTTATATTTATATTTATATTTATATTTATATTTATATTTATATTTATATTTATATTTATATTTATATTTATATTTATATTTATATTTATATTTATACTTATATTTATATTTATTCGCAACTAACATTGTATTTGTTGGACAAGAACAATTCAGCATGTATCTAAAGTTATGCGATTCCGTCTTGGAGCAGTTGAAGGAGCAACACAAGACGTGGAAGAAAAATATGCGGACCCGGTACTTTAGAAAGACCCGAGAGTCCGTTATCCGAATGCGTAAATCCGTCCCGCCGAAGGAGCCGATCTCATTGGCATAAAGGAAAAAGTTCATTGACAATGAGATCAGGGAGCGACAATTGGCATCTCGCCAATTGGGGAGGGAAAACTGCGCAAAAAAGGGGGACATGCACTACTCCGGCCGGACGTCTTACGCCGAAGTAGAGCATAATATGATGGTAAGATTTAATTTTTCTATAACTACAGAAATATGTTATTCTGCATTATTTTAGTTTGCGGGGCCGATACTAATTTTACTTTATTTTATTTCAGGGGGCAGGGAGTGGCCCTAAGGGTAGGCCACATAGGCTCGATACTTATGTGGCTATTCGGACGAAGAAGGGGAAGGATAAGGAGGCGTTCCCGAGCGTCGCCGCCACGATTGTAAGTAATCCGACAATTTACTTTTTGTTAATTACGTTATAATTTTTTTATTTACTTATTTTACTAATCATGTGCTTTTTGTCGTTTCAGGCAAAGCTTAAGGAAGTACATGAGTCGCAGTCTGATGCCGACAAGGCATATTTGTCCACAGACGCACTTAGCCAAGTGCTTGGCACTGATCGCAAGGGGAGTAAAAGGGGGTGAGCTCGCGGGTGGCCAAATCTAGGATCATCAGATTGGAGACGAGCGACACGAGGTTGGCTCGAACGGTGGACTCGCATGACGCGTAGCTTTCTCGTTTGGAGGAAACGGTCCAAGATATATTCTCATTCATGAAGCGTTCGTTTGGCAGAAACCGTAAGGGGAAAGGGAAGGATAAGGTGGTGGAGGAGGAGGTGCAGGAGGATGAGGATGTGGACCTCGCTGCTTCATCGTCGATACGTGTGGACTTTGATGATCCACTCCCCTATTTGGCTCCCTTCAACCGATCGATGTTGACACTTGGTTGTCCTAGCGTGTTTATACTGGACATATTTGATGGCCAGCGGATAGGGCGGGGGTTGAGGGACCCGAATACCATCCAGGGTATTCTAGTTCATGGGCGTTTACTTCAATACATCGAGTCAAAGGTTCTCGTCACGCATGTGATACCCGGGAAGGAGAACTCCCCCTTGTGGTTGCACGAATAATACAGCACGATGTATATTGGTGGGTGTGTCAATTCGTATATCGTGTGGCCTACTCATCTCCTCAGAGCTAACCTTACCCTAGATATGTAGTGACATTATTTGAATTGAATTATTTTTAAGTTGTTACATTTGAATTATATTTGGATTATATCGTGATGCATATTGCTTTGAATGTATATTTTTATTATCTTTATTTTATTTGGATATATAATATTTGAACAGGTATAATGTTGCAATAATAGGTACAAATATACTGTTGGGCAGTGGAAGTGGCCATACTGCCCAGCAGATTTTTTTTAATTCTGCCCAGAATTGTCACAGACATTGACTGTGACAAGTCCGTGACAAAGAAAATTATCACGGACGTGTCACGGTTATTGACCATGACAAGTTTTTAAATATTGCCACAGTTTTTTCATGGTCATATACTGTGATAATCTTGTCACGGTCTATGACCGCGACACGTTCGTGACAATATTTAAAAACTTATCACAGTCAATGACTGTGACACGTCCGTGATAATTTTCTTTGTCACCCCAAGAATTGTTATGGTCATTGATCTTGACAAGTCCAACTTGTCAAGGTCAATGACCGTGACAATTCAGTAGATTTGGTGTAGTATATGCCATGGGTCCAATCCTCTCACGAATAGGGAATGGTCCCATGCATCGGGGAGCCAACTTCCCCTTCTTCCTAAACTTCATCATTCCCTTCATGGGAGAAACTTTAATCAACAGTTGATCCCCAACATCAAAGTCTAAGTGTCTCTGACCCGCATCCACGTAGCTCATTTGCCTATCCTGGGCAATCTGTATCCTGGACCGAATTATCTCTACCTTATCTGAGGTATCCTGAATAAATTTTAGCCCAAGTAACTTGTTCTCCCCCACTTACAACCAGCATGAGGGTAAACGACAAGGTCTCTCATAAAGCACCTCAGACAGTGTCATCCCAATCGTGAACTGGTAGCTGTTGCTGTATGCAAAATCCACCAAATGCAAATACTTCTCCCAGCTCCACGTAAGATCTAAAATGCACATCCAAAATAAGTCCTCCAACAACAAGTTCACTCTTTCCACCTGCCCATCAGTCTGAGGATGATACGAGGTACTCAATATCAACTTTGCCCCAAAACCTATTGAAAGCTCCTTCAAAAGTGGGACACAAACTTCCTGTCCCTGTTCAAAACTATGTTGAACAGTACCCTATGAAACTTTACAATTTCTGCGAGGAAAAGTCTAGAATACTTCTCTTAGCTGTAATCTATCTGGACCGGTAAAAAGTGCGCCACCTTAGTCAATCTTTCGACGATCACCCAAATGGAATCGTGCCCACTATGAGATGTAGGTAGCCTAGTGATGAATTCCATGGAAATGATCTCCAATTTCCACATCTGGATCACCAAAGGCTATTATACACCTGCACGATGTTGATGGTCCACCTTCACCAGCTGACACATAGCACACTTGAACACAAAGTCTTTAATGTCCCTCCTCATCCTAGAATAACAACTCCCTTAATTAAATATCGGGTGGTCAATCCTTGACCCAATTAACTCGAATTATTCAGTTGGTTCATTCTTAGCATCACTGTCAAAAATAATTTTATTTCTTTATTAACCACCTAGTAATCAATTAAGCTATTGCTAAAATTTTCAATTTTAATTTTTAATAACATTCCTTTTTAACAATACCAACAAGTTATAATATAAACCATCCCATAATAATGAATAATCAATAAGTATCATCACAACTTAATTAATGTAACTGGAATAAACTTCCCGGTTCCAAACATCTCAATACAATAAACCAAATGTATCCAACACCGACACAAGTAAAACCACTAACTGAGATATAATGAAAATGACACGAATCCTTTGGCAACATGCCATAAAAGAAATGACTACAGAGTACACGAATCAATAGAAGGATGTGTGTAATGCAAGGTCCATAACTCTATAGTACCCATATCAAATAAATATACAATCCTCTATGATGGGCGTACTTGTGGCTGGACACCTGATATAGTACATACGAGAGGGAAGAAAATATGTAAAAGAAAATGGGTCAGATCCTGATTGTAAAAGATTTTAAAGATAACAGGTGAATAAATGTTACACTTAGCAATTATTATATACATGTTAGATTCTCGAACTCTCATTAGAGATTCTCACCTCTCATCTAGTGTGCACGCCTAACGTATCTCCAAGTTATTCTAGTTATTATTCTCAATTTCACTAGATTATATCACTGTCAACTATCCATAGACCTTATTTTCCCCCCATTTTTTCTTCAAAACACATGTAATAAATATATATTAGTTCAATTCTCAATATAATTAAGAGTTCTCAAAATTAGTTAATTTCAAATTTCACTATCTTTCATATGCACTTAATTCACACAATAGATAATAACACAAGTATATATATACATTAACTCTGTTATATATATACAATACTACACCCCGAGACACAACTGGATGCATGCATACTCTACTATCTAGTCCCAGTACATCTCGTCACTGTATAAAGGAGTGTTGGTTCAGTATGTCCCTCGAACCACAAATATCAAAACACAAGTATTGGAAGCGAATATAGTCCTAATCCTTTGGGCTATGCACATACCTAAGCACCCAAATGACCGTTCAATACCATTGTTCTCACTAATGGAAATTCAACCTAAGTCCTATGTTCTGAGGCAACAAGTAGAAAATCCCCCAGAAGGCTCATCAGGATATGACTACCCTCAATGCGCAAACCTCCCATCGATACCAAGTAGGCTAGGTATGTCATACACATAAATCATCACGAAATAGGTATACATGCAACCTATATAATAATAGGTACACACTCGAACTATGTCTCATATTTGGAATTCATCCTACCCCAAGTACCCGTTGTATTTCTCAAATACTACTTGTACTTGATATTAACGATTTAATCTCATTAACGTATTATTTTATGTAGTTATCACTAACATAATTCCTTTCTTAATTCAATATTTAATTTCTCAACATTAATCCAATTCTCTCACTCTTTGTTAATGTACCAAAAATTATTTAGAACCTACTATGGGTTAAAATACGAATTTTTAAACTTTTTTGGGCTAAAATATGATTTCTGAAATCTAGTTAGAAGTCCATGAATTCTCGTTCAAATGACATAGTATCTCGTTCGAATGACATCATGTCTCGTTCGAACGACTTCAAATGACTTCCCAATTTGTTCAACGTTTCAGCAATTCATCCCCAACCTCAATTTTTTGTGTTTTTCTCCCATTTCTTACACCCAAATCATAAATCTAATAATCTCAACATGTGGATTTCTCAACTACATGCAATACCTATCACATTAATTTATTTATCCATCATTTCATGCCAAATTTCACGATTCTCATGGGTAAATATTAATCATATTCTAACATGGATATTATACTCACTAATTGGAACAAGAATTACACTTGCCTTAAGGTGTAGGTATGATCCTTGGGAGAATATATCTGTAGGATGTTCCCTTCTCTTTTTCTGTCACTTTTTCTATGGTGGCGCAAGGTGGTTGTCCTTAGTTTACTCTCAAAACCACTTCCTCTCCTTGGAAAAATCTCTGACTAGCCTCAAAGACCTTTCCTTTATTTTTGGGTGAATAAACCTAAGTTCTATAATCTTTTCACTTATATAATAAAACCCAATTTTCGTGGTTACTTTTCACCTCCTAATTAAAATGACAAAAATACCCCTCTAGGGTGTCCCTTTGGTTCCTAATTGACCCTAGACCTAAATCAAACCCCCGGGTAGACTTTTCTGCCTATTTCGATCCTTCCAGACTCAACGATGCACTCAAAATGACCATTCGAATGAATTAAAAATAACTTTCCTTATAAACCTTTCAATTTATTCCCGACACGATTCACACATGCGTCCCGACATAATTTCAATAATTCGCGTATTATTCACTCATGACCATATAATCATATATTACTTTTAATCACTAAGTAATATTAAATATCAATCACATATTACTTTATTCTCTAGTAATATTCAATTCGGATTAATTCCAATTATTATTCATAATTAATTCCAACTAATCCCCATTTTACTTTTGATTAATATAATATTAAAAGTCATTAAAATTACGGGGTATTACATACTCCCCCCTTATAATGAAATTTCATCCCGAAATTCAGAAATAAAAGCATACCTGGTATAAACAACTTTGAGTATCTGTCGCGCATCTCATCTTTGCACTCCCAGGTAGACTTCGTAATATTATGGTGTGCTCACTGGACATGCACGAGCGAAACTACTTTCGATCTCAATCGTCTCTCGCTATAGTCCAAGATCACCACCAGTCTCTCCTCATAAGAACTATTAGGCTGCAAGTCAATCTACTCTAATGCAACATGAGTGTGAGCCAACTCATCACAGAGATATCGCCTCAGCAAAGAAATATGGAACATGTCATGGATACGATGCAAGTACTCCGACAACCCCAATCTGTAAGCTACCGGTCTAAATCTCTAGATAATAGGAAATGCTCCTACATATCTCGACACAAATTTCCATTTCTTTCTAAATCTCATTATCCCCTTCATAGGAGACACCCATAAAAGAACCTGGTCCCCCACACCGAACTTCGAAGAACTGCTTTGCATCGGCGTGGCTCTTTTATCGGTCCTGAGCTATCCAAATGTGACTATGAATCAGCTCAATCCTGGATGGCATATCTTGTATCACCTATGGCCCAAGTAGATTGTTGTCGTCCACCTCTAACCAACACGCAGGAGAACAACAAGGTCTTCCGTATAAAGCCTCAAATGGGGCCATACCGAAGGTGAACTGGTAGGAGTTATTATATGCAAACTCCACGAGTGGAAGGTATTGCTCCAAACCTCCCCCAAAATTCAGGATACACATATGTAACACATCCTCTAACATCTGGTTAGTACACTTAGTTTGTGCATCTATCTGCGGGTGATAAGATGTACTCAATCGCATCTCGGTACCCATATCCTTGTGAAAACTCTTCCAAAATTAGGACAAAAAAAAACTTATCTCGGTTAGACACAATATTGAGCGATACCCCATGTAATTGCACTATCTCGATTATCAAAATCTGGGTGTACTATCATGTAGAGTAATCAGTTCGAACTGTAAGAAAGTGAGCTACCTTAGTCAACCGATCCACAATCACCCATATGGAATCATGACCTCACTGAGTAGTAGGTAACCCTATGATAAAGTCCATGGAAATGTTCTCCCATTTTCTCATCGAGATCTCTAATGGTTGAAGTAACCCAGCTGGCTTTTGATGATCCACCTTCACTAACTGACAAGTGGCATACTTAGATACAAATTCAGCAATGTCTCTCTTCATCCCACTCTACCAATACTTTCGTCGCATATCCTGGTACATCTTATATCCACTAAGATGTAATGCAAAAGGGGAACCGTGCGACTGTGTCATCACTGCATGTCACAGCTCCACTCCTTCTGGAACAACCAGTCTACTATGGAAGGGCAAGCCTCCCTCAAAACTCAATAAGTAGGACTCTTCTCCCTCGACCAAAAGCTATCAAATTTTCTCCTGGTAAAACAGATTTGTTTACTAATCCTATACCACCCTTATCACAATCTGAGGTGTAACAGCCATAACCGACATAAATGATCTGTTAACTGCATCCTGATGTCCCAATTCCTTCCACTTCTCCTTCCACATCGTGGTCAACTCCTCTACCGACCTTTGGCTTAATGCGTCTGCTACGATATTAGCCTTCCCCGGGTGATAATGTATATCAAACAGATAATCCTTCACTAATTCAAGCCACCTACGCTGGCGTATGTTTAATTTCCACAAAGTTAATAAATACTGTAGTGACTTATGATATGTGAATAGGAAAAATTTCTCTCATAATAAATAGTGCCTCCAAATTCGAAGAGCAACACGACTGCTGCTAGCTCCAAGTTGTGGGTGGGGTAATTCTGCTCGTGAGTCTTAAGATTCCTAGAGGCATAAGCTATAGCCTTCTCTTCCTGCTATAATACTCCTCCAAGCCCTTATGATGATGCATCAGTGTAAACTAAGTACTCCACTCCTAGCCTGGGCAGTGCAAGTATGGGTGCTGAAGTCCATTTATCTTTCAGCTCATCAAATTCCGACTGACACACATCATCAAAAATGAATGGTCCACCCTTACGGGTTAGATTAGTTATCAGGCCCGCATTCTTAGAGAAACCTTGAATAAATCGTCAATAATAACTGGCCAAACCCAAGAAACTATGCACCTCCATCGGTGTCGTGGGCTATCCCCACTCCCTCACCGCTAATACTTTGCTAGGATCCACTGATATCCCTAACTCAGACATAATGTAACCTAGAAATTGCACCTCCCGGAGCCAAAATCCACGCTTCTCATATTTATCATACAACTGATGCTCATGTAGTGTCTGCAGGACCCATCGCAAATGCTCGGCATGATCCTCTTATGTCTAGGAATAGATCAGGAAGTCATCAACAAAGACAATGACAAACTGATCTAGGAACTCTCTGAACACCCTGTTCATTAAGTCCATGAACATTGTCGGCTCATTATTCAACCCAAATGGCATAATTCGAAACTCATATGATCCATATCTGGTTAGGAACGTAGTTTTAAAAAGATCTTTCTCCCTGATACGTAGCTGATGATAACCAGATCTCAAGTCTATCTTAGAGAAGTAGGTTGTTCCTCTTAGCTGATAAAAAGTCATAAATTCAAGGTAATGGATATTTGTTTTGTATTGTAACCTTATTTAATTCTTGATAATCCATGCACAGCAATAAAGAACCATCTCGCATCTTTACAAATAACACAGGGCACCTGTTGATACCAAAATTAATATGCTGATGTGGACGAATCATACGAAGACACTTGTCAATCTACGTAGTGCAATAACGACGAGGAAGTTCATTTTCTGACCAACCCATGATTCTCTCCGAGCAACGAGGATACACCGAGGAACTCTAGCGCTCCGAGGTACTCTAGCGCTCCGAGGAACTCCTGAGCAACGAGCAACTATGGCGGTCCGAGCTGCATCTCGGTCGTATCATTAATTTCCAGATAATCAACAGTTCAAATATTCATTGAATGTTCATCATCTTGACGCACACGTTGCATTAAATGTATTACCCTTTCATATGTATATCATTCAATGTATCAACCCATTCATGTACAGCCTAAGGGCTATAAATATCTGGTATCACCCTCATTCAGAAAGGATGGGAATTTCTTGAGAGAACTTGTATTCAAGAATTCTGCAAACACTCAGCAATAACATAATAGTGGACGTAGGCTTTATTCCTAGCCGAACCACTTTAAAATCTCTGTCTTATTTATTTATCTGTGATTGAATAATTAGAGTGATCTAGTTTTTTACATCAACATATTGGCGCCGTCTGTGGGAACGACTGTTACTATCATTTTTCACAAAAATCATTTATTATCAATGGCAGATAATCCAGAATCCAGTAATCGAAATGCTGGAAATACTGGAAATCTTCCAAATCCATCTGCACCTCCAGATCTGGCTGGAATTATGACAAATCTGGCTCAAGGACAAACCGCCATGCAAGAATCTATGAGGCAACTCATTCAAACTCTTCAAGGCGGTGCACCTACCTATTCAGGACAAAGAAGTGATCGTGGGCAATCACGATCCAGACGTACTGGGTTATATCGCAATGGGGAGTCTAATGATTCTTCTTATCAACCTGGGCGAACTTCATCGATACGGGCTACGGATACATATCAACATATCACTCTCTCTCCGGAGAGAACCAGCGCATTGGAAAGATTGAGCAGGGTGTCTCCTTTCAGTCGATTAGGACCAAGGAGAAATATGAATCCACCTAGAGCCCCATCGAGAAGCTTTCGACCATCAACGGGTTTGAGAGAAGGATCAGCACAATCACGACCGGCTACTCGTCAAGATAAATCTCAGGAAGCTACGTCAGAGCAATCAATTGCTCGGACTAAGCGGCCTGAGGAAGGAAATGAAGCATGGAAAGGTTCCATTCAGCGGTTGGAGGATAGACTAGGAGAAATGGCTAAGGCGAGGAACCCCTTACAGAGAACTTTTGTTCAAGGGACACCTTTTGTGCAAGCCATTGTGGATTTTCCTACACCATCGAAATTCAAAGCACCTGTAGTGACCCCCAAGTACGATGGAAAGACAGATCCTGTTCTTCATATAGAACAATACCATGCTGCTGCCGACATCTATGCCGTCCCCGACGAGATGAGGTGTAGAGCATTCTCAAGAACTCTTACCGGATCTGCACAGATATGGTACAACAATCTTCCTCAGGGTAAGATTTCAACTTTTATTCAATTAGCCAAGTTGTTCATTGGCAATTTTTGTTTTGGGGCGAAGCCGGTAAAGCGAGTAGCACGCTTGCTAAGTGTTAGACAAAAATCAGGTGAAAGTACTAGAGATTATATAACTCGTTTTAATAACGAGAAGTTGGAAGTCATAGATTACGAAGAAAAGACAGCAATCACTGCTTTGATGAGTGGTTTGCTGCCTAACAAGCTGTACTACACCTTGGCCAAAGATCCACCTAAAACTATGTCAGAGTTGATGGTGAAAGCGGCTAAAATTATGAATGCCGAGGAAGCTATGGCTGCGAAGAAGAATATGGATAAAGAAATTAAAGTGGAGGACGACAAGTCTAAGAAGAAAGATCAGAAAGGTAATAGTGGTGACAAGCACTCCAAGAATAATAGGACTTCATGGGAGGTCCTAAAGAAGTACGATAATTATACTCCATTAAAAATGGGTATTAATCATGTTTTGGAAGAAATCAAGAATAGCGAGGAAATCAAGTGGCCAGAAAAACTGAGGACAAATCATGATCTGAGGAATAAGGCCAAATACTGCGAGTTTCACAAAGATCATGGCCATACGACCAAAAATTGCATAGCCCTTCAGAACGAGATTGAAATGCTCATCCGAAGAGGAAAATTATCAAAATATGTAGATCGCAGGGGTGAGAGGAAGAATGATGACAGAACTAGAGAGAGATCTAGATCTCCTTGTCGTGCAGAGGAGAAAAAGAAGAGGGACCACGAAGATGATCCAGATGATGATCCTGGTCTTCCCAAGAAGCCAAGGCAGCCTGAACGAGAGGTATTTTCCATACGTTTTGGGTCATTTGATTGTAATGTTATTACAGGAAGAGATGCAGGAGGAGGAGACCTTACTGCAGAAAGAAAAGCTTACCTCGGAGAGGCTCAGGCTTGTTCATATATTCAGCGAATAAATCTGGCCAAGGAGGATCGTCCAAGGAAGGTAAACAAAGAGAAGCTAGTCATTGGTTTTTCAAAAAATGACCTGGCAGGTGTTCTTTACCCTCATGACGATCCTTTGGTGATCAAAATGAGGATGAAAGATGTGGTCATTTCAAGGGTGTTAGTAGACAACGGTAGTTCGGCAGACATCATGTACTATTCATGCTTTGATAGCTTGAATTTGAAATTATCTCAACTGGAACCTTATCACAGACCCCTTCTGGGTTTTGCTGGCGAGAAAGTTTTTCCACTTGGGACGATCAAGTTGGATATACTCATTGGAACTTGGCCTGCTTGTCGAACAGAAAGAATACGCTTCTTTGTGATGGATAAAAATGTGCAATCAGCCTACAACATCATTATGGGAAGAGTTGGATTGAAAAAGTTCGAAGAAGTTCCATCTACGGTACATCAGTGTTTGAAATTCCCAACAAATTTTGGAGTTGGAGTTGTGAAAGGTGATCAAAAAGTAGCTCGGGAATGCTATTATTCGTCTGCCGAGCAAGAGGAACTTGAAGAATCAAGGGAAAAGACCACTACTTACCAAGTGGAGGAAGGTACAGAAATTGAAACTCTTAACCCTAGGGATGAATCTCAACTTGTAAAAGGATAGGTGGTGGAATCTACAGAAAATGTTATTTTAGACGACGAGCATCCTGAACGAGTAACCCAGATAGGATCGTCGTTGGATGCTTCAATAAAACGGGAGTTGATAACTTTTTTGAGAAACAGGAAGAATACTTTTGCTTGGAGTCATGAAGACATGCCAGGAATAGATCCAAACTTCTTATGTCATGAACTCAATGTGAATAAGGAGATCAAGCATGTGAAGCAGAGAAGAAGAGTGTTTAGTCCCGAGAAGAACCAGGCCATACAAGAGGAGGTCGAGAAGCTCCAGAAAGCCCAATTCATTGAAGATGTGAAATATCCAGATTGGTTGGCAAATGTGGTGATGGTAAAGAAGAAGAACAATAAGTGGAGAATGTGTGTTGATTTCACTGATCATAACAAGGCATGCCCAAAAGATCATTTTCCATTGCCCAGAATCGACCAACTAGTGGATGCTACCTCGGGACATGAGCTGCTCAGCTTCATGGATGCATATTCTGGCTACAATCAGATCAAAATGAAACCTGAAGACAGGGAAAGTACTTCTTTTATTACCCCAAGGGGAACTTATTGTTATAATGTTATGCCTTTTGGTTTAAAAAATGCAGGTGCAACATATCAGCGGCTGATGAACAAGGTTTTTGCCTAACAAATCAGTTGCAACATGGAGGTCTATGTCGACGACATGCTCACCAAAAGCAAGAGAGATACTGATCATCTAATTGACTTAGGCCAGACCTTTGATCAACTGGATAAATATCAAATGAAGCTCAACCCGACGAAGTGTACCTTTGGAGTACGAGAAGGAATGTTCCTCGGATACATCGTCAATCAACGAGGTATTGAGGCAAGTCCAGAAAAGATCAAAGCTCTTTTAGGGCTGCGATCCCCAACGACGAGGAAAGAAGTACAGAGTCTTACAGGACGAGTTACAGCGCTCAACAGATTTGTATCCCGAGCAACTGATAAATTCCTCCCATTCTTCAAAACACTACGAAAAGTTTTGAGTAGACTGATGAATGTGAGAAGGCCTTTCAAGATTTGAAGAAGTATTTGGGAGCCCCACCATTGTTGTCTAGGCCAATAACAGGAGAAAAGTTGTACTTATATCTGGCAGTATCAAAAAATGCAGTCAGCTCGGCATTGATCAGATTGGAGAACGGAGTCCAGAAACCAATTTATTACACAAGTAAGGCTTTTCGAGGTGCCGAAATTAGATACCCAAAGCTAGAAAAATTGGCATTGGCATTAATTGAGGCAAGTAGAAGAATGAGGCCATATTTCCAGGCCCATACCATCATCGTGTATACCGACACGCCATTAAGGCAAGCCCTTCACAAGCCAGAAAAATCAGGAAGATTGATGTATTGGGCACTAGAACTCGGTGAATATGATATTGTGTATGAACCCAGATCATCATTAAAGGGGCAAGCTGTAGCAGATTTTATAGTAGAGTTCACGTACCCTGATACCCCCGAGGAATAAAAGGTACTTGCATACCTACCTGTGGATGATACAGGATCAACAGACACAGGTCCAAACCAACTAAGGTTGGTAAAAGGACTTGTGGATGTAGAAAAATCATCATATTCAAACCCAGACCAACTCCGGTTGGTAAAAGGGCACGAACAGATGATCGACGAGGAACGAAAGATACCAGGGGATGATGAAAGAAAACAGCAGATATTTTACCGAGGAGCTCTGACAGATAAGAAATTTGAAGACGAGTTACCTACATGGAGATTATATGTAGATGGATCATCTTGCACAGCTGGTTGTGGAGTAGGGATTGTTTTAAACACCCCAGATGATATTGATATGGAATATGCCTTAAGATTCCCATTCAAAGCTTCCAATAATGAAGCTGAGTATGAGGCCATGATAGCAGGTTTTCATTTGGCGAAAGTTATGGAAGCACGGCAAGTAATTATTTTCAGTGATTCTCAATTAATTGTGAATCAGATGATGGGAATATATGCAGTTAAGGGAGAATTAATGGTGAAATACCATGCAAAGGTGATGGAGTTATTGACAGAATTTGATGCTATTCAATTAGTGAGAATACCGAGGATGGAGAATACTAGAGCAGACGCATTGGCCCGATTAGCGTCAGCTATGCGCACCGAGCTGCGAAGGACAATACCAATTGAAGTATTAGAAAGTCGAAGCATAGAAGAAGACCTGATGGTGAATATAATTACCCTTGACTTATGACCCTCTTGGATGGATCCTATCAGGGCTTACATTGAAGAAGGAGAACTACCAGAGGATAAGCTAACCGCCAAGAAATTGAAGTATAAAGTTGCTCGGTATGTATTAACTAATGGTGTTTTGTATCGACGAGGAATTATGGCAGGTTTACAGAGATGTGTACACCCATCAGAGGTCAAAGAATTAGTTGAGGAAATCCATGAAGGATCTTGTGGAGCTCATGTAGCAGGTCGGACACTCTTGCAAAGGGTGATGACACAGGGATACTACTGGCCGACGATGAGGGCTGATTGTATAGCCTATGCCAAGAAGTGTGACAAGTGCCAACGCTTTTCCTCCATCTGAAGAACTCCACAAGCATTGTTGACACCCATAACTTCACCTTGGCCATTTGCCATGTGGGGGATTGATTTAGTTGGACCATTGCCGATGACCTGAGGAAGGTTCAAGTACCTCGTCGTGGCAGTGGATTATTTTACAAAGTGGGTGGAAGCTGAGCCACTAATTGATATGACGTACGAGAAGGTATATCAGTTCATTTGGAAGAACATCATTTGTCGATATGGTCTCCCCCATGCTTTCATCACAGACCACGGAACACAATTCGATAACGAAGAATTTGCTGCCTATTGTCATCAGTCGAACATTTTGAAGTTTCATTCAGCACCAGGCCATCCCCAAAGCAATGGACAGACTGAGGTGACGAACAGAACATTACTAAATGGTTTGAAGAAGAGGTTAAGTGAAGCTAAAGCAAATTGGATTAATGCGCTCCAATCAGTACTATGGGCTTACCGAACAACTCCTCGAGTAGCAACTGGAGAATCACCATATATGCTAGCATTCGGAAGTGAGGTTGTGATACCTGCCGAGTTGGGTCTCCCAACGCATAGAGTGCTGAATTTCAATTCCCCAGTTAGCGATTTGATGCGAAGACTGGATTTGGATATGCTCGAGGAGGTTAGAGAAGAGGCAGCCATAAGGAATGCTGCTTACCAACAACGTACAGCTCTGTTCTACAACAAAAGGGTGAAGAAATGTGACTTAAAAGAAGGGGATTATGTGCTAAAGAAAGTCATTCAGAAGCATAATAAGCTGGAAGCAAACTGGCATGGACCTTACCGAGTTACAGAAGTTGTTCGACCAGGAACTTACAAGATAGCCACTCTAGAGGGAGAGGAATTTAAGAATGCATGGAATGCTGAACACCTGCGCAAGTATTATCAGTAATTTAAAATGTAAAGCATTTCCTTCATTATGAATAAAACGAGAATGTTTCACCATTTTCTTTCTGTTGAAAGTTTTTCGGGGAATACTAGTGTAATACACTACGCTTAAAAAATACTCCTTTGGTTAGGAGGCGACACTAGCGTGATCAACTACGGTTGGTAAGATAACTAGTGGACAGTTCGAAAGAACTAAAAAATACTCCTTTGGTTAGGAGGCGACACTAGCGTGATCAACTACGGTTGGTAAGATAACTAGTGGACAGTTCGAAAGAACCAAAAAATACTCCTTTGATTGGATTTGAAAAATATACTCTCACATTCCAACTTATGTTGGATGGGAGGTAATATTATTACAAAAGTTCCTCAGAGAACAAAATATGCCAAACTGAACCAAGTATAGTTGGTCGGGGATAAAAACCCACTAACTGTAGTTGGTCGACGAGGATAAATTATTGAAGTTGGTTGGTCGGACACATTTTATGAAAATATTTGAAATTGAACAAAGTATGGCTGGTCGGGGATAAAAACCCATCAACTGTAGTTGGTCGACAAACATTATTTATCCACCCTGGTTGGTTGGAAACAGTTTGAACATTTTATATTCATTACTTTATTATTAAGTGATTGAACAACCTTGATACTTGTAACTTTTTATTAAGTTGCTCGATGAACAATATTATTGTTATCTTTTTAACAGATACATATGCACAAATATAAAGGTGTTTGATAAACACAAGACAATAGCAAAATTTGCAAACAGAAAATGAAAGTCTTTTCATTAAAATTCAAAATAAATTACAGGTTACATGAATGTGCTAACTATTACATTGATATTCCTATTCTATTGATTTCTTGCCCTTTGCTTTAGAAATAGGCTCTTCGCCAGCAGGAGGATCTTCCAGGCAAAGGGGAGAATTAATAAAGTTCAAGTCCTTCAACATTCTGACATTCATTATTGAAGGTGTCTCCATTAGATGCTCTGGACGAGATACTTCGATTTGGGAATGAAGGCTATAATCACCAAGGTATTTTGAAATTAAGCTACAAGGAATGGAACGAGCGGGGATCCAGGCCATGTACAATTTGAAAGGTGGCACATGCAAGTCTAATAACCCTGGAGCATGATAATCCCATAAATAATGCCCTTGCTCCAATTTTAACACACCCAGTGCATTCAACCACCCCTGCTTATAACCTTCATTGTTGGCATGTTCAATACGAGCATCCAAATGAACAAGAGCTTAATTATATCCTGCCATCCAGAATTCCCTGGGTTGCTTATGAAATTGAAAGGTTAATCTATCCAATTGTTCGAGAAGGTTTTTGGCAAAAAGATCCTTAGTATGTAGAGCAGACTTCGTTGCAGTAAGTTGATCTTCCAAGGAGAGATTTTTCTTGGACATTTCTGATAAAGCCCGATCTTTGACGTTTAATTGGAATGCTTGAGTTTCCAAAGTATATTGGGTACGAGCCTCTTCGACATTACGACTAAGAACTCTTGATCGACTCCGAGCAGTGATTGGAGAACTTTGCTTTTCGGCAACATTTTGAACAGCTCTTCCTCGACCCCGAGAACCTCTTCCTCATCCCCGAACAGTCCCAGAAATAGCAGATCTTCTTAAGTCATCCAGTTCTTGCCTTAATTTGGCATTTTCGACCTCTAAGAACGAGAAACCTTCATCAGTAACTGGTACTAAAGCAGTGGAAGATGATGCTGCAGATTCATACTGAGCCAACTTTTTCTGCAAATTATTGTTCTCCTGTTCCAACAACTCAGCAATCTGCCTGCAGGCCTCAACCTCACCTTTTAGAGTTCTTTATCTAACATCATATCCAGCGAGGATCTTTTTATGGCCTGTTTCAGAAGAAAGCTGCTGATATCTATTTTCATATTCCTTGTGCAGCAAAGCAGTTGATTCATTATGTTGATTCTGAAGATCTTCTAAGCTACAATGAAGTTCCTCGATCAATTCGTAGTAGGCCACATTATTGGCCACAGATATATCAAGTAAATCCTTCAGGTACCGGTAAGCCTCAACTGCTTGTTCTGAGGCGTCGTGACCAAGGATGTCGACAATCTCTGATACACTTAGGTCTGTATGACCAGCTTTATAATATACATTGCATTGTCGCATCAACTCAGTATCAGGAGCAGATATCAATTCCATTCTGGCCAAAAACTAATAACAAAGAGAAAGCAGGAGTTAATAAATAAAAGCAGACAGAGGATCAACAATGAAGAGGAATGATGATGTGTTTTATTAGATCATCAAAAGATTACATTGTTCGATTACAAGTAATGAAAGAAAGAAATGATACCGAACAACTTCACACCTTTTCCTTGTCCCCCAAAACTTTCTCGGGAGGCTGGGACGAGGAGCTTGGTTGCTCGGTATTAACAGTGGCTTGATCGGCAGGAATCTTCTCAGGAGGAGGAGGCATGGAAGAAATGTCCTCGGTGGCAGAGGGTTGAGAGGCAGAGACCTGATCACCTATGGCTATAGAAGATTCATCAGAGACAGGCTCATCTTCTTCTTCTTCCACAATTGCTGGAGGAGGACCAGGGAGGTGTAGTTGGAATAGCTCAGAGTCGTCTGTGATCTTCAACTCTTGCAAAGCAGCTACCCAGCCATCATGGAAGTATTTCAACTTCCCATATTGAACTTGGGATGTCATTGCAGCAATTCCCTTATCCCATCCTTTCTCCCAACCAGCGCTGAAAGATTTTTTGACTGCGACTTTTCTTCTTAGTCTCTCCGAGGAGAGCTTCACATCCAATTCTTCCTTTTGGACCTTGATATCTTGCAGGGCGGACAACTTCTCCTCTGCCTTCTTCAACTTATCTTCAAGCTCTCCCAAGTTCTTGAGCTTGACATCATACTTCTGATGTTCGACCTCTAAACCTTTTACTTTATCCTCCAAATTCTTGGAGATCTCAGCCATCTTCATCTTCTCGGCCTCAACTGCAGATAACTTTTTCTCCCAAACAGCCTTGTCCTCATTATACTGTTGGCGAGATTCCTTCAGGGATTGGGTCAAACCCAGTAGAGCATCCTCTACACCTGACGAGGATCTTGAAGCTTTAATAGCTTCATCCTTCTTCACGATGTTATTAAAACAGTTCACCAGCTGAAAGATGGGAAAAATAGTAAAGTCAATACAAAAATGCAAGCATTCAGAGAAAGAAAGAAATTCAGAATGTGAGAAATTTACCGAAGCAAGCTGACGAGTAGCTAGGGATGTCAACATATCCCTAGAAATATTATTATCAATCCCTTGGACCTCAGGTATGATCCAAGTTTTTACCGAGCTCATTGCAGAGCTCGGGGGAATGATGGTTGGAACACCAACACCACCAGCAGGTAAAGAGGAGGCAGTTTCAGCCAGATTGATTGAGGATGATTTCCTTAATCTTCTCAAAGGCACTTCAGCAGCTTCAACCAAGGAAGAATTCTTGGTCTGAGAAATAGTAATCACTTCCACAGGAGCAACTTTCTTGCTCGGAGCCACTGGGGGCTTCTCGGTAGTTTTGGAAGGTGCAGCATCCACCTTCTTAGTCCCCTCAGGGACATCAGTTTTGCTCTTCTTGGCCCCAACAGCAGAAGTAGTGTCATCAAATAGAGAAGGATGAGCTCTTTTCTTACCCATTCTCTGACTTAAAGGAAGATGAGAATCTGAAGAAGAGTCCTCTGGAGTGGAAGCTGGTTCAACAGGGCGAGCAGTATAAGAGGTTGTATAACTCTTATACTGTAGCAAATATGATGCAGACCTGATGTGCTCGTCTGCAACGTTCTTATGCAAACCCCAGATAACTTTCAGATGCTTGATATTAACTTCTGAATCTTTAGGAGTTTTTCTTTTGCTATCAACTGCAAATAAATACATAATGAGATATCAGTCATACATTTTGTCAAACATGAAAAAAGCATAATTTCATAAGTAAAATAAAATGAAAAATAAACCTATACCATTGCCATATGGGGGGCATCTGGGACCATTGTATACTCCATCTCCAACTAAAGGGGCATATTGATAATTTTTAATAACCAACCCATGTTCAAAATAATCTCTATTTGAATCAGGGAGGTTAACTACAAGAGCTCTATTCAGAAACCTATTTTTTAAGTAATAAATATTATCTAGAGTGGCCCACTTATAGAAGTACATAATTTCAGGGATCCCTATACGAGTCCCATGAGTTAGATTTAATTTGTACACCCCATTAATTATTCTCCATGAATTGGGGGCTATTTTTGCAAGGACAAGATCGAAATACTGACAAAACTCAAGACATAATGGGTTTGGTGGAAAAGAAAATCCACATTCAGCAACAAAAAGACTGGGGAACCAATGTCCCTCTGCCAATCGAAAGTAATCTAAAGGCTCAGAAAGAACCTCTAGAGTTACCCATGAAGGAATGGAAAAATCAGAACGAAATTTCTCAACAGACTCCACAATATAAACCATACTGAATAAAAGAGAAGAAAGGAAGAAGATCTTACAGGAAGAAAGGAGGTATGTTGACAACGAACGAAAACAAGGATGAACGCACAAGAAAGAAGGAGAGAATAGAAAGCTTGAATGCAAGAAATTGGGAAAAGAAGAAGACGGTATGGTTACCTAAGAAGTTTACTTTGCCTTGGGAAGCGGCAAAGGAAATGATTACAAAAAAGAAACTATTGAACTTCCGGGGCTAAAAGGACAAAAAAGGGCACTAAGATCGAAGCGTTCTTAAAAGTTCGAAAAAAGGCGGATTCTTCGAATTTGGAAATAAATTCAAATACGATGCTCCTAAAACCCAGGAAGATCATTCAATATGGAAAAATATCGAGAAAGAATGTTTCATACTCCTCAAAGTTCGAAATATAAAACATTGGGGGCTTCTGTTGATACCAAAATTAATATGCTGATGTGGACGAATCATACGAAGACACTTGTCAATCTACGTAGTGCAATAACGACGAGGAAGTTCATTTTTCGACCAACCCATGATTCTCTCCGAGAAACGAGGATACACCGAGGTACTCTAGCGCTTCGAGGAACTCCTGAGCAACGAGCAACTATGGCGGTCCGAGTTGCATCTCGGTCGTATCATTAATTTCCAGATAATCAACAGTTCAAATATTCATTGAATGTTCATCATCTTGACGCACACGCTGCATTAAATGTATTACCCTTTCATATGTATATCATTTAATGTATCAACCCATTCATGTACAGCCTAAGGGCTATAAATATCTGGCATCACCCTCGTTCAGAAAGGATGGAAATTTCTTGAGAGAACTTGTATTCAAGAATTCTGCAAACACTCAGCAATAACATAATAGTGGACGTAGGCTTTATTCCTAGCCGAACCACTTTAAAATCTCTGTCTTATTTATTTATCTGTGATTGAATAATTAGAGTGATCTAGTTTTTTACATCAACAGCACCCTAAGGTGAGATACTCCTACGGATATACCCATGTCCCAAAAGCTGCTCTATCTGACCCTTAACTCCCTCATCTTTGCAGGAGCCATACGGTAAGGTGCACGAGCTATCAGTCAAGTACCCGACATTGAATCAATCACAAACTCTATTTTCTTGCTGGGAGGTAACCCCGGTATCTCCTGGATTATATCAGTGAACTCATAAATTACTGGTATCGAATCAAGGGGAATTATCACACTTATAGAGGTCTCCTCCTCTATATAATACAAATAAGTGGGCGATCCTCCCTCAGGACAAGGAATAGCCACAAGGAACATCTCTTGTCCCAAAATAGCAAAAATAATGCTTCGATTATAACAATCAATCATAGCTCTGTACACGACTAACCAATCCATGTTGATAATAGCATCATACTCGGACATATCTAATATAAGCATATCAGCAGGTGAAATCAGACACCCTATCTTTATACTCACATTCTGACATATAAAGAAAATAGGTGTCCGATTACCCATCGGTGAGTCTATAAAAGTAATAATAGTGTCGGACGTGTCTAATAACCCTACGACTCGTTCAAATCTAGTGTCTATAAAAGAGTGTTAGGATCCAGTGTCAAAAAAAATATATCCCATATCCCCATAGATAGAAAGCATACCCTCGAATGCGATCGGTGGTTGCTAGACTACTGCCTGATGAACGCTGTAGACATGCCCATATTGTAACTGTCCATGCGGTGTTAGAGAAAGTTGTGCTAGCACTCGATCTGGTGCTGGGAGGGTAGTTGGCAAGAAAATGGGTCTCTATAGCTCCTGGTGATCACCCAACTGCTGAGGAAACTTTCCCATAATGGGGTAATCCTGTTGTTTATGGCCAAGCTTCCCACATACAAAGTTTCTACCAATAAACTTTCCCCCATTCTCTCCTTGCTGAACCCGACCCTATTGGCCATTACCACCTCTTCGTTGACCTTTATGGCCTTGCTACCCCTGCCCAAAGCGAAAACCTCCAAAACATAGATGCTTAGAATAGTTCCCTTATTGGGAACACTTCTCACCCTGACGCTACTAACTCTGGCATGACTGGGCCCCACTGGCACTGCCTCCCCCATTCTTACCCTCATAGCTAGACTCAATCCCCTACTTGCCTCCCTTATCATGGAAGTGGTGGTCCTAGAAGTGAAGCATCGTAGGATTAAGTACATATATGTAAGTTTGTAGTAAAAGATTGCCTAATAAGTGCTGGAAAATCTTTCAGTTCAAGCCATCCATAAACATTTGAATTCTCTTTTCTTTAGTAAGTACCTCTCCTGTCACATAATTTGTCCGCCTCGTGAATTCTTCCTCATATTCTACTATTTTTCGCCCCTCCTGGGTTAGGTCAAGTAATT
This sequence comes from Sambucus nigra, assembly GCA_949130495.1. Taxonomy (NCBI): domain Eukaryota; kingdom Viridiplantae; phylum Streptophyta; class Magnoliopsida; order Dipsacales; family Adoxaceae; genus Sambucus; species Sambucus nigra. Next base: position 87,259,669 of record OX422220.1, read on the forward strand.
TCCTCATCATCTCAGTCTGAATGGCGAAAGGGAAATATTTACGATCGAACCGCACCCAGAAGTCCTGGATAGTCAAATTACCTTTATCCTCATAGGTGGTAATGGACTCCTACCACTGTAAATCTGCCCCAACTAGCTTAAAAATAACAACTATCTAACATTGTACCTCTGTGCATTCATACATTCTCAAGTGTCGCTGTATGCCTTTCTTCCAATGGCTAGTAATAATGACATTAGAACTCGCTAAAACTCCGATGGGTGTGCCTTCTAAAATGCATCTCTAACGCACTCCCAAGAAATGGGAAAGCCCTGAGCTGGTGCTGGTGGCACTCCCTGTGCCTGCACTGGTGCCTATTGAACAACCATTAAAGTTTCATTGACTGTTTACACTGCAACGTTCATAGTGCCCAGAGCTGAGGCGGGTTGAGGTGCATGTCTTGGAGGCATTTGAAATGAGAGAGATTAACCCATCAGTATTCAATTTAATTATCACATAATGGTAGAAGTACGTAAGTGCGCAATAAGAATGCAACAGTCCTAATGATAGGGCTCTATATCAAAGGACGCTAAGTTGAAAGCATAATATATCGTAAATAACCTAAAGACTCTATAACATGATGCTCTCTTACCACCTGTAACAACCCGATCAATTAAATACTGGGTGGCCAATCATTTACCCAATTAACTCGAATTATTCAGTTAGCTCCTTCTTAGCATCACAGTCGAAAATGATTTTATTTCTTTATTAACCACCTAGTAATCAATTAATCTAGTGTTAGAATTTCCAATTATAATTTTTAATAAAATTCCTTTTTAACAATACCAACAATTTATAATATAAACCATCCCGCAACAATGAATAATGAATATGTATCATCACATCTTAATTAATGTAATTGGAATAAACTTCCAAGTTTCAATCATCTCAATACAATAAACCAAATAAAACAAATGTATCCAACACCGACACAAGTGAAACCACTGACTGAGATAGAATGAAAATGACACGAATCCTTTGGCAACATGCCATAAAGGATATGACTATAGAGTACATGAATCAATAGAATGATGGGTCTAATTCAAGGTTCACAACTCCATAGTATCCATATCAAATAAATATCCAATCCCATATGTTGAGCATCTATGTAGCTGGACACCTAATATAGTATATACAAGAGGGAAGAGAATATGCAAGAGAAAACGGGTCAGGGCCCGATTGTAAAAGATTTTAAAAATAGCAAGTGAATAAATGTTACAATTGGCAATTATCATATACATATTAGATTCTCGGACTCTCTCTTGATATTCTCACGTCTTATCTAGTGTGCACGCCTAATGTATCTCTAAGTTATTCTAGTTATTATTCCCACTTTAACTAGGTTATATCACCGTGTCAACTATCCATAGCCCTTATTTTCCCCACCTATTTTCTTCACAACACATGTAATAAATACAAATTAGTTTAATTCTAAGTATAATTAAGTGTTCTCAAACTTAATTAATTTCAGATATCACGATCTTTCATGTCTACTTAATTCACACAGTAGATAATATCACAAGCATATATATATATATATATATATATACATTCACTCTAATATATATACACAATACATACACAATACTGTACCTCGACACACAACTGCGGTGCATGCATACTCTGCTATCTAGCCCCAACACATTTCGTCACTGTATAAAGAATTATTGGTTCGGTATATCCCTCGAACCACAAATATCAAAACACAAGTATTGGAGACAAACATAGTCCTAAGCCATTGGGCTATGCACATACCTACGCACCCAACTAACCATTCAATACCATTATTCTCACTAATGGCAATCCAACCTAAGTCCTATGTTCTGAGGCAACAAGTTAAAAATCCCCATAAGGCTCATCAGTAGGCTAGGTACGATATATACATAAATCATCAAGAAATAGGTATATACTCAACCTATATAATAATAGGTACACACTCGACCTATGTCTCATATTAGGAATTCACCCTACCCCAAGTACCCGCTGTATTTCTCGAATACTATCCATACTTGATAATTACGATTTACTCTCATTATGGTATTATTTTATGTAGTTATCACTCACATAATTACTTTCTTAATTCAATATTTAATTTTTCAACATTAACCCAAGTCTCTCACTATTTGTTAATGTAGCAAAAATTATTCAGAACCTACTGTGGGCCAAAATCCGAATTTCCAAACTTTTCTAGGCTAAAACAGGATTTTTGAAATCTCGTTAGAAGTCCCTAAATTCTCGTTCAAATGAAATAGTATCTCGTTCGAATGACATTATGTCTCGTTTGAACGACTTCAATGATTTCCCAGTTCGTTCAACGTTTCAGCAGTTCGTCCCCAACCTCAGTTTTCTGCATTTTTCTCCAATTTCTTACTCCCAAATCATCAATATGATAACCTCAAAATGTGGATTTCTCAACTAGATGTAATACCTATCACATTAATTTATTTATCCATCATTTCATGCCTAATTTCACAATTCTCATGGGTAAATATTAATCATATTCTAACATGGATATTATACTCACTAATTGGAACAAGAAATACACTTGCCTTAAGGTGTAGATCTAATCCTTTGGAGACGATATGTGTAGGATGTCCCCTCCTATTTTTCGATCACTTTTTCGGTGGTGGTGCAATGTGGTTGTCCCTTGGTTTTCTCTCAAAACCTCTTCCTCTCCTTGGAAAAACCTCTCTCTCTCTCCTCAAAGACCTTTCCTTTGTTTTTGGATGAATAAACGTATGTTCTCTAATCTCCTCACTTATATAATAAAACCCAATTTTAATGGTTACTATTCATCTCCCAATTAAAATAACCAAAATACCCCTCTGGAGTGTCTTTTTGGTTCCTAATTGATCCGAAACCTAAATCAAACCCCCCAGTAGACTTTTCTACCTATTTCAATCCTTCTGGACTCAAAGGTGCACTCGAAATGACCATTCGAATGACTTAATGTGACACCCCGACTAATTAAATACCGGGTAGATACTCCTTTATTAAATTAATTCAAAATGCCAAGTTGGCTCAGTTAATAGCATCACTGTCGAAAACATTTTTATTATTACTAACCACCTAGTATTTAAAAAGTAAGTGCCAAATTTTAATTAAAGTCTGATTAACATGAAACAAGTGTAATAAAGAATAATAACGCCATTCACAATAATGAAGTAAATAGAATAACCATCACATAATGTAAATAAAGTCTGGAGGAAAACTCCTCACTAAAATTCCACAACTGAAATAAGTAATGAAATACTGAATCAATACATGCCAAAGTCTGAAAACTGTAATGGAAAAGTAACTCTAATGGAACTGGGCAACATGCCCTAAAACTGAAGAATACGGAATGCGGAATCCAAATGATAGAAGCGTCTAAAAGCAAATCCCTGTAGCTTCCACAAACAGCTACAACTCATCACCTGAATGAGTTTCCTATGCATGGTGTCCTTATGGCTGGGCACCTAAAAAATGGTTTTACAAGAAAATAGATTTGAAAGCAAACGGGTCAGAGCCCGAATGTGGAGATATTTTAAAAACCTGCAAGTGCTTTAAAAACATTTAAAACATTAAATGCAAATTACATGTTAGGACGTGCACTCACATGAAATCCTCACCTCTCGTCTAACTGTGCACTCCTAACGTAAGTACTCATCTAACCACTAGCTAAGTGACATCATATCTAGCTAGACTGTCATAGGTTCTACCCTTATTACTAGGTTCCCATTAACATAATAACGATCTCAATTAAATAGGGGCTTAACGTAAATTCAGGTTCTCATATAAAAGTAATACAACTCATTAAAGATCATCCCTTCTGTTATTCCATAGTTATACACACAACACCATATGAAAGTTACCAGTTTATTAAGTGTATATTATTCACATCATAAATATACAATATAAGCACCCCGAGACTAAGCTGCGGTGCACACATACTCTGCTATCCATCCCGGTACATCACGTACATAAGGATCACATATTCCGAATCTCTCAGGAATAGTTCATAGATAACAACATCACAAATAGTGGAGGCGAACACAGTCACATCACATGGGTCACGCATATACCTACGCTCCCACGATCAGCGGACTTATTAACATCCCAATAAGTCTTTCTCTGACATATGTTCATCGAGGTAACCAGTCTAAATCCGTGCAACACAAGGATTAGAGGGCCCTAAGCGAACGCAAACCTCCCGTGATAGCAAGTATGGTAGGTATGTCATACACACAAATCATATACCAATACTAAGTAAGTACACATCTTAGTAATCACCGTAGTTTAATTGTAGTACTTATCGAATTCTCGTACCAACCTAATATATACAACTTATATAATCCCGATCCATATTTATACGCGCCATAATTTATTCTCACGTCGTAGTAGGCACTCACGTCTCAACTCAAATGTCTATTTGATTCGATTCACACTTATATAATTTACTCCTCATAATATCCCAAATGTCCCAAGTATACTAATACACCATCAAAGGAAGGTTATCTCTATCCTCGAACAAGTTTACGGGACTCCAAAAATCAAAACAGGCCAAAAAGGCCTAAACTGCCAGTTCGTTAGAAGTCTCGTTCGAACGAGGCTGTTCGAACGAGAGTTCGTTCGAACGAATTGTACCTTCTAACGAGATCTCGTTCGAACGAAGTTATCGAACGAAATTACCTTTCGTTAGAAGCAACTGGTCAACTGGTTAGAAGCTCGTTCGAACGAGATCGTTCGAACGACCTGGAGAGGTCTTCTAACGAGGGACCAGTTTCGGCCCAGATTTTCTCCAATCTCGTTTTTCATCCATTTTGACACCTCAAACCTCTTCCAAAGTTCATCCCAACAACGTTTTGGGGTCTCTAATTCATCCTAAACATATTAAAGTCATCTCCTAACATGTTTTAAGGAATTAATTCGTCCTAAACATCATTAAATCACAAGTCTCTACACTTTCCCCAATTTCTCAAGAACATGAACCCTAAGACTTTTAGATCCATAATTTATCCAATTAAATCCGTTTTAATTTCATCCAATAACTAATATCATCAGTATAATCATCTACCTACCATTCTACATGCAATTCTCCTCAAGATTTCAAGTTCTAAACTCCAAAATACATGGGTTTTCATATTTCACCAAGAACAAATTAATTTTATTAAATTCCTACACATGGAAAGAGCATTCTCTGAAATTAAACGATAATAAACCACTTGCCTTGAGTGTCTCTGAATTTGATGTTGATTTGGTGGAGTTTTTCTGCAGAATTCCTTCTCTCTCTCTCTCAACAAGCTCTTCTTCTCCAATGGCTATGGTGGCTATGGTTTATTTTTGGAAAGACTTAGAAACCTAACTTCTAATAACCTACGTAGCCTATTGGGTTATCATGGGTTGGTTAGTGGCTTAGTGGGTCAAATCCACATCAGATGTAATTAACCAATTTTCGTCATTTTTAATTCTCAAAAATGCAAAATTACCAAACTACCCCTATATGTTGCCGGTATGGCCTAAAAATACACCGGGACCCAAACTAAACCCCCGGCTAGTGTTTTCTGGCTATCTCGACCCTTCCGGACGCGTTGGCGCACTCAAAACGACCATACGGATAATAGAAATAAAAATCACTTTTATAATTAAAATAATACACCATGACGCGGTGGTCACACGCGTCTCAACAAAATTTCCAAATTTCCGTATATAAATCTCACGACAAATTTCATAATTCCAGATTCTTATATAATCATATGCACATATAATCAAATACCAACTCGCATCTCGCTAGTATTTTAACCCGGATTGCATTTAATTTAATTAATCCCAAAAATAAATATCACAGAAAATACAGGGTATTACATACTTCCCCCCTAATAACTGAATTTCGTCCCGAAATTCGAAACTAGAACGTACCTGATAAGAATAACTCTGGATAATGTTTGCGCATTTCATCCTCGCGCTCACATGTGGACTCCTCGACATTGTGATGTCGCCACTGAACACGCACTAACGGAACTATCTTTGACCGCAGCTTCCTCTCACTTCGGTCCAAAATAGCAATCGGCCCCTCCTCGTAGGAGCTATCCGGCTGGAGATCGATGTCCTCCACAGCAATGTGAGAATGAGCCAAATTATCTCTAAGGTATTTCCTTAGCGAGGAAATATGAAACACATCGCGAATCCGATGCAAATGCTCCGGTAACCCAAGTCTATACGCAACCGGTCCGATCTGCTCAATAATAGGAAACGGCACCACATACCTCGGTGCCAACTTCCCCTTCTTCCCGAAATGCATAATCCCCTTCATAGGAGATACTCTGAGCAAAACCTGGTCCCCCACTTGGAACTCCCTGAAAAATCTCTTCGCATCAGCATAACTCGTCTGCCTGTCTTGAGCTACCCGGATGTGACTCCGAATCAACTCAATCCTTGCCGAAGTATCCTGAATCACTTCCGTCCCAAGTAGTTTGTTGTCCCCCACCTCTAACCAACATGCTGGGGAACGACAAGGCCTACCGTACAACGCCTCAAACGGAGCCATGCCAATAGTGAACTGATAGGAATTATTGTAAGCAAACTCCACCAGTGGAAGGTACTGCTCCCATCCACCCCCAAAGTCAATAATGCACATGCGTAGCATGTCCTCCAACATCTGATTTGTGCGCTCTTTCTGCCCATCGGTCTGCGGATGATATGCCGTACTCAACCGCAATTTCGTGCCCATGGCCTCGTGGAAACTCTCCCAAAACCGCGAAACAAATATCTTGTCTCTGTCAGACACGATATTTAGGGGCACACCGTGAAGTCTCATAACCTCTGAAATGAAGAGCTGGGCATACTGTCCCGTAGTGTAGTCAGTCCTTACGGGTAAAAAGTGAGCGACTTTGGACAATCTATCCACAATTACCCAAACGGAGTCGTGACCCCTCTGCGACGTAGGCAACCCCGTGATAAAATCCATGGATATTGCCTCCCACATCCACACCGAAATATCCAACGGCTGTAGAAGTCCTGTCGGTCTCTGATCATCCACTTTTACTAGCTGGCAAGTGGACACTTTTACTAGCTGGCAAGTGGCGCATTTCGAAACAAACTCAGCAATAGAAGTCCTGTCGGAGACCGACAGGACTTCTACAGCCGTTGGAGATTTCGGTGTGGATGTGGGAGGTAATATCCATGGATTTTATCACGGGGTTGCCTACGTCGCAGAGGGGTCACGACTCCGTTTGGGTAATTGTGGACAGATTGTCCAAAGTCACTCACTTCTTACCCGTAAGGACTGACTACACTACGGGACAGTATGCCCAGCTCTTCATTTCAGAGGTTATGAGACTTCACGGTGTGCCCCTAAATATCGTGTCTGACAGAGACAAGATATTTGTTTTGCGGTTTTGGGAGAGTTTCCACGAGGCCATGGACACGGAATTGCGGTTGAGTACGGCATATCATCCACAGACCGATGGGCAGACAGAGCGCACAAATCAGATGTTGGAGGACATGCTACGCATGTGCATTATTGACTTTGGGGGTGGATGGGAGCAGTACCTTCCACTGGTGGAGTTTGCTTACAATAATTCCTATCAGTTCACTATTGGCATGGCTCCGTTTGAGGCGTTGTACGGTAGGCCTTGTCGTTCCCCAGCATGTTGGTTAGAGGTGGGGGACAACAAACTACTTGGGCCGGAAGTGATTCAGGATACTTCGGCAAGGATTGAGTTGATTCGGAGTCACATTCGGGTAGCTCAAGACAGGCAGACGAGTTATGCTGATGCGAAGAGATTTTTCGGGGAGTTCCAAGTGGGGGACCAGGTTTTGCTCAGAGTATCTCCTATGAAGGGGATTATGCATTTCGGGAAGAAGGGGAAGTTGGCACTGAGGTATGTGGGGCCGTTTCCTATTATTGAGCAGATCGGACCGGTTGCGTATAGACTTGGGTTACCGGAGCATTTGCATCGGATTCGCGATGTGTTTCATATTTCCTCGCTAAGGAAATACCTTAGAGATAATTTGTCTCATTCTCACATTCCTGTGGAGGACATCGATCTCCAGCCGGATAGCTCCTACGAGGAGGGGTCGATTGCTATTTTGGACCGAAGTGAGAGGAAGCTGCGGTCAAAGATAGTTCCATTAGTGCGTGTTCAGTGGCGACATCACAATGTCGAGGAGTCCACATGTGAGCGCGAGGATGAAATGCGCGAACGTTATCCAGAGTTATTCTTATCAGGTACTTTCTAGTTTCGAATTTCGGGACGAAATTCAGTTATTAGGGGGGAAGTATGTAATACCCCGTATTTTCTGTGATATTTATTTTTAGGATTAATTAAATTAAATGCAATCCGGGTTAAAATACTAGCGAGATGCGAGTTGGTATTTGATTATATGTGCATATGATTATTTAAGAATTTGGAATTCTGAAATTTGTCGTGAGATTTATATACGGCAATTTGGGAATTTTGTTGAGACGCGTGTGACCGCCGCGTCATGGTGTATTATTTTAATTATAAAAGTGATTTTTATTTCTATTATCTATATGGTCATTTTGAGTGCGCCAACGCGTCCGGAAGGGTCGAGATAGCCAGAAAACACTAGCCGGGGGTTTAGTTTGGGTCCCGAGGTATTTTTAGGCCATACCGGCAACATATAGGGGTAGTTTGGTAATTTTGCATTTTTGAAGATTAAAAGTGACGAAAATTGGTTAATTACATCTGATGTGGATTTGACCCACTAAGCCACTAACCAACCCATGATAACCCAATAGGCTACGTAGGTTATTAGAAGTTAGGTTTCTAAGTCTTTCCAAAAATAAACCCTAGCCACCATAGCCATTGGAGAAGAAGAGCTTGTTGAGAGAGAGAGAGAGAAGGAATTCTGCAGAAAAACTCCACCAAATCAACATCAAATTCAGAGACACTCAAGGCAAGTGGTTTATTATCGCTAATTTCAGAGAATGCTCTTTCCATGTGTAGGAATTTAATAAAATTAATTTGTTCTTGGTGAAATATGAAAACCCATGTATTTTGGAGTTTAGAACTTGAAATCTTGAGGAGAATTGCATGTAGAATGGTAGGTAGATGATTATACTGATGATATTAGTTATTGGATGAAATTAAAACAGATTTAATTGGATAAATTAAGGATCTAAAAGTCTTAGGGTTCATGTTCTTGAGAAATTGGGGAAAGTGTAGAGACTTGTGATTTAATGATGTTTAGGACGAATTAATTCCTTAAAACATGTTAGGAGATGACTTTAATATGTTTAGGATGAATTAGAGACCCCAAAACGTTGTTGGGATGAACTTTGGAAGAGGTTTGAGGTGTCAAAATGGATGAAAAACGAGATTGGAGAAAATCTGGGCCGAAACTGGTCCCTCGTTAGAAGACCTCTCCAGGTCGTTCGAACGAGCTTCTAACGAGTTGACCAGTTGCTTCTAACGAAAGGTAATTTCGTTCGATAACTTCGTTCGAATGAGATCTTGTTAGAAGGTACAGTTCGTTCGAACGAACTCTCGTTCGAACAGCCTCGTTCGAACGAGACTTCTAACGAACTGGCAGTTTAGGCCTTTTTGGCCTGTTTTGATTTTTGGAGTCCCATAAACTTGTTCGAGGATAGAGATAACCTTCCTTTGATGGTGTATTAGTATACTTGGGACATTTGGGATATTATGAGGAGTAAATTATATAAGTGTGAATCGAATCAAATAGACATTTGAGTTGAGACGTGAGTGCCTACTACGACGTGAGAATAAATTATGGCGCGTATAAATATGGACCGGGATTATATAAGTTGTATATATTAGGTTGGTACGAGAATGCGATAAGTACTTCAATTAAACTATGGTGATTACTAAGATGTGTGCTTACTTAGTATTGGTATATGATTTGTGTGTATGACATACCTACCATACTTGCTATCACGGGAGGTTTGCGTTCGCTTAGGGCCCTCTAATCCTTGTGTTGCACGGATTTAGACTGGTTACCTCGATGAACATAGTTCAGAGAAAGACTTATTGGGATGTTAATAAGTTCGTTGATCGTGGGAGCGTAGGTATGTGCGTGACCCATGTGATGTGACTGTGTTCGCCTCCACTATTTGTGATGTTGTTATCTATGAACTATTCCTGAGAGATTCGAAATATGTGATCCTTATGTACGTGATGTACCGGGATGGATAGCAAAGTATGTGTGCACCGCAGCTTAGTCTCGGGGTGCTTATATTGTATATTTATGATGTGAATAATATACACTTAATAAACTGGGAACTTTCATATGGTGTTGTGTGTATAACTATGGAATAACAAAAGGGATGATCTTTAATGAGTTGTATTACTTTTATATGAAAACCTGAATTTACGTTAAGCCCCAATTTAATTGAGATCGTTATTATGTTAATGGGAACTGAGTAATAAGTGTAGAACCTATGACAGTCTAGCTAGATATGATGTCACTTAGCTAGTGGTTAGATGAGTACTTACGTTAGGAGTGCACAGTTAAACGAGAGGTGAGGATTTCATGTGAGTGCACGTCCTAACATGTACTTTGCATCTAATGTTTTAAATGTTTTTAATGCACTTGCAGGTTTTTAAAATATCTCCACATTCGGGCTCTGACCCGTTTGCTTTCAAATCTATTTTCTTGTAAAACCATTTTTTAGGTGCCCAGCCACAAGGACACCATGCATAGGATACTCATTCAGGTGACGAGCTATAGCTGTTTGTGGAAGCTACAGGGATTTTCTTTTAGACGCTTCTATCATTTGGATTCCGTATTCAGTATTCTTCAGTTTTAGGGCATGTTGCCCAGTTCCATTACAGTTTTCAGACTTTGGCATGTATTGATTCAGTATTTCGTTACTTATTTCAGTTGTGGAATTGTAGTGAGGAGTTTTCCTCCAGACTTTATTTACATTATGTGATGGTCATTCCATTTACTTCATTATGGTGAATGGTGTTATTATTCTTTATTACACTTGTTGCATGTTAATCAGACTTTAATTAAAATTTGGCACTTACTTTTTAAATACTAGGTGGTTAGTAATAATAAAAATGTTTTCGACAGTGATGCTATTAACTGAGACAACTTGGCATTTTGAATTAATTTAATAAAGGAGTAGCTACCCGGTATTTGGGTGGGGCCCATGTTCTTTGTGATACCTCTGTACCCTGCATTCCTCAAGTGCAGGCCAGTGATAGTGCCTCGCACACCCAACGGCCATCCGCTAGTGATAGCATTTTCAGTGTTCATCCACCTGAGGCATCCCCTGGGGTGGTTGTGCGACAAACTTTCGACAGCTTCCCTTTTGTTCTCATTGAGGGTCCCCGCTTATTGATCGAGCGATTACTAGCTCTCTTTCCTTAAACCTTTACTACTCGATGTCTGCATCCCCTTCCTAGAATGATGGTTGGCCAGTTGTTGGGGCTCGTGATGGTGTTAGATGACATTCTCAGCACCCCACTTATGTATCTTAGCCCTGATACTGTTAAAACTTTATTGGGCAGGTTTAACATATTAACCAATGATGGTTTTTTCCTGACGTGTCTCGTGGAGCTATTGTGAAGTTTCAAAAAGAGTTATCTTCCAAGCGTTTATAATCGCCTCCATAATTCCCATCGCGAGCTGGTGGTTGTCTCTGAAGAACTTGTGGGTTTGGAGTCGCAGTTCCTGGTGGCTGAGCAAGCAGCTCAAGAGGCTCGCGAGGCATTTTCTCGTGCAGAGGCACAATAAATTTGAAAAATATCAAGAGCTAGAGACCATCTACCAAGCCCAAAAAATCCGTCAGGAGAAACTAGCTGACCTTATCGCAGAGCAGGGCCAACTTGAGCAGAATCTTCCCTCACATCACCACCGACTGCTTGGTTCAGAGAATCTTCACTTCAATATGGATGACCCCTAGCTCCCTTATCCGATGTTTCTTTTATTTGTTCTTTCCATTTTCGTTGAAACTTTTGAATTTATTTTTTTTCTAACTTGATTGTAAGGACAAATAATATCGTTTATTTGGAATAAAGAAACATTGTCAACCTTGGTGCTTCCCTTCTTTCTATTGTTTAATTGATTTCTAACTATGCTTAGCCATTGATGCTAATTATCTCAAATATAATAAATGAGTTAATCGATGGACTTGCGAAAATAAAATATTGATCTAGCATATGCCTTCTGAATTTTACTTCTGACTATATTAAACGGGCAAGCCCAATTGCCTTGAAGTGTACATTTATAGTTTAGAAACAAAAAAGAACAAGTCATTGAACATAAGCGATTCAAAAGTAATAAATCTTCAGCCACTTGTTGTTCAATTTGAAGGCCATATCATCTTCCAACTTAGATATCTCGCAGTATCCCGAATCATGAGTTGTTCGAATGATAAAATGCCCATCCCAGTTGGCCTCGAACTTTGGTAGCGACAAACCTCTTATGTGCCTCGTGCATGCTTTTAGGACTAAGTCTCCTTCTTTGATCTTCCTTGGCCTTACCAGTTGGTCATAGGATCTGGATAACTGTTTCCTATATATCTTAAAATGCCTTGCGGCATTATCCCAATGTTCTTCCAATGCTTCGAGTTACACATGGCGACTGTGTGGGAGCATAGCGCTTCATAGGTCATAGCAAGCTGAAAGTACCTCGAGTTCTACTAACAACACAGCTTCTTCCCCGAACACTGAGGAGAATGGCGTGTACACTATTGGCTTTCTCTTTGTCGTTCAATAGGAAAATAAAACTTCTAGGATCTTGTCATCCCATATGCCTGAGAAGTCTTCTAGCATCTTTGTCATGATATTCATCAGCGTCTTATTGGTGGCTTCTGCTTTCCCGTTGCATTTTGGGTAGGCTACTGTTGATTTTTGATGGACGATGGAATACTTTTCCGTTAGCAAGTGCACATCTCTATTCATAAAAGGTGTACCGTTCTCCAACAAAAACATATTTGGGATGCCAAAGCGGCAAATAATGTATTCCTTCATGAATCGAGCTACTACCCCCGCGGTGGCCCTCTTCAGCGGTATGACTTTCCCCCATTTCGTGAAACATTCTATGGCAACTAAAATCCATATCTTTCCCCGTGATGAAGGGTTGATGGCTCCTACAAGATAGAAAGCCCAATTTTGGAATGTGAATGGTGTAAACAAAGAGTGTAGGTCCACTGACGACGCGTGGATTATATTTTTATGTAACTGGCAAGCTTTATATTTTCTAACGAAATCGACTAAGTCTTTCGCCATCGAAGGCCAGTAATAGCCCAAGGTCATTAATTGGTCGTAAAGTTTATCTCCCCTAATATAACCTGGCTCATGAGCTTGCTTCAATACCTCTTCAGCATATTCTCCTCTTATGCACCTTAAGGGTCTATCGTAATAGCCTCATCGGTACAACCGCTCATCCTGTATGAAGTACCTCGGTGCTCGCCTCCTTATCTTAGTAGCATCTTTTTTCCCTGATGGAACTACTCATGCACCAAGAAGTCTATGTAGGGTTGTCTCCAATCTTGCAGTTGATCAATGAAGTTTCACTCTGTTACCTGATAGAAAAGGCATCACTTCAGGAAATCTCTTTGTATTGAGGTGGCATCTTGTCTCATCAAGCGCCAGTAGTACCCCGCCCGTTGTATCCTTTTGTATAGGGAAATTTCGATGGTCTCACAACTGTTCTCATGTACTTTAGTCAGTTTTCTCTTAGCCTCATCGGGGTCCACATACTAGAAAACCAACCCACTTTGTTCTTAAAATATAAGTTACCCCTGGCAATAAAGTGTTGTGATAAGTCGACCAAGATAAGTGGTCCTTCTCCTCTCTCTAAATGCTTTTTGATTTTACCTCTCCAGTCATCTTTTTCTTCCGATGGTAGCATCTCAGATATCGTCGAGGGGGCATTTATCTTTGTGACTTGGATCACAGTTGACTCCCCATCTAAGATAATCTTTTACGCGATGGTGGCATAAGCATCCGCATGCATGTTCATTATTCGGGGGGTGATTTTTTATCTTTATCGCCTCAAACTGGCCTAGTAATCGTTGGATGATCATATGGTAACGCGCCAAGCTCATGTGCTTCAGTGCAAACTCCCCTATCACTTGCTTCACCACCAAACTTGAATCACCTTTGATTGTTAGGACCTAAATGCCCCTCCTTAGCACTTCGAGTAACCCAAGGACCAGTACCTCGTACTCAGCCTCGTTATTTGAGCATTCGAACTCCAATTTGACCGATAGGTGAATCTCTTCACTACCTCTTCGCAAAATAACTCTCGCTCCTCCTTTCTTCTTAACTAAGGAGCCATAGAACTCCATACTCCATTCCTCCAGGCTAGCAGCTACAAAATTTTCCTAGAGGTCATTGCTCGAGAGCTCTTCGATAGGCAGCTTAAACTTCCCCGAAGGGAAAATGTCCAACAGATCTGCATACGCCTGACGTTTGATGGCCAGAGGGACCACACACTTCAGATCATACTCCAATAGAATTAGGAACCATCTAGCTTCCCTACCTATCAAAATAGTTCTAGCAAGCAAAAAATTTATAAGGTCACGTCTAGTTATAATATAAACTGTGAATGATAGCAGGTAGTGTCTAAGTTTTTTTTTCACAAACACGAGGGCTAAATAATGCCTCTCAATGCTAGTGTATCTAGCCTCGGGCCCATGTATAATTCTACTTAGATAATAAGAAGGTTTTTTTATCCCTTCACTCTTTTGGGCCAATAAAGACCCAATAGACCGTTCTGTTGATGTGAGATATAAATGTAAAGGGGTACCTGCCTTCAGGGGGATCATTGTTTAATGGGAGGTAAGTTGCGCCTTCAACTTGTCCATGGCCTCCTGGTGCGCTTTTTCCCATGTAAACTTCACACCCTTCCTCAGTAGTTCCATTAAGGGATGTGTCACCTTAGCTAGCCCCGGATGAACTGCCTCAAGTAGGACACCTTGCCCAGGAAACTTTTTAGATCTTTCACGAATTTTAGGCTTGGCATATTAAGGATGGCTCGTCGTTTGTCCAATTCCATTTGTACCCCTGGCGTTTTACCACGAACCCCAAATATTTCTCACTCGTTACCCTAAAGGTGCATTTGAGGGGGTTCATATTTAGCTTATACTTACGGCAGTGACTGAATACCCTCCTCAAATCGTCTAGGTGGGATTCTTCCTTCTTGGAATTAATCACCAAGTCATCGATATAAAACTCCACGATTTTATGGAAAAGGTCATGGAATATGGCCATCATCATTCTTTGATAGGTGGCTCCCACGTTCTTCAACCCGAAGGGCTTGACCGTGTACATGAAATTCCCTAAGGGAGTTCGAAATGCAGTCTTCTCCGCATCAGCTGGATCCATTTTTATCTGATTATATCCCACATACCCGTCCATAAAGTTGTACATCTCATGGCCTGCCGTTGCATCAATCAAACTGTCAATGAAGGGAAGTGGGAATTCATCCCCTATTCAGATCTCTGAAATCTACACATATCCTCATTTGACTTTTGTCCTTCTTTCCCATAGGTACAATACTGGGCAGCCATATCAGATGTTGTATCGGCATTATAAACCCCACCGTGAGTAGCTTCTGTACTTTTTCCTTGATCTTCAAGTCCAACTTTGCTTTGTATGTTCGGGTGGCCTGTTTCACTGGGATTTCTGCGGGCAAGACATTCAGTCTGTAACAACTTACCTCCGTGTCAACCCCTGGAATCTCGGTGTACTTCCATGCAAAGACATCTTTTAACTCAACCAGGAGTTTGATCAACCCCTCTCGATAGTCTCCCTCCAAGTCCTTCAAAATAAAAATGTGGTTCGGATTCCCACCTTCTCTACCCAAGTCGATCTTTTACAATTCCTAGATCTGTGGCCTAGGGTCATCTTTCATACATTCCGTCTCTTCCTCCACTTCTTCTATAAACTCTTGGATCCCTGAGTTTTCAATTACTAGGCATTCCCCTTGATTATCTATCGATAAGCATTCATACACCAGGTCAACTTCATCGCCTAGTCTCTCGACTGCCCACTCACACCTTCATAATTTATAAATAATTATGCCGTTAGGAAAGATAACTCGTTTGCACTGCCGATCTGCGCCTCTTTGGAAGGGTCTCTTTATACGATTCTCATCCATCTCCTTCACCGTTCTTCTACTAAGAATGCTCTATGTCTTCACCTGGTGTTCAATGGGGTCAATTCGTGGGGTCATTCGGTCATGAAGTTGTCTTGACAGGCTGGGCGGACTTGATGCCCCAAGATCACGTTCTTCTTCACAAGTCGCAATCATTTGTGCAGGTGCCTACCCCTTTTCTCTAGTTGACGGGATTCTTATACCCCCAGTATATCTTGTTATCACAGTAGCTTCCTCCGTCAGATCGGTGTAGAAGGTTGCATCCACCATATGGGCCTCTTCCTTTGCAAAGGGTTTCTTGGTAGCTCGAATCACCACCTCCTTACCCTTCATGTTCGCTTTAGCGCATTGATGATATTTTGAGGGCACCAACCCATTGTGACACCCCGCCTAATTAAACATCGGGTGATCAGGCCTTTATTAAATTAAAACAGGTTTCTCAAATGGTTCATTCTTAGCATCACTGTCGAAAACTTTTTAATTACTAATCCCCTAAGTAAAATTAGACCGGTGCCAAATTTTTATCTTTCTTAAAACAGAAAAATCAACCATGCGGAATAAAGTAAAAGTAGTCATGTACTAATTCAAACAACAAAGTAAAAGTACAACAGAACAAAAGTATTCCCGAATAAACCATCGGTTAAAAAATCCCAAACAACAACAGAATAACCACTAGTCAGAAACTAACATCTGAGACTAATACCAGACCACAAATCCATAAATAGAAGAGTGTGAGATCCTGTACTAGATCAGAATGAGAGATATCGTCTAGTCAAATCCTGTAAGCATCCACTGTGCTACATCTCCGAGTCTCTGGAATGGAGTCATCATACATGGCATCCCTGTGGCTGGACACCTAAAAGGTTTTGAAAATATTTTATAGCAAGAGTTAGTACTCAAAACATTTTGAAATATTTAGCAAGAGTTTATCACAATGTAAAATGCGGTTATTGATTACACATGTTAGGTTCTCGTACACTCTCTTGAGTTAACTCACCCCTCATCTTTTGTGCACACCTAACGTTCTACCCTTAGTTTATCTAGCCATACTTCTCAAGCTAACTAAAACCAAAGACTTCAACTGAACTTATCTGTACCCAAGTTCCAGTACCGCCCACACAGTACAACCGTTTCACTAACATCTCGCGTATGTTAAATAATTCTCAAGTAACATTTCATCTATGTTATTTTTCAATACTTCTCATTTAGTTTCTCTACTAAAATTATTACAATTCTCACAATTGTTAACTTTCCCACTTATGTAATCAAGTTTCGCTACTTGAATTACTAAATGGATTTTCTCTATCTAAAGGTGCATTTCGTAATTAAGCTTCACTACTTAACTTATCAATTCAATATGTATCTTTAAATACAAAATATATATCCATCTACTAATACAGGGAAGTAGAATATCATCAAGTATATATATTTCACACACAATATATACTAAGTATCAGCCATTACTATTTTGCCCTTTTTATACACGTAAAGGACTCTTGGTTCGGAATGATTCATCGACCCCAAGTGAGAGTTGGTTCGGAATTTTCCACCGACCCCAACTATTTTAAAAATATATATACACACATATTCTGATTCGGGACTCTCTCATCGTGACACCAGTTCAAAGTTTGGTTCGGCATTTCTCATCGACCCCAAACATATAATAACCTTATGTTAGTTCGGAATGTCTCATCGACCCTAACATAATTAATTTAGGTATAATCTCTCTACCTAAAAGATCACATAATTCAGTAGGTACACGCCCGACCTAACAATCATATACGTACATAATATTTTAAATCACATATATTTACCGTACAATATTCGCCTCACAATTTATCTCATTAATCGCATTTATTTAAGTATTCACACAACTCTAAGAGTCCTAGTTACCCCTTACATATAATTTCAGTAGTTATTGCTTAACCTACTGGTCTATTACTTAAATTAAATTTACTTCGCAGCGTAACTCAATTTCTGAAATCCCCGATACTCTACTAAATCGGATTATTCTCCTCGGTCCATAATCCAAGCCCTACACCCAATGGCCTTATTGGACCTCAACAATATACCTACTGGTCTTACTCTTACTCCCATATAATGTAAATCCTAGAATACTTATTCATTCCCGAACTCAACGAAGGATTTAACACAAAATTTTTGGGAAATAGCTTGCGTCAATTGATCGACGGCTGGGTTCGATCGATCGACTTAGTCGATCGATCGATAGTTCGAGATCGATCGATCGATCGAACAGGGACAGACGCAGTCTTCTTCTTCGTTAAGATTTTTCCTCCATTAAAAAATCTTTAAACTCCATTATAGTCCACCAAAATTTTACCCAATGATCCTAACATATTTCCACATATACTAGGACAGTTTCTAACGTGTCAAATACATCAAAACTCCAATTACTTTAAAGAAATAATGAATTAAAACCCAGAATTTCTTGAAACCCTAGTTATGGTGTTCTTCCCATATTTTCATTTAAAATCTAAATTTTTAAATCCGAAAATCATCAAGTCTAATCTGAATCTTAATCCTCTACATAAGGTAAATCATTCTACATGCGATTCCTATCCCAACATGTATAAATATCATCTTTCTCCAATCAAAATAATGATTTAAACAACACTATTCAAAAACCCTACACATGGGTATTATAACTTTATAATTTTTGTAATAAACAACTTGCCTTATGATCAGTAGGGTCTGATTTCGTGGTTGTTGCTGATGATTGATAATCTTCATCCTTAAATCCTTCTTCTCCAACAAGTTGACAGTAAAAATCCCTTTGAATCCTTCCCAATTCTTCCTTTTGCCTTAGAAAGTTGTGCTTCTCTTCTCTCTAATGGTATTGGTGTTGCTATGGGTGTTCTAACCCTAATTCCTCTATCATACGGCTGATATAATACTATAAATTTCGTAGGTTTCCATACCCTCTTATGTTAAAAGACCAAAACGCCCCCGAACGGTCTCGGTTTAGTCCAAAATTACCCCGGGACTCAACTAGTACCCTCGGGTATACTATTTTGACTAATTTGACCCTTCTGGACTCATCGGTGACCTCTAAATTATCATTTGAGTCACTTAAAAAATATTACTCGTTCTCACCCCAACACGGTCTACACGCGTTAAGTAACTATTTACCACTCGCACTAAGTAAATATAATGAGGCAATATAAACCGGTATCTATCTCTCGATTAATATTCCATAATTACCATTTTAAATAAAACTCTTTAAATTACTACTCTTACGTAATTTAAATTAAGACGATATTTTCTCATTTAATTCTCCAATCTAATTAAATGGAATATTTGGAATATTCAGAAATACGGGGTATTACATATTTCCCCCTTGCAAAGGAATTTCGTCCTCGAAATTAGGATAAGGCTGGTATTAAGGCTAAGGACCTTAAATATAATTGCATCCTCTAATACCCAATACCAAATCATAACATCCTAACGGTCGCCCCAAGCACATGACCTTTTCATTACAAATTCTTATCGCACGTTACCCATGCCGCATATATCATAATTAAGTCTCACTACTTAATTTCTCATAGATTTTCCCAATCCAACGTTAATTCTTGAAATTAAGTTTCTCCCTACTTAATTTACCCATTTGATGTATATCTCTATATAACATCTAAGTGTCTACTATCACTCATAAGTAGAATATTATAAGGTATATATTTCACATACAATATATACTTTAAGGAAAATTGGTCCGGAAAAAATCATCGGCCCCAATAATCCTATCATTTACATTGGTCCGGGAATTCCTCGACCCCAAGGTAAATGTAATGCACATGTCGGTTCAGACCTTCCGTCGATCCCAATATTTATTATCGATTTGGTTCGGAAAATCATCGACCCCAAATAGATCCCTCATGTATTGGTCCGGAACATCATCGACCCCAATACAGACATTAAGCACATTTACTATAGCACATAAGTAGGAAAAATCAATAGGCATGTATATCGTACACATAACATATACTACCGACACTTATTTTATAACCACCCCCCTTCTATAACACTTTTGGGGTTATTGGCTCGGAATTCAACCTCGATCACCAATAGTTATTAATTTCTTATCTCGGGATCACATCTCGAGCACCAATATATGTATATATATCTCATCGCGCATGAGTAGACAATTTGTGAGCCATATATTTCACATTTCAGATACCCTAAAATGTCACACTCCAATAGAATGTCCTCATATCACGCGTTAAGGATTAAAAGTTCAAAATGTCTCCTCAAACCACACTCAAGTACATGTATTGTTCATAATCGGTACCCACGAACCTAATCCTCATGTACAGTCCATATAGGTACTCACTCACCTATAAATATGCTCTTATAGGCATACATTCAGTCTATGAATTGATCAGTGGGCTTCTCCAAAATTTCACTATCATAAGGGCGTATCATCATTCTTCCTCACTAACATTGAGTCGTAGGTAACACAACGTACTCAAAATAAAACTTTATCTCTATTCCTTCCTGACCATCTCTCACAGGGTGGAATTTTAGGATTTCATCCTGATTCACAATCATGTAGAGCGGCACCGTGCACTCTCCCTTTTCAACTACATACTAATCCATCCCGGTCACTCCATTTTGCTACCCCTAACGAAATGTTGGCTTAATTATGATGTTCACAACCAATCAATAATTTATAAGTCTGTCTCCTCATTCCATCATTGGAAATTTGGGTTCACTACCACATTCCGGTTGTTCATTTCGAGTCTATCTTGTCTATTAACTAGAGGTGTATCTGGAGACAATCTCACTATGTCTCTCCTCAACATCGCTTCCCACTTACGTCATCTTTCCTCAATTGGTACTCTATTCCCCTCTCTCCGGGTTTATTATACTTTACAATCCGTGCACTCTTCGCAATTGGCGCACTTTTTGGGTTGGTTACTTTATAAGGATCAACATTTTAGTAACACGTAAGTCACTCACAACACTCAGTCAGGTAGCACCTTGCGCTACTTCTTCACCACAGTTAGGTCTCCCATATCAAGAGATAACCTTTGAACGGTTTCCCATCGACTTTCATCCCATAGGGTGTGCTGGATCTCTCAGCACATATAATCTTGGATCATCGTCTATCTCCCATGACGATCAACCCATTTCATCGATACGACTTGTCTCCTAATTTCCCCACCGGCGTACAAAATAATTCTCCGCATCCCTCTATCTCGGATGTCTAAGGAGTCCAATTGGTTAGGGCGCCCATACACCCTTTTCTCCAGGTACATTTGCAAAATATTGCAAATGTCGCACCCGTAACATGCTTTTCTTCAACTCTAGCCTAGTCTACACGACGTGACTACAATCTTGTGGGTATTCTCAATACCCTATAGACCAAAAAAAATCAAATCCTTGCCCACAAAGTCCCACTTATCCCTTCGTGGTGAGGTAAGCCTTTCAATGTTTCTCCACACACTACCGGCTCCACTGATGCCCTAGCATCTAACAATGTCTCTTCTCCTGACGTGCATAAAAATTCAGTCGTATTCCCTTTCGCAACCGAACTTAAGCAAGGGACTTCTCCCCATGTATTCTTACTGAGCATTATCGGAGCAACACACAGTCGATATGCTCAAATTCGATTTCTCGTCAATATGTGCAACCATACTCCAATATTGCTAAAGGAGTCAAATGGCACCGCGCTTATACTATCACTAAGTCTTTAGCACTAACTACAACAGCAAGCTCGATCTCTCCGCTCAGCGGTCATACTACATACCTTGACTCACATCATTTAGGTTCCCACACACCGAAATCAATTACTATGAGACGTTCATAATTCCTGAAGTCCCTCACCTATTGAGGAATAATTACAACTCGACCCTCTTTCAGGTGAGGTATCGTCACATACCCCATTCACTCGAGGCTAAAACCCATATACTTCCTTATCCATCGCTCTGGTGGTTTAGATGGTTTCCGGACATAATACGCTTGTCCTCTCCGGAATGCAAAACTTATTGGAGTTATTATTTCTTCAAATAACTTCCAGCTAAAATAAAATGTGTGGCCCTAGAATCCACACTAGACATCTTTTCAAAAATTCCTGACTCCAGGCCATACTGACCGGTTTGGGTACCCCTCCTCTCGGACTGGGTAGTCTCGATCCTGAACACTATCATCTTGGTTCCCTTAGTTCTGCTGACCAAGAGGAACGCACTATGGGACTTAACAGTCCCGACTTAGGATCTAATCATTAAATCCTCTAGTGGGTTTCCACTTATGGCTTGCACCAGCCCCATTACATTCAGTCTTACTCTTTGACTAAATCTATAAACTCCCTTAGCTCCGCCCACCTAGGAGCATTAACCTCAACCTTGTAGGAAGTACCATATTGTCTTCATATACTTATGTCGTCCAAGAAGAGTTTTACCAAAATTGTGAATCATAACTCGAGAGTCCATTCTCTCAAGGGCTCTTTTTTCCCTTATACCTATCTCATCGGCACAAGTTCACTCCAAAGGATAAATATCTCTCTCACGATTAGCCTCTACCAGGCTTTCATGTGAGGGGTTCAGATATTCCCATTCAATGCGCTTCTGAATCATCATTGGAGAACTTTGCGGTTAAACTATACGTAAAGTTCTTCTATTTATATATACGGACCCTCGGTCCGAATGTAGTGACTGGTATCCCCGCCACGTTGCCTCAAAATTTACTCAAATTTTCACTTCTGAGTATTTCTACTCCGTCCTAAATGTCAAAACCTCTGGACATACTACTTCCATTGGTTAACATGCACAGTCGCCATTTTATCACATTTACGGCTCGTTCTCATCAAATTTTCTTCAGACCTACTCCCACTATCACTGCATTGGGCGGTCTAGACTAGCATCCCTCTTGTCGTCGCAACACTTGGAAAATGCCTGCTATGCCTCAACAACCCTTGCATTATTTACTTCCATTACACGCTAGGAGTGACCTCGACAACGGTCATCTCTCCTATGATTGCCATCTTCGAACACCCCATGCTTTATGCCGAGCTCCTCCCTCCTGTAGTCCTTCTAACGCCAATGCTGGTCCTACCACCATATTCGACGTACCGTGCCCAATCGGACTCGTATATATAACACTACGTCTACCAAATAGCAGGAGAACGTAAACTACGTACGTAGAGGAGTACAATCATCCTAAGATAGGGCTCTATATCAATCAAACGATACGCTGAAAACGTAGTAAGACATATAGATCCTATGGACACTAGAACCTGATGCTCTGATACCATCTGTGACACCCCGCCTAATTAAACATCGGGTGATCAAGCCTTTATTAAATTAAAACAGGTTTCTCAAATGGTTCATTCTTAGCATCACTGTCGAAAACTTTTTAATTACTAATCCCCTAAGTAAAATTAGACCGGTGCCAAATTTTTATCTTTCTTAAAACAGAAAAATCAACCATGCGGAACAAAGTACAAATAGTCATGTACTAATTCAAACAACAAAGTAAAAGTACAACAGAACAAAAGTATTCCCGAATAAACCATCGGTTAAAAAATCCCAAACAACAATAGAATAACCACTAGTCAGAAACTAACATCTGAGACTAATAGCGGACCAAAAGTCCATACATAGAAGAGTGTGAGATCCTGTACTAGATCTGAATGAGAGATATCGTCTAGTTAAATCCTGTAAGCATCCACTGTGCTACAGCTGCGAGTCTCTGGAATGGAATCATCATACATGGCATCCCTGTGGCTGGACACCTAAAAGGTTTTGAAAATATTTTATAGCAAGAGTTAGTACTCAAAACATTTTGAAATATTTAGCAAGCGTTTATCACAATATAAAATGCGGTTATTGATTACACATGTTAGGTTCTCATACACTCTCTTGAGTTAACTCACCCCTCATCTTTTGTGCACACCTAACGTTCTACCCTTAGTTTATCTAGCCATACTTCTCAAGCTAACTAAAACCAAAGTCGTCAACTGAACTTATCTGTACCCAAGTTCCAGTACATCCCATACAGTACAACCGTTTCGCTAACATCTCGCGTATGTTAAATAATTCTCAAGTAACATTTCATCTATGTTATTTTTCAATACTTCTCATTTAGTTTCTCTACTAAAATTATTACAATTCTCACAATTGTTAACTTTCCCACTTATGTAATTAAGTTTAGCTACTTGAATTACAAAATGGATTTTCTCTATCTAAAGGTGCATTTCGTAATTAAGCTTAACTACTTAACTTATCAATTCAGTATGTATCTTTAAATACATAATATATATCCATCTACTAATACAGGGAAGTAGAATATCATCAAGTATATATATTTCACACACAATATATACTAAGTATCAGCCATTACTATTTTTCCTTTTTATACACGTAAAGGACTCTTGGTTCGGAATGATTCATCGACCCCAAGTGAGAGTTGGTTCGGAATTTTCCATCGACCCCAACTATTTTAAAAATATATATATACACATATTCTGATTCAGGACTCTCTCATCGCGACACCAGTTCAAAGTTTGGTTCGGCATTTCTCATCGACCCCAAACATATAATAACCTTATGTTAGTTAGGAATGTCTCATCGACCCTAACATAATTAATTTAGGTATAATCTCTCTACCTAAAAGATCACATAATTCAGTATGTACATGCCCGACCTAACAATCATATACGTACTTAATATTTTAAATCACATATATTTACCGTACAATATTCGCCTCACGATTTATCTCATTAATCGCATTTATTTGAGTATTCACACAACTCTAAGGGTCCTAGTTACCCCTTACATATAATTTCAGTAGTTATTGCTTACCCTACTGGTCTATTACTTAAATTAAATTTACTTCGCCCCGTAACTCAATTTCTGAAATCCCCGATACTCTACTAAATCGGATTATTCTCCTCGGTCCGTAATCCAAGCCCTACACCCAATGGCCTTATTAGAGCTCAATAATATACCTACTGGTCTTACTCTTACTCCCATATAATGTAAATCCTAGAATACTTATTCATTCCCGAACTCAACGAAGGATTTAACACAAAATTTTCGAGAAACAACTTGCGTCAATCGATCGACGGCTGGGTTCGATCAATCGACTTAGTCGATCGATCGATAGTTCGAGATCGATCGATCAATCGAACAGGGACATACGCAGTCTTCTTCTTCGTTAAGATTTTTCCTCCATTAACAAATCTTTAAACTCCATTATAGTCCACCAAACTTTTACCCAATGATCCTAACATATTTCCACATATACTAGGACAGTTTCTAACGTGTCAAATACATCAAAACTCCAATTACTTTAAAGAAATAATGAATTAAAACCCAGAATTTCTTGAAACCCTAGTTATGGTGTTCTTCCCATATTTTCATTTAAAATCCAGATTTTTAAATTCGAAAATCATCAAGTTTAATCTGAATCTTAATCCTCTACATAAGGTAAATCATTCTACATGTGATTCCTATCCCAACATGTATAAATATCATCTTTCTCCAATCAAAATAATGATTTAAACAACGCTATTCAAAAACCCTACACATGGGTATTATAACTTTATAATTTTTGTAATAAACAACTTGACTTATGATCAGTAGGGTCTGATTTCGTGGTTGTTGTTGATGATTGATGATCTTCATCCTTAAATCCTTCTTCTCCAACAAGTTGATAGTAAAAATCCCTTTGAATCCTTCCCAATTCTTCCTTTTGCCTTAGAAAGTTATGCTTCTCTTCTCTCTAATGGTATTGGTGTTGCTATGGGTGTTCTAACCCTAATTCCTCTATCATACGGCTGATATAAAACTCTAAATTTCGTAGGTTTCCATACCCTCTTATGTTAAAAGACCAAAACGCCCCCGAACGGTCTCAGTTTAGTCCAAAATTACCCTGGGACTCAACTAGTACCCCCGGGTATACTATTTTGACTAATTTGACCCTTCCGGACTCATCGGTGACCTCTAAATTATCATTTGAGTCACTTAAAAAATATTACTCGTTCTCACCCCAACACGATCTACACGCGTTAAGTAACTATTTACCACTCGCACTAAGTAAATATAATGAGGCAATATAAACCGGTATCTATCTCTCGATTAATATTCCATAATTACCATTTTAAATAAAACTCTTTAAATTACTACACTTACGTAATTTAAATTAAGCCGTTATTTTCTCATTTAATTCTCTAATCTAATTAAATGGAATATTTGGAATATTCAGAAATACGGGGTATTACACCCATGATTGTGCATCCACACCCTTCCTACTAATAGCTTATATGATTACTCGCAATTCATG
The DNA here is from genome assembly GCA_949130495.1 of Sambucus nigra. Lineage (NCBI taxonomy): Eukaryota > Viridiplantae > Streptophyta > Magnoliopsida > Dipsacales > Adoxaceae > Sambucus > Sambucus nigra. The sequence continues at coordinate 87,286,085 of OX422220.1, forward strand.
ATGTGGAATTTAATATGGAAAGTGATATTCCCCATCGTGATGCCCACATTGACGTAGCCCACCGACTTGGAGGACTAATTATCATAACCCAATGTTGCCAAGGAGTGGGGAACTATTCTCGTTTCTAACAACTCGATAGCATAGAAGGATACCACGGGCATTATCTTGATGGATGCCCCTCCGTCCAACAATACTCGTGAAAAATGCAACCATTTATCGATGCAGTAACATACAAAGACCTGTTGTGCGGGTACCTGATCATCTTGTTTGCCTATGAGAATGTGACTATTGAGAGGTATTCGATCACCAATTTAGTCATGGGCCCCTTCCATTTCAAATGTGGGGCCATTTTTTTCTTTGCAATCTCCAGAATGGCTCTCGTAACTTCCAGCCGAGAATCTTCAGGAAGGCCAACTTGGTCGAAGAACCAGCCAAAATTTAGCGAGCGATCCACGGCTGCACACTCAATCCACAGATCCATCCAATCATCCTCTATCTCATAAACTTCTTCTACATCTCTATACGTAGCCTCTTCATATGTTATCACTGCATTGAATTCTCCCAGAGAATAGGGCCCTATTTTCCCACTGGTTATATCAACAACGTCGAATGCTTATCTTTGGTCCTCTCCATCTTCAACCCTATCATAATGCAATCCAACTCGAAAGTGCATTATTCGAGGTATTCCTCGAAGCTACTAGCCTGAGCACACTCGAAGGAATTCCTTTCGGACCATCGCTCTATCATCAATCGTTTGGCCTCATCATCGAAGGCGCTAGCCATGTGGACCCCGTGAGGTGGTAAGGGGTTGTAATTCACATTGGCTTGAGGAAATTCGATATCTCCATTCTTCACGTGGCGATCGATCAGGCTTTTTAATGAAAAACACACCTTAGTAGGATGATTGACCCTGTTGTGGAGTGAGCAATAGTGGGGTTTCTCTTTGTCTTCTCGAGTTAGCGGCGCGATGTAGACATTTATAGACCAAAAAACTTTATCGTGGACCATAAGATTATATAACGTCAAAGCTTGCTCCACCGTACAAGGTAGCTCGAGAGGATCCTCCTCATCTTTAAATCTTCTTTTGTTGTTCCTGCCTTTTCTACCTCATCGGCCGCCATTACCTCCTTCTCTACCCCCATCATCCGTGTAGTTGATCCTCGAGAGTATTCCCCTCCCCGAGGTAACTGTTGGCCTCATCAACAAACTGGACAAAGCGGGAGGTGGTACTCAAGTCTTTACCACTAATGCAATATTCCTTGTTGCCTTCAAAAAGGCTATAAACGTACCTTCTCTTGTCTCATTAATCAGGTAACATGTATATTCGGGCAGCAAGCTTTCTACAGATACTTGTAGCAGCTTGTCCTCCCGCGTCTCCTTCCTCACATTTAGGGAGTGCTCGTGGAACCTTTGAATATAGGAGACAACATCCTCTCTTGGCTTCTACTTCTCACGCCCTAGCTAGGTGAATGTGAACTCGTCCTCAGCTAAGAAAAACTTTTGCACAAACAAAATGTGTAATTCCTCCTAAGAACCCACACTACCTGGGGCTAGGTGGGAATACCACGTGTAGTCTTTCTCTGTCAGGTATTTCGAGAACTCCCTTAGCCTTAACTCTTTATCATTGTAATGGCCCCTAGATTCTCGATGAACCTCTTCACATACTCCTTGGGATTTGCACATTTACCCGTGTACTTTTTAAAGATTGGGGGAGTATAGCCCACTCTGGACAGGGAGTGCGTAAGTCGTCGTATACGGAGGATCTCTCCCTCTTGGACACAACTATGAGCTTTAACAACTTTTTTGCCATGTCTTCTACGCTGACTGGTGAGGGACTTGCTGATAACGACGTTGTTGTTATCGAGGTTATTAAGACTGGAGTACTTACGCCTCAACCTATCACGACAGCCGGAGCAGCTGGGGTTACTCCCCCATATTGCAACATATGTCCCACTATCACAGGTGGGACCATGGAGGGTGTGTTAACAGAGGTAGGCGTTGCTGCCCCCACCCAGTAATACTTAATGCTGGTATATTAGTTGGTGGTGTAGTAAAGGAACTCGCCACTATGGGAGCTCCCAGCATTACCTGGGATGTCAGGGTCTTGATAAACTATGTGAATAGCCCCATCTGACCATGCATCTTTGCATGGTATACTCTCCCTTGCGCGTCCATCGTCCTTGTGATACCAGTGCTAGGTGCGCAAGGCCCTATCCTCGTTGTCCCCTCTGCTTCAGGTAACACAACGTTATTTGCCTCTTCTTCATGCAGTATGGCGTCGAAATCAATGTTTCTAATGGTGTTATCCCCTGGCATCTTTTCAAAGGAGAATACCTCCCTAACAGAGTCGCCAAATGTGAGATGTGGGTCCTTCAAATACTATCAGTGTTAAGTGAGGCATAACCCCTTATCAAGATCGGGACCAACATTGTTAGATATGGAGCCCAGTATTAGGGCCACAGGTGAATTAGACACAATAAAATGTAATTATTCAAAATTGCACTAAAGAACATATTGACATGGGCAGCATGTGATAAACGTAATAAATGAAATGGGACCAACAGATGGCGTGGTCGGAGGGAGAAAAACAATCACCATGGGCACAATAAAGACAAGGCAGGAACTTCAAGCTCAGTTAATGCCCAATGATGGGTGCATTCAATGTATAGTGGGAGTTAATTCGCCTATCGAAGGCTCTCTGGTATGAGGGGATTTGGCCAGCGATTCCAAGTTCTGGATGCTCTATCTCCCTATTCTCTTGTTTGTTTTGGTCGTATTTATATGGAGAGAGAGGTTGCTTGAGTCAGCATACCATCGATCCCTTTGGCTAGGTGCATTAAATGCACAAGATACTATATTTAATGCATGGGATCTATTAGTTTGGGAGGGGGAAGCGTTCTATTGGTTGGAAGTATTTCAGTCATTTATGACGGATATGACTTGTCAGCTTGGGGCTTACTCTAGGATGGCTATTTTGTCAGATTTGGTGAACTAGACCAACTATCCTAAGGATAAAGGCACTTGAGTGCTATATTCTTGAGTTCCTAAACATCAGGAGCTATGACGTTAGGAAGTGGTTCAAATAGTGGCTATTGTTTGGTATCTAGTCACGTTAGTCAGATAGTACGTCACCCGAGGTACCCCGAGGAGGTGACCTCGAGGGGGACAGCATTCAGGGAGATCGAACGGCTCGAGGAGGTTCACTCTAATAGGTAATCAATGAGTGGGCTCGTGTGACATCTGTCATGGGTGAAGTTTTTTCCAAGTGTGCCAATAGGGTTGGTAATAACTCCCAGCGTTGCCTTGTTCTCAATCCTCCAAACCATGTCCCTGCGAAGTTCCCAAGATAAGATAGCTTGATAGAGCATCAAATCCCATGCCATGCCATGCCAGCATGGTCCCTCGTGGGTACCAAGCGACCCCTCTTAATATATACATTCATAAGATAAAGTACGTAATATAGCATTCTATTTCTTATTACAAACTATTTTCATCTGGGTGAACTTTGTTCTTCGATCCAGGTCAGTTGGAGGCTCTTTGGGGTAAAGTGTTGCGAGCCATTTTCTTGTGAGGATCCTTCGAGGTGGGTCCTGCAAGCTGCTTGAATGGAGGATCTTCGAAGTGTGTTTGTGGGGCCTCTTTCTCTGTAGCTGATCAATTCACTTAGTTAAGTTAATCATCCGTGTAGGGGAACACCCCTCCATATTATCTCGCAGTAGCCCAAATGATGAAAAATACGAGGTATTATAAGCGGCTGGGGGACTAAGGTTGGGCCGTAAATCCATACCATTTTTTGTTTGGGGACATGAAAGAGAGTGCCATTATAATCCAAGGAGCTATGTACAAGCCCATAAAATTCTTCAATAATAATTTTTTTCTTGACATATCGTTCTCTGGCAACATATATATATATAAAGCCCCATTTTCTTCATATCTCTTCTCCATAAATCCTACTCTCTCCTTCTCTCATCTTTGGTAGCAATGGAGTTTTGGGGTGTTCAAGTCAAAGCTGTAGCTCCCCTTATGGTCACACCTGAGTTGAACAAACTCATTCATATTTCCAAGCCAGTGCTGGGGGAGGTAAAGAAAAACAAAGGAGATGAATATTTCCCCCTCCGTTTGAATATTAATGATGGAAAGTGTATTTTGGGAACAATTTTAGATGGGTATAGACCTCAACTCACATTTGACTTGGTGTTTGAGAAGGAGTTCCAACTTTTTCATGATTGGAAAAAGGGGAGTGTTTACTTATGTGGATATGTTGCTAATAATTCATATGATGACAATGAAATTGAATCTGGTTTTGAAATTTCCTCTGATGAGGAGATGGAACACCTGCTAAACACTATTGAGAATGGGAAACTTGAGCCAAATAATGGGAATACAAAGACCACTAAACTAAAGGTTGTTCCGCTCAAGCTTGAGAGAAAGAAAAATAAAGAGTGTGATGACTCGAAAGACTATTATGAAGATGATGCAGACTTTGGGTCTTCAGACAACATGAATGATAGTGATGAATCTAATGGTGATGAGTTGTATGAAGAATATGATGATAAGGAGACACCTAAGAAGGTTGAGTCAGACAAGAAGAAGTGACCCGTTGAATCTGCTATGAAAACTCCAGATTCTTCAAAAAAAGAAAATTAAACACTCCTCAAAAATCAGATGGCAAGAAGAGTGGTGGTCACACAGCAACTCCCCACTCTACGAAACAGGGTGGGAAAACCAAGAACATAAAATAGCAGACCCCCAAATTTGGTGGCCAATAGGCATGCAAATCCTGGGGTAAGACATTCAACTCGGAAGGTGCTCTACAGTCTCGTTCGAAGGCTAAGCATGCTACCAAATGAAGGTTGATTCTATAATTTGTTTATGTTTCATGATGAGGTATGGAGGAAAAAAGGGACTTGGTGGGTGGTAGTGATGCTTAACTAGTAGCTCGGGGCGAGAGTTTATTGTACTGAAGTTCAGTACCATATATATTTTCCTATTTTAGTTTCTGATTTTAAAATTTTTGTTAGTTTTGAAAATTATTATTCTTACATATGAATAGGGGTGTTCGCGATTCGGTTCGGCTTTAAGGTATTTTTAGGATCGGACTGCATCAATCGGTCCTAGAAAATTATGGATCGAGATCGGACCACAATAATTGATCTCGATCATATTCAGTTTTCAAGCGGTTCGTGTTCGGCCTCGATGTCCATACCCAAATAAAACAACACAATTTTTTATTTAAAAACATCACGTTTTTTCTTAAAACAGTATTTTCTTTAAAAAAACACTTTAAAAAAAAGCACATTGAATTCGAACAGAGACAATTTTTCAAACATTGAATTCAAACAGCATGTTAAATTGAATTCAAACATCACATTAAACAGCATAGCCATATCTTAATATCAAACAAAGACATAAATGAAGATACTTAAAAAATGGACAGTGAATTCATTACGAATGCCCTTAATAAAAATTTTGAGGTTTCTCCCCTTAGACATCTCTTCATAGTTTCCTTTGTTTCCATGTCCTTTTTAAACTAAAGATTACACGCAACTTCACATTTTTCATTCCCCACATTTATAAACCCACTTCCTATTGTTCAGCATATGAATATAACATGAAATTTAAAAAGTATTGTTTTCATGTCCTTTGTTTTCACGTCCTGTTATTCAGCACATGAATAGCTATGTCGACTGGTCAGATTTGGGAAAAATTCAAGGATTCAAGGAAAGATGAAAACCCTCTTAAAGTTAGATTTAACTTTAAGATTACCTGAAAAGTGAGATGGAACCTAGAGCCGAAGCTTTGAAAACCATCTTGCTAAAAATTTAAGCTGGAGCCGGAGATTTGGAAACCCTCCTGCTAAAAATCTAAGCCGTAATCGAAGGAGAGTAGAAGGATTTTGTAGTTTGTTGTACGACTGGAGCCGAAAGGTAAGGGACGAGATGAAGTTTGGTGTGCGCCCGGAGCTTGGAGTTTGGTGTGCTGTGCGGACGTAGCTGAGTTTGTAAGTAGAGAGAGAGAAGAGAAGAGAAGAATTAGGGTTCAGGATTTAGGTTATGTTATTTTGGGTGTGCTATGGACCGTGCGTGAGTTGTTATGTTTATATATATATATCAAGGTTCTAAAAAACGAGGGGCGTGATCGAGGCGTGGAGGCTAAGTTTTATGCCTTGGAAGCCTAGGCGAGCCTTGGGCATAAAAAGGCGTGAAAAGACGTTTAGGCCTTTTTAATATATTTTAATATTTTTTTAACCATAACAAGGCTCTTAAAATACTACAACTGTACATATCATAAAAATATGTTTGAATATTTGCAAATTAAAATAATAATTGATTATTTTGGACGAGATAATGGTCCAGTTAGTAAAAACATTCTTTAAAAGGCGATATCGTTTCACCAAAGCATTGTTGTTTTTAGAAAAAAGTGCACCTTAAAGGTTTTACCAATAATAAGGCGTAAAAAATTTAAGGCGGGGCATTTCTCCCAAGCGTCAATCCTAGGCGGATTTTTTTAGAACACTGACACACACACACACACACACATACACACACAGAGAAATATAATAATAATAATAATAATAATAATAATAATAATAATAATAATAATAATAATAATAATAATAATAATAATAATAATAATAATAATAATAATAAAAGCGGTCCGGTCTGGTCCAAACCCATTTTTTACGACACAAGATCGGGACCGAACCGAATTATGCGATCCTATATATTATTAGACCGAATTAAAAAAATATATAAAAGTGGATTCGATCCGTTTGATCTATTCGGGTTTGTGCACAGCCTTACATATGAATCTAGCTTTCAAACTTTTTCTTGTTGGTTTTAGTTTCTCTTTTGACAAGTTAAAGTTTAGTGAAATTTTTGTTGCATCACTCCAACAATTACTAAATGAAAGAGATAATATTTTTCTCTAATATATATATATAGATTATATAACTTAAGGTTGTATTTGATTAGGGTCGTGCTAAAGGTATTCTTATTTTTTTTCTCTTCGGGACCAAATTCAAACTTTTTAAATACAATGTACAGTCATTTAAAAGCATGTTGTGGTCCCAAAAAAAGAAAACGGGGATGTTTTATCACAATCGTTTTGATTAGAGAGCATGGAAAAAAAATCATGGAAAAAAATTCTTAACTCACCTCCAAAGTAAAAGTTTCAATGGAAAATTTTAAAATGTGCACTATCATGTTATACTTTTGATCATTTCCCCAAAAAACTCATGAAAAATAAGAAAACTTCCATTTTTTCATAACAATTTTATCAATTGAACACACTCTAAGAGGTTAAGATAATGCACAAAACAATATAAATTAGTTAATGATGCAAATAAAAATTTCTATCAGTAAATTAACATTTAAATAACATGATTTCATTTTTGCAAAAAATATATATAAACTAAAAAGCAACCATTCAAATAATAAACTAAAATGCCCTACTAATAAAATAATAGGCATATGTTAATGAGCACGTCAGAGAATGAACGAAAAATGAGAATTAGTTCGCTAAGGTGATATGATGAAATGTTTATCATGAACACTACGAAAAATTGTAAAAACTACAATTTAGTTGGGGATTAAATGAAACGAGGGGAAAATAGGTGTATGAAAAATTAATTAAAAAAATTCAAACTAAAAAATAAGTGAGAGCAGTACATGTAGAGGACTTAAAATGTGGCCGCATGACATGATGACAAAGATCAAAACTAATCCATTTTATTATATTATAATATTACAATGATGCCTTCTATTACTAATAGAGTAGTTTGTGAAATAAGTTTACCTAGAAAATTTTTAACGCTATTCTTTTCTCTATTTATTTTTGATTCATTATTACCTTATTATAAATAGGGATTACACTACACCAAAAATGCTAATCTGGCACGCTGTGGCAAGGAGATTCTGGCACGGTTTTAAAACGTGCCAAAATTTGGCACGGTTTTAGCATAAACTGGCACGGTTTAAATAAGTGTCAAATTCTGGCACGGTGTAAAACCGTGCCAAATATGGGTACAGTTCATTAAAAAAATAATATCCTAAAATTTCAATCGGGGACAAAAATTTCAAGGCGGGACAATCTGATCTGTTCTCTCTTCTCTCTAAGTCTCTCTCTCTCTCTCTCTCTTCTGCAGAGACCAAACGTTGCCTTATCAAGGAATCGACCATCCGCCCGCCGACCATCCGCCCGCCGACCAAGCCCAGTCATCTTCCTCACTCGACCATCCGCCCGCCGACCATCTCAAGATAGCAGCCCGCTTGGCTCTGAAATCTCGCCAAAAACAACTTCGATTGAAATCTCCGATTAGCTCTGAAATCTCCAACTCCGAAAAAAAGATTTTATCTCCAACTTCGATTCAAAACAACTGCAAATCAAGGAAGCAAAGGAAACGATTTGATCTGAAATTAAGGTTCTTTCTCTCTCTTTGCTTAAGGTTTATGTTGTTTATATTTATTATTTGTGGGTACAAGTTAGAAGAATATTTTGTGACTTCATTAATCATTTTAAGTTGTGTGGAGTTTCGTGGCAGTTCATGTTTTTTATTTTTATTTTGTGAAACCCGAATCCGTTGTTTTCTGTTTTGTCAAGAAGCAAATTTGTTATTAGGATATTTGTAAACTTAAAAACTAAACCTGAGAGTGAGAGCTTCTGCTGAGTTATAGGCAACTGAATGGATATTGTACTAGGAGGGATAAATAAAAAAATGCTTTTTGCTCCATATTTGCTCTGCTATGAATTATGAATATTAGAACCCGTTGTTTGGCTAATTTGATTTTAAGTTCAGTTGTGCATAATATATTTGATATCAGGTAATGTTTATTTAGATAAATTTGTTGATATTAGGTTCAGTATAGTTGTTTAGGAATTTATGTTCAGTTTGTTTGCTTCTTAATACGTCAATGTGTCCATGCCCTACACTATTTAACAGTATCGTGTCGACAAGTTGAGTATACGTGTCCGTGAGAGTCCTATATAGGTTGTCAAAATGCATACACTGCTAGATAACGACTCCTAAAATACTGTCTATGCATGTCAGATAGCTATTTTGTTTCCTATCTCAGCGGTCCTTAACCCGACTCAGTTTGCAAGATTTCAGTTTTAATGTGATTATTTGTGTTGAAAGATCGATATTCACGGATCTGAGTTAGTGTACCTATATAGGTTATTTTGACATTTATTTGCTTTATTTGCAGTTACCAATCTTATGCACCCTTTTTTGCACTTCAAAAGCCTAACAATGGTGCCTGGGGTTCTAGAGCTACTAATATTCCATTTTATCTTTTAGTTTTTGCCCCATGATAAGTAATTTCTAACTAATTTGACATGTATTTTATTCTTTCACTTGTTATTAACCTACAAGATGTTCTGTAATTTAACATGTATTTTGTTGGGACAATATTGTGTTATGCATACTAGACGGACAGTAAAAAACATTCCCAAGTATGCTCCATCACAGTTCTACATTGCAATGTGTTTCCTCGGATCAAGGAGAAAAAGATAATGTCCCTAAAACCTTTTGTTGAACGCCTTCGGTAAGTTTAAGGATGTTATTCAGAATGTTATGTTTTCAATTTAGTACATTTTTTAAAAGTTCAAGTTTGTGTTAGTTTTTTAATCTATTTTTCATCTCATGGCTTGAAATCATCGTAACTGCAATTGTATATCATAATGTGCCCATACATTTTTCAGATTCTTAGCTCTGGAGTTGAAATGAGAGAAGGAATAAGGTTTGTAGTTACACTACGAAAGATGGTAGTTTGGTCTTCTGTAAGTTGTTTCTTAAATAATCCCACAATATGATTAATAACGTCTTGATTATTCTCCCAAGTATTACCCTCTTCATCTTTAATGGAGTGAATCCTAAGCTTTTAGTGCTTGGTTTTAACACTAGCCTGGCCATTACCAAACTTACCTCATCTCTGTTGTTACATCAAGTTTATATTGTCCCCTATAACCTGGCCATTACCAAACTTACCTCATCTTTGGTTTGGTTTATTTGTATTTCAATATGAGTTGAAATTGATAGATTATGTATATGAATTGACTTCTACTATGAATCGTTCATAAACCCCTTGAATATATGCGTAAATATTTAGAGAATGGGATCAAATTGATTAAGATTGAATTTTTAGGGTTCTTGATACAGAATTGGGTTTTATCATTAAATCTTGAATTAATATTGTGTTTTTGATGTTTTAAGCATGTTTAAATCATAGTTACTTTATTTAGATGCTATACCAATTTAAGTAAGATCCTACTTCTATGGTAACATTATAGTTCATGCTTATAGACTTTATGACCGTCTTATTTATTTTGTACACTCGCAATTATTTAGTATAATGAATAGGACCCATGGTGAGGACAATACTCAATATTTCACAATAGGATTCGGAATAAATCGACAAATCGATAGGACCCACATCGAACACATGTGCTTGGTTTGTGGCCTTTCTCAATTACTTACTCATTTTCACTAATTCTTCATGTATGCCAAAATTGAAAAACTGGTAAATAAAACAAAAAACCAAGAACATTTCACAAGTCAGAAAATTAAGTCACATGTTGTAAAATGACTACTTTCCCTACATAATGGTTAATATATCTTTTTAAAATATAATTTTGGTATTGCAGGACCTCTTTGTGTCGGGACTGATACAACATCAGCACACTGGTGAAAGCCAAAGCGGAACTCGAAGAAGTGATTGGAAAAGGGAAGATCTCAAGTTGTTTGCATAAATACGCAAGGATCAAGAATGAGGGAGCTTATTCGGAGGATCTCAAGTTGCGAATAAATTTGGTAAGCATTTCATTTAATTGTGTGCGCGTGTGTGTGTTGTGTCAGATGTGTGTGTTAAGGCCTTAATAAGTGGTTGACATGGAGGAAGGGGCTATATGGATTTATATACTATTTTTAGATGTTAAATCGGTGGAAGGGATTTATTGGTGGTTTAGCTGCGGCTTTTGTGCTTGTTGTTGTTGTTGGGCTTATGTTAATATTAAAATAAGTTGGATTTCATGAATAAACAAAGGAAACTCTGTCGAAATTTTATGAAATAAGTAAGTGTTCTAAATTGATTAAGGCTACCATACAACATTTGAAAAATCACACTTAGACTTGAAAACAGGCCGTTAAGGGGTGAAAACCCGAACCAGCCCCCAAACGACCCCGTAGGAGGCACGAACACCTCACACGGGACCAGTGTAACTTGTAGGAACTGACCGCGTAGTCCCGGGTCTCCCGGTTTGTGAATATGACGATAATTTGCAAAAATCACACTTAGACTTGAAAACAGGCCGTTAAGGGGTGAAAACCCGAACCAGCCCCCAAACGACCCCGTAGGAGGCACGAACACTTCGCACGGGACCAATGTAACTCGTAGGAACTGACCGCGTAGTCACGGGAGTCCCGGTTTAAGAGTATGACGATAATTTGCAAAAATCACACTTAGACTTGAAAACAGGCCGTTAAGGGGTGAAAACCAAAACCAGCCCCCAAACGACCCCGTAGGAGGCACGAACACCTCGCACAGGACCAATGTAACTTGTAGCAACTGACCGCGTAGTCCCGGGTCTCTCGGTTTGAGAGTATGACCCGAATTTGCAAAAATCACACTTAGACTTGAAAACAGGCCGTTAAGGGGTGAAAACCCGAACTAGCCCCCAAACGACCCCGTAGGAGGCACGAACACCTCACACGGGATCAATGTAACTTGTAGAAACTGACCGCGTAGTCCCGGGACTCTCGGTTTGAGAGTATGACCCGAATTTGCCAAAATCACACTTAGAGTTGAAAACAGGCTGTTAAGGGGTGAAAACCCGAACCAACCCCCAAACGACCCCGTAGGAGCACGAACACCTCGTATGGGACCAATGTAACTTGTAGGAACTGACCGCGTAGTCCCGGGTCTCCCGGTATGAGAGTATGACGATAATTTGCAAAAATCACACTTAGACTTGAAAACAGGCCGTTAAGGGGTGAAAACCCGAACCGGCCCCCAAACGATCCCGTAGGAGGCACGAACACCTCGCACGGGACCAATGTAACTTGTAGGAACTGACCGCGTAGTCCCGGGACTCCCGGTTTGAGAATATGACGATAATTTGCAAAAATCACAGTTAGACTTGAAAACATGTCGTTAAGGGGTGAAAACCCGAACCGGCCCCCAAACGACCCCGTAGGAGGCACGAACACCTCGCACGGGACCAATGTAACTTGTAGGAACTGACCGCGTAGTCCCGGGACTCCCGGTTTGAGAATATGACGATAATTTGCAAAAATCACAGTTAGACTTGAAAACAGGCCGTTAAGGGGTGAAAACTCGAACCAACCCCCAAACGACCCCGTAGGAGGCACAAACACCTCACACGGGATCATTGTAACTTGTAGGAACTGACCGCGTAGTCGTATGTGCAATTTTTCTTCTTGTATATGCAATTTTTTTGCTTGAATATTTTTTTAAAAATGACTTGGTTACTAATATTGTATCTTTTTTGTGTCTTATTTTTTTTGTAGGATGACATTCAATCGTTAGCTTTTATCCACTTGGAACGCACGAAGAAGTCAATGCTGTACAGCAGGGGGATTGTGTATTTAGTGTCGTTAATATTCAGGATTCTATTTTTTGTGTTATGGCCGAGCAGGCTTCCGTAGTTTTATGGTTTATTTTTATGGTCGTGCTGGCTATAGTAGTTTTATTGTTGACTTTTATGCCCGTGCGGGCTTTATATGGGCAGATTTTATGTTAGTAGGTTTTGGAATGCTCAAAAAATAGAGGAAACTCTGCCCAATTTTTTTTTGATATGAGAACTATTAACTCTTGTAATTTTTTGAAGTTATTGTCGACTTTTGTGGTCATGTGTTGGTTTATATTGGTATTATCTCTTGTAATTTTTTGAAGTTTGTATGCACATTAGTTTATCAACAATCTGCGATATTCATAATTTGTGAATTTTCTTGATTTTGTTTTTGCAAATAATAAATATTTTTCCTACCGAATTTGGAATTTGCAGATTTTCCAGATTTGGTTCCTATTATTATTTTTTTAATCAACTGAAAAATCTGGCACGGTTTTAAACCGTGCCAAAACCGCGCCAATGCATAAAAATGAGAACGCTTATAAAACAATCTGCCACGCTTTATAACCGTGCCAAAAGCGTGCCAGAAAATAGATAATTTGGCACGGTTTTGGCGTGTGCCAAAAGCGTGCCAGATTTAACATCTAGCACTGTTTAAAAGCGTGCCAAAAGCGTGCCAGATTAAAAAACTGGCACAGTTTAAAAGCGTGCCAGATTGGAAAATCTGGCACGGTTTTAAGCCGCGCCAGAAAATCTGGCTCGCCTGATTCTGGCACGGTTTAAAACCGTGCCAGATTGCGTCTGGCACGGTTTTAAACCGTGCCAGTTTCCTGTTTTTGGTGTAGTGTTATATTATAAATAATATAATACATTTTGTAAAATTAGGTCTCAAAGTAATAGTAATTATTTTTTAAATATATTTAATATTATTTCGTCAAAATGATCTCTATTGTTTTTTATTTTTTATGATATCCACCACCACAGTCATATTATATTTTGAACAAATAATCCCTATTTTTTACATTTTAAGGAGTAGAAGTGGAATCTAAATATTATTAGAAGTGCAATCTAAATATTATTTATCTTATTTATAAAATTGAAAGTAGAAGAACATAAATATATAAACCCCTTACTATTAATGATTGTACACATGTCACATACATTTGGTCCTTGAATTCCATTAAGACGAAGTAATGAATGCCGACAAAAAGAAATTAATAATTTAATTTAATAATTTAAATCTTATCTTTTTACATTTAATAATTTAATTATCAGACATGCGTTGGTATTGACGGTCGATATTGGTTCTTTTGTCTTAGTTTTATAATTATTTTCTCTTGAAATTTGTTTGAACCCACCCTAAAGTTGTGAATTTCAGTACCAAATGATTATGCTGCAGAAAATTAAACATCCCTCCAATCATTGTTATCCTAGTTGAGTTTTGTAGAACCTCTTTTGGTACTCATAATCTTGAGAGTAGTCTTCTAGACTATAATATAATGAAGTGTATTAATAGGTGATAAAGATATAATATGTCCATAAAACTAAAACTTCCCAAACCAACAGGTAATGGAACTTTATTACTCACTCTCAAAATATGAATCATCACAGTTATGTTTTGATAATAACATTTCCTTCCATGCATCACAATGTAATGATAATTTATAAGTGAGCACTTCATGACATTAATGAACAAGTTATACTAGGTCCAACTTTAATAATCCCCATGGACTAAACTTTATGATTAGTACTTTATGTGCACGAGTGAAGTTGTTTACAAGATGATCATAAAGAAAATTAAATCTAAAATGATCCAAGGAGCCCCATATGATCCACATGACTTTTATACAATTTAGCCGGCAATTTAGTCAGGGGATCGGATATCATTAACTCATTACTAATATGTTCAATAACAACTTCATTCTTCTGAATATGATCTCTTATAACCAAATACTTTATGTCGATATGTTTACTTCGACTTCGACTTCGACTTCCACTTCCACTTTTGTTGTTCATTGAGAAGAAAACCACAGCTCAATTATCATAATAAATCTTTAGCGATCTTTCTATTGAATCAACAACCTTTATCCCTGTGATAAAATTCTTCAACCATAGTGCTTGTGTGATAGCCTCATATCAAGCAATGAATTCTACCTCCATGGTAGACGAAGCAATCATGGACAGTACTTCTCCAAGATACAACACCTCTAACAAGAAGAAAAATATATCTCGAGGTAGACTTTCTAGTGTCCACACATATAGAAAAATTCAAATCTGAATATCCAACCACTTTCAATTGATTAGAGTGTTTACACGTAAGCTTGTAGTCGTTAGTTCCTTGTAGATACCTCAAAACTTTCTTAGTAGCCTTCCAGTGTTCCAAACCTGGATCACTTTGGTATTTTCCCAATATTTCTACAGCATATCCTCTATCAGGTCTTGTACGAACTTGTATGTACATTAGACTAGCAATGACTGAAGCATAGGGTATGCCTTTCATTTGTTCTCATTCAAAATTATTTTAAGGACATTGACTCAAACTAAATTTGTCTCCTTTAACAATGGGCACCACTGTGGATGTACAATCTTTCATTCTAAATATCTCCAAAACCCTTTAAATGTAGGCTTTCTGAGATAATCCCAATGTCCTTTGAGATCTGTCTCTGTGAATATCTATGCCAATAACATATGAGGCATCACCCATATCCTTCATTTTAAAGTTTTGGATAAGAAATTTATGTGTTGCATATAACAAACATAAGTCACTACTTGCAAGCAAAATATCATCCACATATAGGATCAAAAATATATAGTTTCTCCCGCTAACTTTAAGGTATATACACTAATCAACAACATTCTCTATGAATCCGTATAAGGTAATGATGTTGTGAAACTTAATATACCAATGAAGAGAAGCCTGTTTAAGCCCATATATAGATTTATTCAACTTGCAAACCAAGTGACCTTCATTTTCATTAGTAAAACCTTCTAACTGCCTCATATACCATTGAAGAATGTTGTTTTCACATCCATCTGATGAAGCTCTAAATTAAATGAGCAACCAAAGCCATAATTAATCTCAATGAATATGTCTTTGAAATAGGAGAGAATGCCTCATAGTAATCAATGTCTTCCCTTTGGGTGAAACCTTTGGCCACAAGTCTGGCCCTATACCGTTCAATGTTACCAGTCGTGTCTCTTTTGGTCTTATATACCCACTTACATTCAATGGCCGAGTGTCCATTTGGTAACACGATGAGTTCCCATACTTGATTTTTATCCATAGATTCCATTTCTTCTTTCATGGAATCATACCAAAATTTGGAGTTCCCTCCATTCATGACTTGTGAAAAAGAGCTTGGATCATTGTTAGGTCCAATATCAAAATCGGACTCTAGTAGTTATAGAACATAATCACTAGAAATTATTGGTCTCCTTACTCTTGAAGATCTTCTTACCTCCGCTCCTTCATTTTGAAATATTTGAGCAATAGGTTCTATATGAACATGTTCTTCATGGGGTGGTTCCCCTTGAATTGGTTATTCTTCGGAGAAATTTGGTTGATTCTCACCAATATTAAACAATTCATTTGAATTTGCAAAAGAATCAATATTTGCCCCTTGTTCCTCAAATTCTATGTTACGAGGAAACCCACTCCCACTAAGTTCAAGATCTTCAAGAAATTTATCATTTTTAGCTTCGACAATTCTAGGTGTATGAGAAGGATAATAAAATTTATACCCTTTGGAATTCACTTCATAGCCAATAAAGAAACCACTTACTGTCCTTGGGTCTAATTTCTTTAAATTTGGATTGTAAATCCTTACCTCAACGGGATAACCCCATATGTGAAAATGTCTTAAACTCGATTTCTACCCATTCCAAATCTCAAAAGGTGTTTTAGGAACAACTTTGGATAGAACCCGATTTAAGATATACACAACGCACTTTAAGGATTCACTCCACAAATGGTACACCAATTTGTTGATGTGTGCCAAGCATTGTATATTGTGCAATAATGTCTTCTTCCTTAAGGAACCTAGCAAATGGACCTGTAATTTGCCCACTTTCTGTGTACCTTCCATTATATTCCCCACCTATCTGACCTTATAATTTTTATTTTTATTTCCTTTTGTTTCTCCACTTCTACTTTATATGTCTTAAAGGCATCAAGTGCCTCTGCCTTTTCATAAAGAAGATAGAGATACATAAATCTTGTATGGCCATCACTAAATAAGATAAAATATCTTTATCCATTCATACAAGGAGTAGGAAATGGTTCACAAATATCAGTGTGTACGATCTCAAGTATTTTCAAACTCCTCTTGGAACCCCTTTTGAACTTATTGGTTTTCTTTCCCTTAATGCAATCCACAAAAGTACCAAAATCGGTAAAATCAAGCATTGTTAAAACCCCATCATTTACTAATCTTTTAATTCTATCCATGGAGATATGCCCTAACCTCCTATGCCATACTTTAGAAGAATGCTCATTAATAATAACATGTTTAATGCAAACATTATTATTGTGCAAATTTAAAATATTACATTCATAATTGGGGTCCAAATCAAATTTATATAAACCATCAACCAAAAAAATAGTTCCTACAACTGTACCATTACTGAATAAACAAAAAACATAGTTTTCAAAAACAAACCTAAATCCTAAAGGTGCTAGTCTCGAAATTGAAATAAGTTTTCTAAAAAATGATGGAGTATAAAAGGTATTTTCAAGGTCCAGAATGAAACCAAATTTTAAAATAATCTCGAAGGTCCCCACAGCCTCCACATGTGAACACATCCGATTTCTTGAATAGAAGCCTCGTTCACTTTCCTTCGGTTTCCTTAAGTGTAGAAATCCTTGCATGATATTGGCAATGTAAATTGTAGTACCGGAGTCAATCCACCATGTATTATTAGGAGCATCAACAAAATGAGATTCATAACACACAAAGGAGAAATGAGTACCTTTCTTCTCAAGCCATTTCTCGTATTTCACATCATCTTTCTTCATATGCCCTTTTTGTCTCGCAGAAGAATCATGCATCCCTATTGCCATAACGCTTCATTGGCACATTTGGTATATTTTTGTTCTTCTTCACTTGAGGAGCACCATTAACCTTATAAGAATTTCCATTTACATGAGCCACCAGATGTGCAGTTTCTAGTCTCTCATATTTCAATCTCTCTTCCTCCTGTACACACATGGTCAGAAGTTCATTGACAGGCCATTTTTCCTTATGTGTGTTATATGATATTTTAAATGGAACATATTCATTAGGAAGAGAATTCAGTATGAAATGCACCAAGAATGACTCTGAAATCTCTATCTCCATGGACTTAAGTTCAGTAGAAATGTCCCTTATTTCCATAATGCGCTCATGCACACTCCCAGAATTCTCATGTTTTGCGCTTAAAAGTTTCTTCATTAAGGTTCTAGCAAGTGCCTTATCAGAACTCACAAATTAGTCTTTAACTGATTACTTTTGCCTTATCACAATTTGGAATTGATCCCTTAATGCTCTTGCTGACATGAGACTTGATGAGCATCAAATTTAAGCGATTAGATCGCTCCCACCGCTCATATGAAGCCTTCTCGATTGGCATGCTTGATTCCGTGGGAACGGGTGGTTCATCCACACGAAGCGCCAAGTCAATATCTATGCACCCCAAAGTAAAGAGAATATTCTATTTTCAGTCAGAAAAATTATCGAGATGAGTCACTAAAGCAAGTAGGAACAACTGTACAACCAACAAAACAAACAGTATACATTATTTCTTTGCATAAAAATATGAACTCAAAACCTTCATGTGGGCAGAAGTTTCAAGATGTATAAAATTCACAAAACTTAATAAATAAAACTAGTCATATAGATATTAAAAATAAATAAATTTTCATACCAGTGGGTTTAGGAACTTTTTTAATATCTAAATCACTATTTTATTCCAATTAAAACAAAAAATAATTACCTCCATGTGAGGCCGGGAAATTATTTAAATGAATTGATTACAAGTTTAGATTCCATTAAAAATCTAATTATAATTAACAACCTTAATGTCATTATGACATCAAACCACATACTACAATAACACAAGATGTTGTGGCCATTCTTAAGTTAATGTTGAACTTAATCAAGGCATTAAGTTTATATTACCAACTAAAATTTGTGTCGATTAACATTTTAACTCCATGAATAAATACATAAAGTAATGTTAAATATGCAAACATGTAGCACATAAACTCTCAGCTAATAATTTAAGCCCTTTATGTGAATGTACACTGTGTGAAACAGTTAAATGAGATCATCCTATTATGAACACATACAAACTTCATAGAGAAAAGCATTATCCTTTTACCATGTCCAACATACATTTGGGTGTTGCACATAATCCCAACAATAATAAATGTGTCTCATCATACAAGGTTAATAATTGTTAGGGGTCAAAATTATGTGTTATATATGGAGGAGCTTTATATGTATATACATATATTTAAATATGCATTATTACATAAAACATTACAAGAAAGTAAAAGTTATCCTTGTATAATATCTTTAAATGTACCCTTTACATCATGATACTCCATTATCATACATACGTGTAATCTTTAACATGAGACTAAAACAAATAGATAAATAATATGTCAAAACCAAGTGCCCAAAATCGTTATAAAGGATGTATACACATTTTATAAAACATCTAATATATATATATATATATATATATATATTTTAATCTCACGAAGAAGAAAACACAACCCATAACATAAAACAAGTCGCTTTGTCTATACTTCCAGTACTCATAATACTATACTAGTTCCTTTCATTTTATTAACATATAAATACATATATATTCTCTTAAGCATTCATGTAGGAAGGCACAACATAAAGATGAAATTAATATATGAAAACAATTTGCGATGCTCTAGAAAGTCCACACAATCAAAATGAACAACATGAACTGAAGGGTACTCTGATACCAACTGTGAATTTTAGTACCAAATGATTATGCAATGAAAAATTAAACATACCTTCAACTATTGTTGTCCAAGTTGAGTTTTGTAAAACATCCTTCGGCACTCACAATCTTGACAGTAGTCTTCTACCCTATCCCTTGTCTTAACTTGAAAATGTAGTGTTTGATGAGATACGCAGGCAAATTATAGGGTAGGCTAAGGATCCTATCTCAACAAATCATCTGTGACACTCCCTTCCATCAGCAACAAACTCTATCCATTATCCACTACTAAAGTCAATATGGGTAGTTATCTCATTTATCACCTCATTTTAATTCAAAACTAGGTGTAAACCTGCGCATTGCGCAGGGTATGCGACTGTGGGCACACGATTATAAATAAACATGTTTTTTGAAAAAATGTCATCAGTACTTATACCCGATAGGTTAAATTAGAAATTTCCCTAATCAAATTTAAAAAATAAAATAAGTCTAAATTAAAGGAAAGTAAGCATTGGGATTTCGAACTGACGGTCAATATTTTACCAATGAGCACATGGGGGGAAATATAAAAGCATACAAATAAATAGAAAAATATTTTCAACTTGTGCATAACATTTAGTGAAGTAGAGTGCCTATTAAAAAAAAATGCACAAAAAGTATAATAATAATAAGTATAAAAATTGTTTTACATGTAGTGGAGAGTGAAGTACTCCATCAAACAAAACCAATTATGACCGATAAAATATAATAATCTAGCGTGAGAATGGGTCATATTGGGCTTTAATGGATTAAATTTATTTAACATGGTTTTATGTTTATTAAAAATAAGTGTAAAGACCAATAACCCCCCTCAATTATTTTATATTTATGGGTTCCCTCATTTTAAAAATTCGAAAACAATCCCCTTGAAATATTGACCCACCACAACTAACACAATACTTTTAAAAATATGATCAAATCATTAACCTAAAGAAAAAAAATTAAACTACTCTTTATTCGACATGTTCTTTTTATTTAATTAAAAAACACTAACTTCTAAAAAAGTCCTAAATTATAAATGATAAAAAGGAAAACAATTTGACTAACCACTATACTCCACCCATGAGCTTTACTCAACATCCCATCTCTATGAAAACCTACAACTATGAAATACCATATAGTACATCAATTACAAATACAATATTAAACTAAAATATAAGCTTTTCTTAAAGAAATATAAAATAAAAAAGATTTTTTTTAACACACCCTTAAACCAAGCTTGTACGTGTACATATATATGAACAAATCCATACACCCACACCACAATAACACATCAATGGTCATCTATTCATTCACAATTCAACATATAGCTAGCATAAATTATTCAGAAAATATCAAATATATCAAAACGTTCAGAAGAAAATGTCAAAACCATAAAACTTATTACGGTGCAGGCCACCTGTTGAAACGAAATTAGAACTGGTAGACGCCATATATCTGTAAATTCTAAAATGAATAATTGTAGGGAGACCTTCAAAATTGTCCACAAAAGTCAAATCCGGTGATGTGCTACACGGGTATTAGTTGGCGTTTATGTATTTTTGGGTCTGCACCAGCGGCATTAACAAATGCATGTTTGACACACCACTGGATTTTTATTTTGTGTACAATTTGAGTGTCTTCCTAGAATCACTCTTCTAAAATAGAACAATCAACAATTATACATAAACGTTCAACGAAAATGTTAAACATACAGAAAAGTTAAAAAATATAACGTTAAAACCATATAATTTTATTACAGTGTCGGTAACCAGTTGAACAGAAATTAGAATGAAAACATGCCATAGAATTGCAAATTCAAAATCTAAACAATCAACTTATTATAGATAAATGTACAATTGAAGCCAACAAAAAATATATATCTCACCACCTAATATTCACCTATAAGTTCTTCTCCCATGGTTTTCATCCACACAAGCTTTAACAATCCCATTCGTATAAAATAATATTTTTTTCAAACAATAATTTATAAAGAGAGAGGGGAGTGGGTGCTGTCAAGAGTGAAAATATTAAAAATCGTAGTATGAAATTTAAACATAAGCTTGGGAACCCCAAACTCCCAGATTTGTAAATAAATATTGTTTAAACCAAATAAATCTCTTTTGTGAATCAGAATTTTTAGATTGAAAACGTCGAAGATGAAAACTAATTCAAAATCCCTTTGAGAGAGAGTGAGAGATAAAAGTACGTGGTGGTGCTAGTGAGCAGAAATGCGAATAATTATATATTGAGAGGAATAAAAATAAAGAGGAAGAAAAGATGTGGAAGAATTTAAGAGGAGAGAGATGGGCTCAAAATTAGGAAGCGTGAATAGGGAATGAACTAAATCTTTTGACAAATTAAGCCGAGAGAAAGAGAGATCCTCCGTTATTTACATTAATAAAAAATATTAAGGTGTCCACGTAGACACCCTAAACAAAGAAGGGCATTTAAGTGTTGTATAGCATTTTAGAAGTATGTAGATAGTAGTGTTCTAAAAGGCACCCCTAGACTTGAGGCTTGGAAGAAACGTCCCGCCTTAACCCTTTTCACACCTTATTATTGGTAAAAGGCTTAAGACACACTTTAGTTTAAAACAAAAAACACTTTAGTTAAACGATATCACCTTTTAAATATTTTTTTTTTAAATCGAACCAATATCGATAAATGGTGTCCCAAACCTCTTTTCCTCTCGTCCAAAAAAATGCGTTTTTTTTATAGCATTTAAAAAAATAGTATTTTAGTTTACATATATTCATACATATTTTAAGTTATGTAAGATTTTAGTATTTTTAATATCATTGTTATAGTTAAAAATATTAAAATATATTAAAAGTGGCCTAAAAGCATTTTCACGTTTTTTAAGCCTAAGGCCCGTTTAGACTTCTAAGGGTTAAGACTTGACGTTCATGCCTCGATCACGCTCTGTATTTTTTAAAACCTTGGTGGATAAAACTTTGATATCTCTCAGATATCAAACTTTTTAAAATCTTAAATTCTGATTGGTCAATACTGCTGGTACAGATTCATTTTCATAAATGATATGAATTCCACCTAGAGTAACGAATCACAATCCAATACACTTTTTTACAACCTTGTTATCCGGAGAATAACTTAATCATGTGGGCCACATTAATAAATTAAAGGGTGTTTTGAGAAAAGGTCCTTATAATACTTAAAGTGTATAAAAATAGGATCATTATCCTAAAAATTTAAATACAGAAAGGATCATGACGTTTATCTTAATTCTTTATAAATTAAAACGTAGCTTACAGAAGTACCTTTTTGAAACTTTAGTTCTACTACCACCCCACACACAAAAAAAAAAAAAAAAAATCTGTTTTCTTCACCTATAAATATAAGTCCAGTTAGCTCAAGTTATCACAACACAAGCACGGCACAAGTGCTATTGGTTTTAGGATGGAGGTGGAACTGATCCAAAAAACAATTGTAGTTTCATGCTTAGTGTGTTTTGTAGTATGGGTATGGAGAGTATTAGAGTGGGCTTGGTTCTCACCAAAGAGGGTGGAAAAGCGGCTGAGGGACCAAGGCTGGACCGGAAACCCATACCGTTTCTTGGTTGGAGACATGAAAGAGAGTGCCATCATGTTGCAAGAAGCCGTGTCCAAGCCCATGAAATTCTCCAATGATATCATGCCTCGTATATCACCCCACATCGCCCATACAATCAAGAAATACGGTAAAATTTTAGAAAATAACATAAAGAGTTAGTTTTGAAGCTGTTAGTTTGATTTTTCTTTTTTAACCGTGGGATGGTGTAATGCAGGTGAGAAATCGTTCACATGGGCGGGGAGAAACCCAAGCCTTAACATCTCTGACCCTGAACTTGTTAAGGAAGTTTTGGCACACCCAGCTAAATTCCAGAAAAATTTTGTTGTGCACAACCCATTAACCATGTTTTTATTCACCGGTACTCCCGCCTACGAGGGTGAAAAATGGTCTCGACACAGAAGAGTTATTTCCCCAGCTCTCGCTCTTGATAAGTTGAAGGTTTTCTCTTTATGTCCTTCATCTCAACTTTGCAGCGTCTGTTTTTCTTTCCTTTTTCTTTGAAACCTCAGCATGACACCCCATGGATTTGGCCGAGTGGTAAGGGAGACCTTTGGCCGCCTAAGAACTGTTGGTGTTGGTCGAGGTTCGATTCCTACCGTCCTTAGGTGAATAAAAAAACGGATCTTTACACATGTCTCATTTATCTGGTCAATACGATTATAAGTTCTATTGATTTTTTATCAATCCAATAGGTTCTATTTCAACTTTCCATAGGTTCAACTTTTTAAGAAATTTTTTCATAATTTTATCTTTTTAAAACCAACCATCCGTAAAGTGATTCGACTTTTTTTTTTTAATCTTTAAATGATCATAACTTTTGATTCACAAATCCGTTTTTCGCAAAATTACTATTTTTGAAATCTGCTCGACGAGATCTATCAAACAAGATCCATGAAGCCTATAAAATTCCAAAGAAAAAAATTTACACAAACAATAAATTTTAGAGTATGAACTAGAATATGAAATAGTTTTATATATGTGACATTTTCACAAACAGACGGTAACATATATATATATATATATATATATATATATATATACATATATATATATACACGGTAGATCCAAACCTTTTTTTTTCCAAAATTACCTTATATTTGAAGGTTCGCCCTAGCAGTATCCAATTGTTACCACCATTATTGGAGCTTCAACGACCTTCGTCAGAGCTCCGATTTGGGATGGGTAAGGGTGGCATGTAGTGCCGCTGACGCGGACCTTTGAAAATAAGAGACTTTTGAATAAATGGGCTTTAGATTCACCGGAGTATCATGGAGTGCCGCTGATTCGGACCTTTGAAAATAAGATTGGATAAATGGGATCGGGATCATCTAGAGCGCCAATTTGGGGTGAATAGAGGTGGCACAGAACTTTAAAAATATGAGCATATTGGATATATATATATATATATATAGTTTATAAAAATGTCATAGATATTAAACTTTATTGTATACACCAGAAAATGAAATAGTTTTATATTTGTGACATTTTCACAAACAATAACATTTACTGTGATAATATATTTATGAAATAGTTTTATATATATAACATTTTCACAATCAGTAACATTTACTGAGTTAATATTACACAATATATATATATATAACATTTTCACAAACAGTAACATTTACTGAGTTAATATAAGATAATACACACACACACACACACACACGGAAGATCCAAACCTTTTTTTTTAAATTACCATATTTTTAAAGGTTTACGCTAGCGACATTCAATCCCCACCACTACCCACCCCCATTGTCGAAGCTTCAACGACTATCATCAGAGCTATGATTTAGGTGGGTAGTAGTGGCATAAGGTGCCGCTGGCGCGGACCTCTGAAATTAAGAGAATATTAGATAAATAGAGTTTGGATCCACTGACGCTCCGATTTGGGGTGAGTAGGGGTGACGTTGGGTTAGGTTTATATCTATAACATTTTTACAAACGTTAACATTTACTGTGTTCTAACACAATATATATATATATATATATATATATATATATATATATATATATATATATATATATATATATACACGGTGGATCCAAACCTTTTTTTTCTGATATTGTCTTATTTTTAAGGGTCGCGCTAGCGGTATCTAATCCCGACCACTACCAATCCTAATTATCGGAGCTACAACAACCTTCATCAGAGTTCTGATTTGGGGTGACATGAAATAAGAGAATATTTGATAAATGGAGTTTGGATACACCGGCGCTCCAGTTTGAGGTAAGTAGGGGTAGCATTGGATTAGTTTTATATCTGTAATATTTTCACAAATAAGAAATGTTATTGTTTGTGAAAATGTTACATCGGCATCCCATGCCACCTCAAATCAGAGTTCTGATGAAGATTGTTGAAGCTCCGATAAAGGGGGTGGGTGGTGGTGGGGATTGGATGTCGCTGACGCGGACCGTTAAAAATAAGATAATATCAGGAAAAAGAGGTTTGGACATATATATATATATATATATATTGTTTTATATGAACACGGTAAATTTTAATGCTTGAGAAAATGTTATAGATATAAACCTAACTCAATATCACCCCTACTCACCCCAAATCGGAGTTTCGGTGGATTCAAACCCCATTTATCTAATATTCTCTTAATTTCAGAGGTCCGCACTAGCGGCACCCTATACCACTACTACCAACCCAAATCATAGCTCTGATGAAAGTCGTTGAAGCTCCGACAATGGGGGTGGGTAGTGGTGGGGATTGAATGTCGCTAGCGTAAACATTCAAAAATATGATAATTTTGAAAAAAAATAGTGGTTAGGATCTACCGTGTGTGTGTGTGTATATATATATATATATATATATTATGTAATATTAACTCAGTAAATGTTACTGTTTGTGAAAATGTTATATATATATATATTGTGTAATATTAACTCAGTAAATGTTACTGTTTGTGAAAATGTTATATATATAAAACTATTTCATAAATATATTATCACAGTAAATGTTATTGTTTGTGAAAATGTCACAAATATAGAACTATTTCATTTTCTGGTGTATACAATAAAGTTTAATATCTATGACATTTTTACAAACTATATATATATATATATATATATATATATATATATACAATATGCTCCTATTTTTAAAGTTCTGTGTCACCCCTATTCACCCCAAATTGGCGCTCCAGAGGATCCCGATCCCATTTATCCAATCTTATTTTCAAAGGTCTGCGCCAGCGGCACCCCATGATACTTCGGTGGATCCAAAGTCCATTTATTCAAAAGTCTCTTATTTTCAAAGGTCCGCGTCAGCGGCACTACATGCCACCCTTACCCACCCCAAATCGGAGCTCTGACGAAGGTCGTTGAAGCTCCAACAATGGTAGTAAGGATTGGATGCTGTTAGCGCGAACCTTTAAATATAATGTATTTTTGAAAAAAGAGGTTTTGGATATATATATATATATACTGTGTAGTATTACCACAGTAAATGTTACTGTCTGTTTTGTGAAAAAATGTCACATATATAAAACTATTTCATATTCTAGTGCATACAATAAAGTTTACTATTTGTGTAAATTTTTTTCTTTGGAATTTTATAGCCTTCATGGATCTTGTTTGATAGATCTCGTCGAGCAAATTTCAAAAATAATAATTTTGCGAAAAACGAATTTTTCAATCAAAAGTTATGATCATTTAAAGATTAAAAAAAAAGTCCGACCACTTATGTAACTTCCTCAAGGAAGTTACGGATGGTTGGTTTTAAAAGGGTAAAATTGTGAAAAAAAATCCCTAAAAAGTTGGAATAGGACCTATGGGATTGTTGAAAAGTCAATAGGACTTATAAGCTTATTGACCCGACAAATGGGACCTAAATATAATTATCCCATAAAAAATAGTTAAAAAAAAATTCAATATAGACTAAAAGATGAGTGAGAGTCCTTCAAGTAGAGGATTTAAAATGCGGTCGCATGACACAACGACATAGATTGTAAGTAACTCATTTTATTATATTATAACAATACAATAATGCCTAATATTATTGAATTTTGACCTATTTTCTGATTCCCTAATGGAGTAGTTTGTGAAATAAGTTTACCTAGCAAATTTTTAATGTTATTATTTTCTTCATTTATTTTGATTCATTACTACCTTATTATAAATAATATACATTTTGTAAAATTATGACTCAAGTATTAGTAATTATCTTTTAAAGATATTTAATACTATTTTCTGAAAATGTTCTGTATTTTTTTTTTTTTGGATGATATCCCATACCACAGGCATATGATATGTTGAACAAATAATCCCTATTTTTACATTTTAAGGAGTAAAAGTGGAATGTAAATATTATTTAACCTACTTACGTGCTTGAATTCCATTAAGATGAAGCCACGGATGTTGACAAAAAGAAAATCTTATCCTTTTACGTTAACAATTTAACTATTAGACAGGCGTCATTATGGTCGATAGAACACAGTACTTTTGGAATGGGAATTTTTGGCTTTTCTTTCTTGGTTCATTTGTTTTAGTTTTATAATTTATTTTCCCTCTAAATTCGCTGGGCCCACCCCAAAGTATAACTTTTTGAAACTTTATTTCTGCCTCCCGACATGAAAATAAAATAAAATAAAATAAAATAAAGAAATTCTAGAATTTACCCGAATAACCTTACCTTCCCAAGAAAAAAATTATGTTTTTTCAATACAGATCTAAGAATTAAGGAACAGAAAGTTATTTGAAATGTTACGCAACTTGTATTTCTGCTGCTGCATCTTTGAATGTCTTCTTAATGTCTTTGCAATCAAAGACAAATCCTTAAACTTTTCAAGTCGGAAATGGAAAATCAAACGTATCATTTTCAGTCGAAATTAAAATTTATAATTTATATTAAATGTGAAAGAAGCATTATTTTGCAACGAATAATGCTACGTAAACAAAGAAATTAATCCAAAATAATGTCAAGTGATTACAAAATATTATGCATTCTGACGTTGCACAATACTTTATCAAATTTTTATATCATTTTGTATAAGTTTTTATTCTTCAACATTTCTTTGCATAATTTCTTTAACAAAGCTGTTCGAATGGGTGTGTTTCTAGGGAATGCTGCCATCATTTTGTGTGTGTTACGATGAGGTGCTAAGTAAGTGGGAGGCAGCGGCGGAGAAAAGTGGGTCGCACGAAGTTGACGTCTTTCCGGTGTTTGACATTATAGCCAGCGACGTGATTTCAAGGGTGGCTTTCGGTAGTACCTATGATGAAGGAAGAAAGATTTTCTTACTTATGAAAGAACTTATAAAACTTACCATTATTCTCATCGGGGAGGTTTACATTCCTGGATGGTGGTAAGCTTCTTTACATTGTCAGGCCTTATTACGAGTGTGGGTACTGTTAGAATAAAACACTTTCAAATTATACGCAAAATAAAAACTCGGTGATGTGTCAAACAAGTATTAGTTAATATCGTTGACGCGGATCCATAAATACAAATATACTAATTAATACCTATGTGACATATCACCGGATTTGAATTTTATGTACAATTTTGAGGGTGTCTTTAAAATTATTCTAGAATAAATTTTCATTATATATACATGATTATCAAATGCTAAGTAACTATTATTCATAAGAGTCAATAAGACCTCACCTCTGAATTTTACTTAATTGTTCATTTTGTAATACGAACTTTTATCTTCGACATTTAACTCATGAACTTTCAAAAGAACTACATGTAACTCCTAACATTAATACCATAAATTTTTTAATTAAAAAATTTATCATGTGCATGCGAAAACAATTGAGAATATTTTTGGCAATTGAATTTTAACAGGGCAATTTTGTAAATAAGTACACCAACCTTATTACTCATCTTCCCTTTCCCTTTCCCTTTCCCTTTCTCTCTCCTCGCCCTCTCTCTTTCTCTTTCACTTTCTCTTCCTCGCTCACTCTCTCCTCAAAGAAGCCATGGCGGCTACCATGGCACTCTTCCATCTTCCTTTCTCTCTCTCTCTCTCTCACACACACACACACACACACGCGGAAACACACACATAAACATGCATGCGCAAACGAACACACACGCATGCACAAACGAAAACACACATACGAAGTTGGGTTGGTGGGGGTTTTTTATCCATCATTTTATCTCACACCAACTGCACACAATGTACCCACGGAAGGTAGATCTGAATAATGAGGTTTTTTTATTTGACTCTAGATTTGAGGGTTTTGATTTTATCGAGTAAAAAATTATTTAGGGTGTGAACCACAAATAAAATTATTTTATTACACAAAAATAATTGTATAAATTTTAGTACAATTATTTACTCACAAAATACACACTCAAGTGAACTATTAATATTATAAAGCTCGCTCAATATTTGGGACACAATTTTATTACTCAAAGACACACTTCACGCACTCTAAAGACACTCACTATTATTTGGACACTCACTTGATTTTACTTTCTCTCACTTGCTTCACAAAATGGAGACGAGTCTTCAATTTATAGTTGGTTAAGTCGGTTGGTTCACAAATTAAGTCGGTGGCTTATTGATTTACAACCACAATTTTGTGGCGGTGGAGGAGGTCTTTAGAAATGGAGAGTTATGTAGAAGAATTTGGAGAGAGAGGGAGAAGAGAGGCGGTATTGTCTATTTTCTTTAACACTCTCCTTCAACACCAACTCTCTTCTTGAATCGTACCGATGGGTTTCTTCAACTTCGTACCTTTCTTATTAATGGTTCTATCTCGGGCAGTGTTGTAATGGTGATTTCATTTGTCTGGACATATGTGCTTCCTTTTGCCCTTCTGCTCCATTGTATTTGATCTTGTGCCTTTGATGCGTAGTCCAGGTCTTGTTGAATGTTATAAACATTGAAGCCCCGAGTAGTAATTGTGAACTCTCTTACCTTGTTCATCTCCTCTTCCGCTGGCTCGATGAATGATACTTTTGACTTCATCTTTCCCTCCAAAAGTCCCGAGTAGTTTTGACATATGGTGCGGATGCGTCCATCTTACATTCAATAGTCTTTGTGGTATTTATCGGATATTCATCATCTTCTCGATTATTGACTCGCAAAATACACACTCAAGTGACCCATTAATATTACAAAACTCACTCAATATTTAGGACACAATTTTATAACTCAAAGACACACCTCACTCACTCTAAAGACACTCACTATTTATTTGGGCACTCACTTGATTTTACTTTCTCTCACTTGCTTCACAAAATGGAGACGTGTCCTCATTTTATAGTTGGCTAAGTCGATTAGTTCACAAATTAAGTCGGTGGTTTACTGATTTACAACCACAATTTTGTGGCGGTGGAGGAGCTCTCTAGAAATGGAGAATTGCGTAAAAGAATCTCGAGAAAGAGAGTGAGAAGAGAGAGGCGATGTTGTCTATTTTCTTTAATAGATTTTTCATTGGTGCTAGGTTTGAGGTGGGTTTGCAATGGGTGATTTGGGTAAAATTTGGTATTGTTACTTTTGTTGATGATAAATAATGGGTGTGTGAGTTTCATATGTTTGTAATCCTTAGATTTTTGTTTATGAAAATTTTCGTTTTTTAAATTTTTTTCGTAATTGAAAATTTTCAGATATTTTTTTTGTTTTCTATATTTTTCATGTTTTTTCAAATATTTTTTTCAAACCTTTTAAATAATTTTTTATTATTTTAAGATTTTTTTCTTTCTTTTTCAAAGTTTCAAAATTTTCAAATATTTTTTTTGTCATTTCTAGATATTTTGAAAGTTTTTTTCTCCTAGTTTTTTGAAAAGGTTTATCGTTTTTTTGAATATTTTTTCTATGCTAAACTCAAAACAGTTTTTTTAAGTAAATTTTTTTTTTCCGAAAAGTATTTTTTTTGTTGTTGGGAATTAATTTTTTGGGTTGAAAACATTATTTTGTGTTAAAAATTATTTTATTTGGAGTAAAACAGTTTTGTACTGTTTGTTCTTTGGAAATTATTTTTTTCCTTGAATATTTTGATTTTTTAAATATATTTTTTTTCATTTTCATATTTCGGAGTATTTTCTGATTTTTAATATGTATTCAGTTGTTTTCAGAGTTTTAAAATTATTTGCTGTAATTTTTTTAACCTTTTAAATTTATTTTCTGTCACATTTTATTTTTTTAATAAATATTTAGTAGTTTTCATTGTTTAAAATTATTTCCTTTTCTATTATTTTTGGATTTAATTTTTTAATTTTTTAATTTTTTTCATACCTTTGTAAATGTTTCCCCCATTATTTTCATATTTTTATAAGTTTTTCTGTATATTTTGAATTTTTTCTATTATTTTTGGATTTCATAAAAAAAATTAAAAAATATGAAGAGTAATACCAACATATTAACCCCCTATAATACCAACATATTAACCCCCAGTAATTATGAAGAGTAATGAAATATAGATCTAAATCAAAATAGTAATCATGGTTTAGAGTCTTCAGAGAAATCTAGAGAACAAATTCTATTGTTAAGCTCAAAAGTATGGATGCAGCTAATGAACGGAAAATGAAGAAAAGATTATACAACGCATTGAAAAGTTTATCAATTTCTTCTAGCAAAGGCATAGTTAATACAAGAAAAGAAAATCACATGTTAATCTGGGTATTGAACTGGGAAGCAACACGATAAAACAAAAAGACACGCATTGACATAACATTATAATAACACATCGACAAAGTCTACAGATTTCAAGATTGTAGTTTATTGTGAAGTAAATATATGGAACACCCATCAACAAACCACCACACAAAAAGCGTTCATTTTCATCATTTGTCTAAAAAAATCCAGCAAGACACTTCATTACCTCGTGATGCGCTATACTACACGCATATTTTATTTCCTCTCATGCTCTGTTTCTTAGTGGCATATTTATCTGAGTAGTTAGTATCCTCAAAGAAGTCCTTTTGAAATTATTTATCAAACAGATGGCATGCATGTTGTAAAATATTGTTCGTAAGAAAACTCCACAAATGCTGTCAACCATACCTAACCTCTGAAACAACATAGACAGGGGTAAACTATGTCAACAATAGATTAAATTTTGTGCTTAAACATAGACATGGGGTAAACTATGTCAATAAATAAAGTTACCAAACAAACCCAAGTGGGTCTTCGTCATCCAAACCCACCGGTGACTAAACATTACCAAAAGATGTCTTATCGGGTTCCCCTCGTATATATGCCTTTTTAAAGGGCATATACCAAATAATTCTTGAAATTTTTATTAATTTATGTGTAGTTTAAATTTTTTTATTATGTACCATGTTAAAAAAGTTTTACCATAATATTGACGCGGATTATTAAAGATAAGAGAATAAAGAATTTTTTGATACAAAATAAAATATTTGAACTAAATATGTATTAAAAAATATTTAAATCAACTTTTTGGTATTTGATCATTTTTAAAGATTGGAGTGCATGCGTGGATCCAAACCCACCGGTGACCAAAACAATAGGAGCAAATTCATTTCTTGAAAACCCACTTGAGAAATAAAAGTTTGTAAGCTTACCAAATCTGCAAAAAATAAAACCCACTTGAATGAGCACCTTGAATATGGAAAACCCACTTAAATATTGAGATACAGGGCATCTTGAATATAGAAAACTCACTTGATTATTGTAGACGCAACCCACAACACAAATAATTACCTCCACAACAAAGGGTTAACAACAATGAATATCCAAGAAAAGAATGGAGAAGAAAAGAGCTTTGCAATACCAGATCGTCAATGGTGAGTTTTCGCTCCCTTTAGACTCGACACGGATCATTTTTCGGTAAAAAAAAACACCCTCCTCCCTCCTCTTTTACTATTATATATATATATATATATATATATATATATATATATATATATATAGAGAGAGAGAGAGAGAGAGAGAGAGAGAGAGAGAGAGGATCTCATGAGGACCTCTGTTTGCATACCGCTGGCGCGGACCAATTTTGATAAAATAGTAAAAAAAATATTTTTGAGCTAATTTTTTTTATATAGTTTTTTAACATTTCAGTAGGGCCATATAAAAAAAATCAACTCAAAATGATTTTTTTACTATTTTAAAAAAATCGGTCAAACTTTGTCAGTTTTTAACAACTTAAAAACTGACAAAGTTTGACCGATTTTTTTAAAATAGCAAAAAAATTCCTTTTGAGCAAATTAATTTTTTATGGTCCTATTGAAATGTTTAAAAATCATAAAAAAAAAATCAACCCAAAAATATTTT
The DNA here is from genome assembly GCA_949130495.1 of Sambucus nigra. Taxonomy (NCBI): domain Eukaryota; kingdom Viridiplantae; phylum Streptophyta; class Magnoliopsida; order Dipsacales; family Adoxaceae; genus Sambucus; species Sambucus nigra. The sequence goes on from OX422220.1 coordinate 87,319,423, forward strand.
TTTTACTATTTTAAAAAAATGGTCCTCATTCAGGGTCCTCAAACTGGGACCTCACTTGATCATTTCCCTATATATATATATATATATATATATATATATATATAGGAGAAGGCTTACCTACATCATGCTCTATACATCATCCATGCATCAGGCTTAATTATAGGCCCTAAATTTTATTTTTTTTAAAATTTTATATTTTTCCCTTGAAATTAACCTTATAATCAACCCATATGCAAAAAATTAGGTCAAAATACATTTTTTAACTATTTTTAAAAAATTCACAAAAAACTGCTAAAACTACCTTATTTATAAGGGTCTGCGCCAGCAGTTTTTGTGGATTTTTTAAAAATAGCTACAAAATGTATTTTAACCTAATTTTTTGCATATGGGTTGATTGGAAAGTTAATTTCAATAGAAAAATATAAAATTTGAAAAAAAAAATTCTACTGCCTAGAATTAGGTGTGATGTACGGTGTGATGTATAGTGCATGATGTAGGTGAGCCTTCCTCTCTATATATATATATGCCCTCTTTTTTAAAGATTTTTTATGATGCACACTTCAATATATATCATTTTTTTTAAATAGTAAAAAAATGAATTTTTTGATGAAACTTCATGGATATGATATAACCTCAAGGCTATAAATACATTGTAACCCCATCATAGAGGGGAGGAATCTGACAACTATGAGAGACCATACACAAGATACACACCTTCATCTCTCTCTCTCTTTACAACATATTGTGCTATTGTACACCCCTGTGAATAAAATAGCAGTGGACGTATGCTTTTTCTTATAGCCGAACCACTTTAAAAATCTCTATCTCTCATGTGCTTGATTGGATTGCTTTTATCTATTTATTTGTGATCATAAAAATGGGATTCGGTCCAGTTTTTTACATCAACAACATCGAAGGAGACACAAATCATTTTTCGGTAAAAAAAAACACCCTCCTCTTTTACTATTATATATATGCCCTCTTTTTTAAGGATTTTTTATGATGCACACTTCAATATATATCATTTTTTTAAAATAGTAAAAAAAATGAATTTTTTTATGAAACTTCATAGATATGATCTGCTCGGTGGGAAGATCGTCATCAATTCGCTTCATAAAAAAATTCAATAAAAAACCCGTTGAGATGAGGGGATATATAAAAAAAAATGGTATAAATATGCATTTTCGACCGTTGAAATGTTGACGATCATCTCACCCACTTTTTTATTGAATATTTTTTATGAAACTTCATGGATATGATCTTGTCACTATCGTGATCATATTCATGATGTTTCATCAAAAAATTCAATCTATAAAGTGACTGACGTCGACCCAACATCTTACATATCACTTCATCTCAACGTTTTTTTTATTGAATTTTTTTACGAATAAAAATTGAAGATAATCTTCTTACCATGGAGATCATATCCATGGCCGGCCCTGGCAATGTGCCAAATGGGCAATGGCACGGGGTCCATTTTAGAGTATGCACTTATATATGTATATTTTAGGGGTCCAAAAATATTTTATGTATATTAAAAATGTTAATTTTTAAAATAAGTTTAATTTTTTAGGTGTCCATTTTTATAACTATCCAAAAATAATCAGTACAAAGAACGATTTAACTACTCAAAAATCTCACCCAACTAAAAGGGGCCCCTAAAAAATAAGTTCACTTTTTTAAGGGCCCATTTTTGGTATTTAAAATCTTTGTACAATATTTTTATAGAAGGGCTCTAAATTGATTTTCGCACAGGGTACTCCCAATCTTAGGACCGCCCCTGATCATATCCATAAAGTTTCATAAAAAAATTCATTTTTTTACTATTTAAAAAAAATGGTATGTATCTAGGTCTTCACTATAAAGAATTCTTATAAGAGACTTTCTATGTGCATATAATGAGTTTAAAAGTGCCTTTAGCCTTCGTCTTTATTGAATGGACTTTTATCGCACAATTTTTGTGTATCATTTCATTACTTATCAATTTGGTGGAAGCAACACAATAGACAATCCATAGGAGTAGTTCTAAGAGAACACCATTCATAGCATCGTTCTAATGACTCCCTAATATGCTTTAATACATTAGTTGGTGTGTGAAATAGTCAATACATCAAAGACACATCAAAATTTCATTAAAATAGTGTCACTAAAGAATGTTCCCATAGAATTATTCCTACCATAGGACCCATATCAAAACAAAATTCTATGTTCAAATAACACAGTTCTTATTTTATTTCCAAACTAGTCATCAATGCATGAAAGAATCAATTACCCAACAAGTGAAACCACATAATTATAAACAACTCACTTCTCTAAAAATATATATAGATATTCTTCAACATATATAAATTACAAATCTCCTATTTACTAGTTATGTAACCGAATATTTCCTTCAATCGATCTCAATAAAAATATTTTTGCTCCAATAGTTTCCGTTAAAAATGAATTGTAAATATTACTAGCATATGCCATACGGAGGAAAATTCATTTAGTGGGGCAATTTAAGAAATGTCTTATATAATACATATTTGTCAAGCTCCCATAAATAAAACAAATCGCTTCCGTACAAAAAACGAATCACCTTCAAAGCATTGTTTAATTACAATTGCCAAATCTCAGACTTGTATGTCTATACATGAATCATATATCTATTTTTGAATGTACATTTTCAATAGGGTACCGCTAATCCCACTCCACCACTATACTAAGGCACTCCAAAATATTATAACATGACCAAAAAACCCTTAAACATCTTTACAAACATTTTAACTTTTCAAACAATAAAATTGTATATACATAATAAGGGACTGATTAAAAATAAAAATAAAATATTAAAAGTAGCAGTTTAATTGCAATACTAAGGGCTGATTAAAATAAAAATAATTATTTGATTAATAGTAATTAAAAAGTGGATGAATGATAATAATTATAAAAAAAGAGTAGTGCAAAAAAAATACAAACTTGTATCATGTCATGTCGCGTTTATGTCCCAAAAACTCTTGTATTGTCATATCGTGCTGGCCCAAAAAAATTATTTTGGACACCAACGCAACACGGCACAAGTTTGTATTTTTTTATCCGACACGAACACGAACCATTTAAAACTCGACATGAAATGACTAACATTCTGTTAAGTGTTTGAAATAAAGTTTTGTGAAGTTTCGCGTGCTAGTTCATGTCGTGTTGCTTATTTTTTTAAGGTCATGTCGGTGTTAGATAAAAAAAAATGAGATTTCGCATCGTGCCGTGTCATGTTGCGTTTTTTAAAACCTCGGATAATACAAGAGTTTTTGGATACAAACGTGCCACAAGTTTGTATTTTTTTTGCATTATTCTTTTTTTGAACTATTGTCATACTTGCACTTTTTAATTAGTTTTAATCAAATAATTATTTTTATTTTTAATCAGTCCCTTAGAACTAGGGCTGTATTTTTTTTCCGAACATTCCGATTTTTTCGATATCCGATCTGATATTTTTCGATTTTTGAACGTATATAAGGTTTTCGATTTCCGATTTTTTCGAAAAAAATCGGATCGAAAATTGGAAATAATTCTGAATTTCTGATTTTTCGATTTTTCCGATCCGATTTTTTCCGAAATATTTTTCGATTCCCAATTTTTCTAATTTTTTTTAAACATTCTCATGTGTCCCACATCGACTAGGAGAGGAAGAGAGGCCCAAAAAAGTCCTCTATAAAAGGAGAATATCCCTCTATCCTCTCCACAAATGAAAAAATGGTTAAATCCTTACATATTTACATGTTGGGTTAAATCTTTTTTTCGATTTCTTTAAAATGATAATTTCGAGTAATCGAAAATCCTATATTTATTTTTTTTGAAATTTTGGAATTTCCAAAATTTCTGAATTTTTAGTATATTTTTTGAATTTTCGAATTTTTTCGATTTTTTTTTCCGATTTTTCCGAATTCGGAAACATTTTTGATTTTCCGAAAAAATTGGATAGGAAATTGGAACAAATATTTTATTTCCGAAAAAATTAGAATTTTTTCGAAATGTCATTTTTCGAACCGATCCGGCCGAAACACAGCTCTACTTAGAACTGTCAACTAAACTACTACTTTTAATATTTTATTTTTATTTTTAATCAATCCCTTATTACGTATAAAATGTTAACATAAATTATTATTTTCATCATAATTTGGAAAAAAAGTTCGTGTCGTGTCGTGAATTAATTGGATCGTGTCATATCACATTTTATTTCAGTCATGCTCGTGTTAGGTAAAAAATGAGATTTCATGGCATATAACATTTTAATTGGGTTATTTTCGTATCTTATTTTTTTTTTAAATATTTTGTGTAACATTGTGTCTTGTCCCATGTGCCTTGTCACTTTTTAATTGAGTTGTGATCGTCTTTGGTTAAAAAAATTGATTTCATATCGTGTCGTTTTTATTTGGGTCATTCATCCGTGTTAGATATAATAAATAGGATTTTGTGTCGTGTCTTAATAAAGATGTGTTCGTGTTAAGTAAAAATAATAAAAATCTCGTGTCGTATCGTATCGTGTCTCTTTTATTTGGATGACGTTCGTATTAGATAAAAAAAAATTAAGATTTTATATTGTGTGATGTTGTGTCACGGTTTATTAAGTCATTTTTGTATTTATATGTATTAAACTTTTATTAATATAAAATGAATATATATTTATAGTCCTTGCTTTTTTTTTTAACAGTTCATTTTTTAAAATTATGTGTATAATTTTTGGGGTAAAGAACAAGTTTATTTTTCTTTATGAGTGAGAGAGAAATAATGGAAGGGATTAATCATAAAGGTATAAGGGTCTTTAACTTTTATTTGAAAAGAAAGTGGAGTGTTAGAGTATTTTGGTGGAGTGGGAATAGCATTACCCTTTTCAATATACTTTTCATTGTATTATATTTTTGCGTGCACATTCTACAAAATATTATTGTCAAAATAACCCATATACTGTTAATACTGCAAATTATAATTTTTGTAGTTACATTATGTCTGTAAAATAAACACGGCACCTTCAAGAAAAATTGAAATCGTTGGTCGTGATTACTTAATTCTTGGATCTTCCATTTATACTATGGAACTCAGGGTCGGCGCTATAGTTTTCGGGGCTAGGCGAAAAATCAAAATGGAGCCCTTTTGTATAAAAAAAATCAAATTAAAGAAAATATGTTCTTCTCGCATTTTTCGATCCAAAACCAATTTTTATATAGAAAATCAATTTTAATATACTAATGCCTAATCCCATCACGAATTCTCATCAAAATGTTTTTTTCTATAAATATTACGCTTTTCACAAAACACGAGTTCAATTTCCATTTCTTTAGCAATATCTATAGACATATTCACACAATACAACACAACAATAAGTGTAATTTAGACATATTCACACAACACAACAACAATTGTAATTTACAAAAATAAAAATTAATCACACAATCACAAGATTCTCAATAAAATTGACAAACCATATTAAAGAAAAATGCTAAAGAGGAACAATAGAACCTGATTTGAGTGTAAATTTGAGAGCAATCTCAAATTTTAATATGTAAATGCCCAAATAATAAATTGGAATCTACAAAAAAAAAATATTAGTAGTAACACAAATAAATTTATATAGTGGGATATAACAAAGTAAATGGATAGTATATACTTACACAAACAAGGTCCAACCAATCTCCAATCAAGCTCTAACTTTCTGAAATTGATGAAATTGAAACCCTAGATTTTTAACCCTTATTTAGATGAGGTTAGTTCAAGGGGGAAAAAAGGGGGAGGGGGGGCTCTCTTTTTTTCGGGGGCGGGGGGGTAGTCGAAAATTGCTTTTTTGGGGGTGAGTGGGGGGTGGGACAGTGGCGACTAAGGGTTTTGGAAGGGTGGGGTGAGTAAGAGAGTGTTTATTCTTGCTTTGGTTAGTAGAGAAAGAGAGTAGTGTGAGTGAGAGAGAAGAAGAGAAGAAGAGTGAGAGAAATAAGAGAGTTAGGGTTAGAAGAATAAAATAAGTAAATGGGTTGGGTTGAGTTTGGATTGGGTTGGTGGGTTTATTGTGTGGGTGGGTTATTATGTTGTTGTTGGGTTTATTGTGTGGGTGGGTTATTATGTTGTTGGGTTTAGTGTATGAGTTTATTTTAAATAGAACAAATTTATTTTTGGGAGCCTTTTTTTAAGTGATAACTCTAATTTTTTTCATAACTAATTTTTTTCGGGGACCTTATTTTTTTACAACTAATTTTTTTTAAACCTAATTTTTTTTACCTATTTTTTTTTCTCGGAAGGGGCCCCAATTAATTGGGGGTCCTAGGCGGCGGCCTAACCCGCCTATGCCTAGAGTCGGCCTTGATGGAACTCATATTAAGTGTAATGGTTAGCATTTTCGAATAATAGGATTAACTGGATATTTGACTTTTTAGGATAATATTGGTCACATCACCTTTTTATGTTGTGGAGTACATTTTTTTTCCAATAAAAATTTTATTGTTGTTATGTGCGGGACATTTTTTCAATATATTCTTTTTTTTATAGGATCAAATACCAAAAAGTTCCTCAAATATTTTTTAATACACATTTAGTCCAAGCCTTTTATTTTGTACTAAAAAGTCCCTTATTCTCTTATTTTTAAAGGTCCGCACCAGCGGCATGGTAAAGCTTTTTTGGCATAGTGAAGGACTTTTTGGTGCAAAATAAAAAGACTTGGACTAAACGTGTATTAAAAAAAGTTCGAGGGACTATTTGGTATATGCCCCTTTTTTACAACTATTGATTAGGTTGGTAATTGATGTTTATGTAGTTATTTGCCAACAAAGAAACAGAACAAGATGAAGGAAATTAACAAGGAGCTCAAATCCATGTTGAGCACAATCATCAACAAAAGAGTGAAGGCAATCAAGGCGGGGGAACCAGTTGCAGATGACTTGTTGAGTGAGTTATTATATTCGAATTTTCAGGAAATCAAACTGCAAGGGAACAAAAAAAATGCTGGACTGAGTGACGATGATGTGATTGAAGAGTGCAAGCTATTTTACTTTGCTGGCCAGGAGAGCATTAGTATTTTGATTACATGGACAATGGTTTTATTGAGTATGCATCAGGAATGGCAAGTGCGTGCTAGAGAAGAGGTTCTGGCAACCTTTGGTAAAAACAAACCTGACTTCGACAGCCTAAATCACTTGAAAATTGTAAGTATTTTTATTATTTTATTAATTCTAAATAAATGTGTGAGTTCTCTTCCGAGTCCTTATAATTTAGAATTTGTTCTTACGGTGCCTAAATCTCTTTTATGTTTTATAAATAATTGACAAACCATCTCTACCCTAATAAATGGTTAGTGAATTATTTGTCACTTTAAATTGTACATTAAATTTAATTACTAATTGAGTTTAGTTCTTATATAATCTAAAATAATGAAATATTATTTATTACTCCTGATAATATTTTTTTTATTTTTTTTAAGCAAAACAAATTTATTCATAAATAGATAAGAGAAAATGCCTCTCCTGTGGCGATTACAAGCTCTAAAGAAAATGCCTCTGTTGTCTCCAACCGATCTTCAATAAATGTCCGAACTTTAATAGAATTAAGAGACACTCCAAGGTCAAACTTTGGAATCTGAACATATAAATTAATTTCAGGGGTTTCCTTCCTCTTCCCACGAAGACTCATTTGAGTGAATTGACAAGTTTAAAATGTCATCAAGAGGAGACATTTCTCCATAGGAATTGGACTAAATATCCCCTAAAGAAATATTTTTATTATATTTTGACCCATATAATCCGGGTTAATTTGTTGTCACTAATGAAAATGCCAACCTTTGGTATTATCATTCTCATTATCTGCTGTGGTAGTAATGGGATCCTCCTAATAGAAATCTACATTGCTTTTTGAAGAGCCATTCTTTACCGGAATAATATTTTATTTACTATTTATATTTATAATGAATGAATAATATTCATTTTACTCTGTGAATGTATACTCGATTGAGTAAGGGTATATCAATTGATATTAATATTACAAAGAGATCCGTGTCCATTTGTGAAATATGGGATTATTTATACTTTCCAAAAAGATAGAAGGATTCAACTATATTCCGCTATAAATGCAAGTATTCTACTTTGGTAAATTAATTACTTTTTGTTCTCATGTAGGTTAACATGATTTTGTACGAGGTTTTAAGGTTGTATCCATCAGTGTTTGATCTCAACAAAGTCGTCCATGAGGAAACAAAGTTAGGAGACATGACCTTACCTGCAGGAACCCAAATCATGATACTGTCTCTCATGCTTCATCGAAACAAAAAAATCTGGGGTGATGATGCAATGGAGTTTAACCCGACAAGGTTTGCTGATGGTGTTGCCAATGCAACAAAGAGAAATGTCACATTTATCCCTTTTAGTTGGGGACCTCGTGTTTGCAGCGGTCAAAACTTTGCATTCATGCAAGCCAAACTAGGGGTAGCAATGATCCTCCAGCGTTTCACTTTTGATGTTTCGCCAAACTATGCTCATGCCCCTACAACCATATTGACTCTTCAACCTCAATACGGTGCTCAAATTGTCTTTAAAAAAATATAATGTGGTGACATATGGGTGTCTTTGAGCCACATAAGTTCCTAGGTGTATTTTCGCTTTCCTAATTAAAACTGGATTGTCTTCCAACTATGTATGATGTGTTGTATGAATAACAAGCCCGTGGCTAATAATGCTTTCAATTTTAGTTTTCTACTCGTAAGCAATCCGCGCGATGCATGGATGCTATTTGATTATTTTACTAAAATTTTAATTTAGATTACACTCAAAATTATATCGAAAGTAAAAATTGTGACCTGACAAATAATTGGTTTATTTTATCAATTATAAATATTTGGGGATCTTCCTATTAATTCCTGTTTGAAGGAAATATTTCTCAATAGATTCCATCACAACATTTTTTCTTCAATAGGTCCTATTTGTACATACATTGAATATTCACTGTATGTTTACAAATAGGACCTATTGGAACAAAAATCTTATTTCATGGGACCTGATGGAGCAACAAAAAGATGTTAGGATCTATTGAACTACAGACTTAGTAAACGGGACTAATTGGTAAAAAGCAAAAGCAAAACATCAGTAGTTCAGATAATTGAAAAATTAAGCAAGACCTAACTAATTGGAACATAAACTAAATATCAAATCATGTTCAATATGTGTTGGAAACAGTTGGTAGCCAGTTGTCAATGCAAAGCTTTGAAACCAAAAAGCTTTTGTTTTGCCTTTAGACCTTTTGAACAAAGAAAACCCCCGTGTAAGTTTGTCCTACATCGGTGGGTAGGGCTGTGTTTCGGACGGATCGGATCGGATCGGAAAATGCCTATTCGGAAAAAATTCTGATTTTTTCGAAAATAAAATAACTATTCCGATTTCCGATCCGATTTTTTCGAAAAATTAAAAAAAAAATCCGAATTCGGAAAATCGGCAAAAATCGGAAATTCACAAGATATATTAAAAATCCAAAATTTCGAAAATTCCAAAATTTAAAAAAAATAAATTATGGATGTGTTAATATACCTTTTTGTGAGTCTAAAGGGTAAGCCTTTTGGGCATTCGATGTTTTGTGTGTATGGGTGGGGGACTTATTGGGCCAAGTCACACACGCGGCGCGCCACCGCTGCCGTCTGGTCGGCCGGCCGGCCGGCCCGTGCCTGTGTCCGGGGCTTGGGCTTGGGCTCATTAAGAAATAATTTTTTGGACAAATACAGAACTGTTTTTTGGGCTTTAAAAATTATTTTTTAACATTTTTTTAATTCCCAAAAATTAAAACGTGTTTTATTCTGAGTTGATTTCTTCAACCGAGTTGCCCACTACTTCCAGATTTTTCTCTCCACGTTTGTTTACCAACGTCTCTTTTCTGTTGCCCCATAAAAGAGGTTGTAGCATTTGTTTTTTAACACACAGTTATCTCCCACACAAATTCTGAAAAACCTACGAATTTTTTTTTCCACAGAAATAATTATTCATCCACTGAATAATTATAACGACACAGAAATATATAATCTTTCCCAGATTATTTATATTTATCATGATCGAGCAGTATATATATTTTAGAATGGGTGTTTGTTGAGCGAATTAGATTCGTGCTGCTGATTCGTATTATTTTCTGAGGCTATTTTATCCTGGGGGCACTGTTCTAAAAAACCCGCCTAGGCTTCGCCTAGGCACGCCTAGGCTTGAGGCTTGAGAGAAACGCCTCGCCTTAAGATTTTGACGCCTTATGCTTGGTAAAACCCTTAAGGCATACTTTTTCTCTAAAAACAACAATGCTTTAGTGAAACGATATCGCCTTTTAAAGATTTTTTTACAAACCGGACCATTATCTCATCCAAAATAATCAAATTGTATTTTTATTTGCAAATATTCAGACATATTTTTATGATATGTACAATTTTAGTATTTTAATAGCCTTGTTATGGCTAAAAATATTAAAATATATTAAAAAGACCTAAACGCCTTTTCACGCCTTTTTACGCCAAGGCCCGCCTAGGCTTCTAAGGCTTAAGGCTTGGCCTCCACGCCTCGATCACGCCCCGCGTTTTTTAGAACCTTGCCTGGGGGTGACGAGGTTATACACTGTCGGCAAAAATTGGAGGCAGAGCCGCGAAACACCTTAAAGAGAGCGACATTGTCCGCGACTCAGCCATATTTCTAGACTGTTCAATTTCGGATTTCTTATATTTTTCTCCTTCGGTTTATCAGCTCCTAAATTGGGTAATTTCGTTCCCTACTTTAATTTTGTATTTATTTAAATTGCTGCAACAACAAATTTAAGGTGTTCTGAAATTCTGCCATTGACGAAATTAACTCAAGCAACCTTAATAAGCCTTTCAAATACGAAGGCACCCATTTTAAACATTGGAGCAAAAAATTGCTATTTTATTTAACTACGAAAAAAGTCGCATCGTGTGTTCAATTTGACAAACATGTAGTAAATAATCCACCTACTGTTGAGGAAAGCAAAACAATTAGAACTTGGGAGGAAAATGATCTTCTGTGCAAGAACTATATTATGAATGCTCTAAGTGACGAACTTTATGACTATTATGCCAATTATAAAACTGCGAAAGATGTTTGGGAAGCACTTTTTAAAAAATATGACACGACGGAGGCGGGTGCTAAAAAATATGCTGTCATCCGTTATTTGAAATTTCAAATGACAAATTGCAAATCTGTTGTTGCTCAAACTCATGATTTGCAAATGATTGCCCATGAAATTATTTCCGAGGGCATGACTTTAGATGAGCAATTTCAGGTGGCTGTGATTATTGATAAATTGCCTCCACTGTTCAAAGAGTGTAAAAATGTTTTGAGGCATAAGTCTAAAGAATTTTCACTAGAGTCACTTATTACTAAATTGAGAATTGAGAAGGAATCTCGAAAACAGGACTATAAAGATGAAATTCTTGTTGTGTCTAACAACAAAAATCAAAAAAAAGAACCACACTCCAGTTGTTTTAAAGGCAAACGGAAAAAATATGAAAAATTAGAAAAAAGAGCCACAACCGGAATTTTAAAAATCAGACTCAGACTCAGAATAAGTATAAGAACCCTGAAAATAGACAGTCTAGCAACTCGGGACAGTTTCTCTGTTTCAAGTGTGGCAAGCCTGGCCATATGGCTCGCAAATGTCGCAATGTGCCACAAGCACAAGCGAATTTGATCGAAGAGGACCTATGTGCTATGATTTCAAAAATCAACATGGTTAGCGGTGCCGAAGGGTGGTGGTTAGATACTGGCGCTTCCCGCCATATCTGTTATGACCATAGTCTGTTTAAGACTTATTCTGAGACTGCAAATAAGAATGTGTTGTTGGGTGATTCTCACTCCACTGAGGTTGCTGGTACTGGAAATGTGGAATTAAAGTTCACTTCGGGAAAGACTATTATCCTCAAAGATGTTCTTCACACTCCCGAGATAAGGAAAAATTTAGTTTCGGGTTATCTTCTCAACAAAGTTGGCTTTACTCAAACTATTGGTGCTGATTTATTTACTTTGACCAAAAATGGAATTTTTGTAGGCAAGGGTTATGCCACTGATGGGATGTTTAAGTTGAATGTTGATGCAATGAATAAAATTTCTCCTTCTGCTTATATTGCTTGTTCATTTAATATTTGGCATGCTAGGCTTTGTCATGTTAATAAACGACTTGTTAAAAATATGAGCACTTTAGGATTAATTCCAGAATTATCATTAAATGATTTTGAAAAATGTGAACGGTGTAGTCAAGCAAAAATCCCTAAGACACCACATAAATTTGTTTTTAGAGAATCTGAACCACTTGATTTAATTCATTCGGATATTTGTGCATTGGATGGTGTCACAACTAGAAATGGCAAACGTTATTTTATAACTTTCATTGATGATTGTTCTGATTATTCATTTGTCTATTTAATGAAAAATAAAAGTGAAGCGTTTGACATGTTTAAAATTTTCCTAAATGAAATTGAAAATCAATTTAATCGGAAAATAAAAAGGTTACGTAGTGATAGAGGCATCGAATATGATTCTGGACCATTTATTGAATTTTATAAAACCCACAGTATTATTCACGAAAAAACTGCTCCTTATTCGCCCGAAATGAACGGTAAAGCCGAAAGAAAAAATAGGACATTAACTGAATTAGTTGTGGATATTTTATTAAATTCAGGTGCTGCCTCACATTGGTGGGGTGAAATTATTTTGACTGTGTGTCACGTGCTTAATAAAATTCCTAAGACTAAAATGAAAATATCTCCTTATGAAATTTGAAAAAATATTAAGCCCAACGTGTCATACTTTAGAACGTGGGGGTGCTTAGCCTATGTACGTATACCCGACCCTAAAAGGTCTAAATTGGCAAGTAGAGCATATGAGTGCGTTTTTATAGGCTATGCTATTAATAGCAAAGCATACCGATTTTATGACTTGAAAAATCAAGTAATTATTGAATCAAATGATGCCGATTTTTATGAAGATAAATTTCCTTTTAAATTGAGAAATAGTGGGGGCGAGTCATCCACTAATATTTCTTTAAATAAAAATAAATAAAAATAATGAATCCATTTTAGAAATTCGAAAAAGTAAAAGGGCTCGTGTAGAAAAAGATTTTGGTCCCGACTTTTATGCTTACACTTTAGAGGAGGATCCTAACACTATTCAAGAAGCTTTATCTTCTTCAGATGCCGATTTATGGCAAGAGGCTATTAATGATGAAATGGATTCTTTGGAAACAAATACAACTTGGCATTTACTGGACCTTCCTCCTGGATGTAAAACAATTGGGTGTAAATGGATTCTTAAAAAGAAATTAAAACCTGATGACACTGTTGAAAAATATAAGGCACGTCTCGTTGCTAAAGGTTTTAGACAAAGAGAAAACGTAGACTTTTTCGATACATTTTTACCCGTGACTAGAATAACGTCTATACATATACTATTTGCTATAGCTGCCTTAAATGATTTAATTGTACACCAAATGGATGTTAAAACTGGATTTTTAAATGGAGAATTAGAAGAAGAGATTTATATGGATCAACCTGAAGGTTTTATTGTACACGATCAAGAAAATAAAGTATGTAAATTAGATAAATCTCATTATGGACTCAAACAGGCACCTAAACAATGGCATGATAAATTTGATAGCTTAGTCATCTCTAATGGGTTTAAAATTAATGAAAGTGACAAATGCATTTATGATAAATATATGGAGAACATTTGCACTATCATATGTCTTTATGTTGATGACTTGCTTATATTTGGTTCCAATATTCATGCCGTAGAAAATGTTAAATCATTATTATGTGCCAATTTTGACATGAAGGATTTGGGTGAAGCTAGTGTAATATTAGGAATTAATATTACTAGGTCAGAAAAGGGACTTTCTTTGGATCAATCTCATTACATTGAGAAAGTTCTAAAGAAATATAATTACTTTGACTGTAAACCTGCTAGTACTCCATTTGACCCTAGTGTAAAGTTATTTAAGAACACTGGCGACAATGTAAATCAAAATGCTTATGCAAGCATTATAGGTAGCTTACGTTATGCTACAGATTGCACTAGACCTGACATAGTTTATGCTGTGGGAGTACTATGTAGATTTACCAGTAGACCTAGTATGGAGCATTGGCATGCTATTGAGAGGGTCATGCGGTATCTTAAAAGGACGATGAACCTCGGATTACACTATAATAAGCATCCCGCTGTCCTTGAAGGATTCAGTGATGCTGATTGGAACACTCTATCTGATGATTCTAAGGCTACTAATGGATATATATTTAGCATCGCTGGTGGTGCAGTTTCTTGAAAATCTAAAAAACAAATAATTTTGGCTCAATCCACTATGGAGTCTGAGATGATAGCACTAGCTACTGCTAGTGAAGAGACAGGTTGGTTAAGGAACCTCTTGTCAGATATCCCATTATGGAAAAGACCGATACCAACCGTTTTGATTCATTGTGATAGTACCGCGGCTATTGCAAAAGTTGAGAATTATTATTATAACGGTAAGAAACGATAAATACGTCGTAAGCATAGTACTGTTAGAGAATTTATCTCTACGGGTGCTGTGAGGGTGGATCATATACGATCTGAACAGAACTTAGCTGATCCTTTGACGAAAGGACTAGCTAGGGAGAAGGTGTGGAACACCACGAAAGGGATGGGACTAAAGCCCTTGGAAAAATGAGTCATTTGTGATGGTAACCCAACATATGGACTGGAGATCCCAAGAAATATGTTCAAAGGGTAAAAACAAGTCACAAGTGATATGGGTTGAATCATGCGATTATTAATTAATATAGAACGGGGTTTTACTCCGAGTCCATCCCTATGGAGCATGATATTCTGAAGCGATTAAAGGATGAGTTATTATAACTCTTAATGAGATCTATAGCTCTATTTTGAGTGGGGTACTTAGCTACAGGAGTATTCTTGATAGACTCACCTATGTGAATGTGGAAGTGTGGCCGTTTCCTATGAATATTTGGACAAATTCCTAAAGCGTTCACTATACTGGGATAGAAGCACATAGCTGTAACGTGCTAGGTATTAGAACTACACCCAAGTAGGGTTGTGTGTGGGATGTTGTCAGAGATAGAGTTCAAAACTATGGTTACTCTAGTATATTCTGAATCATCTTTACTACGTAAAAGTTCAAGTTGTGAGACACCTTTACTTATGCACAATTCTATAGATTATTGCTCGAAAAAAAAAAGTTTTCAAATTTTGCAAGTGGGGGATTGTTGGAAACAGCTGGTCGCCAGCTGTCAATGCAAAGCTTTGAAACCAAAAAGCTTTTGTTTTGCCTTTAGACCATCTGAAGAAAGAAAAATCCCATGTAAGTTTGTCCCACATCGATGGGTAAGGGAAAATGGGATGTGATAATATACCTTTTTTGTGAGTCTAAAGGGTAAGCCCTTTGAGCATTAGATGTTTTGTGTGTATGGGTGGGGGACTTATTGTGCCAAGTCACACACGCGTGCGCGCCGCCGCCGCCGCCGCCGCCGTCCGGCCCGTGCCCGTGTCCGGGTCTTGGGTCTTGGGCTTGGGCTCATTAAGAAATAATTTTTTGGACAAATACAGAACTATTTTTTGGGCTTTAAAAATTATTTTTTAACGTTTTTTTAATTCCGAAAAATTAAAACGTGTTTTATTCTGAGTTGATTTCTTCAACCGAGTTGCCCACTACTTCCAGATTTTTCTCTCCACGTTTGTTTACCAACGTCTCTTTTCTGTTGCCCCATAAAAGAGGTTGTAGCCTCCTTTTTTTAACACACAGTTATCTCCCACACAAATTCTGAAAAACCTACGAATTTTTCTTTTCACATAAATAATTATTCATCCACTGAATAATTATAACGATACAGAAATATATAATTGTTGATGTAAAAAACTAGATTACTCTAATTATTTAATCACAGATAAATAAATAAGACAAAAGATTTTAAAGTGGTTCAGCATTATATGAATGGCCTACATCCACTGTTATGTTATTGCTGAGTGTTTGGAAATTCTCGATTACAAGTGCTATCAAGAAATTTCGGTCCCCCATGAATGAGGGTGATACAAGGTATTTATAGCCCTTTAGGCTGTACATGAAAGGGTGTTACATTAAATGATACACATATGAAAGGGTAATTCATTTAATGTTCTTCAAACGTGCGCGTCAAGATGATAAGCATTCAATGAATAGTTGAACTGTTGATTATCTGGCAATTAATGTTGTGGTTGAGGTGCAGCTCGAACCGCCTTAGTTGCTCGTCGTCCAAGAGTTCCTCGGAGCATTAGAGTTCCTCGGAAGGTAAGAGTACCTCGGAGGGTTGTTCCTCGGAGTATACTTGTTGCTCGGAGTGAGTATGTTGGTCGGGGAAACAATCTTCCTCGTTGCTGTTGTGCCACGTAGATTGACACGTGTCTTCTTATTATTCGTCCACATCAGCATACTAATTTTGGTATCAACAGAAGCCCCCAATGTTTCATTTTTCGAACTTTGAGGAATATGGAACATTCTTTCTCGGTATATGGCAATATTAAATGGCCTTCCTGGGTTTTAGGAGTTTTTTCTTCATATTTGAATTTCCTTCCAACTTCGCAGAATCCGCCTTTTTGCCTTTGCATAAGCGCTTCGATCTTCGTGCATTTTTTGTCCTTTTAGCCGCCGGTAGCGCAATAATTTCTTTTATGTAATCATTTCTTTCGCTGGTTCCCAAGGCAAAGTATTTAAACTTCAGAGGCAATCCCATCGTCTTCTACCTTTTCAATTTCTGCTTTCGAGTTTTCTAAAGCTTTTCTCTCTCTTGTGCGTTCATTTCCTCCTTCGTTTGTCAACATATCTCCTTTTTCCCTGTAAGCTCTTCTTCCTTCTTCTTTTATTCATCATGGTTTACATTATCGAATCTCTTGAGAAGTTCCGCTCTGACTTCTCTATTCCTTCTTGGGTAACTTTGGAGGTTCTTTCTGAGCCTTCAAGTTATTTTGATTTGGTTGAGGGACATTGGTTCCCTAGCCTATTTATTGCTGAATGTGGATTTACTTTTCCACCAAATCCGTTATGTTTAGAGTTCTGTCAATACTTCGACGTTGTCCCTGCAAAAATAGCCCCCAACACATGGAGAATAGTTAATGGGGTACATAGGTTAAATCAAACTCATGGAACTCGTATAGGAATTCCTGAGATTATGTACTGCTACAGATGGGCTGTTTTAGACAACGTTTTTTATTTAAAAACTAGGTTTTTGAATAGGGCCTTAGTAGTCAACCTCCCTGATGCCAACAAGGATTATTTTGAACACGGGGTAGTTATAAAAAATTGGCAACATGCCCCTTTGGTTGGAGCTGCGGTATATAAGGGTCCCAGATGCCCCCCATATGGCAATGGGATAGGTCATTTTCATCTTATTTTGTTTTTGAAATTATGATTTCATGGTATTTGATAAAATGTATGACTGATATTTCAATATGTTTTTGTTTGCAGTTGACAGCAAGAGAAAAACTCCCAAAGAATCAGAAGTTAATATAAGGCAATTGAAACATATCTGGAGTTTGCATCAGAGAATTGCAGACGAGCACATCAGGTCTGCTTCATACTTGTTGCAGTATAGGCGCTATACGTCGTCCTTTACTGCTCGTCCTGTGGTCAGCATCAGTGATCCAGTGCAAATTCCTGAAGATTCTGACCCGGAATCTCATATTCCTTTGAGCCAAAAAATGGGCAAGAGAAGAGTTCCTGCTCTCTTCGAGGAAACTTCCTCTGCTGGGAAGAAAAATAAGGTTGATGTCCAAAAAGGGACAAAGAATAAAGATGTCACCTCTCTTGTTGCTTCTCAGAAGGCTGTCGAGAAGCCCCCATTGGCTCTTGTGCAGAAGGATGCACCTGTTGAAGTAACCACTATCTCACCAACCAAAAGTTCTTCTTTGGTTGAGGTAGTTGAAAAGGCACCGAGGAGACTGAGGAAATCCTCCTCGGTCAGTATTTCTGGAGCCATTCCCCAGCTCCCAGCTGGTGGAGATGGTGTTCCAATCAGTGTTCCTCCGAGCTCTACGATGAGCTTGGTAAAATTTTCACCCATTCCCGATGTGCAAGGTACTGAAGAAGACCTTACTCGGGATATGGTTACTTCTCTGGCTGCTCGTCATCTTGCTTCAGTAAGTATCTCTATTCTGAGTTTTTCATATTTTCCTTTGTTATTTCCCATATTTGTTTCTGATATCATTTCCCTTTTCTGATTACAGTTGACGAGCTGTTTCAATATAATCCTTAAAAAGGATGAAGTGATCAAAGCTTCTTGCTCCTCGTCCACTGTGGAAGGAGCACTGGAGAAAGATATTAAATCTGTGAGTGAATCTCGTCAGAAATATGACGAGGATAAAATTGAATGGGAGAAGAAGTTGGTTGCGTCTGATGCAGAGAAAGTACAACTGGGTAATAAGGTGAAGGACTTGGAGAGAGAGAATAAAGACTATGCCGAGAAACTTTCAGGCTTTGGGGAGCTGGAGAATAAACTGAAGTCAGCTGATGAAGAGTTGACACTTCTGCACGAAGCAAATCGTCAGAAGGAGGAGTTGGAGGCCAAGCTGAAAGCCTCCGAGGAACTTCTATCCGAGAAGCTCTCCTCGGAGAAGATGAAGAGAAAAACGGCTGTGAAGAAATCCTTTCGGACTGATTGGGATAAAGGATGGGATAGGGGGGTAGCTGCAATGATGACCCAGGTGAATTATGGAAGTTTGAAATTCTTCCATGATGGTTGGGTTGCTGCCTTGCAAGAATTGAAGGTGAGCGAGGACTCTAAGCTGTTTCAACAACATCTCCCTGGTCCTCCTCCAGTTATTGAAGACGAAGATGAAGACGAGGCTGCATCTGAAGAATCTTCAATGACAGGGGGTGATCAAGTCCTTGTTCCAACACCCAACCAGACAGCCACCGAGGAGATTTCTTCGTTGCCTACTCCTTCAGAAAAAGTCCCAGCTTCTACCAATCAGATCAATGTTCCCACCGAGCAACCAAGCTCCTCGTCCCAGCCTCCCGAGAAAGTCTTGGGAGACAAGGAAAAGGTGTGAAGTTGTTCGGTACTATCTTTCTGTTTTTCTCTTTACTTGTACTTTGTATCTCAGATCTTTGTAACTTTTGCCTTATGATCTAATAAAATTTGAATTCTTTCTTTCCATATGATTGTCTCTTCTTTATCTGCACTCTGTCTTGATCTTCTTTTTCTTTCTCTGTTAGTTTATGGCCAGGATGGATCTTTTGTCTGCTAATGACACAAAGTTGATGCAACAATGCCATGAGTATTATAAAGCTGGTCATACAGACCTTAGTACATCAGAAGTTGCTGACATCCTTGGCCATGATGCTTCAGAGCAAGCAATTGAGGCTTATCGGTACCTGAAGGATTTACTTGATCGAGCTGTGGCCAATAATGTGGCATACTATGAATTGATCGAGGAACTTCATTATACTTTAGAAGATCTTCAGAATCAACACAATGAATCAACTGCCTTGTTGCACAAGGAGTATGAAAATAGATATCAACAGCTTTCTTCTGAAACAGGCCATAAAAAGATCATTGCTGGATACGATGTCAGGGAGAGAACCTTAAAAGGTGAAGTTGAGGCCTGCAGACAGATCGCCGAGCTGCTGGAACAAAAGAACAACAATTTGCAAAAAAAGTTGGCACAATATGAGTCTGCAGCTTCATCCTCTACTGCCTTGGTACCAGTCACTGATGAAGGATTCTCATTCTTAGAGGTTGAAAATGCCAAATTAAGGCAAGAATTGGATACTTTAAGAAATTTTGGTGTTTCTGCTACTGCTCGGGGATGAGGAAGAGGTTCTCGTGGGCGAGGAAGAGCTGCCTAGAATGTTAACGAGGAACGAAGCACTTCAGTTGCTCGGGGAGGATCAAGAACTCCTCGTAATATTGAAGAAGCTCGTACTTTGTCAACATTGGAAACTCAAGCGTACCAGTTGAACGCAAAAGATCGGGCTTTGTCTGAGATATCCAAGAAAATCCTGACTTTGGAAGATCAACTTACTGCAACGAAGTCAGCTTTACATACCAAGGACCTTTTCACCAAAAACCTTCATGAACAATTGGATAGATTAACCTTCCAATTCCATAAACAGCCCAGGGAATTTTGGAATGCAGGCTATAATGAGGCCCTTTATCACTTGGATGCTCGTATCGAAAATGCCAATAATGAAGGTTATAAACAAGGCTGGCTGAATGCCTTATGTGTATTAAAACTCGAGCAAGGACATTTTTTGTGGTACTACTATGAGCCTGGAGTGCTTGACTTGCCTGTGCCACCTTTCAAGTTGGACATGGAATGGATACCTGCTCTCGCCATTCCTCGGAGCTTGATTGTGAATTATCTTGGTGACTATAACCTTCATTCTCAAATTGACGTATCTCGTCCTGAGCATCTCTTGGATACTCCTTCAGTAATGAATGTCAAAATGTTGAAGGACTTGAATTTCATCAATTCTACTCAGACATTAAATGATCCTCCTGCTGGCGAGGAACCTGTATCAAAGGCTGAAGGGAAAAAACCAATAGAATAGGATTTTCAATGTAATAGTTAGCACACATATGTAACTTGTAATTTATTTTAATGAAAGACTTTCATTTTCTGTTTGCAAATATGTATTGCTATTCTTTTGTACTTGTCTAACACTTTTACATTTGTGCATATGTATCTGTTAAAAAGATAACAATATTGTGTTGTTCATCAACCAACTTAGTAATAAAAATTGAAAGTATCAATGTTGCTCAATCACCTAATAATAAAGTAATGAGTATAAAATGTTTAAAATGTTTCCAACCAACCGAGGTTGTTAAATTGTGTTTGTCGACCAACTACAGTTGATGGTTTTTATCCCCGACCAACCATACTTGGTAAATTTTTTTTCATAAAATGTGTCCGACCAACCAAGGTCGATAATTTATCCTCGTCGACCAACTACAATTAGTTGGGTGTTGATCACCGACCAACTATACTTGGTTCAGTTTGGAATTTTTTGTATTTTCTGGAATGATTTTACCTTTCGACCAATATAAGTTGGCCTATTTTGTTTCTTAATCAACCAAAATTGGCATTTTAAGAATGTTGTTCTTGCCCTTTTACCAATCAAAGTTGGTCGTGGGTCCAAATTGTTAGGTTCTTTCGAACTATCTTGTCCACAAGCTCTTTTACCAACCGAAGTTGATCACGCAAGTGTACGCCTCCTAACCAAAGGAGTATATCAGGTTCTTTCGAACTATCTTGTCCACAAGCTCTTTAAACAACCGGAGTTGATCACGCAAGTGTACGCCTCCTAACCAAAGGAGTGTAATTTGTTCTCGTTATTTTACCAACCGAAGTTGATCACGCTCGAACTATCAGGTTCTTTCGAACTATCTTCTCCACAAGCTCTTTTACCAACCGAAGTTGATCACGCAAGTGTACGCCTCCTAACCAAAGGAGTATATCAGGTTCTTTCGAACTATCTACTAGTTATTTTACCAACCGGAGTTAGTCACGCTAGCGTATGTCTCCTAACCAAAGGAGTATAGTTTGTTCTCGCCCTTTTACCAATCGGAGTTGGTCGTGGGTCTGAACTATCGTCTTCTTTTTGCTGTTGAACAGCGTAGTGTACAACACTAGTATTCCCCGAAAAACTTTCAAACAAAGGAGAGAAAAATTGTGAAACATCATCTTTTTATTCATGTTGATGGAACTGCTGTACATTTTACATTACTGATAATACTTGCGAAGGTGTTCAGCATTCCAAGCATTCTTGAATTCCTCTCCTTCTAGAGTTGTTATTCGGTAAGTTCATGGTCGAACAACTTCTGTAACTCGGTAAGGTCCATGCCAGTTTGCTTCTAATTTATTGTGCTTCTGAATGACCTTCTTTAGCACATAATCTCCTTCTTTTAAATCGCATTTCTTCACCCTCTTGTTGTAGAACAGAGTTGTTCATTGTTGATAAGCAGCATTCCTAATGGCTGCCTCTTCTCTAACCTCTTCGAGCATATCCAAATCCAGTCTTCTCATCAAGTCGCTGACCGGGGAATTGAAATTCAGCACTCTGTGTGTTGGTAGACCCAACTCGGCAGGTATTACAGCCTCACTTCCAAATGTTAGCATATATGGTGATTCTCCAATCGCTGATCGGGGAGTTGTTCGGTAAGCCCACAATACTGATTGTAGCTCATTAATCCAGTTAGCTTTAGCTTCACTTAGCCTCTTCTTCAAACCATTCAGCAATGTTCTGTTCGTTACCTCTGTCTGCCCATTGCTTTGAGGATGACCTGGTGCTGAATGGGTCTTCAGGATGTTTGATTGTTGACAATAGGCAGCAAACTCCTCGTTGTCGAATTGTGTTCCATGGTCTGTGATGAAGGCATGAGGGAGACCATATCGACAGATGATATTCTTCCAAACAAACTGGTATACCTTCTCGTACGTCATATCGATAAGGGGTTCAGCTTCTACCCACTTAGTAAAATAATCTACTGCGACGACGAGGTACTTGAATCTTCCTCGGGTGATTGGCAGTGGTCCAACCAAATCAATTCCCCACATGGCAAATGGCCAAGGGGAAGTTATGGGTGTAAACAATGCTTGTGGAGTTCGTCGGATGGAGGAAAAACGTTGACACTTGTCACATTTCTTAGCATAGGCTATACAATCAGCCCTCATCGTCGGCCAGTAGTATCCTTGAGTCATCACCCTTTGCAAAAGTGTTCGACCTGCTACATGAGCTCCACATGCCCTTCATGGATTTCTTCAATTAATTCTTTCACCTCGGAAGGATGTACACATCTTTGCAAACCTGCCATAATTCCTCGTCTATACAAAATACCATTAGTTAGTACATACCGAGCAGCTTTATACTTCAATTTCTTGGCAGCGAGCTTATCTTCCGGTAATTCTCCTTCTTCAATATATGCCCTGATGGGATCCATCCAAGATGGTCCTAGATCAAGGGTGATAATGTTCATCGTCAGGTTTTCATCTATGCTCCGACTTTCTAGTACTTCAATTGGTATTGTTCTTCGCAGCTCGGTACGAGTAGCTGATGCTAGTCGGGCCAGTGCGTCTGCTCGTGCATTCTCTATTCTTGGTATTCTGATTAACTGAATCGCATCAAATTCTGCCAATAACTCCATTACCTTGGCATGATACTTGACCATTAATTCTCCTTTAACTGCATATGCTCCCATCATTTGATTCACAATCAATTGAGAATCACTGAACACCATCACTTGTTGCACTTCCATAATCTTTGCTAAATTAAGACCTGCTATCATGGCCTCGTACTCAGCCTCATTATTGGAGGCTTTGAATTGTAATCGTAAGGCATATTCCATGTCAATCTCGTCTGGGGTGTTCAAAACAATTCCTGCCCCACAACCTGCTGTGCAAGATGAGCCATCTACATATAATCTCCATATGGGTAACCCGTCTTCAAATTCCTTATCTGATAGAGTTCCTCGGTGAAATATTTGTTGCTTCCTTTCATCCTCCCCTGGCACTTTTCGCTCCTCGTCGACCATCTCTTCTCGCTCTTTTACCAACCGGAGTTGGTCTGAGTTCGAAGTTGGTGATCCTTCTACATCCACAAGTTCTTTTACCAACCAGGGTTGGTCTGAGCTTATGTCTGTTGATTTTTCAACATCCACTTGTCCTTTTACCAACCGGAGTTGGTCTGGGCTCGTGTTTGTTGATCCTGTAACATCCACAGGTTGATCAGCGAGTAACTTTTACTCCTCGGGGATATCAAGATAAGTAAATTTTGCTATAAAATCTACTACAGCCTGCCCTTTTAGTGATGATCTGGGTTCATACACAATATCATATTCACCGAGCTTTATTGCCCAATACATTAGTCTCCCTGATTTCTCTGGTTTATGAAGGGCTTGTCGTAACGGCATGTCGGTATACACGACGATGGTATGGGCCTGGAAATATGGCCTCATTCTTCGACTTGCTTCAATTAATGCCAACGCCAATTTTTCCAACTTCGGGTACCTGATTTTTGCACCTCGGAAAGCCTTACTTGTGTAATAAATTGGCTTCTGGACTCCATTCTCCAATCTGATCAGTGCTGAGCTGACTGCATTCTCTGATACTGCCAGATATAAGTACAACTTTTCGCCCATCACTGGTCTGGACAGCAATGGAGGTGTTCCCAGATATTTCTTCAAGTCTTGAAAGGCTTTTTCACATTCATCATTACACTCGAAAGTTTTTCGGAGTGTTTTGAAGAATGGAAGGCACCTATCAGTTGCTCGAGATACAAATCTATTGAGCGCTGCAACTCGTCCCGTAAGACTCTGTACCTCTTTCTTCGTCGTTGGATATCGTAACCCTAAAAGAGCTTTGATCTTTTCTGGATTCGCCTCAATGCCTCGTTGGTTGACGATGTATCCGAGGAACATCCCTTCTCGTACTCCAATTGTACACTTCGTCGGGTTGAGCTTCATTTGGTATTTATCCAGTTGATCAAAGGTCTGAACTAAGTCAACTAGATGATCAGCAGCTTTCTTTCTCTTTGTCAGCATATCATCGACATAGACTTCCATGTTGCAAATGATTTGTTCGGTGAAAACCTTGTTCATCAGCCGCTGGTATGTCGCTCCTGCATTTTTCAAACCAAAAGGCATAACATTATAGCAATAAGTTCCCCTAGGGGTAATAAAAGAAGTATTTTCCCTGTCTTCAGATTTCATTTTGATCTGGTTGTAGTCGGAGTAAGCATCCATGAAGCTGAGCAGCTCGTGTCCCGAGGTAGCATCCACTAATTGATCAATTCTGGGCAATGGAAAATGATCCTTTGGGCATGCCTTGTTAAGATCGGTGAAATCAACACACATTCTCCATTTATTGTTTTTCTTTTTTACCATCACCACGTTTGCCAACCAGTCTGGATACTTCACGTCTTCAATGAATTGGGCTTTCTGGAGCTTCTCGACCTCCTCTTGTATAGCCTGATTCTTCTCGGGGCTAAATACCCTTCTTCTCTGCTTTACAGGCTTGATCTCCTTATTCACATTGAGCTCATAACATAAGAAGTTCGGATCTATTCCTGGCATGTCTTCATGACTCCACGCAAAAGTTTTCTTCCTGTTTCTCAAGAAAGTTATCAACTCCTGTTTTATTGCAGAATCCAACGTTGAACCTATCTGGGTTATTCGTTCAGGGTGCTCATCGTCCAGAATAACATTCTCTGTAGATTCCACCACCTGTCCTTTTACAAGTTGGGATTCATCTCGTGGATCCAGTGTTTCAATTTCTATACCTTCATCCACTTGGTAGGTAGTAGTCTTTTTTCTTGAATCTTCAAGCTCCTCTTGCTCGGCAGATGAATAATAGCATTCCCGAGCTACTTTCTGATCACCTTTCACAACTCCTACTCCAAAATTTGTTGGGAATTTTAAGCATTGATGTACTGTAGATGGAACTGCTTCGAACTTCTTCAAACCAACTCTTCCCATGATGATGTTGTAGGCTGACTGCACATTCTTATCCATCACAAAGAAGCGTATTCTCTCTGTTCGACAAGCAGGACAAGTTCCAATGAATATGTCCAACTTGATCGTCCCAAGTGGAAAAACTTTCTCGCCAGCAAAACCCAAAAGAGGTCTGTGATAAGGTTCCAATTGAGATAATTTTAAATTCAAGCTGTCAAAGAATGAATAGTACATGATGTCTGCTGAACTACCATTGTCTACCAGCACCCTTGAAATCACTACTTCTTTCATCCTCATTTTGATCACCAAAGGGTCGTCGTGAGGGTAAAGAACACCTGCCAGGTCGTTTTTTGAAAAGTCAATGACCAACTTCTCTTTGTTTATCTTCCTCGGACGATCCTCCTCGGCTAAATTTATTCGCTGAATGTACGAGCAAGCTTGTGCCTCTCCGAGGTAAGCTTTTCTTTTTGCAGTAAGGTCTCCTCCTCCTACATCTCCTCCTGTAATAACATTACAATCAAATGCCCCAAAATGTATGGAAAATACCTCTCGTTCTGGTTGCCTTGGTTTCTTGGGAAGATCGGGGTCATCCTCGGCATCATCTTCATGTTCTCTCTTCTTTTTCTCCTCTGCTCGACGAGGAGATCTAGATCTCTCTCTAGTTCGATCATTATTTCTTCTTTCACCTCCCCGATCAACATACTTTGCTAGATTTCCTCTTCGGATGAGTGTTTCAATCTCGTTCTGAAGAGCTATGCAATTTTTAGTCATATGGCCATGATCCTTGTGGAACTCGCAATATTTATCCCTGTTCCTCGCATCGGGGTCTGACCTCAGTTTCTTCGGCCATTTTACCTCCTCGCTATTCTTGATTTCTTCCAAGACATGATTAATACCCATTTTCAAGGGAGTATAATTATCGTATTTCTTCAGGACTTCCCATGATGACTTATTATTTCTGGAACGCTTGTCACCGCCATTGCCCTTATGCTCTTTATTCTTAGACTTGTCTACTTCCACCTTGGTGTCTTTATCCATATTCTTTTTTGCAGCCATAGCCTCCTCGGCATTCATGATTTTGGTCGCTTTTGATATCAACTCTGACATAGTTTTAGGTGGATCTTTCGCCAAAGTGTAATACAACTTATTAGGCAACAAACTACTCATCAAGGCGGTGATTGCTGTCTTTTCCTCATAATCTATGACTTCCAGTTTCTCATTATTGAAACGAGTTATGTAATCTCTAGTGCTTTCACCTGATTTTTGTCTAACACTTAACAAGTGTGCTACTCTTTTTACTGGCTTTGCTCCAAAACAGAAATTGCCGATGAACAACTCGGCTAATTGAAAGAAAGTTGAAATCTTACCCCGAGGAAGATTGTTGTACCATATCTGGGCAGATCCGGTAAGAGTTCCCGAGAATGCCCTACATCTCATCTCGTCGGGGACATCATAGATGTCGGCAGCAGCTTGATATTGCTCTATGTGAAGAACATGATCTGTCTTTCCATCGTATTTGGGTGTCACCACAGGGGCTTTAAATTTTGATGGTGTTGGAAAATTTACAATGGCCTGGACAAAATGTGTCCCTTGAACAAAAGTTCGTTGTAGGGGATTCTTCGTCTTAGCCATTTCTCCCAATCTATCTTCCAACCGCTGAAGTGATCCTTTCCACGCTTCATTTCCTTCCTCATGCCTATTGGTTCGAGCAATTGATCGTTCTGAGGTAGCTTCCTGAGATCTATCTTGACGAGCAGCTGGTCGTGACTGTGCTGATCCTTCTCTTAGATCTGATGGTTGTCGAAAACTTCTCGACATGGTCTTAGGGGGACTCCTGTTCCTCCTAGGGCCTAATCGGCTGAAAGGAGAGGCCCTACTTAACCTTTCCAATGCGCTGGCCCTTTCTGGGGAAAGGGTGACGCGTTGCTCAGTATCTGTGACCCGTATTGACGAAGTTTGCCCGGGTTGATAAGAGAAATGATCAGATTCCTCATTACGATATGATTCAGTACGCCTGGATCGCGAAGAAAGTAAATAGGTTTGCCTCTGACCACTTCGATGCCCTGACTGTGCAGGTGCGCCGCCATGAAGAGTTTGTATGAGTTTTCCGCATCGTATCTTGCATGGCGGTTTGTCCCTGAGCCAGATTTGTCATGATCCCGGCCAGATCTGGAGGTGCAGAGGGATTTGGAGGATTTCCAGCATTTCCAGCGTTTCGATTGCTAGATTCTGGGTTATCCGCCATTGGTGATGAATGATTTTTGGTGAAAAACGATAATAACAAATCGTTCCCACAGACGGCGCCAATCTGTTGATGTAAAAAACTAGATTACTCTAATTATTTAATCACAGATAAATAAAGAAGACAAAAGATTTTAAAGTGGTTCAGCCTTATATGAATGGCCTACATCCACTGTTATGTTATTGCTGAGTGTTTGGAAATTCTCGATTACAAGTGCTATCAAGAAATTCCGGTCCCCCGTGAATGAGGGTGATACAAGGTATTTATAGCCCTTTAGGCTGTACATGAAAGGGTGTTACATTAAATGATACACATATGAAAGGGTAATTCATTTAATGTTCTTCAAACGTGCGCGTCAAGATGATAAGCATTCAATGAATAGTTGAACTGTTGATTATCTGGCAATTAATGCTGTGGTCGAGGTGCAGCTCGAACCGCCTTAGTTGCTCGTCGTCCAAGAGTTCCTCGGAAGGTAAGAGTACCTCGGAGGGTTGTTCCTCGGAGTATACTTGTTGCTCGGAGTGAGTATGTTGGTCGGGGAAACAATCTTCCTCGTTGCTATTGTGCTACGTAGATTGACACTTGTCTTCTTATTATTCGTCCACATCAGCATACTAATTTTGGTATCAACAATAATCTTTCTCAGATTATTTATATTTATCATGATCGAGCAGTATATATATTTTAGATAGTGTGTTTGTTGAGCGAATCAGATTCGTGCTGCTGATTCGTATTATTTTCCAAGGCTGTTTTATCCTGGGGGTGACGAGGCTATACACTGTCGGCACAAATTGGAGGCAGAGCCGCGAAACACCTTAAAGAGAGCGACATTGTCCGCGACTCAGCCATATTTCTAGATTGTCAAATTTCGAATTTCTTATATTTTTCGCCTTGGATTTATCAGCTCCTAAATTGGATAATTTTGTTCCCTACTTTAATTCTGCATTTATTTAAATTGCTGCAACAACAATATGGAATCAAAATTGATAAAACAGCTAGTTTTTCAAAATAATTGTAAAATATTTTAGAAGACTTATTTATAATCATAATTATAAAATTCAATTTGGAGAATCATCGAACACAATTCTTGTTGTCCACTACTGTTCTCAAGTGAATTCACTCTAGAAAGCTAAAAGAACAAAAAAACCTCATAACCTACAACAATTTAGTGGTAAACAGTAATATGAAATTCCCAACACCTTATTTACTCATCTTAATATATCTTGTTTCTGTAATCTAAAAAGGATGGGTGAGAGAGACTAAATCCCACATTTCTTTTAACAGCCCCAAATTTTATCAAACCCACCTTAATTGGTGTACGCCAAAAATTTTCCCCTCATTCATACATATGCGAAGAGTTCAACCGCTCTTTAAATAATCTCTTCTGAAATGGCTATTGAGATGTCTACGAAGAGGGAGAGACGAATGAAATTGAGGAGTGAGAAAGTCGGATCGGTTGGGATAACACCTTGCACATCAAGAGATAAAAGTATTTAAGATGGAAGTTAAAGAAATGAAAAAGACGGACGACAGTAGATAGGTTAATATCTCTCTCACCTTCTGTTTAGATTTTTGCTGCTCAATATCTCTCTCTACCCGTTTCTTTCTCTGTTTTTTACTTTTGGGGGGTTCTCTAATGATTTGTTTGGATTTTGTGGGTTTTATTTTGGGATTCTTTGATGAGGAAATCGCCTACTTCATTTCTAAGGAACACCCATATATCGAAACCTACTTCGTTCACTTCATTTGGTGGCAGAGAGTTTTTAACCATGGAGAGTCTTTTTAAATCACACCCACAAGGTTGTTTAATGATTTTATCAAGATCCATGGATTCGGGGTATATTTGGATATTGATTTCATAATCCTTTGAAAAATTCAATTGAGGCACAAAGTCTTAATGTTGTAGGTAATTGGACAAGGTCTAATAATGCAGTTTTTGTTTTTGATAAAAAAAAAACATCCGGTTTTGTATAGATTCATACAGGAATTTGTATAGATTCATACGCATAATGGTTCGTATTTGGTTTCAAGGGTTGTACAGAGTATCAACAGAATCAAGGTCAATGTAAATTTACAATTTTGCCCCCAATGGCATTTTATCCAGTCGACTGGACAAGGATACCTGGGCTTTTTACAACAACAATAATTATGCTCAACAACGAAGTAGAATCTGAAGTAGAAGAAGGAAAAGTTCAAATCTTTATTATTCAAAAGTCAAAACAATAGTAAAAATGGAGTTCCCCTTAGTTTCCAAAGCTCCAAACCCAGCCACAACTTCTTTTTTATCATCTAGATTTAGTATTCAACACATGGCGGTGAGACTTATGAAGCAGAACAATAAAGGGTGTGTTTTTTTGGAGAGTGTAAAGGCTATGAAAGAGAGAGTAATGGTGAAGGTATTGATGGGGGAGAGAGAACAAGTGGGGTGGGGTAGGGTACACGAGCTCTACCATGGAGGTGACGACATTCAATGAGAGCTTTGGGGAGCTGAGTTTCCAGTGTCGGAGAAGATCGGGGTGGTTGTTAGACTCAGCTATCGAATTGGTGAGTTTTTTTGTGTATATTTTTAGTCTGTTTGTTTTTTTGAGAAAATGGGGGAAAGTAAGAAAACTTTGGTTTTATCACCTTTTGTTTTGTTTTCTATGCAGCCTAGTAAAGGAACTGTTTTTTGGGAGGTTGAGATAAAGTTATTTGCCTTTTCTGGTAGTGAGAAAGTTTTATACGATATATTTGATTGTTTGTCCTTTGAAATCTGGGAAAATGGTTCTATACGATATATTTGATTGTTTTATTTTTTGGGGCTTTCTTTACTTTAACCCCGAAATCTTTATTTTTGAACTTCTTGAAACTGAAATTATTTTTACCTATTTTAGAATTCTTCAAGAGGTGGAGATTAATATGGATTTACACGCCCGGTTGATAGGGTTCATTCCAAATGGGTGGAGGCTAAATTGTTACAGTTAAATGGGGCCACTTGTGGAATAAGCAAAACAACAAATTGAGAATTGAATAGGGGATTATTATAAGCAGATTAGTAACTTGACATTGTGTTATCTGCAAACAAGTATATAGTTCTTGCAGATACCTTATTAGAAGGGGGGATAATCCATCACTTTTGGTTTTCATTCTTTCCCCTTTTTCCTTAAGCTCGTTTTGTCAATTGTAAATAAAGAAGTTATTGGCTGTTAGAATTTCACAAACTTATGAAATTATTTCGTAGCGTTTCACTATTTAAAAAAAAATGTTTAAGATTTATTTGGAATTTATATTAATGTTTACAAGTTTTTGGATTTTGATATAATGTTTTTAGATCTGTTTTATTTGCTATTTTTATTCTTTTATTTCAAGTATTCCATCGGTTTGGTTGAAATTATATAATCTCTCTTTTTTGTGTGCGTATTTTATTTGGTTTTGCTTTCTTCTATTTTTCCAGATCTGCTCTGTGTGATTTAGATGGTTGGTTTGTGAGTGCATATATGTGTATATGAGTATATGTGTATGTGAGATAGGTCATTTTATTTATATGTAAGTATATACATTGATTAGTTTCTCTGGTTTTTATTTTAACTAGTTGTGCCCATGGGCGTTGCACGTGTGGCCGTTTCTAGATATTAATCTTCCTTCCACTGCAAATCTGTGAAGGACAAAGTAATAAAAATACTTGCAACATATTATGTAGAATTTGTTTTGTTAGAATATAACATAAAGTACCTAGTACGAAGCATCAATCATTACCCAAAAAACTAAACCTCCATTCAACTGTAAACTATACAAGATATTCCTGTGAATACTCTAAATCTATCACAAACGAACTCATAACTTCTTAGTCAAAAGCAGGAAGAAATACACACAAACATGTATGTATATATAATCAGAATCCCCAACATAGGTACTGCAAAAACTCTGGTAAAAATACCTCTTCCGAGTGGTTGAAACGATTTATGTGGCTCATCAAATGAGTAAAAAATTGGGGGATGTTAATATGGAGTATTGTTTGTACTTAGCTCTCGGAGGTAATTTTCTCAGGATTAATAATGACTCTATAATTAAGGATTTGTTAGCCAACAAAAGCCTCTGGAGATTCGAAAATAAACCAATCTATTGTTGAATTGGCCCTGTAACCCCACAACATCAATACAGGTAAATTTTGGCAGTTTGAAATTCCCATGGATTATTATCCTCTGAAATCATTTTCCGACGCGTTCAGAGTTTGTAAAGTGCAATTTTTCGTGAGTGACACTATGCTACCTAATATGTTCTCCAATTCCCAAAACTCTTTCATCTTCTCAAATTCAAACCCTAAATCTACACTCAATTTGTTAGCGCTCAGATCAACATACTGAATATTAGAGCATACATGAATGGAATTTCCTATCTCACCAGTTAAATTATTACTCCAAATATTCACAATAACAGTTTTTATAAAAAAACAATTATTTTTTAATTTTTAAAATTAAAAAAATGTTTAAAAAAATAATTTAAAATACTGTTTTTTTATTGAATAAAATTAACAAATAAAAATGTGTTGTTTGATCTTTAGAGAAAATGACAAGTTTGTCTTTCAAAAAGTAAATAGAGTGTTTTAAGAATTTTTAGAATCTTTAAGAAATAAACATGTCCAACTGGAAAATACGTATGAATGCATAAAAAACAATAATCTAATAAGGTGTGAACTTGGTAAGTCCTTAACTTAAAATATACATATAATTTTTCTTAAATTAACATTGAATTTAGAATTATTATAAAACATGAATAGAATAACAATAAAATTGAAAATACAAAATTTGAGCACAAAAGAGATACAACATTCATGAATAAGATAGATATAATTACAAAAATTATGTATTTTCTTTCAAATTAACAAATGCATACTTTTGATGGCAAATGAAAAAGGAGTAAAAAATTAGAGAGGAAATTATGAGTATTGATCTTGTTTTTTTGGACAAAAAATAACAACAACGAAGAAACTATACAATATGAATCTGATGGAAAGATGAATGAACTTGGGCAGTTGACTTTTGATTTTTAGGGTTTCAAGATGAATGTATTTGAAAGTTTTGTTAGATGAATGTATTAGGAGAAAAAACGTATCAAGTTAAGATTGTTTGAATGATTTTAATTTAATGAATGTGTGAGACTAATATTAAGGGTATGATAGGAAATGTTAATTTAATGAGGGTAGTTTAGTACTTTGACATTTGAAGAGGAACTTCCCACTTTTTATGTAGTAGAGATTAAGTAACTAAATTAGTCTAATTTCTCTATGTCATTTGATTTTGTTCTCTGCTAGGTAATATATTCAAGAAAAGTTTGTATGTAAAAAATATTATATTGAAGAAAGTAAAACTCATTATTTTAAATGTGAACGGAATCCTTATGTTTATGTTATTTCCAAGTTCATTGAATCACACACATATAATATTGTATTAATAAATATTGTATGACTTTTTTTATATAATAGTAAAAAATGATGTGAAATTACATTTTTTCTGTGTTGTGATATTTCTAAAGGATTTGTACGGTTCTAAGATTAGAAATAAAAATTATTCGGAAGACAAATGCGTCTTTTAATTTGGTGTTGTGTTTATAGTTTTTATTAATAAATTATTTACTTTTTTAAATTGTTTCAAATTTCTCTTTATAACGCCTATAAAATTTTATTGATGCTTTTTTATTTATTTTTTATTTCTTAAAATATCAAATTATTTTTTTTAGATTTTACATATTATTTTCTTTTTGGTTGTTGAATATAATATTCCAGTGGTTTAGAATAAACTCCAAGAGAGATTTTTTTTGTTGTTGAATATAATCTTCCAGTAGTTTGGAATAAACTCGAAGAGATAGATTTCTATGAAATATATATTTGCTTTTATTTATGAGATTACCATACTTTTTAGCCAAATTTTTGTTCCATTTCCATGAGGCGGTAATGCCGGCTTGATTTGTTTTAATTATAAAAAAATTATGCCTACAACATTCTAAACAATATAATTTTGAAGGCAAACACAAAAAAGACTATTCAATTTGTATGTATGTATAATTCTTATATCAATATGATAAATCTATTTCCTAAGTTTTCATTTTTCCCAATTTATACACATTTGTTGTGGCCATTTGTTCGGTTGTTGAGAAAATATATGAAAAATTAATGATTTTATACTTTTATACTTTGAATTTTTGTACCGGAGAAAAATATTGACACCTTTTGCCAGAAAAGTAATGTTAGGATATATATGTTGTGTCGGAATAAGGCAGAGTAAGGTGGAGAGGAAAAAGTGGTGCAAGAGTATTTTTCAACCGTTACTCACGGACGGTACTGAGTTGTAACTATTGAAATGGTAATTTGTTTTTTCAAAAAACATATATATTTCTAACCACGCATACAAAATCGTTTCGCATGCGCATCGTGCAGGTTTACAATTAGTTTGGTACATACAGCTTATTTTAAGAAATGGGTAATTTTATTTCTTAAATATTATAATCTTAATTATCATCCCCTTAATTACCAGTGTACACGTGGCATTCTATAGATACGACAAATGTCGTTACATGGTGTCACTGTCAACTATAGTTATATACTATAACAAGGTTTTAGCCCTGCGCGATGCGCGAACACTTTGTAGCGCTTATCCTATAATATATGTTGTGTGCATCCTTTAAACTTGAACACATAGTACCATCACTATTGGTATAAAAAAGACCCAAACATAATAGTCAGTTACGATTGAGTTCCTGATGCTGATGATGACAAACTAATTAAATTCATTTGCAAAGATTTGTAACGCCATGGGTTGTTTGAAGGTCATAAAATTTTGTTGCACAGAAAATAACTTCACATCTAAATTACTTAACCTTACTTTTCAATTTCAGCTAAAATTTTCAAAATGCAATTGTGGAGTCAATTTAAAATAATACATATGGTAATTTTAACATGTTATTGTTTCTTTGTAATGAAATGTATTTTGATAAATTCATCTATATCTACAAATGAAATTCAAATTATAATAATCATAGGAAGAAAATATAATAAAAAAAACTACTTGTTTAGAAGGCTACAAACATTCCATATCTACAATAAATAAGCAATTCTACAAAACTTGTCATTTTGAATCAAATTGAAACAAAATATTGGAGTGTAAAATAAACTTTTTGAATATAATTCGTAGTCCCTCTACATAATAAATGGACCAATAATCTAAAAGGGAAAAATTAATTGTAATCATTTCAAAATGGACCCCTGGTATCAATGATTCTTCACTTGTCACATCATGTGGGGCTAACTCATGCGATGCTCGACTATCATATAGTATTTTGCTTATGTTTACCCTTAATTATAATGGAAGAATAGTTCATACTTTAGACATTGTAAAGGTATATATCGATCTAAACATTATTTGTCTAAGGCTACGTTGGATTAGAATGATGGAAAATAGTTCCTTTTTATGAGAGCACGAAAAATGAGTAGGAAAAAATAGGAGGGGGGCTTAGTTTTACATTTTAATCTATGCATCATTTCTATAAAAAGAGCGTCTCAAGATCAAAAAAGCATAATCAATAGGTGTAGAAAAGAGATGAAACCATTTAATAATTGTATGTTTTTACTATAGCAATTGGTCACTAACCAATGAAGCTTAAACCACAAACTAAGATTCTCAAGGTCGTAACAAACTGAATATTGGTAGTGTATATCCCTAGTTTGTATATAGTTCTTATGTAAACCTCATTCTTTTAAGTTCAAATGTTAGGTGTTATCCTTGTTATCAAAGCCCATCCATCCATTCCGATTAATGACCTATTTAAATTATCCTCCACAATAACCAATAAGAAAATAACCCTAAATAAATAAATGATACAAATAAATATTTGGGTACATATTTTCAAAATAAATAAATAATTATTCAAAAAAATCACAAATCTTCCATGGAAACAAAATAAAAAATAAAATGGCACAAATATATGGGTAAACAAACAAACATACGCATATACTTAACACCTTCAACAATAAAAGACTATAATCCTAATATGCAAGACCTTAAACATTTATCTTTAAAATGTAGAAATAACTATTAAAATATAATTGGTTAGGAAAGTACGAATTGATGATTCATAATATAAAACATCCCTTTGAAGAAGAAAACCAAAACACAAATATATAGATTCAGAATAGCTAGTTTCTAGTATTTGGTCTACTGATGAGTCAAATGTTCAATAGGTGATAGATTAACAACTAATACCCTTAAATCTTCAATTGAAATAAAGGCTAAAAAGGGTACAAATAAAATTTGAGTACAAATTTTAAACTAAACAGCCAATAATTACAATAAGTGAGGGATAAACAACCAATGCCTATAAATGTTCAATTGAAATAAAGGCTAAAAAAGGCACGATTAAAATTCGGGTACAATTTCAAACTAAACAACTAATAATTGCGAAAAATATAATCTTCCATTGAAACAAAAGGCAAAAAAAGGACACATATATTATATGTTGGGTATAGATTAACTTGTAGCAGAATAACTAAAATGGAAAAAAAAAATGAATATCAAGAGATGAGAGGGAAGAATACCTAGAGCACAATTTTTTTCCTACTACAAAGTCTCTGCATTATGTATATATACATACTCTAATGGAAGCTGTGAGGAGGGGAGGAGATGGAGTAGAGGATGGGACGGAGAACATGTCAGTTAGAGAAAGAGATAGTCGACATTTTTGTTCTCTGATGCTTTACATTCTGATTCTTAGTTGTTATAGATGAGAAGGAGATGAAGAGACCATTATTTTAGCTTTAGAGGTAGTAGTTTTTAGCACCGGTTTTGAAGTCTATTAACAGCAATAAAGAATGAAGCCACGTGGCAAAATTAGGATTGGAGACACCAATTTTATATATAGAATATAGATTGGCAATAATGCCTTTTTAATTTTCTTGTTGTATGCGAAATAATTATGAGCATTAACTAATAAATTATTTAAAACTCATATTTGTATATGATCAATGATAATTTTGTTGGTATTTTAAATCTATAAACTTTTTAATTAATAAGCTATAAGTTCAAACGATACAGTTACACTTAGTAATATAGATAAAATTACACTTATTTATATAGATACAATTGCAATTGTAACTATATATACATTAATAAGTGTAATTGTATCTTTATTCATGTATCAACATTAATAATTGTAGCACGTGGGCTTATTGAAAAAACTATTTTGAGGTTGTTCTTATCTTTAGTTTCTAAAGAGTTTAATGTAGGATGTGATATATATTATTCAGTGAATTTAATTTATGAGTTTAAGTTCTTGTGTTTTTATGTTTTTTTCTTTATTATTTATTTTAACAATTCCCCCCCCCCTCTCTCTCCATATATATATATATATATATATATATATATATATATGTGTGTGTGTGTGTGTGTGTGTGTGTACAAATTGGCTCATATGCGGACAATTTATGAGGTGCAAATATAAGTCTTAAATAAAATTCTCCAAATGACCTCACACTTGGTCGTTGCAAACACAACTCATACATTCAAAAGATAAAACAAAGGACAACAACATTCAAAATCGATCTCCTAACAACCAGACACTCCCGACAAAATTAGACCACTAACGACAACCACAATTGAGGTATTATCAATGTAAACTTTCTCACTCTTTCCCTTTCACATAATTTTTAGGTTTTTTTAACTAAGTTTATTGAAATGGTATGTAGGGAAACGATTAAATGTTCTTAGTTGTGAGGGTTTCATTTACAGATATTATTAAAATGATTTTAACTTTCATGATTAAACTCTCTTACTATTAGGGATTTTATTGACAGGGATTACTAAAATCGTTTTTACTAAAATGATTATATGTTAGGGTTTTAACCTAGGTTAATGAAATGGTTAGAGACATCATTTTTACATTAAATTTTATTTGGTTTTTGTTTCCATAATAATATGAGTACTGATTTAGTTTTTTTTTCCCTCAAAAAATAAATAGTCCAAATTTGGGAGTTTACAGAGATTTGTGAGTTAGAGACAATATGGATTTTAAAACTCAGATTGAGAAAATTTTCAATTTGGAAACTGGGAGCGAAGGGAGATAATAATGCGTGGCATCAAATTCTAATGAAACATACAATGATTTCAACCCTTAAGTATCATCGGAATTGAAATGAAAATAGGGCAAGAGTTCCGAACACTTGATGATGTTAAGAGTTTCTACAATGCATATACTAAATAAGTTGGGTTTGATGTTTATA
This sequence comes from Sambucus nigra, assembly GCA_949130495.1. NCBI lineage: Eukaryota > Viridiplantae > Streptophyta > Magnoliopsida > Dipsacales > Adoxaceae > Sambucus > Sambucus nigra. The sequence continues at coordinate 87,357,370 of OX422220.1, forward strand.
ATTTGTTTTTTAAGAAGAACGGGGTAACAAAAGAGATCATAAGGAAGGAGTATGTTTGTTTCAATCAAATAATGGGTAATCTCGCAAATGATAATAATAAGATGCCGATATACCATTAGGCTGGGTGGTAATGCAAAACTTGGGTTGAGAGTGCTTTGAGTGGAACATATGTAGTCAGTTTATTTGTGGAGGGTCATAGTCACCCATTGTTGACCCAATTGAAAACAAAAATTTTGACATCTCACTGTAGTGTTTTGACTGCCCAAAGGTGTTGTACTCAACAATTTTGTATAACTAATATACCACCACATCAATAATTCATTTTTTTGGAGTACAATGGATGGTTCTAAGAATACTAGCTTCAGTTAAAAGGATTTGTACAACAAAAAAGTAATAGACAACATCACGTCACATCAACAACTTGGTATGCACTTGTCACATTCTGACAAAAAAAATAAGAAGACAAATCAAGTAAAGATTTCATGGAAATAAGATATGAAGGTGGCGTTTGATTTCAAGCACACAAATATTCTTGACACAAGTGGGTTACATGATAACAAGTAAATCCGTTCTATGTATAAGATTCGTTCAAGATAGGTCCTTACATATGTAAATCATATTTTCTTCGCTTATATATCAAGTAGCTAGCGAGAAAAAAGAGCCTACGAATTATTAAAAAAAATGCTTTAAAGAAGAACTCGATTGTAGATTTTATGATCCAGTTTAGGAGGGGGATTGAGCATTGGTGTATGAAGAGTTGCCCATCGATCACAACGACTTGGTAGTTGATATTTGTACATGTGAAAATATTTTATAAATTCGAGGATGCGTTGTGAGATATTATGAATTACACGTTTGAGGCCGCGAAGGAGGATGGAAATCACAACGTGTATAAAATTCGAAATGAAAATGTTGAGACGCAAAAGGTGTAATAAATTTATTATGAAAAGAATTTGCAATTTTCCTCATGTACTAGTAAGACGTTTGAGAGATAGGGGATCCCACGTAGACACGTGTTAGGATATTGGGAAAATTTTTATGTTATAAAAACTTAAACGAGCTAATAAATTTTGAAGAGATGGACGAAAAATGGTTAAATCCTTAAAAAATTACTGATGTGAATGGCATCGATATAACTGATGATAAATCATGATTTCTTCAGTGGAGTCAATTAATTCACTAGAATATTAATTTTTGCACTCGTACACTAAACGTGCATACGTTTGAATCTCACGGGTGGTAATATTAATTTTTTCAAGTGCACAATCAAATGCGTGTGATAAATTAATATTCTAGTGATGCGTTTGATTGTGCACTTGAAAATCAATTAAGTGTTGGTTATGGTTTAGTGTACGAGTTAATACGGGACCAACCAATCCAACATTGGATGTAAATAATGCAGAAGTTTCAATTAACATGAGTCGTAATTATAAATTTTTTTATAACACACCGATATAAGTGAGGACCATATGATGTGGTAAAAGGATAAAAGGAGGGAAATAGAGCCTTGAGAATAATAAAAAAAATCAAAAGAAGACGTTGTCATGGGCGTGGCATGGTTGGTTTATCATTCAATAAAATAAATTTCTCAAAGCTTAAATATCGGTAAGAACCTTAAGTATCTCTATATTTCTTTGTTTTATAGTTCCATAAAAATAACAAGTTTTTTTTTTTGTAAAACAGAGGATACAACTCAAGGTGCAAGTTTGGATGATGATAGTTATTCTTCCACAAAATTATTAATGTAATGAAAAAGACAACCTTCTAGATAGTTTTGTATAACCTGTATGGTTTTGTACTTTCTATTTTTGTAGATGAACTGTTTTTTGTCTGGGTTTATGTGGGTTGATTTGATCTTGTATTTTTGTTGAAGTTTGTTTAAATGGACGAAGGCAAGTTATAATCAGTGGCGTGTTAATGAAATATTGATGAAATTATGTTGACTGTCAAATTTTAATTTGGATGTATGTAGAACTTTTGGTTATAATGGTGGTTGGAAATTTTAATGCTTAAATTGTGTTTACAGTTAAATATTGATGGAACTTTTGACTATAAAATATTTTAGATTTTTTATGGTTAGACACTGTTGAATAGTAATCAAGTATCCTTGCATTTGGGGTACCAAAATGGTAATTCATCTATCTAAATCCATCAGGAGGTGATCATTGTTGGGGTTTTATTCTCAATGCCCTGTATGGCGTTTACTTTTTAGTAAAGGTGTGTGAGTTAATTTTAAAATAAGAATCATGTTTGTGAGATATATTTATGGTTAAGTATATTGTATACCATGTTGGTTAATTAAATTAAGGAAGAATTTAGGTGAATATGGTTTGCCCTGATCATAGGAGTTCAGAATTTCGGCTCTAGTAAAATTGAACACTTACAACCTAGATATCGAGTGACATCATATCGATAGAGATGCATGTGCAATTCTAGTAGTTTATCTCAAACAACAAAAACCTCTATGATTGTTCGAGAACTTGTTTGATAGTTAAAAGAGAATTTTGACTAGCACATTCAAGAATTTATCGAACATTACCACCCGTGAGATTCTAGTCTAAATGATAACTAGATTAGTGTTGATACCAAAATTAATATGCTGATATGGACGAATAATATGAAGACACGTGTCAATCTACTTGGCACAATAGCAACGAGGAAGTTCATTTCCCCGACCAACTCATGTTCTCTCCGAGCAACGAGGATACACCGAGGAACTTCAGCACTCCGAGGTACTCTAGCGCTCCGAGGAACTCCTGAGCAACGAGCAACTAAGGCGGTCCGAGCTGCATCTCGGCCGTAGCATTAATTGCCAGATAATCAACAGTTCAACTATTCATTGAATGTTTATCATCTTGACGCACACGCTGCATTAAATGTATTACCATTTCATATATATCATTTAATGTATCAACCCTTTCATGTACAGCCTAAGGGCTATAAATACCTTGTATCACCCTCATTCAAAGGGACCGAAATTTCTTGAGAAAACATATAATCGAGAATTCCCAAAATACTCAGCAATAACATAACAGTGGACGTAGGCCATTCTTATAAGGCTGAACCACTTTAAAATCTTTGTCTCATTTTATTTATCTGTGATTGAATAATTAGAGCTATCTAATTTTTTACATCAACAGATTGGCGCCGTCTGTGGGAACGATTGTTACTATCGCTTTTCACCAAAAATCGTTCATCATCAATGGCGGATAATCCAGAATCTAGCAATCAAAACGCTGGAAATACTGGAAATCCCCAGAATCCCTCTGCACCTCCAGATCTAGCCGGGATTATGACGAATCTGGCTCAAGGACAAACCGCCATGCAAGAAACAATGAGGCAACTCATACAAACCCTTCATGGTGGTGCACCTGCACGTTCAGGACAGCAAAGTGGTCAGAGACAAACTTATTTACTTTCTTCACGATCCAGGCGTACTGAGTCACGTCGTAATGAGGAGTCTGATGATTTCTCTTATCAACCTGGGCGAACTTCGTCAATAAGGGCTACAGATACTGATCAACATATCACCTTCTCTCTAGAAAGACCCAGTGCTTTAGAAAGACTGAGTAAGGTGTCTCCTTTCAGTCGATTAGGCCCTAGGAGGAATAGGAGTCCACCTAAGACCATGTCGAGGAGTTTTCGACAACCATCAGATCTAAGAGAAGGATCAGCACAATCACGACCGGCTGCTCGTCAAGATAGATCTCAAGAAGCTACCTCAGAACGATCAATTGCTCGAACCAATAGGCCCGAGGAAGGAAATGAAGCGTGGAAAGGATCTCTCCAACGGTTGGAGGATAAATTGGGAGAAATGGCCAAAGCAAAGAACCCCCTACAACGAACTTTTGTTCGAGGAACACCTTTTGTACAGGCCATTGTGAATTTTCCTACACCGTCAAAGTTCAAAGCACCTGTAGTGACCCCCAAATATGATGGAAAGACAGATCCAGTTCTTCACATAGAGCAATATCAAGCTGCTGTCGACATCTATGTTGTCCCCGACGAGATGAGATGCAGAGCGTTCTCAGGAACTCTTACTGGAGCTGCCCAGATATGGTACAACAATCTTCCTAGGGGTAAGATTTCAACTTTCTTTCAGTTGGCCGAGTTGTTTATTGGCAATTTCTGTTTTGGAGCAAAGCCAGTAAAACGAGTAGCACACTTGTTAAGTGTTAGACAAAAGTCTGGTGAGAGTACTAGAGATTACATAACTCGTTTCAATAACGAGAAGCTGGAAGTCATAGATTACGAAGAAAAGACAACAATCACCGCCTTGATGAGTGGGTTGTTGCCTAATAAATTGTATTACACCTTGGCGAAAGATCCACCTAAAACTATGTCAGAGTTGATGGCAAAAGCGGCCAAAATCATGAATGCCGAGGAAGCTATGGCTGCAAAGAAGAATATGGATAAAGACACCAAGGTGGACGTCGACAAGTCTAAAAATAAAGAGCATAAGGGCAATGGCGGTGACAAACGTTCCAGAAATAATAAATCATCATGGGAAGTCCTGAAGAAATACGACAATTATATGTAACACCCCATATTTTAGAGGATATATAAATTAATTAAATTAGTGAGTTGGATTTATTTAATTTGGAGAAATTCATTTAATTTGGTGATTTAAATTGGAGAAATTATTGAATTTGGAGATTTAGAATTTATTATTTAAATTTGGGGATTTATTCAAATTAATTCGGGTTATTGAAAATTTTCACATGTGTCGCATTTTGAGGTCGAAATTGGAAAATTTTATAAAGTATCTCGGATGACAATTCTGAGTGCACGGTTGAGTCCGGAAGGGTCAAGATAGTCGAAAAAGAGTACCCGGGGGTAGTAAATGGGTCTCGGGGCATTTTTAGACATGACCGAGCCTATACGGGGGCATCTAAGTCATTTTTAATTGGCCAATAGGCTTAATTACGGGATTGAGGAATTTTAACCTAGGTTTAAGTGTGTTGGGCAGCCATGAGTCATTCCAAAACACAAAGGGTCGAGAGAGGAGAGAAAGGAGAAAGAAGAAGAAGGAAAGAAGGATGACAAGAGCAATCCGGGCAAGAATTTCGACATGGGATCGTCGGATTTAATCCCCCAAGGCAAGTGTTTTCTTGCTTTAATTTGAGTTGTAGTTAATGATGTAAATAGTTGTAATTATGTCAATTAATTCTGGAAATTTGGAAGTAGGAATTTGAATTGAAATTTGTGGGTTTATGGTGAAGAAGATGAAGAATAACCATTGATAGGGGATTTTTAACTTTGTGAGAAATTGGGTTAATAGTGAGATTATAACTTAATTTGAGAAGTGAATAACATGATTAGATCTTGGTTTTTGAATCTCCATTAGTGGTATTGTTGGAAGAAATTGTTAATGATGAAGTTTGGGTGGATTTATGATGAATCTTGGGAGGTTTTTGGGGTAAAAGATCTGGTTATAATCGAAGGTTTTGGAGCTTTAATGGAGATTCTGTCCGAGGTGCCCTGTAGAAAATCGCGTTTTCTACATTTTGTTGTCTCACGCGCTTCCTCCAAAACTTCTCCAAAATGCCTCAAAACATCAATTTATTAATCTGGGCAGAAGGTGAGAAAACTTTTTAAGAAAGGTTTTTTTTTTAAATCTTCTTTGAGGTGAATCTTTATAATGCCCTAACTTTTGGCATACGGACTCGGATTAGTGTGCCGTTCACGGCCACACGTAGATAGCGAAGAGTATTACGCTATCCTGGGAATATTTTTAATTAGACACAAAAATTGAAAGGTCTAAAATACCCTTGAAGACGGAACGAGTTATTTGATTTTTAGCACAACTTTAAATGAGCATAACTTTGTCATACGAATTCGGATTTACGTGCCGTTTGTGGCCACACATAGAAAATGGAGAGTAGTACGCAGTACTAGGAATTTCATTACTGAGGCATATATTGTGAAATGTCTACAATACCCTTGGAGTTTTAATTAGTGATGAAACTTTCTCGAATTGAAACTAAAAATTGTTGGGAACTTTGTGAGACTAATATGAACTTAATCAAGTATATATGAGGTGAGATATATAATTATATAAATTATATTAAATAGTGGGATGTAGCTATTTTTGTATTGGATCGTATTTAATACGAGCGAACTAGTAATAATTGGAATATATGTATATATATATGAATGTGTGAATTATATATATAAATATGGGAATACATAATCCAATAGAAAAATGATAATAGGTTACGGGAATACCTAAAACAATGATAGGTTGTGTGAATACGTAAAACAATGAAAGGTTGTGTGAATACCTAATATTTTAATAGGGTGCGTGAATACCTATTTGATTATTTTATTATGTGTATGACATACCTAGCTGCTTGCTATCGCGGGGGGTTGTGTAGAGACGGTCTTATCCTGAGTGACCTTCGGGGGGATATTTGGCTTGTATCTCAGAACATAGGACTGTGAAAGACTTATTTGTGAGTTGATAAGTCCGCTGACTATGGGAGCGTAGGTATGTGCGTGACCCATAGGTATGTGAACTATGTTCGCCGCCAATATGTGTGATTTGTTTATATGGTTCGTGGGACATTTCCGAACCGATAGTCCTTGTTTGAGTACGAGACGTACCGGGACATGATAGCAGAGTATGCAATGCACTATAGGTGTATCCTTAGGGTGCTGTGTTAGTATATATATATATAATGGTGGTGGATATATATGTATACTTGTGTTATACTTACAATGTGATAATTGTTGGCTATTAAGATTGTGTTAATACATATATATATATATATATATATATATATATATATATATATATATATATATATATATATATATATATATATATATATAATAGTGAGGGATATATATGTATGCTTATGGTATATCTACAATGAGATAATTACAGACTATTAAGATAGTGAAATCTTATATAAACATAAATAGTAAATACTTGACTTTAGTGTGATAACACTTATTTAAAAATGATAATTGTTGAGATCAAATATGATATACTACTACGAGGGGTAACTAGAAGGATAAGCCTTTTTCCTAGTTAGAAGTGTGTCAGATGGCTAGGCGGAATAAATGAATGCGATAGGTGTGCACTATAGAAGAGAGGTGAGATTGTCCTCAAGAGAGTGGGACCGTAAAAGCAATTATGAACATTATATACTACGCATTTCATTTATTGCAATAAAATGCTTGCTAAACATTTTTATAAATCGGGTTCTGACCCGTTTCTTGTACTTCTTCTCTCTTGTCTATGTATATGTATATTAACAGGTGTCCAGCCACAGGGATGCCATAGTTGACTTATCTATTCCAGGGTTACGCAGCTGCAACATTGTGGATGGTTGCAGGATTTGATTTAGACGTATCATTTCTTTATTCCTAGAGTAGGATTCTTATCTCAGTTGTAGATTCATTCAGGTTGTGTTTCCCCTTTTACTTTTAGACTCAGTATTTGGTTTATGTATTCATTTATTGAATTATTATTATTGGGATTTTGAGCCGATTGTTTATTCGGCAGGTCATTTAGTCATTTAGTACTATTTTAGACTCATGGTTTGGATGTATGGTTTATTTGTTATTCAGCATGCATATTTAATTGTTTAATAAAATGATAAAATTTGACATCAGTCTTTTTGAATACTAGGTGGTTAGTAAAGTTTTAAAAAGTTTTCGACAATGATGCTAAGAATGAACCCCCGAGATTCCTGTTTTAAATTTGATATAGGACTGATCACCCGGTATTTATTTGGGCGGGGTGTCACAGGTGGTATCAGAGCATCAGTATCTAGTGTCCTTAGGATCTGTATGGCTTTTCACGTTTCAGTTTAGCGTTCTTTGATGTAGAGCCTTATGATAGGATTGTCGAATTCATATACGTATGTGATTTTATTCTCCTGCTATCAAGTATAGTTGATGTGATTTATGTACGAGTTCGGTTAGGTTTCGAACACCGAACATTATAGGACAATAAACGGGGACCGTTAAAAGGAATGCAGGAGGAAGGCGGCAGAAGCAATAGAGAAATCTAAAATAGTAATGGCGATAGAAGCCACCATAATTGTTGTTTAGAAAAGTGATGATAGGAAAATCTCGGGGACAGTAGTTTCCCCTATCACAGTCAAGGATGACAATGGTGAAAATCTTACACTCACCCAGCGTAGTCGGCAAGGGGTGGGGAAAGTCGAAAGGACTCTTTCGAGGAGCCATCGATAAGAATCCAGAAAAAAAAAGAGGAAGTGTGATAAACCAATGGAAGGAGAAATCCAACGACAACTATGTAGGGTAGAGTACAACTATACTCAGTAGTAAATTTTGGACAATAAAATTTTAAGCTCATAGGAGCAACGTAAAGTGACAAGAGCCAGTCACTATATATAAGAAGAATATGGGATTAAATGAAAAATTTGAGTACAATTTAATCGTTAGATTTTCGATCTGTTGTTCGGACAGGGGTGCGAATGAAGTTTCAAAACTTCTCACAAGTATGCAAGATAGAAACTGATCGCGAGAGAGAAGTTAACTTGGTTAGTGAACTTCGTACCCGACGAAGGTGATACGAAGTATATGAAGGGTACATAAGTTATTAATGGGATCGTGAGTAGAATACAGAAGCGTGAGTGTAAAATATGAATAAGATTACTAGTGTCGACATCATCAAGGTTGTGCGTTACAAGTTTATATCAACGCTTCCATGGGAAGTGAACCTTGAGAATTGAAAATTGAGCTGAAAAGAAATACTGAATTTAACGGTGTTAGTGAAGCACCACATGAGGGTATACCCAGTAGGGACCTAGTTAAATGTTTCGATTAAATTGAATTTCTACCAAGTAATGGTGGATTCAGTCAGGGCCATTGAGGACAACAACAAGTCCAAGAGGGCCAGCAAAGCCAAATAGACAACGGGGGTAGCAATCGGGGAGCCGATGATCAGGCAAGGAAGATAACATGGAGAGGTGTCCTATGTGTAAAGAGTAAGAACACTGGTGTATACCGTGTTTATCGCGAATCGGGGATAGAAATGGGATGCCCAGTAGGGGCAACAGTTATAAGAAATTTTGGTTCGGTTAGGACGAGGGCGCTATGTCCCATAACCATTTGAACCGCCACTCGAGGTGATTGAGATATGTTCTGTGTGACAGTAGTTTGTTAATACTAAATTCACATGTGAAACGGGTTTAGTAGAGATGTCGTGAATATTAAAATAGTATACATATCTTTGTCATCGCGTAACAGGGCTCTCGTTAGTTCCATCTGCAGGGGAGCAGGTGAGGACACTAGGAGGGTGTCGTATATTATGTGATAGATTTTTTTTCTCCTTTTGAGGGATATGAAAGGGAGCTTATTTTTATCTTGCATAGTGACTGTATACTGAGGGTTGGAGCAATAGTAGACTGTATGGGAAGTCTATGGTGCTCGCTGTGCCAGGGTAAGACATTCTACTTCATGAATCATCACCCGAAGGAGGGTCGAGTCAATATATATATATATTGTACTATACCATGGACTTCGATGAGTATAGTTGTCTCGTTATGTTTAAATCCTAGTGAGTGGGGACTTTTACCGGTGTAATTCAAGGTATATCAGGCAACCTTTAAGCTTAAGATTTAGATCATTATTGTTTACGTGATGAGAATTAAGTGATAGCTAGGTAAATTAAATAATGTGTCGAGAGACAGGATTCGTGATATCTAAGTTATGTGCTTTGGACCTACGAATTTTGTTGAAAATGCTAGAGAATAGTGCATTAAGAAATTTCTTTGAACTTAGTTGCAGGATGTTACACGTAGGGACCTTAATTTATGTCCGCGGTGATGATACGTAGTTGGATGCTAATGCATTGGTTTTAAAATTTTAGTTACTGAACGTGTAGGGAAAACACCTTAAGTTGAGAGCTATTAAAAATATAGGGCCAGTGGATGAATATATATATTATAGTGTGCATATACGTGTATATATTTGATACTATGTTTCATAATAGACATATGAGAATATGTTGGCATTGTTATATGTAATCCCGATGAGTAGGGACATTTACTGATGTGATTCAGGTATACTAACTTATTATTGAGCGGAGAGATATAGCTCGTGATTTATTCGCGCTAAGAAACTGGTGATAGTAAAAGAACCGTATTATATATTGTCTTGTGTAACATGGAAGTGAACGAATATACTTTTATGTTAAGAGACGGGGATTTGGGGGGTATGTGCTATAGACTGAGGGCCCAACGGATCTCAACGACCAACAATGTTAGGTAGTAGTGTATCGGGAGGGTTCCTTGTTTGGATTTCGCTTTGCGAGACATCCCACGCATAAAACTTAGCACAACGTTGGAAGTGGGGAGTTGTTTGGCCATAGGACATAGGTTTGGTACCGTGGTTATTATACATATATAGTTATAACTATGAGTTGATAATTATACTACGACTTAAGGCCGATAGAGCCGTATAGTGTTGATGTGAGAAAACTTTGTGGAACACTTTCACCACGAGTAGATCGGTGGGATAACCTAAATGATAATTAAGTTGCAATTGGTAGGGTAGTTTAGTATAACCTCACCGTATAATCAGCTCAAATATGAAAAGCTTAATTATAGCAAGTTTATTACGTTAAGTTGAATTGGGCAGTTATGTGCAGCATATAGGGTGTATGGGCACTCTAGATAGTTAAATTTTTATATATTATCCGCGGTCGATAGATGTAGAAATACAGGTGCCAAAAGAGTAAACGAATAAGGGAGTTATCGTAGGGGGATGTTGGAGTATTCCCCAGTAAAGGAAGTATTATAACCGTTAGTGGTTAGGCTCATAGTAGTGTCAGAAGTTGGAAGCTTCAAAGTGTTGTGTAGGCAGTAATGTGAGATGATACATTATATGATGGAACATTTTAATATAAGATGACTAAAGCAAATTGGCCATAGGATTGAACGGTAGTGTAGGGACCGTTGGACTAAGGGGTAGTGCTAGGATAATTGTAATGAGAACATCATAACGATTTAGATTGTGTGGGAAAGGATGAGGATGAAGGTGTACGAGATTATATCTGAAGCTTTGAGTACTAGTCTTATCCGAATTTCGAGGACGAAATTCCATTGTAAGGGGAGAAGTATGTAACACCCCATATTTTAGAGGATATATAAATTAATTAAATTAGTGAGTTGGATTTATTTAATTTGGAGAAATTCATTTAATTTGGTGATTTAAATTTAATTTATTTAAATTGGAGAAATTATTGAATTTGGAGATTTAGAATTTATTATTTAAATTTGGGGATTTATTCAAATTAATTCGGGTTATTGAAAATTTTCACATGTGTCGCATTTTGAGGTTGAAATTCGAAAATTTTATAAAGTATCTCGGATGACAATTCTGAGTGCACGGTTGAGTCCGGAAGGGTCAAGATAGTCGGAAAAGAGTACCCGGGGGTAGTAAATGGGTCTCAGGGCATTTTTAGACATGACCGAGCCCATACGGGGGCATTTAAGTCATTTTTAATTGGCCAATAGGCTTAATTACGGGATTGAGGAATTTTAACCTAGGTTTAAGTGTGTTGGGCAGCCATGAGTCATTCCAAAACACAAAGGGTCGAGAGAGGAGAGAAAGGAGAAAGAAGAAGAAGGAAAGAAGGATGACAAGAGCAATCCGGACAAGAATTTCGACATGGGATCGTCGGATTTAATCCCCCAAGGCAAGTGTTTTCTTACTTTAATTTGAGTTGTAGTTAATGATGTAAATAGTTGTAATTATGTCAATTAATTCTGGAAATTTGGAAGTAGGAATTTGAATTGAAATTTGTGGGTTTATGGTGAAGAAGATGAAGAATAACCATTGATAGGGGATTTTTAACTTTGTGAGAAATTGGGTTAATAGTGAGATTATAACTTAATTTGAGAAGTGAATAACATGATTAGATCTTGGTTTTTGAATCTCCATTAGTGGTATTGTTGGAAGAAATTGTTAATGATGAAGTTTGGGTGGATTTATGATGAATCTTGGGAGGGTTTTGGGGTAAAAGATCTGGTTATAATCGAAGGTTTTGGAGCTTTAATGGAGATTCTGTCCTAGTTGCCCTGTAGAAAATCGCGTTTTCTACATTTTGTTGTCTCACGCGCTTCCTCCAAAACTTCTCCAAAATGCCTCAAAACATCAATTTATTAATCTGGGCAGAATGTGAGAAAACTTTTTAAGAAAGGTTTTTTTTTTAAATCTTCTTTGAGGTGAATCTTTATAATGCCCTAACTTTTGGCATACGGACTCGGATTAGTGTGCCGTTCACGGCCACACGTAGATAGCGAAGAGTATTACGCTATCCTGGGAATATTTTTAATTAGACACAAAAATTGAAAGGTCTAAAATACCCTTGAAGACGGAACGAGTTATTTGATTTTTAGCACAACTTTAAATGAGCATAACTTTGTCATACGAATTCGGATTTACGTGCCGTTTGTGGCCACACATAGAAAATGGAGAGTAGTACGCAGTACTAGGAATTTCATTACTGAGGCATATATTGTGAAATGTCTACAATACCCTTGGAGTTTTAATTAGTGATGAAACTTTCCCGAATTGAAACTAAAAATTGTTGGGAACTTTGTGAGACTAATATGAACTTAATCAAGTATATATGAGGTGAGATATATAATTATATAAATTATATTAAATAGTGGGATGTAGCTATTTTTGTATTGGATCGTATTTAATACGAGCGAACTAGTAATAATTGGAATATATGTATATATATATATGAATGTGTGAATTATATATATAAATATGGGAATACATAATCCAATAGAAAAATGATAATAGGTTACGGGAATACCTAAAACAATGATAGGTTGTGTGAATACGTAAAACAATGAAAGGTTGTGTGAATACCTAATATTTTAATAGGGTGCGTGAATACCTATTTGATTATTTTATTATGTGTATGACATACCTAGCTGCTTGCTATCGCGGGGGGTTGTGTAGAGACGGTCTTATCCTGAGTGACCTTCGGGGGGATATTTGGCTTGTATCTCAGAACATAGGACTGTGAAAGACTTATTTGTGAGTTGATAAGTCCGCTGACTATGGGAGCGTAGGTATGTGCGTGACCCATAGGTATGTGAACTATGTTCGTCGCCAATATGTGTGATTTGTTTATATGGTCCGTGGGACATTTCCGAACCGATAGTCCTTGTTTGAGTACGAGACGTACCGGGACATGATAGCAGAGTATGCAATGCACTATAGGTGTATCCTTAGGGTGCTGTGTTAGTATATATATATATAATGGTGATGGATATATATGTATACTTGTGTTATACTTACAATGTGATAATTGTAGGCTATTAAGATTGTTAATACATATATATATAATAGTGAGGGATATATATGTATGCTTATGGTATATCTACAATGAGATAATTACAGACTATTAAGATAGTGAAATCTTATATAAACATAAATAGTAAATACTTGACTTTAGTGTGATAACACTTATTTAAAAATGATAATTGTTGAGATCAAATATGATATACTACTACGAGGGGTAACTGGAAGGATAAGCCTTTTTCCTAGTTAGAAGTGTGTCAGCTGGCTAGGCGGAATAAATGAATGCGATAGGTGTGCATTATAGAAGAGAAGTGAGATTATCCTCAAGAGAGTGGGACCGTAAAAGCAATTATGAACATTATATACTACGCATTTCATTTATTGCAATAAAATGCTTGCTAAACATTTTTATAAATCGGGTTCTGACCCGTTTCTTGTACTTCTTCTCTCTTGTCTATGTATATGTATATTAACAGGTGTCCAGCCACAGGGATGCCATAGTTGACTTATCTATTCCAGGGTTACGCAGCTGCAACATTGTGGATGGTTGCAGGATTTGATTTAGACGTATCATTTCTTTATTCCTAGAGTAGGATTCTTATCTCAGTTGTAGATTCATTCAGGTCATGTTTCCCCTTTTACTTTTAGACTCAGTATTTGGTTTATGTATTCATTTATTGAATTATTATTATTGGGATTTTGAGCCGATTGTTTATTCGGCAGGTCATTTAGTCATTTAGTACTGTTTTAGACTCATGGTTTGGATGTATGGCTTATTTGTTATTCAGCATGCATATTTAATTATTTAATAAAATGATAAAATTTGACATCAGTCTTTTTGAATACTAGGTGGTTAGTAAAGTTTTCAAAAGTTTTCGACAGTGATGCTAAGAATGAACCCCTGAGATTCCTGTTTTAAATTTGATATAGGACTGATCACCCGGTATTTATTTGGGCGGGGTGTCACATTATACTCCTTTGAAAATGGGTATTCATCATGTCTTGGAAGAAATCAAGAACAACGAGGAGGTAAAATGGCCAAGGAAACTGAGGTCAGACCCTGATTCGAGGAGTAAGGATAAATATTGCGAGTTTCATAAAGATCATGGTCACATGACCAAAAATTGCATAGCTCTTCAGAACGAGATTGAAACACTCATCCGAAGAGGAAAGCTAGCAAAATATGTTGATCGGGGAGGTGAAAGAAATAATAACGACCGAACTAGAGAGAGGTCTAGATCTCCTCGTCGAGCAGAAGAGAAAAAGAAGAGAAACCATGAAGATGATCCAGATGATGACCCCGACCTTCCCAAGAAACCAAGACAGCCAGAACGAGAGGTATTTTCTATACGTTTTGGGTCATTTGATTGTAATGTCATTACAGGAGGAGATGCAGGAGGAGGAGACCTTACTGCAGAAAGAAAGGCTTACCTTGGAGAGGCTCAAGCTTGTTCATATATTCAGCGAATAAATCTGGCCGAGGACGATCGTCCGAGGAAGGTAAATAAAGAGAAGCTGGTCATTGGCTTTTCAAAAAATGACCTAGCAGGTGTTCTTTATCCTCACGACGATCCTCTGGTGATCAAAATGAGGATGAAGGAAGTAGTGATTTCAAGGGTGTTGGTAGACAATGGAAGTTCGACAGACATCATGTACTATTCATGCTTTGACAGTTTGAATCTGAAATTATCTCAATTGGAACCGTATCACAGACCCCTCCTGGGTTTTGCTGGCGAGAAAGTTTTTCCACTTGGAACGATCAAGTTGGATATATTCATTGGAACTTGGCCTGCTTGTCGAACAGAAAGAATACGCTTCTTTGTGATGGATAAGAATGTGCAGTCAGCTTACAACATCATCATGGGAAGAGTTGGTTTGAAGAAGTTTGAAGCAGTTCCATCTACAGTGCATCAATGCTTAAAATTCCCAACAAACTTTGGAGTAGGAGTTGTGAAAGGTGATCAAAAAGTAGCTCGGGAATGCTATTATTCATCTGCCGAGCAAGAGGAGCTTGAGGAATCAAGGAAAAAGACTACTACTTATCAGGTGGAAGAAGATACAGAGATTGAAACTCTCGATCCCAGAGATGAATCCCAACTTGTAAAAGGACAGGTGGTGGAATCTACAGAAAATGTTATTCTGGACGACAAGCACCCTGAACGAGTAACCCAGATAGGTTCATCGTTGGATGCTTCAATAAAACAGGAGTTGATAACTTTCTTGAGAAATAGGAAGAAAACTTTCGCATGGAGTCATGAGGACATGCCAGGAATAGATCCAAACTTCTTATGTCACGAGCTCAATGTGAATAAGGAGATCAAGCCTGTAAAGCAGAGAAGAAGGGTATTTAGCCCCGAGAAGAATCAAGCTATTCAAGAGGAGGTCGACAAGCTCCAGAAAGCTCAATTCATTGAAGATGTGAAATACCCGGACTGGTTGGCAAATGTGGTGATGGTAAAGAAGAAAAACAATAAATGGAGAATGTGTGTTGATTTCACTGATCTCAACAAGGCTTGCCCAAAGGACCACTTTCCATTACCCAGAATTGATCAGTTAGTGGATGCTACCTCTGGGAACGAGCTGCTCACCTTCATGGACGCTTATTCATGCTACAACCAGATCAAGATGAAACCTGAAGACAGGGAGATTACTTCTTTTATTACCCCTAGGGGTACTTATTGTTATAATGTTATGCCTTTTGGTTTGAAAAATGCAGGAGCGACATACCAGCGGCTGATGAACAAGGTTTTTGCCGAACAAATCAGTTGCAATATGGAAGTCTATGTCGATGATATGCTGACAAAAAGCAAGAAAGCTGCTGATCATCTAGTTGATTTAAGTCAGACTTTTGATCAACTGGATAAATACCAGATGAAGCTCAACCCGACGAAGTGCACATTTGGAGTACGCGAAGGAATGTTTCTCTGGTACATTGTCAACCAGCGAGGCATTGAAGCAAATCCAGAAAAGATCAAAGCTCTTTTAGGGTTGCGATCTCCAACAACAAAGAAAGAAGTGAAGAGTCTTACAGGACGAGTTGCAGCACTCAACAGATTTGTATCTCGAGCAACAGATAGATGCTTACCATTCTTCAAAACACTTCGAAAAACTTTCGAGTGGAATGATGAATGTGAAAGAGCCTTTCAAGACTTGAAAAAATATCTGGGAACACCTCCACTGTTGTCAAGGCCAATAACGGGAGAGAAGTTGTACTTATACCTGGCAGTATCAGAGCATGCAGTCAGCTCAGCATTGATCAGATTGGAGAATGGAGTCCAGAAGCCAATTTATTACACAAGTAAGGCTTTCCGAGGTGCAGAGATTAGGTACCCAAGGTTAGAAAAATTGGCATTGGAATTAATTGAAGCAAGTAGAAGAATGAGGCCATATTTTCAAGCCCATACCATCGTCGTTTATACCGACATGCCATTGAGACAAGCCCTTCATAAGCCAGAAAAGTCTGGGAGACTGATGTACTGGGCAATAGAGCTCGGTGAATATGATATTGTGTATGAACCCCGATCATCATTGAAAGGGCAAGCTGTAGCAGATTTTATAGCAGAGTTTACATATCCTAATACCCACGAGGAACAAAAAGTGCTCACTGATCAACCTATGGATGTTACAGGATCAACAGACATAAGTCCAGACCAACTCCGGTTGGTAAAAGGGCTTGTGGATGTAGAAAGATCATCAAATTCAAACCCAAACCAACTCCGATTGGTAAAAAGGCGAGAAGAGATGGTCGACGAGGAGCGAAAATTAACAGGGGAGGATGGAAGAGAACAACAGATATTCCACCGAGGAACTCTATTGGATAAGAAATTTGAACACGAGTTACCTACATGGAGATTGTATGTAGATGGGTCATCTTGCACAGCAGGTTGTGGAGCGGGGATTGTTTTGAAAACCCCAGACGAGATTGATATAGAATATGCCTTGCGATTTCAATTCAAAACCTCCAATAATGAGGCTGAGTATGAGGCCACGATAGCAGGTCTTAATTTAACAAAGATTATGGAAGCACAACAAGTGATGGTATTCAGTGATTCCCAATTAATTGTGAATCGGGTGATGGGAACATATGCGGTTAAAGGAGAACTAATGGTCAAGTATCATGCAAAGGTGATGGAATTGTTGGCAGAATTTGATGCCATTCAGTTGATCAGAATACCCAGAATAGAAAATGCACAAGCAGACGCACTGGCCCGACTAGCATCAGCTACTCGTACCGAGCTGCGAAGAACGATACCAATTGAAATACTGGAAAGTCGGAGCATAGATGAAAACCTGACGATGAATGTTATTACCCTTGATTTAGGACCATCTTGGATGGATCCCATCAGGGCATATATTGAAGAGGGAGAATTGCCAGAGGACAAGCTCGCGACAAAGAAATTAAAGTTTAAAGCTGCTCGGTATGTACTAACTAATGGTGTTTTGTATAGACGAGGAATTATGGTAGGTTTGCAGAGATGTGTACACGCCTCCGAAGTGAAAGAATTGATTGAAGAGATCCATGAAGGGTCTTGTGGAGCACATGTGGCAGGTCGGACACTTTTGCAAAGAGTGATGACGCAAGGATATTACTGGCCAACGATGAGGGCTGATTGTATAGCCTATGCTAAGAAATGTGACAAGTGTCAACGTTTTTCCTCCATCCGACGAACTCCACAAGCATTTTTGACACCCATAACTTCCCCTTGGCCATTTTCCATGTGGGGAATTGATTTGGTTAGACCACTGCCAATCACCCGAGGAAGATTCAAGTACCTCGTTGTTGCAGTAGATTATTTTACTAAGTGGGTAGAAGCTGAACCCCTTATCGATATGACGTACGAGAAGGTATACCAGTTTGTTTGGAAGAATATCATCTGTCGATAAGGTCTCCCTTATGCCTTCATCATAGATTATGGAACACAATTTGACAACGAGGAGTTTGCTGCCTATTGTCAACAATCAAACATCCTGAAGACCCATTCAACACCAGGTCATCCTCAAAGAAATGGGCAGACTGAGGTGACAAACAGAACACTACTAAATGGTTTGAAGAAGAGGCTAAGTGAAGCTAAATCTAATTGGATTAATGAGCTACAATCAGTATTGTGGGCTTACCGAATAACTCCCCGAGCAGCGACTGGAGAATCACCATACATGCTGGCATTTGGAAGTGAGGCTGTAATACCTGCTGAGTTGGGTCTCCCAACACACAGAGTGCTAAATTTCAATTCCCCAGTCAGTGACTTGATGAGAAGATTAGATTTGGACATGCTCGAGGAGGTTAGAGAAGAGGCAGCCATTAGGAATGCTTCCTACCAACAACGCACAGCTCTGTTCTACAATAAAAGGGTGAAGAAATGCGACTTAAAAGAAGGGGATTATGTGCTAAAGAAGGTCATTCAAAAGCACAATAAGCTTGAAGCCAACTGGCATGGACCTTACCGAGTTACAGAAGTTGTCCGACCAGGAACTTACCGAATAGCAACTCTAGAAGGAGAGGAATTTAAGAATGCATGGAATGCTGAACACCTACGCAAGTATTATCACTAATGTAAAATGTAAAGCAATTCCTTCATTATGAATAAAACGATGATGTTTCACCATCTCCTTCCTTTTATTACAAGTTTTTTGGGGAATACTAGTGTGATACACTAAACTGATAGTTCAAGCGTGATCAACTTCGGTTGGTAAAATAGCGAGAACAAATTATACTCCTTTGGTTAGGAGGCGTACACTTGCATGATCAACTTTGGTTGGTAAAAGAGCTTGTTCGAAAGAACCTAATAGTTCAAACCCACGACCAACTTTGGATGGTAAAAGGGCGAGAACAACATTCTTAAAATGCCAATTTTGGCTGGTTAAGAAACAAAATATGCTCTCAAATGCCAATTTATGTTGGTCGGGAGGTAAGATTATTGCAAAAGTTCCTCGAAGAATAAAATATTCCAAACTGAACCAAGTATGGTTGGTCGGGGATAAAAACCCACTAACTATAGTTGGTCGACGAGGAGAATTTATCGACCTTGGTTGGTCGGACACATTTTATGAAAAAGACAAAAATTTACCAAGTATGGTTAGTAGGGTATAAACTCTCACTAATTATAATTGGTCGACGAGCACAATTTAACAACCTTGGTTGGTTGGAAAATTTTAAATATTTTTATACTCATTACTTTATTATTAAGTGATCGAACAACATTTTTAATACTTGTAACTGTTTATTACTAAGTTGGTTGATGAACAACACAAAATTGTTATCTTTTTAACAGATACATATGCACAGATGTAAAAGTGTTAGACAAGTACAAAAGAATAGCAATACAGATTTGCAAACAGAAAATGAAAGTCTTTCATTAAAATTCAAAATAAATTACAAGTTACATATGTTTGTTAACTATTACATTGAAAATCCTATTCTATTGGTTTTTTCCCCTCAGCCTTCGATACAGGTTCCTCGCCAGCAGGAGGATCATTTAATGTTTGGGGAGAATTGATAAAATTCAAGTCCCTCAACATTCTAACATTCATTACTGAAGGAGTATCCAAGAGATGCTCGGGACGAGATAATTCAATCTGAGAATGAAGACTATAGTCACCAAGATATTTTGAAATTAAGCTCCGAGGAATAGCACGAGCTGGGATCCATTGCATGTCCAGTTTATAGGGCGGTACAGGCAAGTCTAGTAGCCCAGGAGCATGATAATCCCATAAATAATGGCCCTGCTCTAGCTTTAACACACCCAGTGCATTCAACCATCCCTGTTTATAACCTTCATTATTGGCATTTTCAAGGTGAGCATCCAAGTGACAAAGGGCTTCATTGTAGCCTGCCATCCAAAACTCACGAGGTTGTTTGTGGAATTGGAAAGTTATTCTCTCTAGTTGCTCGTGAAGGCTCCTGGCAAAAACATCTTTATTATTCAAAGCAGATTTCGTCGCAGTAAGATGATCTTCCAAAGATAGGTTTTTCTTGGACATTTCAGACAAAGCACGATCTTTAGCATTCAATTGGAACGCTTGAGTTTCCAAAGTAGACTGAGTACAAGCTTCTTCAACATTACGGCTGAGAACTCTTGATCGACTCCGAGCAGGTGGAGAACTTTGCTCCTCGACAACATTTTGAACAGCTCTTCCTCGCCCACGAGACCCTCTTCCTCGTCCCCGAGCAGTAGTAGAAACACCAGACTTTCTTAACGTATCCAATTCTTGCCTTAATTTGGCATTTTCAACCTCTAAGAATGAGAATCCTTCATCAGTGACCGGTACCAAGGCAGTAGAGGATGAAGCTGCAGACTCATATTGCGCCAACTTTTTCTGCAAATTGTTATTCTCATGTTCCAGCAGCTCGGCGATCTGTCTGCAGGCCTCAACTTCACCTTTTAGGGTTCTCTCCCTAACATCGTACCCAGCGATGATCTTTTTATGACCTGTCTTAGAGGAAAGCTGTTAATACCTATTCTCATATTCCTTGTGCAACAAGGCAGTTGATTCATTGTGCTAATCCTGAAGATCTTCTAAGGTACAATGAAGCTCCTCGATCAATTCATAGTAGGCCACATTATTGGCCACAGCACGGTCGAGTAAAGCTTTCAAGTACCGATAAGCCTCAATTGCCTGTTCTGAAGCATCATGGCCAAGGATGTCAGCAATTTCTGATACACTTAGCTCTGTGTGACCAGCCTTATAGTATTCGTGACATTGCTGCATCAGTTTTGTATCATTGGCAGATAGCAATTCCATCCTGGCCATAAACTAATGAAGAGGAGACAACAGTCAACAAAAATAAATCATCAACAACAGAGAAGAACAAAGATGTAGTTTTATTAGATCATAAAAAGATTACATTGTTTGATTACAAATGATAATGAAAGATAGAAATGATACCGAACAACTTCACACCTTTTCCTTGTCTCCCAAGACTTTCTCGGGAGGCTGGGATGAGGAGCTTGGTTGCTCGGTGGTAACAGCAGCTTGATCAGCAGGAGTTGAAATTTTCTCAGGAGGAGGAAGCATGGAAGAAATGTCCTCGTTGGCAGAAGGTAGAGAGGCAGGGACTTGATCACCCATGGCCATGGAAGATTCATCAGAGATGGCCTCATCCTCTTCTTCTTCTACAATTGGTGGGGGAGGACCAGGGAGGTGTAGCTGAAATAGCTCAGAGTCATCTTTGATCTTCAATTCCTGCAGGGCAGCTACCTAGCCATCTCGGAAGTATTTCAACTTCCCGTATTGTACTTGGGATGTCATCGCAGCAATCCCTTTGTCCCATCCTTTATCCCAGCCAGCGCTGAAGGATTTTTTAACTGCGAGCTTTCTTTTCAGTTTCTCCGAGGAGAGCTTCTCGGATAGAAGATCCTCGGCAGTCTTTAACTTCGCATCCAATTCTTCTTTTTGGCGCTTGACATCTCGCAGGACGGACAATTCTTCCTCTGCCTTTTTCAACTTATCTTCAAGCTCTCCAAAGTTCTTGAGCTTGTCGTCATATTTTTGATGCTCGACCTCTAAACTTTTCACCTTATTCTCCAAACTCTTGGAGATCTCAGCCAGCTTCACCTTCTCAGCTTCAACTATAGACAACTTTTTCTCCCAGTCAGCTTTGTCCTCATTATACTGCTGACGAGAATCCTTCAAGGATTGGGTCAAACCCAGCAGAGCATCCTCTTACCCCGACGAGGAGCTGGAAGCTTTAATTGCTTCATCTTTCTTCACGATGTTGTTAAAACAATTCACCAGCTAAACAAAGGAAAAAGTGACAGGTCAGTACAAAAATACAAGTATTCAAAGAAAGAAAGGAAATTCAGAGTGTGAGAAATTTACTGAAGCAAGGTGACGGGTAGCTAGGGATGTCAGCATATCCCTAGAAATCTTTTCATCAGTTCCTTGGACCTCGGGTATGATCCAAGTTTTTACCGAGCTCATGGCAGAGCTCGGAGGAATGATGGTTGGAACACCAACACCACCAGCTGGTAGAGAGGAGATGGTTTCAACCAGATTGACAGTTTCAGCCAAATTGACTGAGGACGATTTCCTCAATCTCCTCAAAGGGACTTTAGCAGTTTCAACCAAGGAAGAACTCTTGGTCGGAGAGATAGCAGTCATCTCCACAGGAGCAACCTTCTTGTTCGGAGCCACTGGGGGCTTCTCGGTAGCTTTTGAAGGCGCAACATCCACCTTCTTAGTCCCCTCTGGGACATCAATTTTGCTTTTCTTGGCCTCAGCAGCAGAAGTAGTGTCATCAAATAGAGCAGGGGGAGCTCTTTTCCTGCCCATTCTCTGACTTAAAGGGACGTGAGAATCTGAAGAAGAATCCTCTGGAGTTGAGGCTGGCTCAACAGATCTAATCACAGGACGAGCAGTATAAGAAGTCGTATAACTCCTATACTGCAGCAAATATGAGGCAGACCTGATGTGCTCGTCTGCAACGTTCTTGTGCAAACCCCAGATAAGTTTCAGATGCTTAATATTAACCTCTGATTCTTTTGGAGTTTTTCTTTTACTATCAACTGCAAATAAATACATAATGAAATATCAGTCATACATTTTGTCAAATATGATAAAAGCATAATTTCATAAGTAAAGGAAAATGAGAATAAACCTATCCCATTGCCATATGGGGGGCATTTAGGACCCTGTTATACTACATCTCCAACCAAGGGGGCATATTGCCAATTTTTAATAACCACCCCATGTTCAAAATAATCTCTATTTGCATCAGGGAGGTTAACTACAAGAGCCCTATTTAAAAGCCTAGTTTTTAAGTAATAAACATTATCTAAAATAGCCCATCTATAGCAATACATAATCTCAGGAATCCCTATACGAGTCCCATGAGTTAGATTTAATTTATACACCCCATTAATTATTCTCCATGAATTGGGGGCTATTTTTGCAGGAACAACGTCAAAGTACTGACAGAACTCTAAGCATAAGGGGTTTGGCGGAAAAGAAAATCCACATTCAGCAATGAATAGACTGGGGAACCAATGTCCCTCAGCCAATCGAAAATAATCTAAAGGCTCAGAAAGAACCTCCAGAGTTACCCAGGAAGGAATGGAAAAATCGGAATGAAATTTCTCAACAGACTCCACAATATAAACCATAGTGAATAAAAGAAATACAGAATAAAAGAAGAGAATCTTACAAGAAAAAGGAAGAGCTGACAACTAGCGAAGGAAAAGATGAACGCACAAGAGAGAGAGAGAACAAAAAGCTTGAATGCAGAAAATTGGAAAAGGTAGAAGACGGTATGGTTACCTAAGAAGTTTAAATACTTTACCTTGGGAAGATGCGAAGGAAATGATTACACAAAAGAAACTAATACGCCACCGGCGGCTAAAAGGACAAAAATGCACGAAGATCGAAGCACTCATAAAAATTCGAAAAGGCGGATTCTGCGAATTTGGAAGGAAATTCAAATATGAAGAAAAGGCTCCTAAAACCCAGGAAAGTCATTTAATATCGCCATATACCGAGAAAGAATGTTCCATACTCCTCAAAGTTCGAAATATGAAACATTGGGGGCTTCTGTTGATACCAAAATTAATATGCTGATATGGACGAATAATATGAAGACACGTGTCAATCTATTGGCACAATAGCAACGAGGAAGTTCATTTCCCCGACCAACTCATGTTCTCTCCGAGCAACGAGGATACACCGAGGAACTTCAGCACTCCGAGGTACTCTAGCGCTCCGAGGAACTCCTGAGCAACGAGCAACTAAGGTGGTCCGAGCTGCATCTCGGTCGTAGCATTAATTGCCAGATAATCAACAGTTCAACTATTCATTGAATGTTTATCATCTTGACGCACACGCTGCATTAAATGTATTACCATTTCATATATATCATTTAATGTATCAACCCTTTCATGTACAGCCTAAGGGCTATAAATACCTTGTATCACCCTCATTCAAAGGGACCGGAATTTCTTGAGAAAACATATAATCGAGAATTCCCAAAATACTCAGCAATAACATAACAGTGGACGTAGGCCATTCTTATAAGGCTGAACCACTTTAAAATCTTTGTCTCATTTTATTTATCTGTGATTGAATAATTAGAGCTATCTAATTTTTTACATCAACAATTAGACTCGGGTGTAACACTCCATAAATTCAGGGACCTTTAATTTAATCATTTTTTGGGGAAAAAGAATTTATTTTATTGGGGGGAATTAAATTTATGATTTCGGAATTATTTTATATTAGAGGATCCATATAATTTGGAGAATTGAGACTTAATTATTCAGATTATTTTTGTGTAGCATTTTTTAGGTAAAAAATTGGAGAATGTTATAAATTAATTCGAATGGCCATTTTGAGTGTACAGTTGAGTCCAGATGGGTCGAAATAGTTAGAAATGAGTTCCCAGGGGTAGCAAACGGGTCTCGGGATATCTTTAGGAATATTTGAGCCCACATAAGAGTGTTTGGGACCTTTTATTAAAGCCCATAAGCCTAAAGACGGGATTGATTCATTAAACCCTAAAAGTGAGAGGGTGTGAGGGACATAACTCATCTT
Organism: Sambucus nigra; assembly: GCA_949130495.1. NCBI lineage: Eukaryota > Viridiplantae > Streptophyta > Magnoliopsida > Dipsacales > Adoxaceae > Sambucus > Sambucus nigra. The sequence goes on from OX422220.1 coordinate 87,382,195, forward strand.
ATAAACCCTAATCAAATATAGACAAAAGAGGAAGCAATTAGAGAAGAGCTTAGGATCCTAAATCAAGGACTAATGTGGACAATCTTCATCAAACCCATCATCTTCAACAAAGATTCAGACCCTACAAAGCCTAAAAGGCAAGTGGTTTAACTTACTTTTAAATAAATTACATTTTTTCTATTCATATCATAGTGGGTGTGAAATGAATGTAAATGTTATGGTTAATGCATTAATTAAATTGGGGCTTTTATGATTTCTGATTAAGTATCTGTAGAGGTTGCAAATATGTGTTTTATTAACCCCAATCTATGTGATTGTTGTGTTTATATTGAGGGTCTTGAATTGGTGGTTTTAATGTAGATCTCAAAGGGTTTTAATGGGAAAAATCTGAACAGATAAGGGGGTTGAAGTTAGCAATGGCGAATGGTTTTCTGGGTTGAATATGGAGGAGAGAGAGAACCCGGGTCATTTGAATGACCTGGTTTCTGGTCTGAACGACAGTCATAGTCGTTTAAAATGACAGGCCAAGCCATTCGAATGACAGTGCTTTCTCTCACAACTTTTCTTCCTCCCCTATTTCTACCATGGGAGTTTAATTCTCAGGGATTACTGTTTTGGACGATTGAGAAATTGGGTTACAATAGTGGTTGATTTGTGAGATTTATTAATGGATTATTAAGGTTTAAATCCAAAAGGGAATCAAGGTTTAATTCGAGTGTATTAAGAATCCTAAAGTAATAAGTGTGCAATCCTATTAGAAAGAATCTTGAATAATAAATTCTAGATATTCTATTTTCGGGCCAAGTGAATGAGTTCGGGTATATTGGTTGAGTGACGCCAAGATAATAAATTGATTAATATGTGGTTAATTAAATTTGAGTGGGGCGATTGACTCAGGTATAATTTGGGGTCTAGTGCGATGAGAGCTTAGGCACGAATTTAGCCAAATTAATTTATTATAGGGTTATAGAATAAATTATGGAATAATCAATATAAAAAGGGGGTTAACCTTAAAACTGTGTAATTTGAGGAATAAGTTCTACAGGATGAGATTTCGGGCTATATGAGAGGGTCCGGGTAATTTAGTTGGGTGACACAACTTGAGTAATAAATAAATGATTATGGGAATTATTTTAAAAATCAAGTCGGTATATAGACTTGGAATTGTTGGGCTAGTATTACAGAAATTTGTGACACCCTGACTAATTAAATACCGGGTAGCTACTCCTTTATTAAATTAAATCAAAATGCCTAGTTGGCTCAGTTAATAGCATCACTGTCGAAAACATTTTATTTTTACTAACCACCTAGTATTTAAAAAGTAAGTTGCCAAATTTTAATTAAAGTCTGATTAACATGCAACAAGTGTAAATAAAAAATAATAACACCATCACCATAACGAAGTAAATAGAATAACCATCACATAATGTAAATAAAGTCTGGAGGAAAACTCCTCACTACAAATCCCACATCTGAAATAAGTAATTAAATACTGAATCAATACATGCCAACGTCTGAAAACTCTAATGGAAAAGTAACTCTAATGGATCTGGGCAACATGCCCTAAAACTGAAGAATACTGAATACGGAATCCAACTGATAGAAGCGTCTAAAAGCAAATCCTTGTAGCTTCCACAAACAGCTACAGCTCGTCACCTGAATGAGTATCCTATGCATGGTGTCCTTGTGGCTGGGCACCTAAAATGGTTTTACAAAAAGTAGATTTGAAAGCAAACGGGTCAGAGCCTGAATGTGGAGATATTTTAAAAACCTGCAAGTGCTTTAAAAACATTTAAACATTAAATGAAAAGTACATGTTAGGACGTGCACTCACATGAAATTCTCACCTCTCGTCTAACTGTGCACTCCTAACGTAAGTACCAATCTAAAATGACCCAACCACTAGCTAAGTGATATCATATCTAGCTAGACTGCCATAGGTTCTACCCTTATTACTCTGTTCCCATTAACATTATAACGATCGCAATTAAATAGGAGCTTAACGTAAATTCAGGTTCTCATATAAAAGTAATACAACTCATTATAGATTAGCCCTCTATGTTATTCCATAGTTACACACAATACCATATGAAAATTTCCAGTTTATTAAGCGTATATTTCCCACAACATAAATATACAATATAAGCACCCCGAGACTAAACTGTAGTGCACACATACTCTGCTATCCATCCCGGTACATCACGTACATAAGGATCACATATTCCGAATCTCTCAGGAATAGTTCAGATAACACAAATCACAAACAATGGAGGCGAACACAGTCACATCACATGGGTCACGCACATACCTGCGCTCCCACGATCAACAGACTTATTAACATCCCAATAAGTCCTTCTCTGACCTATGTTCATCGAGATAACCAGTCTAAATCCGGGCAACACAAGGATTAGAGGGCCCTAAGCGAACGCAAACCTCCCGTGATAGCAAGTATGGTAGGTATGTCATACACACAATTCATATACCAATACTAAGTAAACACACATCTTAGTAATCCCGTACTTTAATTGTAGTACTATTCTCATTCTAGTACCAATATATAATTTACACACTTTATACGATTCCGGTTTATAATCATACGCGCCATAATTTATTCTCACGTCGTAGTAGACACTCACGTCTCAACCCAAACAGTCTATTGATTTAAATCACTCGTATATAATTTACTCCTCATAATAACCCAAAAGTCCCAAATCTATCAATACATCATCAAAGGAATGTTATCTCTACCCTCGAACAAGTTTACGGGACTCCCATAATCAAAACAGGCCAAAAAGGCCTAAACTGCCAGCTCGTTAGAAGTCTCGTTAGAACGAGGCTGTTCGAACGAGATTCCAGTTCGTTCGAACGAACTGTACCTTCTAACGAGATCTCGTTCGAACGAAGTATCGAACGAAATTCCTTTCGTTAGAAGTGACTGGTCAACTCGTTAGAAGCTCGTTCGAACGACCTGGGAAGGTCTTCTAACGAGGGACCAGTTTCGGCCCAGATTTTTCCCAATCACGTTTTTCACCATTTCTACTCCTCAAATCTCCTCTCAAATTAGTCCCAACGATTGTTTTAAGATCTCTAATCAATCCTAAATATACTATAGTCACATCCTAACACGTTTTAAAGGATTAATTCATCCTAACATCAATCAATTTACAAATCTCTACACTTTTCCTCCAATTATTCAAGAACATGAACCCTAAACTTTTAAGTCCTCAATTAGTCCATTCTAAATCCGTTTTTCTTACATCCAACATATATTAATACCAGAATAATCATCTCTATATGATTCTACATGCAATTTGTCCTCAATATTCAAGTTCTAAGTCCAAACAACATGGGTTTTCATTTATCTTCCAAGAACAATTGTAAATCTTCAAATTATCTAACATGGAGGAAACATTCTCTGAATTAAAAGAAATTAAATCACTTGCCTCGATTGTCTCTGAATTTGGTGTTGATTTCCTCTCTCTTTCTGCAGAATTCCCTCTCTCTCTCTTTCTCCAAGCTTCTTCTCCAATGGCTATGGTGGCTAGGGTTTGTTTTGGGGAAACTTAGAAAACCTAATCTAACAACCCCCGTAGCTTGTTGGGTTAATATGGGTTGGTTAGTGGCTTAGTGGGCCAAACCCACATCAGATTTACTTCTCTAATTTTCGTTATTTTTAATTCCTAAAAATACGAAATTACTAAAATACCCTTTATATTGCCGGTATGGCCTAAAAATACCCCGGGACCCAAACTACACCCCCGGCTAGTGTTTTCTGACTATCTCGACCCTTCCGGATGCGTTGGCGCACTCAAAACGACCATACGGTTAATAGAATTTAAATTCACTTTTATAATTAAAATAATTATATCCTGACGCGACTGTCACACGCGTCCCAATAAAATGACCAAATTGCCGTATATCAATCTCACGACAAATTTCATAGTTCAATATTTATATAACATCGTATATACTCAATATAGTCAAATACCAACTCACATCTCGCTAGTATTTTATCCGGATTAATTTCCAATTAATTCTCATTTAATAATTAATCCAAAAAATAAATATAGCCAAAAAAACGGGGTATTACATACTTCCCCCCTAATAACTGAATTTCGTCCCGAAATTCAAAACTAGAAAGTACCTGCTAAAAAAAACTCTGGATAACGTTCGCGCATCTCATCTTCGCGCTCCCATGTGGACTCCTCGACATTGTGATGTCGCCACTGAACACGCACTAACGGAACTATCTTTGACCGCAGCTTCTTCTCACTTCGGTCCAAAATAGCAATCGGCCCCTCCTCGTAGGAGCTATCCGGCTGGAGATCGATGTCCTCCACAACAATGTGAGAATGAGCCAAATTATCTCTAAGGTATTTCCTTAGCGAGGAAATATGGAACACATCGTGAATCCGATGCAAATGCTCCGGTAATCCAAGTCTATACGCAACCGGTCCGATCCGCTCAATAATAAGAAACGGCCCCACATACCTCGGTGCCAATTTCCCCTTCTTCCCAAAACGCATAATCCCCTTCATAGGAGATACTCTGAGCAAAACCTGGTCCCCCACTTGGAACTCCCTGAAAAATCTCTTCGCATCAGCATAACTCTTCTGCCTGTCTTGAGCTACCCGAATGCGACTTCAAATAAACTCAATCCTTGCCGAAGTATCCTGAATCACTTCCGGCCCAAGTAGTTTGTTGCCCCCCACCTCTAACCAACATGCTGGGGAACGACAAGGCCTACCGTACAATGCTTCAAACGGAGCCATGCCAATAGTGAACTGATAGGAGTTGTTATAAGTAAACTCCACCAGTGGAAGGTACTGCTCCCATCCACCCCCAAAGTCAATAATGCACATGCGCAGCATGTCCTCCAACATCTGATTTGTGCGCTCTGTCTGCCCATCGGTCTGCGGATGATAAGCCGTACTCAACCGCAATTCCGTGCCCATGGCCTCCTGGAAACTCTCCCAAAACCTCGAAACAAATATCTTGTCTCTGTCAGACACGATATTTAGGGGCACACCGTGAAGTCTCACAACCTCTGAAATGAAGAGCTGGGCATATTGTCCCGTAGTGTAGTCAGTCCTTACGGGTAAAAAGTGAGCGACTTTGGACAACCTGTCCACAATTACCCAAACGGAGTCGTGATCCCTCTACGACGTAGGTAACCCCGTGATAAAGTCCATGGATATGCTCTCCCACATCCACACCGGGACTTCCAACGGCTGTAGCAGTCCTGCCGGTCTCTGATGATCCACTTTTACAAGCTGACAAGTGGCGCATTTCGAAACAAACTCAGTGATATCTCTCTTCATACCGCTCCACCAATACTGGCGTCTCATGTCTTGGTACATTTTGTCCCCTCCGGGATGTACCGCGAACCGTGAGCCGTGTGACTCTGCCATCACCTCGTGTCGCAACTTCTCCCCTTACGGAACCACTAATCTCCCATTGAAGCGTAATCCCCCGTCTGAGCTAACGGTATAGGACTCGGCTCCCTCTGCTAGTAATCGAACTATCTGCTCCTGACAGAATGAGTCATTAGCCTGTGCCCGTACTACCTTCGTGACAATCTGCGGTGTAACGGTCATCACAGACATGAAAGATCGGGCCACTGCATCCTGGTATCCCAACTCCTTCCACTTTGCCTTCCACACCTCTGCCACCTCATCTGCTGGCCTACGGCTCAACGCGTCTGCTACCACGTTAGCCTTACCTGGGTGATACTGGATATCGAACTGGTAGTCTTTCACAAACTCAAGCCACCTACGCTGCCGCATATTCAACTCTTTCTGCGTGAACAGGTATTGTAGGGACTTGTGGTCCGTGAACAGTTGGAACTTCTCCCCCAAAAGATAGTGCCTCCAAATCCGTAGGGCAAATACCACTGCTGCCAACTCCAAATCATGCGTGGGGTAATTCCTCTCGTGAGGCTTAAGCTTACGGGAAGCATAAGCTATGGCCTGTATCTCCTGCTGCAATACACCTCCAAGCCCTTGCAAAGACGCATCGGTGTATACCAAATACTCAACTCCCGGTCTCGGCAATGCTAACACAGGTGCTGAGGTCAATTTGTCCTTTAACTCATCAAATGCCGACTGACATGCATCACTCCAGATGAATGGTACACCCTTACGAGTCAGATGTGTCAAAGGACCCGCTATCTTCAAAAATCCCCGAATGAACCTCATGTAGTATCCTGCTAGGCCCAAGAAACTACGAATTTCAGTCGCTGTTGTGGGCTGTCCCCACTCCCTCACCGCGGATACCTTCCCCGGATCAACAGATATCCCCCGGTCGGAAATAATGTGTCCCAAAAACTGGACCTCCTTCATCCAAAACCCGCATTTCTCATATTTTGCATACAACTCGTTCTGACGCAGCGTCTGCAAAACCTGCCTCAAATGCTCGGCGTGCTCCTCCTCTGTCTGGGAGTAAACCAGAATATCATCAATGAAGAAAATAACAAACTGATCTAGGAAATCCCTGAACACTCTGTTCATCAAGTCCATAAACACTGCTGGAGCGTTGGTCAAACCAAAAGGCATAACCCGAAACTCGTAAGAACCATATCTCGACAAGAACGCAGTCTTCGAGACATCCTCCTCCCTGATACGCAACATATGGTATCCCGATCTCAAATCAATCTTTGAGAAGAAAGAAGCTCCTCTCAACTGATCGAATAGGTCATCGATTCAAGGCAACGGATACTTATTCCGTATCGTGACCTTGTTCAACTCCCGATAGTCCACACACAGTCTTAGTGAACCGTCCCTCTTCTTCACAAACAAAATTGGAGCGCCCCAGGGTGAGGTACTTCTGCGAATAAAGCCCTGACCTAACAGCTGCTCTATCTGATCTCGTAGCTCTCGCATCTCTGCCGGATCCATACGGTACGGTGCGCGTGCTATAGGCCTCGTATCTGGCAATAGGTCTATAACAAAGTCTATCTCTCGACTGGGGGGTAGGCTTGGTATCTCCTGAAACACATCCGAATACTCCCTGACAACCGGGATCGAATCTAAAGGAATCACAACCTCCTTAAAGGTATCCTCCTCTATGTAATACAGATGAGCGGTCGATCCTCCCTCTGGGCGAGGCATCGCCACTACAAACATCTCTTGCCCCAGAATGGCAAAAACAATGCTCCCGCTGAAGCAATCAATCATGGCCCTATAAGCTACGAGCAAATCCATACCGATAATCACATCGTGAACATGCATATCTAATACCAACATGTCTGCAGGTAATACCAAACCACCAATCTCGACCCCCACTCCCCGGCATATAAAGAATATAAGTGACCCACTCCCCAATGGTGAGTTGACACACGTCACTGTGCTCTCTGCCGTAGCTAACAATCCTAAGGCTTTCGCGAAGTGTGTAGCTATAAAACAATGTGTAGCCCCCGTATCAAAAAATACCCGACCCATAGTGCCATGGATAGGAAACGTACCCTCAATCGCAGGCGGTGCCTGTGGTACTGCTGCCTGGTGGACGTTATAGACACGTCCATACTGTAGCTGCCCCTGCTGAACTGGGACTGCTGGAATGGGTGGCAATGCTGCCATCTGTGGCGGTGCGGGGAGAGCGGCGGGAAACATAGGCCTCTGCGGCTCCTGGCGAGCACCCTGCTGCTGCTGCTGTGGGGCCCTACCCCTATCAGGACAATCCTGTCGTTTATGGCCAGTCTTGCCACAAACAAAACACTTCCCTGGGAAGTTCCCTCCTCTCTGCCCCTACGGTCCCCGGCCCTGGTGGCCGTTACCGTTCCTCCCTTGGCCCTGCTGGCCCTGCTGAAACTGCTGCCCATTCTGCCCCTGTTGGCCCTGATGACCGTTTGGACCCTGATGGCCCTGACGAAAACCTCCCTGTCCCTGTCTGTAGTTCCCTGATCGGAACCTCTTCTGATCCCCCTGTTGGAAACCTTGCTCACCCTGTCTCTGCCCCTGAACAGATTGTGCCCCACCGGCACCATGTCCTCCAGTCCTACCCTGATGGCTAGACTCTCCCGACCTCTTGCCCTCAGCCATATGAAAGCGGTGGTCCTGGCAGTGTAACAAAGCAGCATTAACCACATCAGAATACGTGGCCAACGAAAGGTTCCCTAACAGATGCTGACGGATCCTCCATGTCAACCCGTCGGTGAATTTCTCAATCTTCTTCTTCTCTGTTGGTATCTCATCCGGAACGATATTCAACAGATTTGTGAACTCGGCCTCATACTCGGCCACAGTCTTACCCTCCTGCCTCAGACTCATCAATTTCCTCCTCATTTCCGTGTGAACAGCCGACGGAAAGTACTTGCGGTCGAACCGCACCCAAAAGTCCTGAATAGTGAGAGTATCCCTCTCCTCCATGGTGGTAATAGACTCCCACCACTGCAGTGCAGATCCAACTAGCTTGAAAGTAGTTAGCACCTGCTTCTGAACGTCCGTGCACTCATACATCCTCAAGTGCCTCTTCATATCCTTCCTCCACTGGCTCGAGACTACCACATCTGAGCTACCTGCAAACTCTGGCGGATGCGCTTTCTGAAAAGCGTCACGTACACGCTCCCAAGCAGACGGGAATGCATTTGCCTGTACTGGCACGGCAACCGGTGCCTGAGGTGGTGCCTGCTGGACTACGGCAATTGCGGCATTTATCGCTTGGACTACTATAGCTGCAACCTCAGCGGCGTTCATCATGCCCTGAACTGGAGCGGGCTGGGGTTCGGGCGTTGCATCCCTGGGAACTCGTCGAGCACGTCGTGGAGGCATCTGAAATAAGAATAAAGTTTATAAGTTCACAGTTTATAAACTTAAAATAGCTGAAGAACGAAGCATACACAAAAAGAGTACAACAGTCCTAAAATATAGGGTTCTATATCAAAGGAACTTAACGGAAACATAATAGCCGTACAGATCCTAGAGGACACTAGAACCTGATGCTCTGATACCACCTGGTATCAATACCCCGTATTTTTGGCTATATTTATTTTTGGGATTAATTATTAAATGAGAATTAATTGGAAATTAATCCGGATAAAATACTAGCGAGATGTGAGTTGGTATTTGACTATATTGAGTATATACGATGTTATATAAATATTGAACTATGAAATTTGTCGTGAGATTGATATACGGTAATTTGGTCATTTTATTGGGACGCGTGTGACAGTCGCATCAGGATATAATTATTTTAATTATAAAAGTGAATTTAAATTCTATTAATCGTATGGTCGTTTTGAGTGCGCCAACGCGTTCGGAAGGGTCGAGATAGTCAGAAAGCACTAGCCGGGGGTGTAGTTTGGGTCCCGGGGTATTTTTAGGCCATACCGGCAATATAAAGGGTATTTTAGTAATTTCGTATTTTTAGGAATTAAAAATGACGAAAATTAGAGAAGTAAATCTGATGTGGGTTTGACCCACTAAGCCACTAACCAACCCATATTAACCCAACAAGCTACGGGGGTTGTTAGATTAGGTTTTCTAAGTTTCCCCAAAACAAACCTTAGCTACCATAGCCATTGGAGAAGAAGCTTGGAGAAAGAGAGAGAGAGGGAATTCTGCAGAAAGAGAGAGGAAATCAACACCAAATTCAGAGACAATCGAGGCAAGTGATTTAATTTCTTTTAATTCAGAGAATGTTTCCTCCATGTTAGATAATTTGAAGATTTACAATTGTTCTTGGAAGATAAATGAAAACTCATGTTGTTTGGACTTAGAACTTGAATATTGAGGACAAATTGCATGTAGAATCATATAGATATGATTATTCTGGTATTAATATATGTTGGATGTAAGAAAAACGGATTTAGAATGGACTAATTGAGGACTTAAAAGTTTAGGGTTCATGTTCTTGAATAATTGGAGGAAAAGTGTAGAGATTTGTAAATTGATTGATGTTAGGATGAATTAATCCTTTAAAACGTGTTAGGATGTGACTATAGTATATTTAGGATTGATTAGAGATCTTAAAACAATCGTTGGGACTAATTTGAGAGGAGATTTGAGGAGTAGAAATGGTGAAAAACGTGATTGGGAAAAATCTGGGCCGAAACTGGTCCCTCGTTAGAAGACCTTCCCAGGTCGTTAGAACGAGCTCGTTCGAACGAGCTTCTAACGAGTTGACCAGTCGCTTCTAATGAAAGGGAATTTCGTTCGATACTTCGTTCGAACGAGATCTCGTTAGAAGGTACAGTTCGTTCGAACGAACTGGAATCTCGTTCGAACAGCCTCGTTCGAACGAGACTTCTAACGAGCTGGCAGTTTAGGCCTTTTTGGCCTGTTTTGATTATGGGAGTCCCGTAAACTTGTTCGAGGGTAGAGATAACATTACTTTGATGATGTATTGATAGATTGGGACTTTTGGGTTATTATGAGGAGTAAATTATATACGAGTGATTTAAATCAATGGACTGTTTGGGTTGAGACGTGAGTGTCTACTACGACGTGAGAATAAATTATGGCGCGTATGATTATAAACCGGAATCGTATAAAGTGTGTAAATTATATATTGGTACTAGAATGAGAATAGTACTACAATTAAAGTACGGGATTACTAAGATGTGTGTTTACTTAGTATTGGTATATGAATTGTGTGTATGACATACCTACCATACTTGCTATCACGGGAGGTTTGCGTTCGCTTAGGGCCCTCTAATCCTTGTGTTGCCCGGATTTAGAATGGTTACCTCGATGAACATAGGTCAGAGAAGGACTTATTGGGATGTTAATAAGTCTGTTGATCGTGGGAGCGCAGGTATGTGCGTGACCCATGTGATGTGACTGTTTTCGCCTCCATTGTTTGTGATTTGTGTTATCTGAACTATTCCTGAGAGATTCGGAATATGTGATCCTTATGTACGTGATGTACCGGGATGGATAGCAGAGTATGTGTGCACCGCAGTTTAGTCTCGGGGTGCTTATATTGTATATTTATGTTGTGGGAAATATACGCTTAATAAACTGGAAATTTTCATATGGTATTGTGTGTAACTATGGAATAACATAGAGGGCTAATCTATAATGAGTTGTATTACTTTTATATGAGAACCTGAATTTACGTTAAGCTCCTATTTAATTGCGATCGTTATAATGTTAATGGGAACAGAGTAATAAGGGTAGAACCTATGGCAGTCTAGCTAGATATGATATCACTTAGCTAGTGGTTGGGTCATTTTAGATTGGTACTTACGTTAGGAGTGCACAGTTAGACGAGAGGTGAGAATTTCATGTGAGTGCACGTCCTAACATGTACTTTGCATTTAATGTTTAAATTTTTTTAAAGCACTTGCAGGTTTTTAAAATATCTCCACATTCGGGCTCTGACCCGTTTGCTTTCAAATCTACTTTTTGTAAAACCATTTTAGGTGCCCAGCCACAAGGACACCATGCATAGGATACTCATTCAGGTGACGAGCTGTAGATGTTTGTGGAAGCTACAGGGATTTGCTTTTAGACGCTTCTATCAGTTGGATTCCGTATTCAGTATTCTTCAGTTTTAGGGCATGTTGCCCAGATCCATTAGAGTTACTTTTCCATTACAGTTTTCAGACTTTGGCATGTATTGATTCAGTATTTAATTACTTATTTCAGATGTGGGATTTGTAGTGAGGAGTTTTCCTCCAGACTTTATTTACATTATGTGATGGTTATTCTATTTACTTCGTTATGGTGATGGTGTTATTATTTTTTATTTACACTTGTTGCATGTTAATCAGACTTTAATTAAAATTTGGCAACTTACTTTTTAAATACTAGGTGGTTAGTAAAAATAAAATGTTTTCGACAGTGATGCTATTAACTGATCCAACTAGGCATTTTGATTTAATTTAATAAAGGAGTAGGGGTGTCACAAAATTGTACATGGGTAACCTGGATTAATTATTGAAGCACCTTATACTCTTGACTTATTTGAGTCTATATTGTATAAGTGTTCATCTAGTTTGGTAAATTGTGACAAAATTATGTCTAACCTAAAATCCAAAGAGCCCCAGAGCTTGCACTACTATTTCATCTTCCTTGCTGAAGTGATCTAGACCTTATTACCAACTCTCACACATAGTAGAATGGATCATATACATGTCATATTAAATATAATTGTGTGTACATATGTTGAGTGTGTTTAAATCCCTAATATTGCTTTTTAAATATTTTTTGGGATTTTATAAACATTTTAAAATAAGTTTTTATTAATTAAAACTTGTTTTTAAAAGTTTTTGGGGTCATTCTGCAATTAAGGCTTAATGGTTATATTGACTTAAAGTTGCCTTAGGTAGAATCCGAAAGCGGCAGAGACTTCAGGGTGTGATTTTAATTATTTTAGACGCGCATTTTATCGCTTCTATTTGTCCAACACTTGTTGCCTTCTGATTGGTGGTTAGTGTGTTTGTTTATAGAGAGTAAACCAGCGTATGTTTTTCAACCCTTGGATCGTTTTTATCAACGATCTGCATGCGCCCTTTCATAATCCCTGTGAGCCCCTTATGAACCAATCAGGTGAGTTTTAACCACCGCGTATCGTGAACCCTTGGATCTAAGTCTATTAACCTTGGCTAAATCTGAACCCTTGATTTTGGGCGTTACTCTCGAAAATTCTCAGCCTCCTATAAAAGGACCCTCCTTCTCAGCCTTCGAAGACTTTTGCCATTTCGTACTTTGAGAGAAAAAGAGAGAGAGAGGAGAGAAAAGAGAGAGAAGAGAGAAACCAGAAGAGAGAGAAAGAGTTAGAAACCCTAACCCTAACCCTAAATTGTCAAATCCACTCTCAAATCAAAACCTCTTTCCAAGTCCTGTACATTCCAAACACCACCTTGAGTGATTGAGTGTTTGAGAGCTGTTGTTGGTAGTTGATTTGCTGCTGAAACCTCTTTGTTCTTTAGATCTTCTTCCAACTTAAACAGTTTGTCTTAGATCTATTTTCTGCTATATAGAAATTTCAGATCTATGTACTTCATGTTACATTACACTTAAGGTCCGTTTGATAGCACAAAAATTCCAAGGCAAATTCCCAAAAGTTGGAAAATTCTGGTATTTTCCAGCTTTTGGGCTGTTTGATAGCCTTAATTTGCATTGGAATTTGTTTTCTATGTACAACACCCCTTAAGCACAACTTGCCACCCTAGGGTGGAATTCAATTCTTTGGGGGGGGGGGGGGGGGGGCAGGTTTTTGTTTGCCACATTTGGGTGCAAATCACTTAAAACCAATTTTTTTTTTATAACTCTATATATTTCATAAATATATAAATATATATTTCATAAATATATAAATATATATTGTTAATAAATATATAAATATATATTGTTAATAAATATATAAATATATAAATATATATATTTCGTATATTTTAATATATATTCGTATATTTTATATATTGTAGCACATATATGTATATTGCGTATATTTCGTATATTTATATATATTTCATATATTTATATATATAAATATGTATATTTCGTATATTTTAATATATATTCGTATATTTTATATATTGTAGCACATATATGTATATTGCGTATATTTCGTATATTTATATATATTTCATATATTTATATATTTCGTACATTAATATAATTTATATATTTTAATATATATTTATATTTTGTAAATTTTGTATATTTCATATATTTCATATATTCCTTATATTTAATATATATTATTTACAAAATATATACATATATATAATATATATGTATATTATATTTTGTATATATACATATATATAATATACACTATTCTGCATATGTATATTATATATATGTATATATACAGAATAATGTATATTATATTATATATGTGTATATATTCATATATATACACATATATAATATAATATACATTATTCTGTATATATACATATATATAATATACATATGCAGAATAATGTATATTATATATATGTATATATAATATACACTATTCTGCATATGTATATTATATATATATATATATATATATATATATATATACAGAATATAATATTCTGTATATATGTAAATATATATTCTATATATATGTATATATTCTGTAAATAATATATATTTAGTATATTCAGTATATAATATAATATATATTCATATATTCAGTAAATACTATATTATATTTTAATAGATTTTGTACATTTAATAATATAAAAATTATATTATTAAATATAATAGATTTTTATATTATTAAATGTACAAAATCTATTCCGTAAATAGTATATTATATTTTCATAGATTTTGTACATTTAATAGATTTTGTAAATTTAATAATTATATTATTAAATAAATATAATATAATAGACTTTTATATTATTAAATGTACAATTATATTATTAAATAGATTTTATATTATTAAATGTACAATTATATTGTTAAATATAATAGATTTTTATATTATTAAATGTATAAAATCTATGAAAATATAATATATTATTTACGAAATATATTCATATATTAAATATATTATTATATTTAATATATGAATATATAAATATATATTATATTATTTACGAAATATATATATTCCGTAAATTATTATTAATTTCCGAAAAAATATACAAAATACATGAATATTCCGAAAATTAATAATAATATACATAATATATATATTCCTCAAATTATATTAATTTTTGGAATATATATATTCCGCAAATAATATAATATAATATATATTCATATATTTTGTATATACGGAATATATATATTCCGCAAATAATATAATATATATTCATATATTTTGTATATTTAATAATATATATATATATATATATATATATATATTCCGTAAACAAATTTTCCACATTTATATATATTTTCCAGCTTTTGCGTTTGATAGAAAATGTGGAAAATTGATGATTTTCCAACTTGTATCAAACAGACACAAGTTGGAAAATATTCATTTGCCTTGGAATTGTTTGCCCTGGAATCAAATGTCCTGGAATCATTTGCATTTTCCCAGTTTTCTATCAAACGGACCCTTAGATTTACATATTTCGTTTCTCAGCTTGAGAAATATATTGTTGATTTGCTTTCTGTAAATATTTTTAACTTTGAAATCAATAATAATGTTTTCTGTTTCTAGTTCTCTTGAAACAAGACCTTTGACCTAGTTTGGAATCGCACTTGGTGATTTTCAATCTCAAAAATCTTTTCAAAACCCGAGATTGATTAAGATCTTGATACGTCTTCTAAGCAAGATAGCCGTGGATTCTGAGATTGTTATAAAGGTTAAATAAGGTTAAGTTTTGTGAGAAGAGAGAAAAATAAAAATCGCAGCATATAGACTTATATGTAATTTGTTAGGACTGTTTGTACATAATAAGTGTGTCTGTGCATGAATGTGTTAGAGAGCACCTACACAAACACTTTCACTCTACCACACTAAAAGTGTTGGTAATAAGATCTTGAGAAAAAGAGTCGACGTAAAGAGCTTGAACAAATTGGAAGTTAACAAACTGGGAGAACAACATCAACAATCAGAACTGCAGAGAAGTTATAAGGACACCAGAGGGTACATTCCTAAACTTATATAGGTCTGAGTTGTATGCATGTTTGTTATATAGTTTGTAACTGTTAAATTTGTTTATAGTGGAATTTTTGTTTTACTCTGTAGAGGGAGTCGTGGATGTTTCCTCAGTTGGGTGAGGTTTCACCACAAAAAAATCTTGTTCTTAATCTTTCTACATCTACTCATCTCATTCTTGGCTGTGCTGGGTTTAAAGTTTGTTTAAACTGTTTTATAAACTTGTTAATCAATTCTTGAACAGATCTCGTACATACTTTTGTTAAAACACCTCTTGTGTTCAATTAGTTTTGGTTTTTAAGAAAAGAGTTTCTTCAAAAAACTATTCGGAGTTACTTAAATAGTTTAATTTTATTAAACGGCTTTAGTAACAGATTTTCAATTGGTATCAGAGCTTTGTAAAATTATTTTAAAGAGATCCTGTCTTTCTGAAATTGTTTTCTGAAAAACAAATATGGACGAGAAAAATGAATGATTTGGTAACTTGACCAGACCTCCTATCTTTGATGGAACCAATTTTGCTTACTAGAAAGTAAGGATGATTGCTTTCATTCAAGGAACTCTGGGAGATGATGTCTGGGACATTGTTGAAAATGGTTACATTTTTCCTACAAAACCAGCCACTGAAGGAAGTAATGAGAGGATTAAGAAAGTATTAAGTGAGTTTACACAAGAAGAGAAACAAGTTTCTCGCAATAATAACAAAGGAAAGAATGCCATATTTATGTCTATGAACATGAGTTCAAATGAATCTCATCCTGTACCACTTCTAAGGAAGCTTGGGACACTTCGGTTACTGCTCATGAAGGTGACACTAGAGTTAAGGCTGCTAAAACTCAAATGCTCATTCAACAGTATAACTCTTTAATTATGTCTGAGACTGAGTCATTTGATGACTTCTATATGAACCTGACTGATATTGTGACAAAACTGCATGCTAATGGGATAACATATGACAGACAAGAAATTGTATCTAAAATTCTGAGACCATTACCACAGAAATTTGATAACAAAAGATATGCTATTGAGGAAATGTGTGATATCAATCTCACTCCTGAACTACTCAGTAGTAAATTAAGAACTGTGGAAATGGAACTGGAATTTAAGAAACAATTGACCCAGTCCCATAGGAAACAGACTAGTTCCAATCTAAGCTTCTCTTCTAAATTGATTAAGCCTGAGTTTAACACTTCCAATGATGACTCTGATGAGGAATGCGATGTAGAGAGTTTGGACAATCAGATTGCCTTAATGCCAAAAAAGTTTAAGAAAATCATTAAATTTAGAAACAACATGACAAATAAACAAGGCATGTCCAATTATCCAACTCCCTTTAATCACAAACCTCATGAGAAAAGTCATGACAAACATCACAAGGACTCTCACACTAGACCTAACAGAGACCTTAAGAAGACTGCATGTTTTAGATGTGGTAAACTAGGACACATTGCACAAGACTGCATAGTTAACTTGAACACTCAAAACAAACACACTAGAGCCAACATTTGCAAGATATGGGATGATTCAAGTGACTATGAAAATGAGGAACCTGAGTCATTTGATGTTTTTGACCCTCGCATGTATTTCTTTGCCAAGATTATCTATAATGATGATATGCCTGTGTATGTTAGTGAGGATGAATCCAGTAATCCTACTTTTGATGTTTCGAATATTGCTGTTACTAGTTTAGAAGCTTTGATTACTGAGAATATTACTATCTGTTCCTCGGGGTGTGTGAGTCAAAGGGAAAGTGATAATGACGATGTCAATGGGTGTGTGAGTCCAAATAATGAAGCCCTAGGGGTCACTTCACACACTACACTTAGTGACTCGGACAATGAAGACCTCCCAGAAATTCACACACTCTATGCTAAAACTATCAAGAAAAGCACTAGACTAGAAAAGATTGTGAAATATCTCACCAAGAAACTAGAAGATTTAAGCATGATGGTCAAACTGAATGCTGAAGAGTATACTACCCAATGTTTAACTCATGAAAGTGAAATCAAAATGTTTGATAAAAAACTCAGAGATTTGACTGAAACAAATGAAACTCTGGAGAAAAAATACAAAGGGACATTGTTAGAATTGGAACAAACTAAAGAAAAGACAGCAATTGTTTTCAAAAAAAATTCAAAATTCGAAAATAACTCAAACTGTTTTGTTGAATTTGTTGCTGAATCAAAAACCAATTCTGATGATCGAACTGGAATAGGATTTTTCCCCAATTTGAAGACACAAACAAAATCTTTTGAACCTATCAAGTTTGTGTCAGGAGGTAAAAGACCTATTGAAACTTTCCCAGACTTTCATTCTCTAAAAACTATGTTTGATTCAAAACATCAAAATTTAAACATTGGGGAATCAAGTTTCTCTAAACATGAAAGTTCACTTAAGGATAAATACGTTTTCCCCTCTATTAGGAAGAGTGAGTCTACATTCAAAACTGTCCTACCTAGGAATAGAGTTCAACCTCAAGATTCCTCAAAACCTTTGTTTAGAGACTTTCCTAAGGAAACCCCAACCTTGAGCAATCTTTATTGCTCTTACTGTGATATATACGGTCACTCTTTTGATAGTTGCTATGCTAGGAGACTAGTTAAACCTGTCTGTAATCCTCCTATCTATTAGAACTTTAACTATTCTAGGAGAAGCCACAATAATTATGTACTTCCTAGATAACCAGACAAAAACTCTAATTATAGAAAGAGAAAGACCAAACCTAAAAGAACATTCTCTAAAAGGATTCCTAAACACTTTCCTAAACCAAATGCTCATGTCTTTCATAAAATTCAAAATCATGCGCAAAACATTTTTCAACAAAAATCGTATGCTCGCAGATTTTATCAGTTGAGAGCTTATAAGCGCAAAATGAAAACTAGAGCAATATGGGTTAGAAAAGATGATCTATTACCTCAGATGAAGTGTAATATAGTTATTACTGCTTTAAAAGCTGAACACACATCATTTGGTTGGTATTTAGACTCAGGATGTTCTAAGCACATAACTGGGGATGATACAAAACTTTTAAACAAAACCAGCTTTGCTGGTGGAAAAGTTATTTTTGGTGATGGAGTATCATCTCAAATCATAGGCAAAGGAACTCTCCAAGAAGATGGACTTCCTGTTCTTGAAAATGTTCTTCTAGTTAAAGGTCTTAAGGCCAATCTACTTAGTATCTCACAATTTTGTGACTCAGATCATACTGTTACCTTTTCAAAGAACAATTGCAAAATTTTAAATGAAAAAGGTGAATGCATAATTACAGGATTCAGAACTCCTGGCAATTGTTATACTGTCATGAACAATTCTGAAATCTGTAATGTTGCCAGAATGGATGACAACGAGATATGGCATAACAGAATGGGTCATATAAATTACGATAACCTTAGTAGACTGACCTCTCAAGAAATAGTTAGAGGAGTTCAAAAAATCAAATCCATTCCTAATATTGTCTGTGGTTCCTGTCAGGAAGGTAAAATTGTTAAGGCACCTCATAAGAAAGTTAATGATGTTCTTACCTCTAATCCCTTGGAGCTCATCCATATGGACCTAATGGGTCCCTCCCAAACTGTTAGTCTCTGTGGACACAGTTATATTCTAGTTATGGTTGATGACTTCACCAGATTTACTTGGGTAGCCTTTTTAAAACAAAAGTCTGACACTTTTCAAACTTTCTTAAAATTACTTCTTCGAATTGAAAATGAAAAGGACACTCAAGTAAATAGAATCCGTAGTGATAGAGGTGGAGAATTCAAAGACACTGGTATAATAGAGTATTGTGACTATAATGGTTACAAACATGAGTTTAGTGATCCTAAGACTCCTCAACAAAATGGAATCTTCGAGAGAAAGAATCGTACCCTTCAAGAGATGGCTCGTGTTATGCTACATGCCAAGAATTTGCCTAAATATTTTTGGGTAGAATCTATTCGTACTGCGTGTTGAAGCACCTTATACCTTTGACTTGCTTAAGTCTATATTGTATAAGTGTTCAACTAGTTTGGAAATAGTGACAAAATTGGTTGTCCATCGTAGAATCCAAAGAACCTCAGAATCATTCTCTCTAATCCTCTTCAATGATCCATGAAGGTATAAATTGAATCACACTACACACAATTAGAAGTGGAAACATGTGTATATATTGCTTAAAATTGATTGTGTGATTAATTCCCCTTAAAATGTGGTTTTAATTATTTTTGGGAATTTTTAAACATTTTTAAACATTTTTTTAAATAAATGTTTTCATTAATAAAATGTGTTTATATAATTTGTGGGGTAAAATTTCTATTTTAAAAACTTCATTTTTCAATGGAATGTTTGTTTGGGTAGAATGTAAATGCGCTAGAGACTTCAGGGTGCTTACTGTAATTACTTTGGACGCGCGTGTGTCAGCCACTCATATTTCAACACTTGTCATCCTCCTGGTTCATCTATTTGTGTTTGTTATGTGAGAGGGTTCGCTGGTGGATTGATGATCGTTGGATCAAAGCTGATCGATGGTCTGCATGTGTTTTAAACCTATCCGTGTGCCATCGTTTGAACCAATCACTTTGGACTTAACCACCGCTGTTTTATAACCCTTAGATCAAGTCAATCGTAGGATGACTTAATCTCATCCATTGATTCCATGCGCATTTCTAGAACCTTCCCTCACCCCTATATAAACCCCCCACTTCTCAGACTTTCAAGATTTTTGGGCATTCATCATTTCTGAGAGAAAAAAATAGAGAGAAGAGAGAAGTGAGAGAGAAGAGAGAGAAGAAAAGAGAGAAGAGAGAGAAAGAAAACTGTGTTAGCCAAAAACCAAACCCTAACCCTAAACACTTCTTTTTCTGAATCAAACCTTCGTATACACCTAACCCCAAACACAACCTTGAGTGTTTGAGAGAGAGAGTGGTTTGTTCATATTGAAGCTGTAACCTCTTTGTCTATGATCTTGTTTACAACTTAAACATTCGTGTGAAGATCTGTGTTTCTTTTTCATAGAAACTTTAGATCTACATTCTGCATGTTACATTTTCACTAGATCTGCATATTTCTTACTTGATTTAAGAAAATCTTTACTGATTTGGTTTTGAAAATGTTTTATGGTTTCTGTTCTTACGAAACTTAACCGTGACCTAGTTGGATTCACACTTGGAGATTTTCAATCTCAAAAATATTTTTAAAATCGAGATTGATTAAGATCTTGACCGATTTTGAAGCGAGATATCCGTGGAATCTGGGTTATATTAAAGGTCAAACAGGTTTTTAGTTCTGTAAGAAAGAAAGAAAACAAAATCACAGCATATAGACTTTATATGTAATTTTTCTAGGACTGTCTGTAAATCTAAGTGTGTGTGAGTTCATGCATGTTGATAGGAATCACTTCACAAACACTTAACACACTACTACACTGGAAGTGTTGTGAATAAGATCAAAGATCAAAGATCATTGAGTCGACATAAGGAAGCTAAAGCAAAGGAAGTTATCAAACTGGAAAAACATCATCAACAATCAGATCTATGAGAAGTTAGAAGGACACCAAGTGGGGTATATTCCTAAACTTAGAATAGGTTGATTTGTGTGCATGTATGTTGTATTGTTTGTAACTATTATTTGTTATTAGTGGATTTTTACTTTTGTGACTTAGAAGTCACCGTGGATGTTTCCTCTGTTGGGAGAGGTTTTACCACGTTAAAAACTGTGTGTTGATTATCTTCATCTACTCATCTCATTCTATAGTGTGCTGAATTTTTGAAACTGTCTTAGTTTTAAAAACTGATTACAAAGTCTTGATTACTCTCGTACATAAGTTTTTTGTAAACACAACTTGTTGTTTATAATTTTTATTTTCAAAAGAAAAGGGTTTCTCCAACAAACATCTCAGAGTTTCTTATACAGTTTAATCTTGTATTAAACGGCATTAGCAACGTTTTTCAATTGGTATCAGAGCCCTGTTAACTTTTATTTCAAAAAGATCTTGTGTTTCTGAAATCGTTTTCTGAAAAACCTAACTATGGACGAGAAGAATGAAAGGTTTGGTAATCTGTCCAGACCTCCACTCTTTGATGGAAACAACTTTGCTTACTGGAAAGTAAGAATGGTTGCCTTCATCCAAGGGACTTTAGGAGATGATGTCTGGGACATTATTAAAAACGGATACACTTATCCTACTAAACCAGCCACTGAAGGAAGTGATGAGAGGGTAAAGAAAATCTTAAGTGAGTTTACCCAAGAAGAGATAACTATTTCTCGAAATAACAATAAAGGCAAGAATGCCATTTTTATGTCTATTAATGAGTATGAATTTAAGAGAATCTCATCTTGTGCCACTTCTAAGGAAGCTTGGGACACATTTATCACTGCCCATGAAGGAGACTCGAGAGTTAAAGCTGCTAAAACTCAAATGCTTACCCAGCAGTACAACTCTTTGATTATGTCTGACTCAGAGTCTTTTGATGACTTTTACATGAACTTAAGTGATATAGTTACTAAGTTGCATGCTAATGGTATAACTTATGATATGAATGAAATTGTCTCTAAAATTCTAAGATCATTACCACAAAAGTTTCACTGCAAGAGGTATGCTATTGAGGAAATGAGTGATCAAAACCTTACCCCTGAGTTACTCAGTAGCAAACTTAGGACTGTGAAAATGGAATTAGACTTTAAGAAACAATTAAATCATTCACAAAGAAAACAGCCCAACTCTAACTTGAGTTTTGCCTCTAAGATATCTAAACTTGAGACTAATTTGATCAACTCTGACTCTGATGAGGAGTGTGATATAGACAAACTAGATAATCAGATTGCCTTAATGTCTAAACAATTTAAGAAAATTGTTAAATTTAGAAACAAACAGGCAACTAAACAAGGCAAGCCTAATTGCCCTACTCTGTCTAATCCCAAACCTCATGAGAGAGGTCTTAACAAACATCCTAAGGACAACAACTCCAGACCCACTAGAGACCTTAAAAAGATTGAATGTTTTAGATGTGGGAAACTAGGTCACATTGCTCACGATTGCAGAGTTAATCTGAATAAAGCCAACACACAAAATAGAGCCAATGTCTGTAAAACTTGGAATGATTCAAGTGACTCTGATGAAGAGGAACTTGAGTCATCAAATGTACTTGACCCTTGCATGTCCTTTTATGCTAAGATCATTTACAATGATGATATGCCTGTGTGTGATAATGATGCTCCTACTCCTGCTTGTGTGAATACTGTTTTGACTGGCCTAGATGCTTTATTATCTGAAAATGTTGCTAGTTCTAGTTCCGTGTGTGTGAGTCAAAGTGATCTCGATAACGACGATGTAAATGGGTGCGTGAGTACTAAAACTGAATCGTTAGGGGTCACTACACACACTTCACTTAGCGACTCAGACACAGATGACCTCCCAGATATTCATACTTTGTATGCTAAGACTCTAAAAAAAGGCACTAGACTGGAGAAGACTGTTAGAGACCTGACTAAGAAATCAGATGATCTAAGTCTTATTGTGAAGCTGAATGCCGAAGAGTACACTAACCAGTGTCTGTCTCATCAATCTGAAATTGAAACTTTTGATCAAAAATTAAAAGAGTTGACTAAAACTAATGAAACCCTGGAAATGAAATATAAGGGAACATTATTAGAACTGGAGGAAGCAAAAACAAAGACAGCTACTGTTTTCAAAAATTTTCTAAGTTTGAAAACAATTCAAATTGTTTTATTGACTTTGTTGTTGACTCCAAGACCAATTCTGATGATAGAACCGGTATTGGATTTTGCCCTAAGAACAAACCACAAACTACAAATCTTGAACCTATTAAGTTTGTGTCTGGGGGCAAAAGACCAATTGAAACATGTCCAGATTCTCATTTTATTAAAAAGGAATTTGATCAAAAGCAACAACAGAAAGACATTGGAGAGTCTAGTAATTCTAAGGCTGACACTACACTTAAGACTAAATACGTCTGTCCTTTGATCAGAAAGGCTGAATCTACCTTTAAGACCATACCTCCTAGGAATAGGACTTCTGAACAGAATGCTATTAAACCCATATTTAGAAGTTTTCCTAAGGAAATTCATCCCTCAAGCAATCAATATTGCTCGTACTGTGACATTTATGGTCATTCCTTTGAAGGTTGTTATGCTAGGCGTCTAAACACCCCTGTGTACAACACTTCTGTCTACAAGAACTTTAACTATTCTAGGAAAAATCGTAACCATTATGTCCTTCCAAGACAACCTGACAAGAACTCTAACTACAGGAATAGAAAGACCAAAACTAAGAGTTCATTTAAGAGAAAGGCTCCCAGAAACTTTCCTAAACCAAAAGCTCAAATTTTCCACAATAATCAGTTTGCTGCTCCAAATGTTTTTCGACAAAAAGCTGTTTCTCGAAAATTTTATCAAATAAGGGCAAACTTGCGCAAAATTAAAACTAGAGCTATTTGGGTTAGAAAAGATGATCTTTTACCCCAAATGAAGTGTAACATTGTTATCACTGCCTTAAAAGCTGAACACACTTCATCTGGTTGGTATTTAGATTCAGGATGTTCCAAACATATGACAGGAGATGAAACCAAACTTTTAAACAAAACCAGATTTGCTGGTGGGAAAGTAGTTTTTGGTGACGGAGTTTCATCCCAGATCATAGGTAAAGGAACCCTAAAAGAAGAAGGAATGCCAGTTCTGGAAAATGTACTTTTAGTTAAAGGCCTTAAAGCCAACCTCCTAAGTATATCACAATTTTGTGACTCTGACCATACAGTTACCTTTTCAAAGAACAATTGTAAAATTCTAAATGATAAAGGTAAATGCATTATTACCGGATTTAAAACACCTGACAATTGTTATACTGTCAAAACTGGTTCTGAAACCTGTAACATTGTCAGAATGGATGACAATGAAATCTGGCATAATCGTATGGGTCACTTAAGTTATGATATCCTTGGTAGATTGTCTAGTCAAGAGATTGTTAGAGGAATCCCTAAAATTAAACCTATTTCAAGTGTTGTCTGTGGTCATTGCCAGGAAGGAAAAATAGTTAAGACTTCGCATAAAAAAGTTAAAGACATTCTCACCTCTAAACCTCTAGATCTCATCCATATGGACCTTATTGGTCCCTCTAGAACTGTTAGTCTTTGTGGACACAGTTATATCCTTGTCATGGTTGATGATTTCACACGATTCACTTGGGTTGCCTTCTTGAAACAAAAATCTGACACGTTTCAGAATTTTTTGAAAATTTTACTAAGAATTGAAAATGAGAAGGACACACAAGTCAATCGCATTCGTAGTGATAGAGGGGGAGAGTTCATAGACACAGGAATAGTTGAATATTGTGACTACAACGGTTACAAACATGAATTTAGTGCCCCTAAACTCCTCAGCAGAATGGTATTGCTGAAAGGAAAAACCGAACTCTTCAAGAGATGGCACGTGTCATGTTGCATGCCAAATCTCTACCTAAATACTTCTGGGTAGAATCTATTAGAACTGCATGTCATATCATTAATAGGGTTTACCTTAGGAAAAACTCTAAACAAACCCCTTATGAGTTGTGGTACGGTAAGAAGCCTAATCTGAAATATCTAAGAACTTTCGGAAGTCAGTGTTATGTCTGTAAAGACAGAGAACATCTGTCTAAATTCGAGACACGTGGTGATAAAGCCATCTTCTTAGGATACTCCCCAAACAGTCGTGCTTATCGTATATACAATCTGCGTACTAAGGCCCTTATGGAATCGATAAATGTAATTGTAAGCGACACTATTGTTGAAAATAAGATATCTGAATCACCTATTGTGGTTGAATCTGAAAATGATTTCAAAACTGATTCACTAGAAATAGATGACTCATTACCTAGTGAGAGTCCAAAAGTACCTGGCTGGGTCTCTAAAGATCATCCCATTGACAACGTGGTCGGTAATCCTAATGAGCCAGTTCGTACTAGAGCCCAGTTAAGAAATTATGCTAATTATGCATGTTTCGTCTCCCTTGTGGAACCGAAAAATGTTAATGAAGCATTGAATGACACACACTGGATTTCTGCTATGCAGGAAGAACTTTTACAATTTGTCATTCACGATGTCTGGTATCTTGTACCGCGGCCTCAAAACAAAAATGTTATTGGGACACGTTGGATTTTTAAGAACAAATCTGATGAAAATGGGGTCATCCTTAGAAACAAAGCTAGACTAGTTGCTCAAGGCTACTCACAAATAGAAGGAATAGATTTTAGCGAGACTTTTGCCCCTGTCACTCGTCTTGAATCTATTCGACTTTTTTTCGCCATAGCGTGTCACTTAAAATTTACACTTTATCAAATGGATGTCAAGTCTGCCTTCCTCAATGGAATTATGTCCGAAGAAACATATGTAGAACAACCCAAAGGGTTCATTGACCCTAAATACCCTAACCATGTCTTTCGTCTAAAAAAGGCTTTGTATGGCTTAAAACAAGCTCCTAGAGCTTGGTATGAACGCCTTTCCAACTTTTTGTTGGATAAGGGTTTTAAGAGAGGAGGAAATGACCAGACTCTCTTTGTCAAACATTTTGACAAAAACATTATTATAGCCCAAGTCTATGTAGACGACATCATTTTCGGGTCAACTTCAAACTCTGAAGTTAAATCTTTTTCTGCTATTATGCATAAGGAGTTTCACATGTCCCTTATGGGGGAGCTACAACTTTTCTTAGGATTTCAAGTGAAACAGAATTCTGATGGACTATTTGTCTCTCAAACTAAGTATGCCTTAGATCTTGTTAAGAAATTTGGTTTAGATAATGCTAAAGTTTCCAAAACGCCTATGAGTACTACTGTTAAATTATGTAAAGATGAAACTGGAAAGTCAGTTGATTCCACACTCTATCGTAGTATGATTGGTAGCCTACTCTATCTAACTGCCTCGCGACCAGATATAATGTATGCTGTATGTATGTGTGCTCGTTACCAGAATAACCCTAAAGAGAGCCATTTATTGTGTGTAAAACGTATAATAAAGTACATAAAAGGTACTCTTAATCTTGGACTTAGGTATACTAAGGATACCTGTAGCACCATCATAGGGTATACTGATGCTGATTGGGCCGGTTGTACTGATGACAGTAAAAGTACATCAGGTGCCTGTTATTATGTCGGCAATAATTTAGTTGGTTGGAGTAGTAAAAAATAGAATTGCACATCTTTATCTACGGCTGAGTCCGAATATATAGCAGCAGGAAGTTGTTGTGCTCAGTTGTTATGGATAAAACAAATGTTAAGCGATTATGGGATTAAAGAAGATCAGTTAAAATTGTATTGTGACAATCAAAGCGCCATTAACATATCTAAAAACCCGGTTCAACACTCGCGAACTAAGCATATTAAAATAAGGCATCATTTTATACGCGAACTTGTTGAAACTAAGGAGTTAGATATCCATTACCTGCCTACTGATCTGCAACTTGCAGACATGTTCACTAAACCTCTAGACTATAATAGATTTCTGTATTTGCGAAATTCTATAGGTATGGTATACGCTGATTAAAACTCTTAAGACCTTAATTTTTACCCTTTGTCCATTTGAGACAAAATGGGGGAGAAATTTGAGTCTTACGAGTTCAATGTTTTGTTCACATTTCATCTAAACTGCTTGATCTTAGTGTGCATATTTGCAGGAATCTCTTCTACTATTTGTCTACCATTTCTAGTGTAAAATTTTGTAAATAGTTGAGTTATGTAATTTTTGACTTTCTAGGAAATGGGTAGATAGTATCTTTTGTATAGGACTAGGTTTTATTTTTTTTGGTTCCCTACGAGTTTTAAGCTAACTCAAAGGAGATTTTGTCTCATATTTCCAAAGGGGGAGATTGAAGCACATTATACCTTTGACTTGCTTAAGTCTATACTGTATAAGTGTTCAACTAGTTTGGAAATAGTGACAAAATTGGTTGTCCATCCTAGAATCCAAAGAACCTCAGAATAATTCTCTCTAATCCTCTTCAATGATCCATGAAGGTATAAATTGAATCACACTACACATAATTAGAAGTTCATACATGTGTATATATTGCTTAAAATTGATTGTGTGATTAATTCCCCTTAAAATGTGGTTTTAATTATTTTTGGGAATTTCTAAACATTTTTAAACATTTTTTTAAATAAATGTTTTCATTAATAAAATGTGTTTATATAATTTGTGGGGTAAAATTTCTATTTTAAAAACTTCATTTTTCAATGGAATGTTTGTTTGGGTAGAATGTAAATGCGCTAGAGACTTCAGGGTGCTTGCTGTAATTACTTTGGACGCGCGTGTGTGAGCCACTCATATTTCAACACTTTTCATCCTCCTGGTTCATCTATTTGTGTTTGTTATGTGAGAGGGTTCGCTGGTGGATTGATGATCGTTGGATCAAAGCTGATCGATGGTCTGCATGTGTTTTAAACCTATCCGTGTGCCATCGTTTGAACCAATCACTTTGGACTTAACCACCGCTATTTTATAACCCTTAGATCAAGTCAATCATAGGATGACTTAATCTCATCCATTGATTCCGTGCGCATTTCCAGAACCTTCCCTCACCCCTATATAAACCCCCCACTTCTCAGACTTTCAAGACTTTTGGGCATTCGTCATTTCTGAGAGAAAAAAATAGAGAGAAGAGAGAAGTGAGAGAGAAGAGAGAAAAGAAAAGAGAGAAGAGAGAGAAAGAAAACTGTGTTAGCCAAAAACCAAACCCTAACCCTAAACACTTCTTTTTCTGAATCAAACCTTCGTATACACCTAACCCCAAACACAACCTTGAGTGTTTGAGAGAGAGAGTGGTTTGTTCATATTGAAACTATAACCTCTTTGTCTATGATCTTGTTTACAACTTAAACATTCGTGTGAAGATCTGTGTTTCTTTTTCATAGAAACTTTAGATCTACATTCTGCATGTTACATTTTCACTAGATCTGCATATTTCTTACTTGATTTAAGAAAATCTTTACTGATTTGGTTTTGAAAATGTTTTATGGTTTCTGTTCTTACGAAACTTAACCGTGACCTAGTTGGATTCACACTTGGAGATTTTCAATCTCAAAAATATTTTTAAAACCGAGATTGATTAAGATCTTGACCAATTTTTGAAGCGAGATATCCGTGGAATCTGGGTTATATTAAAGGTCAAACAGGTTTTTAGTTCTGTAAGAAAGAAAGAAAACAAAATCACAACATATAGACTTTATATGTAATTTTTCTAGGACTGTCTGTAAATCTAAGTGTGTGTGAGTTCATGCATGTTGATAGGAATCACTTCACAAACACTTAACACACTACTACACTGGAAGTGTTGTGAATAAGATCAAAGATCATTGAGTCGACATAAGGAAGCTAAAGCAAAGGAAGTTATCAAACTGGAAAAACATCATCAACAATCAGATCTATGAGAAGTTAGAAGGACACCAAGTGGGGTATATTCCTAAACTTAGAATAGGTTGATTTGTGTGCATGTATGTTGTATTGTTTGTAACTATTATTTGTTATTAGTGGATTTTTACTTTTGTGACTTAGAAGTCACCGTGGATGTTTCCTCTGTTAGGAGAGGTTTTACCACGTTAAAAACTGTGTGTTGATTATCTTCATCTACTCATCTCATTCTATAGTGTGCTGAATTTTTGAAACTGTCTTAGTTTTAAAAACTGATTACAAAGTCTTGATTACTCTCGTACATAAGTTTTTTGTAAACACAAATTGTTGTTTATAATTTTTATTTTCAAAAGAAAAAGGTTTCTCCAACAAACATCTCGGAGTTGCTTATGCAGTTTAATCTTGTATTAAACGGCATTAGCAACGTTTTTCACGTGTCACATTATAAATAAGGTCTATCTTAGAAAGAATTTTAAACAAACCCCTTACGAACTTTGGTACAAGAAAAATCCCAATCTTAAGTACCTTAGAACTTTTGGTAGTACTTGTTATGTATGCAAAGATAGGGAACACTTGTCCAAATTTGAGAGCCGGGGAGATAAAGCTATATTTTTAGGATACTCGCCTAACAGGAGAGCCTATCGAGTGTATAAGCTTCGCACTAAAACCTTGATGGAATCCGTAAATGTAATAGTGAGTGACACTACTGTAAAGAGTAAGACTGGTGAATCAACTATTGGGGAAGAACCTACAAACATTTTAGAAAATGACTCTCCTGAAATAGATGATTCATTACCAATTGAGATACCTGAAGTACCTAACTGGGTTTCTAAAGATCATCCCATAAATAATGTAGTAGGTAACCCTAGTGAGCCAGTGCGTACAAGATCCCAACTAAGAAATTATGCACATTATGCATGTTTTGTTTCTCTAGTGGAACCAAAGAATGTAAATAAGGCATTAAATGACTCTCACTGGATTTCTTCTATGTAGGAAGAACTTCTTCAATTTGTCATTCATGATGTTTGGTATCTTGTACCTAGGCCTGATCACAAAAAGGTTATTGGCACACGTTGGATTTTTAAAATTAAGTCTGATGAAAGTGGGATAATCATTAGAAACAAAGCTAGATTAGTTGCTCAAGGATACTCTCAAATTGAAGGATTAGATTTTAACGAGACCTTTGCTCCTGTTACCCGTTTAGAAGTTGTTCGTCTTCTCTTTGCAATAGCTTGCCATTTGCATTTTACACTCTACCAAATGGATGTCAAATCTGCATTCCTTAATGGAATATTGACTGAAGAGACCTATGTAGAACAACCTAAAGGGTTCATTGACCCTCAATATCCAAATCATGTATTTCATCTTAAAAAGGCTTTGTATGGCCTTAAACAAGCGCCTAGAGCCTGGTATGAGCATCTTTCCAGTTTCCTCGTAGATAAAGGTTTCAAAAGAGGTGTAAATGATCAAACCCTTTTTGTCAAACATTTTGGCAAACACATCATTATTGCTCAAGTTTATGTTGACGATATTATCTTTGGATCAACTTCTCCCTCGGAAGTAAAATCCTTCTCCGAAATAATGCGTAAGGAGTTTCAAATGTCTCTTATGGGGGAGTTACAATTTTTCTTAGGTCTTCAAGTTAAACAAAATTCAAAAGGATTATTTGTATCGCAATCTAAGTACGCTTTAGAGATAGTCAAGAAATTTGGCCTTGAGAGTGCTAAAGATGCTAAAACACCCATGAGTACTACGGTAAAACTATCTAAAGACGAAATTGGAAAATCCATAGATCCAACTCTATATCGTAGTATGATAGGAACCTTACTATACCTTACTGCCTTGCGTCCTGATATTATGTATGCTGTGTGTGTATGTGCTCGTTATCAAAATAACCCTAAAGAGATCCATCTGAATTCTGTTAAACGAATCATTAAATATGTAAAAGGCACTCTGAATCTAGGACTTTGGTACACTAATGACACACCAAGCACTATAATTAGGTACACTGATGCTGACTGGGCTGGGTGTACTGATGATAGTAAAAGCACACCAGGAGCATGTTATTATATAGGTAATAACTTGGTAGGATGGAGTAGTAAGAAACAAAATTGCACATCACTCTCAACAGCTGAATCTGAATACATAGCCGCTTGCAGTTGTTGTTCTTAATTACTGTGGCTTAAACAAATGCTGAGTGATTATGGTAATCAAGAAAACCAATTGCATCTCTATTGTGATAATCAAAGTGCGATCAATATTTCTAAAAACCCTGTTCAACACTCGCGAACAAAACATATAAAAATAAGACATCATTTTATATGCGAATTGATTGAAACTAAGGAATTAGAAATCAATTATCTTCCTACTGATTTGCAACTCGCATATATGTTTACCAAACCTTTAGATTACAATCGATTTAGTTCTTTGTGTAAATCTATTGGTATGGTGTGTGCTGATAATCTCTTTGATCTCTTTATTTTTCCCTTTGTCCATTTGAGACAAAATGGGGGAGAAATTTGAGTCTCTAATGATTCTTACATATGCTAAATGCTAAATAGCTTGATCTTAGGGATTCATTGCAGGTTTTTGTACAGTTATACTCAACAGTTGTAATAGGGTAATTAATTGTAAATAGTTGAGTTATGTACTTTTGGTTTCTAGGATTTGGGTAGATAGATTTTTTGGTAGGAATAGGTTTCCTTTCTTTTGTTGCCCTAAGAGTTCCAGTTGACTCAAAGGAGATTTTGTCTCATATTTCCAAAGGGGGAGATTAAAGCGCCTTATACTCTTGACTCATTTGAGTCTATATTGTATAAGTGTTCATCTAGTTTGGAAATTATGACAAAATTATGTCTAACCTAGAATCCAAAGAACCCCAGAGCTTGCACTAATATTTCATCTTCCTTGATTGAAGTGATCTAGACCTTATTACCAACTCTCACACACAGTAGAATGGATCATATACATGTCATATTCCATATAATTGTGTGTACATATGTTGAGTGTGTTTAAATCCCTAATATTGCTTTTTAAATATTTTTTGGGATTTTATAAACATTTTAAAATAAGTTTTTATTAATTAAAACTTGTTTTTAAAAGTTTTTGGGGTCATTCTGCAATTAAGGCTTAATAGTTATATTGACTTAAAGTTGCCTTGGGTAGAATGCGAAAGCAGCAGAGACTTCAGGGTGTGATTTTAATTATTTTAGACGCGCGTTTTATCTCTTCTATTTGTCCAACACTTGTTGCCTTCTGATTGGTGGTTAGTGTGTTTGTTTATAGAGAGTAAACCAGCGTCTATTTTTCAACCCTTGGAAATCGTTTTTATCAACGATCTGCATGCGCCCTTTCATAATCCATGTGAACCCCTTATGAACCAATCAGGTGAGTTTTAACCACCGCGTATCGTGAACCCTTGGATCTAAGTCTATTAACCTTGACTAAATCTGAACCCTTGATTTTGGGCGTTACTCTCGAACCTTCTCAGCCTCCTATAAAAGGACCCTCCTTCTCAGCCTGTGAAGACTTTTGCCATTTCGTCCTTTGAGAGAAAAAAAGAGAGAGAGGAGAGAGAAGAGAGAGAAGAGAGAAACCCGAAGAGAGAGAAAGAGTTAGAAACCCTAACCCTAAGTCGTCAAATCCATTCTCAAATCAAAACCTCTTTCCAAGTCCTATACATTCCAAACACCACCTTGAGTGTTTGAGAGCTATTGTTGGTAGTTGATTTGATGCTGAAACCTCTTTGTTCGGTAGATATTGTGTCCAACTTAAACAGTTTGTCTTAGATCTATTTTCTGCTTTATAGAAATTTCAGATCTATGTACTTCATGTTACATTACACTTAGATTTACATATTTCGTTTCTCAGCTTGAGAAATATATTATTGATTTACTTTCTGTAAATATTTTTAACTTTGAAATCAACAATAATGTTTTCTGTTTCTAGTTCTCTTGAAACAAGACCTTTGACCTAGTTTGGAATCGCACTTGGTGATTTTCAATCTCGAAAATCTTTTCAAAACCCGAGATTGATTAAGATCTTGATACGTCTTCTGAGCAAGATAGCCGTGGATTCTGGGATTGTTATAAAGGTCAAATAAGGTTAAGTTTTGTGAGAAGAGAGAAAAAGAAAAATCACAGCATATAGACTTGTATGTAATTTATTAGGATTGTTTGTACATAATAAGTGTGTGTGTGCATGCATGTGTTAGAGAGCACCTACACAAACACTTTCACTCCACCACACTAAAAGTGTTGGTAATAAGATCTTGAGAAAAAGAGTCGACGTAAAGAGCTTGAACAAATTGGAAGTTAACAAACTGGGAGAACAACATCAACAATCGGAACTGCAGAGAAGTTATAAGAACACCAGAGGGTACATTCCTAAACTTATATAGGTATGAGTTGTATGCATGTTTGTTATATAGTTTGTAACTGTTAAATTTGTTTAGAGTGGAATTTTTGTTTTACTCCGTAGAGGGAGTCGTGGATGTTTCCTCAGTTGGGTGAGGTTTTACCATGTAAAAATCTTGTTCTTAATCTTTCTACATCTACTCATCTCATTATTGGTTGTGCTGGGTTTAAAGTTTGTTTAAACTGTTTTATAAACTTGTTAATCAATTCTTGAACAGATCTCGTACATACTTTTGTTAAAACACCTCTTGTGTTCATTTAGTTTTGGTTTTTAAGAAAAGAGTTTCTTCAAAAAACTGTTCGGAGTTACTTAAATAGTTTAATTTTATTAAACGGCTTCAGTAATAGATTTTCAATTATATATATATATATATATATATATATATATATATATATATATATATATATATATTTATGTAATTTATAAATATTTGTGAGAATAATAATTATAGGAAAGCATACCCCTCTAACTCTATCATGGGAGGTTGCACGATGTGGGTGCATCCCCTGTCTTGAAGTGAAGGGCGAGTATAATCCCTAGGTCATAGCGTTCGAAATCAAGAATGAGACGCTTTGGGTATGATTCGGTCTCATTCCCGGGGAAGCAATGAACGCCTCCAATGCGTTTATTTATTTTTACTGATTCGGGGAGCTAACCGTGTGAGGATGTCCAGGTGTATGAGTATACTTAGAAATGATAGAATTTTAGAGAACATCTAATGAGTGCTTACTAGAAAGGATGGTTATATATATTTACTACATGTGTGTCAATATTGTAAAAAGTCGATACGTATATATGGTGCAAATAAATATATATGGGTAAAATACATGTGTTGAGTTATACTGATGACATAAAAACTGTGAGAATGTTATATGGTTCCAAATGAGTATTTATTAATTAAGTTAATGTGATAAATAACTTATAAAAATGTATAGTAAACATACTTGGGCTACAGTAGTGGGACATGAAGGATACCATCGACGACTAGTTACGGGGTAGGTGACTAGGTGGGTTATATAGAAAAGCATTAGGTGTACACAATAGTTGAGGGGTGAGCCGGTCCTCAAGGGAGTGAGACACTAGATTAAATATGACGAGCATTCATGAATTTTAATTTACTGTAATTTAATTCACTTGCTAAATGATAAAGTAGAAAATTGCGTGTCTTATGTGTATTTTTGTCGTTGCTGCAATTCCTTTTCCATCAAAATTCCCTTGAACCTACAAATAAACTCAAAATATGTATAGGGGTAAGTAAGGGAGTATCAATCCAATTTTAAGGATGAAACACAAAATATATGAAGACATGTATAATTCATTTGCATATTATTATTTTTTGTATGACTTTTTTATATTTCCTTTTTATATTTTTTTTTATGGATTTCTCAAGGGATTATTAATTAACTAACTATACTAATTTTTAAAGTACTAACTAAGATGTAAAAGATAATTTTACAAAAATGAGATAAACAAAATTGTGCTAATATGTAAACTAACTAATTTGGACTCATGAGGGCTTCAAAATTCATCCCATGAATGGGAGATTTTTCCTCATTAATCATCATCCAAAAATAAAAGTAAACACTAAGAGCATGTGAGGATTAAATCAAGAGAAATTAAAGAGTAATTAATCAAACCCATTTGTAATTGAATTGGAGCAACTCTTCAATTATACACCAAAATTCTCTCAATTACAATCCCTCACTAATGTATATATTTTTTTCTAAGATAAAAACTACAAAAAAAAGAAGAAGAACTAATTGTAATATATAAAATGGATAATGGATGAACTCATAAGGGGCACTTAAATAATGAAAGAGATTTTCTAAAAATACAAATCCTATCATTGTAAAATTGTACATTAGAACTCATCAAAGGATATAAATTCTACATCATCACTTTATGTTGAGATGTTTGCTAAAAATGCAAATACTCACCATAAAGGAATGGATTAGAATTTACATACAAGAGGGATGAATTAAACTACATCACTCTAGTTTAAAATAGTTGCTAAAAATGCAACTATTCACTATAGAAGGATGGAGTAAAATTCATCCTAGAGATAAATTTCAGCACACACCTCTATATTAAGATATTTGCAAAAAATGAAAATACTCTCTATAGAGGAGTGGAGAGAAATTTATCACACAATGTTTAAAAAATAAATTGGAGATCCTTTTTTTCATTGGCACCAAATCTTCAATTTTTAGGTGCAATGAGGTTAGGGGTATAATAGGAATTGAATGGACAGGTAAAGAGTGAGGGAGATTTATTTGGGCGCACATGTGTTATGAGTGAGGTCATGTGGAAAGGTTAGGGGTGTTTAGGTAAAATGAGGACAAGACATTTTAAACACGTGGGGTTGGTTTTTATTTTGGTGTTGGCTTTGTGCAGGTGGAAATCGGGTAACGATTGGGAGAATATGGTTTTGGGTATTTGGTTTGGATATGGTTGAAATGGATTGGATTGAGATGGGTGGTTGAGTAGGAAAATGGGTTCGAGCTTGGGTCGGTTTCATAAGGTTAGGTCATGGGTTTAAGGTGATGGGAAATGGGTTTAGAATCAGAAGTGGGTCTGATTCAGATTTTTGAAGGGTTTAAGGTTGTGGGGATCGAGATGGAGGTTAACAGGTGGGTATAAGGTCGGATTCGAGCGTTGGTTTGGGCTAGTCGGAGCTCTGGGTTTGGGTAACAAGCTATAAGGGTTCGTGGGTTTGTGTTAGAACCTAGGAAAGTTGGTCGAAAATGGGGGTTAAGGGGAAGTTGTCGATTTTTATGGAAACGGGTTATGAAATTTGAGGGGAAATACAGGAATGGGTTAAGTTGGTTTACGGGTAGGAGTGCGATTTGGGTTTGGGGGGCTGCTCTGGAATAGGTGTCGGGTTAGAGGTTTTAAGGTTAGGTTTGGTAAGATTCAAGAAGGTATGGGGAAAATAAAGGGTTGATTATTTATTAGGTTAGTTGAGGTTGGGACATGGGAGAATGGTTATGGAGGGAGGTGAGAGGAGAGCGGTTGTTGGAGGTTGAAGATGATGATGAATAGTGTGTTGGGGGGGTGTATAAGGGTGTGTGGTGTTAGGGTGTGGGTGAGTGAGTTGTTTATGTGTGTGTTAGGGTGTAGGTAAGTGTGTGTTAGTTTGTACCCAACTAAAAAAATAAAATTAACAAAACTAAAAATTAAAATCTATTAAAAAAGAAAATTCAAATCTAAAAATAAAAAGACAAAAAATAAAATAATATCAATAAACCTAACTTAATAAAATAAGAAATAACTAAACTATTACTAAAATCTAAAAATCAAATAAAAAGAAAAATTAAATAAAACTAAAATTCACACCTTTACAAAATTTTAAAAATATATAAAAATAATAAAAACATACGCGACACACAAAAATATAAAAATAAATCCTAAAAATATATACATGACTAAAAAATAAGTAATATAAAATATATTCTAAAAATCATAAGCGACACAAACAAAAATCTAAAATAAAATAAAATAAAAGGGGACAAACCAAACACAAACGGCTCGAGATATACTTAGGTTAGGGTTACGGGACTGGGATTTGGATTTAGCTCCTTTAATCGCACATTTGCCTTGAAATAAGCATTTGAACTCCACAAACGGCGATCAAGCCTGCACATTAAACAATTAAGCATATAAGACCCAATTTACCAAGAATTAGCAACTAAAATACGTCTATTCGGGGTATAAAATGTATACTTTGGGGTGCTTATCACACCACCCCAAACAGAATATTGTTAGTCCTCGAGCAAATAGATAGAGAGAAAGAGAAAGATTAGAAACCAAAAGTGTACCACTTTCGCGGGCACTTGCGATTGCACTTAGCATGTGCAATAAGACTTTAAACATATAGGTTGCCCTATAGGACGAGTTATGTCTCGTGAGGGTTTGCACGGAATTTATCCACAAAATTATTTATTTGCAATGGCAGTCAATCTCTTATTAGACGTAGAATAATCACACAATCCATCACATGAGAAATATTTTGGGAAATACAAGCTAGAAGTGCATAAAAAGTTTAGCTATGTGAATACTCAAGGCATACCCTTCCTATAACTCAACATGTGTAGTGTGAATCAGTCAAAATGGGTCGACACAAGAGTAATTTTTAGATTGCCTCTTCGAAATCAATGCTTTAACTTCAAAATATCCTTGGATATATCTCTCCCGAATGAACTCACGAGATTTGGATAAGTGTATCGCTCTTGTGTGTGAGGAGGTGAGTAAATGTAAGCAAGGTCAAATGTCTCACACACACATAAGAAGGAACGAACATCTTAGAAATAAAAATGATCTCATGAAAGAATGTTAATCACTGTAGTGAGAACGTCGAGTTATTCACCACGCTGACTTTCATTTTCCCGAACACCTAGGGAAAAATATAGATGTATATGGGTGAGGGGGAAATGAGATGGTAAGGATGGTATGAGGTGAAGTATGATGGTAATGGATGGATGATGGATGAGTGATGGATGTGTATGCGAGAAGAGTGTATAGAACTTTAGGCACTAATGTCTTTATTACACAAGAACTAACTACAAACTCTCTTTTTTCTTTTCTCTCTCTTTTTTTTCTCTATATTTTTTTCGATTTTTTTTCTCTCCCCTTTTTTTTTCTTTTTTTCTATTTTTTTATTTTTCTCCTTTTCTCTTTTTGTTTCTATTCATTTTTTATTTTCTTTTTTCTTATGAATTTTCTTTTCAAACTAACAACGAAGACATTTTACATTTGAAAAACACTATTTTTCTCAAAAATTAAGGATGATAAATGAATGGAGATGATATATGGAAGATATGGGAAATGTGTGAATATGGAAGAATATGAGAAGGTAATGAAATAAGTGAATGGTAATTGGTAGGTGTATGGATGAAAATTTAGTGATTGGGACAAATTTCAAGACACGCGTTTCTTATAACTCGAAAAAGATGTCATTCTCAGTGATCAAGCCAAATTTTTTTTATGAAGGATAATGAGATCACACAACGACTTAAAGTGCGGAACCAAAAGAAGTGGAATCAACTCATAACTCAGAGATTGGGTAAAACTCGCTCAAAGATGGAAGGCACGAATATCACAAGCTAAAGTCTCTACTAGTGATCCTTAAGGTTTTCTTTGATAATTATAGTACTCCTTAACTCTAAACTGCATTGACGTGATAAATGCCCAAATTTTGTTAAGTCTAGAATTCATGGTGCAAAATGCCTTGATACGTATTACATAAGCTATTGACAAGATAAATCATCTATCTTGATTCCTAGACTTAAAATATGGACGATAGAAAATTCACAACAATGAGTAAGATGAAAGAAACTACATGAAAATTTTAAAATCAAAATATTTTGAAAGAGGTACGATTTTGATAAAATTCCCCACCCCCAAACAAAAAGGAACATCGTCCTCGATGTTAAGTAAAATGATTTTTAAAATTGAG
The DNA here is from genome assembly GCA_949130495.1 of Sambucus nigra. Taxonomy (NCBI): domain Eukaryota; kingdom Viridiplantae; phylum Streptophyta; class Magnoliopsida; order Dipsacales; family Adoxaceae; genus Sambucus; species Sambucus nigra. The sequence goes on from OX422220.1 coordinate 87,420,934, forward strand.
AGAAGAAGGGAGGAAAGAGATTACCAGAATCAACTGCTAATGAAGTGGCCAAATGAAGCCAAGAAGAAACTTAAATAAGTGATGAGTTAAAAAAAACTTACAAGTCTATAAATATGGTAAAGCATTGGGTGGTGTGAAACACCACCCCCAAACAGGATGAGACTCATACAAGAAAAGACGGGCTACCTCCCGGTAGCGCTAAGTTTATTGTCTTCAGCCAGACCGAACCATTCTCACCCTAAAGATAAGATCTATGAAAGCACGGGGCGACAGAAAAATGGGTGATGATAATCACCCCCAAACAAGACTGAAGCGTTAGTCTTGTTGGATAAAGGCTAAAACGGGTCAATGCACTTGTATAGAAAAGTGCATCACATTATGCAAAGCATCGGTGGACCATGGGCAAGTCGTTATTAGGGTAAGGGTGAAGATGCATCATTCTCGGGCCTTATTGGGACGAAAGGTGAGGGAAACAAGTGCCCTATAAGAATGATGCTCTAGTTGGTAAGGACGAAAATATGGTTTGCCAATTGGAATGGGATGGGATTCATAGAAATCACACGACCGTTCTATAAATGGACGATGATAATGGTCACTCCGTGACACGCCAGGGAGTTATAGATGGTAAAAATAAACACCACAAGAAAGTGACGGGCATGTGGTAACAAGCTCGGTATCACGGAAGTAGAGAGTAGCACCACATATACTCTCATAGAAGGTGGAGGTTGGTTTCAGACGAGGATTTAAAAATGTATATGGAAACATGAAAGGTGTAAAATCAAGATCCAAACCAGGTGATGAGGTGGAAGGGACAACAGGTGGTTCGGGTGGGATAAATGGTGGGGGAAGATGATCTATCCCTAAAGTAGCGGACACACACACACACTCATCGGGAGGAGTAAATGAATACTCTCTAGAGTGTGTGGTATCTAAATACGGAGTGGTCAACATCGGGACAAGAATATCACAAAGTAGTGTGGTGGGTGGTTCAAACTAGGCACCAAGATCGGAGATAGAAGAATCATGAAAAATATTGGGCTTAAAAGGAGCCATGCATAGTGGGGCAGGATCCATATCTGGAGAGGTAGAAACCATCTCGAAGTCAATCCCAAGACATTGGTGAGCACTTGCAGTCAGAGCTAACCTAGGATAAATTGGTTCCTCGGGAAGACAAGTGGTAAGCTCGATAAGTGTAGACTCCAGCATTTTTTTTTATTCGTCAGGAAAGGAAAGGTGAACCACAATGATAGGTTCATTTTGATATGACGGGAGAAAATCAGTCTCACTAATGAAAGGTAAGTCAACACAATTGTCAACTTAAGGCCCAGACCATGGAATGGTCTCAAAATCGAGATTCTCGAGAGGATAGGGCTGGTCACACTCGAAATCAGTGGCACAAGACGATGCAGTAGCACTCCACGTGGGGGAAACAATGGTTGACTTGGGGTGAAGTCCGACTAGTTCAAGCCTTTGAAGAGCTTGAGCTTGAATTTGAGTTGCTTGCTCTTGCTTGATGATGAAGTGTTGCAAGAGTGCCTCAAGAGTGAAGGTGGAAGATGGTGGTGAAGTGTTGGTGGGTGGTGGTGGTTGAGGTGGACACAGCTCACTATTATCATGACTATATGGAGAATACTCAAAGGAAGTGTGTGGAACGGGGTCAAGTGTGTCATACACGGGACAATCATCTCCATGAGAGAAAAAAGACTGATAATCATTGAGTGCGTAGTGAGGAAAATGATTGGGAGGGGTGCACTTGGTGGCCATGCAACTGTTGGAACGTGTGAGGGTCCACAACATCGGGTTGAGATTCGTATTGCGTGAAAGGGTGATCAAGCCTCCACGAATAGCTTGGGTACTCACACCACTCAGGATTAGATACGTCATGATGAAAGACCGAGGTGGGTTCTAAAACAGTGTCATATGGATACACATGTTCCATGGTGAGTTCGGATGGATATGAAAAGTATGGACACTCATGGGACAAGTGATTGGCATGAAAGCAGTAGGTGCATGGAGAAGCATGTGACGTGTTGATACTCGTCATCGGAGGCGATGAAATTCGAGGTACGTGTGTGGATGACACATGAGTATCAATGGTGTGTGGTTAAGAGTTAAAGCCACTAAGTAAGGCATGGAGGTTGGACTCGGGCTCAACCTCAAACATGCTTTGGGAAAATGAAAAATTGCCAAAGTAATCTCGCAAAGGACGTTCTTCGGCCATGAGGAGAAAAATATAATTTTGATTTTTTTTTAATTTTTTCAAAAAGAAATAAAATATTTTTGAATTTTTCTGAAAAAGAAAGAAAGAAAATATTTTTGGATTTTTTATAAAAATAAAGGAAGAAAATTTTTTTGGATTTTTTTGGAAGAAAATAGTGGGAAAAATATTTGAACTCTTAAATTTTGAACTCACTCACTAAAATCAACTACCGAAAGAATGGCATTGGACACACACAAGTCAAGGAGAATTCCTAACTAACATATAGCCAATTCTTATCTTCAAATTTAGTGAAAGCATAGTCAAATTTTAATTAAGTTCGCGGGCGATAAAAATCACAAAATTTATCTTTGTGATCGCCTTTGCAAAAATGTTCTCCTATTGGGCTTCCTAGTGGAAGGAGTTTTATATTTAATGATGGCTAAGGTAGCCCGCAAATGGTAAGCGAGTGAGTCGGGTGATGAAATTCCTTCTCGTGAATGACCGGGTGTAGGTATTAGTAATTTAATTCATCACACCATTCGAAAATAAATGCGAGAATAAAATCACACAAGAGCATGTAATCACACACAAAAATTGACCCGCTAACAGAATGTGACACCCCACTTATTAAAATAAGAGGTGGCCAGCCCGATACTCCAATAAATACAAGAATCATAGATGGTCCATTCTTAGCATCACTGTCGTGAAAATACTAGTACGAGGTAACCACCAATTATTTTAGAAAGCAGATGTAAAATAAATTTTCAAGTTTAATAAAAACCATTTCGACAATCCAATTTAAAAAGAAGGTGGAAACTAGATAGAGACATGTAACAGTTTAACAACCAATATACAAAATAATAACCGAATAAGATGTCAGTTAACAGACTAATACAAACAGGCTACACCAAGTATTACAGTTAAATATCACAATATATGCAAGAACAAAGCTTGGGCAACACACCTAAATGTACAAACTGATCATAACTAGATTATACAAAAGATGGATGCGCCTATAGCAAAAATCCTACAACATCCGCAAAAATATTGTAGCTCCCTAACACTGAGAATGAGAGATTAACACGGGCGTCCTTGCGACGGAGCACCTGAGCATAAATAGGATCCATACAAAACAGAGAAATATAAACGGGTCAGGGCCTGATTTGATGTGATATATGTGTGAATAAAATGCATAACAATTATCAATGTTAACATCATAAACAAGTTCAAATCGCTCTTCACAATCATAATAATCCTCCCCTCTCATCTCAGTACACATCCTAGCGCAATATCATTTATAATGTAAAACTATTCAATAAGGCAAGAGAAATAACTAAATTCCATTTTAATATGCTTAAATTGCAGTTTCGTACAATATGACTTCACTAGTCCATTCTTCATTAGTAAACTTAATCTGTACAATTGATTTATAAATGCATTAGCCAATTATGAAATGCCATAATTGTGAGAATAGTTACAATCAAAACATAACGATTCTAAGATCATCCTTCTGGGAATCACCCCACTGGATGTGCCCCTAAATAGCTATCATCTTCCAGGTCCTATAACTAAGACCACGTGGGTACCCTAAATCTCGTCACGTGGGAAGCGACCATATACCTTTGACAGTGATTCAAAACCATACTCGAAATTACCTAACTTCAAATAAAACAACAACACAATATAACCACCGGTCCTATGGTCGAGGACTATATTCACCCTGTATTTACTAGCCAGGAGACTTCACCTCATTCGCGTGACTTCCCTTATGATGGCATTTAGATAGGTATGTATATGCAAGTCATAATTCACAAGATATGCCAAATTAAAATGTGCATTTTATTATATCCGGAACCATATGTGTTTAATGACATAAAGCACAACGTTTAGTTGTCCCCATACTAGTCTCCGAGAGTTAATGGCAATCCTATAAGTCACCAAGTGTAATTTACCTCATAAAAATTTCTAAAAGTCCAAAACCATATCACCCTACTTTCCCCTAGTCCCATAATAGACTACTAAATCAAAAGGACACTTACCTCCATCTAATAATTAATTAATTAATCCCCAACATAAGTCCGAACACTCCTTTTCTTACCTAGGTTATTGATTCCCCTAATACAAGAACCTAATACTCTATTTTACTTCATACAAGAAGGTTCCTAAGCCTTAAACCTTAAAAGAAAGAAGTATAAAAAGGCCTAAATTTTCAGGGTTAAAAACAGGGTACCGATCGATCTTCCCCTGACCCCCGCTTGACTACGCTCTTTGAATTTGGGATTGTAAGAAAAGAAATAAGCTCTTCCCTTAAGTCCCGGTCGACCGATCTTTGGACCACGGTTGACCGCGCTAAAAAAATTTACCTTTTGAGAGAAGCAATAGGCTTTTCTCTTTAGGATCGATCGATCGGGCTCTAGACCGCGGTGGACCGGTCATACCATATCCCACGGCCAACCCCCATTTCTCTCTTGTAAAACCTAAATCTCTAACCTATTTTCTTCTACATCTCCCAACCTCATCATCTAATAGCTTCACCCCATCTTTTCTACACAACAACAAACTCATAAGAATAACTCAATTTATATATAAATCAAAATCTAAAAGTTTAACCATCAAACTCATCTAAACCCACAAATGGTTTAAAACTCCAAAAACATAACTATCAATACAATTTATCCACACTAAATCATACATAATTGCAAGTTAGAAACTTGCCTCAAGTTTGTAGTCTCAGATTCTCTACTCGTAGCAACGATTTCCAAGCTCAAATCAACAAATCTCCCCATTCTCTCATTTTTCTCTCTCTCTCTCTCTCTCTCTCTCTCTCTCTCTCTCTCTCTCCTTAGCTCTCTTTAGGTTTAGGAACAATATGAGAGATAAAGTAATCTGTCGAGACTAAATACCCCAAAATTCCCCAAATACATTAAGTCCAACATTAAATGTTACTACACAATTAAAATGACTCGTAACAATATAATTAAGTCATAACCGGTTAAAAGTAATCGGAACCCAAAAATACAACTCGGTACTCATTTTGACTGTCACAACCATTTTCGAACTAACCGCGCCCGCTAAATTGGCATTCGGGATATCATAAATTATTTCATGTTCAAACATCGTAATAATTCATCAATAATAATTTCCTTGGAATATAAGTCATAACCGCCGCTTAAAGCACAACGATGCAATAAAACACAATATGATGCTATTTACATTCACTTGATAGTAAATATGCAAAACTTAGTAAATATTATCTCTTAATTCAGTTAAAGTAATATTTACTTCAGCTTTCTTCATTTTATATAATTAACCCACTAGGCAAATTAGTATAAAAATAATTACTCATAAATAAGGGGTATTACATAGGAGAAGCGCGAGGGTTTAGAAATGTACCTCCCATGATTTTTACACCATAGGGTGATGACAAATTTGAGTCGACCGGGGGGAGATCACACCTATATCACTTGGCCCTAGGAGTCCTACCAACCCAAAACAGAGAGGCTTCTAAATCCTCACCTTTGGATGCCTTCTCTCTACCTTGTTCGGTTTCCCTATCACGTTTTTCTTCAAAATTAATTATTAAAAATTAAAATAAAAAATAAATGGTGTCTCCAAGCACCGCAATACAAGAAAAATAGTAGAATACAAATACAAGCCTTTTAAAATAATGAAAAATGATACGAAAATACAAATGGATCACAAAATGGATCATGTCAAGTTCTCCAAGCTCCAAAGATTGGCAACGACGCCATTTGATAGAGTACAAAATTGTGTCTCTTATATGTATTTTTGCCGTTGTTACAATTCCTTATCCATCAAAATTCTTTCGAATCTACAAATAAACTCAGAATATGTATAGGGGTAAGTAAGGGAGTATCAATCCAACTCTAAGGATGAAACACAAAATATATGAAGACACGTGTAATTCATTTGCATATTATTATTTTTTTATGATTTTTCTATTTTTTGCTTTTTATATTTTTTTGGATTTTCAAGGGATTATTAATTAACTAACTATACTAATTTTCAAAGTATTAACTAAGATGTAAAAGCTAATTTTTAAAAAAATGAGATGAACAAAATTATCCTAATAAGTAAACTAACTAATTTGGACTCATGAGGGCTTCAAAATTCATCCCATGAATGGGAGATTTGCCGTCATTAATCATCATCCAAAAATAAAAGTAAACACTAAGAGCATGTGAGGATTAAATCAAGAGAAATTAAAGAGGAATAGATCAAACCCATTTGTACTTGAATTGGAGCAACTCTTCAATTATACACCAAAATTCTCTCAATTACAATTCCTCACAAATATATTTTTTTTCCTATAATAAAAACTACAAAAAAAGAAGAACTAATTACGATGTATAAAATGGATAATGGATAAATTCATAATGGAAACTTAAATAATTAAAGAGATTTGCTAACAATACAAATCCTATCACTATAAATAGTACATTAGAACTCATCAAAGGATATAAATTCTACATTATCACTTTATGTTAAGAAATTTGCTAAAAATGCAAATACTCACCATAAAGGAATGAATTAGAATTTACACAGAAGAGGGATGAATTCAACCACATCACTCTATTTTGAAATATTTGCTAAAAATGCAAATACTAACTATAAAGGGGTGGAGTAGAATTCATCCTAGAGATAAATTTCACCACACACCTCTATATTGAGATATTTGCTAAAAATACAAATACTCTTTATAGAGGAGCAGAGAGAAATATATCACAAAAGGTTTAAAAACTAAATTGGAGATCCTTTTTTTCAATGGCACCAAATCTTCAATTTATAGGTACAATGAGGTTAGGGGTATAATAGGAATTGAATGGACACGTAAAGAGTGAGGGATATTTTTTTGGGTACACATACGTTATGAGTGAGGTCATGTGGAAAAGTTGGGGGTATTTAGGTAAAATGAGGACAAGGGATTTTAAACACGTGGGGTTGGTTTTTATTTTGGTGTTGGCTTTTTACAGGTGGGAATCGGGTAAGGATTGGGAGAATTGGGTTTTGGGTATTCGGTTTGGATAAGGTTAAAATGGGTTGGATTGAGATGGGTGGTTGAGATAGGTCGTGGGTTTAAGGTGATGGGAAATGGGTTTGGAAACGAAAGTGGGTCTGGTTTGTATTTTTGATGGGTTTAAGGTTGTTGGGGATCAAGATGGAGGTTAACAGGTGGGTATAAGGTCGGGTTCGGGAGTTGGTTTGGGCGAGCTCAGTCGGAGTTCCGAGTTTAGGTAATGAGGTATAAGGGTTTGTGGGTTTGTGTTCGGTTTTGTGGAAGTTGGTCAAAAAAGGGGGTTAAGGTAAAGTTGCCTGTTTTTATGGAAACGGGTTATGGAATTTGGGGGGAAATTGAGGTATTGGTTGAGTTGGTTTACGGGTAGGAGTGAGATTCGGGTTTGGGGGGATGGTCGGGAATAGGTGTCGGGTTAGAGGTTTTAAAGTTGGGTTTGGTGAGATTCAAGAAGGTATGGGGGAAATGGGGGGTTGATTGTTTATTAGTTGAGTTGAGGTTAGGACATGGGAGAATGGTTATGGAGCGAGGTGAGAGGAGAGAGGTTGTTGGAGGTTGAAGATGATGATGAATAGTGGAGGGGGGTTTGTTGAATGTATGAGGGTGTATGGTGTTAGGGTGTGGGTGAGTGAGTTTTTTAGGTAAGTGTTAGGGTGTAGGTATGTGTGTGTGTATGTTAGTTTGTACCATATTAAAAAACTAAAATTAACGAAACTAAAAATTAAAATCTATTACAAAATACAATTCCAATCTAAAAATAAAAAGACTAAAAATAAAATAATTCTAATAAACGTAACTTAATAAAGAAGAAATAACAAAACTAATACTAAAAACTAAAAATCAAATAAAAATAAATAAAACTAAAACGCACACCTTTAAAAAATATTAAAAATAGAAAAATAATAAAAACACACGCGACACACAAAAATATAAAAAATAAATCCTAAAAATATATACATGACTAAAAAATATAATATAAAATAAATTCTAAAAATCATAAATGACACAAACAAAAATCTAAAATAAAATAAAATAAAATAAAATAAAACAAAATAAAATAAAATAAAAGGGGACAAACCAAACACACACGGCTCGGGATAGGCTTATGTTAGGGTTATGGGACAGGGAATTGGATTTAGCTCGTTTAATTGCACATTGCCTTGAAATAAGAATTTGAACTCCATAAACGGCGATCAAGCCTGCACATTAAATAATTAAGCATATAAGACCCAATTTGCCAAGAATTAGCAACTAAAATATGTCTATTCGGGGTATAAAATGTACACTTTTGATGTGATTATAGGATTGTTGTATTCCTTTACGTATGCGACTTGCGTTCTCCTGCTATAATGTTTAGTTGATGCGATTCATTAACAATTTCAGTTGAGCATGGAAGATCGAACATTATGGAATGACAAACGTGGGACAATAGAAAGATTGAACGAGGGAGGACTCAATAGAAGCCATAGAGTATTCTAGAAATAGTGACATGGTAGGAATCACCATATTATTCAAACAGTTGAAGTTGGAATAACCACAGGGGGCACAGTAGTTGCCCCAAGAACTGTCGTGAAGGGCGATGGTGCAAAGTTAAAACCTTAAGTGTAGACGATAAGGGCTATGGGTCGAATAAGATTTTGTTTTAGAAGAATAATTCGCTAGAATCCGAGGAAGGTGCGAAAGAGTGATTTACAAATGGATGGAGAACATCCAATTGGGATCATATTGGGGGGAGTGTAGTGAGACTCATGGCAAAGTTTCAGACAAAGATGTTTGTTCTTGGAAGCAATATGGGGTGATGGGAGCTAACCACCACGTCCATGGAGAGATATCATAAATAACGAGGAAATTTAAGGTGCGGATTATTAAGAATCCTCTCACTAGAGGTTAAATAGAGAGGTAAGGGAGATTTTAGTAATTTTCCAAAAGGGGACAGACAATGGCCGAAGGAGAAGGAAAGTTGATAGAATTCACAAACTTCTTAACCGATGAGAGGGATACGAAGGCCAAAAAGGGTTTGTAAGTTGATAATAGACTCGTGGGTAGAAAATACAAGCGCGGATATGAGATCTGGCTTGGATGACTGGTGTCATTATCATCAAGGTTGTACATTTATAATTTGTATCAATGCTCTCGAGATATGGGAGCTAAGGGAGTTGAAGAATCTATCAGAAGAGTAAGACTAGGTTTTTAGTGCTAGTGAGTCACCAAGGGAATGGATACCCAATAGAGGATCCAGATTAATAAAATTTCTACCAAGTGACGGTGGGTTCAGTTAGGGCTGTCAAGGCCATCAATAAGTCCCATAGGACCAATGGATCCAAAGGGACAATTGGGGTGGCAATCAGGGTCAAGGCCACTAGGTCCGTGAAAAGGAAAACCCCGACATGGTCGGTGGGGCCATAAAAAGGGGAAGAACACAAAGAGGTGTCTTATGTGTAAAATAGTTGAAACACGTGGGTGGATCTTATCCGCAATGAGTCAGGGGACAAAAGCGGGATATCTAGCAAGGGCATCAGTTAGAGAAGTTCTTGATTTGATTCGGACTGGAGTGTTATATCCTGGAACCATTTGAATTGTGAGTGTTATTAGCAATTTAAAGTACGAGTTTTAGTTTGAGATAATTGGGGTCTATTTTGTGTGATGCGAGCGGGTCACAGGAATGTATTAGTACTAGACACATGTGTGAAATGGATTCAGTGGAGGTATCATCAATATCACTAGTATGTGCATATTTACCATGGAGTAACGGGGCTCTCTCCAGTCCCACCTGTAAAGGAATGGGTGGCTACATTAAGACGATATATTTTTCTGAGGATTATCTCGTTTGTGAGATGATATTCAAGGTGTGGTTTTATCCTGGTTACGGATGGGTTCGCGATGATGGGGGATTATAACAAGGCTATCGTGCTCGTTGTTCCAGGGCAGGATGTATATTTGTATGATGTCCCACCTGAAAGAGGGATGAGCTCTCGAAGACATGTTTGTAAAGTCGACTTCAAAGAGTACAGTTGTCTAGTTACATTGGATCCCGGTGCGTAGGAACTTTTACTGATGAAATTCAGGGTATATAAGGTTACCATGGAGAAAAAATGTTTAGCTAATTGTTAGATTCAGTACTAAGGACTCAGTGATAGTGCAAGCGCAGTAGGATATGACTCCTTTAGAGACGTGGGAGTCCATGATTAGACTTGTGAGTATAGGGACATGTTTTGAGTGCCCAAGGTATATGCTTTCGGTTCTGCGAAAATCGAGGGCCGATAATGCTAAGGAATAGTGCAATGGGGAAAAGTTAGTTTGGGCTTGGCTATAAGATAGTATACGCATAAGCCCTAATAAATGTCAGAAGTGTGAAGACGTCATTGGATCCTAAGTCATCAAATTTAATGATAATTAGTGAACGTGTGGAGAAAATACATTGAGCAGAGAGACACTAATGGATAGGGCTAGTGGAGCCAGAAAGTCTTGCTAAAGAAACATTGGGAAGATTTTCACCACAAGTTGATAAGTGAGGAAATATCGGGAAGAGTTGAATAGAAATTAGTAAAGTCATCGATAATATCCGGAGGATATACCCACGCTAAAAATGCATGGGTGAAACTTGAGATAAATATGTTACGTATGTGATGACCTGATGTTTGTGAAAATATGTACAAAAAATAGGGTGTATGGGCACCCTGGGTGGAGCCAGAGTCTCTCCTAGTTAGATGCCTAGAAGTTTTGGGGACAAATGCAAGGGCAATGGTTTTGGGAATATTCCGGAGGAAGGGGAATAAGTTGTCCCTTGAATTATAAAGCGTTGAGTGTGGGTGTGTTTGGAGTGACATTGGGTTCGTTGCAACCTAATATTGTTACCACTAGGATTCACAAGTGAGATGAATATTAGTGGATGTGTTGGCCGTAACAACCATATTATATATATTTAAGTATCGTGGGATAACATGGCTCTTTCGTGTTAACTAAGAGAGAGTGGGGGGGGGGGGGGGGGGGGTTACACTAAGAGGATGGTTGCATTATACGAGAGATTTTGACTTTCGGGAATTATGAAAGTAGGGTGGAAGATTTTCTAAGTTTCAAATGGTTATCTAATTTTTGGGGGATATAGTGGTTAGTTAAAGTAAGACTGGGTGTTCACAGTACCAGGGTATGAATTATCTTTGCTAGGTCTCACCAGAGATAGGGTCTAGCGTATATATACGGGTATGTATGTTAAAATGTGTTTCATATTAATATATTAAAGTTGTTAATTGAAATCCTGGGGAGTAGGGATGATACTGAAGTAATTCAGGGTGGTTGGACTTATTGTCAAGCGAAGAGATATAGCTCGAGATTTATTTTTGCCCAAGGAAACTAGTGATAGTAAGGGCCCGATAGTGTATGTTTTCCTTTATAGCATAAGCGTGGATATGTATACTTTTATGTCGAGAGAAGGGTATTTAGGGTGTCATAACAGTGGGATCGAAGTTATATTACAGTTTAAGGCTGGTAAAGTCGGGCATTATTTGTGCAATTAAGCACGGGTACAGGGTGCTCTAGTTAACTATATTCTCTTAAGAAATATGTGTAACAATCTTAAGGGTAAGTGATTTGGGAGATGGTCGTGACTGGGAGTACTAGGCTTATCTAAATTTCGAGGAAGAAATTCCATTGTAAGGGGGGAAGAATGTAACACTCCATAAATTTAGGGACCCTTAATTAAATTATTTTCGGTAGAAAAATAATTTATCTTATTGGGAGGAATTAAATTCATGATTTTGGAAATTTTTTAAATTAGAGGATCTGTTTAATTTGGCGAATTGAGACTTAATTATTCAAATTATTTTGTGTGGCATTTTTTAGGTAAAAAATTGGAGAATGTTATAAATTAATTCGGATGGCAATTCTGAGTGTACGGTTGAGCCCTGATGGGTCGAAATAGTTGGAAAAGAGTGCCCAGGAGTAGCAAATGGGTCTCGGGACATTTTTAGGCATATTTGAGCCCACATAAGAGTGTTTAGGCCCTTTTATTAAAGCCCATAAGCCTAAAAAAAGGATTGACTCATTAAACCCTAAAAGTGAGAGGGTGTGAGAGACATAACTCATCTTAAAAACCCTAATCAAATAGAGATAAAAGAGAAGAGTTTAAGAGCCTAAATCAAGGACTACTGTGGACAATCGTCATCAAACCCATCATCTTCAATAAATATTTAGACCCTAAAAACCCTAAAAGGCAAGTGGTTTAACCTGCTTTTAAATAAATTGCATTTTTTTATATTCATATCATAGTGGGTGTGAAATGAATGTAAATGTTAGGGTTAATGCAATAATTAAATTGGGTGTTTTATGATTTCTGATTAAGAATCTGTAGAGGATGTAATGATGTGTTTTATTGACCCAAATCTGTGTGAATATTGTGTTTATATTGAGGGTCTTGAATTAGTGGTTTTAGTGTAAATCTTGGAGGGTTTTAATGGGGAAAATCTGAACAGATAAAGGGGTTTAAGTTAGCAATGTGGGATGGGTATGTGGGTTGAAGATGGAGCAGAGAGAGAACGAACTTCCTGGTTTATGGTTCGAACGACAACCATAGTCATTAAAATGATAATCCAAGTCATTCGAATGACAATGCTTTTTCTCACAACTTTTCTTCCTCCCATATTTCTGCCTTGGGAGTTTAATTCTTGGGGATTACTATTTTGGACGATTAAAAAATTTGGCTACAATAGTGGTTGATTTGTGAGATTTATTAATGGATTATTAAGGTTTAAATCCAGAAGGGAATCAAGGTTTAATTCGAGTGTATTAAAAACCCTAAAGTAATAAGTGTGCAATCCTATTAGAAAGAATGTTGAATAATAAATTTGGGATATTCTATTTTCGGGCCAAGCGAGTGAGTTCGGGTATATTGGTTGAGTGACACAAAGACAATAAATTGATTAATACGTGGTTTATTAAATTTGAGTGGGGCGATTGACTCGAGTATAATTTTCGGGCTAATGCGATGAGAGCTTAGGCCCCTATTTTGCCAAATTAATTTATTATAGGGTTATATAATAAATTATGGAATATTCAATATAAAAAGGGGGTTAACCTTAAAATGTGGAATTTGAGGAATAAGTTCTACATGATGAGATTTCGGGCCATAGCAGCGGGTCCGAGTAATTTAGTTGGGTGACACAACTTGAGTAATAAATAAATGATTGTGAGAATTACTTTAAAAATCAAGTCGGTATATAAACTTGGGAATGTTAGGCTGGTGTTACGGAAATTGTACACGGGTAGCCTGGATTATATATATATATATATATATATATATATTTGTGTGATTTATAAATATTTGTGTGAATAATATTTATAGGAAAGCATACCCCTCGAGTGCTATCATGGGAGGTTGCGCGATGTGGGTGAATCCCCTAGCTTGAGGAGCATGGCGAGTATAGTCCCCAGGTCATAGCGTTCGAAATTAAGAATGAGACGCGTTGGGTATGATTCGGTCTCATTTCGGGAAAAACTATGACTGCCTTTAGTGCATTTATTTATTTTTACTGATTTGGGGAGCTAACCGTGTCAGGGTGTCTGAGTGGATGAGTATACATGGAAATGATAGCATTTTAGAGAACATCCGATGAGTGCCTACTCGGGAGGATGGTTATATATATTTACTACACGTTTGTGAATGCTGTAAATAGTCGATACATATATATAGTTCGAATAAATATATACGGGTAAAATACATGTGTTGAGTTATGTTGATGATATACAAATTGTGAGAATGTTATATGGTTCCAAATGAGTATCGATTACTTAAGTTAATGTGATAAATAACTTATTAAAGCCTATAGTAAACATACTCGGGCTACAAATTGTGAGAATGTTATATACCATCGAGGACTAGTTATGGGGTAGGTGTCTAGGTGGGTTATATATATAAGCGTTTGGTGTGCACAATAGTTGAGGGGTGAGACGATCCTCAAGGGAGTGTGAAAATAGCTTAAATATGAGAGCATTCATGTATTTTAATTTACTGTAATTTAATTAACTTGCTAAATATTTTCAAAATGTTTTGGGTTCTAACCCTTGCTATAAAATATTTTCAAAACCTTTTGGGTGACCAGACACTGGTGATGTTTTAGGATTTTAACTTAGCCGCTTCAGTCGTTCCATTTATAGAATAGGATAGAGTTAGCATTTCATTTGGGCATGCCGCCTGCTTATTTCTTTTGTTCTAGCGAGATGATGTACTCATTTTATCACTCTTCTAGCTTATATTTTTTATTTCTAGGTTGTAGCCGGTGCTTTTCTTCGCAAGGATTATAATTATTCATTTTTAGTAATGTTTGGATCAGTGATTGTGTGAATGGTTTATTATATATATATATATTCTTTCGCGTGTTGTTAGTGATGTTTAATAAAAAGATAAAATTTGACACCATGTCTTTTGAATACTAGCTGGTTAGTAAGTTTTAAAAAGTTTTTGACAATGATGCTAAGAATGAACCAGATGGGATTCCTTTTTAATTCGATATAGGATTAATCACCCGATATTTTATTAGGCGGGGTTTCACATCGAGTAATCTCACAACATTTTCAAATGGTTCATAGATTCTTAATCCTAATGTTTATGAGGACTGAAATCTTGCATAATTGTTGAATTGATTTTTATAGTTTTTTTTTTTGCTTGAAGAAGACGAATGGCATATAATCAAAGCAAGTGTCACAAATGTTCATAAAAATACCAAAAATCAACATTGAAAAATTATCATGGTTCTTCAATATCCTAAATAACTTCTCTAAATTTACTAGTTTTAGGACAAGATTGGGAAATGGCAAACATCAATGTCTCATTTCAAGATTCTCATTTACCAGGGAGAGTTTTGATGATATCAGAATCACCTGCATCAATGATGTTAAGTCATGAAACACGAAAATACTTTTCGCAAGCTATTCCTAAGTCAACATTATTTCTGTTGTAGTGATGAATGCCGACTGTTGCAAGCATATCATAGTACTCGATCTCAGACTATCAAAGAGGTGGACAATTGTTGGAAATAATAATCAGCTTTCCTTTTCAGCTCCTGAGTGACTCAATAACAGTTTTGTACCCGAGATTGAATTTCCCACTCTTCATCACAAGAGCCAGCCTGCTCTTAATGCTCTGATGAGTATTTGTTTTCTTTCCTGCCACCATTTTGTATGCTAACAAGGTTGTTTTTTCTGGGATTAAGGTTTGCTAAGAGTTGATGAAACCCTAATAGTTTCTGCAGCTGGTGGAATTGATTTTTATAGGTGCAATTCAATTTTAAATTTGATAAAATGATCGGCATAAGTTGGGAAATAATTGTGTGAGTAGATCTGAGATCATAATTGGGAGGAATCTGCATAAAAAACATCTCCCAATGTGATACCCCCTTAATAGATTTATAAGAGTTGGTTTTACTAGCAAACTCATCCGGTGGATTTTATAATATGATAGAGTATCAAAAAAAGTTAAGTCTAAGAATCAAGGAATAAATATGAAGTTGGTTAAAACTAATTATCAACGAATTGATTTGACCGAGCGGGTATTGTATACTTAACACAAGGAATCATATTATAAACTATCTAATTTGTAAATTAGACCTCATTATTCTGACTAATTTTGAGATAATTAAATTGGAGTGAAATAATGATTATTAATTGTTGTAAACTAAAGTTGTAAGCATTACATTATGGAGGGCTAGAGAGGGAGATGAAAATACTATTCATATTTTTATGAAGGGGTGAGGAGAAAGAAAGTTATTTATCTAATATATCACAAAGTTTTCATCTTCAGGATTATCCACTCATAAGTCTTACTTTGGATGGATCATATACTAAAAGATCTTAGGCTTTCAGTGGATTCTAGAGACATTTTTGGAGACCTTGGGAGGGCAGTAAGATCATCATCTTCATCATCCATTTCTCCTAATTTGGATCACCGACAAGATATGCAAAGGTGTTGTGTTTCGAAACCCTAGGTTTATGTTTTAAACCAATTCTTGTTTTTACTTTGTAATGCCTGATCAATACAAGTTTTTGGATGATATTTTCCGCATTTCATGTCAATACGAATTCTCAATAATTGGTATCAGAGCCCTAGTTATTAATTGATCAAGTTTTAAAAATGTCCATATTGTCCAACCATTGAAACCTTATATATAAATATATGCATGGATGTGTATAATTTTTACTAATACAGTTTTCTAGGATTTAGTTCATTATATTCCTTCCATCATGGTCACGTGAATTTGTTTTATGTGATTGGATCCTACGGTTCTTTATTTGTAGTTAAATTTCTTCATAAATTCAATTTCGTTGTAATAATTAGGGTTTTTAATTATTGCATTTAATCAATGTATTTGGAGGATTTTGTGAGAAATGTACTTTTATTTTCATACTTTATATTAGTTTTGAGCTTGGAGTATTTCCATGTATTTCTTCATAATTGGAGGTCCTTTCATGGAGGTTTCAAGAAGTTGCAGAAGAAAAGAAATGAAAGATAAGAAAAACACGAAAAAGAAAAGAATTCAACGGATGGGTCTTGGGCCCTAGCTGCTATAGCGACACCTCAAAGGCTCTATAGCGTCCACTCCTCTACATTAAATGTGCAAAATTTCCTTTGCGTGTTTTTGCTATTTTGGAAGTCTTTCTTTCACAGAAGTATTTTTGGTCTACGTTTCTTATTGCAACAAGTTTCTATCCTCATGGAGTATACTCTACGATGATATCTAGGTCATAATGGATTGGTACTTCATGCCTTATTTGATATATAACTTCTTATGTTTGTGTAAGATTATATATATGTTATTACTTAATTATTTTGTTGCTGAATTTTGTGTGCTGAATAACTGAGTAATTATGAACTCACAATTTATGAAAAACATGTATTTAGTTATAAGATCGACCTAGATCACGATTTTTCTTAGACCATTTTAATTTATTCTTTTCTAAATTGAATTTAATCAGGTCACTAATTTAAAGGTATAAAGTAAAACTGTGGTCTCGATATTTTATTTTAATTTAAAAGTGGTTTCATTTTTGAAAAATTAAAATTGTGATATCAAGAAATTTAATTTGTAAAAGTAAATTGATAATTTACAAGGATTTTTCTCGGGCATTTACAATTGTCTGAATTTGTTTTTCAAATTACCCTTAAGTTTAAAATATTAAGTGAGATAGGGTTTCAACATAATCTCCTGCTCTCCATCGGTGTCTTTAAGAATCTGAAGTGAATACTTCCTCATATCCGACTAATCTGACCCCTTATCGGATGCATTTTCATCATGCCATCTTATATTCATAAGACTCATAAGTAATAGTTCCTTGAAATTAAATGTGAGTGAGTTTGATCCTCCCATAGAGGAAGTTCTACATGAGCATATTTTATTTTAATGAACAAATCGATGGTATACACTTAAACTTAACTAATAATATCCTCCCCATTAGAGTCACTGTCATTATATATTGGACCAAAAGACGCCGACTATTCAATTATGTAGGACAACATATTCCTTTATTATCCAGAGAGCATAAGTGAAAGATGAAAATAAGTCGAGTTCATCGTGGGGTGATTCAAACTCCCATCGAGAAATCTCACTTCATAAGGGAACTAAAATTCTTGACGACATTAGTTTTTTATTGACCGTACAGGGATGCCACTTTAAAATATAATCGAATTAATTATCACGCATTTAATTTGAAATTATCTTTTTCAATAATGATTTTAAGATTTCAAAAATGAATTCAACTTTTTTCCCAACGATTTTTAGTCTTAAAGTAGTTTTGACTCGAATAATGTTCAATGATCGTAAATATAATTGGACATTGTTCTAACTTAATGGTATAATAAACTTGTTTAGGAAATTGGTCAGCTTCATACGGTAAATTAAAAAAAAATATTCACAATTTTCTTTTTAAAATTTTGACAGGTAAGAAAAGGGGAAAAACTAAAGTTTTAAAAAAGTGTACTTAAGGGTGGGCAGAGAAAAAAATTCAAGAGAATATGAGTTCCCTCAAACACCACCGAAAGTGAAATAAAGATAAGCACCAAATTCTTTCCAAAAGAAATGTGTTTTATAAATAATGATTCCTATAATTTTAAAAAAAGGATGATCTTTTTGTTGGCATTTATAAAGTTACTCCATTATTTCACCTTAATGAAATTCGAGCACAAAATGCACTCGACATGTGTGTGAAAAAATACAAGTAACCTACCGTGGGGACCCATTTAACATGGCCCACGAGAGTAACCGACCAATCCAAATTAATCAAAGTGTTGCCCGACCCAAATCATGATTTAATTCACACACAAGTATTTCAAATACATTATAACACTTACGAATATGGTCAAATCAGTTACCAATAATGTCATAAGAGATATTAAGGTACTCGGCATATTCAAAATGTTAATTGAGTTACTTGTACAACTCAACCTCTACTTTGATGCACCTATAAATTGTACTGACCATACACTTACCATTTTTCCATATCATATTACCATTCATTCACCCATTATCCTTCCATATTTTCCTTATCCATATATATTCCAGAAGCCATCCACATATCATTTCCCACCACTACATTATTTTTTTTTAGAAAAAGAATGTTCGAAATTCCAAATGTAAATTGTCTTCATTTGTGTTATGAAAAGAAAAATGCATTGCAAAAAAGAGATAGATAGATAGATAAAAAAGAAAAAAATATAGAAAAATAAGTAGAGGGAAAGAAAGAAAAAATATAGAAAAGAAGAAAAAGAAAGCATGAGATCGTAATTTAAAAAAATGAAGACATTAGTTATTCTTATTGTATTAATTCTTATAAAAAAAAACTACCATCATTTTTCCTTCATAAACCCCCCTTTCACCCTTGGTAAACTGTTTGGGAAAACGGGAAGTCTATATGGTGAATAAATCGATATTCTCAACACAGTGGTTAACATTCGTTTATGAGATCAAAATTCTTTCATGTATCCATATATTGTTATAAGTGTGTAAGACGTTTGATTTTGTTTACATTTACTCACCTCCTCACACACTAGAGAGATATACTTACCCAATTCTCAGAGAGTTCGATTCATAGATATATATCTAGTGAGAATTGAAGTCAAAGCATTGATTTTATAAAGGCGATCTGAGAATTTCTCTAATGATACTTAATATTGTTTCACACCAACACATGCTGAGTTTTAGGAAGGATTATGCTTTTGGTATTAAGTAATTTTAGGCCACACTTTTTTGGATGAATATGGTATTCCTTGATGTCTTATTAATTGGGTTGTATAGCCCTTCATTATCAAAAAAGAGATTGCCTTTTAATAAAACTTTTGAATTTTTTAGGTACATTTATTGCAAACCCTCACGAGACAACACTCATCCTGTAGGGCAACTTATAGGTTTAACGTCTTGTTGCACATGCGAAGTGCAATCGCAAGTGTCTGTGAAAGTGGCACACTTTTGATCACTTACCTCTTTTCTCTCTCTATTTATGCTTGAGGACTAACAATGTTCTGTTTGGGGGTGGTGTGATAAACAACCAAAAGTGTCAATTGTATTCCCTAAATATGTGCATTTTAGTCGTTCGTTTTTAATGAAATTGGCATTATGTTTGTATTTATCAATATGCTGGTCAATCAACATTCGCAACATCAAATTGTGCTAAATTGACATAATTGCGATAAACTAGCGGTCAAAAGCGTTCAATGAAGAAAATCAAAATAATCGCGAAGTGAGAAGTCCCATTTGAGCTTGCCCAGATCATTTTCGATGCCCCAAGCCCAGTCTCGTACCAAACTTAAGCCTAAACCGAGTCGTAGCCATCACCCGAGCCTCGTGTGTGTTTAAGTTTGTAATTTTAGTGTTTTATTATTTTTTATTTGAGTCGTATGTAATTTTAAAGAATTTTATTTGCGTACGTTTAGGTCTAAAAATTAGGGTCTGTTGTTGTGCATCAATTGTTTTTATATTTTTTATGTAAATATTGTAGACATGTTTATTTTAGTAGGTTTTTATTTATTTTATTTTGAGTCTTAGCTTTATTTTATTATTAGGTGTATATATTTCATTAGGTTTTCATTTGTTTATTTGATTTATTTTTAGTTTTTTTTGTTAGTTTGATTTTTTTATATTTTATTGTATTTATTTGAGTCTTTTATTTTTGGGTTAGGGATTTATTTTTTCAATTTTTATAGATTTTTTATTTTTTAATTTTATTTTAAACTTGAAAAAAAATTAATTATTATAAGTTAAGAGTTTTGTTTTATTTTATTTTACAAATTAAATACATCACTTCTTTCTCTCACCAACACCATACTCACAAAATGGCGCCATCACTTATCCCAACTCCGGCCATTTAATTTAAACCCACTAGCAACTCTTCCCCATCCCTAAGCCAACCATCAAAACCGAACCTGGCCCACTGGAAATCAGGCCACACCAAACCGTTCTTCGGCCAGAAACCCCTTGATCCTGACCAACTGTCAAAACCCACTACCATATACCCGACCACTAACCCAGAACTATCCCAACCCGGTGATCTTATTTCGGCAATAGCCCACCTATCTGGTCAGACCCATTATTTCCACCATCTCCGGCCTCAAACCGAACCTGCCAAATTCCTATCTCCCATCTGCCCCCTTGACCCGAGCTCCAACGCTGGCGAAAACCCCCTTAATCCGCTGCCACACTAACCCAATTTCCAAACCCATATCCAACCCAACCCCACCTGTCAACAACTCCACCAAAATAGGAAACCAACACCTGCTAAAAATTCAAGTGCAAATATTACGAAGAAGTTGGACACATGTCAAGACATTATTGTGGAAAAATTTGTGTATCATATTTCTTTCTCCTCTTTTCAATTTATATCCTTCTTGACATATTATTTATTGTTGTTTCTGCACACAAGAGAATGTTACGCTAAACCCCCCGTTCAAGGGATGGCATGAAACTGCGTAGGATGTTAGTTTAATTAATTAATTTTGATGACTCTTATATCTCTTGGAGAATTAATTTTTAATTGTCACAAATTAATTTACATATCGAGATATAGTAAATTAGTTTAGTTTTAATATTTTATTTTGGAATTGAACTAGAGATTCATTTTTCCTAAAATCTAAATATTAATTCGGTGTTGTAATTCGATGATTCATACAATTTTTATTAGATTGATCCTAGGAGATAATTTCTTTAAAAAGCGTAGAAATCTTAGATTTTCATAGTGTGACATTTATAAATTAGTTTCCCGAAAAATTTACTATTCAATCATTATGAATCTAATATTATCTTAAAATATTTCAATTTAATAAATTAAGAAATTAAAAATAACTGAACACGCGGGGTAATCCCATCTCTTAAATCTTTTAACATTTATCACACTTAGTTACGTATTATTTTTAGTTTATTTAATCACATTTGATTTTAGTATTAATTAGTTAATTCTCCATTGAAATTGTTTAAAAAAAATAAAAAAATGGAATTACTAGTATTCACGTTATTTGTTTCACCTTGAAAGTTGGATTGATACCGTATTTACTATGATATGAGTTATATTACAAGTTTTGTAGATATTTAAGGGATTTTGAGACTAGGTTTTTGAAGACACGACCATACGTAAAAATCCTCTTACCAAATGGCGTAGTTGTCGCTTTTTTGAGGAGGAGACAAAGTTGAAGACTTGTATTTCATTTGTAGTTGTAATTGTTATTTTTTTTTATTATTCAATAGATTGGTTGTATTAGGATTATTGAGGTTTTGTATTTATTTGGCTGCATTTTGACACCAATTTATTTGCAATAATTATTCATAAACAAAAGCAAAAAGGGAAACATGACAAAATAGAGAGAGAGCGCCCTTGGAGTGGATTTTGAAGCCTCTCTATTTTGGGTATAATGGACTCTTGAGGATGACTAAAGTTAGGAGAACTTCCCTCTGATCGACTCAACTCGGTCTTCACCCCACATTTGTAAAAACTTTGGGCTGTAAATTTCTTTATCACTCGCGAATCTCCTGCCAGCGAGTTCATTTTTTGAGTGATTATTTGCTCCTCTGTGCTTTTAATTTTTGCATCGCACTTAATTTGAATGGTTTGATGAATTAATATACCTAAGACCTAAACTCGATCATTGCAACGAGTTTGGATTTCATCACCCACTCAATCACTTTATCCCATTTTCTTGTTACTCGTGCTATCACTTAATTAAAATCGACCAACTAGCAAGTCAATTAGGATCGGTGTTCATAGGACCCTTTTGGACTGAGACCCTCAAAGGATACTCCAGTGAGTACTTTCCACCCCTGCCAATCTTCAATCAACTTTCCTAAGACTATTGTCTAGGGAAACTGGGTTATAAGTGAGGCTGCCTAGTAAAACGTGTTTGTGCTTTCTCCAGTGTGGTATCGGCCAATAGATCGTTGTAGTAGCTAGTGTGGTGAGCCTTAACTATTAAGCCTCTTGTTCTCTTGGGAAGAAAGTAGGAGCACAATTTTTTTTGAAGGCGACGTATAACATTCCGTGCTTTTCTCACCCGTGACTTAATTAAAATTTGACTACCCCATCACTTAATTAAAGATAATAATTGGCTACGTGCTCGTTAGTATTTTTTTCTTTGCTCGTACTTATCTCATTCAACTCTTTTGGTAGTCGGTTTTATGCTCCGTCCTGTTGAGTTTAAAAAACGAGTCCCTTTTATCCCCTTTTCTGAAAAATCCCAAAAATATTTTCTCCTTTTTACAATTATTTTCCAAAAAATCACAAAAAGGTTTTCTTTCTTTTTCGATATTCAAAATGCCAATATTTTTTCCTTTTTTTATATTCAAAAATCACAAAAAGATTTTCTTTTCTTTTAAAAATATTTAAAGATCCAAAAATATTCCTCTCGTCATGGCCGAAGAACGCCCTTTACGGGAATACTTTGGCCATTTCCCATTATCTCGAAGCATGTTTGACATTGAGCCCGAGTCGAACCTCCATACATTACTTCGTGACTTTAACTCTCTCACACCCATTGTTGATACTCTTGCGTCATCCACACACACATCTCATATTCCATCGCCTCCGGTGATGAGTGTCTACCCATCTAATGCTTCGTCATGCACCCACTGCCTTCACGTTGATCATTTGTCCCATGAGTGTCCATATCTTCCATATCCATCCGAACCAACCATGGCCCAAGTGTATTCGTATGACACTATTTCAAAATCACCCTCGGCGTATTGTCACGACATATCCAATGTCGAGGTGTATGAGCACCTAAGCTATTCATGGAGACTTGATCACCCTCCCATGCAATATGAATCCCAACCCATGTTATGGATCCTTTGGGTTTTTGACAATCGTCATCGTAACCTCTTGCACCTCATCACTATTAGTCCCCTCACTATGCCCCACATAATTATCAACCTTTTGTTTCTCACGGTGCCACTTCTCGCGTGTATGACAATGCTGACCCCATTCCTCACACTTCCTATGAGTATTCTCCACATCCTAGTGTCTATAGCGAGTTGTGTCCACCACCGCCACCCGTTGACACTTAACCACCACCGCCACCCGCTGACACTTAACCACCACCATCCACATCCACTCTCGAAAGTCTCTTATAAAACTTCCTCCTTAAACAAGAGCACACTCTTCAATCTCAAACTGATGCTCTTCAAATGAAGCACCTTATATATTTGACTCACTCGAGTCTATATTATATAGGTGCTCATCTAGTTTGGAAATAGTGACAAAATTGAGTTATACCCCTTTCAAACCAAAGAACCTCAGACTCTTCATTTTGATTTCCTCTAATAGTCCAAAAGGTAATACACCAACACATTCACCTAGGATGAATTCATGTGTTGCATATGAGTTTGCCTTATTCATTATATAAGGGTGTGTGAGTTAAATTCCTCTAAAATATTTTTCCATAATTTTTAGGATGTGCTAATTAATTTTTAAAGATTTTTAAATAATTTTATAGAATTTAATTTTGGTCTTTAAAACTTTGTGGGCTGTTGTGTAATTTCCATAAGCTGCTAGATCTTTGCTTGGGTAGAAATCGAAATCTCTTAAAAATATTATGGTGAGAATTTTTATTTGTAAAAATTCAAAAACACCTTTTTGTAATTCAATCTTAGCCTTACATGTGGTTATTCCACAACAGCTGAATTTGTGTTTTTATGCTCTCATATACATGTGAACCCTTGGATCTTGTTAATCAATGACCTGCATGTAATCTAAGATGATCCTTGCAACGTCTGGATCGACCAATGAGGGTTAACTTATAAGCGGTGCATTCTTAACCCTTAGATTTGCTTCGATTTTTTAAAATCAATCTTGAGCGTTGATTTGCTTCGTGGTTCCAGAGCCTTCCATACCTTACTATATATGCATGCCATATGTTATACGATTACAATCTTTTACTAGCCCCACCTATGAGAGAAAATAAAAAGATAAGAGATAAGAGAAATAAGAAACCCTAAACTAAACTCCACCAAAATCTTACCAGAAAACCCTTTTTGAGAGTGAGTTAGTTTGAGATTTGAGAAGATCTATCCTCTTATGTCCTTTAACTCTTTCCCAACTTAATCACGTTGATTCAATCTCATTTTCTTTCATAGAACTTTGAGATTTGATCTCTGTGATACATATCACTTAGATATCTTCTTTTGATAAATCTTATTTTGTTGGTTGTTTTCAAACTGATATGTTATTTTCAAACCCTAAATCAATAAAACCTTTTTCTGATTTCAGTTTCTTTGAATATTCAGACTTAGATCTAGTTGAGATATTGAATGGGGATTTACACTTTTATATATTTCACTTTTTGTGAAATAAGTGTACATACTTTCAAATAAGAAAGTGTTTAGGATATTGGCCCGTGTTTATAGCGAGATTCCTTCTTGATTTGCGGATATTTTAAAGATTCAAAGTCTGATAATTTTGATTAAACTGATATTGGAAATATTTGCATATTTGTATCTATTTTGGATTCTGTCTGTAATTAAGCGTGTGTGAGTTTCATGCTTGTTATTTAGAGCACATC
The DNA here is from genome assembly GCA_949130495.1 of Sambucus nigra. Taxonomy (NCBI): domain Eukaryota; kingdom Viridiplantae; phylum Streptophyta; class Magnoliopsida; order Dipsacales; family Adoxaceae; genus Sambucus; species Sambucus nigra. Next base: position 87,446,188 of record OX422220.1, read on the forward strand.
ACCGCTTACACCTTCACACTACTACACTGAAAAGTGTTGGTATTGAGATCTTGGAATTTTGAGTCGATGTAAAGCTAAAGGAGTGGAGTTACAAAGCCGAGAGAACATCAACAACATCAGATCCTTGGGAGAAGTCAGAAAATCCAGAGGAGTTGGAATATTTTTGACCTTATAACTAGGTTTGATTGTGTGTCTTGATTGTTATATAGTTTGTAAATTGTTACCTTGTTTTAGTGGATTTTTACTTTTGAGGTGTAGAGACCTCCGTGGATTCTTCCCCAATTGGGCGGGGATTTTTACTTCTGGACCTGGGAGTAAGCTATTTATTTTCTAATTCCTTTTTAATCCAAGTTATTTAACTATTCTTCTTCCTTTCCTTATCTATTCTTAATGTGTCTCTGGTTTTCAGGATCATGTAAGTCAGCATACGGAGGCAGCTGGTGATGAGGGACCTAGTTATGAGGCCATCATTATGATGGTGTTGAGGGTTCTGGCGAGGAGTCATTTTTTCTCCCTTTCGAGCTTGAATCCGAGAACATAGGCCATCACGACATTGAGTTGGAGGCTATTGAGATCTTCATGACGGATTTATAGCACAAGGAGAAACCTAAGAGGTTTAGGAGTCACGAGCGAGAGGTGTTAGAGATGATCTTTGAGCACCATCCTTAAACATTCATGGCTCAGAGTGTTCTCAACATCGACAACCTCATTGTATTAAACTTTAAGGCCCTTGCTAGCCATATCCATGAATTTTTATCTACTCCTCCTACTAAGCTGACTAGTTATGAGACTTCATTATTTATGCCAGCTCTCCATGATCTTGAGAGGGTTTATCACTTTTAGTTGGATTGTCTTGACACCACAGTTCTCCACTTCATGAGCATTCCCTTCATAAAGATGATGAGGCTTCTTGTGTCTAGGTAGAGCAAAGCTCAGCAGTGTCAGGTTGAGGCTACTTGGCTGCATGGACAAATCTAATTTCTCGGACCAAGTTATCTAAGCTCGTGGCTGATGACTGGAAGAATGAGCCCAAGTAGGCTAGGTTGGAGGATGAGTTTGTTCAGGAGGCCATTCCTCTTACGTTGACGTGCTTGTAGGATAACCTCTTTTTTGTTTTATCTAGCTAATGTTCTTTGATATGTAGACTTTGTATTTCTATGTATTTCTCATTTATTCTTGTATATGTAAAGACTTCTCCATATCAATGAAAACAAAAATTTTCCTTCCGTTTGTTTACTTTCATTTTGTCTTTATACTATTTTTTATAACTGTTTACTGTGGGAATGTTTGCACATAATCTTGGCAAATTAAATTTTTAGAACTTTGGTCTGCGACGTGCTTATTCCACATTTAATTTGGAACTCTTTTTTTTTTTACTTTTAATAAAAAAACTTAGAGGAGGGATAAACCCTCTCTGCATATTCTAAAATAATTCAAGTAGATAATTTGTAGAACATAAGCAAAGACAACACTTCACTTTTCAAAACTTGTTCTTAGAATAAATAAAAAATATGTCAATGTTTTAAAGCTACTCCTTAGTCTATGGGGTATTTAAACTGTTATACCTAGAGGGACTTTTCATCCCAAGCCCTTGGCATGTCCTCCAGCATCTTCTTTAAGATGTTGATCAGTGCCTTGTTTGTAGCTTCTACTTGTCCATTTTTCGAATACGAGATAGTTGAACTATTATGCACGATCTTATACTTTTCTCTATCAGGATCCTCATCTCCTTGCATATGAACTGTTTTTAGTTGTCTCTAAGGATAACCTTGGGAATACCAATACAACATATTATGTATTCCCTGATAAATTAGGTCACCACTTGAGCACTCATTCTCCTAAAAGGGATTGTTTCTACACATTTAGTGTACAGTTCAATAGCAATAATGATAAAGGATTTTCCATGAGAGGCTGGACTGATTTTACCTACTAGATCAAATACCCAAGTGTGGAAAGGGTAGGGAGATTATAGACTTTACAAGCTTACAAGGGGCATGGACTATGTTGCCATGTACTTGGGATGCCCTAGACTTTATTACAAAGTGGATAGAATCAGCCTCCGTCATCCGCTAATAATACCCCAGCGTCATTATTTGATCATATAACTTAGCACCTCCTATGTGGGAAAGCTCATGATCCTCCTTCAACACCTTCTCTATATCCCCCTTTGCCACATATCTTAGTGCCTTCTCATTATGTACTCTTTCATAGCGTTCCCCTTTTACCAAGTAAAAATGGGTTTCATTGTCCCTCTCTGCTAGAAACTCTCCATCTTTGAGGTAGGCTATGTAGGGTTATCTCCAATATTCAAAGTTCTCCATGAAGTTAGCCTCAGTAGGCTGGACAAATTGGGTTTGACACTTTAAGCATCTTTATTGTAGGCGAGCCACCTCCATGATCATGGTGGGCCAATAACACCCCCCTCGCTACAATTGTTGATAAAGGGGAATATCAGTATCCCAACAATGCTTCTCATGCATGGCAATCAACCTTTATTTAGCTTCTCCATCCCCTATATAAATTTATAGAAACCTTCCTGGGCTCTTAAAGTAGAGTCCCCTGGAGCAGGTGATAATTAACTAACTCTGGCATCTTGATGCTTCCTTCTCTTATTTCCAGTTGTTTTACAATAGGACACCTCCAGTCTTCTGGATCCTCACTTGGAAATAATGACTTTGTCGTGGTTGTCACTGCTCTTCATCGCATCATGGTGGTAGCATCTTGCTCCTCCATCTCTAGTTTCCTAGATATCATGGCCAATGCATACGGATGCATGTTCATTGTTCGAGCATTTCTCTATATTATCACTTTGAAAAACAGGCTAAGTAATCTTTGAATGATGGATCTGTATGGGGCTAGGTTGGCATGTTTCAGAGTGAACTCTCTATTAACTTGTGTCACCACCAAATTATAGTCCCCTCATATTCATAGCACTCTGATTCCTATCCTGAATGCCTCTAGCAAGCCTAGGATGAGGTCCTCATACTCGGCTTCAGTGTTTGAACATTTAAAATCCAACTTAAAAGAGAGAGTAACCTTCTCCTTTCTATTTGAGAGGATAGTGTTAGCCTCACCTGTTTCTTGTGCATAAGAGCTATCAAACTCCATATTTCACTCCTCCATCTCCTCTGCTAGGCAAGCTTGAAAACTCTCTCCCCACAATTCCTCACTAGGGGGTCGAAGTTTTGACTGGGGAAGTGGGCCAATAAACCTGCTACGGCTTGACTCTTGATGGCCTTCGGGACAATACATTTTAAATCACATTCTAATAATATTATAAACCACCTTAATGCTCTCCTCACCAGGATAGTTCATGCCAAGAGATATTTTATGGGGTCACACTTGGTGATAATGTGAAATGTGAAAGCAAGCAAGTTGTGTCGCAGCTTCTGTGCTACAAAAACTAAGGCAAGACAATGACTCTCTACACTGGTATATCTGGACTCGGTATTTGAAATCACCCGTGACAGGTTCTACACAGACCTCTCTACTCTTGACTTCTTTTGAGCAAGCAAGGCTCATATAGATCTTTCTGTTTGGTCAAGTAAAGAAGCACTGGTTAACCTACTTCTAGTGATACAATCATTAAGAGGGAACTCAATATCTCATTTATCTTCTCGAAATATTTCTTTTGTCCCTCCTCCCCCAAATCCATTTGGTCTTCTCGTTCATCAAAGAGGTTAAAGGGTGAGTCACCTCTGCCAAAGCTGATATGAATCTTCCCAGGTACGAAACCTTTACTAAGAAGCTCTTGAGATGTCTCTGACTTTTTGGCAGTGGCATCATCAAGATGGCTTTGTCAATTTACTAAAAACCCAAAACTTTTCCCGATGTTACCCCAAAGGAACATTTAGAGGGGTTCATCTTCATCTTATATTTGTGGCATCTTTTAAACACTCGCCTCAGATCCTGAATATGCTTGCTTTATTTTTTGGATAACACTGCCAAATCGTCCAGATAGAATTCCAATATATTATGAAACAATTCATGAAATATGGCCATTATTGTACCTTGATAGGTGGCGCCTATGACTATGTAGTGGAAGTTCCCCAAGGGTGTTCAGAAAGTAATTTCTCAACATCAGTTGGATCCATTATAATTTGGTTTTAACCAACCTACCCATCCATAAAGATGTACATTTTGTATCCCGATGTGGTATCGACCAAACTGTCAATGTTTGGCAGGGGGAATTCATATCTTGAAAAGGCCCAGTTTAGGTCTCTGAAGTCTATACAGATCCTTATTTACGTGTTATCTTTATTGTCTATAAGTACAATGCATGAGAGCCATATGGGATATTAAATTATCTTGATAACCCTACTTCCAATAACTTCTATACTTCTGCTTTGATTTTGAGGTCCAACTAAGCTTTGTAGGTGTGAGTGTCTTATCTCATTAGGATGGCATTGGGGAGAAAATTCAACTTGTGCGTCCTGGGCATCTTCGTATATTTCCATGCAAACATATTTGTGAACTCCTTGAGCAGGTTGACAATCCTCCCTCATTTAAGGATTCAGGCCTTCAGAGATGAAGATAGATCTCTCATCTCCCCCTCTACTCCCAAGTTTATCTCTTCTAGTTCTTGGAGCTACTCTTTTGGCCCATCATGCATGCATTCAGGTGCCTCTTCAGACTCCTCCATATGTTTACCAATGTGAGACTCATCAACTAAAAAGCATTTTGGTGTTGAGTCGGCGCTTTCATCCCAAAATATCGCCCCGTGTATATTATTATAAATGATAAATAACCTTCCCATTAGGTAACACAACTTTCTTACAGGTTCGAGGAAGCATTGTCTCAACTTCAAGATTTTTCTTTCCTTTCACTTTTTCATCTGAAGGGGTCATTCGCTGACCCAATATTTCTTGCACATACCTCTTAAGTTGATCACTTTTTCCAGCCATGTCGGGCTTCTCTTACCCCTATTCAAGCTTCTTCTCTCCTAATCTAGCCCAATGTAGAATGTTGCGTCCACTAAGTGAGCTTCTTCCACTGAAAATAGCCTTTATGTGGCTTTGATGACAATTTTTGTTCCTCGAATGTTTACTTTTTCACATTGGTGGAATATTAACGAAACTATCCTATGTGTGTGCATCCACACTTACCCTATCAAGAGCTGGTAGCTGGTGTTGGCATTGATGATATGAAATTTGATATGAGATGTAAAATTTCCTAATTTAATTCCCAAATTCATATAGCCCAGCGATTGCATCCCTTTACTGTTTATACCAAAAATCATGAATGGTACCAACACTGTCTCATACAATGTGCTAATAGGTATGATGTTAATGGATTTCCCTCCATCCATGATTGCTCTAGGGAAACTGATTCCATTTATCAAGGCTATCACATATAAAGGACGGTTATGAAAGTAAGGCAATTACCTATCATCTTCTGAAAAGATCACCTCAGCTGTGTACCTCTTGATCAGCCTTTACATGGGGCCTACCAATTAAGAGAAGTATCCTCTCGTTATTGAATGGACTCTAGGATCTTCTTTTTAATAACCATACGATTATCATGTCTCACTTCGATTTTATCGAAAAACCACTCAAATTTTGGACTTCTTGCTATGGCTGCACATTATGAGTCCTGTCAACTTCATATGTTTATGCATTGCACACATACTCCGATTCAGATGTCCCTTCCTCATCTAGGACAAGGACCGCATCTTCTCTTCCTTACTAGGGGATCACCTGCTCACCCCCATCCTTTATCTTCTCTATTTAGGCTGGCTAGCCAATATTCAAACATTTTCTCATTGCTCCACCACTCGTCAGGCTCTTGAGTTCTATCCTCATCGTATTCCACCACCATGTTGGCCTAACCGTAATGATAGGATGACAGTGGGTTCTCATTAATGTCCATAGAAGGTATTTGTAAAGTACTACGAGCCACCTACTCGCCAATGATCCTTCACAAATAAAAATAATATTTAGTGGCATGCTGGACACTTTAGTGGAGCTCGCAAAATTTTGCATTTGCTTTATCTGCTGTTGATGGAATTTTCCCATTCAAATGAGGGGGAATTGCTTCCCCATACCACACTAAGGTGTGGTAATAATCCATAGCTTCTGCCACACTATAAGGCAATGGTGGTGGAATGTCATCTCTAAACTTCCTTTTGCCTGCCGGGCTATTACCTTTAAATCCTTTGCCTCCCTTCTTGCCTTTTGAGTTTCTATCCACGTAGTTGATGACTTGTCCTCCGGAGACTTGGAATCTTACTATTGTCAGGGGCACCTGTGTCCTCCAACTTTGTGATTAGGGTTTGATAATCATCATGATGTTGTTAGCTACTCGTGTGAACTCCCTGAATGTCCCATCTCTGGTCTTATTTATCAAGTGGATTTTATATCCCTTTAGTATCCCCTCAACATATATCTTTAATAGCCTTGATTCTACCACATCCTCATGGACATTTAACACCCTTTCTCAAAAGCATTTTATGCACTGCATCAATTCTTCACCAGGTTTTTGTAGCTTTTGCGTGAGGTGCCTCAACGTGGACTAAACTTCTACTAAGAAAAACTTCTGGAGGAACTTCTTATGCATCTCCTCCAAAATTGGAATGCTATTCAATGCCAGGTAGGAATACCATATGTATGGTTTTCCCATGAGAGTTCTCCTTATTGTTTCCATGCACACACAGGTACTCTACAAACCTTTTCATGTTCTCCCTAGGGTTTTCACCCTTTCCATTAAATTTGATAAACATAGGAGGAATGTGCCCCTCTAGATACGACTTCTTATTGATGCTTTCTAGGTAGGGATTATGTAGTTCCTTATATATATGAGGAGATTCTCTTTGAGAGGAGAACAAATTCTTCACTTCCTCCATAGAAACGACTTTAAAGGGGACTCCTCCAAGTTAACTTTCTTTATCATCGATGAACTCACTGTCGTTGTTATCTATTCTACTACAACATTCTGAGGTGGAGCCACCTCCACAGTTGTTGTTATTGTTGTTGACCCTCCAATATGGGCCACTTCATGTGTCATGCAAGTTTGGCTCAAACTTGTTGAGCCAACATTATTTTGCTTCAAAAACTCAAAAAACATACTCATTAAGTTCATCCCCGCTAATGGCGTGGCCGCTGCTACGCTAGCCTGACCCTTCGAGGAGAAAATGCTCTCACTCTAGTCACTACAACCTCCTCTTATATTATTTGGTCACTTTGAACTCCATTACCTGCCGGAGTGTCTTCAAACACTAGCTTCTCTGAAATATTATATCCTTTTTTATCCATGGTAATGAGAATACCTCCCAGTGTAGTCGCCAAATGTAGGACGGTTGTTGTACTGGGATCTATGAAAAATTATAATGAGTAAGGCATGACCCACTAGGATGGATGCTGTCTTCAAGGTCTCAAAAGTATCTAGGAGAGAAAACCTTCTACTTTTGGTAATAATGGAGTTTTCCTATAACTTTCTTCCTAAAAAGAGAGTAATGAGTAGGAACTTTTATAAAAATGATAATGTATGAAAGACAGAGAGAGATCTCCTGAAAGTGATGATTATAAAGGTAGTGAAGAGACAAGCACTTTGAGAATTAAGAGAGAGCAAGGAGAGAATACTTTTTCTAGTGTGATTTTGATTGAGTAACGGTGCTAACTTGAGTTTTTTGTGTTTTCTTGACCTTACCCAAGGGTCCAATTTATAGGTATATACTTGGGTTGTTTAGGCGCTAAAATAAGGAACTCTTAGAGGCAAGCTCTATAATGTACCATTTGTCTCTCTTTATCTGTTGGTTTCCTACCTCCTTAAATAGGTGACACCTGTCACATACCAAGGTCAAAAGGCAAATATGTTGGCTAATAGTTCCAAAATGTGTTATTTGGTAAATATCTTTTCAAATGATAACTTGATGTACAAGCTTTTGTAAAAATCTTGCGAGTGAACTTGAGGGCCACATATAAATGGTCAGTTAGAAAATAGTTTTGTGAGCATCCCCTTGATCACCTGCTCATTTATTCTAAGTATGGGTCGTGTAAGTGCTTGAGTGACCCCTAGGATCTCTCCTAGTAGTATTATCTCTTTCCTAAAGTGTCAAGTGGTTGGGCTTTGTCTTTGCTCAAAAAACCTTGTCTCTTAGCCACAACCAAAACTCCCAGAAGATCCTAATTGGCCTTCTCAAGCCCTTCTTACTTGATCAAGGCTACCTGTGCCAAAAAAACAATAATGTTAGTATTGTTTATCAAGTGAAACTTGTGAGAATCCCCTTAAACTCTTGGGTTTGCTTGCACGTTATCTCTTTTGTCTTGGAGTTGCTCGTTTAAGCACCCCTCTCCAAGTGACACTTATAATAGGTATTGTGTATTTGTTCTTTTTTTAGTGAGATGGGAGTGAGACCCCTCTCCAATTGGCTATCTTTACCTCTTGTCAATCCTTTAGTATTTTAATTTGAGCATGGGGGTGGATCCCCTCACCCCACATTTTGTTCTGGTTTACTTCTGAACTTGGGGGAATTCACTATGGACCCCCTCACCAACCGTTTTGCTATGGCTTATTTCTGAACTTGGACCACTCGTTGTGGACCCACTCGCCAAATCCTCTATTTTGGCATATTTTGGAATTAGGCCATTCGTCATGGACCTACTCGCTAGTTCTCACACCCACTCGCCTATGAGCCCCCTTGCCCTATTAGGAAGTGATATGGGGCATTCAAGCGGGTACCCCTATAGAGTAAGTACCAAAGATACATTTGGCTCAACTTAGAAGGTTACTTTATCTTTTGGTAATTTCCATTTAAGTTATTCACTTCAGTATTAAGTAGTAGTGGTGAGACAAGTCTTATAATATAAAGATCGTTTCCTAATGTATAATAATAAACAAGAGATTTTCCATTTTTGATAAAACTCATTTATTAAAATAAACATAATATCCATTCATCACAATCCTAGAAATTGAAATTAAATTTCTTTCGATGCTAGGAATATAAAAAAATCAAGCAATATCAACTTACTGCCTAAACCAAAATCTAAAACCAAATTTCCTCCTAATACTACTAATGCCTTATGATGATAACCCATGAACATAAAAATTTCTCCATCACTCATCTCCTCGGTTACTTGGAACCCCTATGAAGAATTGAAAACAAAATTAGTGGCTGTCGAATCCACACACCTGGTGTTGGTAGATTGCACCATGAAACATATCACAATGATATAGGAGAAATTAAAATTTTCATTCTTCCTGGATAAGTAGACGGGGTAATTCTTCTTCCAGGGTGAGTATACAATGATATATGTGCGTTGTGTGTGTGGTGGGTGGGGAGGGGGGGTTGGTGGTGGGTGGGGCAGGGGAAATAGGGCGTGGGGTGGTGCTTTTTAATTTTTTTAATCATATTTTGATTGGTTTATTAGATATTGCCCCTCATATGCAAGTAGTACCCCTTGTAAAAGAATCGATTGATTAAATATTGATTGGTTATTTATTTTTTTAGTAAATTAATAATTAGTGTCCCTTTCATATGCAAGTAGGATTGCCCCTCATTGTAAATTAGTAAATTAATAATTGTATACTTTAATTGTTAGTTTAATTAATGAAATAAATTAATTGAGTAGATGAATTAGAAGGAGTAGGGGATACACATTTTTTATTGCTACTGCGGTTGAATTATAGTGGATCGATGTTCGATTAGTTAATTTTAGAAGTGGCATGACCATTGGATTATTGTTCATATGGGGGTGGGATTTTTAAACTTTTTTTAAAAAGTACTTTGTATATCGAGCAATATATATATATATATATATATATATATATAGTATGATAATTAAATGAAACATACTTGAAATTACATATAGTGCGCATATATACTAGCCTTCTAGTTCTTATGCGTACGCATTCAATAGCCCTTAGACCCATTCAAGAGTCATTACCCCTGTAGTGAGATCTCTCGAATTTTCCCGTTTGGACAGTTTGGGACTGTATAACTTCTGTATAATAATATTCTTAGTGGCTTAAAGTTATTACTTTTGGAGGAAGTTATGAAGTCGTATCCTAATGTTCTCTGGGTACATACTAGATTAACAAGTGTGAGTGTTATTTCAATTGATCAATTGAAATAACACTCACACTTGCCAATCTACGTCATGTACTTGGAGAACTATGGGGATATGCTGCCGAATTTTTCTCAAATCATAAAAATGTGCATGAGCTGTTAAGTATGTTACAGAAATATGCGGGCTTGAATGGGATAGGACCACTCACCCTTTAGAGGATATGGAGGAAATAGGAATTTCTATTATAAATTGAATTTGAATTTGAAATTTAAAAATTGAATATAAATAAGACATAATTAAATGAAACATACTATAAATCTAAGTTTTGTTTTTACTAATCTAGGAATATACGCTTCTTATCTTTAATAGGTGATTAGTTGTAGTAGTTGTGATGGGATATCCTGAATACAAAGGGTGGATAGGTGAGACAAATAGAATGGGGGATGTGTTTCGCAGAGGTGCTAATGAATTTGTGAAATACGTAAAGAGATGTCATAATGGAGAAGAGTTTCCGTGTCCATGTGCTAGGTGTAAGAATGTTAAGGTGTTTGAGTGGAAAATAGTTGAAGTACATTTGTTAATGTGGGGTTTGCAAGATAATTATCAATTTTGGAGTTTTCATGGTGAATTGAAAGTTCCTTTTGTCCCCGAACAACCTTCACAACAACCTTCAATAAGTAGGATAGATGTAGAAGGGGACAATGGCAAAAGTTCATTCATAATGAGATCGAGGAGTGACAATTGGCATCTCGCCAATGGGGGGGGGGGGGGGGGGGAGTAAAATAGGGCGAAAATGACGGACGTGTACTACTCCGGTCGAATGTCTTACGCCGAGGTGGAGCATAAGATGATGGTAAGATTTTATTTTTCTATAATTACAAAAATATGTTATTCTGCTTTATTTTACTTTGCGGGCCCGATACTAATTTTGTATTATTTTACTTCAGGGGACGGGGAGTGGCCCTGGGGGTAGGCCACGTAGGCTCGATGCTTATGTGGTTGTTCTGATAAAGAAGGGGAAGGATAAGGAGGTGTCCCTAGTTGTCACGTCCACGATTGTAAGTAATCCGAGCGTTTACTTTTTGTTGATTACATTGTAATTTTTTTATTTACTTATTTAACTAATCATGTGTTTTTTATCGTTTCAGGCAAAGCTTAAGGAAGTGCATGAGTCGCAATCTAATGCTGACAAGGCATCTTTGTCAACAAACGCACTCAGCCAAGTGATTGGCGCTGATCACAAGGGGAGGACAAGGGGGTGAGCTCGGGGATGGACAAATCTAGGATCATCGGATTAGAGACGAGCAACACCGGCTTGGCTTGAACGGTGGACTCGCATGACGAGAAGCTGTACCGTTTGGAGGCGACGATCCAAGATATGTTCTTATTCATAAAGTGTGCATTGGGCGGAAAGCTTAAGGGGAAAAGGAAGGATAAGGTGGTGGAGGAGGAGGTGCAGGAGGACGAGGACGTGGACGTCGCTGCTTTATCGTCGACACGTGTAGACTATGATGATCTAGTCCCCTATTTGGCTCTCTTAGACTGACAAATAATGACACTTGGTTGGCCGAGCGTGTTTATACATGACATATTTGATGGCAACCGTATTGGGAGGGGGTTGAGGGACCCGAATAATGCCTAGGGTATGGTAGTTCATAGACATGACCTTCAAGACATCGAGGCCAAGGAGCTCATCATGCATGTGATACCCGAGAATGAGAACTCCCCATTGTGGTTGCGCAAACAATGCAGCACGATGCAAATTCAAGGGTGTATCAATTCATATATCGTGTGGCCTATCTACCTCCTCAAACCCACCCCAGACATGTAGTGACATTATTTGAATTATTTTGGATTGTTTTAAGTTGTTAAATTTGAATTGTTTTAAGTTGTTACATTTGAATTGTATTTGGATTATATTGTGATGCATATTGTTTTGAATGTATATTTGCATTACCTCTATTTTATTTGGATATATGATGTTTGAACAGGTACAACGTTGCTATAATCGGTACAAATATGCTGCTGGGTAGTGGCAATGGAAATGGTCGTACTGCCCAACAGAGTTTTTTTAATTCTACCCATAATTGTCACGGCCATTGACCCTGACAATTTTTTTAAAAGGTCACTAATATGTTACGGTTATTAACCGTGACTAAGCTTGTCACGGTCATTGATCGTGACATAATGGTGACAAGTCTAATAACTTGTCACGGTCAATGACACTGACAAGTCCGTGATAAAAAAATTTATCACCCCCATACTTGTCACGATCATTAACCTTGAGAGGGTTGACTTGTCACGGTCAATGACCGTGACAAGTCAACAGATTTGGTGTAGTGTAATACCTCTTAAACTTACAATCCAACTTACAAACCTTAACCAAAATACATAATTCCAACCCAAAAAATTACTCCCTTTCATCCTAACAAAAAATATTACAATTTTAAAGCTGGTTTTGGGATGTAAAACCCTGCCCTAAATATACTTGATTTAATCCCCGCATAAAGTCGTGACGGTAGGAAAACATTAAAATTTGTATGAGGATGACTAGATTATATTCCTAATTAAATTATATGGTGACTTAGTGATTATTGGAAAATTTGTGGGTGAAATATTAAATTAAGTTAATAGAACTTTGGTTATAAAATATCTTATTATTCGTGGGATAACTGAGTGGCGTTTGTTAAATCCAGAAGTTTTGGGCGTCATTGGATCATTAACTAAGGAAACGTGGAGCAATCTGAAGAACGCTGAGATTCATTTTACAGAAACGGTAAAGAAACCTGAGTTAGTTGAGTTCGTGGGGGAAAATATGTAAGAGAGATACTCATTTAAACGATCGAGGTCATCATTCAAACGACGAGGAAGTCTCGTTTGAATAATGGTTAGAGTCGTTCGAGCGATTGGGATAAGTTGGTGTGCTGTCGAGCGTTGGATGGTCCATTGGTTGTCCATTTCATCCATGTCAGTTCAGACATCTGACTTCATCATGTGGGCTTCATACTCAGACCTTGTGGATTTGTGTATTATATATTACAATGAGAAATATGGGTGATGGGTACAAACCATGCAGCACTACTAAATGTGCTGTCTAATTTTCAATCCTCCGATTCGTCGTGCTGTCAAATTCTTGGCCTTATAATGCCTGGTATGGGAAAGATTTTGGGTAATAAGGGCCCTCCTTTATGAACAATCCATTAGTTGGGTTATAAAAACAAAATCGTAGGGTTTTTATAGGGGGGACTCCAACATATTCTCAATTTCTCTCTCTCTCTCTGAACACAACCTTTTCTCAATTGATGCTCTGCCTCCCATTAATTTAAATCTCAATCATACACTCACGCCCTAGAATATTTATGTGGTTGCTGGAGGGTTGTTGATGTGTTATTGGAGACATCATTAGGAGAAAATTAATATAATGGAGGTTTTATAGGGGTTTTTAAATAATGTCACTTGGAGCTTCCAAGGAAGGTTGTTGGTGGAACATTTGTGACTCCCTTTAGGGCCAACTTTGGATGTGGGGGAGTCACCCATCTTCACCATCACCACCACTTTAAAGGCCATTCAGGTGGGATAATCTACTCTTTATATTTGGGACTCTTGTGCATATTGTAGTCTTGTGATTGTTAAATATTAAGAGTAGGATTATCATGTAACATTATCGGGTTTCCTAATAAATCTGAACCGGATATTTTTATGGAATAAAAATGTAAAAAAATATTATTTGTGTATATTTTGTAGTAAATCTGAAAATAAAGATTTTTATGAAAATAATAATGTAAGAAAATATTGTTTGTGTATATTTTCTAGTAAATCTGAAAATAGACATTTTTATGAAACTAAAAATGCAGAAAATATTATTTGTATATATTTTCTAGTAAATCTGAAATGGATATTTTTATGAAAATAAAAATGAAAGAACATGCTGTTTGTGTATACTTTCTAGTAAAATTGAAATTAGGCATTTTATGGAAATAAAATGTATGAAAATATTACTCGTGTGTAATTTTAGAGAAAAAAAAGAAATAGCAGACATTTTTATGAACTAAAATGTGGAATGATGTTAAAGTTGTCAAAATATTTATGAAATAAATATTTTTAAGTTCCTTGCAAAACGGAAATTTGGGAGCTTAAAATGTAACGGGTGTTAATTCAACTGTTAAAACGATTAAAGTGTTTAAAATGATAAGTTGGAAACTTAATAACCATTTTGAGATAAATATACTTGTTAAAGGACTTAATTGTAAGCCTGACAAGTAAAAGGTAAATTGGTGATTTAATTAAAGTGGAACATTTTTATGGAATAAAAATGTTAGACTATGTCTTTACACTAATGTGTGTGAAAATGGATTAAGTCCTAAAACATGAATGAGTTTAGTATAAGTCACGTGTGTGTGGACAAGGGTCTTAAAGAAGAAAAGAAATAATTTTCCAAGTGTTAATGGAAAAACGGACGGTTAAGTCCGGGCTTTTGGCTTCGGACAATAAAAGTGGAATAATGTTGACATTTTGTAAAAGTGTTAAAACACATGAAAGGAGCTCGGATGACACTGGGATAAATCAAGAAGGGCCTGGAGCCCTTGGGTGAAAAACCCTAAATCACTAGCCAGAGCATATGGTGCGCATAGCCGTCGGTGTGGAGCCCACTTAAGTATGCGGTAAAGGAAGATTTCGAGAAAAGATAAAAAGGTTAAGGAACATGTCAAAAAATGTGTCATTGGGTAAAATGTGTTAATACAACCTAACTTGAATGAATGTAATAAGTGTTCCGGTAAAGGTGAAATGAGCAAGTCAATGCATAAATTTTTTAATGTCTATAAGATAAGGTAAAATGGGATAAAGTAAGTGGATAAATGGGTGATTAAGCAACCGAGTTGTTAAACCCATAATTTCATAAGTAAGTATTGAAAAGGTTTTCAAGTAGCAAATACGTATTTTCTAATACGGTGAACATGTGAGTTGAATTGACATTTTTCAATGAAAATACTAAAGTGTATAAATAAGTTAAAGGGAGTAATTCTAGTAAAGGAATGTAATTGAGTGAATCAAGTATAATGGTTTGAAGTGTTGAACCGGGTGCGTCAAAAGTGTGAAAAATGCTAAGGATGAATAAATGAAGTGTTTCACAAGATTAAGGTAAATTAATCTGGACAAGTGAGGCTTTCGAAAGACAAGCGGTTAATACATTGAATATGTATTTTTCAAATATATATATATATATATATATATATATATATATATATGTAGATACACATATATTTCGCATGCACGTGTTGTAGCATGTGAGTATTCCTTTCCGCCGTTCATTTCTATACTTCTTTGTATATTACCACTGGGCATAGGCTCACCCCGCATTGTGTTACGGCGGGTTGGGTGTAGGTTCGTATTTTGAGGGCTCTATTCAAGTAAGTGTACATTATTTATTTTACGTTAGCAACTCTGTTTACCTGGACTTGGGGGTGCTCCCCATGGGTGCCACACGCAGTTTAGCTTGATACTGGAATCGCATGCTAACAAGTGGAATGTTAACGAAATTAAAATTGGACTAGCAACATTATTTAGGTTGTTTCATTTCACTTTACACCTAACGACTCGATTCAGACCGGGTTGACTCACGAGTAACCCATAAATTCGGACTGGGGCGTTACAAATGGTTTCAAAGCTCTAGGTTCAAGGTTCCTTTCGGGAGTGACTTGATGAGGTCAGTAGTGGATCCTTCGACATCGGTGTGTCTTGGGAATGTTATGCTAGTTTGATGACGGTGTAATTCGTGTCTTGGACAGTAAGGTCAAAGAGGTTAGCACGACAAGTATATTAGTGCCAAATGGCATACATTCAAGTTAATTGTTATAAATCACTTTTGCATTTCTGATTAAGTATGTTAATAATTTATGGGTGTCCACGTAAACCAATAAGTGTTGAAACCATGGTTCGTAATGTGAGGTGTTGTGTTCCATCATTGTTGATGTAATGTTAATAAAATGAGATATCGCTCGTTAGGAAAATGGAACAAAATTATGAATAATCAATGGTAGAATTGATTGATAGAGTGTCATAATTATGTAAAGAGAAATCGTGATTTTAAATTATAGGTTGCCTTGGGTTGACACATGTGAGAGGTCAACGTCGATGTGATATTTAGGCAAAATCGATCCTTGGGGTAATACCGTGGTTAGTGAGTAATACGATGAACATATAAATTATATGGGTCAACACTAGAGGATAAGTCGGTCATAGTTGATAGAATGATATCCTCGTGGGTGGGTGCCTTAGTGGTTGTTGGAAAATCAATGTATCTCATGAGCCGTGATTAGAGTTACCGACCATTTATGGAAAAGGGTCACGTAAGTGATAATGATTAGTTATAGTGCCAAGGGAGTGAACCTTAAGGTAGCTCTTCGGAGTAGTAATTGATAGAGTAATGCAACATTTGATGAGTAGGATTTTTAGTGACATCGGTGGTGTATACCTGGGGGTGTACGGGTTATACACAGTGTCCTATATCCTAACAAAAAGCCTTAGTAGTAGTGGTAACATCGTATAATTTTCACCACGACTTAGGTGGAAAGCTTAAAATTAAGTGAATGAGATATGTGTCTATAAGTGTGGTTTCGTGGTGAGGAAGTACTAGGTCCCTTCATTGAGAACTTGGGTTTAGTATATCCCGATTCATGGGCCTTGATTATAATATGGGCTTAGATAATCTTGAGTATTGAGGTAACTTAAGGGTGAACCTAGGCAACTGTGGTGACTTAGTATTAAATATATGAGTGGTGATGTTTTAGAATAGGACCTCTTGCCGCGTATTTAGGGTGGGCCTCCTCTTGGGCAATACCCGACACCCTCTGTCCTACCATAACCTAGATGATATAAATTTAGAGCTTGGTGGTTGAAGTTTGGTATAGAGAGATAGAATCCCTTGTGGCGTTCGTAGACATGGGCCTTAGTGTTCTTAGGTAATGATCGGCGTCCCGTTTCCAACCAGAAGATATATAATTGTGTTAACTAGTAGGTTAGCACATAGTAAGATGTTTACACAATAAGGCAATTTAATCGTAGTGGTTGAACACTCATAAGGGTTCAAAATATATGGTCAAGTGAGATTGACTATGGGTTAGTAACATGGCTAAGCATGTGAATCGGTATCGAAAACTTCTTTGGAGATATATACTAAGGTTTATCTAGTGAGATGTTTATGCGAGTGGTAGCCATCCCTTAGTAATAGTGAAATTGAGGCTGGGTACTGTGTATTAAATTTGGGATTCATTGTTGCATTGAGGGTTGTGTAGTGGAGCAGATCCCATAGTGATAAAATACCAAGGTTGCATAGAATAGGTCATAATATGACTTGTGGGTTCTTATAATAGATTTGTAAGCTGTTTAGAGAAATAATTAACTTGATGTTGTCACCTATGAGGCATTGGGAGTCATTATTGTATCAAAGTTTACACAGGTGATGGTAGACCATTAGCGATTATAATACGATCAAATCATGTTGACTTGTGACGGTACCTTGGAGTGAGAGCTACGACTTTTATTTACAGGCATGTGTCACGATATGACCTTAGAGGATGCTGTCAAAATAGGTTGAGTAATGCTAGGTCCTATACTTGGAAGGCTTAGAACACAATGCTGTTCATTATGTTTTTTAGAGATAGCACTCAGGATGAATTGGTAGGTTTTAGCGCCCACGTGTGCTACTGGTATGGTTTGGTACGATTCTAGTGAGTGAAATCATTAGGCCTTAAGTATGGTTGATGCTTGAAATTTTAAGATTTCGTTGGAATGGTTATGATATGAAATCATGTAGACTGTGTTGAGAGTTGTAGCAATGATTCATGAGTTGGATGTTTGAAATGATATGAGCGTTGTGTCTCACTTGATGAGGGCAGTCTTGGGAACTGAGGTTAGCTACAGCATGTTAAAATTTTGGAGGCCTAGATGTGATAAGTTGGTAATTAATAATAAGTATCAGGAGAAGTAACTTCATCTTGTTATAGGATAGTTATCTTACCAAGTGATGGATAGGTAGCATTAGTCCTAAGGACGGAAGCCTAGCATTTCTGCCTCCCGAAAGGAGTTTGTTTGCATTCCGTCCGTCCGACATAAATGGATGATTCTTGAGTAAAACTTGTTAGTGTTAAAAGGTCAGACCAGGTAATGTGGCAATTCTAAGGTGCCTAACATATATCAGTAAGAGTTATAGAATTCAAGAGTACATTATGGGTTAGCACTCCGTGTGGGACAATTCATTGTCAGAATTTGATTGATCCTTTTGGCGTGGCAGTCGCCTGATTCGTTGAATTTCTTGTGTCTTATTTGATCCCGATAATGGGAAGTTATTGATCTGTTGTAAGTCACATGCGGCATGGTAAAATCTCAGTATTGATTCGGGATAGGTCGATTATGGTTGATGCATCATAGTATATGAGTGCGCTTTTCTTTAGAAACACCTTTATTCTACACCAGTCTGTATGTGAACGTGGTCTCACGTTTGTGCACGTAGTTTATGCATGTTACTTGATTGCCTTAAGATAACATGCTTGTTAGTTAGATGGTATAAATAGTTTAAACTTGGTAAAACATCCCGAGTTTGTGACTAGATATTATTACTAATATGGTAAATTGATAAGAACATGAGGTGGTATTAGTGTCATGCTCCATAAGAGTTGTACGGATTGGGAATATAATCACACGTGTGTAATTGCACTGTGATGACTAGGATGACTCTCAGTTAGTATAAGAATCTCATAGGAAACATCAGTTGGATAAACGTGTGTAATGATGAGATTGTATAAGTAATCATTTATAAGTTCCATTATAAGTGTTGAGATTGTATCATCCCGGGCTAGGCGTGATTCCTAGAATTAATTGAGTAAATATAGGTTGTGAATCCTAACATAGACATGTTAATGAGTTCATTGGTAATATGATGGTACATGATAGATATCAACCATCTCAGGGGTATATTGAGATAAATGTGATTGGTCATGCTTGAAACCTTACTACTGTGATTGGATTAGCAACGATCATTGATGAAATTGAAGCCCTTGGGTTTAGACCATAGTGATAAGGATCCATAGGACTTGGAACTAGTCGCATGCTATTGGATTATGAGTTGTGATGGGCTAGAAATTTTGAGGACGAAATTATCTAAGGAGGAAAGTTTGTAATACCCCGCTATAAATATACTTTATTTAATCCATGCATAAAGTCGTGACGGTAGGAAAACATTGAAATTTGTATGAGGATGACTAGATTATATTCCTAATTAAATTGATATGTTGACTTAGTGATTACTGGAAAAATTTGTGGGTGAAATATTAAATTAATTTAAGAGAATTTTGGTTATAAAATATCTTATTATTCGTGGGATAACTGAGTGGCCTTTGTTAAAGCCATAAGTTGTGGGCTTAGGGAAGCGTGGAGTAGTGTGAAGAACGTTGAGATTCATTTTGCAGAAACAGTAAAGAAACATGAGTTAGATGAGTTCGTGGGGGAAATTAGTAAGAGAGAGAGTCATTCAAATAATCAGGGTGGTCATTCGAACGACGAGGAAGTATCGTTTGAACGATGGTTATAGTCGTTCGAGTAACCTGGATAAGCCGGTGTGCTGTCGAGCGTTGGATGGTCTATTGGTTGTTCATTTCTTCCATGTCAGCTCAGACGTCTGACTTCATCATATGGGGTTCATACTCAGACCTTGTGGATTTATGTATTGTGCATTATACTGAAAAGAATAGTTCTACATGAACCCCCACTCAGCCCGCCTAGCGACCGCCTATCCCATTTTCTATTTTTTTTTCTTACTCTTTTGTTTCAACCATTCATATAAAAATAATTTTTTATATATAAAAAAAAGGTTTCCTACTAAAATTAAACAACATTTTATTAAAAAAAATATTTTTTTATTAATAAAAAAAACTTTGTCTAGTAATTAAAAAAATCTATAAAACAGTTTTTTTTCTAATTGAAAACAGCATTTAAATTTTTTTTTTTTTATTTTAATAATTTTTTTTTAATTTGATGTCTTAGACCCACATTTCTGAGCTCACATCATTTGTTGAATTCGGGAATGTGTGTGGCTCTGCGTCAGCGGCACTAATTAATTGTGATATTTTTTCAATAAAATATCGTGATTAATTAGTGACACTGGCGCGGACCCACATTCAACAAATGATGTAGCGCCGGGAATGTGTGTTCGTGTCAACGACACTAATTAATCGTGATATTTTTAATTAATCACGATATTTTATTGAAAAAATATCGTGATTAATTAGTGTCGCTGGAGCGGAGCCACAGTAAACAAATGATGTTTATTTGGGAATGTGGGTCCGCGCTAGCGGCACTAATTAGTCGCGATATTTTATGAAAAAAATATCGCGATTATTTAGTGCCGCCGGCGCGGACCCACATTTAACAAATGATGTGGGTCCGGGAATGTGCGTCCGCACCATCGACACTAATTAATCGCGATATTTTATTGAAAAAATATCGCGATTAATTAGTGTCGCTGGTGCGGACCCACATTCAACAAATGATGTGGGTCCGGGAATGTGCGTCCACTCCATCGAACACTAATTAATCGAGATATTTTTACCAGCAACACTAATTAATCACAATATTACGAAAATATATTTTTAATTTTTAATTTTTATAAAAAACTGTTTGATTTTAATTAAAAATATGTTTTTTTATATTAATTGTAATTTTTTTTTTATATATAAAAAACTGTTTTTCTAATATAAAAGCTATTTTTTTAATATAAAAAACTATTTTTATATTAAAAGTTAAAAACAAAACAGTAAAAAATTATATAAAAAAAAAAGAAAAGAAGAAGAAGGCAGTGCGGTCGTTGGGCGGGACAACAGGCGGGCCATATAGACTTACTCTACTGAAAAATATGGTTGATGGGTACGGACCATGAAGCACTACCAAATGTGCAGTCGAATTTTCAATCCTCCGATTTGCTGTGCTGTCAAATTCTTGGCCTTATAATACCTGATATGGGAAATCTTTTGGATAATAAGGGTTCCTCCTTTATGAACAATCCATTAGTTGGGTTATAAAAACAAAATCGTATGGTTTTGAGAGGGGGGACTCCAGCATATTCTCAATCTCCCTCTCTCTCTCTCTCTGCGAACACAACCCTTTCTTAATTGATGCTCTTCCTCCCATCAGTTTCAATCTCAATCATACACTCAAGCCCTAGAATAAATACAATGTCCACCACTGTTAAGTTAGAGATTTAATGAGAGATACAGAATATTTATGTGGTTGCTGGAGGGTTGTGGATGTGTTATTGGAGACATTATTAGGATAAGATTAATATAATGGAGGTTTTGTAGAGGGTTTTCAATGATGTCTCTTAGAGATTCCATGGAAGGTTCGTCGTGGAGCATCTGTGACTACTTTTAGGGCCACCTTTAGAGGTGGAGGAGTCACCCATCTTCACCATCACCACCACTTCAAAGGCCATTTAGGTGGGATAATCTACTCTTTATACTTTGGAACTCTTGTGCATATTTTAGTCTTAGGATTATCATGTAACATTATCTAGTTTCCGAATAAATCTGAACCAGACATTTTTATGGAATAAAAATGTAATAAAGTATTGTTTAAATCTGAAAATAAACGTTTTTATGAAAATAAAAATGTACGAAAATATTGTTTATGTATATTTTCTAGTATATCTGAAAAGGATATTTTTATGAAAATAAAAATATAAGAACATGCTGTTTGTGAATACTTTCTAGTAAAACTGAAAATGGTCCTTTTATGGAAATAAAATGTATGAAAATATTAATCGTGTGAAATTTTAGAAAAAAAGAAAGAAATAACGGATATTTTTATGAAGTAAAATGTGGAATGATGTTAAAGTTGTCAAAATATTTATGAAATAAATATTTTTAAGTTCCTTGCAAAATGGAAAGTTGGGAGCAAAAATGTAAAGGTTGTTAATTCAAGTATTAAAACGGTTAAAGTGTTTAAAATGTTATGTTGGAAACTTAATAACCATTTTGGGAAAAATACACTTGATAAAGGACAAAATAGCAAGTTTGGCAACTAAAGGGTAAGTTGGTAATTTACTTAAAGTGAAACATTTTTATACAATAAAAATGTTAAACTATATCTTTACACTAATGTGTGTGAAAACGGATTAAGTCCTAAAACGTGAATGAGTTTAGTATAAGTCACGTGTGTGTGGATAAGGGGCTTATTAAAGAAGAAAAGAAACAATTTTACAAGTGTTAATGGAAAAATGGACGATTAAATCCGGGTTTTTGACTTCGGTCGGTAAAGGTGGAATAAAATGGACAGTTTTTAAAAGTGTTAAAACACATGAAAGGATCTCGAATGACACCGAAATAAAGCAATAAGGGCCCGAAGCCCTTGGGTGAAAAGCCCTAAATCACTGGCCATTGCATATGGTGCGCATAGTTCTTGGTGTGGAGCCCGTGTAAGTATGCGATAAAGGAAGATTTCGAGAAAAGATAAAAGGGTTAAGGAACATGTCAAGAAATGGGTCGTGTGGTAAAATGTGTTAATACAACCTAACTTGAATGAATGTAATAAATGTTCTGATAAAGGTAAAATGGACAAGTCAATGCTTAAATCTATTAATTTTCATAAGATAAAGTAAAATGGGATAAAGTAAGTGGATAAATGGGTGATTAAGCAACCGAGTTGCTAAACCCATAATTTGATAAATAAGTATTGAAAATCTTTTCAAGTAACAAATACGTATTATTTTCTAATACGGTGAAGATGTGAGTTGAAATGACAATTTTCAATGAAAATACTAAAGTGTATAAATAAGTTAAAGGGAGTTATTCCTGTAAAGGAATGTAATTGGGTAAATCAAGTATAATGGTTTCAAGCGTTGAACCAAGTGTGTCAAATAGTGTGAAAAATGATAAGGATGAATAAAGAAAGTATTTTACAAGATTAAGGTAAATTAATCTAGACAAGTAAGGTTTTCGAAAGACAAACGGTTAATACATTGAATATGTATTTTTTAAATGTATATCTATATATATAGGTACATATATATTTCGAATGCATGTGTTGTAGTGTGTGAGTATTCATTTTTGTCGTTCGTTTCTATACTGCTTTGTATATTCCCACTGGGCATAGGGTCACACCCTCACTTTGTTACGACAGGTTGGGTGCGGGTTCGTATTTTGAGGGCGTTATTCAGGTAAGTGTACTTTATTTATCTTACATTAGCAACTCTGTTTACTTGGACTTGGGGGTGGTCCTTGTGGGTCCCATACGTAGATTTATCCTGAGACTCGAATCTCATGCTAACAAGTGGAATGTTAACTAAATTTAAACTTGACTTGCAAAATTATTTAGGTTATTTCCTTTCACTTCACACCTAACGAATCGATTCAGACCGATTTGACTCACGGGTAACCCATAGTTCCGGGTCGGGGCGTTACATGGGAAAACATCGACCCAATTGCAAAAATAAAAGACTTTTGGGGATATTTTGGAAGAATAACTCAACTATTTTCTCAAGGGGGTTATAATATACATCGTTGGGATCTTATTTACAACAATTGAAGATGTGTTGAAGAACAATTATAAGGGTTTTAAAGACCTCTTTTATCTCTTTTTTAGGAAATTGGATTCAACGTTCAAGGCAAGGTAGTTATACTCTCTCCTCTTATGATGTAAATAATGATTTCAAACTAAATGAGGTTTTATACGTTATAAAAATTGTGTAGAAATAATTAGGGTTATATGATGTAATGAAAAATGATGATTTTTATAAATAAATTAATGAACCCCAATCTTGATATTCTATATTTAGTTTAAATTAGTTTAATTTAAATGGGTTAGAGAATTGTTTGTTCCTATGATATATTCCTATTTAAATTGAATCATATGATAGACTACTCCTTTACATGTATTTAAATATTTCCCTTAAAATCTTAATGTAGAAAATGGGTATGAAATTATTTGTTGAAATTTCTCGATTTAAAATGGAAAATTGGGGTTTTTAAGTGATGATGGACTTTAAAAAGTATCTTAGGACATATTTGGGAGGTATGGGGGCATAGAAATTCATTTTAAGAAGAAAATGGTGATTCTGACCTATGGGCTCGGAACAGGGGTGTAGGTTGAAGACATATCTATTTTGTGAAACTTTATTTTCGTGCACCATGCGAATAGCTATGGTTTTTACTATGCGAATGGAGGCCATGCGAACGATGGCATATGCTTGGCTAAGATTTTGTATTGTGCACACGAACCCAGTAGAGTTTGGTAATTTAGCTAAATTTTAAGTACCTATATGATAATTTTAGAGGTTCACTTTCACTCAGTAAAATTTTCTTGTATGGGAAATGTTAGGAGTTTTAAGACATAGTAATTGAAAATAATAATATTCTAAATGTTTTAAACGAAAGTCAAATATTGAATTTGACTCTGTGGATAGTATATGCATTATTGACTTTATGCATAAGGGGGAACCATTGGGATACTTTTAGGCCACACACTAAGGTCCTATTACAAAGTAATAACGTTGCATGGCTCGACTCCGAGACATGGGTTTGGTATACTCGATATAAACAAGTAGAAGGATGTACATGTGTATGTATAGATATAAGATTTATATGGATAATAGTTAATCTAATAATTGTTGAGTTTATTATTTCTACTCATGATTGATTGTTTTATTACTTGAGGGCATAGCTATTATCTTATTTCGGTGGGCATAATCCATCATAATTTTGAAGGTTCTCTCGTATACCCGACCTAGTTTCTTACTTACACACATTATCTTTTGTTCCCTTCATCACCCATATTTGAAGATGTAGGGTCGTACCTACTTTTAGATATACTTCATTTATTTTGAGAGATGCGAGGTTTACTTTATTCTTCATATTTTTACTTAGTTGTAAAAGATTAATTGAATTTGAGAGGATTTGTATTTATAAGTTGTTGTCAGGCATGATAGATTTTACTTGGTGATGTAATCAACTCTGATTCATTATATATTAGTATTGGAGGATTTCTTATGTCGATCTTTACTTTTGTTTATCGTTGATCTTTGTTTCTACTTCATACTAAGTTTAGTATTTATATTGTTTTGATTTTAATAAATAGACCTTATTAGCCTAATTATTAAAAAATAGAAGGTATTATAGTTAGTTTCAGAGTATGGTCTTAAGCAACATAGGTTACATAGGTCCATTCTATTTTTTTGCATAGCATCCTTCGATACATATGTTTTCTTTGCAGTCTCATCGTAGGGTGAAATTTTCGGAGTTTAGTGCCTGTTATCCTAATAAATGACCTGGCCAAATTGAAGTGTATTGGGAAGGGAGGCCTTCTTTGGATCTCATTCGTGAGATGTCCCACGCATGGTGTTTAGTTCTGTCGAGAGTTAGGATATATGAGGTGTAAGATTCTTAACATGTATCTAGACAGTACGTTCAACGAAGAGTAATCAAACACTATGATAAGGTTTAACGATGAGTACTTTTCCAAGTCGATATGTTCACAAAAGGAGATAAAGTCTCTTATACTCGAGCATGAGGGCTCACTATCTTAGATTATGGGAAAGAATATAAAATTTTGGACATTGGTTTCTCGAAGGAAATGAATATGTAAAATAAGAGAATCAAGTGTTTCGTAAAGGGTCTCATCTACCCTATACGATGATTTCTAAAGGAAAACTAGGCATGCACTACGTGCACATAATTAGTGAATGTCTTTCCTACCTTTATAAAGAGCATACTAAATTATAAGGGGAAGTTTGAGAAAGAGGTCTAAGAAGGTGGGCCCAAGACTGGAGGAGGATCCGACAGTGACCGAATGGGATCTCAGGGCCAGTAAGGCCAAGGGTCGTGGAAAAAGCTTTATTCTAATCAAAAGAAGCCTCAATGGAATGGTAAAGGGCAACAACAATAGTAGATTCCATCTCCTGTATAAGTCGTAGAACCTCAGCCCCAGCTGTAGTATGGTAGGGTCTATCAGGTGGGACCCAAGGATGATTAGGCATCTATTTAGGCAGTCATTTTAATGTTCTATATTCATGGCAATCTATCCAAAGTTTTATTCCATATAGGTGCCACACACTTTTTTCTTGTACGATATTTTATGGATTTATCAGGGATGGTTCCGACTCCTTGCACTGGGAGATTATCTATAGCTACTCCATTAGGTGTATCCACTGTTATTCCTAAATTTTGTGATGGGTTAGCTATTGATATTGGAAGGTTATAATTTATAGCAACTTTACTGTTCTTAGGTACCCACATATACAATGTGATTCTATGGATGGATTGGTTGTGTACATACCAGACTTAGATTGAGTGTATAGGTAGAGTAGTTGTATTAGCTATACCAAGATAAGAGATGTATTTGGCGGCTATGCCTAGACGAGAGGGCGAGGATACTACCCACTCGTACTTTATTGATGAGGAGACTCAAACGAGACTGCAATGTCCCTAGATACGATTCTCATAATTCAAGAGTTCTCTGACATATTAGTTGAATCTTAGGCTTACCACCGAGTAGGAAGATTGATTTTTTCATAAATTTGGCACTAAGCACTAATTCGATTGCTAGAGTGCCACATCGTATGGATCCTATGGATATGAAGGAGCTCATATTTTATATTGAACAATTATTAGAGAAGGGGTTTATCTATCGTAGCACTTCATCTTGGGGTACATTATTATTTGTTAATGAGAATAATGGTTCGTTAAGACTGTGCATTGACTACCGTGAGTTGAATAAGGTGACTATGAAGAACAAGTATCCATCGCCAATGATTGATAATCTTTTGTAACACCCCGTAATTTTGATGATTTAAAATTTAATTATTTTTGGGAGAAATAGAAATATTTAAATCGGAGAAACTTAAATTTATGATTTAGAGAATTTATTTGAGTGGGAAGAATTATTTTTATTTGGCAATTTTAAGTTAAATTGTTCGAATTAATGTGCATCGCATTTTTGAGGTCAAATTTGGAAATGTCAAAAAGTATTTCGGATGTCAATTCTGAGTGCGCGGTTGAGTCCGGATGGATCGAGATAGTCATAAAAGAGTGCCCGGGGGTAGTAATTGGGTCTCAGAGTATTTTTGGGCATAGCCGGACCCACACAGGGTGATTTGGGCCATTTTAATTAGGCCCATATGGCCAAAAACGGGATTAAGGGTTTTAATCCTAATTGGGGGAAGTGTGAATGACAATTAATACAACTATAAACCTAGGGTTTGAGAGAGACACAAAAGAGACAAATCAAGAAGCCATTGGGGATCTTTTAGAGCCAAATTAAGGGACGGATTGAGGTGTTCTTCATCAACACCTTCACTACACCAACGGATCAGACTCTACAAATCATTCCAGGCAAGTGGTTAACTATTTTGATACTTAAAATAAGTGATAACCAATTCATATTATAGTATGTGTATATGAAAATTCATTTTGGGTTTGTAACCATAATTAAAATTGGGTTTTCTGAATTTAGAGTAATAGACGGATTTAATTACTCAATTGAGGTTAAGTTATGATTTGGGACTGTTAAGATTGAATTGTAGAGTGGATTTTAATATGTATTAGTGATTAAATGGACTGAAAATGGTTAGGTTAAATTCGGTAGAACGAGATCCGGATGAAAAACCCAAATCGGATATACTAAAGGTTATGTATAAATTTAATGATGGATTAAGGTCTCTAGGATGTTTAGAACCTTTTCTTGTGTGGAGGATATGTTGGTTGTGATTTGGGTAAAGGTTTGGGAAGAAACAAAAGCTTAAGGGTACATCAATGGCCGACACAGCAGGCCAGAGAAGACGAATCCTAGTTCGATCGATCGATCGATCGAAGGTCCCAGAATTTTGGCAATTCGACCTGTTTATATATGTAAGGGAAATTAATTTAGAATTTAATCCCCCACTTTTATTTAGTGATAAATGCATATGTGACACATATTCCTTAACAATTATAAGGGGGTATAATTAAGTTTAGGAGGGTGAAAATTGTATGTCACCGGAGGATTCAATTTCGGGAATTTATTTGTGACTATTGATTTTGGACCGAGGGAAAATATTCGGGTATTGTAGTTGAGTGGTATTACATTATTAAAGGAATCGAGGTGTAATTAATTAGTTATAGGGCGAAATATAGAATTTGGTATCAATGATGGTACGGGCCAAGTGAGCGAGTCCGAGTATAATGGTTGGGGCACACCAAGTGTTAAATTAATTAATGTGTAAATTAATTAAATTAGAGTCAGACCATCGACTCGGATTGGTAATTAATTAATGTGTAAATTAATTAAATTAGAGTCGGACCATAGACTCAGATTGGTAATTAAATAATGTGTAAATGAATTAAATTAGAGTCGGACCATAGAATCGGATTGGTAATTAATTAATGTGTAAATTAGTTTAATTAGAGTCGGACCATAGACTCGGATTGAAATTAATTAATTAATGTGTAAATTAATTAAATTCGGGTCAAATCAAAGGCTCAGGTAAATATTATATAAATCAATGTGAAAAGTACTTATATCAGAGTCGGAGCATGGACTCGGGGAAATATTATATTAATTGACGTGTGAATTAATAAGTGAGACAAATAATTAAGTTGAGTCGGGCCACAGACTCAGGAAATTACAGGCTAGTGTTACGGGATTTTGAGTACATGGTAAAGCCGGGATTTATATTATATATATACGGTGTAGTGATAGTATATATATACGTGTATATATTGTGTGTGCTATTAAATATCAGTGACTAGATATTTATATAATTTATATACTCTAGTGCTATCAAGAGAGGTTGAGCAATGTGGGTGAATCCCCTAGCTTGAGGAGTAGGGAGAGTATATTCCCAGGTCATAGCGTCCAGTATATGAGTGAGGGATTCATCTCACTTTTAAGTAAGGAATATGATCGCCTCCATTACGTTTATGTTTTGGGCCAAGTTAGTGAGCGATTCCAACTTGGGTAACTAGGTTACGTGAGCACACCTAGTGAGATAGCACTTTAGAGAGAATCATCCACTACACCAAAATGACAAAATTGTCACCTTTCAGCGGGCCACCTTTGTCAAGGTCATTGACCGTGATAAAAAACACGCGTTTTGTGTCACGGTCATTGACCGTGACAAGTCCGTGACAAAATCACTTGTTGGTAGACCTATGTGACGAGGCACTTCTTTGTGGTCCAGTTAGATATTGGTGGATGTATCCGTTTGAAAGATTGATGAAAGTTTTTAAAGATTATGTCAAGAATACGCAATACATTGCAGGATCAATTGTAGAGGAATACATCACCGTGGAGTCATCAATATATACTCGGGAATATATGCCTGACTTGACCAGCGTTGATGACACTGATGAATTCGTCGATGATGGTGGTCATGTGATGGGAAAACGAGTGAAATTAACGAGTTTGCAACATGAACAAGTAGCTCGTTATCTATTTGATACACATGAAGATGTCGAAGAATGGAAAAAGTAAGTTTCGATTATTATAATGTTTAACATTGTTTTAGATTATTTTATACATGATTAATTTTGTAATATGAAGAAAATATGAAGCCTGTGAGAACAATAAAAGACGAAAAACAATGGTACAATCAGATAACGAATTTAGGCTGTGGTTGACACAAGAGGTAATTATAATGAAAACAGTCGTTATATAACGTTACATTACACTCAAATTTTACCACTAATATAATTAATTTATCTATATTGTCAGCTCCTAAAGACGGGTGATGCGACATCAAGGCTTGCTCGTCTAGCCACTGGACCCTTGTTCATGGTACAAGAGTACAAAAAGTATCGATTCAATGGTTACATTTTCGGCGCTAAAGTGTACGAGGAAAGTAAAAATGTACAGAACTTGGGAATTTCATACAAAGTTCTTACTATCTTTCGAGCGAGCGCAAAAGATAAAAACCTCGTTGAAGCTGAAATGACTTACTATGGTGTAATCCAAAATATATTTGAATTGGATTATATAAGCTTCAAAGAGGTTGTATTTTACTGTGACTGGGTAAGAGTTGAGGATAAAAATGCTTGTAAAGTTGATCCTGCCACCAATTTGATCATGGTTGACTTGTCCAAGTTGAAGAGCAACGACCACGTGAGCGATGAGCCATTTGTTTATGCATTTCAAAAGGTTAAGCAAGTGTTTTATTCGGAGTATGTCAATAACGAGCCGTGGTCAATTGTCCAACACGCTCCAAGGCGTCTAAATAGTTGTGTGGATGACTTGGCTGCTCCTACCGAATATCAATCCATTTTTTCTAATAACCCGAATTTGAAACAATTTTTCAATTTGTAATAAATATTTCAATTTGTACTGAAACATCTATTTTTAATGCTTTTAATTGATTTGCACTTCATCGTTTTCACTCTTGTGTGGTGTGCGTGTGTGGAGAGGAGATTAATACATAAATATTCCAGCTACATCTAAGTTTTCTTTATACTAATCCATGGATATACGCTTCTTACCTTTAATAGGTGATTAGTACATAGTTATTTGGGGTGTCATATGTGTGGAGAGGATAATGAATCTCTTCGTCTATCCGAACACTAAGAAATGCCATAATCCTATAGAGTATGTTCTGCAAATTCCTCCCAACCGTTATGTAGCCAAACATCACCGGTTGAAGTTGTCAATTCCACTTTCCATACCCCACCACTTGGAACCTCTATCAAAACATGGGAGACCATTGAAAGGTGGAATTGACAACTTCAACTGCTAATTTTTGGCTACACAACGGTTGGAAGGAATTTGCAGCGCATAACTTCATAGGATTATGGCATTTCTTAGTGTTTAGATATGAAGAGAATTATATTTGACATGATTGCCCGGGGTACATTAGTTGGAAGGAGGTTCCATATGAGCTCAAGTTAGCTGTTTGGGTGACACTATAGGTAATGTATTTATATTTACATGTCAATTTCGATTTCGATTTATATTTATCTATTGAGGGACGGATACTAATTTTACTTTATTTCAATTCAGAGGACAGGGAGTGGCCCTGAGGGTAGGCCACATATGCTCGATATTTATATGGCTATTCGGACGAGAAGGGAAGGATAAGGAGGTGTCCCCGAGCGTCGCGATACAAAATCTCTTTTTCAGCTAAATAGTTTGTAGATTTGAGATAATTTATGGTGATGTTGTTTCTTCTTAAATAGTTTCTATTTTGAATATATACTTGCATTATCTTTAGTTTGTTTGGATATATGATGTTTGAAGAGGTACAACATTGCTATAACAGGTACAAATATACTGCTGGGCAGTGGCAGTGGCCATACTTCCCAACAGATTTTTTTTAAATTCTGCCTAGAATTGTCACGGTCAATGACCGTGACAATTTTTTTAAAAAGGGTCAAGGCTTTGTCACGGTTTTTAACCGTGACTAAACTTGTCACGGTCATGGCCAGTGACATAACCGTGATAATTCTAACGAACTTGTCATGGTCATTGATCGTGATACGTCCGTGACAATAAAAGTTGTCTCGCCCCGAATTGTCACGGTCATTGACCTTGACAAGTCCAACTTGTCACGGTCAATGACCGTGACAATAGTGCAGATTTGGTGTAGTGATCCGGAGAGGGTATACTCGAAGGGATGGATATACATATGATATATGTGTGGATGTTATGGTAAAGGTACATATATATGGTAGTAAATATTATATGCGGGTAATAATACAGTGTGTGATGTAATTGTTTTATATAACTTGTGTCATAGTTATATGTTATTATTTAAAGGAAATTAATTAAGTTAATTAGTTATATAACATATAACCCATGGATGATAATACTCGGTTTAGAGTGGAAAGGCAAGGGAGGATTACAGGGACTAGTTGGACGGGGTAGTACAACTAGGTGGGGTTAAGGTAATCATTAGGTGTGCACTTTAGTGGAGGGGTGAGAATGTCCTCAAGAGAGTGCGACACTAACTTAAATATGGAGCACATTCATATATTTTAAATTACTGTAGTTAATTCACTTGATAAATATTTTCAAAATATTTTGGGTTCTAACACTGGCTATAAAACAATTTTCAAAACCTTTTAGGTGTCCAGCCACAGGAACGCCAGGATTGATATTTTATTTCAGGGACACGGAGCTGCGGCATATGTTGATGCTAGCAGGAATTTGGATTAGACGCATCGTTCATTCATTCCTAGAGTAGGAATCTTTTATCAGTTTCAATTTTATTTAGGGCTTGTCACCCAGACTTCTCAGTACAGTTTTCAGATGTATTTATTCAGGTGTTGGATATTTGTATTGGATTATTTACTTTGGTGATCGATGGTTTATTCGGCATGTAGTCTTTATTTATTCAGTTGATTTAATTCAGCTGTGTGAATGGATTATATTTATTTTCGCATGTACTGTTTGTTTTAATTAATAAGATAAAATTTGGCACCGGCTTTTTGGAATATTAGGTGGTTAGTAAGATTTAAAAAGGTTTTCTACAGTGACGCTAAGGATGAACCAATTGGAATTCCTATTTTAATTTGGTATAGGACTGATCACCCGGTATTTTATTAGGCGGGGTGTCACAGATGGTATCAGAGCATCAGGTTCTAGTGTCCTTAGGATATGTGCGTCTTTTCACGTTTCAGCTTAGAGTCCTTTGATGTAGAGCCTTATCATAGGATTGTTTTATTCTCATACGTATGCGCATTTACGTTCTTCTGCCAATTATTTTATATTTGAGGGTGAACTCATACGATTCGATTCTCATTTCAGATGCCGCCTAGGAGATAGAGAGCAGCTAGGACGACAGGGGGTGATAAGACTAGAGAGGCTCATCAGGAGCAAGAGTTACTGCAATAACTGCTAGAGATGATTTCGGCAACACAGGTAACTGAATTAGTGGCGCAGGCAGTTGAAGCAACGATGATCATTATGGCAAGGTACGTTTCATTAGATTAGCCACAAGTGTTAGTGGCACCAGATGTTAAGGCCCACCAGGGGAAGTCAGAGTGGCAGTAAGTACGAGAGGTCTTTCTAAAGGGCCACCCACCAGAGTTTCGAGGGGGTTCAGATGTGGTTCTAGTGTGTCAGTGGAAGAGAGATATCCAGCATCACCTATGCATGGTAGATTGCAATGAGGTACAAAATCAAATGCTAGCCACTCTTAAGTTAGTGGGAGCAGCGCTACAGTGGTGGGAGTCGATCACCACAGTTGCTGAAAGGGATACATTAGCAATTGCAGAGTTTTGGGTGCAGTTAGATCACAAGTATTTTCCTCCAGCAGTGGAGACCGAAATGAGGAGAAAATTTAGAGAGGTGACTCAGGGGGACCGTTCAGTGGCTGATTACGAGGAAGAATTCACCCGTTTGGCAAATTTTGTACCGGATGAGGTAAGCGACGAAGAAAGAAAGAAGTCAAAGTTCATGGATGGGTTAGTCAGGAGGATCAGGAAACATTTGATTGGTAATCCCGCATTAGTAGCTTATAAGGATGTCATAAATGCAACACTCCTGCACTGTCAGGAATATCGCTTCCACGTGAGAGGAAGCAAGGGGGAGGGGAAACTAGTCAGTCGAATAAAGCGGAAGGGAACAGTACCAGTGGGGTATCTCAGCAGCAGACAGGGGGACATTAGGGGAAGGATTTCTGGAAAGGGAATCAGGCCAAGCGATTTAGGTCTGGAGGCTATCGACAGGATGGCCAGGACTTCCGACGAGGCCAGCAAGGAAGGGATCAGTGGCAGGCTGAATTTATTAGGAGGTGTTTCGTTTGTGGGGAGGAGGGACACGTGAAGAGAGATTGTTCTCAGCGAGGAAGGGGTCAACTATAGGATGAGGTCATGGATATGCAACCACTACAACAAGTCATGGGTGCGTTCGGGCAGGGGGAAGCTGCTCTGGAACCCGAGGATCAACCATTGCAGCTAGAGTATGGAGGTAATTATCTTTTTATCCTATGGGCATGGGGTATATTTTAGGTGACAGCGAGGGTGTCACAATATAATTTATTTTTCCACTAAAATTCGCGAGTGGGTCGGATTTAATGGGTGCGCTGGCTGTAACCGCCATAATATGTAGATAAAATTTTCCGTGGGTAGTGGAGTCCTTTGGTGTTAACCACGAGAGAGTGGAGATGCACACAGAGAGAAGGTTTGAATTATACGAGTGGTTACTACTTTCGAGAATTCTGGAAGTAGGGTAGAAATTTTTTATATCGACTGGATAGCGATGGATTTGAACTATTGTAAATAGTGGGGTAAGTTTTGGTGTTCGCGACACCAGGGTATGAATGATTTTTACTAGGTATCACCAGAGAGGGAGTCTAACCTATATATATGTGTGTATATGTTGTATTGTATGGTGCGATAGACACATAATGAGGTCTTGTGTTCTCATACTTATCTAGGTAAGTAAGGGTGGTTACCGAAGTAAATTAGGGTAATTAGATTTATTTTCGAGCAGGGAAAGATAGCTCCGGGTTTATTTTGCACAAGAACTAGTGATAGTAATGGCGCGGTATTTTATGTTTTCTTTTGTAGAATAAGGGTAGGCATGCATGCTTTTATGTTAAGAGACAAATATTTGGGGGTACGTGCTATGGACTGTGGGTCTAACAAATCTCAATGACTGACAATGTTAGGTAGTAGTGTATCGGGGGGTGGGGGTTCTTTGTTTGGATTTTGCTTACGAGATGTCCCACGCATGAAACTTAGCTCAACGTTGGAAGTTGGGAGATGTTTGGTCATTAGTACATGGGTTGGATACCCCGGGTATTATTCATATATGTTAAATGACTATGGGTTGGAAGTTATATTATGGATCGCGGCTAGCATAGCCGGGTAACTTTCGTGCGGTACAGCACAGGAATAGGATGTATGGGCACCCGGGTTAGCCAAGGCAACTTTTGTGCGGTCAAGCACGGGTACAGGGTGTATGTGCGCCCTGGTTAATGAAAATGCATATTTGTGTAATTTATAGTTAGAAGCGGGAGAGATAAATATAGCGAGCTTAGAGGCACATAACTAGAGAGTGATATTTGAAGCTTGGAGCACTAGGCTTATCTTAATTTCAAGGACAAAATTCCTTTGTAAGGGAGGAAGTATGTAACACCCCGTAATTTTGAGGATTTAAAATTTAATTATTTTTGGGAGAAATAGAAATATTTAAATTGGAGAAACTTAAATTTATGATTTATAGAATTTATTTGAGTGGGAAGAATTATTTTTATTTGGCGACTTTAAGTTGAATTTTTCGAATTAATGTGCATCGCATTTTGAGGTCAAATTTGGAAATGTCAAAAAGTATTTCGGATGTCAATTCTGAGTGCGCGGTTGAGTCCAAATGGGTCAAGATAGTCAGAAAAGAGTGTCCAAGGGTAGTAATTGGCTCTCGGGGTATTTTTGGGCATAGCCGGGCCCACACGGGGTGATTTTGGCCATTTTAATTAGGTCCATATGGCCAAAAACGGGATTAAGGATTTTAATCCTAATTGGGGGGAAGTGTGAATGACAGTTAATTCAACTATAAACCTAGGGTTTGAGAGAGATACAGAAGAGACAAATCAAGAAGCCAATTGGGGGTCTTTTGGAGCCAAATTAAGGGACGGATTGGGGTGTTCTTCATCAACACCTTCACTATACCAACGGATCAGACTCTACAAATCATTCCAGGAAAGTGGTTAACTGTTTTGATTCTTAAAATAAGTGATAACCAATTCATATTATAGTATGTGTATATGAAAATTCGTTTTGGGTGTGTAACCATAATTAAAATTGGGTTTTTTGAATTTAGAGTAATTGACGGATTTAATTACTCAATGGAGGTTAAGTTATGATTTGGGACTGTTAAGATTGAATTGTAGAGTGGATTTCAATATGTATTAGTGATTAAATGGACTGAAAATGGTTAGGTTAAATTCGGTAGAACGAGACCTAAATGAAAAACCCAAATCGGATATACTAAAGGTTATGTATAAATTTGATGATGGATTAAGGTCTATTGGATGTTTAGAACCTTTTCTTGTGTGGAGAATATGTTGGTTGTGATTTGGGTAAAGGTTTGGGAAGAAAAAAAAGCTTAAGGGTGCATCAATGGCTGAAACAACAGGCCGGAGAAGACGAATCCCTATTCGATCGATCGATCGACCAAGGGGATCGATCGATCGAAGGTCCCAGAATTTTGACAATTCGGCCTGTTTATATATGTAAGGAAAATTAATTTTGAATTTAATCCCCTACTTTTATTTAGTGATAAATGCATATGTGACACATATTCCTTAACAATTATAACGGGATATAATTGGGTTTAGGAGGGTGAAAATTATATGTCACGGGAGGATTCAATTTCGAGAATTTATTTGTGACTATTGATTTTGGACCGAGGTAAAATATTTGGGTATTGTAGTTGAGTGGCACTACATTATTAAAGGAATCGAGGTGTAATTAATTAGTTATGAGGCGAAATAGAGAATTGGGTATTAACGATGGTACATGCCAAGTGAGCGAGTCCGGGTATAATGGTTGGGCGACACCAAGTCTTAAATTAATTAATGTGTAAATTAATTAAATTAGAATCGGACCATAGACTCGGATTGGTAATTAATTAATGTGTAAATTAATTAAATTAGAGTCGGACCATAGACTCGGATTTGTAATTAATTAATATGTAAATGAATTAAATTAGAGTCGGACCATCGACACGGATTGGTAATTAATTAATGTGTAAATTAATTTAATTAGAGTCGGACCATAGGCTCAGATTAGCATTAATCAATTAATGTGTAAATTAATTAAATTCGAGTCGAATTAGAGGCTTGGGTAAATATTATATAAATCAATGTGCAAAGTACATATATAAGAGTCGGACCATGGACTCGGGGAAATATTATATTAATTGACGTGTGAATTAATAAGTGAGAAAATTAATTACGTTGAGTCGGGCCACAGACTCAAGAAATTACAGGCTAGTGTTACGAGATTTTGATTACACGGTAAAGCTGGGGTTTATATTATATATATACGGTGTAGTGATAGTATATATATACGTGTATATATTGTGTGTGCTATTAAATATCAGTGACTAGATATTTATTTAATTTATATACTCTAGTGCCATGAAGGGAGGTTGAGCGATGTGGGTGAATCCCCTAGTTTGAGGAGTAGGGCGGGTATATCCCTAGGTCATAGCGTCCGATATATGGGTGAGGGATTCATCTCACTTTCAGGGAAGGAATATGACCGCCTCCATTACGTTTATGTTTTGGGCCAAGTTAGTGAGCGACTCCAACTTGGGTAACTAGGTTATGTGAGCACACCTAGTGAGATAGTAGTTTAGAGGGAATCATCTGGAGAGGGTATACTCGAAAGGATGGATATACATATGATATATGTGTGTATGTTATGGTAAATGTACGTATATATGGTAGTAAATATTATATGCGGGTAATAATACAGTGTGTGATGTAATTATTTTATATAACTTATGTCACAGTTATATGTTATTATTTAAAGGAAATTAATTAAGTTAATTAGTGAGATAACTTATAGCCCATTGATGATAATACTCGGTTTAGAGTGGAAAGGCAAGGGAGGATTACAAGGACTAGTTGGACGGGGTAGTACAACAAGGTGGGGTTAAGGTAATCGTTAGGTGTGCACTTTAGTGGAGGGGTGAGAATGTCCTCAAGAGAGTGAGACATTAACTTAAATATGGAGCATATTCATATATTTTAAATTACCGCAGTTAATTCACTTGCTAAATATTTTCAAAATGTTTTGGGTTCTAACCCTTGCTATAAAACTATTTTCAAAACCTTTTAGGTGTCCAGCCACAGGGATGCCAGGATTGATATTTTATTTCAAGGACACGGAGCTGCGGCATATGTGGATGCTAGCAAGAATTTGGATTAAACGCATCGTTCATTCATTCCCGGAGTAGGAATCTTTTATCACTTTCAATTTTATTTAGGTCTTGTCGCCCAGACTTCTCAGTACAGTTTACATATGTATTTATTCAGGTGTTGGATATTTGTATTGGATTATTTACTTTGGTGACCGATAGTTTATTCGACATATAATCTTTATTTATTCAGTTGATTTAATTATGTTGTGTGAATGGATTATATTTATTTCCACATGTACTGTTTGGTTTAATTAATAAGATAAAATTTGGCACCAGCTTTTTGGAATATTGGGAAATTAGTAAGTTTTAAAAAGGTTTTCGACAATAATGCTAAGGATGAACCAACTCGGATTCCTGTTTTAATTTGGTATAGGACTGATCACACGGTTATTTATTAGGCGGGGTGTCACATCTTTTTAATTAGTTTGAGGGAGATTCTTTACTTTTGAAGATTGATTTATGATCGGATTATCACCAGATGTTGATATGGGACGAGGATGTGTCTAAGACAACCTCCTTGAATCGTTATGGGTCTTATGAGTTTTGAGTCATGCTGTGTGGGGTGACTAATGGCCCGTTATATTCATGGACCTATAGAACCGGGTGTTCCTGTCGTATTTGGACCAGTTCATTAACGTCTTTATTACTGATATTTTAATCTATTTACATACTGAGAAGGAGAACAACTGACATTATCAGATTGTATCGCAGACCTTGCGAGAGCATAAATTTTATACTAAGTTCTCTAAATGTAAAATTTGGAAGCAAGACGTGAAGTTTTGGGGCCATGTTGTGTTAGACAATGGACTTTCACTAGACCCGAAAATTATATTAGCTGTATTAGATTAGGGGAAGACCATGACACCTAATGATGTTCATAGTTTTTTTTGTTTAGTCGGGTATTATAGGAGATTCATTTGGTGATTATCAAAGATGGAGGGACCAATGATCGATTTGACTAAAAAGGGTGTGATAAATTATTGGAATGAGAAGTGTCAGTAAGAATTTTGCACTCTCAACGTGATGTGGGTTTGGGAATTGTCTAATATATCTTTCATCCAATAATGTGATACTTGAGATAATGAGGATGATCAAAATTGGCTTCAAGTTCTTGAATGTTAATGAAGCTTTTTAGGGAGGTAAATTAGGAATCCAAAGTGTTTTGGAAAATTAAAATAAGACACCTACCTATGTTGACACATATGTATGAATACTCTTACAAAACCCATACCCACAAAAAACATCCATCATATTCTCCACAAAAGGTTGAAAAAAATCAAACAAGTAATCCAAGTTGCATTTGACAACATATCCCGAATCTGATTTATTTTTCTTCTTGATGGGTGGGTAGGTGTAGCCTTCGCAACCAAGTCATTGAGTGATTTTGAGGTTTTCCAGGCACCTGAATCACTCATGGTTGATTTTGAGTGCTTTTTCTCCTTTGTCATCATTTTACCACGTGGCCTACCCTTAGCATTATTTGCTTTGGCTCAAACAAAATGGTACCAACTGAACTAACAAGATCACCAAGCTTAAAGATAAGTAACCTACGTTCATCCATTATCGAATTTTACCATCTCTTTTGAAAGCAATCATCTCTGGCTCATAGTCAACCTCGTTGTTTTTATGCATGTTGGGCACAATGTTAAGCTTTTGTGAGTGTTCATTTATCTCACCTAGAGGGATGGGTCTTGCTCCTTGGGCATCGTAAAATATAATCCCATGAGCATACAGTAAGCTAAATATCGAACGCAATATATGACCACACACATTCTCATTAACTCCCACAAAACTATTAGATATATCTCCTTTACAAGTCATGTTTGTAGTGTGAAACGTGTCCTCGTAAATGCTTAAATTGTGGAATATTGTGCGTGTGTCGATTGCGACTATAGGATCTTTCAAAACCAACCCGTATTTCTATCATTTGATCCATCAAAAGTACATGAAATTCTTTCTAGAACTCGAGAAATGATCAATTAGATGACCCAAACATCTTTTTTAATTGAGCATGAACACCCTCCACTCTATTGCTAGTTCGATTTTCGTAGTGATTTTTTTTATCCATGGTAGATTCAACTCTTTACGAACTGACAACAGACTCTCTAAGTTTTTTATCCTTGCCAACAAGGGAAATATATCAAGAGTCCCATATGAAGTTTAATACCATTACCACCTGTCATGTTTTAGAGTTGATACACATGGATTTTAGGGGTTCGATGCGTATGGAGAGTATCGGTGGCAAGAAGTATATTCTAGTGATAGTTGATGACTTTTCGAGATATTCTATCGTTGGATTTGAAAGAGAAAAGTTCGATGTTGTTGAGTTTTTAACCATTAAGTGTCGTGTTCTTCAAAATCAACATGGTGTCACTATCAATCGTATTCGTAGTGACAATGGCATGAATTTAAGGAAGTCGAATTTGATGCTTTTGTGATGAATTTGGCATCAAACATGAGTTTTCAACTGTTGTACTCCTCAACCAAATGGGATCATTGAGAGGAATAATCAAATTATTCAAGACATGGCAAGGTCCATGATTCTTGGTAGGAACGTGCCTAGATATTTTTGGGTGGAGGCGGTTAACACCGCATGCCACACGGTGAATATGGTTCATCTTCGTTCACACACAATTTACACTCCATATGAGTTTGGGATAGGGAAGATACCTAACCTATCGTATTTCAAAGTTTTTGGGTTTATCCTTAGGGATAGAGAGCACTTAAGGAAGTTCGATTATAAAGTCAATGAGAGAATATTTTTAGGGTATTCATCATCTAGTATAGCCTATGGGGTGTTTAACCTTAAAATATCTAAGGTCATGGAATTGATAAACGTCACGAATAGATATGGTAAGCCGACTATATTTATTGATCATGATCTTGCGTGTGAGAACAATGCACCCCCCGATGACGATCTCATTATTCCCCACACCACCTTGGTGTACCCCGCTCTTGATATATAGGATCCACCCTCTTGGGTTTGAAAAAGTCATGACCCATACGACATACTTGGTGATCCCACACTAGGTGTAAAAACTCTCGCTCAACTAGAGAATATGATTAGCTACTTTTGCTACACTTCCACCGTAGTGCCCAAGAATGTGAAGGAAATACTCAAGGATGAGCATTGAATTTGTTCTATGTAAGATGAGTTACTTTAGTTTCGAAAGAACGATGTCTAAGAATTAGTCTCCCAACCTAGAGAGACTAATGTTACTGGTACCAATTGGGTTTACAATAAGAAGATAGATGAGAATGGTACCATTGTTCGCAATAAGGATAGGTTAGTCCCTCAAGGTTACACATAGATTATGTAACACCCCGTCGTTTTTTATCTATATATATACACACACAAACATTTAAATTATGTAGGTGACATATAATTTAATCAAATTAAGAAATAATGAGAAAATATATAAATATCAATTTCAAGTGAAATAAATTAATATTTATGTGATAATATTAATCTAAAATGAAACGAATTGATATTTATGTGATACTATATTTACTAGTGTGATACAGTAAATAAAATTGAATGTCAAATAATATTATGTTGTAAGTGAGTAAACGTAACATGGCTTACTAATATCTTAATCAGGACATATTATCTGAGGTTGAGATGGGAAATATTGATAAGCGGCTCAGATGCCAATTTCGAGTGCATGGTTGATTCTAAATTGGTCAAAATGGTCAAAATTAAGTACTCAGAGGCTTTTTGGACTAGACTTGTATATGGGTGTTTGGGTCTTTTTAATGGGAGGTGAAGAGTCAAAACGGGATTGAGGTTATACAATGAAAAGGATAAGGTAAACCAATAACCATTTTACAAAATACAAAGAATTCTTTGATTAAAACCAAAGGGTGTGAGGGAAAGTGACGAGAAAAGGGAGAAAATCTAAAGGAATTCTTTGAAGTGTCAAGAAAGCTTGAGGTTCAAGAACAATTCAAGTGAGAAGATTTGTAGAGGAACTGGGGATTATTATTCATCTTGTATAACAAATTCAAACTCTACGAATTTAAAGATAAGTAATTATCTTGCTCATCATTTATGTGTGATTTTCAGTTCGTATTATAGTTGGGAAATTTTGAATTGGAATATTTTGGGTATGTGATTTTATATGAAATTGGGTTTCGACACGTGATGATGAAAAATTATATTTTGACATATGATTATGAAAATTTATGGGTCAACTTTAAAACAAAATTTTGATATTGTGAATTCATATGAAGTTGGATTAAATTAGAAAATTGATAAGTGAATTATTTGTGAATTTTTGGATATAATATGTAGAGGTTAATTCAAATTCCCATATATGGAGATGATGACTATGTATAATGATAAATCCAATTTATGTTAAAACATATTAAGATTAATAGTTGGTGAAGAACTTACGATTTAGTGATCATTTTACAGGTATTTGGATTTGCTGGAAATGGATTTATTGTTGTAGAAATTTATATTGAGATGAATGGAAATTGGGTTATGTTGCTAAAAATCGATTTTGGGATAACTAGGGCAGACTGTAGGGAGAACCGGTTCGGATCCCCTGCTACTTCTGGTTAGGCTTGTTTGATGAAAAATGTTATAGTTTTAATTCGGGGATTGAATTATAAATATCCGGGGACAATTGAGGATTTCTGGAAAATATTATTAATTGTGATCGTGGATTAAATTAATTGGGATTCTCTGGGATTCAAATTAGAGTATTTGGGAAGGTAATTATACTCGAGTATGGATGAATAAATTTGTGATGAAAATTTGGAAAATAGGGATACGGGATGAGTGATAAGAGTACATGTCTAGAAATTATGTTTTGGGAATCAATTAATTAATTAAGTGAATAATTAAATAACTGAGAATGGAAATGATATTCGGAATTGTTAGGCTAAGTGCTACGAGTGATAGTCACTATTAGCCTAAATTTTTGGAAATATTAATGGGTATAGAGACAATGTGTATGTATTTTTGGAAATATATACGGGTATAGTGATAGTATATAACTGCTATTATATCTGTGTGTATGATATAATTATTTGAACATACCATTCTAGTGCTTTTAGTGGAGGTTGCGAGGTGTGGGTGATCTTCCCTGGCGAATGATAGCAGACCCCAGATCATAGCGCCATGAATGTGCCTTTGTGAGTTTGAAGTTAGAAGTGAGGTAATTTTTGTATGGTTATGACTCACTTTCAAAGGACTATGACCGCCTCCAACACGTTTACGATTTATCGAGTTCGGTGTGAGATTTTGACTCGATAGACCAGGATGATGTGTGTATGTCCTGGTGCATGATTGAATTATAGAGGTCCGCATCCAATACAATTATTAATTTGTGAGATGGAGGTTATACACGACATATGTGTGTTTGCTGTGGTAAATGATTATCTATATAAATGTGAAAGAATTATATACAGCTTTAAGACAATAAGTGTGAATAATGTTTAAATAACTGGTGAAAGTTATTGGCAAAAATTAATAGATTATAATTGAGAATTATATTATTAATTTTCAATGAAAATTTATTTAATAAAATACACAGGAATGGGATAGCGTGTAGAACTAATGATATTTTGGGACTAGTTAGGCATGTAGTATAACTAGGTAATTAAAATGCATACGTTAGGTGCGCACTTTAGATGAGAGGTGAGTAGCATCTCATGCGATTGTGGTACTAATGTAAATATGAAAGAATGTACACATAATTAATTATGCATTTTGATTTCTTGCAAAATGTTTTCAATAGGATTTGGGCTCTGACCTATATCAAATTTATTTTCAAAACCTTTTAGGTGTCCAGCCACAGCGACGCCAAGCATGATTATTCTTCAAGGCATCAGAGCTGGAATAATTTTGGGACGTTATAGGATTTCATGTAGTCGCTTCTACTCTCATAAGATTCTTTTCATATTTGGGCATGTTGCCTATGTCAGACAAATTTATT
The DNA here is from genome assembly GCA_949130495.1 of Sambucus nigra. NCBI lineage: Eukaryota > Viridiplantae > Streptophyta > Magnoliopsida > Dipsacales > Adoxaceae > Sambucus > Sambucus nigra. Next base: position 87,490,016 of record OX422220.1, read on the forward strand.
TTATTTTAGGATTTATTGTATGAATGTTATACCTATGGTTTATTCGGGTAAGTTTTACATGTAATGGATTTTTGTTTCAGATTTATGATGTTGTTGTGGATTTTATTTATTTGTTGAAATAAAGTATGGTTTGAGTATATTTTTAATATGTCACGTTAATAAAGATTAAAATTGACACACAACTTAATCTAATAATAGGTGGTTAGTAAATAAATTTATTTTCGATAGTGATGCTAAGAACAAGCCAAATGAGATTCCTATTTCATTTTAGTAGAGGGATGGCCACCCATTATTTTAATAAGTGGGGTGTCATAGATGATATCAAAGCTCAGGTTCTAGAGTCCTTAGGATCTGTGCGTACTTATTACGTTTTCTCTATCGTAGCGTTCTTTGATGTAGAGCCCTATGCTTAGGACTGTTGATTCACATTATGATGTATGTTCTCTTGCTATTATGTATAATGGAAGTGAATCTTATACGGGTTTTGGTTGAGTTTTGAAAGCCGAATAGGAGAAGGACAACTAACGAGGGCTATTAAGAATAATACCAGAGGAGAGGGTTAACCAGAGCCGTAGACTATTTAGGAAATAATGGCCGCAATCGAAGTCACCACTATTATTCCTCGGGAGGATAATGCTATGATGATTACTAGAGCATAATAGTTTCCCCAAGTACTACCAAAGTAGACAGTGGCGCCAATTTAAACTCATCCAGTGCCCTCGGTATGGGAGAGAGTCAAAGAGATTTTGAGGAGGGCCATTCGCAAGGGTTTGAGGAAGGTTCAGACATGTAGTAGCTAGCCAATAGAGGGAGGATATCCAAAGGCATTTGCATATGGTGGAGTACAGTGACGCCCATGATTAGATTTAGGCAATTTTTAAGCTCGTAGGAGTAGTGTTGTTGTGATGGGAGTTACTCACCACATCAAAAAAGAGATATACTAGAAATTATTGTGGAGTTTAGGTGCAGTTTAACTGAAAATCCTTTCTTTCCGATTCAAACAAAGATGTGAAGGAATTTTTGGTAGTTATTACAGGAGGTCTGGACGTTGGCCGCGTATGAGTAAGATGTGCTCGTTTAGCAAACTTCATACCCGATGAGGTGGATACAAAGGAGAAAATAGGTCTTTAAGTTGATGATGGACTCATGGGTTATATTCCAGCATTAATGGGAGAACTTGGCTTGGATGATTTATGTCGATGTCGTTAATGCCGTATATTACTGCTTTTATATGAAGGGAGCCAAGAGCGTGGGAAATTCTAGCCAATAGAGTAAGACGTGGGTATAGGTGTTATGGGGAACTATAGGAGAATTAACCGGCAAGGAGATCGTTTAAGTGATTTAAATTAAGAGAATTCCATCGAGTGATGGTGGATTCAGATAGGGCTATCAGGGCTAACAACATGTTCCATAGGGAAAGTGAAGCCAAAGGAACTACATGGGTAGCCATCAGGATCGAGATTACCAGGGCCAGAGTTTAAGACATCCCCAATTTAGCTAGTGGATCCAGAGACACGAGATTACACAGGGAAGTGTTTTATGTATTGAGAGTAGGACCACATGCGTCAATATTATCCGTAAAGAGTTAAGGGGACATGAATAGGGTACCCAGCAGGGGAAACAATTCCAGTAATTTTGGGGAGAGTTCAAACAAAAGTATTACATACAAGAACCATTTAATTAGCTATACACATTGATATTTGATCCATGGGTAGATGGGATAAGTTAAATGTGATACAAGTGCATCATAGTATTTGGGTTAGCACCACATTTGCGCGTGAGTTGGGCTTAGTAGATATCATTATTATCACTATTGAGTGTATATATTTACCATCGGGTAGCGGGACTCTCTTTAGTTCCATCTACAGGGGAGCCGGTGTGGACACTAAGAGGATATGTTTTTATAGATTTTCTCATTTCAAAGAGATATTATACGAGTATGATGTTATCCTGGGTATAAATTTTTTAGCGATGGGTTGAGCGATAGTGGACTGTTATAGTGAGGCTATCGTGTTCACTGTTCCACGACGTGATGTGTTATTTTTGCGATATTTCACCTAAAAGAGGGTCGAGTCACGTATATATTATATTGAAATGGAGACTTCGGAGAATATAGTTGTCTCATTATATTCGATTATGATGAGTAGGAACTATACTAATATGGTTTAGGGGATATCGGGTTTTCCGCCGAGCAAAAATATTTAACTCGTTATTGATTTAGCACTGGAGACTTAGTGATAGTAAGAGCGCAATATTGAATGACTCCTTTAGATATGTGGGAGTTAAAGATTAGACTTATACGTACGGGGATAGGATTTTGGGTGTCCCACTAATGCCTTTTGGGGCAAAGGATCTCGATAACCGATATTGCCAAGTAATGGGGTTTTGGGAAAATTCTTTGGTTGGATTTCAATTGTGTGACATTCCATGCATGAACCTTAGTAAACGTCGTGAATCAGAAGACGTTATTGGATGCTAGGGCATCAGTTTTCAATGATGATCATTTTACGTGTGGGGAAAAAACTTTGAGCTGAGAGCTATTATATGATATAAGAACATTGGAATTAGGTGGTACGGTAAAGAAAGCACTAGTAATGTTAACACCAATAGTGGATAGGTGGGAAAACTGAAGGATATTTAAGTCATAATTAGTTGGGTGATCAAGAATACCCTTACTGTATAGCCATGCCGAGTATGCGGAGCCAAGTTCTATATAAGTCAGTGATGTTTGTGCAGATATGCATGGGATATAAGGTGTATGGGCACCCTGGCTAGTTTGATTTTCAGAATCATCCAGGTTAAGGGGAACGTGGTAATAAATGTGTGGAATCGTATGCCTGTGGGGCAATATAAGCGGAATTGAAAAAGTAAGATGGACTGAACTGTGATTGAGGAAGGAGATAGTTCAGATATATATATACAACATTGAGAGATATCATACTCGAGATGGGTTGGAGGTCTGGGGATATACGAAAGGAATCTCTCTAACCCAGGGAATATCCAACAATTTTAGAGAGCCGAGCGAAGTCTTATTCAATGGAATGATGAGGGTATATTGAACATAGTTGGATATTGGTTTTACCAGGCGAGGAGGACCCATACAGTACGCAGTTTGGAGCAAACGCACGGGTCACGATTTTTGAAGTACCCCATGAAAGCGGGTAAGATGTACCACATGATGAGGGATATTAAGCTTGTGAATACGTGGGGAGGAAAACATAGTGAAGTTGTCTCCAAGTGCGCCACTCGTGAATGGGAAAAGGTTAGTCTAAGGCGATCCACCAAATTTCTTTCTATAATTGGTGATTCCAGTGAGAGATTAGATAGATAGACTGATAAAGTTTATTGTTCGTTTACCAACATCATGGAACGATCAAGATTTTCTTTGGGTTTGGGAATTAGTTGACTGAGATGGAACATTTAATGTTAATTTGGGTGATTTACACTAATGGGCAGTGTGTCCAACATTTCATTGTAGAGAAGGAAATTGTGGGCATAAGGTGCCACCCAACATCATTATGATAAAGATGAGATCCTTAAGTCCTACCTCTGATGGGAAATGTTATGATGGGGAAAATTGCGTGTTGAGCAAGACATATTACAAGTAGAATTTTGAATTAATGAGATAAACAACTAAAATGTGGGTGAATGTGAGAGATGCATATTCTGGATTTTAAGATAATGGGAAGGAGAAGTTACCATTAGTAGAGTTGCATGTAATAACTTGGATCAAACTATTATTGACGAGGTACCTTTTGAGACTTGAGGCGGGAGGCCTTGTCGTCTGCCTTGTGCTTGGTTAAGGGTGGGAAAATAATAAGTTTAGCGGGTCGGACAAGAGTTAGAGTTGGTCGACAGGAATTGACTTAATTAAATATATTTTCTTATTGTTCAAGAATGTCGTAAGAGTTATATCGTCATGAACCGAGGAGTTAAAGATTGACATGTGCGGTCAAAAGTTATTGTTAGTGTCTTCCATGAAGGGAGTTATGTGATTTGGGTAAGAAGGGAAGTTAACACCTAGGAAAGTGGGGCCTTTTCCAAGATGGAGGTGATAAAGCCAGTGGGGTCTGGGCTTGTCTTCTGGGAGCATTGTTAGCAGATTCACGATAGTTTTGCATATCATAGTATAAGTGAAACCTTAAGAATGATGGAGTATAACAATGTGAAATGACTTGAATATACTTGTCGTTGATCTTGGGTCGTAGCGAGTAGACCTTCAGTAATGATGGTACTATAAGCGAGTGTACAGTGGAGGCACCGAAAATATTACCATGAGTTTATTAGGGTTACGTTCGAATGCCATGTAGGTAAGGATCCAAGTTTTTAGTACGAGGCTTACCCAAATTTCAAGGATGAAATTCCTTTTCAAGGGGGGGGGGGGGGGGGGTGTATGAAATACTCTGTAGTTTTATATATATTGAATTGGACATTTAAAATATGCTACTGACACATAATTTAATTAAATAAATAAATAATGAGAAAATAAAGAAATATTAATTTAAAGTGAAAAGAATCAATATTTATGTTATAATATTAATTTAAAGTGAAATGAATTAGTATTTATGTAATACTATATTTACTAAAGTGATACAGTAAATAAATTGAACGTGAAATAATATTATGTTGTAAGTGAGTAAATGCAACAAGACTTACTAATATCTTAACTAGAAAATATTATATGAGGTTGAGATGGAAAATATTGATAAGTGACTCGAATGCTAATTTTGAGTACATGGTTGATCTGAAATGGGTCAAAATATTCAAAATTAAGTATCCGAAGGTAGTGTTTAAGTCTCGGGGGAATTTTAGACTAGTCGAAACTAGTATATGGGTGTTTTTATTTTTTAATGGGAGGTGAAGAGTCAAAAATGCGATTGAGGTTATATAATGAAGAGGCTAAGGTAAACCAATAGCCATTTTACAAAACACAAAGAGTTTTTTATTAAAACCAAAGGTTATGAGGGAAAGTGAAGAGAAAAGGAAGAAAAGCTAAAGGAATTCTTAGGAGTGTCAAGAAAGCTTAAGGAATTCAAGAACAATTTAAGTGAGAAGATTTGTAGAGGAACTTGGGGATATTATTAATCTTTTACAACAAATTCAGAATCTATGAATTTAAAGGCAAGTAATTATCTTGCTGATCATTTATGCGTGATTTTCAATTCATATTATAGTTGTGACCTTTTAAAATGGAATATTTTTGGGATGTTATTTTATATGAAATTGGATTTTGACACGCGATGATGAAATATTGAATTTTGACATATGATTATGAAAATTTATGTATGAACTTTAAAATGAAATTTTGACATTGTGAATTCATATAAAGTTGGATTAAGCTAGAAAATTGATGATTGAATTATATATAAATTTGTGGATATAGAATGTAGAGGTTAATTTAAATTCCCATATATAGAGATGATGACTATATAATATGACAAATCCAATTCATGTTAAAGCTCATTAAGATTAATAGTTGGTGAAGAACTTATGATTTAATGATCATTTTATGGGTATTGGGATTTGGTGGAAATAGATTTACTATTATAGAAACATATATTATGAATTGAAATTGGGTTATGTTACTAAAAATAGATTTTGGGAGAACTGGGGCAGAATTTGGAGGCAAACCGGTTCACCCCATAGTCGAGCCTATTTGGACCCATTGCCCCTTCTAGTTTGGCTTGTTTGGTGAAAAACGATATAATTTTAATTCGGATATTGAATTTTAAATGTCAAGGAAAATTGAGGATCTCTGGAAATTTACATTAATTGAGACCGTGGATTAAATTAATTAGGATTCTCTGGGATGCAAATTCGAGTATTTTGGAAGGGAATTATACTCGAGTATGAATAATTGAATTTGTGATGAAAATTCAGGAAATAGGGATATGGGCTGAGTGACAATAGTATGTGTCCAGAAATTATGTTTTGGGAATAAATAAATAAATTAATTGAATAATTAAAATAATTGAGAAAGGAAATGATATTCGAAATTGTTAGGCTAAGTCCTACAAGTGATAGGCACGATTATCCGGAATTTTTGGAAATATATATTGGTATAGAGATAGTATATATGTGTTTTTGGAAATATACACGGGCATAGAGACAATATATATGTGTTATTATATATTTTTGTACGATATAATTATTTGAACATACCACTCTAGTGCTATCAGTGGAGGTTGCGCGTTATTGGTGATTTTTCCTAGATAATGACAACAAGCTTATTATCAACCCCAGGTTATAGCGCCAAGCATGTACCCTTGTGAGGTAATTTTGGTATGGTTACGACTCACTATCGAAGGACTAGGACTGCCTCCAATACGTTTAATATTTGTCGAGTTCGTTGTGAAATTATGACTCGGTAGCCTAGGATAATGTGTGTATGCCGTGGGACATGATAACATTCTAGAGACCCTCATCCAGTACAACTATTAATTTATGGGATGATGGTTATACACGACATATGTGTATTTGTTGTGGTATATTATTATATATATAAATGTGAAAGAATTATATACCACTTGATGGCATTAAGTGTGAATAATGTTTTAATAACCGGTGAAAGTTATTAGCTATAAATTAATAAATTATAATTGAGTATTATAATAATTAATTGTTAGTGAAAATTTATTTGATAAAATACCCAGGAATGGGATAGCGTATAGAATTAAGGATATTTTGGGACTAGTTAGGTGGGTAGCATAACTAGGTAATTAAAATGCATACGTCAGGTGCGCACTTTAGATGATGGGTGAGTAGTTACTCAAGAGAGTACTGTACCAATTTAAATATGGAAAAATGGACACATAATTAATTATGCATTTTAATTACTTGTAAAGTATTTTCAAAAGGATTTGGGCTCTGACCCGTATTAAATTTCTTTTCAAAACCTTTTAGGTGTCCAGCCAGAGGGATGCCAAGCGTGATTATTCTTCCAGGCATCAGAGCTGCAACAATTGTGAGACGTTGCAGGATTTAATCTAGTCACTTCTATTTTCACATTCTAAACATAATTATTTTCATATTCGGGCATGTTGCCTATATCAAGCAAATTGATTTATTTTAGGATTTGTTGTATGAATGTTATACCGATGGTGTATTCGGGTAAGTTTTGCATGTAATGGATTTCTATTTCGAACTTATGATGTGATTGTGGATTTTATTTATTTGTTTTATGAAGTATGGTTTGAGTATAGTGTTTTTATATCATGTTAACAAGGATTAAAATTGACACACGACTTAATCTAATAATAGGTGGTTAGTAAATAAATTGGTTTTCGAGAGTGATGATAAGAATGAACCAAATGAGATGCCTGTTTTATTTTAGTATATTTGATGGCCACCCATTAGTTTCATAAGTGGGGTGTCACAGATTGATGGTGTAGAATTTGACGAGACATTCGTTCCTGTTCCTAGACTTGAGTCCGTGTGCTTAATACTCATCATAACATATCCCCTACGGTTTAAGCTTTACCAAATGGATGTTAAGAGTGCCTTCCTTAATACAATTCTTCAGGAGGAAGTTTTCGGGAACAACCAAAGGGGTTTGAAGACCCAGAGCAACCGAAACACATATTTTATATAAAGAAAGCCTTTTATGATTTTAATCAAGCACCTCGTGATTGGTACGAAAGTCTAACTTCTTATCTTTTAGTTTGTGGCTTCAACAGAGTGGGAGTTGATATGACGTTGTTTATTTAGAGAGGGAGTGTGGTGTTATCTTTGTTGCCCAAGTATATTTGGAAGACATAGTCTTTGGATCCACATGTTCCTAAAATGATCACACTTTTAAGGAGGAGATCGTGAGTGAATTTGAAATGAGCATGGTTGGTGAACTTACTTTCTTCTTAGGTGTCTAAGTGCATCAACTCAAGAATGGGATATTAATATCTCAATCTAAATATGATAAGGACCAAGTGAAGAAGTTTAGTTTAGACTCCGCTGAGCACTCATGAACATCCATGAGTTCGTCGACTAAGTATAACAAAGACACTTTTGGTAAGAATGTAGAGAAACCACTTTTTAGTAGTATGATAGGTAGTCTCCTCTACCTGACTGCTAGTCATCCCGATATTGCCTTTAGTGTTGGAATTTGTGCACGTTACAAATCATCCCAAAAGAATCACACTTGTTTGCACTTAAACATATCAACATATACGTGAGTGGCACTCTTTCTTATGGCATTTGGTATTCTTTTTATAGTGATGCTCGTTTGTTGGCTTATTCGGATTCGATTGGGTTGGGGATGTTGATGGTGGTAAAATTACCTCGTGTATATGCTTTTTTGTTTGGGAGTGCCTTATCTTATGGTTGAACAAGAAGAAAAACTCCATTCTTTGTCCATCGCGGAGGCCAAGTACATAGCCGCCGAGATTTATTACACACAACTCTTATGGATGAAACAATTACAGGAATATTATGGGACTACTCAAGTCACGTTGAATATTTCTTGCGATAATACATGTGCAATCCATATATCTCGTAATTCATTCCAACATTACTGTACATAGCACATTAGGATTCGTGAGCACTTTATTCATGATCTCATTGAGAAGAAGATCGTTTCATTGAGCTTCATGAGTATCGAACGTAAATTGGCCAAAATTTTCACTAAACCTTTAGATGCACTTAGATTTAAGGATCTTAGGAAGTCTTTGGGTATTTGTGACATTGATTGAGTTTGGGTATTATTTCTATTATAGGGTGGTTATCATGTTTTTATTATTTGTCCCTATTGCTATATTATATTCTTATGTACATATTGTGAAAAACAAAAAAAAGATTTTATTTTTGATAAAAAATTTCTAAAATCCAAAAAAGATTTTTGTATTTTGTTTTGCACCATATATGGATGTGAATTTAAGATGGTCGAATCACAATTTCATTCCATCCATATTTGTGAATTATTCGTGGTGTTAGGAGAGTTGGCTTCAATTTCTATATGTGCTTAATTATGCATGTATAACATTGCATTGTTCTTTGTTGATTACTTCCTTCATGCTAGACTCACTATATCTCCTTTATTGCACACATGTATGAACCATTTGAACATTTTACTTGTTGTTATACATCGAATTGGATGTTCTCATCTAAATTGTGCTTAATAACAAACCATGTGTACTAGGAACTAATTGTGCATGTAAGAACCATAGCGCGATTTTTTTTTACCAAAAATTGATTTATGCTTAAGCAATGGAAAAGGGGCTACAAAAGAAGCAATCTTATTCACGTTAAAGGCCACCATTGGCAAGAGCCTAAAAGATGATTTCATCATATAGAAACAGAAGTGCAATAATACCTTGTATTATCATGGACTATATTTATTATTTATTAAGTGGGAATAAATTAATACATGGAACTAATTATTACTTGTGTGGCTTAGTAATGATAATTTGGTATAATTTAGATGATAATTGAATATGGGGTGAAATATAATTTTTGTAATGTATTTTAGTCATAATTAATTAGTGATATGAATTATATGATTGTGGATTACGTGCACATATAGAATAATTAACTGTGTCGTTTTATTGACATCGTGAGGTATTACTGTGTATTGTGGGTAGTATCATTTAGAATGAACCTTGGGTTGATACGGGTGTCCAATTATGTGTTTTTATCACTTTAAATTGGTCTCGGGGAGTAAGTATACCCTTTGGAGAGATTTTCGGCTATTCTAGGTAGCATTCTGGGCTCTTTTAAGGGTCCGAATTTACCTTAGGCCTCATTAGGAGGTGCGGGAATTATGAGTTTATTAATGACTTACAATATCACAATTAGGTTATTCCATCCACTAAACCTAACCATAGCAAACACAAAAACTTAATAGAAGTTAGGCAAACTTGGAGAGGAGAAAGCAAGGGAGAATATATGAAGAGTTCTTCAGTCCGTCGCTTTAAGACAAGATTTTTCTTGCAATATCTTTAATAATGTGTTTCTTAATTTATAATCATGCTTTCACATACAATTTCGGGTTCGTAAACATGTTGGGAGACTAATTTGTACGATGATTTAGGATTGTAACTGCTTAAGATTAATTATGATTAATCTTACTTTAAAAGTTAAGACTTTGGTGATAAAACCCGAAATTGATAGGGAGTAACTAATGGGAATGTTGGTAGAATCCATTTGTTAGGATCCAATTTTATTTCTGAGTTAAACCCGTGAATCAATTAGAAGTTTCTTTGAGAATTTTGATAGTAATTATAACCCATTCTTAGTTTAGACAAATATATGATTTTTATTAATAAATCCTTGAATTCGAGGAATGATTTTTGTTTAGATTGATTATGAATCTATGTAGATGTATACCTTTGATTATGATTAACTTTAAGCTTGATACTTTGAGTTTTAAAATATTTAGAAGTCATTAATGGAGGTTGGAGAAGATGACATATTTAATTGTAGACAAAACTAAGCTCACTGCTCGTAGGGAATCGATTCGCCTTAGAGAGGGAATCGATTTGTCCCTAAGATAATTGATTCGACACCAACGGAGTATCTATTCAGTCCCTAAGTCAGGCTGAAGTAAGGCTAGGAAATGGATCGTAGGGTTACCTCGAGTTGTATGAGTATGTGGGAGGTTATCCATGTGAGTGATGGTTGGCAGAAATGGAGAGTTTAGTTTATTAGTGTGTAAAAAAATTGGAATATGGTGTAGCTTTAATTAAGGAAGCAGCGTGGTAAGATTCTAATTAATTGTACTATATGACATTAGATTTTGGGTTAGATTAGGAAGACGCGTGAGCGATCAATGTCTTATGGTCGTGTGTATGCATTGTGTCTAGGGAAGAATGAGTCAAAGTGTTTGGGAGATTAAGTCTGATGTCTTATGGGACGCATTGGGCAGTGTCTTATGCTCGTGTGTATGTATTGGTTATGTGTAACCATTCCCCAATTACAAATTACACTAAATTAAATAAAGGTCTATTATTCTTAAACATATTTTAAATTCTTATCTCAAGTTCCTCTCATTTAAATCTCTCATAAACTGTCTAACAATGCATAAAAGTTACTCTTAAAATTAATCATTCCTAAAAGACCAAAAATGCCCTGGCTGGTCCATTCCCACCGGCTGTCCAAGATTGAATCAATCCGGCCTCAAATTGTATCAATTTTATGGGATTGGAGGCGCGACCTTCATAAAAAATGTATATTTTATCCCAAACCTCCATTGTTATTCACCAAGCTTTTGAACTAGCAGTATAAACTTCACCATATTAAAAAATAATTACATATTCATGATTTTAAATAGATTCTAAATAGTCCAAAATAAAGGTTTGATCCCATAAATACCCAAAATTTAACCTAATTCATCTTTGACATCTAATGGAGTCAAATACATATATGATTTCAGATCCAAGCATCAAATTAACATTGGGATTCAACTTACATAAAGAAATCTATTCTAACACATGAGTTCTACTCTTAGAATCATATCTCTAAACGATCAAATTTATGGTTTCTCTTAAAAAAGCTTAAGTCAATCAAATCATAAATAATTAACACTAATTCCAATTATCCCATTAACAAAGCGCGATCAATATATCATATTACAATCCTAAACATGTATCTAAATCCCATAATAAACTAAATAACATGAATTATAAACAAGTTACATATTATATACGTGATAAAGAAAAAGATTTCTTGCTTGAATATACGAACGATAAATCTTTACGCACTGATCCTTGATCTTTCGCACCCAAAAGTCTCCTTACGCTCTCCTAAAGGTTTAAGGCTACTAGGGTTTGTGTCTCTTATGAAATTTTTTTATTCATGATGTTTAACTCCCCTAATTAATCCTTAAATTTGCAGGTCCATATTAGGCCTAATTTTAATCCACCAAATGAGCTTGAAACACTACCCAGACTAGTCCAAAACCTAGACCAAATTTATACTTACACCTGGTCCCAATTTAAAATCATAAAAATACATGTTTAGGCCTCCACGTCACTCTAGAGTCCTATCCAAACGGTAGTATGTCATTACTCATGGTAATACCTCATCACATAAAATAAAATACACACTTATATACTTTACATGTAGCTACATATAATCAAATCTTACATAATTTATTGCCCCGATTAATTAAATATAATAAACGACACAAATAAATCATATAACATGCAAATTTAGTCATCATCTAATTATGCATTTTTATTATTGACAATTCACTCATGTAATAATTAGTTCCAATTTATTAATTTATTTCCACAATTAATAAATACAAGAAGATACGGGATATCACACAAGGTCTTGGTTCGTTTGATCAGTTAATCACATTTTGATTTTGATCAAAGTTTGGATGATGCTTGTTTCATATAAAAAGCATAAAGGAAGAATGTTAGTATCTTTAAGTACAGCTTGTGGATAATATTTGTGTAATTGGGAACGAGGTGGGAGTATTGTCTTACATAAGTGTGACACCCCCGAACTTTTAATAATTACTTTGATCAAGTCTATTTATTAAAAGTTATAGTTTTTCAAAATAGTTTAAATACCATCCGTTGCATGAAGTAAAAATAAAGATCAACGATAAACCAAAGTAAATATATACATGAGAAATCCTAAAAAACTAATATATATAATGAATAAAAGTATATTACATTGCAAAGTAAAATCTATACTGCCTGAGAGTAATCGATACATGCAGATCCTCTCAAATTTAATTTATCTGTTACAGCTAAGTATAAATACGAAGAATAAAGTAAAACCCGCACCTATCAGAATAAATGAAGTATATATAAAAGTAGGTACGACCCCTACATCTTTAAAGATATCTCATGAGTGTAATGGAAAACAGTGTGTCGGAGTAAGAAACTAGGTCAAGTACATGGGAGAACATGTAATAACGCGATAGGTCAGGCCCACCGCAATAAGATAATCGCTACGCACTCAAGTAGTAAAACTATCAATCACGAGTATAAATAACAACCTCTAAAATCATGTAACACCCCGTAATTTTGAGTATTTAATATTTAATTATTTTGGGAGTTATAAAAATATTTAAACTGGAGAAACTTAAATTTATGATTTGGAGAATTTATTTAAGTAAATAGAATTTATTACTTTGGCGACTTTTAAGTTTAATTGTCCGAATTAAATGTGTGTCGCATTTTGAGGTCGAAATTTGGAAATGTAAAAAAAAAAGTATTTCGGATGATATTTCTGAGTGCGTGGTTGAGTCCGAATGGGTCGAGATAGTCAGAAAAGAGTACCCGGGGGTAGCAATTGGGTCTCGGGGCATTTTTGGGCTAAACCGGGCCCATACGAGGGCATTCTGGCCTTTTTACATTTTAGGGTGGGGAGACCCACGAATTTTAGAACGCTAAGTTAGATTATAAGAGTTAGAGGCTAGGGTTTGGGAGAAGAAAAACACACCATAGCCATTAGAGAGAAGAGAGAAACAATTCCAAGGCAAAGAGGAAGAAGTGGGAAGGATTCAAAGGAGACTTTCACCACAAACTCATTGGGAAGAAAGATTGAAGGAGAAAGATCATCAATCACCAACCACAATCATAAAATCAGACGTACTGGACATAAGTCAAGTGTTTATTGAAAATCAAATTCAAGTTATAATACCCATGTGTAGGGAGTTTTAAGAATTGGTTGATTGTATTGCAAAACCTTGAATTAAATGTTTGAATTGATCACATGATTGGGTAGGATTGCATGTAGAATGAATCCCTAATTAAAGATAAAATGAAATTTGAATATATTTGATGATTAACATGGAATCTTTATGAGTTCTTTTAATGAAGAACATGAATCTTGAATGGCTTAGGATTTAATTGATGAACACAAGATGTCAATCTGCCAGAATTTTTGACACAACTTTAAACGTGTTCCATTTGAGTTGAATTTATAATTAGAGTGTAAACCATACATGCCTGGAAAAGTATTTCTCTTAGCTATCTAATGAACTTAGAATCAGGTCAATCGGAGTTCTGTAGAGGGAGTAATCGACATTTTACTATAGGGTGTTTGATCTATAAACATAGTAATCTGCTAGAATTTTGACGTGATTTTAAAAGTGTGCGATTTGAATTTTACTTCGAATTAGAGTGTGAACCGTACATTACTGGAACGATATTTCTCTTAGATATCCAATGAACTTGGAATCGGGTCAATCAGAGTTCTGTAGAGGGATAAATCAAAATTTTACTAGAGGGGTTTAATCTGCCAGAAAATTTAAGATTTTTGTTTTTAAGCCTCAAATGTCTAAAATTTTATCAGGGAAGTGATTGGGACATTGATGAAAAATATTGATGGAATAATGGTTTGGAAGTAAGTCTATTATTGAATGTTGGACTTTAATTTTGTGAGAGAGTTAAAGTGGAGATTCATAGTCTTGATTGTGACGTACTCTAATTCGAGATGATAAGAATATAATTACGGAAAAGCATAAGCGAGCTTAAATTCGTTAGGTCAGTGGGTTAAGAAGGGTAACTAGGACCCTTAGAGTTGTGTGAATACTCGAATTAATACGAAAGTAAAATAAATTTGTAAATCAAACAAGTACGGTGAATATTAGAGAGAAATATATTACTTATAAGTATGAATAATTGGTTTGTGTGAATACCTACTGTTTTATAGGATTATTTGAGTTCTGAATGCCTATTGTGTGTTTCCTTGTGATAGGATTAGTAAGTTTGATGAGACATTCTGAACTATGCTCGATGAGATATTCCGAGCCAGGTTCTAGGGGACATTCTGAACCATGTTCGAGGAGACATTCCGAACATCACTAGAGGAGACATTCCGAGCCATGTTAGAGGGGACATTCCGAACCATGTTCGAGGAGACATTTCTGAACATTAATCGAGAAGACATTCCGAGCCATGTTCGAGGGGACATTTCGAACCATGTTCGAGGAGACACTCCGAACATTACTCGAGGAGACATTCCGAGCAAGGTTCGAGGAGACATTCCGAATCATTTGTCCTTAATGTGTGAAATAGGACCGATAATAGGATATGCTGTACTGGGTATAGGTGTGTGTGTGTGAAAGATATACCGTCTGAATAACCTACTTATGTGTGATAGTAGTAAGATTAGGTGGGGTATACCTAAATATTATTTTCAATATATACTCAGGCGTGATAGTATTGAGAACTAATAGTGCATAACTAAAATTGTATAAACTACATATGGGTAAGAGTGGCTGGAACATAAGTGGACAACTAGAATATATATAAAATCTACTTGAGTGTGATTAGTAGAGAAGGTAGGTAGTATTTACCTAAAATTTGATTAAGTATGAGAACTTGATTTTAAAGTATTAAACTAATCATTGAGAGAGTAAATTAATTTATAGTCGGAACATAGACTCAGGAAATATTAAGTTACGGGCCAAGTGAGCGAGTCCGGGTATAATGGTTGGGCGACACTAAGTATTAGATTAATTGCTGTGTTGATTAATTAAATTAGAGTTGGACTGTAGACTCGGGAAATTATTAAATTAATTAATTAAATTAGAGTCGGACCATTGACTCGGGAAAGTATTAAATTAATTAATATGTAATTAATTAAATTAGAGTCGGACTGTAGACTCGGGAATGTAATAAACTAATTAATGTGTAAATTAATTAAACTAGAGTCAAATCATAGACTCGGGCAATTATTATATAAATTAATGTGTAAAGTATTTATATTTGAGTTGGGCTATAGACTCGGGAAAAATATCATATTAATTAATGTGTGAATTAAATAAATTAGAGTCGGACCACAGACTCGGGACAATGATAATTTAATAAGTGAGAGGATTTATTTAGTTGAGTTAGGCCAGAGACTCAGGAAATTTCAGGCTAGTGTTTCGGGTTGTGAGTACACGGTGAAGCCGGGGTTTATTTTATATATATATATATATATATATATATATATATGTGTGTGTGTGTGTGTGTGTGTGTGTGTGTGTGTGTGTGTGTGTGTGTGTGTGTATTGTGTGTGCTATTAAATATCAGTGATTAGATATTTATTTAATTATACTCTAGTGCTATCAAGGGAGGTTGTACGATGTGGGTGAATCCCCTAGCTTGAGGAGTAGGTTGAGTATATCCCCAGGTCATAGCGTCCGGTATATGGGTGAGGGGCTTATCTCACTTTCAAGGAAGGAATATGACCGCCTCCACTTCGTTTATGTTTTGGGCCAGGTTGGTGAGCGATCCCAACCTGGGTAACTAGGTTATGTGAGCACACCTAGTGAGATGGAACTTTAGAGGGAATCATCCATTGAGGGTAAACTCGGAAGGATGGACATACGTATGATATATGTGTGGATATTTTAGTAAAGGTACGTATATAATGGAATTAAATATTATATGCGATTAATAATACAGTGTGTGATGTACTTACTTTATATAACTCGTGTCACAGTTATATGCTATTATTTAAGAAGGAATTAATTGAGTTAATTGGTGAAATAACTTATAATTCTTGAATAATTATACTCAGGTTAGAGTAGTATGGCAAGGGGAGGTTATGCCCGGACTAGTTGGACGGGGTAGTACAACTAGGTGGGGGTTAAGGTAACCGTTAAGTGTGCACGATAGACGAGAGGTGAGGAAACTCAAGAGAGCGTGCGTGATCCTAGCATGTGTAATCAATAACTGATATTTATTGCGATAAATTACTTGTTAAATATTTTCAAAACGTTTTGTGTACTAACACTTGCTATACAACATTTTTAAAACCATTTAGGTGTCCAGCCACAGGGACGCCAGGATTGATATTCTATTCCAGGGACACGGAGCTGCGAAATATGTGGATGCTAGCGGGAGCTTGGATTAGATGCATCGTTTATTCTTTCCTAGAGTAGGAATCTTCTATCAGTTTCAGTTTTATTTAGGACTTGTTACCCAGACTTCTCAGTACGGTTTTCAAATGTATTTATTCAGGTGTTGGCTGTTTGTATTGAATTTCACTTTGGTGTCCGATGGTTTATTCGGTAAATTATTTAATTACTTATTTAGTTATTTTAATTCAGATGTGTGAATGGTTTATTTTTATTCCGCATGTACTGGTTTGTTTAATTAAAAAGATAAAATTTGTCACCAGCTTTTTGGAATACTAGGTGGTTAGTAAGATTTAAAAAGTTTTTGACAGTGATGCTAAGGATGAACCAACTGGGATTCCTGTTTTAATTTGGTATAGGATTGATTACCCGATATTTTATTAGGCGGGGTGTCACAAATCATTAGATTAATTTCTTTCCATATAAATCTAGTATTTATACATATACCTATACATCCTTCTACTTGTCTATATCGGGTATACCAAGCCTATATCTCTGAGTCGATCCATGCAACATTATTTATTAATTCATAATATGCTCATAGTGTGTAGCCTAAAAGTCCAAGGTAAATGACGCATATACTATCCACAAAGTCCAACTCATTATTTCGTTTCCATTTAAAACATTTAGAGTAATATTATTTTCAATCACTATGTTTTAAAATGCCCAACATTTCCCATATAAGCAGAATTTACTGAGTGAATGTGAACTTCTAAAATTATCATACAGGTTCTTAAAATTTAACTAAATTACCAAAATCTATTATGTCCGTGCGCATGATACAAAATCTTAGCCTTGTTCACGCCACCATTCGCACTCCCACCATTTTCATGGTAAAAACCATAACAATTCGCATGATGCACGAAATTAAAGAGAGAAGGAAAGAAATACTTCCAAAAGAGAGGTAAAGAAATTCTTCCAAAACCCTTGTAATTGTTCTTCAACACATCTTTAATTGTTGTAAACAAGATACCAATGATGTATAAAATAACCCTTTGAGAAAATAGTTGAGTTGTTTGCCCAAAATTCCCCTAAAGTCTTTTATTTTTGTAATTGGTTACATTTTTTCCTAAAGCCAAGTTTAGAATTGTAGGATTTTTCGTTAGGATGAAGGGGAATAATTTTGTGGGTTGGAAGTTTGTATTTTAATTAAGGCTTGTAAGTTGGATTATAGGTTTAAGAGGCAGTAGGGTTTCATTTAGGTTCTTATACTAATTCGTTAACCTTATCTTCCTTTCCAAGTAACCTAGATTTCTTTCCAAGTATTCTTCAATTATCATATTAACCTCATCCATCAAACCAATTACTTTACTTAGTTTTCAAATAATTTAAATCATAATTAAACATTTAAAATTTCAATCTTTTCTCAAATAAAATCTAATTTCCAATTAATGCTAAATAAATTTCAAAATTTCTTATAAACTTTATTTTCCAAAATTTAGTTTTCACTTAAAATAGTTAGTTAAAATTCTCCCCAAAAATTAAAAAAACTATTTAAATCCCAACAATTCAAATTAATTAATTATTTTAATTAAGTAAATTGTTTTAAATTTATGAAATATTACAATCTTCTCCCCTGACAAAAATAATTTCGTCCTCGAAAATCAGAGTTTACCCCTCATGTTTGTAAGTTTAAATTTACATCACCCCATACAACATGTATCCGAAACTACCTCCTTGTATAAAATGATTCAAACTATCTCCTCATATGATAATTAGTCAAAATAATCTCCTCATGTAAGAATGAGTCAAAATCATCTCCTCCTATACGTATGAGTCAAAATCATCTCCTCATATAAGAATAAGTCAAAATCATATCCTCGCATGCATATGAGTCATCTCTGCATATCCTCATATAACAATGAGTCAAAATTATCTCTGCATATTAAAATGAGTAAAAATCCTCTCCTCATATTAGAATGAGTAAAAAACTAACTCCTCATATAAAATGAGTCAAAAACTATCTTGCCATACATTATGAATAAAATAATAACACCTCATATAAAATGACTCAACATATGAAGGTATTGTTACCTCATCAAATCCTCATGTTCCCAAGTAGATTCCTCCTCTTTATGGTGATTCCACCCCACTCATACTAATGGTATCTCCTTGAAATAAAAAATTTGAATTCATCAATCCAAAATACTCATCGTCTGCTCAGAGTATGATTCATCCAAGTTTAACTCAATCTCACCCAAATAAATATGTTGATTTGTAGCCTTAGGGTGTAAAAAAATTGAAGTGAAAAAATATAAAACACGTTATGCACCCGATCTAGGTGGTCTGAAATTGCTAGATGATACGCAACTTTCCTCATATTTTTTGTCAACATAATGACCCAATATAACGAGGGATCATTTCCATCTCTTTCCTAACATCATCCCCCTTTAATAGAGGAAACCCGCGAAATCTTCTCTCCCACCTACCATTCCATTAACTTCTTTTTCTTATCAGCGTAGCTCTTTTGCCCATCTGGAGCGACTTTAATCCGCTCTCTGATCAACTTGATCTTTTTGGTCATCTCTTAGATAAACTACTGTCCCAACTATCTACGCTCAGCTGGGTCTAACCAACATACCGTTGATCAATAAGGTCTCCCATAAAGTTCCTCGTAAGGGGGGCATATAAATGAACTTTTGATAACTATTGTCATATGAAAACTCCATTAATGGTAAATGGACCTCCCAACTACCCCTGAAGTCCGTTATACACAATTGCAACATATCCTCTAACAACTGATTGACCCTCTCAATCTGGCCATCTATCTGTGGATGGTATGTCATGCTAAGATGTAGCTTAGTCCCCATGGCCTGTGGGAAACTCTCCCAAAAGTTTGTCATAAATATAGGCCCCGATATGAAAATATCGATAATGGAACCCCATGTTAACGAACAACCTTGGCCATATATAAACGTTTAAGTTGCTTAGTCGAATAATTATTATGAATGGCCGAAAAGAGTCCCACTTTTATTATGTGGTCAATAATCATGCAAATAAAATCATGTTGTCGAGGTGTTAAAGGCAGTTCAGTAATGAAATACATCGAGATACTATCCCACTTCCACTCTGGGAATGGGTAGAGCTTGAAGCATACTAAACGTTTTCTGAATATCCAGCTTCACCATCTAACAAGCAGTGCACTTTAATACGAATCTGACCAGACTTCTTCATACAAGACCACTAATAATGTCGCTTCGTATCTTAATGACCATCCCAATTCCTCATTCAAGGGTACCACCAACCTACCCTTATAATGTAACCCTCAACTGGATCCCATCGAAAAAGAGGTACACCTATAGCGAGAACCTCCATCACCTTTGTCGTATACATCTGATATTGTCATTGTCCCTGAATTACAGGCACTATGATTTCTGGAGTCATTATCAGCATACTCATTATTGTTTTGGGAAACTCACCAATGATCTTTACTAAGCCTCGCTCAGTCGCTTAAAGTGCTGAGAAACTAATGCCAGGTCATTGATTCAATGCAACTGCCACCATGTTTTCCTTCCCTAAGTGACATGGGATCATAAACTAATAATCCTCAATGAATTCAAACCATTGCCATTGTCTCTTATTGAGGTCATTATGTGTAAATAGATACGGTATACTCTTGTGATCACTGAAGAGCCTAAAATTCTCACCCAAAAGATAATGTCTCCACACATGCAATACAACTACAGTGGCCGCTAACTCTGAGTAATGATTCGATTAATGAACCTCATGTGACTTTGACTTTTAATAAGAATAAGAAATTGGCCAAAAATTCTTGATTTAATACCCCACCTAATCCTTGTAAACAAGCATCCGTATAGACTATAAACTCAACTCCACTCCTAAGTAAGGAAGGAATTGGCATAGAAGTCAAGATCTCTTTAAAAATCTCTGTGTGGAGGATGGACTTAGATCATAATAGGTTCGCCCCAGGGATATTCATCCTTATTGCAGTAACACCTCTGATGATGTGTATAGATCCACAAATCTATTATAAAGATCTTTGGGGATCTTCAAGCTTTTTGTGCAAAAAATACCCTTTTGTACTACATAGCCCCCAACCACTCTCTCACACATGCCTTGTGTAAAATACATGTCCTTTGGCTTGTCTTGGTATTTGGGAAACCCATTTTCATGATTTTTTTAATGAAACCATCAATGCCCTTTGTTTCAAAATAACTCTCATATATTTCAAGCGCAAAATACCAAGAGAGTTTTTTAGTGTGTATTCTTCTTTATTCCTTTATAAGGAGATAAGAGCACATTTGTGAAAAAAGAGTGAACCCATTTTTAAAAACTATTTCATTTTTTTCACCTTCTTTTATTTGCATTTAATCACCTCTCTTTTTAAAGGTTGATTAATATCAAAGAAGACACAACTTTTTATCAATAAATCATGTTCATAAAATGAATTTTCTACACACTTTGGGTATTTCTCCTAATAAGAAGTATTGTTATATTTGAGGTTTTGACTCAGGGTTCATATTATGTCTCACCTCCAAAGTTTGAAGATAAAGGCTTATGCAATATTTTTAACGTGTGTCATGACATAGAGATGTTCGGATTTTCATCGATGTGTATGAGTCTCCAGCTTGCTATAATTTTGTGGAAAAAGTGTGAATGTGTGAGTTAGCACAAAAGGAGTGTGCGTAGTTAGTCTCCTATGTATGTCTTTACGGAGTTAGTGAGATTATTTCTTTGTATTAAGGTTTTTCTCGTTAGTGGGATTTTGTCCTCGTACATATGTTATTGTGATCTTATTTACCTTTTTAATATATTTTGTCATTTACATGCTTAAGCAAGATAAAACTTGAAATTGGTTGATTAAAATTTGGGTAAATTTGTGAACATGGTATTTTGGGTGTACAAAAGAAATTTTTAGTGGGTCTCCATTTTGTTTATACAATACGCACTCTCAACTGGTATCAGATCTTGGTCCTCCTTTTTTAAGGTTGAATAACCTAGAGGCAGATCATGTATTTTTGTGTTAATATGGATGATAACAACATGTACTTGGATGTAGATATTTTTTAGGACATTGTTTAACATTCATATAGTTTTTCCTCTTTAGATGGTGGTTCATAAAATGATAATGTGTAGTTTCAATATCCATCCATTAATAATAAATGATCTGCAAAGATTGGAACTTTATCTTCTTCTAGATATTATAGTGATGTTTATTTAGATGAAGAAGCTAGTGACCCTCAACAAGCTTATGATAAACTATTTTATGAAAATGTTGGACTTAAGAAGATCTTCTTAAAAGCTTCCATTAAACTGAAAACGTTTGAAAAAATGTTTCTCTATAAATGGGAAGGGTTCCTTATGAGCAACATTGAAGCGTAATGTGCATCTCATAGTTTTAGTCTCCTTTTGGTGGAGAATGAGAATAATGATTTCCAAGAAAGGTTGAAAGATTTTTAACGTGAGTTGTAAGAATATAAAGGATGACTCCTTAAACAAGAAAATAACCACTATTGAAAATGAGTTAGTTTCGGATGAGGATGTCAATGTTTACCTCAAAGACAGATCTAAGAGGATGGGAAAATCTCTTTTATCCCATACTACATCATTAATTATTAAACGTGGTATTAGTTTTGTAAATCCTTGTGGTAAATCTAAATCTAATTATAAACTATTTTTTTGAAAGCTTATCTAAAGACTATTGTGCTTGAAGAGTCTTCATAATTTCTTGAGAAGAAAGTTACCTCAAAACCTTTGAAGAAAATCGATCATCATTTTGTGTATCATTGCATTTTTTACAAAAGTTATGGCCATTTGAAAAATGATTGCTATAGGTTTTTGAAAACTCCAAGGAGAATAAGAAACCTCACTTGGAAGAAGTTTCCACCTTAAAGCATGATTTTAATTCCTTTTTTGATAAATCTATAACTATTTTATGAAAATTTGAGAAAATGTCAAAATCTAAACACATTAACAATAATTTGAAGGATTTATGGAAGAATAACAAGACCAAAGTTATCTGGACTAGAAAAGAAAAATGTATTGTTATTCACACCACCTTAGATGTCCAAAATTATTCACATTGGTATTTTGATAGTGGGTGCTCTAGGAATATGACCGGAAACCAAACTTTATTTTCCAAACTTGTTAGGAAGGAATCCAGGTCAATTACTTTTGGATATGGAATAAATGTAACATTGTTGGGAAGTGTACCATATAAATTAATGGATTTCTAGGTTAGATAATGCTCTTTTGGTGTATGGCTTAAAGGTTAACGACGGTCGTCACAATGTGCTTTTTACCAAAAAGGGATGTCAAGTATTTGATTCTAAGGGTAAGTGCACTTTAAAGGGTACTAGAACCACATATAATTGTTACATATTAAATGAATTTCCGAGTATGGTTTTTAATAGTGTTAAGTACGATGTGTCAGATCTTCGGCATAAAAGGTTAGGTCACATGAACTATAGAGATTTTAGTAGACTTCCTAAGAATAAACTTGTTCGTGATTTACCTCCTTTAGAGTCAACTTCTTCTCATAGTCTGGTACTTATCAAATGGGCAAAAAAATTCATAGTCCACATTGGAAGTTGAATGTTATGGTTACCCCGTGTGTGCTTGAACTTTTACATATAGACCTTATGGGTCCAATGTGTTCGGAGAGCATAGGTGGTGGACATTACGTTCTTGTGATTGTAAATGACTATTCTAGTTTCACTTTTGTAAAACATTTGCATAGCAAGTCCAATGCTAAGGACATCTTTATTCCCAAGTGTAAACAACTTCAAAAGCATGCACTACCACTACAATCCAAAGTGATCATGGAAAAAAGTTTGAAGGAACAGGTATATCGAAAAGGTGTAGTGAAGTTAGAATACACCATGAATTTTTCCCCCCTAGAATGCCTAAACAAAATGGAATAGTGAAAAGTAAAAATTGAATTATCCAAGAGATGGATAGGTCCATGTTGATTGGAAAGAATGTTACTAAAAGATTTGAGGCGAAAGATTTTCATAGGGCTTATCACACCATCAACTGAGTCTATAGGAGATACAATACCAACCCCTTTATGAGATTTGGAAAGAAAAGAAACCCATACCCATACTCAAACCCATCCCAAACTCCCAAAGAAGTATTCTAATCATCATATTTGCATAATCTTTAATGTATTAAAATCATTAAATCATCATGGATCATCAGTTTATTGGATTAAATCACCAAATTTTCATAAAAACTCTATTTCCTCTATTTCCATCAAGATTTTCACATAACTCAACATAATTTTGTAATTTTCTATGCATGGATCATGATTTTGTAACTAGTATATGTCCAGAAGTTTGTCTATATGAAACCTACCAATATTTAACATTTAATTCTCTAGATTCACAATTATTTCATTTATTTAGGATAAACCATCAAACCTAAACTATCAGGTACAATATATGCCTTGAATCTTTGCAAGATAAATCACTTGCCTCTAATTAGACATTTCTGGTCCTTTGATGATGATATTGGTTGATCCTCCCTCTCTTTCTGGTCATAAATTCGGCGATGGCGGTGGTGTATAGTGGTGATTTGGCCTTGGAACTCTCTTGAAACCATTCCTTCCTTCTCACGTTGTTCTCTCTTATGTTTAACAGTTAATGGACCTAATGAAGTTAAGGGTTTACTGATATACAATACCTAAATTTCATAGGTTAGTATTCACCAAAAATATAAAAGACTGATATACCCTCCTGGGTTACCTGTTTGGTCTAAAACTACCCTGGAATCCAAACTAAACTCCCGGCTAGTATTTTTTGACTCTCTTGACCCTTCCAGGCACATTGGCTCACTCAAAATGACCATACGGATGATGTAAAAATAATTTACTTTTAAGTCCATTAAATTGTTCCTGGCACGACTGACACGTATGTCCCAGCTTTATTTCTAAAATTGTCGTATTTATAACTTGCGACAATATTAATAAATTCATTAATCATATATTACCATATTCACTCAGTAATATTTAACATGATTATCATAATCAAATACTAACTCTAGTCTCGCTAGTATTTAAATCCAGATTAATTTCCAATCCATTTAATTCAATTAATTCTAATAAATAAAATCAGTAAAAATATGGGGTATTACAAATATAACACATGTCTGTATCCGATTGGTCCACGTAGAAGGATAATTTATGGTATTAACAGAAGCCCCCAATGTTTCATTCTTGATGTTTTTACAAGAGTGTGGAACATTTAGCTCTTAAAGTTGCTCGGGCAATTTTTAGGCTTGGTCGGTAGCCAACTTCCCATACTTGTAAAAAATATGACTTATCCGTGGACATATAAAGCAAATGGTATTTTTGTAATTATCCATCACTTTAATGAAACTTTTTTGGGAAAATTCATCTTTTCTACCTTTAGATGCTGCCAGTTCAATAGACGCTGCCTTTTAATAATTATTTTTTCAGTTTTTGAGGCAACCTATAAAAAGCGGGAAAATACACCATTTTTTCTTTCCTCAATTTTTCTAAGTGTTATTAGCTGTTGTGTCTTCAAGATTTTTTTTCTCTCTTGTGCGATCATTTTATGTCCTTCAGTTATTGCTGAATCCTTAATCTCTATAAGAACTCTTTCTCTTTTCTTCTTCTTAATAGTTTATGGATAAATTAGAATAATTCTCATTGACTGAATCCGAGCTACTCCAAGGGTGTAATGAGCAATCCAAAGAGTCATATGTTCATATGAAATGTCTTCTTGATCGGGAAGTGGCCAACAACATTGCCTACTACGAAATGATTGAAGAGATACATGAGGACCACATGGAAGCTAAGGCACGTTTTCATGAGGATTATGAGAAGAAGTTTTAGGCCCTGAGTGAACTTTGTGGTTTTCAGTAAAATTTGGATAAATTTGCTTCTATTTTTGAAGCAAAACTTCCTGCTTAATCGTGAAATGGAGGAACTAATGTCCATTACCAAGCTTTTGGAGGAAGATAACAATAATTTAATAGATGAAATTCTTCCTTGAAGTCATCCACTGCTATTTTTGCTAGTATGGATAAGGGTCATTCATTCATGGAGGCAGATAATGTAAGGTTGAATGAGGAGTTGGAGGCCTTGAAGAAATCAAAACCTGCTTCTTCCTCTTCCTGAGCTAGAGTCAAACCTGGCTGAGCTACTATAGAGGAAAACAGGACCCAACAGACCTTTACCAATCAAGTTGCACAATTAAAAGATAGAAATCAAGCCATTGATAAGATGTCCCATAAGCTAAAGTCCTTTTCCGAGCAACTATCCACTCAATCTTCTCAGTTACAAGCTAAGGATGGAGTGTTGAAGAAACTGCATCACCAGGTTAATAGATTGACCTTCCAATTCCATAAACAACCAAGC
The DNA here is from genome assembly GCA_949130495.1 of Sambucus nigra. NCBI lineage: Eukaryota > Viridiplantae > Streptophyta > Magnoliopsida > Dipsacales > Adoxaceae > Sambucus > Sambucus nigra. The sequence goes on from OX422220.1 coordinate 87,516,160, forward strand.
TAAATCTATATTTAAGGGTAAAATAAAGCTCTGGGCATCTTAATGACAAGTTTCAATAAGCTAAGAATGAGACCTATAAATGGCGTTGGATGAATGCTTTGATAGTGATAAAGATTAATCAAAATAACCAACTATGGGACTGGTATGATCTAGGATTGATTGACCTTGAATATCCCCCTTTTAAGTTAGATGTTAATTGGATTCATGTCTGAAGTATTCCTCAATCCTTGATTTCAAAGTACTTGGGAGATTATGAGGCTCAAGATGAATTAGAGATCATCCGACGTCCTCACCTGCTTGATCATCCCAGTAGAAGCAATGATAGAATGCATCAGGATTTTGACTTCATTAATTCTCCTTACACTTTAGATAATCCTCTTGTTGGAATTGATCATGTTTCTAAAGCTGAAGGAAACTGTCATGTAGGATGAAGCTTTGTACTTTGTTTGTTAACACACTTACGTAATTAATTTGATTTAATGAAATGAAAGTTTGATCAACTTATCTTGTGTTGAATGTGTAAGATTAATCCTTTCTTTGTCATTAGTTATATTGATACACTTAGATTAAAATCTAAATTTAGTATCAATTACCAATGAATGTAGATGTTCTAGTATCATACTTAGATTAAAATCTAAATTTAGATCTAGTTAGATGAACACATAGGTTCTAATAGCATACTTATATTAAAATCTAAATTTAGAACTAGTTACCCATGTGTCTTAAGAGGTTTTACTAATGCACCCAAGTGTTAGTTTTTTGCATTAGATAATAGTGGTGTGACCAGGCATATGTGGAACATGTTCTTACATTCCCCTTGAGGAATCTTTGCAACGTTTTTCCTGCACTTTTCCCAGTAGGATAAAAATCTTATTTTATCCTTATGTTTATGGGCCAAGTTTCTTGAGGACTTAACATCCTTTTGACTGAGGACTTAGTGTCCTATTTACTGTAATACCCCGTATTTTTGACTATATTTATTTTGGGATTAATTAATTAAATTGCGTATTAATTGAAAATTAATCCGGGTTATAAATACTAATGAGATGCGAATTGGTATTTATATAATTATATATGTATTTAGTATTATAAAATTTGTCGTGAGATTTATATACGGCATTTTAGAAATTTTGTTGAGACGCGTGGGACCGCCGCGTCACGGTATAATATTTCGTTATTAAAAGTGAATTTAAAATCTATAATACATATGGTCGTTTTGAGTGCGCCGACGCGTCCGGAAGGGTCGAGATAGTCAGAAAACACTAGCCGGGGGTATAGTTTGGGTCCCGGGGTATTTTTAGGCCATTCCGGTAACTTAAAGGGTATTTTAGTAATTTGGTATTTTTGGGTAATTAAAAGTAACGAAAATTGAGAGTTGTAATCTGATAAGGATTTGACCCAACCAACCCTTATTAACCCAACAAGCTACGGAGGTTTATTAAATTAGGTTTCATAAGTTCCCCAAAGCAAACCCTAGCCACCATAGCTTTTTAGAGAAGAAAGCTTGGAGAAGGAGAGAGAGAGAGGAATTCTGCAGAAATTCTACACCAAATCCACACCAAATTCAGAAATCAAACCAAGGCAAGTGACTTTACTTCCATTTAATTACTGAGAATGTCTTTTCCATGTTAGAAAATTCAGATTTATGGTTGTTCTTGATGAAATATGAAAACCCATGTAGTCTAGATGATAAAACTTGAGGAATTTGAAAAGGATTGCATGTAGAAGGATAGGTAAATGCTTAATCTGATGTTAATACATGATTTGGGTGAAAGAAAAACGGATTTTATTTGATGAATTGAAGGTTCCAAATTTTAGGGTTCATGTTCATAAATGAATTGGGGAAAAGTTTAAGTAATTGTAAATTGATTGATGATTTGGGTGAGTAGATTCATACACACGTGATAGGATGTGGTTATACTATGTTTAGAATTGTTTAGAGACTTTAAAACAATCGTTGGGATAAATTTTAGAGGTGATTTGAGGAGTAAAAATGGTGAAAAACGATTTTTGGGAAATTCTGGGCCGAAACTAGCCTCTCGTTAGAAGAAACCCCCAGGTCGTTCGAACGAACTCGTTCGAACGAGCTTCTAACGAGTTGACCAGTCGCTACTAACGAGTGGGGATTTCGTTCGATATCTCGTTCGAACGAGATATCGTTAGAAGGGTCAGTTCGTTCGAACGAACTGGGATCTCGTTCGAACAGCCTCGTTCGAACGAGACTTCTAACGACCTGACAGTCCAAACTCGTTCGAAGCCTCGTTCGAACGAGACTTCTAACGAGTTGACAGTTTGGTCCTTTTTGGACTGTTGTGACTTTTGGAGTACCGGGAACTGGTTCAAGGGTAGAGTTAGTATTCCTTTGACGATATAGTGATTAATTTGGGACTGTTGGGTTATCGAGATGAGTAAATCATACACTAGAGTTATATTCAATGAACCGTTTGGGTTGAGACGTGAGTGTCTACTACAATGTGAGGATAAATTATGGCACGTATAATTATGAACCGGAATAAAATAAGTTGTGATAATTATAGTTAGTACAAGAATGCGATATGTACTACAATTAAAATACGGTATTACTAAGATGTGTGTTTACTTAGTATTGGTATATGGATTGTGTGTATGACATACCTACCATACTTGCTATCACGGGAGGTTGCGTTCGCTTAGGACCCTCTAATCCTTGTGTGCCTACGGGGGGGATATAGACTGGTACCTTGATGAACATAGGTCATAGAAAGACTTATTGTGATATTAATAAGTCCGCTGACCATGGGAGCGTAGGTATGTGCGTGACCCATGTGATGGTGACTGTGTTCACCTCCACTATTTGTGATTTGTGTTATCTGAACTATTCCTGAGAGATTCGGAATATGTAATCCTTATGTACGTGATGTACCGGGATGGATAGCAGAGTATGTGTGCACTACAGCTTAGATTGCGGGGTGCTTGTATTGTATATTTATGAGATGAATAATATACATTATATTGATGGGAATCCTCATGTTAATGTTGTAAAAATATTATGGTATTGTTTCGAGATATATAATGAGTTAGCTGATAGTTATATCAATGGCATATTTAGTAACTGAGTTTACGTTAAACCTCTATTAAATTACGAGCGTTGTTATGTTAAATGGAACCGAGTATTATGGGTAGAACCTTTGGCAGTTTAGCTAGATACGTTGCCACTTAGCTAGTAGTATGGATAGTTATAGATGGGTACTTGCTTTAGGAGTGCACAGTTAGACGAGAGGTGAGAATATAATGTGAGTGCACGTCCTAACATGTACTTTGCATTTAATGTTTTAAATGTTTTTAAAGCACTTGCAGGTTTTTAAAATATAACACATTCGGGCTCTGACCCGTTTGCTTTTCAAATCTTTTTCTTTGTAAAACCATTTTAGGTGCCCAGCCACAAGGACACCAAGCATAGGTACTCATTCAGGTGACGAGCTGTAGCTGTTTGTGGAAGCTACAGGGATTTGCTCATAGACGCTTCTATCTTTTGGAATCCAGAGCCACGATCTATCTATCAGTTGTAGGGCATGTTGCCCATTCCTATTTAGAGCATCTTTTACATTTCAGTTTTCAGACTTTAGCATGTAGTATTTCAGTTTCAGTTATTTATTTCAGTATGGGATTGTAGTGAGGGGTTTCCTCCAGACTCTATTTATTTCTATTGTGATGGTTATTCATTTTCTTCAGCATGGTGAATGGTGTTATCTATTTCTTCATTTTATACTTGTTGCATGTTAATCAGACTTAAATTAAAATTTGGTAACTTGCTTTTTAAATACTAGGTGGTTAGAAATAATAAAATGTTTTCGACAGTGATGCTATTAACTGAGCCAACTTGGCATTTTGAATTAATTTTATAAAGGAGTAGCTACCCGGTATTTAATTAGTCGGGGTGTTATAGGTGGTATCAGAGCATCAGGTTCTAGTGTCCTTTAGGATCTGTACGGCTATTCTGTTTTCGCTACGTTTTCTTTGATATAGAGCCCTATATTTTAGGACTGTTGTACTCTTTTGTGTATGCTTCGTTCTTCAGCTATATTAAGTTTATAAACTGCAAACTTATAAACTTTGTTCTTATTTCAGATGCCTCCACGACGTGCATGACGAGTTCCCAGGAATGCAACGCCCGAACCACAGCCCGCTCCAGTTCAGGGTATGTTGAACGCCGCTGAGGTTGCTGCTATAGTAGCTCAAGCGGTAAATGCCGCGATTGCCGTGATTCAGCAGGCACCGCCTCAGGCGCCAGTTGCCGCGCCAGCACAGGTTAATGCATTCCCGTCTGCTTGGGAACGTGTACGTGACGCTTTTCAGAAAGCGCATCCGCCGGAGTTTGCAGGTAGCACAGACGTGGTAGTCTCGAGCCAATGGAAGAAGGACATGCAGAGGCATTTGAGGATGCATGAGTGCACTGATGTTCACAAACAGGTGCTAGCTACTTTCAAGCTAGTGGGATCTGCACTACAGTGGTGGGAGTCTATCACCACCGCGGAGGAGAGGGATACCCTCACGATTCAGGAGTTCTGGGTGCGGTTCGACCGCAAATACTTTCCATCCGCAGTTCATACAGAGATGAGGAGAAAGCTGATGAGTTTGAAGCAAGAGGGCAAGACAGTGGCCGAATATGAGGCCGAGTTCACTAACCTGTTGAATATCGTTCCAGACGAGATTCCAACAGAGAAGAAGAAGATAGAGAAGTTCACTGATGGGTTGAATTGGAGAATCCGTCAGCATCTGCTTGGGAACCTATCGTTGGCCACGTATTCTGATGTGGTTAACGCTGCATTATTACACTGCCAGGACCACCGTTTTCATATGGCCGAGGGCAAGCGGTCGGGGGAGTCTAGCCATCAGGGCAGGACTGGAGGACATGGTGCCAGCGGGGCACAGACCAGTCAGGGGCAGAGACAGACTGAGCAGGGTACCCAGCAGGGGGACAATAAGAGGTTCCGGTCAGGGAACTACAGGCAGGGACATGGAGGTTTCCGCCAGGGCCATCAGGGTCCAAACGGCCATCAGGGCCAGCAGGGGCAGAATGGGCAGCAGTTTCATCAGGGCCAGCAGGGCCAAGGGAGGAATGGTAACGGCCAGCAGGGCCGGGGACAGCAGAGGCAGAGGGGAGGGAATTTCCCAGGGAAGTGCTTTACTTGTGGCAAGACTGGTCATAAGAAGCAGGATTGTCCTGATAGGGGCAGGGCCCCACAGCAATAGCAGCAGGGTGCTCGCCAGGAGCCACAGAGACCTATGTTTCCCGCCGCTCTTCCTGCACCGCCACAGATGGCAGCTTTGCCACCCATTCCAGCAGTCCCAGCTCAGCAGGGGCAGCTACAGTATGGACGTGTCTACAACGTTCACCAGGCTGCAGTTCCACAGGCACCGCCCGCGATCGAGGGTACGTTTCCTATCCATGGCACTATGGGTCGGGTGTTATTTGAGACGGGTGCTACACACTGTTTTATTGCTACACACTTCGCGAAAGCTTTAGGATTGTTAGCTACGGCAGAGAGCACAGTGACGTGTGTCGACTCACCATTAGGGAGTGGGTCACTTATTTTCTGTATATGCCGGGGAGTGGGGGTAGAGATCGGTGGTTTGGTATTACCTGCGGACATGTTAGTGTTAGACATGCATGTTCACGATGTGATCATCGGTATGGATTGGCTCGTAGCATATAGGGCCATGATTGATTGCTTCAGCGGGAGCATTGTTTTTGCCATTCCGGGGCAAGAGATGTTTATAGTGGCGATGCCTCGCCCAGAGGGAGGATCGACCGCTCATCTGTATTACATAGAGGAGGATACCTCTAAGGAGGTTGTTATTCCTTTAGATTCGATCCCGGTTGTCAGGGAGTATTCAGATGTGTTTCAGGAGATACCAGGCTTACCACCCAGTCGAGAGATAGACTTCGTTATATATTTGCTACCGGGTACGAGACCTATAGCACGTGCACCGTACCGTATGGCTCCAGCTGAGATGCGAGAGTTACGGGATCAGATAGAGCAGCTGTTAGGGCAGGGCTTTATTCGCAGGAGTACCTCACCTTGGGGCGCTCCGGTTTTGTTTGTGAAGAAGAGGGACGGTTCACTGAGGTTGTGTGTGGACTACCGAGAGTTGAATAAGGTCACGATACGGAATAAGTATCCGTTGCCTCGAATCGATGACTTATTCGACCAGTTGAGAGGAGATTCTTTCTTCTCGAAGATTGACTTGAGGTCAGGATACCATCAGTTGCGTATCAGGGAGGAGGATGTCTTGAAGACTGCGTTCTTATCGAGATATGGTTCTTACGAGTTTCGGGTTATGCCTTTCGTCTTGACCAACGCTCCAACAGTGTTTATGGACTTGATGAACAGGGTGTTCAGAGATTTCCTCGATCAGTTTGTCATTGTCTTCATTGATGACATTCTGGTCTACTCTCAGACAGAGGAGGAGCACGCCGAGCATTTGAGGCAGGTTTTGCAGACACTTCGTCAGAACGAGCTGTATGCAAAATATGAGAAGTGCGGGTTTTGGCTGAAGGAGGTCCAGTTCTTGGGTCACATTATTTTCGACCAGGGAATATCTGTCGATCCGGGGAAGGTGTCAGCGGTGAGGGAGTGGGGACAGCCCACGACACCAACAGAGATTCGTAGTTTCTTGGGCTTAGCAGGATACTACAGGAGATTTATTCGGGGATTCTCGGAGATAGCAGGTCCTTTGACACATCTTACTCGTAAGGGTGTGTCATATATCTGGAGTGATGCTTGTCAGTTGGCATTCGATGAGTTGAAGGACAAATTGACCTCAGCACCTGTGTTAGCATTGCCGAGACCGGGAGTTGAGTATTTGGTTTACACCGATGCGTCTTTGCAAGGGCTTGGAGGTGTTTTGCAGCAAGAGAGACAGGCCATAGCTTATGCTTCCCGTAAGCTTAAGCCTCATGAGAAGAATTACCCCACGCATGACTTGGAGTTGGCAGCAGTGGTATTTGCCTTACGAATTTGGAGGCACTATCTTTTAGGGGAGAAGTTTCAGCTGTTCACGGATCACAAGTCACTACAGTATCTGTTCATGCAGAAAGAATTGAATATGCGGCAGCGTAGGTGGCTTGAATTTGTGAAGGACTACCAGTTCGACATCCAGTACCACCCGGGTAAGGCTAACGTGGTAGCAGACGCGTTGAGCCGCAGACCAGCAGATGAGGTGGCAGAGGTGTGGAAAGCTAAGTGGAAGGAATTGGGACACCAGGATGCAGTGGCCCGATCTTTCATGTATGTGATGACCGTTACACCGCAGATTATCACGAGGATTGTACGGGCACAGGCTAATGACTCGTTCTGTCAGGAGCAGATAGTTCGATTGCTAGCAGAGGGAGCCGAGTCCTATACCGTTAGCTCAGACGGGGGATTGCGCTTCAATGGGAGATTGGTGGTTCCGGAAGGGGAAGAATTGAGGCACGATGTGATGGCAGAGTCGCACGGCTCACGGTTCGCGGTACATCCCGGAGGGGACAAAATGTACCAGGACATGAGACGGCAGTATTGGTGGAGCGGTATGAAGAAAGATATCGCTGAGTTTGTCTCGAAATGCGCCACTTTTCATCTTATAAAAGTGGATCATCAGAGACCAGCAGGATTGCTACAGCCGTTGGAGGTTTCGGTGTGGATGTGGGAGAGCATATCCATGGATTTTATCACGGGGTTGCCTACGTCGCAGAGGGGTCACGACTCCATTTGGGTAATTGTGGACAGGTTGTCCAAGGTCGCTCACTTTTTACCCGTAAGGACTGACTACACTACGGGACAGTATGCCCAGCTCTTCATTTCAGAGATTGTGAGACTTCACGGTGTACCCCTGAATATCGTGTCTGACAGAGACACGATATTTGTTTCGAGGTTTTGGGAGAGTTTCCAGGAGGCCATGGGCACGGAACTGCGGTTGAGTACGGCTTATCATCCGCAGACTGATGGGCAGACAGAGCGCACCAATAAGATGTTGGAGGACATGCTACGCATGTGCATTATTGACTTCGGGGGTGGTTGGGAGCAGTACCTTCCACTGGTGGAGTTTGCTTACAACAACTCCTATCAGTTCACGATTGGCATGGCTCCGTTTGAGGCATTGTACGGTAGGCCTTGTCGTTCCCCAGCATGTTGGTTGGAGGTGGGGGACAACAAACTACTTGGGCCGGAAGTAATTCAGGATACTTCGGCAAGGATTGAGTTGATTCGGAGTCGCATTCGGGTAGCTCAAGACAGGCAGAAGAGTTATGCTGATGCGAAGAGGTTTTTCAGGGAGTTCCAAGTGGGGGACTAGGTTTTGCTCAGGGTATCTCCGATGAAGGGGATTATGCGATTCGGGAAGAAGGGGAAGTTAGCACCGAGGTATGTGGGGCCGTTTCCTATTATTGAGCGGATCGGACCGGTTGCGTATAAACTCGAGTTACCGAAGCACTTGCATCGGATTCACGATGTGTTCCATATTTCCTCGCTGAGGAAATACCTTAGAGATAATTTGGCTCATTCGCACATTGCTGTGGAGGACATCGATCTCCAGCCGGATAGCTCCTACGAGGAGGGGCCAATTGCTATTTTGGACCGAAGCGAGAGGAAACTGCGGTCAAAGATAGTCCCGTTAGTGCGTGTTCAGTGGCAACATCACAATGTCGAGGAGTCCACATGGGAGCGCGAGGATGAGATGCGCGAGCGTTATCCAGAGCTTTTTTTAGCAGGTACTTTCTAGTTTCGAATTTCGGGACGAAATTCAGTTATTAGGGGGGAGTATGTAATACCCCGTATTTTTGACTATATTTATTTTGGGATTAATTAATTAAATTGCGTATTAATTGGAAATTAATCCGGGTTATAAATACTAATGAGATGCGAATTGGTATTTATATAATTATATATGTATTTGGTATTATAAAATTTGTCGTGAGATTTATATACGGCATTTTAGAAATTTTGTTGAGACGCGTGGGACCGCCGCGTCACGGTATAATATTTTGTTATTAAAAGTGAATTTAAAATCTATAATACATATGGTCGTTTTGAGTGCGCCGACGCGTCCGGAAGGGTCGAGATAGTCAGAAAACACTAGCCGGGGGTATAGTTTGGGTCCCGGGGTATTTTTAGGCCATTCCGGTAACTTAAAGGGTATTTTAGTAATTTGGTATTTTTGGGTAATTAAAAGTGACGAAAATTGAGAGTTGTAATCTGATAAGGATTTGACCCAACCAACCCTTATTAACCCAACAAGCTATGGAGGTTTATTAAATTAGGTTTCATAAGTTCCCCAAAGCAAACCCTAGCCACCATAGCTTTTTAGAGAAGAAAGCTTGGAGAAGGAGAGAGAGAGAGGAATTCTGCAGAAATTCTACACCAAATCAACACCAAATTCAGAAATCAAACCAAGGCAAGTGACTTTACTTCCATTTAATTACTGAGAATGTCTTTTCCATGTTAGAAAATTCAGATTTATGGTTGTTATTGATGAAATATGAAAACCCATGTAGTCTAGATGATAAAACTTGAGGAATTTGAAAAGGATTGCATGTAGAAGGATAGGTAAATGCTTAATCTGATGTTAATACATGATTTGGGTGAAAGAAAAACGGATTTTATTTGATGAATTGAAGGTTCCAAATTTTAGGGTTCATGTTCATAAATGAATTGGGGAAAAGTTTAAGTAATTGTAAATTGATTGATGATTTGGGTGAGTAGATTCATACAAACGTGATAGGATGTGGTTATACTATGTTTAGAATTGTTTAGAGACTTTAAAACAATCGTTGGGATAAATTTTAGAGGTGATTTGAGGAGTAAAAATGGTGAAAAACGATTTTTGGGAAATTCTGGGCCGAAACTGGCCTCTCGTTAGAAGCAACCCCCAGGTCGTTCGAACGAACTCGTTCGAACGAGCTTTTAACGAGTTGACCAGTCGCTACTAACGAGTGGGGATTTCGTTCGATATCTCGTTCGAACGAGATATCGTTAGAAGGGTCAGTTCGTTCGAACGAACTGGGATCTCGTTCGAACAGCCTCGTTCGAACGAGACTTCTAACGACCTGACAGTCCAAACTCGTTCGAAGCCTCGTTCGAACGAGACTTCTAACGAGTTGACAGTTTGGTCCTTTTTGGACTGTTGTGACTTTTGGAGTACCGGGAACTGGTTCAAGGGTAGAGTTAGTATTCCTTTGACGATATAGTGATTAATTTGGGACTGTTGGGTTATCGAGATGAGTAAATCATACACTAGAGTTATATTCAATGAACCGTTTGGGTTGAGACGTGAGTGTCTACTACAATGTGAGGATAAATTATGGCACGTATAATTATGAACCGGAATAAAATAAGTTGTGATAATTATAGTTAGTACAAGAATGCGATATGTACTACAATTAAAATACGGTATTACTAAGATGTGTGTTTACTAAGTATTGGTATATGGATTGTGTGTATGACATACCTACCATACTTGCTATCACGGGAGGTTGCGTTTGCTTAGGACCCTCTAATCCTTGTGTGCCTACGGGGGGGATATAGACTGGTACCTTGATGAACATAGGTCATAGAAAGACTTATTGTGATATTAATAAGTCCGCTGACCATGGCAGCGTAGGTATGTGCGTGACCCACGTGATGGTGACTGTGTTCGCCTCCACTATTTGTGATTTGTGTTATCTGAACTATTCCTGAGAGATTCGGAATATGTAATCCTTATGTACGTGATGTACCGAGATGGATAGCAGAGTATGTGTGCACTACAGCTTAGATTGCGGGGTGCTTGTATTGTATATTTATGAGATGAATAATATACATTATATTGATGGGAATCCTCATGTTAATGTTGTAAAAATATTATGGTATTGTTTCGAGATATATAATGAGTTAGCTGATAGTTATATCAATGGCATATTTAGTAACTGAGTTTACGTTAAACCTCTATTAAATTACGAGCGTTGTTATGTTAAATGGAACCGAGTATTATGGGTAGAACCTTTGGCAGTTTAGCTAGATACGTTGCCACTTAGCTAGTAGTATGGATAGTTATAGATGGGTACTTGCGTTAGCAGTGCACAGTTAGACGAGAGGTGAGAATATAATGTGAGTGCACGTCCTAACATGTACTTTGCATTTAATGTTTTAAATGTTTTTAAAGCACTTGCAGGTTTTTAAAATATAACACATTCGGGCTCTGACCCGTTTGCTTTTCAAATCTTTTTCTTTGTAAAACCATTTTAGGTGCCCAGCCACAAGGACACCAAGCATAGGTACTCATTCAGGTGACGAGCTGTAGCTGTTTGTGGAAGCTACAGGGATTTGCTCATAGACGCTTCTATCTTTTGGATTCCAGAGCCACGATCTATCTATCAGTTGTAGGGCATGTTGTCCATTCCTATTTAGAGCATCTTTTACATTTCAGTTTTCAGACTTTAGCATGTAGTATTTCAGTTTCAGTTATTTATTTCAGTATGGGATTGTAGTGAGGGGTTTCCTCCAGACTCTATTTATTTCTATTGTGATGGTTATTCATTTTCTTCAGCATGGTGAATGGTGTTATCTATTTCTTCATTTTACACTTGTTGCATGTTAATCAGACTTAAATTAAAATTTGGCAACTTGCTTTTTAAATACTAGGTGGTTAGAAATAATAAAATGTTTTCGACAGTGATGCTATTAACTGAGCCAACTTGGCATTTTGAATTAATTTTATAAAGGAGTACCTACCCGGTATTTAATTAGTCGGGGTGTCACATTTACTTGGACTTTATGGCTTTTCCAAGTAACTTGTTGCTTGTGCCGAGCAACTCTCTTGTCTTCTTGTGTTCTGTCGAGCATCTTTCAGGGAAAGATTTTCTTAAACGAGCAACAATTTGAAGTTTTTATGGAAATAACTTCTAACTTTTGTACATTTAACTATTATAGTAATCCATAACACTAGTACTTCCAAAAAAATTCAATAAAAAAATTTGAAAGAACTAATTATTTTATCGATACTGGAATTTAATTTCGAGCTGCTTATAACTGATAACATTATTGGTAATATTTTATGAGATTCTCAGCATGCCATGGGTTTTTAAATTCTTCTCCATCTAAGGTTTCAATTAGATAAGTTCTAGGTGAGATGACTGCTGAAATACGGTATGGGCCATGCTAATTGGCCTAAAGCTTGTTATTTTTCTGCAGCACTTTCTTCAGCACGTAATGTCCTTCCTTCAAGTTGGTCGATTTCATCATTTTATAGTAAAAAGGGGTTGTTCTCTATCGGTAGGTTGCATTTCTGAGGAAAACTTCTTCTCTTACTTCTTTTAACATATCTAAATCCAACCTTCTCATTAGGTCACTTACAGGAGAGTTAAAATTTAAAACTCTATGAGATGGTAAACCCAACTCAGCAAGTATGATAACTTGAGTCCCAAATGCTAACATATATGGGGCTTTTCCAGTTATTATTCTTGAGGTTGTTCGGTATTCCCAAAAGATAGAGTGTAGTTTGTTTATCCAGTTTCCATTCGCATCATCAAGTCTTTTTTTCAACCCATTGAGGAGAGTCAATTTGACCATTACTCTGAGGATGTCCTGGAGCCGAATGCAATTTTTGAATATTAGACTGAGCCCAGTATGCTGTGAATTCATCATTGTCAAATTTTGTTCCATGGTCGGTAATGTAAACATAGGGCAACCCATACCTACAGATGATGATTTTCCATATAAACTGATACACTTTTTCATAAGGCATTTCTGTCAAGGTATCTACCTCGACGCATTTTTTAAAGTAATCCACTACGACAACCAAGTAGTTGAATATTCCTCAGGTGGTCGACAATGGCCCCACCAAATCTATGACCCACATGGCAAATGGCCATAGTGAAGTGATTGGAGTGAGAGAAACTTGTGAAGTTTTTTGAATCCTAGAGAATCTTTGACATTTATCACACTTTTTGCCAAAAGTTGCACAATCTGCTCGCATTATTGGCTAGTAATATCCTTGTGCACTTATTCTCTGCAAAAGTGTTCTCCGTGCTATTGAAGATCCACATGATCCTTCATACACCTACTAAATTAGGTCTTGGACCTCCGATGGACGCACACATCATAGAAAATTGACTATTAGTCCTCTCCTATACAAAATACCTTTGTCTATCACATACCGAGCTGCTTTGTATTCAGTTTCTTGGCTTCCACCATATCTTCTGGTAGAGTTCCCTAATCAATGTATGATCGGATAGGGTCCATCCATGATGGACCCATGTCTATGGCAATAAAATTGATCATCAGATCTCCGTCTATACTCCTATTGGCCAAAATCTCAATATGGATAGTTCGTCGGAGTTCAATCCTAGTAGTTAAGGCTATCCGAGTAAGAGCATCAGCTCGGGCGTTCTCCAACCTTGGGATTATATTCATTCGAACAGCTAGTAATTTTCCAATTAATTCCATCGCCTTGGATAGATAACTAACTATTAATTCTCCTTTATCTCTGTGTGAACCCAGTACTTGGTTCACCACCAGCTGAGAATCACTGTGTGCTAAAACTTTCTCGGCACTTAATGATTGGGCTAAACTTAAGCCCATAATGAGGGCTTCATACTCTGCTTCATTATTTGAGGCCTAGAATTGAAAATGCAGGGCATACTCAATATCAGTACCATTAGGAGTGTTAAGTATTATATTTTCTCCACTGCTGGTTGCACAAGATGACCCATCAACATATAAATTCCATATTGGGGCATTTTTATCAAACCCTTGGTTTGTTAAACTCCCATAGTGGAAGATTTTTCCTCTTGCTTCTTCAAACTTCCTGACTATCTCCTATGTTCGGGAAGAGGAATTTAGTATGTAGGCAACTACTTCTTTCGATGAAGTTCCCCAGGAACTTTCTTGTTAACATCACTTCCTCTTTATTCTTGTTTGGCTTGTTCACTTTGTTGCTCGGGGAACTCAGAGTAAATGAACTTAACTATGAAATCTACCATTGCTTGGCCTTTAAAATAAAACTTTGGTTCATATATAATATCATACTCCCCCAATTCCACAGTCCAGTACATTAATCTACCAGATTTCTATAATTTATGTAAAGCCTGCCTCAGACGCATATCAGTGTAAACTACAATTGTATGGGCCTGGAAATAAGGTTTCATGCATCTGGATGCTTCAATCAGTGCTAACGCCAATTTTTCCAAATGAGGGTACCTAATTTCCGCTCCTCAAAAAGCCTTACTGGTATAGTACACGGGCTTTTGAACTCTATTCTCCTCTCGGGTCAATGCGAAACTCATGGCTGATTTAAAAACAACTAAGTATAAGTACAATTGCTCTCTTATGATTCGTTGGGAGAGTAATGAAGGTGATCCTAGATACTTTTTCAACTTAAAAAAAGATTTTTCACATTCTTCATTCCATTCAAAACTCTTTCTGTGTACCTTGAAGAACGACAAGAACCTATCTGTAGCTCAGGACACGAATCTATTCAGTACTACTACTCGTCCAGTCAACCTTTCCACATCATTCTTGTAGTTTGGGGATTAAATTTCAATTAATGCCTTGATTTTATCTGGATTTGCTTCAATTTCCCTTTGATTTACTATGTACTTGAGGAACATTCCTTCTTGCACTCCAAAAATGCACTTGGTCAGGTGCAGCCTCATCTGGTGCTTCTCAAGTTGATCAAAAGTCTGGTTGAGATCGACAATGTGATCATACTTCTTTTTTCTCTTTGTAAGCATATAATCTACGTAGACTTTCATACTCTTGCGTATTTTCTCCTCGAACACCTTATTGACTAGCTTTTGATATGTAGCACCTGCATTTTTCAAACCAAAAGGCATAACATTATAACAGTATGTTCCTCGGGGAGTGATGAAAATAGTGCTTTCCTTGTCTTCTAGCTTCATTTTTATCTGGTTATAATAGAATAAGCATCCATAAAGCTGAGTAACTCATGTCTTGGTGTAATGTCCATGAGCTAATCTATTCAGGGCAAAGGAAAGTGATCCTTTGGGCGTGCTTTATTTATATTTATGAAAGCTACACACATTATCTACTTGTTGTTCTTCTTTTTTACCATAACTACATTCGTCAACCAATCTGGATATTTCACCTCATCAATAAAAGCTGCCTTCTGAATCTTTTCAACTTCTTCCTGTATGGCTTGGTTCTTCTCCGGGATGAACACTCTTCATCTTTGATTTACTAAATTAACTTCTTTGTTTACGTTGAGATCATGACAAAGGAAATTAGGATCTATCCCAGTCATATCATTTTAACTCCTGGAAAACACATGCTTTATCTGTCTAAGGAAGCTTACAAGTTCTTGTTTAAGAACAAGATCCAGCGTTGTCCCTATCTAAGTGGTGCACTCTAGTTTGTCATCATCTAACATAATGCTTTTAGTTTCTTCCACAATTTGTCCCTGTACCAGCTCTATTTCCTCCCTTGGGTATAAGGTTTTAACCTCATATTCTTCATCAGGTTGAGAGGTATCCACTTCGTAGATAGTGGTTTTATTCTTTATTTCTTCCAAGTCTTCTTGCTCGGCAGAAAAGTAGTAGAACTCCCAAGCTACTTTCTGATCACCTTTCATAACTCGCACACCAAAGTTAGTTGTAAGCTGTCTCAAACTTCTTTATTCCTAACTTTTCTATGATTATATTGTAAGCTGAGTGAATGTTTTTATCCATTACAAAGAAACGTATCTTCTCTATTCGGTTGGATGGCCATGTGCCGATCATCACTTCCATCTTAATGGTTCCCAAAGGGAAGACTTTCTCACCTGCAGAGCCTATTAGTGGTCGATAATAGGGCTCTAATTGGCTAAGTTTAAAATCCAAGTTACTAAAATAAGGATAAAATATGATATCCGTCGAGCATCCATTATCTACTAGTACTCTAGAGACAATGATTTCTTCCCTTCTGACTTTGATTACAAGTGGGTGTTCGTGAGGGTACGGTATCCTTGATAGATCATTTTTAGAGAAACCAATTACCAGTTTGTCTTTGTTAACCTTCCTTGGTCGATCTTCCTTGGCAAGGTTTATCCTCTGTATGTACGATCAAGATTGTGCCTCATTGAGGTAAGATTTTCATTCTGTTGTATAATCTCCTCCTCCTGCATCTTCACCTGTAATCATTTGACAATCAAAAAAACCAAAACTAATACAGAATACATCGCACTCCGATTCTCGAGGATTTGTGGGGAGATCGGGATTATCATCGTGGTCATATTCATGAGTTCTTTTCTTCCCCTCTCTAAGCTTGCAAGGAGATTGTGATCTCTACTTAGCTCCGTTGTTGTTATTTCGATCAACATACTGATTCAACTTTCCTCGTCGAATGAGTTTCAATATCCTTTTGAAGAGCTATGCAATGCTCCATCATGTGATCGTGATCCCTGTGGAATTCACAGTAATTAGTCTTATCACTCTTAGTCGGGGAACTTATCGACTCATCAGGCCAACGCACATCTTTATTATACTTGGTTTCTTTCAAAACATGTTGAATTCCTATGGTTAGTAGAGTATAACTATTGTACTTCTTTAGTTTCTCCAAAATTCCTTTTTGTTTTGACTCCCTGTGTTCTTTGGGGTCTTTATGATCTTTCTTATCATTTTTTCCATCAACTTTTGTGCCTGAGCTACGCATGGCTGCCATTGCTTCACTGAAATTCACGAACCTTACTGCTGTACCCATTAATTCTGCCATTGTCTTTGGAGGGTCTTTGGCAAAAGTGTAATACAGTTTTTTGAGAACAGTCCACTCATAAGGGCGGTTATTGTAGTATTTTCTTCATAATCCAAAACTTGCAATTTCTCGTTATTAAAATGAGTGATGTAATCTATGGATCTCTCTCCTTATTTCTGTCTCACACTGAGCAAGTGTGCCACCCTTTTCACAAGCTTTGCTCCAAAGCAAAAGTTGCTAATGAATATCTTGGCCAGTTGGTTGAAGTTATAAATTTATTCCGGAGCAAGACTATTATACCATATTTGGGTAGATCCAGTAATGGTTGTAGAAAATGCTCTAGACCTCATTTCGTCGGAGATGGCATAAATGTCAGCAGCTGGTTGATATTGTTCTATGTTGAGAACTGTGTCAGTTTTTCCATCATATTTGGTTGTTACTACTGGAGACTTAAACTTTGCTGGAGTAGGAAAATCCACAATTGCCTGCATAAACGGAGACCCTATTACAAAGCTTCTTTGCCATGGGTTTTTAGCCTTGGACATTTCTCCTAATCAATCTTCTAGTCTCTGTATGGATCCTTACCATGCATCATTAGCAACACCAAATCTATGTGTTTCAAACTTATTGTTTGGTGAGATTTCTTTCTGAAGTTGTTGCTCGATTCGAACAGCAGTTCGTCGGGCATTTGATCTAGACTGGGTAGTGCCTTTCCTTTTATCATATGGTCATCGGGTGTTACCTGACATTGCCCTAGGAACATTATTTTTCCCCTGGGTCCTAAACGATCAAAAGGAGAAGCACGACTTAATCTATCTATGGAACTTGGCCTCTCTGGAGAATAAGATTGCATGTGAAAATATTCTAATGTCCTAAGCAATGAATTTGACCTTGGATGGTTGGAGACATCCCTTGTCGTCATTGATTGGATGAACCGACCACCTCTTAGTGGGGGTGGTGGCATGTTTCCTTAGGCAAATAGAGTAGGTGCCTAGGCTTGAAGAGTTTATGCAAGCTGCCTAATAGTATCTTGCATAGCCTCTTGGCCTCTTACAAGACTGACCAGAATTCCAATTAAATAATTTGCAGATGGAGGAGCGAAAGGGATAGGCAGAATAACCTCGTTCCTGAGCCTTGATTCAAGAATATCATCCATTTAGATGTTTAAATGAGTGAGATCGATTGGAAATACGCTTTCCACAGATGGTGCCAATCTGTTGATGCAAAAAACTATACTAGGCTTAATTGATCATATATAAATATAAGTAAAATAGATAAAAGATTTTTAAATTGGTTCGGCTTAAAGGAAGAGCCTACGTCCACTGTTGTGTATTTCTTTGGGATTGTTCAATTGCCTCTTATCTCATCCCCCTTGGATGTAGGGTTTACAAAATATATTTATATCCCCTAGGGGGTGTACAAGTGTTGGATTATCAAAGGATGGAATGTCTTTATAACGTAGACATTTGCATATGTACAATCATTTATGTAAACAACTATTGGCATTTTATTGTCATTGTTGGTCGTCCTTCCTGGTGTTGGTCGGGCTTCATTAATAGGTTGATCGGCATCCCTCAGTAGGTCGGCATTTCATCCCTGCTGACTAGGATTAACCTTCCACTATATAGCACGTGTCAGTATCCGATTGATCGTTGTAGCAGGGTAATATTTTGTATTAACAACTACCTTACCTTGCCTTTCAACTACAAAAGTGGAAGAATTTTCTATAAATAATTCTTATCCATTTATTATGGGTTGGTAGGTAGTGAACAACTTATAGTTCAAGAAAATGTGACATGTGGAACTATGATCATCACACCGTTATTCTGTGTTTCCTGCCTTATTAATTTCAGAGAAAACCATCGAGAAATGTATATCACAAACGTCATCATATAGTTTATTGACTTGGATCTTGTTTGCATGAGTAACCTTTTTTTAATGTTCTGTTTATAGTTAGGTTTGTTTAATACCCCGCATTTTTTGTATTTATTTTATGATTATTTATTGTGAGAATAAATTAATAAATTGGCATTAATTATTACTTGAGTGAGTTTGGTAATAGTAAAATGCATATTCAGATGATGATTTAATCTACATGTTATGTGATGTATTTGCGTCGCATGCTATATTTAATTAATCAGTGTAATTAAATAAGTTGAACTATATGCGGTTATGCGTAAAATAAATAAGTGTGTGCTTCTTATTTTATGTTATAAGGTATTATTATGAGTTGTGAGGTATTACCAATCAGAGGGGACTTTAGAGTGATACGTAGGATGGATATGTTTTCTTATCATTTTAATTTGGTCTCGGGGGTTGGTATACCCTTTGGATAAGTTTTTGGGTTATTCAAGGTAGTATTTTGAGCTTATTTAGAGGCCCAAAAATAGGCTTAATATAGATCTGCGGATTTAAGGATTAATTAGGAGAGTTTAACATCATTAATCAAACACTTTACATTAGAGAAATAAACCCTTGCATCCTTAGAATTTTGGTAGAGCGTAAGGAAGATTTTGGGAGAAGAAGAACAAGGATTTTTGCCGATAGATTCACTGTTTATACACACTAAAAAGAAATCTCTTGCTTTATCACATATAATCTGTAGCTTGTTTATCATTCATATTATGTAGTTAAATCTGATATTTAGACACATGTTTAAGATTAGAGATATGATATATTAATCATGTTTTTAATTGATTAATTGGGATTATTGTTAATAATATGTGATTTGAAAGACTTAATATTTTTTAAGAGAAACCTCAAATTGAACCATTTATGTATATGATTCCGTTATCAAAACTCATGTTCAGGATTTAATTTTGTATATAATTTGAATCACCATATTAATTTGATGATAAGATATGAAATCATAGGTGTCTAAGACTTCATTCTATGTAAAAGAGGAACTAGGTTTAATTTGTGAACTTTGTGGATTTAAACCGTTATTTTTATATGTTTAACTATAATCATTGTGGTATCTATGTAGGATCATGAAATAATGATTAGATTTAATTATAGTATAGTTGGGAATGTTGATTGATGATGCTGTAAATAGAACCACCAGATGAGGTGTTGATAAGCTCAAGCTAGCAATACCAATAGCAATACAAAGAGTAAATATCTAGTAGAGGTGAAACTCTATTTGGCCCCTGCTAGAAGAAATGATGACTCAGATGATGATGACTCAGATGACCCTGACCTCCCACCAAAATATGAAAATATGCCAATGAAGATGGTCGTTATGATCTCTTTCGGTGTGAACACTATCTTTGGGGGACTAGCAGGGGGTGGCTCAGAGGTAGCTGATCGTAAGTCTCATGTGGCATAGGCCAAAGCAGTGACTAAAGCTGAGGTTATGAACTTGGCATCTACAAAGGTTAAGCGCGAGAAGAGAAAGAAGGTAGATATCAACACCCTCGTGGTCGGCTTCTTACGACTTGATTTTAAGGGTATCTTAGCTCCCCATGATGAACCTTTAGTCATCACCACAAGGGTGCATGGGTGTGAAGTTAAGAGGATCCTAGTTGATGGGGAAAGTTCTGCAGACATTATGTTTTAGCCGTGTTTCAAGAGCTTCAGCCTCCCCAAATCTAGGCTTATTCCTTATCATCATCCCTTGATTGGCTTCAACGGTGAAAAGGTTCATCCATTAGGTATGTATGAAATGGATGTGAGAATGGGAGATGATTGGCCTAAGAGGTTGACTAGGAAAATTAATTTCGTTATGATGGATAATTTTAACCCTGCCTGAAACTCTATTGGTTTACAAAGTAGAGAGAGAAAGCTTGAGATATTTTATCATAGGCAATTAGTGCCCCCATTATAGTAAAATTACTCACACACTCACAGTGGACGTAGGATAGATTGTATGAACCACTTATACACTAGTGTTCCTCCTCTTCTCCTCAACTCCTTCTACTATATATTTACTCTTTGTGCTGCCATTTCTATTGCTAGCTTGATCTTATCAACACCTCATCTGGTGGGGCTGTATACAACATCATCATTTTGGTGCCGTTTGTGGGAACGAGAGGATTCATCTCTTCCTCCTTTGTTGCTTGTTCTTATCAGAGAGACTCTCGTGGTGAACCAATCCTCCCCCTTTTGTGGAGCCATTTTACGATTGAAAGATATCCATTAAAGTTCTCAAGCTCATCAGTATCTTCATCAAATCTCAAACACATGGCACCTAAATTACCCCCATATTCTCCACCAGCTGGTGGAGGAGGGCCAAGTTCCAGCCAAGCACTACCACCGTCCAAGATGGCTGAGGTGGTTGTAGCTTTGAAGTCTTTGGTATCCAGTCAGCAGTCTATGTAGGAGCAGTTTTCCCAATTCAGTAAAAAACATGATAATAAGACCACCAGGAGTCTCACCGAAGATGATCACTCTAGAAACTTCTCAAGGGCAACACCAAGAGGACATGGGACCACCCCAGGCACCACTCAAGGATGTAGCTCCTCACCAACGGTGAAGGGATGTTATTGACCCTAGGAGTTTACTCCTGGGGAAATAAGGAAACCCTTTCCCTGAGGACATGTATGATGATATTGAGGTCGAGGATTCTCCAACAGACTATTGGGAGCCGTATGAGATCTCAAATAACACTGTGCATCCTGTATAGCAGAGCCAAGGTCAGTGTGAAAGACGAGTTGGGGATGCACAACAAAGAGGATGAGCTTTTAATCGCTTAAGTAGATGGTCGGCCTTTGAAAGGATCGACCAAATTAATGACCTGAGGGAAAGGATATCCAATTAAAGAAGCATAGCTAGCTCACGAAGAGAAGGTGGTAGTCATCGGCCTCATCATGGCTGACCCCTACATGGCTGAGTCTGTGGTTAGGGGGAGGTAAATAACCGACCTTATACGGCAGTTGGGGAACCCTCAGTCCACCCATTGTAAGTGGCTGGGGACAACCTCGGCCAAGACGACATTGCCAAATCGTTGAATGACTCTATTCAAAGGCTGAAAGAGAATATAAGGGATCTCATGAAAACCTGAGACCCATTATAGAGGGGGTACTCAGAGGGTTCACCATTTGTGGCAAGGATTGTCAACTTCCAAACCCCTGCCAAAGTTAAACCTCCAGTGGTGTCTCCCAAGTACGATGGAAGTACCAAACCAGTCCATCATATTAAAATGTATAAATCTGCACTAGACATTTATTCAATATCTGATGAGATGAGGTTCCGAGCTTTCTCAATCACTTTAACTAGGGTTACACATATCTAGTTCATTTCTCTTCCTAAAAATTCAGTTGAGAGTTTTAAAGGTCTGGTCAAGCAGTTTATTCACAACTTCTGTTTTAGGGTAAGACCCCAGAAGAAGACGACTCACTTTCTTTATGTAAAGAAAGGGAAGAATGAAAGCCTCAGAGACTACATCGCGAGGTTCAATAAGGAAAAGCTGGAGGTAGAAGATTATGAAGAGAGTATAGCCATGACAACCCTTATTGGAGGACTTCAGAAGGGAAAGCCACTCTTGAAGATTACTGAAGACCCTCCTAAGTCTATAGTGGAGCTGTTAGCAACAACTGGAAAGTTCATGAACGCAGAAGAAGCAATGGCTGCGAAGTATGAGGATGAGAATGGAAGTAGCAGTGGGAAATTTTGAAGGAACAAGGATGGAAAGAAGGGTACTGCAGATGAAAAGTTTGCACACTACATTCCTTTAAATCTGAGTTGCAAACACATCCTCAATAAAATAAAGAATGATAGATCCCTGAGATGGCCGGAGAAGGTGAAGGATCCTCCACATAAGAGAAAAAAGAATCTATGGTGCGAGTTCCATTAAGATCAGGACCATTTAACTGACAAGTGTTTCTCCCTGAAGGATGAGATTGAGAAAGTATTAAAGTATGGAAAGCTCAAAAAGTATGTCGATGGTGGTGCTTTTAAGAGGGGAATAGATGACCCTAAAAAGAAAAGAAATGATAAATTTCGAGAAGATGCCCCTGCCAAAAGAGTTGATGACTCAGATGATGATGATGATGACCTTGAACTCCCACCATAGTATGATAATGTCCCAGTGGAGAGGGTTGGTATGAACTCTTACATTGTGAACACTATCTGTGGGGGACTAGGAGGGGTGGTTTAGAGGTAGCTGATCCTAAGTCTCATGTGGCAGAGGCCAAAGTAGTGACTAAAGTCGAGGTTATGAACTTGGCATCTACAGGGGTTAAGAGCGAGAAGATAAAGAAGGTAGTTATGGACACCCCTCGTGGTTGGCTTCTCACGACTTGATTTTAAGGGTATCTTAGCTCCCCATGATGACCCTTTAGTCATCACCATAAGGGTGCATGGATGTGAAGTTAAAAGGATCCTAGTTGATGGGGGAAGTTCTGCAGATGTTATGTTTTAACCCTGTTTCAAGAGCTTGGGCCTCACCAAATCTAGGCTTGTTCCTTATCATCACCCCTTGATTAGCTTCAGCGGTGAAAAGGTTCATCTATTAGGTATTTATGAAATGGATGTGAGAATGGGAGATGATTGGCCTAAGAGGTTGACTAAGAAAATTAATTTCTTTGTGATGGATAATTGCAACCCTATCTAAAACTCTGTTGGTTTACACAGTATAGAGAGAAAGCTTGAGAGATTTTATCATAGGCCATTAGTGCCCCCATTATAGTAAAATTACTCACACACTCACAGTGGAATGTAGGCCAGATTGGCTGAACCACTTATATACTAGTGTTCCTCCTCTTCTCCTTACCTCCCTCTACTAGATATTTACTCTTTGTGCTGCCATTGCTATTTATAGATTGAGATTATCAACACCTCATCTGGTGGTGCTGTTTACGATATCATCATTGATCAGAAGCTTTTTAGGTTAACAATAGACGTTTGGTTTCAAACTTGCATGTAAGGAAAGAAGGAGTCATTTGCACCTATCTTGTTCGAATGATATTGGGTTCTCATTCTAATGGGAATAGGGGTTTCATTTGAACGACTTTGCAATCTAGTTCGAACGAGATTCTGCTGTCGGTGGCGCTGGGGGCAGCAATGGAAGGTTTTTTGTTTTAGTCACATAATTAATTCTTGGGTAATTCTTATGCACTTAAATTACAGTTTTAAATGATAATTAAACTAAAGGATTATGAGAAGAGATATTGATTTAGGTTTGAGAATTATAAACCTTTACTTAGTTAGTACAATCCGGTGTTTGGGATTGGGACGACTGGGAGTATATACGAGAGCTATGTGACACCTTATACTTATATATATATATATATATATATATATATATATATATATATATATATATATATATATATATATATATATTTTTTTTTTGTGTGTGTGTGTGTGTCTGTGTGTGTGGCTTCGTGTTATATGTATGTATTCTGATTGGTGTGAATGTACCGTTACTTGTGGGGAATCTTTGCTTTAAAGTTTGTGACCGCGTTTAGCCATTGTGAAAGTCGTTATTTTTTATCAAACATTTAGGATGGTCACTGTTGTGTGATGAAAGAATGTGATAACTCACCTTTGGAATATATGTCGTTGTTGAGTAAAGATGGTCAATCAAAAATCCCTTTGGGTACTTACAAACACACGAAAATTGTATATTGGAAAGTAAGGGGTCAATCCGTGCTCTCTAATGTGGACAAGGCTAAGTATGATTTTTAAAACAATTAAGAAGGGATATTTATACTACTAATTATGAACTAAAAATTAAAACTACACTAATAAATAAAGAAAATTATAAAATGAGCCAAATATGAGGAGAAAATAATTATGAGATAATTCAAAGGATTAAACTTCACCATTTAACCTATTTATTTTCATTAATTATTTTGTCTATTTGAAATGCCCCAAAACATATATATATTCACAAATCAACTCTCGTTGCAATTGTAAATTTACATATAGTCTTTTTAGAAGATTAATATTTAAATTTCACATACTCACAAAAATTAGATTTAAATATTTTCTAGTAAATCACCCGCTGGGAAAAAATTACTAAAAGAATTTAAATCATAAAAAAAATAAGTTATAGAGTTGAGAAATTCAAACTACAATATCATTCAAAAAATTTCTATCTCTAGTTTAATTAATGAATAAATATTATAACTTGAATTTATGTTTTTCTCTCGAAAACAATTCACCCTCTCTCGAGGCATAAATATAAGTTGTAAAATTTTAATAGTAATATTCAAAGGGGCATAATAAATAAACAAACCAAAAATAAAAATAACTAAGTTAAGGGTTCCATCTCATCCCTTGAGTGGGATATTTAGCCTCTCATTTTGGTATTATTACATATAAAATGTAATAATGACATAATAAGAGGCATTAAATAAATATGCTAAGAGAGAACAAAATAAAAACCAAGTCTCCTTAAATTTTCATTCCAATCCCAAGCTTTGACATGAATAGTAACCCACATATTTCAGTTTCACAACACTAAAAATAATGCCATTCAACTCACAATTTTTATCTTACAAAAATAATCTACCTCACACTCAAGTCACTATATAAATAAATAGAAAATAAAAAAATAAAAATAGAACAAAAAATTTAAGCTCAAAAAATGGAGCTCCTAAACTAAAAACTACATTACTCTTTCACTGTTTGGTGTTTTTTTATCCCCCCTTTTGTGAAATGAAGAGTCTTCTTTTAAAGGTGCATGAAGCATGGATTAAGGGTAGTTTAGGAAAAAATGGGATAAAAGTCATAAAGACACGTGACATTTATTTATGAAAATTGGCAGCGTCTTGGGTTAGGGGGTAAAGAGTTTGAGATGAAATGGGTAAGATTTGGACAAATGTGTAAGAGGTAGGTTTTCGAGTTTTGCAGGTAGAGTGATTTAGTGGCATTTGGTAATGGGAACTGGTCGCTGAGTTGGTGTGACATGTATGGGGTCGGGTCAATTATGGGAGGCTTTTGTGGATCGGTTTGGGTAGTTATGGGTTGAGCAGTAAGTGGGAACGGTTTCGTAATGGAGGTTCGGTTGGGTGTGGTCTCGGGTTGGGGCTGAGCGGGTATGAGGTTGGACTCGGTTAGGTATTAAGTTTGTGGACTAAGAGGGGTTAGTACCGGGTCTCGGGTTGGTAGGTCATCGGAGCTCGTGGATGCACCAAAAATGGGCTCTGCAAGAGGGTCACGCCGATGGGTTTTGGGTTGTGAGTTTGGTCACCAGTGGTGGGCTGAGATGGTGGTTCGATTTTTAGGGGAGAGAGAGAGGAAAGAGAGGTTAATGGTTAATGGTTATGGTGATTGGAGAGAGATAGAGTGGGTTCAAGTGGGGAAGATGATGAAGTACGGGTGAGGGTGTGT
This sequence comes from Sambucus nigra, assembly GCA_949130495.1. Classification (NCBI taxonomy): domain Eukaryota; kingdom Viridiplantae; phylum Streptophyta; class Magnoliopsida; order Dipsacales; family Adoxaceae; genus Sambucus; species Sambucus nigra. The sequence goes on from OX422220.1 coordinate 87,542,121, forward strand.
TTGTGGTGTATGATAATAGGGTGCATGTGTTTGGTTGTTTGGTTATGGTGGTTTAGTGAGAGATGAGAGAGAAGGCGGGTGTTAGGAGATTGAAGATGAAGTGGGGGTAATTGGGTGTGTGAGGGTGTATGGGAAAAAGGGTATGGGTAAGGGATTTGTTTTAGGTGTAGGAGAGTTGTACGATGTTTGTGTGTGTGTGTTAGTTTTTACCCAACTAAAAAATAAAACTAACAACCTAAAAAAGTAAAAAAATCCTAATCTATAAATAAAAGACACAAAATAAAAGATGAAACTAAAAAGAAATAAAAATAAAAATCTATTAAAACTAAAAAGTAAAATCCTAAGCAAATGTAAAATCTAATAAAACTAAAAATAAATGAAATCCTAAAAATATCCTAATGAAATAAAAACTAAAAACTAATAAAAATCAAAATCAGAATAAAATTACAGTAAATAAAAAGAAATATAAAAATAGAAAATAAATTTTAAAAATCCCAAATAAATCTAAAATAATTCCTAAAAATAAAATGACTCAAAATACAAAATCCAAAAATTAATAAAAGTACAAACTCAACACACACGGGGTTCGGAGTAAGTTTAGGCTCGGTTTAGGTACGGGACTAGGGAATTAGCTCCATAAATCGCACATTTGCCTTGAAATAAGAATTTGAACTCCGCAAAAGGTGATCAAGCCTGCAGATTAAAAATTTACGCATATAAGACCCAAATTGCCGAGAATTTGCAACTAAAAATTGTCTATTCGGGGTATAAAATATACACTTTTGGGTGCTTATCAGAGCACCCCGAAATAGAGCGTTGCTAGTCTTGGAGCAATAAGATAGGGAGAAAGATAAAGATAAGAAACCAAAAGTGTACCACTTTTGCTGGCACTTGCGATTGCACTTAACATGTGCAACAAGCCTTTAAACCTATAGACTGCCCTACAGGACAAGTTGTATCGCGTGAGGGTTTGTAGGGAATATACCCACAAAATTATTTATTTTCAAACGGTAGTCTATTTCTTATTAGATGTAGAATAATCGCACACTCCATCACATGAGAAATATTTTGGGAAATACATGCTAGAAGTGCATAAAAAGTTTAGCCAAGTAAATACTCAAGGCACGTCCTTCTTAGAACTCAATGTGTGTAGTGTGAATCAGTCAAAGCGGGTCGAGTATCATAAAAGTAATTCCTAGATTGCCTTTTTCAAAATCAATGCTTCAACTTCAAAATCTCATGGATATAACTCTCTTAAATGAACTCTCAAGATTAGGGTATGTGTATCGTTCTTGTGTGTGAGGAGGTGAGTATGTAAGCAAGTTCAAACGTCTCACACACATATAAGAAATAACGAACAATGAAAGAAAAAAATGATCTCATGAAAGAATGCTAATTACTATAGTGAGAATGTCGAGTTATTCACCGCGATGACTTTTATTTGCCCGAACACCTATGGGAAAATATGGATGATTGGGTTATGGGGAAATGAAATGAGATGGATGGGATGAGATGAAGTAAGGATGGATGGATGATAGATGAGTGATGGATGCGTATGCAAGAAGAGTGCTCTATACATGAAGAACAAATGCCTTTATTACACAAGAACTAAATACAAACTCTCTTTCTTTTTCTTTTCTTTTCTCTCTTTTCTTTTTTTCCGATTTTTTTTCTTTTGCTATTTTCTTTACTTTTTTCTTCTTTTTCTATTTTTCTCTATATATTTTTTTATTTTTCTCTTTTTCTTTCTTTCTTTATAATCTCAACACTGAAGACATATTACATTTAGAACACTATTTTTCTCAAAAATGAAGGATGGAAGTGATAGGAAATGTATGTGGATAAGGAAAATATGGCAAGGTGATGGGTGAGGTGAATGGTAAAATTATATGGAAAAATAGTGAGTGTATGGATGAAATTTTGGTGATCGGGACAAATTTCAAGACACGTGTTTCTTACAACTCGAAAGTGATGTCGTTCTTAGTGATCAAGCCAAAAATTTGATGAAACATATTAAGATCATACAACGATTAAAGTGTGGACCCTATGAAAGTTGAATCAACTTTTGACTCGGAGATTGCGTAAAACACTCTAAAAAGGATGAAAGGCACAAATATCACAAGATAAAGTCTCCACTAGTGATCCTTAAGGTTCTCTTGAGAATCGTAATACTCTCCAACTCTAAACCGCAGTGACGTCATAAGTGCGCAAATTTTGTTGAGTTTAGAAATTCATGGTGCAACATGCCTTGTTACGTATTACATAAGCTATTTAGAAAAATTATTTATCTTGATTCTTATATTTAAAAAGATGGATGATAGAAAATTCACGTCAAAGAGTGAGATGAAAGAAACTGCACGAAATTTAAAAAAAAAAAATGAGGTTTAAAAATCAAAATTTTTCAAAAGAGGTACGATTTTGATAAAATTCCCCACCCCAAAGAAAAAGGAACATCGTCCTCGATGTTAAGTAAAATGATTTTTAAAATTGAGATCAGAAGGTAGGAAAGAGATTACCAGAATCAACCGCTAATGAAATGAAAAAATGTAGCCAAGAAGATACCTGAATAAGTGGTAAGATAAAAAAATGTGTACAAGTCTATAAACATGTAAAGCACAGGGTGATGTGAAACATCACCCCCAAATAGGATAAGATTCTTACTAGAAACTGTGGGTTGCCTCCTGGTAGTGCTAAGTTTAATGTCTTCATCCAGATCAAACCATTCTCACCCTAAAGATAAGATTTATGAATGCGTCAGTCTTATTGGGTAAAGATAAGATCTATGAACTTGGAAGGCAAAGTGCCTCACGCAATGCAAAGCATTGGTGGACCAAGGGCAGGTGGGTATTAGGGTAAAGGTGAGGGTGTAAAGGCAGCTATCACGGGCCTTATTGAGCCAAAAGGTGAGGGAAATGAGGGACTTATAAGGATGATGCTGAAGCTGGATGGGGAGGCAATATGGTTTAAAAATAGTGATCAGGTGGGTGTTATAGAAATCATATGATCGTTCTACAAATGGTCGATGATAAAGGTCGCATCGTGACATGCAAGGGAGATGTCAATGGAAAAAATCAACACCACAATAGAGTGGCAGACATGGGATAACAAGCTTGGTGTCACAGAAGTGGAGAGTAGCACCACATATACTCTTATGGAAGGTGGATGTTGCTTTCAGGTGAGGATATAAAAATGTGGATGGAAACATGAAATATATAAAATCAAGATCCAAACCAGTAGGTGAGGTGGAAGGGGTAATGGGTGGGTTGGGTGGGACAAAGGGTGGAGGAAAATGATATATCTCTAGAGTAGGGGACACACACTCATTTGGAGGGTCTGAATGATCCCCAATATCCTCCTGAAGAGCGAGTGTGGTATCAAGTGATGGCGAGATCAACTTATCCACCAATGTATCACCATCCGTAATGGTGTAAGGGTCTAACGAGGCATTAAGATTCGAGATATGTGAATCAACATCAATATCAGACTCAAAGTGATCCAAACATCTGTGGAAAGGATCCATAGCAAGGGAGGTGGGAACCATCTACGATTCAATCTCGGTGTAGTGGGGGGGGGGGGGGGGGGCACTCATAGCCAGAGCTAACCTAAACGATATGGGCATGTTAGAGACATATGGAATTAGGGCATAAGGTAAAAGCTCGGGCGTATTTTTGGATATATATGGAGTGGGAATCTGAACCTCAAGTGTGGCTTCTTTTGGATATGGAAGGGAAGGGAGAACCTCAGCGTTAGGTTCTTTTGGATGTGTCAGGGAAAGGAGAACCTTGGCGTTAGGTTATTTTGGATCTTCTGGGTAAGGATTAATCTCACTAAAAATGGGTATGTCAACACAATTTTCAACTTGGGGCTCGGGCCATGGAATGGTCTCCACTTCGAGATTCTCACGGTGGTAGGGTTGGTCACACTCAAAATTTTTGTCACAAGATGAGACATCATCATCCCACATGGGATCAACAATGGGCGAAGATGAGGAAAACTCTGACTCTCTCGCACACTCAAATTCAGTTAAGCGTTGCTCAATCTTTTGGAGAGCTTGATTTTGAATCTGAGTGTTTGGCTCTTGCTCGATGATAAATTTATGCAGGAGTGCCTTGAGAGCGGATGTGGGTGGTGGTGGCGAAGTTATGGAGGGTGGTGGCGGTGGTGGAGGTGAACACAACTCGCTACTAACATGTGAAAATGGATAATACTCGTATGAAGTGTGTAGAGTGGGGCCAAGTTCATCATACACGAAAGGATCACCTTCATGATGGAAAAATGGTTGATACTCATGGGGTGTGTTGTGAGGGAGCTGATCGGTATGGGGTGCACAAGGTTTCCATGAAGACTGTGGGAACGTCTGAGGATCCTCAACCTCAGGTTGGGATTCGTATTTCGTGGGAGGGTGATCAATCCGGAACGACTAGCTTGGTTTCTCACACCACTCGGGATTGGATATATCATAACAATAGGCCGAGGTGGGTTCTGAAATAGTGACATATGGATACACAGGTTCCATGGTGGGCTCAGATGGATAAGGAAGATATGGACACTCATGGGACAAGTGATTGGCGTGAAAATAATGTTTGCACAACAAAGCATGTGACTCATTGATACTCGTCATCGGAGGAAATGAAATGTGAGATGCGTGCGTGGATGACGCATGAGTATTAATGGTGTGTGGTTGAGAGTTAAATGCACTAAGTAAGGTATGGAGGTTCGACTAGGTCTCAACCTCAAACATCCTTTGAGAGAATGAAAAATGGCCAAAGTAATCCCGTAAAGGATGTTCTTCGGCCATGACGAGAAAAATATTTTTTTTATTTGTTTTATTTTTTTCAAAAGGAAAGAACATAGTTTTGGATTTTTGTAAAAATAAAGGAAGAAAATATTTTTGAATTTTTGAAAAAGGGATAAAAGTGGACTCGGTATGAAACACACTAGGATGGAGCACACAAAATCGACTACAAAGGATTGGAATTAGACACTTACAAGCAAAGGAAAAATCCTAACTAGCACGTAGCCAATTATTTTCAATTAGGTGGATGGGTAGCCAAATTTGAATTACGCCACGGGAGAGAAAAAGCATGGAATCTTATACGTGGCCTTGGGAAAACTGTGCTCCCACTTGGTTTACTAGTTGATTGATTTTAATTAAATGATGGCAAGGGTTAACAAGCAAGTCGAGTTAAGTGATTGAGTCGGGTGATTAAATCCCTTCTCGTTTCAATGACTGGGTCTAGGTCTTACGTTCATTAATTTATCAAACCATCCAAAATAAATGCAATGCGATAATAAAAATCATATAGGATCAATTAAGCACACAAGAATGAACTCTTTTGTAGGAGATTCACGAGTGATAAAGAAATGTACCACCCAAATCTTTTACACACGTGGGGTAAAGACTGAGTTGAGTCAACTAGGGGAAGCTCGCCTAACTTCAGTCATCCCCGGGAGTCCTATCGACCCAAAGTAGAGAGGCTTCTAAATCCTTGCCTTTGGACGCCCTCTTTCTACCTTGTCCGGTTTCCCTTTTTTTTTTTAATTATTACAAATAATTGGTGTCCAATGCACCATGAATAAATGTACAAGGCCTCAATATCCTAATACAAACAATCTATGAAAAATAAAGAATATATACAAATAAATAAATGTACAAGTCTTCAAAATGCTCCTCAACTCGAAAAGTCTGCAACGGTACTTACTGAAAAGTCAATCGCCAAAGTTTGAGCAAAGATCAAATCTTAAAAAGACGACAACGGTGCCATTTGATAACTCGCCTTTGGAGTTTATGTCGTTGTAGAGTAAAGACGGACACTCAAAAATCCATTTTTGCACCTACAAACACACTAAAATTGTATATTGGCAAGTAAAGGGTCATTCTGCACTCTCTAATGTGGACAAGAGCAAAAAGAAGACTAAGTATGATTTTTAAAACAATTATGATGGGATATTTATACTACTAATTATGAACTAAAAATTTAAACTACACAAATAAATAAAGAAAATCATAAAGTGAGCTAAATATGAGGATAAAATAATTATGAGATAATTCGAGGGATTAAACTTCACTATTTAACCTATTTATTTTCATTAATTAGTTTGTCTATTTGAAATACCCCAAAACATATATAAATTCACAAATCAACTCTCGTTGCAATTATAAATTTACATATAGTCTTTTTAGAAGATTAATATTATAATTTCACATACTCACAAAAATTAGATTTAAAGATTTTATAGTAAATCACCCGCTAGGGAAAATTTACTAAAAGAATTTAAATCATAAAAAAAATAAGTTTTAGAGTTGAGAAATTCAAACTACAATATCATTCAAAAAATTTCTATCTCTAGTTTAATTAATGAATAAATATTATAATTTGAATTTACAATTTTCTCTAAAATAAATCACCCTCTCTCGAGGCATAAATATAAGTTGTAAAATTTTAATATTAATATTCAAAGGGGCATAATAAATAAACAAACCAAAAATAAAAATAACTAAGTTAAGGGTTCCATCTCACCCCTTGAGTGGGGTATTTAGCCTTTCATTTTCGTATTATTACATATAAGATGTAATAATGACACAATAAGAGGCATTCAATAAATAAGCTAAGTGAGAAAAATAAAAACCAAGTCTCCTTAAATTTTCATTCAAATCCCATTCTTTAACATGAATAGTAACACACAAATTTGAGTTTCACAACACTAAAAATAATGTCACCCAACTCACAATTTGTATCATACAAAAATAATCTACATCACACTCAAGTCACTATATAAAAAAATAGAAAAGAAAAAAATAATAACAGATCCAAAAATTTGAGCTCCAAAAATGGAGCTCCTAAACTAAAAACTACATTACTCTTGCACTGTTTGGTCTTTTTCGATCCCCCCTTTTGTGAAATGAAAAGTCTTCTTTTTAAATAGGCATGAAGCATGGATTAAGGGTAATTTAGGAAAAAATAGGATAAAAGTCACAAAGAAGTGTATGTTTTCATGACTATATGTGATCATATGGGAAAATAGTGCTTTCCTTATACAGTAGTCTTAAAAATGCCAAATAATTTATTTGATAAAAAAAGTATTGATATAAAGAGATTTCTAACTTGAAAAGTATCATACTCCAAAAATGTTAAATAAGTGTTAACGAGTTAAAAATATTTAAGAAGTTAGTATGCGTAATTTAATAATATATTTGGAAAATAATCCTTGTGAAAATAGAAGAAAAGACAGGTCGAAAATAATGGGTAAAATGGTGATTTTACGTGAAGTAGAACATTATGATGAAATAAAAACGTTGAAAATGGTGTTACACAAAAATGGTCCTAAATGTAAGTGATTTGGGGGGATAAAACCATCCCAAGTGTGTAAAGGACAAGAAACGGTGATTTTCAAAGTGTATAACAAGGTGGGGTGAAATCCCTAGGTTTTGGCTGCCGCCAGTAAAAGTGAAATAATGTGGACATTTGAAAATATTAAAAAAAATTAATATGGACTCTTATGAGATCGAGAAGGAATTAAGAAGGTCCCACAACCCTAGGTTAAATACTCAAAACAATGAGCAGAGCATATGGAAGCATAGCCGGTGGTATGGAACCTGTTAAAGTACGCGGTTGTTTGGAGAATTCTTAGAAAAATTAATAGTACATGGTAGATAAATGGGTTAGGTTGTGAACATAAGAAAAACAACCTAACTTGAAATGAAATTGATAAATGTTCCAGTTGAAAGATAATGTGGATACGTAATATGAAGAATTGGATAATGTCCATGTAAAGTGAAAAATGGTAAGGTGAAGTGATTAATTGGATAATTAAGTAACCCAAGAATGTTTTAACCCGTAACTAACAGAAGTGTGTGCTTATGAAATCCTTCGAACGAAAAATAAGTGTTTCCAATACTGTGTGTGCATGTGTTGGAGGATTATTTTCAAGAAAAATACTAAGGTAAATTTGGTGTGAGCAAATGAATGATTTTTGAATTATTCTCTCAAAGAAAATGGAATTTTGTCCAAGTATTTAGTGGGGTGTGTTAAATTAGGAAAATTGATGTGTTAAGAAAAATGGTCTTTTGTAGGATTAATGTGAATTAATTAGAACATGTAACGTTTCGAATAAAAATGGTCTTATGCATTAATGTATATATATGTACGTATATGAGGTAATTGCATGTGTACGTAAATATAATATGTTCGACTATTTTTCTGTCGTTCAATTATATATCGCATTGTTGTATTTTTCATTGGGTATTCTGATCATTCCCTCTGATTTGTCACAACAAATTATGAAAGGTTATATTTTTTGAGAGCATTGCAAAGGTAAGTACCCTTTTTTATTTTACTTTAGTAGCTCTGAATGCTTGGATTCCTGGGATGCTTCCCACATGTTCCACACGTAACTCAATGAAAATTGGAATCACATGCTAAATAAATGAAATATTAATTAAGAAAAACTGGACTAGCAACATTATTTAGATTGTCTAATTTAACTTCACAACTAATGTTCGGGTCAGACCGGGTTAAACTGCGAGCAACTCATAAATTCGGGTCGGGGCATTACAAATGGTATTAGAGATCTAGGTTCAAGGGTCCTTTCGGGAGTGACATTGTGAGGTTGGTAGCGGATCTTTGACATCGGTGTTGGTTTGGGTTCGTCACACTAGATAGGTGACATTTTCGAGTCATATTCTAGACGATAGAGTCAATTAGATCAGAAAAATGACAATTTACTACCTAGTAGTAAGTGTCCAAGTTAGTTAGTTGCCAGTAATAGTTATCTGTGCTTTTGACGTAGATGTGTTAGTAATTTATGAGCGTTTGCACAAGCCATTAGTGGAGACACCACGTTCTCTAGTGTGATGCGCCTTTGTGTCAACCTTTGATGATGTTATATGCCTATTAAGATGTTAATAAAGGTAAATAACGTCCATTGAATTAGAAATGTGGGTTTTGTAGAGTCAGCTATGGAAGATTAAATGACTAGAGTGTCATGTCTAAGCGGTATTGATTTTATGATAAAGACGTATTAGGTTCCTTGGTTTGGTATCCATGGGTAGTTGATAATGATAATGTGATTATGCTAACCTTATCCTTGGCATAGTGTTAAGTCGTAAGAATTTGACAATTCGGTAGGCATGTACCCCCCCACGTTGGTCATTACTTAGGGATGTGTACTTAGGCCTTGGTTGATAGGATACTACGATTATAAGCGAGTTACTTGGTAATTGTCTATTTAAGGTTATATCTCATAAGCTATGATGAGAGTTACGGGTTAATGGTGGTAAGTGTTACGTGTGTAACGATGAGGTGTTGAAGTGACATATGAGTGAACCCTAGGTATTCATCTATGATGTGGTTTCTTAAATTATGATGCAACATTCGAGGAATAGGATCCCTTGTGACGTCGGTAGTATGAACTTAGAAGTATTTAGGATTTAAACCACCTCCTATATCCTACCAGAATCCTTACATGTGTCAGCTTACAGTTATTAGTTGTTTAAAAGGAAGTCCTTGTAGCATCCTCGGGACTTATTACATGTGGCATCCTTGGGAATAGGAATCGGTTTGCTTTGGCACCTTAAGGCGTTCAATGAATGTAGTTATCCATTTATAGAGTGCTTATGAGTACCTAATAGTTGTGGGATGGATATTGGTAAATTGGGAGAGTGTATCTATTATGAAAGTGTTATAGGTGATGAAATATTATCAGGCATGTGGTGATAAATTATGTTGGGGTATGCTTGGTGTCCTTAGGGAACTAATTAAGTTCAGTATTATGAAGTTCTTGTGTTCTAGTGATGGTTGTATAGAGGGACATGTGAAGGTCTATGGTTATTGGTCAATTCCAAAGGAGTCGAATCGTGTAGCCCTTGATGATATCATCAAATCTGGTAAGAATATATGTTGTAACCTTCTAAGGGTAATTAGAGGTTAGTGTCATAATTGAACATAATGCTTATTGTCATAAGACGATTGGTGTAGAAAGTGTGATGGTTGATTTTGATGAGTACTGATAAATGCATTGGAGGCTTAAAATGATGATGTCATGTTAGGGACTTGAGGATAACACCCCAGATGGGATATCGAAGTATGACCAGGTTATCAACCCGTGTCAACAGTATAAGTTAAAATAATCTAATAAGGAAATGATTAGCTTTTGGCATGTCTTGCTAGACTTGTAAGAATTTGGAGGAAAATAGAGTTATTAAGATAAAGAGTATAGTTCTCCCACCTCAAAGAAGATCCAATAATGATCGGATGAAGAAAATGGTAATGGCAATCTCCTACCTCCTAAGGTGGCCCCAAGGAGGTTACTTGATAAATAAAAAAATTTCCTTTAATGTAGATTTTTGTCGTTATGCAACTTCTTTATCCATCAAAAATTCCCTTGAACCTACAAAATTATAACAAAACTAGTGTAGAGGGTAAGTAAGGGAGTCATTCCAAATCTAAGGGTGAAACACAAAATTGGAGAGGACATATATAAATTCATTTGTATTTTATTATATTTTTCTATTTTTACTTTTTCTATTTTTTATGGATTTTTCAAAGGAATACTAATTAACTAACTATATACTAATTTTTAAATTACCACTAAGATGTAAAAGCTAATAAAAAATGAGGTAAATAAACTTGTGCTAAAAAGTAAACTAACTAAATTGGATTCATGAGGGCTTCAAATTTTCATCCCATGAATGGAAGATTAGCCCTCAATAATCATCATCCACAAATATAAGATAAGCAAATAAAATCAAAAGAAGATTAAATTGAAAGTAATAAGAGAGGAATATATCAAACCCATTTAAGCCTTGAATTGGAATGAAATCTTCAATTACATCATCAATCTCTCAATTACAATTCCTCACTCATGTATTTATTGAATTTAAACTAAAAATTACAAAATAAAAATAACAAGGATAGTGGATGAATTCATAATGGACAATTAAATAATGAAAGAGATTTGCTAAAAATGCAAATCCTAAAATTATAAAATTGTACATTGGAATTCACCCAAAGAAATAAATTCTAGATCATTAATTTATATTGAGATAATTGCTAAAAATGCAAAATCTCAACATAAAGGAATGGGTTAGAATTTACCTCCCATAAGGGATAAATTCAATTACATCAATCTATTATGAAATAATTGCTAAAAATGCAAAAATTCATAATAGATGGGTGGGGTGAAATCCATCCTAGAGATAAATTTCACTGCACACCTCTATATTGAGATATTTACTAAAAATGCAAATACTATCTAAAGAGGGGTGTAGAGAAATTTATCACACAAAGTGTAAAAACAAATTTGAGATCCCCTTCAAAACGGCCCAAGTCTTCTTTTATATTGTTCACATGGAGGCTAGGGGTAAATTGGAGAGTTTATATTTTAGTGTTCATGGAAATGGTGAGAGGAGCATGGGGTGTGTGCATATGAGGTTTCAGAGGTGTGAGGTCACAAAAATCTGATTTGGGTGAGGTTATTTTAGACTTTGGTAGAAGACATGTGGGAAGTGGGGGTTTAAGGGTATATTGGGTAAAAGGAATTAAATGGTTTTAAGACATGTGGGTTAAATGACTTGGTTTATTTTTGACTTTGGCTTTGTCTTGGTTTTGATTTGCATTTAGCAGTTGACAAACGATTTGGCTCATGGGTTTCCAAAGTCAAATCGGTCTTTGGGTTTTGGGTTGAATATTGGAGGTAGCGGTGGTTGAGGTGCGTCCGAGATTTGGGTCGGAGTTGTGCCGAATTTGGGTCACGGCAGTAGGGTCGCAGCTGCGTGTAGGTCCGGCTCAGGAATGCCAAGATTCATTATAGATGGGTGGGGTGGAGTTCATCCTAGAGATAAATTTCACTACACACCTCTTTATTGAGATATTTGCTAAAAATGAAAATACTCAACATAGAGGGGTGAAGAGAATTTTATCACACCAAGCTTAAAACTAAATTTTGAGATAAAAATTGGCTATGTGCTAGTTAGGATTTATCATTAACTTGTGTGTGTGTCTAATTCCATTTTTTTGGTAGTCGATTTTAATTGGTTCGTCCAAAATTCTGAGTCCATCTATTTTCCCCTCCTTTTCTTCCAAAAAATCCAAAAAAAAAATTCTTTCATTTTTATAAAAAAATCCAAAAATATTTTGTTTCTTTCATTTGAGAAAAATCCAAAAATATTTTCTTTCCTTTTGAAAAATTTAAAAATTCCAAAAAAATATTTTCCCCCTGATGGCCGAAGAACATCCTTTACGGGACTACTTTGGTCATTTTTCATTGACACGTGACACGTGTGAGAGTGATCCCGCGCCATCTCTTTATGAGATTTTGAGTGGTTTCACCTCTCTCACGAGTATTGTTGGTACTCTTGACCCATCTATGAACGCACCACCTATTCCATCACCCTCGGTGTCAAGTGTCGACGTGCCTCCTCCTTTGTTGTGCACCCACTGTTATTATGCCGATCACATGTCCCCTGAGTGCCCTTACATTACATATCCATCCGAACCCACCATGGAACATGTGTATCCCTATGACACTGTTCTGGAACCCACCTCAGCCTACTATCCTGATACACCCAAACCTGAGTTATGTGAGTACCCGAGTGATTCGCGGAGGCCTGATCACCCTTCCACGCAATACGAATCCCAACCCGATGTTGTGGATCCTCACATGTTCCAACCATCGTCCGGGCAACCTTGTGCACCCGTTCACGATCAGTTCCCTCACTACGCACCCAATGAGTATCGACCATTGGTCCATCACGAAAGAGATCCTTTCGTGTATGATGAACTTGGCCCCACTCCACCCACTTCATATGAGTATTCTCCATACACTCATAATAGTAGCGTGTTGTGTCCACCTTAACTACCGCTACCACCTGGTTTGGATCTTGATTTTACACATTTCATGTTTCCATGTACACATTTAGATGCTCGCCTGAAACCATCCTCCACCCCCCATGAGAGTATTTATGGTGCTACTCTCCACTTCCGTGACACCGAGCTTGTTCCTCCATGCACACCACTTCCTCGTGGTGTTGATTTTTCTTCTCAACATCTCCCTGGCGTGTCACGGCGCGACCATTATCATCGCCCATTCATAGAACGGTCGTGTGATTTTTATGAGGCCCATCCCATTCCACTTACCAAACCATATTGCCTCTCTCACCAATTAGAGAACCACGCTTATATGGCCCTAGTTGCCCTCACTTTTAAGCTCAACAAGGCCCGTGGCCGATACCTCTTCACCCTTGTCACCCTCACCCTTACCTTAATACCCACACGCCCATGGTCCACCGATGCTTTGAATCGCGTGATGCACTTTTCCATACAGGTGCATTGACCACTTTAGCCCGTTTCTAGCAAGACTGACGCTTCAGTCTTGTTTGGGGGTGATTCTCATCACCCAATTTTTCTGTCGCCATGTGCTTTCATAGTTCTTATCTTTAGGGTGAGACTGGATCGGTCTGGATGAAGACATTAAACTTAGCGCTACCGGGAGGTAGCCCGCGTTTCTTGTACTAGTCTCATCCTGTTTGGGGGTGGTGTTTCACACCACCCAATGTTCTATCATGCTTATATACTTGTACACATTTTTTTCTCACTTCTTATTCAGGTTTATTCTTGGTTCCCTCTGTCCACTTCATGAGCGGTAGATTCTGGTAATCTCCTTCCTACCGTATGCTCTCAATTTTAAAAATCATTTTACTTAACATCGAGGACGAAGTTCCTTTTTGTTTGGGGGTGGAGAATTTTATCACAATCGTACCTCTTTTGAAAAAAAATTGATTTTGAACTTGATTTTTAAAATTTTGTGCAGTTTCTTCATCTCACTCGTTGATGTGAATTTTCAATCATCCATCTTTTTAAGTCTAGGAATCAAGCTAGAGAATATTTTTTCTAAATAGCTTATGTAATACATAACAAGGCATTTTGCACCATGAATTTCTAGACTCTACAAAATTTGCGCACGTATCACGTCACTACGGTTTAGAGTTGAGGAGTACTACAATTCTAAAGAGAACCTTAAGGATCACTAGTAGAGACTTTAGCTTGTGAGATTCATGCCTTTCACCCTTTCAGAGTGTTTTACGCAATCTACGAGTCACAAGTTGATTCAACTTTGTTTGGGTCCGCACTTAAATTATTGTATGATCTCATTATTCTTCACTAAATTTTGACTTGATCACTGAGAATGACATCACCTTCGAGTTGTAAGAAACACGTGTCTTGAAATTTGTCCCGATCACTAGGTTTTCACCACACCTTTACTCATACACCAACCAAATTCCATTTATCATACATTCATACACCTTCCATTTTCCATATCATCACCATATACCATACCACCCATTTCCATATCCACAGAAAATAGTGTTAAAAGTAAAAGGAGAAGATCCGTCATAGAGAGTGTTTTCATTTTTAGCGAATATCTCTCCCGAAGCCGATTCAGATGGAGAAAAAATTGATACAAGTTTATGTTGGGGTTATTTGTATTTTTAGCAGATTTATCTCATACATTGATGCGTATTTGGAAAAGAAAAAAATATTGAAAAAAAAGAAAGAAAGAAAAAGTAAGTGAAAAAAGGAGATGATCTATCATAGAGAGTGTTTGCATTTTTAGCGGATATCTCTCCCAAAGCCGATTCAGATTGAGAAAAATCAAATACAAATCTATGTTGGGGTTATTTGTATTTTTAGCAGATTTATCTCATACATTGATGTGTATTTGGAAAAGAAGAAAAAGAGAAAGTTTCAGTCAAGAACTAAAGACATTTGTTCGTCTATGAGTGATACACTCTTCTCAAATATCCACCATCCATCCATCATATCATCACCCCATCCTATTTCACTATCACCATACATATTATCCCACATATCCCATTTCATTTCCCCCTCACCCATATACATCATTATTTCCCCTAGGTGTTCGGCAAATGAAAGTCGACGTGGTGAATAAATCGACGTTCTCACTATAGTGATTAGCATTCTTTCATGAGATCAATTTTTTTTCTATATGTTCGTTCTTTCTTATGTGTGTGTGAGACGTTTGAACTTGCTTACATTTACTCACCTCCTCACACACAAGAGCGATACACTGACCCATATCTCGAGAGTTCATTTGAGGGAGATATATCCGTGATATTTGAAGTTGAAGCGTTGATTCAAAAGAGGCAATCTAGGAATTACTTTGATGATACTCGACCCATTTTGACTGATTCACACTACACACGTTGAGTTCTAGGAAGGATGTTCCTTGAGTATTAACTTAGCTAATCTTTTTATAAATTCCATCTTGTATTTCTCAAATCATTTATCTCATGATGGATTGTGCGATTATTCTACATCTAATAAGAGATTGACTGCCTTTCAATAAATTTTTGCAAATAAGAATTTTGTGGGTATATTCCCTGCAAACCCTCACGAGACACAACTCGTCCTGTAGGGCAACCTATAGGTTTAAAGTATTGTTGCACATGCTAAGTGCAATCGCAAGTGCCTGCGAAAGTGCACTTTTGGTTACTTATCTTTCTCTTTCTCTCTATCTTATTGCTCGAGGACTAGCACCGCTCTGTTTGGGGGCGGTGTCATAAGAACCCAAAACTGTACAATTTATACCCCAAATAGATGTACAGTAGTTGCTAATTCTCAGAAATTTGGGTCTTATGCGCTTAAATATTCATTATGCAGGTTTAATTGCAGTTGCGGTATCAAAAGCTATATTTTCAAGCAATTTGCAGTTAAAATGGAGCTAAATCCCTCTCCTGTAACCTTACCCGAGCCTAAACCGTCCCTAAACTGAAAGGGTGTGCACTTGCGTTCAAATAGGAAATTATATAATTAAACACAGTTTAACCCAATTAAACCCTAAACATGCCACTACATGTGATTGAATAATATGTAGAACATCCTAGTACAATCAAACACACACAATTGAGGAAAAATCCCCCAAAGGGGAAAAACCATTTTTTTTCATTATAATATTGTAACATACAATTTCGGATTACAATGAAAAATACAGTGACACAGAATTACCCTCAGGCGTCGGATCTGTAGTCGGCGGCTGGAAGTTTCCCTTCCCAGGAGGGAAGCAATGAAGAAGAAGAACGGTCTTCTCCACAAGGGAATGAACAACAAAAGTGTTTGTGTTCTAGGGTTTCAAAACGATTCACAAATGATTTGGAAATTTGTGTGAATCAAAACATGAGTTTGGTAACTCACAAAGATGAAGACTTTGAGTTTATGAACTCTGAAAATCGTGTGAAGAAGTCTTCTCAAACCAACTCCCCGTAGTGGGTTTATAAAAGAAAAACTGGCCCTTAAAAATCTGACCACGATCTGCACGAAGTTATCCCAGGTGGACCGGTCCGGATCTGAGGCGGACCGGTCTGGGGGGGTCGGACCTGTTCATTTTAATTTTGGCTTTATCGATTCACTATCAGTCCGGGGTCTACTGGATCTTTAACAAGGCATCGTCTGGTTAGAGGGCGAACCAGACCGGGGGCGGATCGATTTGTTTTCCAGATAGGCGGACCGGTCCAGCCTGTCAGAATTCTGATTCCTCCTCTTCTTTGATATTTGGATCCGTTGATGACGATATGATCTTGATTTTCTTCAACGGTGTAATGGCTTATGACATACAAGTTGATAATGGAAAAAAATGTCCTTACAAATCCCCCCTATGTCTATTCCGGTACATACATAAAAACACACATCCAAATTATCAAGTATAAAATTGCATATAGAAATCTACCCTTCCATAAACCCTAAACTGAAAAGGTACATATGAATAAGACTTCATCGATTGATCTTCAACTCTTTAAGAATCTCAACGCTTTTCTCATCATGGTGTGCAATCTATTGATAATCCATGTAGTACCTACACACATGAGATAAAGCAAATACCAAGTGACGTATCGAGTTTGAAATGAGATAAATATATATACCAATTTATGAGAAAACTCAAAATTTCAAAACTCCCCCATATATTAACTCCCCCATATTAAAATAATTCATTCTCCCCCTTTTTATGATGTCCCCAAATAGACGAATGAGAGAAATAAATTAACCAAGCAAGTGCGGGGTGTCACGAGGACTAAATCACATCATGAATGAACACAAAGCAACCAAGTCGGTGATAACGTTAATGAAGGGGTGTGATCAAACTCAATAGGAAAATCAATGCATACAAAACATGACATATGTGCACGATGAATATTGGATATTCCTAACGAATGAACTCAAATGCTTCCTTTGGTGTAAAATAATGACAATATAAGACATTGACTTAATCAAATCAACAAATCAAAGCTCAAAGTGATTTTCACACCAATAACGTCCAAAACGATTTCATGCCTTTTCAGGACTTTCAAGGAAGTGCAAACCGTTTAAACATTCTCCAACCAAACTCCCTCAGATATATATTTTTGAATAGAGGTATGCTAAATTCTCAAACTTTGGATAATTGATGGTGAAACCTAAATGGCCCATGATTGGCATGAATTGCTTTTTATTGCCTTTAATTTTTTCGGGGATCTTTTAACCTCTTTGGACCTCGGATAATAAAATTCCTCCATTTTTAGGTCCTTTGAACGGTGGCTTTTGCGCAAAGAGAAGATAATGACCTTTCACAACCCCTCCCCGTCCTCAATAAAACACACAATCTCACCAAAACGGTTTTTACATGCAGTCCAATCTTATCAAGTTTTATCGCATATGGAACGTTGTATAGACAGAATTGGGATGGAAACACTCAAGCCAATATGTGATAGACAAGTTCAATACTCAAGTAAAGTTGTGCATGTGTGCAATAAAGGATATAGGAGTCACACATGTAGGAAAATATCACTAATTACATCTCAAAGACTCCAAATAATGTAAAGCACATGGATGAAATGATGTAGCGTCTCAAATCTCTATCAAGCAGTCACATGGATATATGAAGTGAAGTTGTGACTTGGCTATGTTAAATGCTCATCCATAAAAGGTGCAAAACAGAAATCTTTTTGGATTTTTCAAAAATTTTATCAAAATAAAATCTTTTTGTGCTTTTCTCAATATTTTGCTAAAAGAAAATCTTTTTGGAATTTTTCAAAAGAAATATAAAAAGTAAAAAGAATAAATACACTAGTGACACAATCTAGAAATAGGAATCAGAGGATATGATACTGACAATGCATCTTATGCTAGACACGGACCAACCCCTCAGTCAACTGTGAAAATCCCCAAAGACTTCCTAAGACTCTTGAATCTAAGGGCATCTAAAGGTTTCGTGAAAATATCGGCTAACTGACGATCGGTAGGAACGAAACTCAGGGATACGACCTTCTCCTCAACTAACTGACGTAGGAAGTGCTCGCGTAACCTGATGTGCTTTATGCGCGAATGTTGGATGAGATTATGGGATATGTGAATCGCGCTCATGTTATCACAAGAAATGATCATGGTGTCCTGTGATATCCCATAATCCTCCAACATTTGCTTCATCCACAAGAGTTGCGTGCAATAACTCCCGGTGGCGATGTACTTAGCCTCCGTAGTGGATAAAGAGATGGAGTTTTGCTTCTTACTCAACCTAGAGATAAGGGCAGAACCAAAATAGAAACACCCACCAGAAGTGATCCTACATCCATCTGCATCCCCGGCCCAATCGGCATCCAAAAAGGAGAACAAATGGTCATCGGTATCAAAGGAATACCAAATACCGTATGAGAGAGTCCCACTCACGTATTTAATAATACGTTTTAGAGCGAGAAAGTGTGACTCTTTCAGAGACGCCTGATATCGCGCACAGACTCCAACACTAAAGGCTATGTCGGGATGACTGGCAGTCAAGTAGTGAAAACTACCTATCATACTCCGATACAAGGTTTGCTCTATGTCCTTGCCTGAAGTGTCCTTATTAAGCTTGATAGAAGTACTCATAGGTGTACGTGCATGCTTAGTGGAGTCTAAACCAAATTTCTTAACTAGGTCTCTAGCATACTTGGATTGGGAGATGAACATCCCATCCTCTAGCTGACGAACCTGGAGACTGAGGAAGAAAGTAATCTCACCTACCATGCTCATCTCAAACTCACTTTTCATCTCTTCCTCAAAGTGGTGAGCATGCTGGGAACATGTCGATCCAAAGACTATGTCATCCACATAGACCTGAGCAACCAAAATTGCACCGTCTTCTCTCCTGACGAACAACGTCATATCAACTCCCCCTCTCTTGAAGCCACGGGCTAAGAGATAGGAAGTTAGCCTCTCGTACTAAGCACGGGGTGCTTGCTTCAAACCATACAAGGCTTTCCTCAGATAATAAACATGCTCAGGGTGCTTAGGGTCTTCAAACCCTTTTGGTTGTTCCACATAAACCTCCTCCTGTAGAATGCCATTCAGAAAAGCACTCTTGACATCCATCTGATATAACTTGAAGCGAAGATGACATGCGGTGGCGAGTAGTAATCGGACGAACTCGAGCCTCGCAACAGGAGCCAATGTCTCCCCAAAGTCTACACCCTCTATCTGTGTGTAGCCTTGAGTGACCAACCTAGCCTTATTTCTGATTATGGTACCATTTTCATCCATTTTATTCTTGAAAATCCACTTGGTACCTATCACATTAGTATCACTAGGTCGGGGAACAAGTTCCCAGACATTGTTCTTTTGAAACTGAAGCAACTCATCTTGCATAGTAGATATCCAGTGTTTATCCTTGAGTGCTTCTTTGTGATTCTTGGGCTCGATATTGGACGTGTAGCAAAGATGGCTAACAATGTTCTCTAGCAGAGCATGAGTCTTGACCCCTAGAGTGGGATCATCAACAATGGCAGAAGGATCATGCCTCTTTCGAACCCAAGCAGGTGTGTCCCCTAGAGCAGGAGTGGGGACCACAAAGTGTGAGTGAGGGACAAGTAAATCACTCCTAGTAAAGTCCTCATCCTCACACTGAAGGTTAGAATCAATAGCTGTCGGAGGTTCGTCATCTTGCACGGTGATGTTTATTGATTCCATAACCTTAGAGCTCTTCAGGTTAAAAACCCGGTACACTCTGCTATTCGATGAATATCGTAGCAATATTCCCTCTTCACTTTAGGAGTCAAACTTTCCTAGTTGCTCTCTATCTCGTAGGATATAGCATTTACTCCCAAAAACACGAAAATATGCCAGGTTGGGTTTTTTGCCAGTCCACAATTCATAAGGCGTCTTAAGAGTGTGTGGACGCAAGTAGACCCTATTCACCGTGTGGCATGCAGTAGACACTGCCTCTGCCCAAAATCTCCTAGAAACCTTACGACCCAGAAGCATAGATTTAGCCATCTCCTGGATCGTTCTATTCTTTCTCTCAAAAATCCCATTTTGCTGAGGGGTCTTCACAGTAGAAAACTCATGTTTGATCCTAAGGCTATCACAATAAGAATCTACCTTTTCTTCCTTAAATTCAGTACCATTGTCACTACGTATCCTGTTAATAGTGACTCCGTGTTGATTTTGCAGGACACGACACTTGGTCTTTAAAAACTCTACAACATCGGATTTCTCCCTCAGGAAACCAACAATAGAATATATGGAGAAATCGTCTACCGTCACGAGGATATACCTCTTATTACCCAAGCTCTCAGTACGAGTAGGAGCCATAAGATCCATGTGAATCAGCTCAAGTACTCGAGAGGTGGTAGTGGAATGCAACTTCCTATGAGGGCTCCGAATTTTCTTTCCCAACTGACAGGGTCCACAAACCGTGGAAGTTGACTTTCCAAGGGATGGTAAGCCACATACTAGGTCCTTTTTAGCTAAATGGGTCAAATCTTTAATGTTCACGTGACCTAGACGTTAGTGCCACAGATCCATAGGAGTGATCGTGGCGATGTTGCAGATAAGTGAAGATGTGGTCTCAGTCCCATATCAATTATCCTTTGTCCTCACCCCTCGCACTAAAAGTTTATCGGCTTGATTATAGACCTTACAGGCGTCCCGATCAAACTTTACGGCAAAGTCAGCGTCGCACAGCTGGCTAATGCTGAGAAGGTTTGCTTTCAAACCTTTGACATACAAAACATTCTCTAGCTTAGAAAATACTGGTAACTCTACTATACCTCGTCCTATAATGCTACACTAGCTTCTATCTCCAAAGGTGACTCTACCATCATTATAACCCTCAAGGTAGGTAAAAATTGAGGCATCACCTGTCATGTGTCTGGAGCACCCACTATCAAAATACCATTATGAGGTATTATGAGCTTTGAGAGCAACATGAACAACTAGGGCTTTCTTATCTTTCTTAGGCACCCAAGAAGTGGTAACCTTTTGTTTACCCTTGTTGTTATTGGTTTTAGCTGGAATGTGAGAAGCATTTACTGACGGCAAAGACATCCATCAGAATTCCTCCATCATACTCTGTGATGTAGTGGCTAAGAGCTCAACACGCTCTCTCAGACTGTCAATCTCACAATAATGGCGTGGTGGAGTAGAGGTACGTCATGTCTGACCTAAACTATATCAAAACTCCCTCAGGTGACCTTTTCTTTTGCAATATGTATAAAAGAACACATTCTTAAGCGGTCCTTGATTTTCTTTTCTTGGTTGAACTCTCCTTCTTGGTATTTGACGATGTCCATAAGGAGTCGTAATAAATTCAGGAACTGGTCCGGGTGCAATTTGGGACGTGGAGGCACCATCATAACCTGTTCACTTCCTATCACCAAAACCTAAAGCGGGGCCGAGGAGCATCTTTCCCATTTTTCCCGATTTGTCCTCGATTTGAACCTTGACTTCTCGTGCTTTCTCAAGATCACGAGTAAGGTTGGCTATAAGAGCTTCAAGTTTCTTCCGAGTCTCCACGGAGGAATGGAGGTCACTCGTAAGACTAGTCACTTGTTTAGTCAAGTCCCCTCTTTCTTTCTCAAAACTACTTTCTCTCTCTCTAAACAAACTCTCTTTATCAACACAGGCAGACACTCTCTCTCATGGCGATGCAAGTGGAGGACTCTCTCTTTCTAGTCTCTTCTAACTCTCCTTCTAACGCGGTGATCCTAAGAACTAATGCTTTGTTACGCTTTTTAGTTTTAAAAGACTCATTATATAACTCGGTGTAGGCGCATTGAAGGTTACTCTCACTCTCACTAGCGTCATCCTCCCCCTCACTTACTTCTCTCTCACTGTCGAGGTGTCCTTGTGAAGTAGCATCCTCATCGTCGTGAGATGCAATAGAGGTACTCACATGACTAGCCATGAATGCGGTGAAGTTTCACTCATGCGGTGACTCATCTCCCGAGTCCACTGACTCGACCTCACTGTCGTCACTAAGGGTAGCATTAATGATAGCTTTGCCCTTTTCTCTATTCAGACGAGTGGCACACTCAAACGCTCTACGACCCTTACCGTCGCACTCAAAGCATCTCTCACTGTCTTTCTTAGGAGGGTCTTTGAAGTCTTTCTCATTTTTCTTTTCAAACTTATTTTTCTTAAAATTCTTTTTATCTTTAAAATTTCCACTTTTCTTGAATTTAAGAATTTTCTTAAAGTTTTTAGCAAATAAAGCCTAGTCATGTAAGTCAAATTTACACTCAGAATCAGAAGTTACTATCTCTCTCTTTCTAGATGACTCAACGCTTTTTCTTCCCGACCCCTCACTTTTTCTCTCTTGGGCATTAAGAGCAATTCCCTTATCTTTAGACTTGACAGATTTAGGAAGCATGTCAATTTCATAAGTTTGCAAGTCTCCTACAAGTTCTTCTAATTTTAGCGTATTTAAATTACCCATAGAATTTAGCACAATGACTTTAGGGATAAAACGCTTGGGCAATGATCTAAGAATCTTTTTCACAACTCTAGCATTAGGAACTTATTCACTAAGATTAAAGCTAGTATTAACAATATCAGACAACCTAGCATAAAAATCATCAAAGCATTCAGTTTCAAGCATGGTGATGGTTTCAAATTGAGTTGTTAAATTTTCCAATTTAGATTCTTTGACAGCATTAGTTCCTTCATGGGTAAGTTGTAAAACATCCTATGCCTCCTTTCACGTGGTGCACGTCATGATACGTCGGAACTCATCGGGAGTGATGGATCCGGAAATAGCACTCAAACCCTTAGAATTAAAAGAAGACAATTTAAATTCATCTTCAGTCCAAGAAGTGACAGGTTTCAAATTGATCACGTTTTCAACACTGACGGAGGGAGGTGTCCACCCTCTTTCAACTAAAATCCAAACCCATTCATCTATGGCCTTTAAAGCATACTTCATGCGGGCTTTCCAATATGCATAATTTGTCCCGTCAAAAACTAGCATTTTATTATATGATTTCTCCATTTGAACACGCTCTTTTTCAAAAATCAATTTTTTTTTCAAAAAATTGATATCTTAGAAAAATTTTGCGGAAAATAGGAATACGCGATAGATTAGCGTAACCTGCTCTGATACCAATTTGAAAGAGTGTGCGCTTGCGTTCAAATAGGAAATTATATAATTAAACACAGTTTAACCCAATTAAACCCTAAACATGCAAATACGTGTGATTGAATAATATGTAGAACATGCTAGTACAATCAAACACACACAATTAAGGAAAAACCCCCCAAAGGGGAAAAACCAATTATTTTCATTATAATATTGTAACATACAATTTCGGATTACAATGAAAATTACAGTGAAACAGAATTACCATCAGGCGTCGGATCTGTAGTCAGCGGCTGGAAGTTTCCCTTCCCAGGAGGGCAACAATGAAGAAGAAGAACGGTTTTCTCCACAAGGGTATGAACAACAACAATGTTTGTGTTCTAGGGTTTCAAAATGATTCACAAATGATTTGGAAATTTGTGTGAATCAAAACATGAGTTTGGTAACTCACAAAGATGAAGACTTTGAGTTTATGAACTCTGAAAATCGTGTGAAGAAGTCTTCTCAAACCAACTCCCCGTAGTGGGTTTATAAAAGAAAAATTGGCCCTTAAAAATCTGACCACGATCTGCACGAAGTTATCCCAGGAGGACCGGTCCGGATCTGAGGCGGACCGGTCTGGGGGGGGGGGGACCGATTCGTTTTAATTTTGGCTTTATTGGATCGCTATCAGTCCGGGGTTTATTGGATCTTCAGCAAGGCGGATCGGTCCGGGTAGAGGGCGGACCATACCGGGGGCGAACCGGTTCATTTTCCAGACAGGCGGATCGGTCCGGCCTGTCAGAATTCTGATTCCTCCTCTTCTTTGATATTCGGATCCATTGATGACGATATGATCTTGATTTTCTTCAATAGTGTAACGGCTTATGACATACAAGTTGATAATGGACAAAAATGTCCTTACATAAACCTACCCCAAACCATGTGTGTGTTTTGTTTGTCCCCTTTATTTATTTTTTAGATTTTTAGTGTGAGTCATTTTTATTTTTAGGATTTATTTTTGATTTATTTTTGATTTCTAGGTTTTATTTTCTATTTTTTTTATTAGTGTAATTTTATTTTATTTTTATTAGTTTTGTTAGGATTAGATTTTTTTTTAGGATTTCATTTATTTATTAGTTTTATTACATTTTTCATTTTGTTTTTAGGATTTTAATCTTAAGTTTTATTTGATTTT
The DNA here is from genome assembly GCA_949130495.1 of Sambucus nigra. Classification (NCBI taxonomy): domain Eukaryota; kingdom Viridiplantae; phylum Streptophyta; class Magnoliopsida; order Dipsacales; family Adoxaceae; genus Sambucus; species Sambucus nigra. The sequence goes on from OX422220.1 coordinate 87,566,677, forward strand.
ATTTTTATTTTTATTTTATTTCTTTTTAGTTTCATTTTTTTATTGAGACTTTATTTTATTTTTTTGGAATAGGAATTTAATTTTTAGATTTTTAGTTTTATGATTTTTAGTTTTTTTTAGTGTTACTTTTAAAGGTCCAAATTAAACACACACTAACACCTAACTAACCTCACCCTCACACCTACTTTTCCTACACCCTCACCACATTCTAACGTTCCACTCCATCATCTTCCACACCATACTACCCTATACCCCCACAAACCTTATAATCCCTACACTCATCTTCAACCTCACACCTTCTCTCTCTCCTACCTCCATTAACCCATTTCATCTTCCAAACCTATTTCTCTCTCCTTCTCCATTCCCACCATAGATCAACCCAAACCATACACCACCAACACCACGGCTGCCCCCTCACCTCCGGCGACAGCGACCCCCCAATCGCCAGAGCCCCCATCGTCGGCTACCAATACATCTCCCTACCCCGGCGGCCTGACCCGAGACCCAGCTATACCAACCTCCCAATCTCGCTGCCCCGGCAGCGCCCCAGCAAACCCGCCGACAACGAACCGCATTCTGGCCCTGACCCGGGACGGACCTACACACAGCCGTGACCCTACTGCCGTGACCCAAATCCGGCACAACTTTGACCCAAATCTGGCACAACTCCGACCCAAATCTAGGACGCGACTCAACCACCGCTACCTCCAATATTCAACCCAAAACCCAAAGACCCATTTCACTTTGTAAACCCATGAGCCAAATCGTGTGTCAACTGCCAAATGCAAATCAAAACCAAGACAAAGCCAATGTAAAAAATAAACCAAGTCATTTAACCCACATGTTTTAAAACCATTTAATTCCATTTACCCAATATACCCTTAAACCCCCACTTCCCACATGTCTTCTACCAAAGTCTAAAATAACTTCACCCAAATCAGATTTTTGTGACCTCACACCTCTCAAACCTCATATGCCCACACCCCATTCTCCTCTCACCATTTCCATGCACGCTAAAATATAAACTCTCCAATTTACCCCTAGCCTCCATGTGCACAATATAAAAGAAGACTTGGACCATTTTGAAGGGGATCTCAAAATTAGTTTTTACATTTTGTGTGATAAATTTCTCTACACCCCTCTTTAGAGAGTATTTGCATTTTTAGCAAATATCTCAATATAGAGGTGTGTAGTGAAATTTATCTCTAGGATGAATTTCGCCCCACCCATCTATTATGAATTTTTGCATTTTTAGCAATTATTTCATAATAGATTGATGTAGTTGAATTTATCCCTTATGGGAGGTAAATTCTAACCCATTCCTTTATGTTGAGATTTTGCATTTTTAGCAATTATCTCAATATAAATTAATGATCTAGAATTTGTTTCTTTGGGTGAATTCTAATGTATAATTTTAGGATTTGCATTTTTAGCAAGTCTCTTTTATTGTTTAATTGTCCATTATGAATTCATCCACTATCCTTTTTGTTTTTATTTTGTAATTTTTAGTTTAAATTCAATAAATACATGAGTAAGGAATTGTAATTGAGAGATTGATGATGTAATTGAAGATTTCATTCCAATTAAAGGCTTAAATGGGTTTGATCTATTCCTCTCTTATTACTTTTAGTTTAATCTTCTTTTGATTTTATTTGTTTATCTTATATTTGTGGATGATGATTATTGAGGGCTAATCTTCCATTCACGGGATGAAATTTTGAAGCCCTCATGAATCCAATTTATTTAGTTTACTTTTTAGCACATGTTTATTTACCTCATTTTTTATTAGCTTTTACATCTTAGTAGTACTTTAAAAATTAGTATATAGTTAGTTAATTAATATTCCCTTGAAAAATCCATAAAAAATAAAAAAAGTAAAAATAGAAAAATATAATAAAATGCAAATGAATCTATATATATGTCCTCTCCAATTTTGTGTTTCACCCTTAGATTTGGAATGATTCCTTACTTGCCCTCTACACTAGTTTTTTTATAATTTTGTAGGTTCAAGGGAATTTTGATATAAAGAAGTTGCAGCAACGACAAAAATGTACATTAGAAGCAATTTATCTTTTCTATCAAATGGCGCCGTTGCCGAGGATCTAGGGGGTGAGGGCTGCGAGGGTTTTAGGTCGGCGCCATGTTTGGAGGGTGGGTCCGTCGGTGCCGGGGTAGCCGACGATGGGGGCTCTGGCGATTGGGGGGTCACTGTCGCCGGAGGTGAGGGGGCCGGCCGTGGTGTTGGTGGTGTATGGCTTGGGTTGATCTATGGTGGGATTGGAGAAGGAGAGAGAAATTGGTCTGGAATATGAAATGGGTTAATGGAGGTAGGAGAGAGAGAAGGTGTAAGGTTGAAGATGAGTGTAGGGATGATAAGGTGTGTGGGGGTATAGGGTAGTATGGTGTGGAAGATGATGGAGTGGAATGTTAGAGTGTGGTGAGGGTGTAAGAAAAGTAGGTGTGATGGTGAGGTTATTTAGGTGTTAGTAACACTAAAAAAAATAAAAATCATAAATCTAAAAATCTAAAAATTAAATTCCTATTCTAAAAAAATAAAATAAAGACTCAATAAAAAAATGAAACTAAAAATAAATAAAATAAAAATAAAAACAAAATCTAATAAAACCTAAAATTAGAATCCTAAAAGAAAATGCAAAATCTAATAAAACTAATAAATAAATAAAATCCTAAAAAAAATCTAATCCTAAAAAAAATCTAATCCTAATAAAACTAAAAACTAATAAAAATAAAATAAAATTACACTAATAAAAATAAAATAAAATAGAAAATAGAAAATAAAACCTAGAAATCCTAAATAAATCAAAAATAAATCCTAAAAATAAAAATAACTCACACTAAAAATCTAAAAAATAATTAAAAGGGACAAACAAAACACACACATGGTTTGGGGTAGGTTTAGGGACGATTTAGGCTCGAGTAAGGTTACGGGGGAGGGATTTAGCTCCATTTTAACTGCAAATTGCTCCGAAATATAGCTTTTAATACCGCAACTGCAATTAAACCCGCATAATGAATATTTAAGTGCATAAGACCCAAATTGCCGAGAACTAGCAACTAAAGTACATCTATTTGGGGTATAAATTGTATAGTATTGGGTGCTTATCATTACCTATCTCCACAAAAATGTACTACATGAAATCTCTATAAAACCCCAATTCAAACTCCATAATTTCTTCTTCAACTTTTCCAAGATCCCCAATAACATCTCCATAAAATCCCATCTTGCTCAGACATGTGGGTATTTGGATTTTAAGAGCTTAAATATGGAAGAAAATGGTTAATTTATGGAGGTTTTGGGTGAAAGAATGGTGGTTTGAGGAGCTACTACAGCTAGATAGAGAGAGGCAAAAATCTTATTAGAATGACCAAATGGGCCAAAAACCACTTTAAATACGTCCCAAACCCTAAATGTTAAATCCCAAAATTTCCTCAAACTCAACCTTTTAATCCAATAGTCCATCAAGCCTTTAATCCACGTTATGATCTAAGCCACTAAGAGTTCGACACACATCCAATCCGATGACTCACGTCACAATAGCACATTAAAATGTGCCGAAAAGTCTGAATTTTGTCTAGTCATTCAAATGACTTTGGACCTCGTTCGAACGTCATCCCCTTTCCTTCGAATGAGAATTCTAACGAGATTAAAATGTAGGCTATAATTGGGTCAAACACCAACTCGTTTGAACAGGAAGCTACCTCTCGTTCGAATGACAACGCAACTCGCTCAAATACGGGCATTCCAATGAGATTCCCGAGAATGATAAAAATCATTCAGTAACTAGTCGTTAGATGGTCATTCGAACCTCGTTTGAATGACTGGCCTTTACTCATTCGAATGATGTGGCCACTCATTCGAACGACATCCATAATTCTGTATAATAACCTTAAGTTACACAAATCCAGTTTAATCGTACTAGGTCCACTATAATATCAAAATTTGACCCTAAATCCCTCTTACCAAGTCTATAACCCAAATGGGTCATACCAAGTTACAAAACACATGGGTACCATCAAAATTACGGGGGGTAGGGGGTGCTACATGTGATATATTTTCCTTTATCTAGGCGATTAAGTGCGCAACCAAGATAGAGATAAACCATCGCACACCTTTGACAACATCTCCCATGTCCTCTATGATGATCGTTTTCCCACCACAGGCCCTAGATGCACCACCCGGTACTATGAAGTACTTTATTTGTGGAGTGGTGGATCATTAATCGGATGAGTTTTCCAAGGCTCAAAAGTAGACCCTACTTTTTGACCGATGATGTGGATCCAACAGATGAAGATCTAGAGTAGGATGAGGAGTTTCAGAACCACACACTGATTTCCATAATCATCACTATTGACCACGATTATGATGGTGTTCCTCTTTGAGTTCGAGGTTGGACTCTTTTCACGGAGGGAAGAATGATGTAAATTAGTTAAGCTTTAGGGTTATTTTAGTAATTTTAGTCCTTCTATTTTTATTACCTTTCTTTTATTTTAACTCTTTTTCGTTGCTTGTATTATAGGGTTAATGGAAAGCCTTATATAATGGAGATTATAGGAATGTGATGTGTGTGTGTGTGTGTGTGTGGGGGGGGGGGGGGGGGGGTAGGTCAAGTGACATCACATGGTCCAAAGCCCATTTCCCAATTATGTTTTGATGATCTAATTTTAGATACTTTCTATTCCACCCATAAATATTCCTTTACACCCAAAAGTAAATCATTTTACACTTCTCAAAATTGAGTATTAATCTCTTATTTGAGTATCTTTTTGTATTTTCATTAACGACTAAATTTACGTCAGTTCTAATGGTTACAATTTAAATTTATTTCATTGATCTTTGCGATGAAAGGATTATAAATGGACCCGAATTCTCTATTAATTTTTTGTTGGTTTAAATTTAAAATTGTCCATATGTCTAGTTATTGGATTTTAATTGAGTTTTTTTATTGCTTTCTAATCCTATTGATATTCTTAATTCATTTTTTCTCTTTTTTTGCGCATGTATATTTTTGTGGTGGCGGGACCATGTTTTTTAGGAAGTTTGTTAGTGTAATCAATCACTGAAATCATAAAATTATATTATTAGAACAAATATACAAATAAAATAATTTAATCTAATTGGATGTTTCCAAATTATTTAGGAAGTGATTCTCATAATTTCATTTACACTCGATTTATTCCTTGAGACTGTATCTAAATATTAATGCTATAAACGTTGGTTATAAATTGGATTTTTTTTTTGTATTTTGTATTATATGATCTCCACCGTCTATTGCTCTCCTCTAACTTCATTAACAAGAGACACTTAGTGACATATTGGTTGGTCTATGTGAGGAGGAAAATGTATATTTTTAACGTATCTAGAACTATCTACATTCCTGGTGACATGTGCACAGTTCATTTTGTGTAGCAACTGTATCAAATCTAGGATTGTTTTGGTTTGGTTTGTCTATTGCCACATTTATTAGTGTGGAAACTATACCTGAAGAACAACAGTGAGATAAGTACACACCTATATATAGATTAAAAAAATAAATTGAATATATTGATACTCTGTGAGATAATGGTACCTTTCCCTTAGAGAAAGGTTCTTGGGGATTGAAAATTCCTTTTAGATAATATGATGATGATAGTAACATTATTAACCTCTCACAATAGTAAAACAATATGAGGGGAAAAGATAAAATTCTTGTTAAAAGGTGTTCAATGTGTGAGAAACTTGAAAGAAAACTGCATCACTCAGATCTTTTACTATGAAGTGGCTCAAGGGTTTTGATGTACAATGTATACTCTTTTGGTAGATATTTTTGTAAAATAGGAAAGGCACTGAGGTTTGGGGGATGGTAAAATCAAAGAGAGAATAACCCAGATGAGATTTTGGTGGATCATGGACCATTTCTCTCAATGTGTTCCCTTAATTGACAAAATTATCTCCTCCTTGTAACACCCCGCCCGCCCGGGGAGAGTGAACGGAGCGCTAATACGATGAAACTAAACTAAATCCACAATATCACAAGGTATAGAGCATCTAACTAAACCCACAATAATATAAATCCACTAATATCAATTCTTCAAATACAACAAGTCTCTCGAATAAATACAACATCTAATTCAAAAATAAAATACAAATCTCCAAAGCTCTATACATCAAAATAATACAAATCTTTCCCAAACAATCCTCGCTAAAATCAATCTCCATAGCCCCCCAAAATCTACGCTAACCTGCCACTAAAAGAAAATATGGGGAAGTACACAATACGACAGGAAAGATGCTCAACAAATATATTAACGATGAATAAAGCGTAACAACACGAGTACGAATATTCAAATCAAAATGCAAATCTCAAAGCATTTATCAATATAATTTCTCAACATCACTTTAACCGGGTCACCAGGCCTCACCACATCCGTATATGCTTTATCAAGCCATAGCCCGGGAAACAGGAATTTTGGCGGGTGCCCAACATCCGTGCCATATTAAAATCTCATGACAACATGCTCATCAACAATATAATGATACCACATGAATCAAAATAATTTCAACAATTATTTTCCAGATTTCAATGAATTTATCAATTCAAATATGAGTTCAATTAAACAAGAATTCAAAGAGAATAACACTCGAGAGATTTAAGAAGCATATTGTGTAAAACCCCATACCTCAAACCATGATGAGAAACCAACGATCACATCCTCAAGATCAACTCAAAAGATCTACAAAATCTCCTCCAAGAACCTCCAACAAAATAGCCCCAAGAACACCTCTAATCTAAGGTTGGAACTCACAAATCTCAAGGGCCAATGTGTATATAAAAAGAAGAGGAATATAAAATAAATTTACTGCCAAAGGTATGTTAAAAAGGTTGCCCACAACTTCCTTTTATAATGCAAAGAAATGAAGAGTTGGAATCCAAAAGACTCCTTTAAATAAGGCAAAGAAATGAAGAGTTGGAAGTCAAAACAACTCCAAGAGTTAAAAACATTTTAAAATCATTTTAAAATCCGTTTTAACTCCCTTTTCAAAACCGTTTGAAATTCTCTCCTTTAAAAGTAATATTCAACATATTTGACCAATAAAAATAATTTTATCAAAAACTTTATTTTCCTCCATTTTCCAAAAATTAATTAAAATACCCAAAATTACGCGTGTTGTTACACTTCCCCACTAACAATGGAATTTCGCCCTCGAAATTCGCCGAATGCCTAACTCTCAAAATCAGGCCACTATACTAACTCCAAAAATAAATCACGTCTCCCAAAAATAAATTCCTCACCTCTAATCTAGAAACTTAACACGTATATCACCTAAAATTTTCCATCTCCAAAAATTGCTAACCACGCAATGAACCCAAAATCCAAGACCCGAGGGTTGTCGTATACCTAAGCTCGGTCGGGTTGGGTTAGCCAGGAATGGGAGAAACTATGATTTTGTGTAAATGTAAATGATGTAATTAAGTTAAATTATCATTCAAGAAAGTTTGTATAAGTATGACTAGTGTACTGGTGTAAAAAGGTTTTAATTATATGGAATTACGTTGATGACTCTGAAATAAAAATCAAATTTTTTTGGTTTGGTTAAATGAATTATGGTTTGACTCACTTTGACTTTCAAACTTAATTATAAGTAACTGGGTTGGGGTGTGATACCATTTGTAACACCCCGCCCGCCCGGGGAGAGTGAACGGAGCGCTAATACAATAAAACTAAACTAAATCCACAATATAACAAGGTATAGAGCATCTAAATAAACCCACAATAATATAAATCCACTAATATCAATTCTTCAAATACAACAAGTCTCTCGAATAAATACAACATCTAATTCAAAAATAAAATACAAATCTCCAAAGCTCTATACATCAAAATAATACAAATCTTTCCCAAACAATCCTCGCTAAAATCAATCTCCATAGCCCCCCAAAATCTGCGCTAACCTGCCACTAAAAGAAAATATGGGGAAGTACACAATACGACAGGAAAGATGCTCAACAAATATATTAACGATGAATAAAGCGTAACAACACGAGTACGAATATTCAAATCAAAATGCAAATCTCAAAGCATTTATCAATATAATTTCTCAACATCACTTTAACCGGGTCACCAGGCCTCACCACATCCGTATATGCTTTATCAAGCCATAGCCCGGGAAACAGGAATTTTGGCGGGTGCCCAACATCCGTGCCATATTAAAATCTCATGACAACATGCTCATCAACAATATAATGATACCACATGAATCAAAATAATTTCAACAATTATTTTCCAGATTTCAATGAATTTATCAATTCAAATATGAGTTCAATTAAACAAGAATTCAAAGAGAATAACACTCGCGAGATTTAAGAAGCATATTGTGTAAAACCCCATACCTCAAACCATGATGAGAAACCAATGATCACATCCTCAAGATCAACTCAAAAGATCTACAAAATCTCCTCCAAGAACCTCCAACAAAATAGCCCCAAGAACACCTCTAATCTAAGGTTGGAACTCACAAATCTCAAGGGCCAATGTGTATATAAAAAGAAGAGGAATATAAAATAAATTTACTGCCAAAAGTATGTTATAAAGGTTGCCCACAACTTCCTTTTATAATGCAAAGAAATGAAGAGTTGGAATCCAAAAGACTCCTTTAAATAAGGCAAAGAAATGAAGAGTTGGAAGTCAAAACAACTCCAAGAGTTAAAAACATTTTAAAATCATTTTAAAATCCGTTTTAACTCCCTTTTCAAAACCGTATGAAATCCTCGCCTTTAAAAATAATATTCAACATATTTGAGCAATAAAAATAATTTTATCAAAAACTTTATTTTCCTCCATTTTCCAAAAATTAATTAATATAGCCCAAAATTACGCGGGTTGTTACACTCCTCTTGGTTATATAAGGTGCTCCCTAGAATGGAGATAGACACACTAAACACTAAAAACATGGTTGATTGTGGAGAACTTACTTTATTATACTTTTGTATAGAAAAGTACACATTCTATTTTTTATTTGGAGTGTATTTGTGAGTCCTCTTTTGTAACCCATTTGTTAATTGATCTGAGTTATTATTGGACGCAGTCAGATTGGTGAACCACTTAAATATTGCATCTTCATGTATGCGTGTCTTTTTACTTATATACTTTTATTGTGTGTGTGCCATATTATGATTTGGAGTCAAAGTCAACTTCATTTGTTGATATTCTTTCTTATAACAAATTGGTATCGAAGATAAGGTCCTCCAATCTTGGCATTAGTATATTAGTTTGGTGGAGAAATAACCATATGTGTAGTATTATTCATCCACTACTATTCATACAATTACTATTCACAACTTGAAACAAACTCTAAATTTAGAATTTTTCATTTGCATTTTTTTGTGACTGTTGTCGTTTGAAAAATGGCAACCACAAAATTTGACGTCTAAAAGTTTGATGGACAGAGAAACTCCAATATGTGGCAATGTGACATTATGGATGTTTTAGTTTAATGAGAGTTGGAAATTGCTCTCAGAGATATTCCATAAGATATGAGGGAGGGTGACTGGAAACCATGAGGCTTGTGGTCATATTCGTCTTTATCTCGATATGGATAAAAAATATCCTTATATTCATGAGACCTTGGCGTAAAAAATAATAAAAATAGTTGGAGGCCAAGTACATGGCGAAGAGCATTGAAAATAGGCTCTATTTGAAGAATAAACTCTTTTAGTTCTAGTATGCAGAAGGTATTTTTGTGTCTGAGCATTTGGACAATTTTAACGAAATTATTGTTGATTTGTAAAAATTAGATGCTAAAGTGCTAGTGCTAAATTCTCTACCAGATTTATAATAACACATCAATACTACACTATTGTACGTAAATGAGGATATAAAATATAATGACGTCTCCAATACCTTAATGAATAATGAGGTTTGTAAGAAGGATAATGAGCTATATATAGAGACTCAACATCTGAAGGGTTGATAGATTCCGGTAGAGCAATGAAAGAAATTAGGGTAGTTGTGGAAGATCTCATTCTAGATCGAGATGTGGAGCATCAACTTCAGGTAAGAGAATTCCTGGCAAATATGAATGTGCCTTTTGTCACTAGAAAGGGCATTGGGAGAAAGATTATCCTAAGTTAAATAAGGACACGAAGAACCCCACTACAAATGCTATGACTAGTGATGATAAAGATTCTAAATTTCCTTTGTCTGTTTAACCATTTTGATCCAGTCCCCTGTAATGGATTTTGGATTCCGATTGTTCCTATCATATGTGTCCCAATAGGGAGTGGTTGTATAGTTGTAAAGAGCTAAAAGGTGGATCTATTTTGATGGACAATGATCATGCTTGTTAAAGAAAAGGATTAGGTAAAATTCGATTGAAGTTGCATATTGGAATAGTTAGAGTGCTGGAAGATTTTTGGCATGTACTGAACCTGAAGGATTTAGATGGAACCCCAGTTGTGATGAAGGGTAAAAATAAGATTAACTTGTATTTTCTCCTGGGATATACAATTAGATGTGCAGTAACCATCTTACAAAGTTAAGATGAGGTTGTATATGATGCTACCAGAGTATGGCATGTGCGTTTGGGACATAAAGGAGAGAAGACTTTGTAAGAATTATTTAAACAAGGTCAATTGAATGGTGACAATACCTTCAAGCTTTTATTTTGTGAACACTGTATTCTTGGCAAGCAGACAGGAGTCGAGTTTGGCAAATCATTACATCATATGAAGGGGACTTTTGATTATGTTCACATGAATGTTTGGGGACCTATAAAAGTTGTATATTGGGGATGTAATCATTACTTTATGTCTTTTATGGAAGACTTCTACGAATAAGTTTGGGTGTAAACCATGACACATAAGGATGAAGTCTTAAATTTTTTTGTAAAGTGGAAGAAGATAATAGAGAACCAGACCGACAGAAAAATTAATAGACTAAGGTCAGACAATGGCGGTGAATACAAGTCAGATCCATTCTTATAAGTATGCCAGGATGAGGGGATCGTGGGACACTTCACAATCAAAGACAAATCGTAACAAAATGGAGTGACCAAATGTATGATCTCACTTTGTTAAAAAATATGTGATGCATATTTTCCAATACTAGTTTGTGCATGACATTTTGGGTTAAAGTTATTACATAAGCATATCACCTCATGAATAGGTTACCTGCAGTTTCAAATAAAGGTAAAATGCCCATGGTACGGTCGAAAAAACCTTTTACAAATTAGGATTCTTTTTGGATCCCCTACATATTTTCATGTTAGGGAAAGCAAGTTGGATTCAAAATCCAAGAGATCCATATTTATTGCCTTTAGTGATGGAGTGAAGGGGTATAGACTTTGGTGCCCCGAGACAAAAAAGATCATAAATATCACGAAGGTTACATTTGACGAGTCTTAAATGTTAAAGAGTTCTCCTAGGGAGAACAAAACCAAAGAAATTTCACAACAGGTTCTTCAATTCTTTTATCTATATTTGTCATAAATTCATAAAATGATGAGGTAAGTACACATGAGGTGGAGAATCCTACCCACGAGCCTCCTTGGTAACCAAATTTTACTGCAGTTAGTAGACCAAAAAGATGAAAAAGGAAACTTGGACAAACTACTACTGATATGGTGGCATATGCATTACTATGGTTGAAATTAACATTCCATCTACTTATACAAAAGCCAAAAGAAGCTCAAAAAGTGTAAATTGTAAGAAGGCAATGGATGAGGAGATCTAGTCTCTTCATATGAACCTGACTTGGGAGTTAGTCTAACTCAAAAATCTCCTTAAATAAAGACAGTGTAAGATTAAAGGCCATGTCAATGGAAAAAGGCTATGCGTAGAAGAAAGGGTTTACTTATAACGAGGTACTTTCCCCGATTGTGAAACAATCTTCCATTCATATTTTTCTAGTGTTGATTGCGTAGTTTGATCTCGATTTGGCACAACTTGAGATAAAAATTGCATTCTTACATGGCGATTTGTAGGAGGAAATTTATATGACTTACTTAAAAGGGTACAATATTGTTAGTAAAGAGAATTGTGCTTGTAGACTAAGAAAATCATTATATGCGTCGTCTAAGATAGTGGTATAAATGATTTGATCGGTTCATATATAGGCAAAAGTACATAAGGAGCCATTATAGTCATTATATGTATTTTCGTAAACTTTGTGATGGATCCTTCATTTATTTGCTCTTATATGTTGATGATATATTGATTTCTTCTAAGAGTAAGATGGAGCTCGAAAAATTGAAAATTTAGTTTAGTCATGAATTAAAGATAAAGGATCTTAGTGAGGTAAGAAAAATACTTGGAATGTAGATTAACAGAGATCGTTCCAGGGGCATTGTTTGTTTGTCAAAAGCAATATTTAAAGAAGGTATTACAATATTTTGGTATAGATTCTAAAACCAACTTGTAAGTACTTCATTGACTTCGCACTTTAAGCTACGTGCCATGGATTCTCTATAGATAGATAATGAACGTTTACAAACGGCTCATGTTCCCTACGCTAATGCAGTGGGAAGTTTGATGTATACAATAGTGTGTACAAGGCCCGATATTTCACATGCTAGTACGGTGAGTAGATACTTGCATGATCTAGGAAATATGCACTGGAAATCTATGAAATGGATCTTACGGTACATCCATGGTACTGTATATGATGGTTTACAGTTTGAGAAGGATTCACATGCTCATCAGAATGTTTTTGGATATGTGGATTCATATTATGACCATGATTTGGGTAAATGTTGATCCACGATAGGTTATGTGTTTACACTTGCTTGAGGACCGACGTGTTAGAGGTCTACGCTAAAGTCTACAATTGTTTTGTCTACTAAATAGACAGAGCATATGGTAGCAATAGAGGCTGTTAAAGAGTCCATTTGACTTCATGGTTTGATTGGAAACTTGAAAATTATTCAGGATCATGTGGATATATTTTGTGATAATCAAAGTGCCATCCACTTAGCAAAAAACAAGGTTCATCATTCACGGACAAAGCACATTGACATTCATTTTCACTTTGTTCGAGTAATTTTGGATGAGGGGACTATTCTTCTTAAGAATATTGAAACCAATGATAATCATTCAGATATGCTAATGAATGATGTAGCTAGGATCAAGTTTGAGCATTACTTGAATTTGATCATATACTGTGGATTTGAGAGCCTTTGGGTGTATGGCACTTACAATTACATTTGGAGGCTGCTTGGATCGTTTTGGATAAAATATGGTTACTTTGCTGAGTGGAGCATTGCACATTTTTCGAATGTGTAATTTTCTATTTTTATTGACAAAAATTTGTCAGGGTGACATGTAAAATTTTGTCAATGTGGAGACTGTTGAAAAAAAATACAAATCTTATTTCGTTGGTGGTTGAGAAAATGAGGAAAAGAAAGAATAACCCAGATGAGCTTTCGATGGAGCATGACTCATTTCTTTCAATTTATTCCTTTAATTGACAAAATTGTCTCCTCCTCTTGGATACATAAAAAGATCCCTAGAATGAACATAGACACACCAAACACCAACAATAGAGTTAAGTGTATAAAGCTTATTTAAGTATATATCTATATAGAAAAATACATATTATTTTTTTCATTTGGAGTGTATGGGTGAGTCCTATTTTATAATCCATTGGTTAATTGATCTGAGTTATTAGTGGACATAACCAAATTGGTGAACCACTTAAATATTGCGTCTTATTATGTGTGTGTGTGTGTGTATTTCTACTCATTATACTTTTATTGTGTGTGCCATGTTATTATTTGGGATCACAGTCAATATCAACTGTTGATGCGATTTCGCACAACAAGCTCTGTGCATAGTGTGGTTTTTTGGCTAGATAGGAGTAAGCGACAACCTCTGTGGCTGAGATTCACTGTTTTTGGGTGGAAGATGGTAGAGTGAATTCATGTTTAACTATCTGATTGAAGACAACCCATTGAGAGTATATCTATTGGATTTAACATGTCTGTTTTTAGAGAAGTATTGGCCTTGTCAAACAATTTCAACATGAGATACTCATTAAGAAAGATCGACCTGTTGTAACAGAAAAGATAACTCAAGTAATGAAGATAATGTTGGAAACGTAGGACCCCCAATTTTAAAATCTATCACATTAATTTTCTTTTAAGATGCGGAATAAAGATGGTTCAACACAACACAACACACACAAAAGGCAAATTTTAATTTCTTTTTAATTAAAAATAAACTAAACTCAAAGTGAAATTAGATTAAACACACACACTTTAAATTCACTTAAACCAAATTAATTTAACCCAAGTCCTAGAAATTTTCCTAACATTAATTAATTGAATTTGAAAATTAGGCCAAACCAAAATTTACCAAATTATATTAATGACTTGAATTAAATTAATTCAAATTATACCAAAATTAATTATAGCACCAAATTAAATACGTGTGATAATTAAACCAATTTTATTGTATTAACATAAGCATGCATTCTAAGTGTTTTAAGAAAGATAAAATAAACAATATCACACTACGTGCCAAAGCACGAGGAAACTCCAAATGGGAAAAACCTCGGACGACCCTAGCCTTAACTCCACTAATTACGGTATTTTTACAAGTGTAAGACAAATGACTCACTCAAGTCGATTCGACTCCCTTCATGCCTCTAACGCGTCTTCTTGTACCAACCTCCGCCTAGTCAACAATTTCAGAATCCATCAGAACCTTGAAATCCACCAATGAAGCTTTTAGGACAACCGTCAACCCTCCCCCGAAGCCTTTCTCCAAGTGGGAATGCCGCAACGAACTTTTCTCCCTTTTGGAATAGAGAAGAATCAAAACAACTCTTTTATGGGATTAGAATTAAGCCGATGCCAAACTCTCCAAACAATATATATATATATGGTACTTGGAATAAACTAATATGGGTGTAAAAATAAGTGTTTAAGAATGATTTTCTTGAAAAATAAACACTCAAAACTTGAACTTTTTCATGGAGGAATTGGGCTCTCAAAACTCTCTCTTAAAGATTGTAGAAGAAGAAAAGGTTAATTTGAAAAAGTTGGTTCCTGCACTTATTAAAACTGACAAAAGATAGTGGGAACAAAAGTAGTGGGAAGATGGAGAAAACTCCTAAAAACAGTCAAAGAATTTTGCCGCCGGAAATCTCGTTCGAATGAGATTTTCATTCGAACGAAGTCTCGTTCGAATGAACATCTTACGAAGTTCTAGAGGCCAAAATGGGAAAACTCGTTGGCAAACTCGTTTGAACAAAATTCTCGTTCGAATCACAATTTCGAACTAAATGACAGAAGTTCATTTTTCAATTTTAAGCCCCAAACTTTATTTTAAATAAAAGTTACACCCATTAAAATTATTCCAAGTCTCCTACAAATATATAAAAGAATTCATACCTTGGAGACTTGAAATATTATGTTGATGACGAGAAACGAGGCACTAAAACTTGGCAATGATATTCTCTTAAAACAAAGTCCACGTCATAGGCTTGATGGATGGTTTAGAACTCTATCATATGACTCAAGTGTTTTTGTCCGAAATTGAGCCAACACTACATTAAGACTCAATTGGAAACTTGTGTCCTTACAAATCTCCCCCTTTGGCTATTCCGGGACAAAAATCAAAACAAAATTCCTAAAGGACCGTCAAGCTCTACTAGACTAAAAAACATCCCACCAAATAATTAAAATTACAAGTTTGACTCGAAAACCCAAGGAAGAATAACTTTGCCGATGAAAGGTTGCCGTTGGAATAATTCCTGCACACTTAAGAAAAAAATAAAACACATAGGGAATATCAGAAGATTAAATTCAATTAAAATAAATACTGCCCCTAAATTAATTCTCCCCTTTTACCAAATATGATCAACCTAAGAAGATATCACTCTCCCCCTAAGATAGATCTCCTAAACTAAGATATGATTATAATAGGATTAGATACCATTTCTCCCCCTATCATTCTCCCCCTTTTTGTTCCGGAATAGACAAAGGTGATAGAATTAATAAAATACTCATTTCTCCCACAATATAAATAGGTGATAAATATGGGAAAACTAAGTAAATCATGAATGTTCATAAGGAGATAATAACATGAAAGCATATGGGAAACAATAAAAGTAACTAATCCAAAGAAGATATTAATGGATACCAACTATGATGCGACAAAAATGATATCAATTTGACTGATATAAGAGACGAAGCATGTGATATCAAACTAATTATGCAACACAATAGATACCAATTATGATGTAAAAAGCATAAATGGACTAGGTAATTTGGCAAGCTTAAACAAACAAAAATATCATATATGTATACACAATAGATATAAAAAGATGCACAAGCACACATATATAAATATAAACACAAAAATGACACAAAATATTATAGTATGAATTTTCTACACTCTTATGGCATAAATGTATCATATGAAAATGGAATAGAAGGGGTATGAACAAGATACCAATGAATTAAAATGCAATCACTTAAACATATTCACAGAGTTCTCATTTGATTGCAAAACTTTATCAACTTAAGATTTAGCCTTACGTGATAAGATAAGTTGAACTCTATGAACAAACAAACACAATGCATACAAGCCTGGCATAATGATGATTCTACAAACCAATAGAGTCAAAACAATGAAAGAGCAACTAGGATAAACGAACATTGTGCAAACCGTTGATATACCATCCAAACTCCATCAAAGTAAGAATATATAATTTTGAATGACAATATCTATCTAAACAAATATAGGCCTTGGCTAAATATTTTTAATCAATGCCATATTCTTTTTAGGCTTTTGGAGCACATATTTCGTTTAGGTCCATCCCAAACGCTGGCTTACTCGCAAAGGATAATATTTCCTTTCGGAGCCCTTCCCCGTGCACATTTATATATCATTTTTATATCTCACACAAATCTCACATGCAACGGATTTTAAAATGCACTAGTCCTCCTAGGTCACATAATGCGTAGATGACTATATTGGTAGGAGAACACCTCACAAAGCTATATACATGTGAAGTTAAAAGTTTAAAAGAGCTCGTGCATGTTTGAAAAGTCATATAAAAGTGAATCCATTAATGAAGTCAAACTTAAACTACTCCATGTAGGCATGAGAGAGAACATTTTAAGGATTAAAATTCTAACAAAAAGTTATAGCCACATGTAAGAGAAAAAGAAGGGATTCGAACACAAACATATGCCACAAAGGCGTGTAAAACCAAAATACACACAAAAAAAAAATCTTTTTGAGTTTTTAAAATTTTTAACCAGCCAAACAAAAATATTTACTCAAAAGACAAATAAAAATCATTTGTATTTTTCATTAAGCCTAAATTACTAAAATGTAAAACATAAATTATAAACAAAAATCTTTTTATATTTTTCCTTTAATGCAAACTAAAATAAATATAATACAAAAGATAAACACAAATCATAATTCTAGGATGTGATAAATCATGGAGTATAGACTAGAAAAATGATAATCAAGCATACAATTAGCATGATAAGATAATAGGAAGTACAAAAGCTAAAGTATGCAAACAACTAACACATTCAACCATTGGATTTAGCAAGGGAGGTATCGTGTGAAAGTAAATGAGAATAAAAAATCATATCTTGTAAAGCTACCAAGTTAGATCTCCTAACCCAAACTAATGATGAATGACGATCTCAGGATATAGGAATCTTGGCTACCTCGCTTGCCTTACGTTAGGATTTTCTAGGACCTCGTTTAAGATCAAAACAAAACTTCCTAAAATGACCTTTTCGACCACAATGAGAGCACCTAAAGACTCGACGAAAAGACTTACCTAAGGAATGATCTATAACATTGTTCCTAGAAGATTCTTCTAAATTATTGGTTTTGTCTTTATGAGTAGACTCATTAAAAGTATCGAAGCCTAAACCACATGTGTCATTTTTAATTTGGACCGTTCCTAATATTTTATCTAGTTTCTCCGAATGACACTCCAAATAAAATTTGACTTTACTAGAGTCTTTTAATTTATTTTCTAAATCTAAAATGTGAGACTCTAATAAACCATTACGATCTGCAAATGCGAGAAGCTCCTTTTTCAAGGATTCCATTAAGCCCATAAGGCTATCTCTATCACCTTCTACATACTCAAGCTTCTCTCAAAGAGCTCTCTCCTGTGTCCTAAGGTCATCAAATAATGCACTCTCATCAACGACCTTGGCAAGCTCTCTAAAACTAGCTTCTAACTTCAAATTTGATCTTTTTAATTTAATGGATTCTTCATATAGTTCTTGAAATGAAAATTGAAGCTCACTCACATTAACCTCTTCTTCATTTTCACTCTTTATTTCTTCTCCACTCTCACTACCATCATCTTTTATAGCTTCACAAACAAGGGCCTCGATAGTGTTTTGTATTAAGATGTCATCATTTGATGATTTATCACTATCACTTACATAACTAGAAATAAACGTGGTAAAGTTGAGCTCAATGGGGGAATTGGGTCCCTCTTACTTATCACTATCACTAAGGTTTCCATTGTAGGAAGTTGGTTGCTTACCCTCTCTCCTTAGTTTAGTAGGGCACTCAACAGCCCTATGTCCATACCCTTCACAACCATAATACCTATTCGACTCGTTCCTATTTAAATTTTCATTAAACGTTTTAGGGATCTTTTCGGCTTTCTCATGCTTAGAATTTTCAAACTTCCTAAAATCAATTTTAAATTTGTCTTTGTTAAATTTAAAATTTTTTGAAACTTCCTAGCAAACATAGCCATATCTTCCGAGTCACTATCACTCTCGCCATCCACAACTTGTTTTTCCTCCTTATGGGCTGTCAAAGCGATGCCCTTATCTATTTTCTTTTTAGTTTTGGAGGGGAAAATATCTAGTTCGTAGGTTTGCAAATCACCTACTAGTTCCTCAAGTTTTGTAGACTGTAAGGTGGGTAAAGAATTTAACACGGTTACCTTAGGGATAAATCTATCAGGTAGGGATCTGAGGATTTTCTTTACCACTCGGTCGTCGGGTATTTTCTCTCCTAAATTAAATGAAGAAATTACTACATCGAGTCTAGCATAAAACTCATCGAATGTTTCATTTTCTTTCATTTTGATGGTTTCAAATTGAGTGGTGAGGTTTTGGAGTTTTGAAGCTTTTACAACAGTTGTTCCCTCGTGAGTGAGTTGTAGAATATCTCAAGCTTCCTTAGAGATTTCACATGCCATGATACGTCAGAATTCATCCGGTGTGACCAAGCTAAACAAGGCATTTAAACCTCGAGAATTAAAATTTGCAAGTTTAAATTCATTCTCACTCTATCTATCTGCGGATTTGGGAACACGCTCATTTTCTACCAAATGTGTGGGTGGGGACCACCCGTTAACAATTAACAACCAAACTCTCTCATCGATAGATTTTAGTGTTGATTTCATACGCGCCTTCCAATACGCGTAATTGGAACCATTGAAAATAGGAAATTTTGAAAATGGGAAAAATTCCATTTTTAATCAAAAATATTTAAAAGGACCTTAACGCAATAAATTAGCGCTCCGGCTTTGATACCACGTGTTGGAAACGTAGGTCCCCCAATTTTAAAATCTATCACTTTAATTTCCTTTTAAGATACGGAATAAATATGGTTCAACACAATACACACAACAGATAAATTTTAATCTGTTTCAAATTAAAAATAAACTAAACTCAAAGTGAAATTAGATTAAACACACACACTTTAAATTCACTTAAACCAAATTAATTTAACCCAAGTCCTACAAATTTTCCTAACATTAATTAATTCAGTTTGCAAATTAGGCCAATCAAATTTTACCAAATTATATTAATGACTTGAATTAAATTAATCCCAATTATACCCAAATTAATTATAGCACCAAATTAAATACGTGTGATAATTAAACCAGTTTTGTCTTGTTAACCTAAGGATGTAGGCTAAGTATTTTAAGAAAGATAAAATAAACAACATCACACTACGCGCCGATGAACGAGGAAGACCCAAATGGGAAAAACCTCGAACGACCCTAGCCTTAAGTCCACTATGTATGGTATTTTTACAAGTACATGACAAATGACTTACTGAACTCGACTCGACTCGACTCCCTTCAATCCCTTGATGCGTCTTCTTGTACTAACCTTTGCCTAGTCAAAAATCCAGAAATCCACCGAAACTTTGGAATCCACCAACAAAGCTTTTAGGACAACCGTCAATCCGCACCCTAAGCCTTTCTCCGAATGGGAATGCCGCAACAAACTTTTCTCCCTTTTGGAATAAAGAAGAACCAAAACAACTCTTTTATGGGATTATAATTAACCCGATGTAAAACTCTCCAAGCATGATATATATATATATATATATGTGTGTGGGGGGGTGGGGGTGGGTGGGGTACTTTGAATAAACTAAAGTGTGTTAAAAAAGTGTTTAAGAATGATTTTCTTGAAAAATAAACACTTAAAACTTGAAATTTTTCATGAAGAAATTAAGCTCTCAAGAATCCCTCTTAGTGGTTGTAGAAGAAGAAAAAGTGAAGTTGAAAAAGTTGGTTCCCGCACTTATTAAACTGTCAAAAGATAGTGGGATTAAAAGTAGTGGGAAGATGGAGAAAACTGCCAAAGAATTTTCCTGCCAAAAATCTCGTTCGAACGAGATTTTCGTCGTTCGAACAAAGTCTCATTCGAACGACCATCTAGAGAAGTTTTAGAGGACAAAATGGGAAAACTCGTTGGCAAACTCGTTCAAACGAAATTCTCGTTCGAACGACAATTTCGAACTAAATGATCGAAGTTCATTTTTCAATTTTAAGCCCAAATTTTTTATTTTAAATAAAAGTTACACCCATTAAAATTATTCCAAGTCTCATAAAAATATATAAAAGCATTCATACCTTTGGAGACTTGAAATATTATATTGATAATGTGAAACGAGGCACTGAAACTTGGCAATGATATTCTCTTGAAACAAAGGTCGCAGTGTCTTCAACTTTAACATGTCATAGGCTTCATGGATGGTTCAGAACTCTATCCTATAACTCAAGTGTTTTTTTTCGTAATTGATCTAACACTATATTAAGACTCAATTGGAAACTTGTGTCCTTACAGATAGGGAGAGTAATCTAGTGGGATCGAGTTATTTTACCCTGGTGAGATGTGGCTAAGACTTAATTTAGAAGAAAAAAATCACTAAAAAAAACTAATAATTTCCACCTTTATGTGTAACTTTCAATTTAATACGCTTTCTCGTTTTTTTTTCTTGGTCTCTTTTAATTATTTCCACTCCTAGTGGCCTTGCACCTCCCACATAAGTCATTCACAAGCCACTATTTTGGCTTTCATCATTCTTCTCGGTAACTCGCTCATTATTAGATGAGATGTAGTCAATAACCAATGGGTCATCCTCCTTATTAAGTTCCTTTATATTCAAGCACCTATCTTATACATGATATATATCAATGAATTGATCTTTAATACTTCCAAATAATTTTTTTTCTTCGTTTGTATGATGTGTATTAATATAACTTTTTATTTAGTAATAGAAGTTTGTTATCATTTAAAATAATTAATTTACTAATAATATTCAATGTATATTTATGAATACTTGATTGAACATACTTCAATTAACCACACAAGATGAGGATTAGCTCTTCACCGCTAAACTTGCCAATCCATTGGAAATTTTAAAATATGTTTTATATTAAAAAAGAAAAATTTAAGCATGCATGCTTAATTAAAAAATTACTTTACAATATTATGCATATTACTTGTGTTTTTTTCCCATGAAAACCCAAATATTCTCTCCCTCCTATGGAAAGCATTTAGTTGTAAGTCAACTTTCTCCTTATAAGGGTGAGTTTGTCCATGTAGATGTAAAACCTGGTCTTAATCTATGTTATAGTTGGAAATCATCTTCATAATGTAAGTGGAGATTTAGATAATATGTAGTGGCATGCGAATGGAGATGCAATTGTAACTCTCATTTTCCATCTATAATACTCTCAATCACTTTTTATGAACCCTCCACATCTTAGAAATCTCCTCCTTTATTTTATTCGCGCCATAAATAAACCCAATTCATGATAAAATTATGGAATCCACCATCCTTAATATAACCATTAAAAGCCTTGAGGCCTTGACTATATAAGCCTCACCAAACCTAAAATTATTATTCCTTAAAATAATTTTTTTGCATATTTTCCCTCAGGTTTGCTTACCTAATACTTTTTTGACCACTTTTGAGAGGAAACATCATCTCTAAAGGCTGACTCAAATCATATATGCTTTGAAATGTTAAATAAGATGTGAAAAATATAGTGTTAGATTGGTGTTTCTCCTCATGAGTGCCTACACCCGTCCATGATTCTATATAAAGTTTCTCACTTACTGTTAGTGGCAACGCCCTTCATTAATAATTAAACATGTATATATATTAAGTTACTAAATATTATAACAACTTTAATAAACATATATGTATTACGCTATTAACGTTCTTTTGCTTTTATCAAACATTTTTGTTCTCAGGAAAGTTTCTAAGCTTCACAAGAATTAATTCAATGCAATGTGGTGCACATGGGGTCCACCATAGACGATCCCTCTTCTATATTAACTTCTTCACCACTAACTTGTGTTGGATGCATGGATAGAGACACATGGGCTCGATGGGGACTCAAGTCTCTACTCCATATTATTTCAAACAAAATATACATAAAGTATTAAAATAGTGTTGGAAATAATTACATGCAAATATCTATATAATAAAACACTATTGTGTGTGTAGAAAAAGGTGTCACCACACCAAAAATGATGAATTGCATGGTCAAAAACTTTGACAAGGAAGACTTGTCACGATAATTTAGGAGGTAACAACTGCTTTGTCATGGACTTTTCACGGTCAACATTCGTGACATGATTTGTACTTATTACGGTCTTTGACCGTGATAAGTCCATGACAAAGAAGTTATCACCCCAAAACTTTTCACGATTTTTGGCAGAAGTTTTTTTTTGAAAGAGTTGTCACGGTCGTGTCATGGACTTTGACCGTGATAACTTATGGACTCATCACGGTTAAAGTCTGTGACACGATCATGACTACAACTTGTTCTGATCATTGACTCCGATTACAAATGCATGTTTTCTTGTCACGAATTTTTATCGTGACAACTCTCACCAAGTATAGAGTGACAAAAACTTAATTTTGATATAGTGTGTTTTAGTGTGTGAGGAAGATAAGTATAGGCTGAGATTTAATATTGGGGATATAAAGAGTTAGGTGAGAAAATAAAAAGGTTGATATTGATTATGTGAAGACAATGTCATATTTATCCTTATATAATGTCAACTTCACTTGAAAGTTTAAGGAGTAAATAGTTATTGTGTATACACTATTGACTTGACCTTTTAAAGTTCTCAATAATAGAATAAACAAGAATTTTAGTGTGATAAAAATGTTTTGTATTTTTCAAAATCTTCACCGCTCACACACAAAACACCAATTTTCCCTTTCCCTTGCACGAAAATTGCAAGTTGACAAAACTTTTATTTCTATGAGGCCTATAAGGAACACAAAATTCCCCCTCCATTTCATTTATTGGCCTATGGACCTAAAATTCTCCACACATTTCACTTAAATCCAAACCCATATCTCTTTCCACTTCTATTACTAGTAGAGAGTGCCTTCGTCTTTCTCTCTTTCTATCAAGAACCTCGACTTCACTATCCCCCAACGCTGATCGTTCTCTATACCTCGATACCTTTCATATTCCATATGATAGACACCTAATGAAAGGTTTAAAGGGTTTTTAGGGTAGAGGCTTGACTGATAGGACCTATGATCAGGACTTTTTGTAGGGATTAAAGGAGGTAGCAACCAATTTAAAGGGCCAAAGTTGATTCTGCGGGCCTAAAGAGTTAGGGTGACCTATTCAGATGGTTGAAGTCCATTATATGGACCTAAAGAGTTGATGCGATTGATTTAGAGGGTCGAGGATGATTATATGGACCTAGGTCAAATCTGCAAACCAAAAGAGTGAAGGCAACCAATTCAGAGGATCAGGGTTGATTCTGCCAACTTGGGTGAATTCTACGGCCCTAAAGAGTTAAAAAGATCGATTTAGATGGTCGAGGCTAATTATGCAGACCTAGATAAATTTTGTAGATATAAAGAGCTGAGGCAATTGATTCATAAGGTCGTGGATGATTTTATGGACCTAGGTTAAGTATGCAGACCTAAAGAGTTGAGGCGACCGATTTAGAGGGTCGATGCCGATTATGTGGGCCTAAAGAGTTAAGGTGATCAATTCAAAGGATCGATGCCAATTCTACAAACTTGAGTCTATTTTGAAGAACAAAAGAGTTGAGGCAATTAATTCAAACAGTCAAGGATGATTCTATGGAACTAGGTCAATTTTTTAGACCTAAAGAGTTGAGGCGATTGATTTAGAAGATCGAGGCTAATTATGCGGAACTGGGTGAATTCTATAAAACTAAAGAGTTAAGGTGATCAGTAATTATTAATATGCCCAATATAGTCCAGTTTATAAGCACGTGACATGTGACTGGAAGCCACACCGGAACTAGAATTTTAGCATAGGCACGAAAGGCCTTTGTATATATCGTTGCCTAGGTCTCATATAAGACACAACATACTACTCCATTCAGCATTTTAAGGGGCTACAGTTATGCATCTAATAGGTCATTAAATGCCGCCTCCTACCTCGTCGAGAGTGCACCATACTACAAATATTGCCACGTCAGCATGCCACTTACCAACTGTCCATTTTTTTGAAATATTTCACCTCAACATCACTTATCCATATATCATGTGCACTATGCATGTGACCCTTCACCAAACTTTTATAAATAGAAGCGCTCACCTTCGTATTTGGATATGACATCTTGGGCAGTGAAGCTCTACCAAATTCTTTACTGACAAACTTTCTCTCTCTCTTCACACGAGAGAACACTCAGATCAATTTCAATCATTTAAACTGCATAGGTTCGAGTCCCCTCTACATCCTAGCTTTACAGGTCACATCCATCTCAGCACAGAATTTGTATGTTCATGCATTTAGCCTTACTTCTCTCTCATACGCCTCTAGAGGCAATCGAATCTTGTACTATTACATGTGAATAATGAGAATGAGGAATAAAAGTGGATGTGGGCTCATTTTATAGTCAAACCACTATATATCTTGTGTTCTATTGCTCTATTTTTTACTTTTATTATGATTTATATACTTTATGATGGTCAGGTATAGCTTTAATGGAACGATTCATTCTTATCGACCCAATTTTTAACATCATCATTTTGGTGCCATTTGTGGGAATGAGGTGTTCTCCCAAGTTCCTCTTAAATCTGTTCCATTATACCTTATTTCATCCATGGGGATCTCTAGGTCATTATCCCATGGGTGAAACTTCAGTTAGTAGACCCACATTTTGCATATAAGCCATCTATGGGGACTTTTCTTCCTAGATCAATCTTTTAAGCCTATTTTTATTGTTTTAGGGCACATCCTCTTACCCTGATGATGTTACCATACCTAGATCATGATGAAAAGATTAACATGCCATGGCCTTATACTGGTTGGTAGATAAAGATTCATCCATGTTCAGCTCTCTACACTTTTAGGCATTTTACACCACTTTGTTACCTATCTGGTAGGGATTTTGCTACAAAACTTATGTTATTTTGCAAACAAGGACATTTATGCCTTAGATTAACTCCCAGAAGACCTTTTGGTCCTTTTCTTGGTGATGAAATCATAATTTTAGGCTAATTTTAAGGGGAACCGACTTTTGTACCGTTCTTGATGTTGTTTAGCATGTTGCCTTTCAGTAGGCTGCAGCCCCTATGCAGTAGTTTAGTCAATCTTTACATTTTTGGCATATTATCATTTTTTTATTAAAAAATGGTTTTATCTTAGACTGAAAATGTCATAAAATGATTGAAATTCCCCGTGATAAATTTTATGGCTTGTGGGTCGGGTTAAATTACAAAAGGCTAGGTCACATGATTGGAAAACTGATGATTCTATGGACAAAATCCAATTAGGCAATTGCCTGTAGGATCGATAAACTTTCAAAGATAGGTTATGATACTGTTACTTACTTTTTGTATTTTTTCCATTTGAAGAAAATTGCTCGATAACTTGTCCAATCCGATGAAACCATATCGAGAGATAAAATCGTGTTTTCTCATATCTCTTACGGTGGATAACTCCTTTTAAAGACATGACATATTTACATCCCTATTGACTTAATAGGCCACAACCCTGTCACCTATTACCTAGATAGATCACAACAGTAACTACTTTTCTCAGAAAAGCCACAGCCTTTACTCAAAGGCTTCATCCCAATGTTTATACTTGCTCTCTTTTGCTTTTACTTGATAGACAAATCGTAGTTTTCTCACCATGGTTCAGTTCATTTAAGAGAATATTTTTCTAAAGACTAATAGTGTAGAAAAGTCATGGAGGGGTGATTTAGGATCATATCCCCAGTAGACTGAAGATGTAGAACGATTGTTAAGGTGCATCAACCACCCATATGATGTTCAAGCCTCCCTCTAAGACCATATTAGCCTCCTTGGATAGATAATTTTGATGCTTGAGTCAGCAACATTCACCACTATGCAAAAGTCATCACCCAGAGAATAAGGTTGCAACCATGATAATGAAAAAAGAGGAGGATCAAGGGCCAGAAAGGCCCTATAAGGACTTCACACCATTGAACTGCAACTTAGAGGATATCTTTGAAAGCATCAAGGAGATGAACCTCCTCAAGTATCCAGAGATGTTAAAATCCCTGATTCATAAGAGCAATAGGAACGAATAGTGTGGATTCCTTAGAGATCACATACACACAATCAAAGGATGTTTCTTTTCAAAAATTGAGGTCGAAAGGCTCATCAGGCAGGGAATGCTCTAGTAGTTCAAGGGAATGTATCCTCAAGATAAAATAGTTGCATGCATATCTCTATGCCTTAGAAAAATTTGATTTCCTATCTTTGTAAAAAAGAAACTTCAAGTTTATATATTGACTTTATATTTCAGAAGCATATATATATATATATATATATATATATATATATATATATATATATATATATATATATATATATATATATATATATATATATATATATATATATATATATATATATTCCATGCTGAATTCTCATTTTCTTTCAAAGTCTTTTCAAAGATTCTTATTCTAACAAGTTTAAAGAAAACCTAACAACTGATCATCCTAAAGTTTGACATAAATGGGATAAAGTTCCCTCAGAAGGAAGAGCGTGGTAGCTTCAATGGCTTATAGCACCCTTCTTAGCTTCAAGTGGCTTATAATACCCATTTTTAGCCTTAGGTGGCTTATAATACCCGTTTTTAGCCTTTGGTGGCTTATAATACCCCTTTTAACCTCGAGTGTCTTATAATATTCCCTTTAAACCTCGGTTGGCTTATAATACCCCTCTTAGCCTAGGGTGGATTATAATATCCCATGACAGCCTTGGGTTGCTTCTAATAGCCCCAAGAAATCCAAGAATGTCTCCAGAATATCCTGAGACAGTTGAGGGTGCCTTGGAAATACCCAACCATGGGTGGCGTGAGAATACCCTACAGTAATTGCTGGCTTGAAAATACCCAGTCGGGGAAGGCTTGAAAATACCCCACAACCATAGGTCGCTTGAAAGTACCCAGCTAAGGAAAACTTGAAAATAACCCAAAATAAGAAATCAAAGTACAAGAGAAAAAAATCCAACTCTAACTTAAAAGCTGCAGCCTAGTTAAGAAATAAAACATGGGCTATGGACTTCGTGTTCGCAAACTAAAGTTCAAATATTAGTTAATCCTATAATCCGTGGAAGTGAATCCTAAAGTTGTTATATTAGTCAAACTCTACACCCTAAAGCTAAACCGAAAGTAGATATACAAGAATACCAAGGGATTTTTAAAAAGGCAATATAACAAATCTGTTAAAGTTTATCAAAAGTTGTAATGTGTAATACAAGTACAAAAACTGTGGAGGGACAATGTTATTCAACAAAGAGTAACAAATTGTTCAAAAGATTACAAAAATTAAAGGAAAGAGGAGAAGTTTACAAAATCTTAAGATTGAGCATCCTCTTTTTTTACCATCCTCATCTCCCTCTGCAACAATATCTACCTCTTTTGCCTCAGATCCTGCGTTATCCTCTCTATGATTTTTAGCTAGTTCGTCCGTGCCATAGAGTTCCTCATGCACATTGTGTGATATGTTCTAGTGAACCTCCAGTTGTGTATATTATCTCTGGAATCAAGGTAATTTTTGGCAACCTTGTTTCTCATTTCTTTATAGCCGTGAATATAAGCTTCATTCTATAGAACATAGAAATCATGTGAAGTTCTGAAGTGGGCCACGACATCCTCAGCTGCCTTTTTTAGTGCCATGGTGTAGTCATTATTTAATTGGTGAACAGCTGCGACGTTCTTATAAGTTAGTCTTTTAACTCCTCATAATGGCATTGGACCAAGCCTTAGGTTTTTTATTAAGATGGTTGAACTTTCCCTCAGTTGTTGTGGCCTGCTTAATAACCTCTAGGCACATGACATTAGTAAATTTAAGGGTTTCCATGGCCTCCTTAGAGTTCCACTCAGCATTATTTTTGTCATTCTCTAATCCTCAACCTTCATGTTAGCATCGAGCTTTTGATATTACCAAGTAACTTCTATGTAGACACTCCATCCTAGGACCCCCTAAGCACCTCCTTATACTACAAACCCTAGGTCATACCTATAGTACCAATTTAGAGCCATTGGACGCTCTCGGGCCCCGTTTAACTCCGCTCAACTTTATCACCTGAGTAAAAGTTAATGAATCTTCGATGGGATCTGAATCCCCTTCCCAATGGTCTACCCCGTGCATGGATTGGCCTTATGTTTCCGATGAACGGTACATTTTACTATAAAAAACTAATCTCGTGGCCACCAAGTGATCCCGAGCCCCGTTTGACTCTGGCTAACTTCCTTACTTTAGTGAAAGATCAATAAATCTTTAAAGGGATTAGAATGCCCTTCCCAATGGTCCACCTCATGCACAAATTGGCCTTACGGTTCAAATGAACGGTTCGTTTTACTATCAAAAACTGATCTGGAGACCATTAGGTGCTCTCGAGCCCCATTTGACGCCAATAATCTCTTTATCTTAAACAAAGCTGAATAAATCTTGGAAGGGATTTGAATACACTTTCCAATACTCCATCCCGTGAGCGAATCAGCCTTACGATACAACCGAATGACCCAATTTACTCCAAAGGGTAACGAAAACTTTCGAGCCCCGTTTGACCTAGGTTAACTCTCCAAACCAAATGAAGCTTAATGAAATCTCAAAAGCAACTGAATACCTTACCAACGGTCCATATCAAGACTGAATCATCCCTACAGTTCGGACTAACAATCTGTTTTCCTTCAAAAATTTCATGTCTAGTGACCAATGGGCGCTTTCGGGCCCCGTTTGGCCTCGGCCAACTCACATACTCGGGAGTGGCTAAATGGATCTTAAAGGACTCTAAATACACTTTCCAGTGATCTTCTCTATGCATAATTATTACTTACAGTTTACATTTTATGACCATTTTCTCAAACAATCTACCTCAAACTGCCT
Organism: Sambucus nigra; assembly: GCA_949130495.1. Taxonomy (NCBI): domain Eukaryota; kingdom Viridiplantae; phylum Streptophyta; class Magnoliopsida; order Dipsacales; family Adoxaceae; genus Sambucus; species Sambucus nigra. The sequence goes on from OX422220.1 coordinate 87,596,300, forward strand.
AATGGCACCCTTAAAACCCTACCTATCAACAATGTCTGGGGTTCTATGCTGATAAGTAAGTCTGGGACCATGTCATTCAGCACCCCCTTGGTCCTATAAATAGAGTTCATGACCTCACTTTCAAAGACACACCTCAGAACCCCTGAACATCCCTCTCAGCAACATTTTCTTGAATTCATAAATATTCATGTCTTAAAAAGTCTATTTCCCACATTCCCTCCTTCCTTTTCGTACTCCTTTGAGGAAATTCTCACTCATCTCCTCATACCACCATCATCTCATTGTGAAATCAGTGCATCTACAATCAAGATCCACTTTAATTCTTCATAAGGAGGTCCAATTCTCCACCCTTGTCTTTAAATTCTCTTATTTTTACATTTGTAACTTTATTTTCACTTTAGTACTTTATTTCATTACATCATAGACCTTAATTCCAAACATTTATTGTTAGTATTCATACATACTTTATTTTCAAAAGAAAAACCCCCAAAACAAGAAAAAGAGGGTTTACTTGTAAATTCCAAACGGGGAATTCTCATCGCATTTTCTCACACTAAAACACTTTTTTCTACACACGCATATATAATAAAAATCCCCAGTTGGATTTATGGGTTAAACCCCACCTTATTTTATCTTTGAACTGCATGGACTTTTATGCCCCCGGGCTACGTTGGCGTCTTGGGTAAATCCCTAGACTCGAGTCCTCCCATATCCATTTATTACCTTATTTTTATTATATATTCTTAATATATTTTATATGCTTGCTTGCTTGTGTCTTGTCCGATATACGCATCCGTTCTTCTATTACAACTTGTGAATCGGACAACACTTACATTATACTTTAGACTATTATTTTGGGAACACTCCTAAGGATGACCTCACTCCATTTTAGTCCATGACGCGAGTTGAGTTATTCCATTCTCCTTCTATATTATGCACATTCAGATACATCATGGAGTTTAATAGAAGAAGCTTAACACATCCCGATGAAAGACCAAAAGGGCGTTATGGGTGGATAACATCTTCCCATTCCTGAACTTGGTCCTCATATCCTTAAACTACTTATTTTCTTAATCGTCAGTATTGTACTTGATGCCGTTCTCTCGAGGAGACAACATTTCTTTTGCATGTTTTGTGCAAAATAAGATGGAGACTCTATTTCTACATATAACCCCACATGGACGACGACCAAGAGTCTCGAGAGAGGATGAAATCCCACGCGCACGTGGGAAGGAAGAAAATGGGCGAAGGAAAAGGATCCTCCTCGTGAGACCCCCCGACCCCGACTCCGGGATGGCCATAGTGGTGACTCTGTTGAGGAATTTTAAGGGGACTAGACTCTATTTCTGCATTGTGAAAAACTATTACTAAAGCCGTTTAATACAAGATTAAACTATTTAAGTAACTCCAAACTGTTTTTTGAAGAAACTCTTTTCTTTAAATCAAATCAGATTAATCACAAGACGTGTGTTGAAAATATGCACGAGATCAGTTCAAGATTTGTTAACAAGTTTTGAAAAACAAAACTAAAACAGTTTTAAATCAGTACACCACCAAGAATGAGATGAGGAGATGTAGAAAGATTAATGAGAAGTGATTTTTAACGTAGTAAAACCTCACCAACTGAGGAAACATCCACGACTCCCTCTACGGAGTAAAAAGAAAAATCCACTAAAACAAAATATAACAGTTACAAACTATATAACACATATGCACACAAATCAGTCCTATACAAGTTTAGGAATGTACCCACTGGTGTCCTTTTAACTTTTCTGCAGTTCTGATTGTTGATGTGGTTCTTCCAGTTTGCTAACTTCCACTTTGTTCCAGTCTTTACGTCGACTCTTGTCTCAAGATCTTATTACCAACACTTTGAGTGTTGTAGTGTGTAAGTGTTTGTGACGGTGATCTAACACATGCATGCACACACTCACACTTATTTTTACAAACACTCCTAACAAATTACAAATTAGATCTATATGCTGTGGTTTTCAGTCTCTCTCTTCTTAGAAAACTTGAACCTTATTTGACCTTTAAAATAAACCCAGAATCCACAGCTATCTTGCTCAGAAGACATTTCAAGGTCTTAATTAATTTTAGAGTTTTGAAAATGTTTTTTAAATTAAAAACCTCCAAGTGTGATTCCAACTAGGTCAAAGGTTTTGTTTCAAAAGAAATAGAAACAGAAAATGATTTTGTTGATTTTGAAGATGAAAACATTTACAGAAAATAATCAACAAAGGATTTCTCACGGCGAGAAACAATAAATGCAAATGTAGGTGTAATATAACATAAAAAGATTAGATCTATGATTTATATGAAACAGAAACATAGATCTAACCAAATGTTAAAACAAAGAGGTTACAACACGAAACAACTTTCAATCAAACACTCAAAAACTCTCAAACACTCAGGGTTGGTGTTTGGTATATACTGGTTTTTGGTAAAAGAGTTAGAGTTTGAAGAAGTGTCTAGAACAATTTAGGGTTAGGGTTTCTAAATCTGCGGTTTCTCTCTCTCTTCTCTCTTCTCTTTTCTCTCTTCTCTCTATAAATGACGAAGTGGCAAAAGCTTCGAAAAGGCTGAGGGTTGCCTCCTTATATACTGGGCTGAGAAGGGTCATGAAGTAGCTTCAAAATCAAGGGCTAAGATTAAGTCTTGCAATATTGACTTCCATCCAATGGTTAAAGGTAAGTGGTTGGTTAAAAGGCTTTGGATTGGAGGAAAGAGGTTCATAGGGATTGTAACAAGGATGCATGAAGAGCGTTGATAAGCTTAATTCAAGGGCTGATAATAAACGTTGGCTTTCACTCTTAAAATAAACACACCTTCAGCCAATAGGAAGGCAATAGGTGTAAGGCAAATAACGGATACCAAATGCGCGTCCCAAACTTAATTACACAAGGACCCTGATGTCTCTAGCGCTTTTGAATCCTACCCAAGTGAACATTTCAGGGATAAAACCAATAACCAGAATTTATATAAAGACCCCAAAACTTTTTAATTTTAATTTTAATTAAGAAAAAATTGTTTTAAAACCATTAGAAATTCCCAAAAATTTATTAAAATAATTTTAAGGGGAATTAACACACAACACACACACACAAACAACTAAAAGAATATGTGAACAATGTATGCAGTCCTAAAGTGTGTGAGAGTTTGTGATTATACCTTTGATCATTCAAATAAGAGGAATGAATTATATTGAAGTGTCTGAGGATCTTTGGTATCCAGGATGGGAACTCAATTTTTTCTCTATTTTCAAACTAGATGAGCACTTATACAATGTAGACTCAAATGAGTCAAGAGTATAAGGTGCTTCAATCTCCCCCTTTGGAAAAGTGAGACAAAATCTCATTTGAGTCATCTTGGACTCATAGGGCAACAAAAAGAAAAGTAAAAACCTATTCCTATACAAAAAATCTATGTACCCATTTTCTAGAAAAGAAAATTACATGACTCAACTAATTACAATTCAATACCCTATTACAACTGTTGAACATAACTATACATAATCCTGCAAATAATCACTAAGATCAAGCCCTTTAGAATATGTACAAAATAAATGAACTCATATGACTCAAAATTTCTCCCCCATTTTGTCTCAAATGGACAAAGGGAAAAACTATGCAAATCTAAGAGTTTATTCAGCACAAACCATTCCTATCGATTTACGCAAAGAAATAAATCTAATTTAATCCAAAGGTTTGGTAAACATATCTACGAGTTGCAAATCAATAGGAATATAATTGATTTCTAATTCCTTAGTCTCAACTAATTCGCGTATAAAGTGATGTCTTATTTTTATGTGTTTTGTTCGCGAGTGTTGAACATGATTTTTAGAGATATTGATAGCTCTTTGATTATCACAATAGAGATGTAATTGTTCCTCTTTAATACCATAATCACTTAGCATTTTCTTAAGCCAAAGTAATTGAGCACAGTAACTTCCAGCGGCTATGTATTCAGATTCAACTATTGATAAAGAAGTGCAGTTTTGTTTGTTACTACTCCAACCTACAAAATTATTACCAATATAGTAACATGCGCCTGATGTGCTCTTACTATCGTCATTACACCCTGCCCAATCGGCATCAGTGTGTCCTATTATAGTGCTAGGAGTATCATTGGTGTACCAAAGTCCTAAATTTAGAGTGCCTTTAATGTATTTTATAATTCTTTTAACATAAGTTAAATGGATCTCTTTAGGATTGTTTTGATAACGGGCACACACGCAAACATACATAATATCAGGATGCGTGGCAGTAAGGTATAACAAGGTTCCTATCATACTTCTATATAAAGTTGGATCTACGAATTTCCTAGTTTCATCCTTAGACAGTTTGACCGTAGTACTCATGGGAGTTTTAGCATCTTTTGCACTCTCAAGGCCGAATTTTTTAACAATCTCTAAAGCGTATTTTGATTGCGAATCTTTCTGAATTCTGTTTGACATGAAAACCTAAGAAGAATTTTAACTCCCCCATAAGAGACATTTGAAATTCTTTATGTATAATTTCAGAAAAAGATTTAACTTCAGTAGGGGAGGTTGATCCAATGATGATATCGTCTACGTAAACTTGAGCTATAATGATATGTTTGTCAAAATGTTTGACAAAAAGGGTTTGATCATTTCCACTATCTTCAAACCTTTGTCTAAGAGAAAATTGAAAAGGTTCTCATACCAGGCTCTTAGAGCTTGTTTTAGGCCATAGAAAGCCTTTTTAAGACGAAATACATAATTTGGATATTTAGGCTCAATGATCCCTTTTAGTTGTTCTACATAGGTCTCCTCACTCAATATTCCATTATGGAAGGTAGATTTGACATCCATTTGGTAAAGCGTAAAATGTAGGTAGCAAGCTATGGCAAAGAGAGGGCGAATAAATTCTAATCGAGGAACGGGAGAAAAAGTCTCACTAAAATCTATTCCTTCAATTTGAGAGTATCCTTGAGAAACTAATATTTCTTTGCTTCTAATGAATATCCCACTTTCATCAGATTTATTTTTAAATATCCAACGTGTGCCAATAACCTTTTTGTGATCAGGCTTAGGTACAAGATACCAAACATCATGAATGAAGAATTAAAGAAGTTCTTCCTGCATTGCAGAAATCCAATGAGCATCATTCAATGCGTCATTTACATTCTTTGGTTACACAAGGGAAAAAAAATATGCATAATGGGCATAGTTTCTTAATTTAGATCTTGTATGTACAGGCTCACTAGGGTTACCAACAACGTTATCTATGGGATGATCTTTAGAAACCCTATTAGGTACTTCAGGTGTCTCAATTGGTAAAGAATCATCTATTTCTTGAGAGTCTTTTTCTAAAACATTTTCAGACTCTTCCACAATAGTTCGTTCTCCAGTCTTACTCTCTACTGTAGTGTCACTTACAATAACGTTTATGGATTCCATTAAGGTCTTAGTGCGAAGATTGTAGACACGGTATGCTCTACTATTAGAAGAATATCCTAGAAATATGGCTTTATCTCCATGAGTCTCAAATTTGGATAAGTGTTCTCTATCTTTAAAGACATAACACGTACTACCAAAGGTTCTAAGGTACTTAAGATTGGGCTTCTTCCCATACCAAAGTTCGTAAGGAGTTTGTTTAGAATTCTTTCTAAGATAAACCCTATTGATAATATAAACCCTATTGATAATATGACACGCAGTAGGAATAGATTCTACCCAAAAATACTAGGGTAAACTCTTGGCATGAATCATAACACGTGCCATCTCTTGAAGGGTACGATTCTTTCTTTCAGTAATACCATTTTCTAGTCACAATACTCTATAACACCAGTATCAATGAATTCTCCACCTCTATCACTACGAATTCTATTTACTTGAGTATCTTTCTCATTTTCAATTCGAAGTAAAATCTTTAAAAAGGTTTGGAATGTATCAGACTTTTGATTTAAGAAAGCTACCCAAGTAAATCTAGTGAAGTCATCAACCGTAACAAGAATGTAACTGTGTCCACAGAGACTACCAGTTCGAGAAGGACCCATTAGGTCCATATGGATGAGCTCCAAGGGTTTAGAGGTAAGGATATATTTGACTTTCTTATGAGGGTCCTTAACAATTTTTCCTTCCTGACATGATCCACAGACAATATTAGAAATAGGTTTGATCTTAGGAATACCTCTAACTATTTCTTGAGAATACAGTCTACTAAGGGTTTCGTAATTTATGTGACCCATAAGATTATGCCATATCTCATTGTCATCCATTGTGGCAATGTTACAGACCTCAACACTGTTTTGAACAGTATAACAATTGTTCGAAGTTCTGATTCCTGTAATTTTGCACTCACCTTTTTCATTTAAAATTTTGCAATTATTCTTTGAAAGGTAACAGTATGATTTGAGTCACAAAATTGCGAGATACTAAGTAGATTAGCCTTAAGACCTTTTACTAGAAGAAAATTTTCAAGTAAAGGTAATCCTTCTTCTTGGAGTGTTCCTTTACCAATGATTTGAGATGATACACCATCACTAAAAATAACTTTTCCTCCAGTATTTGTTTAAGAGTTTGGTATCATCCCCAGTCATGTGATTTGAACATCCAGAGTCTAAATACCAACCAAATGGAGTCTTTTAAAGTAGTAATAACAATATTACACTTTATCTCGGGTAATATCTCATCTTTTCTAACCCAAACATCTTTGGTTTTCCTTTTGCGCTTATTTGCTCTCAATTGATAAAATTTGGGAGCTTTAGATTTCTGTTGAAAAATGTTTAGCGCATGAGGCTGAATTTTATGTAAACTGTTAGCATTTGGTTTAGAAAAGTGTTTAGGAATCCTTCTTTGAAATGATCTTTTAGGTTCGGTCTTTCTTTTTCTATAGTTAGAGTTTCTATCTGGTTGTCTAAGGAGAACATAATTGTTACGGCTTCTCCAAGAATAGTTAAAGTTTTGGAACACATGAGTACAATATACAGGGTTGACTAAGCGTCTAGAATAGAATCCTTCAAAGAATGACCATATAAGTCATAGTAAGAGTAAAACAAGTTTCTGGAAGATGGTATCTCTTTGTGAAAGTCTCTAAACATAGGCTTCAAGACATTTTGGAGTTGAACCTTATTCCTAGGGATTATAGTTTGAAAGACAGGATCACTCTTCTTATTCGGGGGCAGACATATTTAGTCATAGGTGAGCTTTCACACTTAGAGTAACTTGATTCCCCAATATCAAACACTGATTATTTCTCATCAAACTCATTTTTCAGAGAATGAAAGTCTGGACAAGTTTCCACAGGTCTTTGGCCTCCTGACACAAACTAAATTGGTTCAAAGTTTTTAGTTTGAGTCTTCAAATTGGGATAAAATCCTATTCCACTTCGATCATCAGAATTGGTTTTGGAATCAACAACAAATCCATCAAAATAGTTTGAATTATTTTCAAATTTTGCAATTTTTTGAAAATTGTTGATGTCTTTTCTTTAGATTGTTCCAGTTCTAATAATGCCCCTTTATATTTTTTCTCCAGAGTTTCATTTTCTTCAATCAAATTCTTCAATTTTTGATAAAATATTTTGACTTCATTTTCATGAGTTAGACATTGGGTAGTATACTTTTCTACATTAAGTTTAACCATCAGACTTAGGTCTTCTGATTTCTTAGTGAGATTTTTCACTATCTTCTCTAGTCTAGTACTTTTCTTGAGGCTTTTTGCATAAAGAGTGTGAATATCAGGGAGGTCTTCAATGTCTAAGTCACTAAGTTTAGTGTGTAAAGTGACCCTTAAGGATTCAATTCTTGAACTCACGCACCCGTTGACATCATCATTATCACATTCCCTTTGACTCACACACCCCGTGGTAGAACTACCAATATTCTCAAAAATTAAAGCATTTAAACCAGTAGCAGCATGATTCATAATAATAGAAGTAGAGTTACTAGCATCATTCTCATACACAGGCATGGGCATATCATCATTGTATATTATGTTGGCAAAGAAATACATGCAAGGATCAAAACCATCAGAAAATTCAGGTTCATCATTTTCTGAATCACTTGAATCATCCCATGTTTTGTAAATATTGGATGTAGTTTGTTTATTGGAAGTGTTCAGTTTCACTCTACAATCTTGTGCTATGTGACCTAGTTTTCCACATCTAAAACATTCAATGTTCTTTAAGTCTTTGGTGGGTCTCATGTCCTTGTAGTGTTTGTCTTAACCTTTCTCATGAGGTTTGTGGTCAGACTGAGTTGGATAATTTGGCTTTCCTTGTCTGTTTGCCAATTTATTTCAAAATTTGACAATTTTCTTAAATTGTTTGGACATTAAGGCAATTTGATTATCCAAACTATATATATCACATTCCTCATCAAAATCATCAGTGGGAATAGTAAACTCAGGTTTCATCAACTTAGAAGAAAAACTCAAGTTAGAACTAGTATGTTTCCTTTGGGACTGGGTCATTTGTTTCTTAAATTCTAATTCCATTTCCACAGTTCTAGTTTATTACTGAGCAATTCAGGAGTGAGATTTTGATCACACATTTCCTCAATGGCATATCTTTTGTTGTCAAATTTCTGTGGTAATGATCTTAGAATTTTAGATACAATTTCATGTCTGTCATATGTTATCCCACTAGCATGTAATTTGGTCACAATGTCAGTCAATTTAATGTAAAAATCATCAAAGGTTTCAGAATATGACATAATTAGAGAGTTATACTACTGAACAAGCATTTCAGTTTTAACAGCCTTAACTCTAGTGTCACCTTCATGTGCAGTGATCTGTGTATACCAAGCTTCCTTAGAAGTGGCACAGGATGAGATCCTTTTGAACCCATGTTCATTTATGGACATAAAGATGGCATTCTTGCCTTTGTTATTATTTCGAGAAGTTTTCTTCTCTTCTTGTGTGAATTCACCTAATTCTTTCTTAATCCTCTCATTACTTCCTTCAGTGGCTGGTTTAGTAGGATAAGTGTATCCATTTTCAACAATATCCTAGACATCATCTCCCAAGGTTCCTTCTATGAAAGAATCCATTCTTACCTTCCAGTAAGCAAAGTTGTTTCCATCAAAGAGTGGGGGTCTGGTCAAGTTACCAAATATTTTACTTTTCTAGTCCATTGTTTTGATTTTAAGAAAACAATTTCAGAAACACAAGATCTTTTTAAAAGATTTCCAAAGCTCTGATACCAATTGAAAAACTGTTACTAAAGCCATTTAATACAATATTAAACTATTTACGTAACTCCAAACTATTTTTTGAAGAAAATATTTTCTTTAAATAAAATCAGGTTAATCAAAAGATGTGTTTGAAAATATGCACGAGATCAGTTCAAGATTTGTTAACAAATTTTGAAAAACAAAACTAAAATAGTTTTAAATCAGCACACCACAAAGAATGAGATGAGGAGATGTAGAAAGATTAATGACAAGTGATTTTTAACGTGGTAAATCCTCACCCAACTGAGGAAACATCCACGACTCCCTCTACGTAGTAAAAACAAAAATCCACTAAAACAAATTATAACAGTTACAAACTATATAACACATATGCACACAAATCAGTCCTATACAAGTTTATGAATGTACCCACTAGTGTCCTTCTAACTTTTCTGCAGTTCTGATTGTTGATGTGGTTCTTCCAATTTGCTAAATTCCACTTTGTTCAAGTCTTTACGTCGACTCTTGTCTCAAGATCTTATTACCAACACTTTGAGTGTTGTAGTGAGTAATTGTTTGTGATGGTGATCTAACACATGCATGCACACACTCAAGCTTATTTTTACAAACAATCCTAACAAATTACAAATTATATTTTTCAGTCTCTCTCTTCTTAGGAAACTTGAACCTTATTTGACCTTTAAAACAAACCCACAATCCACTGCTATCTTGCTCAGAAGACGTTTGAAGATCTTAATCAATTTTAGAGTTTTGAAAATGTTTTTGAAATTGAAAACCGCCAAGTGTGATTCAAACTAGGTCAAAGGTTTTGTTTCAAAAGAACTAGAAACATAAAATGATTTTATTGATTTTAAAGATGAAAACATTTACAGAAAATAATCAACAAGGGATTTCTCAAGGCGAGAAACAATAAATGCAAATCTAGGTGTAATATAACATAAAAAGACTAGATCTATGATTTCTATGAAACAGAAACACAGATCTAACCTAATATTTATGTTGGACACAAGATCTTAAAACGAAGAGGTTACAGAAAGAAACAACTTTCAAACCCACACTCAAAAACTCTCAAACACTCAGGGTTGGTGTTTGGTATATACTGGTTTTTGGTAAAAGAGTTAGAGTTTGAAGAAGTGTTGGAATGATTTAGGGTTAGGGTTTCTAACTCCGTGGTTTCTCTCTCTCTTCTCTCTTCTCTCTCTAAATAACGAAGTGGTAAAAGATTCTGAAAGGCTGAGGGTTAGCCTCCTTATATACATGGCTGAGAAGGATCGAGAAGGGGACTCGAAATCAAGGGCTAAGATTTGCAACATTGTTTTCCATCTAACAGTTAAAGGTAAGTGGTTGGTTAAGAGACTTCAGATTGGAGGAAAGAGGTTCACAGGGATTGTAACAAGGACTCATGCAGAGCATTGATAAGCTTAATCCAAGGGCTGGTAATAAACGTTGGTTTTCTCTCTTAAAAGAAACACACCTTTAGCCAATAGGAAGGCAATATGTGTAAGTCAAATAACGAATAACAAATGCCGTCCCAAACTTAATTACACAAGCACCCTGATGTCTCTAGCGCTTTCGGATCCTACCCAAGTGAACCTTTCAGGGATAAAACCAATAACCAGAATTTATATAAAGACCCCAAAACTTTTTAATTTCAATTTTAATTAAGAAAAAAATGTTTTAAAACAATTAGAAATTCCCAAAATTTTACGAAAAATAATTTTAAGGGGAATTAACACACAAAACACACACACAAACAATTTAAACAATATGTGAACAATGTATGCAGTCCTAAAGTGTGTGAGTGTTTGTGATTATACCTTTGATCATTCAAAAAAGAGGAATGAATTATATTGAAGTGTCTGAGGCTCTTTAGTATCTAGGATGGGGAGTCAATTTTGTCTCTATTTCCAAACTAGATGAGAACTTATACGATGTAGACTCAAATGAATCAAGAGTATAAGGTACTTCACATTGGTGTTATTTTTCTTCATGTGTGCGTATGCACCTACCTATACATTCCCTTTTCACCTCTATTTACCTTTTTTTTATATATCTCTCACATATATACCAATTTCCACGCACTTATACACCTCACAAACTTGTATATACTATCCATGTACACTTCAGATACTTACACTTAGCTTCACTTCATACTCACATGCTTCACACCCCGCTTAAAATATCCATGTTCAGGCTTCACTAGAATACACCCACATTTGTATATATGCTCACGTACACATATCACACATCACTTGTAGTTTATCCATGTATAGGATCACTACCACACATACACTCACTTGTATATATTCCCACATCACCTACTCACTCACATATATCCATGCACAGTATAGTCTTCATGATAGATTTAATTATCATAATACATGTATATGCTCCCCCATTAATGTACTATTACATTTACTCATCATGCCACTAAAAATGATAAAATAAACTCTCTCTCTCTCTCTCCAAAATATGTTAATTAATACTCATGCATTTTTCCACACTACATCACCAAGATAATGGCAATATTGACCAAAATTTTGTCCCACACTAGGGGTATTTTGTTATGGGTGTTGGTCCTCTGGGTTGCAGTTAGCCTAAGATATATGACTCTCACCTTCCATTGGCCTCTTACCTTTGAGGTATATCAAATAGTTCCACCCGCATCGTACCTCTTGATCAAACTAAGGACGGAAGGTATATATGAACTCGTTCACGTACATCGAGTATATCAAATTTTCTCTCCCACGTACTATCCCCCTAAGGTATATCGTGAGGCAATTCACGTACACTCAGGTATATCAAATGGCTTGTCCACACATACAGATAAATGATTGCCCTTATAGGCAAGAGGTATGCCGTGGAAGTCATGTCAAAAGGAGGAATCCTTCCACTAACCCAACTATTGCATAAAACTAATATTGGTGTCAAACCAAGGACACTAATATTTAGTTCGGCGGTTACCATGCGAAACTCTGCCAAAATTCCTGGTCAGCATACTACCCGAATTTTAGCGCTATTTCGCCTTTTTTTAAAAGCACCCCATCCGTGAGCCTAGAAATAATTCATACCGTGTCTTACATATTTTCAAATCCTATTTTCCAAAGCTTGGGTCCTGTCGGGCATTTGTTTTTTGTATTTAGGCAAAGCTAATGAAAGTGAGAACTTAATAATAACATTAATAATAATCATGCTGAGATTCCTCCCCTTTTTACCTCCTTTTTCAAAAATACCAAAAACATTTTTTCTCCTCCCTTCGAAAAACCAAAAATATTATCCATCCTTATCTAAAAAATAAATTCGAATCATTTTCCCTCTTAGGTCGACCACATACTCAATTTTGTCCTGGGTCCCCATTAGCTTTGGTCTTTTGTCAAACCCTCCCAAAGCTCCACTAGTTCTTCTGCTACTTCATCCGAGTTTGGGATTTATGTTCACGACCTCTACATGGAGAACACTGACCAAGCGTTGTATGTAAAACTTGATATGATGACAGTCTTAGACCAGCTCAGTGCTAAGATTGACAACCTTCAAACTGAGGTCCATGATATGCAGCGTCACTGGGCCCAAGTTCCTAAAGAACTCGTCATTCTCTTTCCTCGTGCCATGGTTCCACCCACACCCACGCCTCTCTGGATATGAGAAAAGTATCACCATATTTCGCGTGACCCACCTACCAATGAGCTACCACCATCTCAAATCCCTATTTGAATCTTACCCAACCAGGGGCTAACCTACCCGTACCTATGGATCCTAAGGAGCAGGAGTTGAACAAGATCAAGGAAGACTTCAAGCTCCTGTCGAGGATGTTTGACTAGGTTAAAATATCTGGGAACTACATGGAATACACCCATATGTCTTCGATCCCAAATCTAGACTTCCAGAGAAGTTTAAGATGCTAGACATCGAGAAGTTAAAGGGAAACGAACCCTCGATTGTTCACCTTCAAATCTATCATCGAGCCATGACCCTCCTTCGTGCCAGCGAAGAGATAATGGCCCAGATTTTTTAATAGACCTTGAAAGAAAGTGCCCTCTAGTGGATTTTGTCCCTTGAAGAATACAGAATTCGCTGTTGGGAGGATGTTGCACGAGAATTTTTGTTTGAGTACAAGTACAATGAGGAGCTACATGTTATGCGTCTAGATTTAGAGCTTCTTAAGAAAAAAATGTGGGGAAATGGTCAGTCACTTCATACGAAGGTGGAGAGAGAACGTTTTTACCATGATCAATAGACCCTCGAGGAGGAATAAGTTAGTATTATGAAGAACTTCTTCCCTCATATCGAGGAATCCATGGGAGGAAAATATTACCCACACTTTCGAGCCTTTCATGAGGCCGGTGTAGAAATTTAGGAAGGCATTGCCAAGGTCGAATCTGAGCCAAAGAAAGTGATCGAATAATTTACTCCACAGAAGTATAAGATGATCGTCGGTGCTACAGTCTCAACCATCAATAACATTTCCCACTTGGGCAATGAAAATTTGTCTTACTTTTACCAAGAAGGAATACACTGAGCTACATGCTCCCCTATCCAAAGTCTACTAGGCCCTGTTGAGACGAAACCTTATCAAACCCTCGGACCCCCGTCCATTACCAAATACACTCCCTAAATACTTTAAAGTTGATGCCAGTTGTGATTTTCACCAGTCCTTTGGCCATGTTACCCATCAATGCTTTCGCCTTAGGAATGTTATTCGAAGCCTAATTAACTAGGGTATCATCACCCCACCAACCAATTATAAACCCAACACCACTTCCAACCCATATAAATGGCATATTTCTAGAGAGTGACCCAAAATTTGACCCATCTACTCAAATCATTCCTAGCAAAGAACCCATCACACTTGTAATCGTACCTAAATCACTTAAGATTTGCCCATATATTCTCCTACACCCTACATGTTTCACCAATAAAGCTTTGTCACTCTTAATAATGGCCTGTATTGTCGTTTGTACCCGATCTTAAGGGAAAGACACGAGTTGAAACTTCCCAGTGATATTACTATTAATTATCATAAATTCATTATCTTGTTAATAGAAGCCCAAAAATGGGCTCGAGAATTAGATAAGAGGGTGGTTCCCATTGAAAAAGTTAGTCTAGATGATGTAGTATAGATAATGGTCGATGCATTTAGACATACAGGTGACATTTGCAGCATTGATGAGTTACTCACGATTTTGAAGCTTAAGGGACAATTGATCCCTTCACTCCTGCACCTCCCCACCGATTGGGAAGATTTTTCCGATGAAGACGTAGAGGTTGTTGAATGTATTGATTTCTCTTGGAAATAGAACATAGTCTCCATGGGATGGGGGATGAATTTGATAGATAAGATGACGAAACCAATCGAGAATAAGCTAGTCTAGTAGCCAGTCTCTGCAGAAATCTATTGAGGTAAATCGATAAGATAGCCATTCAGCGAGAGATGGATGAATACACGGGGTTCTTGTTCCTCATATAATAAAAACAAACAAAAGAAATTGAGTCATAGAAGAACCTCCCATGGCATAAATGTCCATCGAAGAAAGTAAAGTCCTTGACCAACCCAAGAAGATCCAAGACAACATCACCCTATGGGGGCTTTTCATGTCCTCCCAGTTTCACCAGAATGCTCTAATAAAACTCCTCAACAGGCCTACAGTCCCTTGTTCCACCACTCCCAAAGAAGGCATAATCATGGTTGGATCCTTGACCTCTTCCAAACTCCTCTCCTTTTAAGAAGAAGAGATATCGAATTTTGGCTCTGATCACAATTATGTGCTCAATATCTCCGTTGAAGTCTTGGAAAAGATAGTCCCACTTTCATTTGTTGACAATGGACATACTCTCAATGTTTGTCGTCTCATAACCTTCAATTTTTTGGGATTGAAAGTCAGTTATCTCACTCCTACTTATGTCACCATGCGTGCTTACGACAATAGCCGTCGAGAGATAATGGGGTCCACAAAACTCACAATATGGGTTGGACCTATCACTCCTATCACCGTATTTCAAGTCATTGATATACCTGCATGTTTAAATCTATTCCTTGGCCATCCATGGCTCCCAAAAATCCGAGGTGTATTTTCTTCTCTTCATGAGAAACTGAAACTTTTCACCAAAAGTCAACTTATCACCATTTTGGGGGATGGCTACAATATAGACAATGCTAGCACTAGTAACTCGATATTGAATATCTAGCATGGGATGAAAGATATGCTCCTTTATAGCTTCAAAATTGATCAACTTCCCCTTCTAGTAGGAGAAAATTTCAAAGACTGAGTTTGTCTGAAACACAACTCTAATAGCAACATAAATGTTATTCAAATATTCAAGAACATGCACTTCATACCCGAAATGGGGCTAGGGTACTGCTAGCAAGGGATCTTTGAGCCCATAGTCCAAAAAAAGGCTTTCCCACTTATTGCCTAGGATACTATCCCTTACCATAAGAACTCAAGGCACTCTAGTGGCTATTACCAAAAAGAAGTTTCAAAGTTGAAAAGACTATTTTTAGAGACTCTTTAAACGGAAGGTTGATCAAGGAGGGTGAAGACTTCCCTTTATGTGGCTTACCCAAACCATGGTATGACCATGTCGACAAGACAATAAAATTAGGGTTGGAAATCTTCTTTTAAGACTTTAAATCTTGGGTCAAAGACTGCAAACATGAAGTGAAACCTCTCACTAAAAAAGTCATCACAATTATTGGAGATTCCGAGGAAAGTTATTTTGAGTACTCATTTAGCTTAAAAATATTGGGTCTAAATCTCTTTATGATCCGCTCAGATGTCGTACTGACGCGACTAAGAATGTGTCTCAAAAGTGCGCACTCTCTAGGCTCAAGTGCAAGCATCTCGCTTAAGTAATAAACCGATAAGTCGGGTATTGATCCTTAGGGAAATAGGACAATGGAGTTGTAACGACGTTGGACAGACGAAGGAAGCCTAACTCTGACTCTAAAGAAAAAGAAAAGATGATTGGCTTTGGTAATGGAATACAACTAAATGCAATTTGGAAAATAATTAACTAGTGAACTAAAGTATGAATTGAACGCGACTACTCTACATTACCTAAAATACTAATGATGAATGACTTACAATTTAAACTATATGATGAAGGAAACAGGACGGGAATACAATCCCTCAACCATAGTGTATTGCAGGAATAAAACTAATCATAAATTTAAGTGATTAATTAGACCTAAAATTTAGTTTCCCAAGCATTACGTATATGACGTTCAAGCCCACACCATACTTAATCAGAGGATGAGTAAATCAGTATACGCGATAGTGACACTCGCATTGCATTATAAAGCATCCCGGTTACCCATAATCAAACGAGATCCAAAGATCTACAATGGTTCTGTTGCTACGTAATACGGTCGTAATAAATCATTAAATTCAGAGGATTAATTTTATACACATGCAACTAACACATCAAGTTAATTTCATGAATCTCGACCCTTTTAAAACTAGCCGGACATGTTAAACCTAACTATGCATGAAATAATTATTTTGCATGTGAAAGAACTCATGATGAAACTATATTGAAACATGAAAATACGTATTATGAACCCATAAATTATTTCAATCAAGTAGAAAAAATAATCATGCAATAAAAATAATAATAAGAATGAAACTTGGATTAAAACTTGAAAACAAACCCGGAATGAATCATTATTAAAGAAAATAATTCAAACTATGTTCCTAGATGATCTTCTACCTTTTTCTCTATCAAAAACTATGAAAAACTATCAAGAAGTGTCTTTCCTAAGTCATTAGCTTCGTAAAAATACATTTTGGAATGAGTTGTAACCTAATGGAACTCTTTGGACCAATCAGAATAAAGGACCATTTTCGCGCATCAGGACCCCTGAACCGATGCGCAGGGACCCCAAACCTGTTTGACCCCCAAGCTGGTTTGACCTGGGTGTGGGGATTTTCACTGGTTTTGGCCTCTTTTTCCTCTTTTCAACACTTAGAATTTTTCTCACGTTTTCTTCTTTTCTTCTTGGATTTTTTTCTCAACTTCAATTGATCATAACTCTTCAATCGTAACTCGGATTTGGATGCCGTTTCTTCCATCGTTCTCTTTGTTTTGAGATTTTCATCTTTCCAGTTCACTCTTCCTCCGGGATCTAGCTGCAGAAATTACCAAAATGCCCTTGAACTTGCCTTCCTGACCTTTCTTTCATTGTTTCGATTTCTCTTTTGCTCCACTTGCATAATTTACCTATAAAACACATAGGAGAAACACAAAACACGAAATACTTGCCAACAAAGGTTAGTAGAACAAATGTGAGTTAAATCCATATCAATTTCACCGCCCGGGTTCACAAATGTACCGAAATTAGGGGAATAAATATACAATATTTATGCCCAATCAAACCCCCCTAACTTAGAACTTTGCGCATCCCGAGCAATGTAAAAGAGAAAGAATAAAGTCACAACTCTTCTAAACATATTATTGGGATAGAATACCTTTTTTACGGGCAAGCGATTGCATTTAGCTTATGCAATAAGCCGTTAAACCCTAGGTTACCCTAGTAGGACGAGTGTTGTCTCGTGAGGGTTTGCAGTGAATGTACCCACAAAATTTGACTCAAAGAAAAATCAAAACACGCAAAAATTGTATAATTCAAACTTTTCTCGAAAACAGTCATCATCGAATCATGTTCAAGAGTTTCAAAACATACTGCGTGTGTGCGAAGCCAGAATTTTAACCGCGAATTTCCACTGATTGACCATTACGTTACTTATTCGAAAATTCATTTTGATTTCAAGATATCACGAGATGCTCTCACAAACGAATCACTCAGAATGTGGATATTCTCTTGATGTGTGTGATTTATACGATTAGATATACTGGAACCAAGTTCATGCACACAAATAGAAAGACGAGAATTTTATTGTAATTGGATCTCATCAGTGGGAACATTGCCTCTAATTCAAATTTTTGATCTCTTTTATTATCTTTTGGGTGTTTTATCTCTCAACGCGGTAACTAATTTTGCAATTTTGGACTCAGTTAGGACTTTTACGGGTTAAAGGTGTATTGGGTAAAATTGGAAAAGGTTAAGAATTTCGGAATTGGAAAAATTTTCTTATGATGTCTGTTAGTGCTTTTTCAGGCTTTTGCTCATTTTTCTCTCCTTTTTTAATTATTTTTCTTATTTTTGTTGAGCATAGTTATTCTTTTCTTGCCCCTTTTTGTTGCACTTTGAGGACTTAAATTCTGACTTTTGCTATTTTTCACAATTCTGGACTTTTTGGGTTTTTTGGGTCGTCAAACGAAAGGAAAAATTTTATTTGGCTCAAAATGGGTTACAAAAGGGATAATTTTTCACAACTTTTTATGGACAATATTTTTGGGTGACAAACGATGGCCTACTTCATTGTCCAAAATACTAATTGCGTTACCATATGCGTCTCGAGATTACTTTAATTTAGAGATTTCCTTGGCACATTTTTCAAGGCAATGTCACACATATTTCTCTAAACCGATCAAAGTGAAAGATTTGAGATCTTCGACGACATATTAAAACACTGAAAAGAACATTGAGTTAACAATTAACTCGGATTGATTTATAAATTTCACAAAAATGAAAGGCTCGAATCTCACCGGGATTTGTTAATCTCCACAATTATTCGTTAAGTCGTCAATTTTCACACAATTTCCGTCTTTGGTCAATTTTAGCTTTGTGAATTTTGAATTATTACAATTTGAGACTTTAAACCGACTTTTAATGATATTTTTGAAAAATTTGAATTCCAATTTTTATTTATTTTGACGAAAAATATTTTTTGATTTTTCAATTTTTTTTTGATTTTTTCGAATTTATGATTTTTTTTAGCATTTTAAAGATTTGGGAAGTTTTAGAAAAAAAGCACTTGTGACCCCCACTAACTTAGACTTTTGCATTGTCCTCAAGCAAAAAGGACTAAAATCTAACTCCAAGCGAATTAAATGTGCGGAAAAATAAAACAAACAAATATTTAAAATGCATAGAGACACTGAATGACCCTAACACATGGCTCAATAATACAATAAAAATCACCCCAAACGCGTCGGGGGTGAGACGACCTCTCATCTCTCCACAAACTCACCCGACCCCACTCACGGGGTTCGGTGCTCTCCTCATCTCTCCTGTCTTCATATCGTAAACCAATAATTGGAACAAGTTGGGACCTCGCCCATAGATAAGGGGAAGATCAGGAGACGCATCGTGACAAATGAAAAGGTATCCCTGTGATGCTTACTCAAAGCATGGCTTGCGTGCACCGATTCAGAGGGAACACCCAAGTTTCTTTTAATTTTTGGAACGCATGGGTCGGGCTCTAAGTCAGACGAAACAAAACTTTTCTCCTTAATATCCTTCGGGACCTCCAGTGGTATGAGTGGATGGTCACAAAGAAGGAATTAATCGATTTTATCCTTCCATTCGATTTCTTTTGAGTGACTACAAGAGCCTAGTAGGGATTGGACTTTAACAGTAAGGCTCTCTTCCACCGGCCCGAATTCTTTTTCAAAGTCTTCACGACTTATATCTCCTAATTCTCTCTCTCGAGTGTTGGCTACGTCCTTGCTTACTCGCTCGATCTCTAACTCCACTATTTTTCTCTCCTCTAAGTCGGTGTACGGTCCCGCACTCTTATTGATTGATACTAAGAACGGCCCTAGGGCATCTCTACAATAGTTTTCCTCAAAGTTCTCCTCTACTATCTCATCGATTAGGCTCATAGCGTGAATATTATCTTCTTCCCCTATATGTTGGGCTATATGGAAGATGTTAGTCTTTAAGGTCATATTCCCAAAGGTGAGTTGCATCTACCCATTTCGAGTACTAATTATTACATTAGCCGTAGCTAACAATGGGCGCCCAAGGATGATGGGAACATGATTGCTCGAGGCGAAGGAGGGTTCCGTGTCCCAAATGAGAAAGTCTTTCAGTAAGTAGAAAGTATCAACTTGGACAATCACGTCCTCTACTATACCTCATGGCATCTTCATGGTTAAATCCCCTAACTCAAGAGTGATATTTGTGGGCTTAAGGTCTCCAAGATCAAGTTTCCTATAGATGGCGTAAGGGAGGATATTGACACTTTCTCCCAAGTCAAGGATTTTTTAATTTTATTTTCTCCAATGATGCAGGAAATGGTGGGTGCACCGGGATCTTTGAATTTTGGCTGTAGATCATTGAGTAGAATGGAGCTCACCTTCTGTGCTAGAATTTCATTTTTCTTTACCTTCGTCCTCCTCTTCACTGTTAAGAAGTACATGATGACTTTTTCATGAGCGGGAATTTGCTTAATGGCATCGAGGAAAGGTAAATTTAACTTTACTTACTTTAACACGTCTAGCACATCATCACGGGCGTTTCCTTTATGGGAAGGAATTAGTCTTTGAGGAAATGGTGCCGCAGAGGGTGCTTTCACTACTAGCTCGGGCTCACTAGTGTCTTCTTTATCACTCTCTTTCAAAGGGACATCTTTGGCCTCTTTCGTTCCAGGCGAAATCTCCTTGTCTTTGGTTTCTTCGTGTGGGGGAGGTGATAAATCAATGACTCTCCCACTATGAAGAGTGGTAACAGCTTGACATTTCTCCTGATGTTTTGTCGAGGTGGAGCTAACACTAGACTGACCTTGGGGCGGTCTTTGGCCCTGGGAAGGAAACTTGCCTTTCTCTTGGATACTCAACGATGATTGCAACTTTGAAATGTCCACATTCATATCGTTGATCATGCGCTTATGCCTAGCATTAGTTGCATTCTGGGTATTGATAAAGTGGTTGATCGTATACTCGATATTTCTTTGCGGTGGAGTGATATATGATCCTTGAGGTGGTGGTGCTTGCACATGTCCTTTCATGTGTGGAGCTTATTGAAAGTGTAGTGGTGGAGGAGGGACAACATGTGAATTAGGATTCATCACAGCATGTTGTTGTCCATAGCTAAAACCAGGATGGTTTTTCCATAAAAGTTTGTAAGAATTCCCGTGCAGTGCACCGAAATTACCCTTGAATCCTCCTATACCACTTACTTGTTCTTACAGCATAACTTTGTAGGCGGGTATAGTCGAGAATTCCTCAGTTGAATGACTCGCCTCACAAATTACACACACCTTCTCGACAGGGTTTGGGATGGGTCCAGCTAATCCTCTTCCATATACTTCAAGTAGGTCTCTCATTCCTTTTTCAATTACATCGAGTGGACAGTCCGTCATAGAATTCTTTTCTACATGAAATAGGTTGGACGCCGATGGAGTGGTGGTCACTTGGCAATTTCTATTTTGAGCATTAGGGTCAGATGTATCCTAGGATTGGGTAGCCTCGGTGACATACCTCAGGTGAAGCTCAACATCGTTGGCGTCTATGTCAACAAATGGACCATCGCACATGGTTTCAACGAGTTGCTTGGAATTAATGTTCATCCCATTATGGATGAAGGAAATGATTTCTGTTTTATGAAAAACATGATGGGGACACGAAGTAATTAACTCATTGGAACCCTCGTCGCATCGATCGAATGACTCATTTTCTAATTGTCGAAAAGTTTGAATTTTAGCCTTAATGGAGTTCGTTCGATATGGAAGAAAGAATTTCTTGAGAAATTTAGATTGTAGCTCGTTCCATGATGAAATCGAATTTGGAGGTAAAGACCATATCCAGGTCTTAGCCTTATCCTTTAGCGAGAATGGGAAGAGTTTAAGGCGGAGCACATCTTTTGTGCAAATTTGATCATTGAGAATCTCGCACCCTCCTCAAATTCTATTATGTGGGATATGGCTTTTCTGAATCCATTCCGTGGTAAGTGGGAAGTATCTGGATCATCCCATTCCTAAAAAGAAATTGCCCTGCATTATACGGGAGTAAAATGCATCCCAGAGTGACAATGCGCTCGGGATATAAGATGTCTCTCAAAGGGCGATACGGGGCCTCTTCCTTACCGACGGATGCACTACCGTGTTGAGACATATTTCTCTCACTCAAAGGTTATGTGTCCTCACTGTGTATACTCGGAGCGTGCTCTGAAGTGTGTCCTAAGAGGGAAAACCGAGTGTTATTTATGATTGAGTGTGACGGTGTGGAAGGTGAAACCCAAAATTGTGGAGCGTTAGGAGTGTCAGGGCTATCAGGGTCGTACTCAACTATTAGGTTTTCGTGAATGTGGGTTGGAGTATTATGGGGAGTTGGAGTGAGTTCAAAATTTTGCATTAACGGGATGATGAGGAATATTTTTGTGCTTTAATTTTTTTTTTTTTGGATTTTTGGAAATTTTTGGTCAAAGTTTGAGATTGACTTGATCTAATCCTAAGTCTACCTAGATCCTCGGCAACGGCGCCAAAAACTTGACACGGCTAATAATGTGTCTCAGAAGTGCGTACTATCAAGGCTCAAGTGCAAGCGTGTCGCTCAAGTAATAATCCGATAAGTCGGGTATCGATCCTTAGGGAAATAGGACAACGGAGTTGTAACAACGTTGGACAGACGAAGGAATCTTAACTCTAACTCTAAAGAAAAAGAAAATATGATTGGTTTTGGGAATGAACTACAACTAAATGCAGTTTGGAACATAATTAACTAGTGAACTAAAGTATGAATTGAACGCGGCTATTCTAAATTACCCAAAATACTGATGATGAGTGACTTAAAATTTAAACTATATGATGAAGGAAACAGGACGGGAATACAATCCCTCAACCCTAGTGTATTGAAGGTATAAAAATAATCATAAATTTAAGTGATTAATTAGACCCAGAATTTAGTACTCCCAAGCACTACGTATATGAGATTCAAACCCGCACCATACTTGATCAGAGGACGAGTAAATCGGTATACGCGATAGTGACACTCGCATTGCATTCTAAAGCATCCCTATTACCCGAAAGCAAATGAGATTCGAAGATATACAATGGTTGTGTTGCTACGTAATACGGTCGTAATAAATCATTAAATTCAGAGGATTAATTTTATACACGTGCAACTAACGCATCTGGTTAAGTTCATGCATCCTAACCCTTTTAAAACTAACCCGACATGTTAAACCTAACTATGCATGAAATAATTACATTGCATGTGAAATAACTCATGATGAAACTATATTGAAACATGAAAATACGTATTATGAACCCATAAATTGTTTGAATCAAGTAGAAAAAATAATCATGCAATAACAATAATAATAAGAATGAAACTTGGATTAAAACTTGAAAACAAACCCGGAATGAATCAATCTTGAAGCAAATAATTCAAACTATGTTCCTAGATGATCTTCTACCTTTTTGTATATCAAAAACTATGAAAAACTATCAAGAACTGTCTTTCCTAAGTCACTAGGTTTGTAAAAATACGTTTTGGAATGAGTTATAGCCTAATGGAACTCTTTGAGCCAATGAGAATGAAGGAGCATTTTTACGCTTTATGACCCCCGAACCGGTTCATAGGGACCCTAACTGATTCGACCCCCAAACCGGTTCGACATGGGTTTGGGAATTTTCACTGGTTTGGGCCTCTTTTTCCTCTTTTCAACACATAATTGTTCTCATGTTTTCTTCTTTTCTTCTTGGAATTTTTTCTCAACTTCAATTGATCATAACTCTTCAACTGTAACTCGGATTTGATGCCATTTCTTTCATCGTTCTCTTTGTTCTGATCTTTTTAACTTTCCAGTTGGTTCTTCCTCTGGGATCTGGCTACAGAATTACCAAAATGACCTTGAACTTGCCTTCCTAGCCTTTCTTTCATTGTTTCGATTTCTCTTTTGGTCCACTTGCATAATTAACCTGTAAAACACATAGGAGAAACACGAAACACGAAATAATTGCCAACGAAGGTCAGTAGCACAAATGTGAGTCAAATCCATATCAATTGCACCGCTCGGGTTCACAAATATACCGAAATTAGGGGAATAAATATACCGGTTCGACCCCCAAAACGGTTCGACCTGGGTTTAGGAATTTTCGCTGGTTTTGGCCTCTTTTTGTTGTTTTCAACACTTAGAATTTTTCTCATGTTTTCTTCTTGGATTTGTTTTTCTCAACTTCAATTGATCATAAATCTTCAACCGTAACTCGGATTTGGATGCCGTTTCTTCAATCGTTCTCGTTGTTTCGAGATTTTTAACTTTTCGGTTGACTCTTCCTCTGAGATCCGACTGTAAAATTACCAAAATTCCCTTGAACTTGCCTTCCTAACCTTTCTTTCATTGTTTCGATTTCTCTTTTGTTCTGCTTGCATAATTACCCTGTAAAACACATAGGTGAAACATAAAACACAAAATACTTGCCAACGAAGGTTAGTAGCACAAATGTGAGTTAAATCCATATCAATTGCACCATTTGGGTTCACAAATGTACCGAAATTATGAGAATAAATATATAATATTTATGTCCAATCACGCACCATCGGACTCGTCTACTCAGATCAAAGATATTAACCTCCGCAACTGAAATGTCATGCATGTCGAACCTGATTAGATTCAACCTGACCCTACTGTTTACCCTTTCCAATTATCTGCACCTGATGTTGATGTCTTTTTTCTAATATCAATGTAATTGAGACCTCTTTTGATAAGGTTCTCAATACTATTTTTCCCAAAAATGAAATAAACAAAGATTTTGAGTATCTTGTTGTGCCTTACATTAATTGTCTTGATTCTAATCAAACCTTTAACGATGATGATTTTGCAAATGAACAATTCTTAACTGATCATAATCAGGAGAATAACAAACAGCATAATGTAACACCCCGCCCGCCCGGGGAGAGCGAACAGAGGGCCACTATCGATAAAACTAACTAAATCCACAAGTAACAAGGTATAGAGCATCTAAATAAAATCCCACAAAATAATAGAAACCACTAATCTCAATTCTCCAAATAAAATCCAACAAAGTCTCTCGAAATAATATAAATCACCAATGCTCTTTACAACATAATAAAATAATACAAATCTTCCAAAAAATATTCTTCCCAAAATAATCCACGCTGAAAATCATTCCAATTGGTCCATAGCGTCCTAATCCACGCTAACCTGCCAACTAAAGAAAATATGGGGAAGTACACAATACGAGAGGAAAGATGCTCAATAAATATTAACGGTAGATAAAGCATAACAACATGAGTACAAATATTCAAATCAAATGCAAATCTCAATAGCATTTATCAATAAATTCCTCAACAACACATTAAACGGGTCACCAGGCCTCACCCCATCCGCATATGCTTTATCAAGTCATAGCCCCGGAAAGCAGGAATTTTGGCTGGTGACCAACCTTCGTGCCATATTAAAATCTCATGACAACGTGCTCAACAACAATATAATGATACCACGTGAATCAAAATAATTCCAATAATTATTTTTCCAGATTTCCAAAAATTTATCAATTCAAATATGAGTTCAATTAAACATGAAATCAACGGAATATACTCTTGAGAGATTTAAAGAGCATATTTTGTAAAACTCCATACCTTAAAATCATCGCATGAATCGTCACATAAAAATCAACATCAAAATCTGATCGCACCACCATGCTCCTCTAGTGAAAATAATCAAATCACGTTCTAGCCCCGACACGAGATAACCCTAAATAGTCCTATTTTAAATACCCAAAAAAAGCAGCACAAAAAATTATTCGAATGGTCAAACCGACTTCAGATTTGGATTCTACACGAAAAATTGAGTTAGGTATATGTTTTGGATTTTTCTCAATTAATGCACTCAAAAAGAAGATTTAAACATTCCAAATTGGCTCTTCTCATTTCACTCGTTTTTGCCTCTTTGGATTTCATTTTTGGCCTCTCCTTTTCATTTCACTTTCCTTATATTAACCCATAATATTCCATATAACCCCTCTTTCAAACCCTAGCTTAGAGCCTAAGCTAACGCATATTACCATATTGCCCTTTAATTCAAAATTATCAGCTTTCCATATTTAAACCATTACAAAATGTCCAAAAGTCTACTAAATTTGAATTTAAATGTTTGATTCATTTCAAATTAAAATAAATATAATATCAATATCTTGATTAATAAAATAATAATGTTACTAAAATCTTATATAATATTCATAAATAAAACCCTCAAAATTACGGTGTATTACACATAATTGCATTCAAATTAATGATGATGAGACCGTTGTTATTAACCTCGGTTCTAGTAGCCATCAGCGCGAGATTAGGATAGGGTGCACCCTTAATGAGTATGAACATGCGCAATTTGAAAAGCTACTGAGAGAATCATAGACGTCTTCGTATGGTCCTACGATGACATTCCCGGTATTGAACTAGAAATAGCTCAGCACTAGATCCCAACATTCCCATAATGTAAGTAATTCAAATAGAATCTAAGGAAACTTTGCCCTGAATGGTGGCTAAAAGTCAAAGAGGAAGTGGTAAAATAGTTAAATGTAGGTTTTCATTTCCTTAGTTTAATAGCCTACATGGATGGAAAATATTATCCCCTTGCCGAAATCAGGAGGAAAAGTCTACATGTGCATCTACTACTGGGATTCGAATAAAGCATTCCCAAAAGACGATTTTGCACAACAATTGCATGATTATGGACAGCATAGTGCTCCATGCCCTCAACTCATTTGTCGATGGATTCACCGGATGAAACTAGATCAAGATGCACACTGACCATCAGGAGAAGAGTGCACTCATTACTCCATGGGGAACTTTTTGCTACACCATTATGCCATTCGAACTCAAGAATGTCGGATCTACCTACCAATGGACTGCCACAACCATCCTACATAACCTTATTCATAAGGAGGTCGAAGTCTATGTGGATGATATGATCATCAAGTCTAAGATTCGGGAAGGTCATATTCTTGCACTTAGATGCAGCTACGACCTTTTTTGAGCGACTACGGCAATATCAGATGCGTCCAAACCCAAAATAATGTGTTTTTAACATCACAAAATGAAAATTCTTTGGATCCTGGTCGGTGAGAAGGGAATCGAATCATTTTGTTACTTCCACAACTTTCCCTTTAACCAAATTGGCTTCTTCGCGAGGGACTAAGGTCTCAATCTTGTAAGTGGTGGTAAGCTTCTTTGCTTCCTCCTGAGCGGATGTTGTGTAATAACACTATTTGGATTCAATTTAATTTCTAGTAATAGTGTTGACCTCGTGGTTTGGGAAATTTCAGGCATTGATGCATAGTAGATGGCATTTCTTTAAACTTTTTAAATCCGAGTCTATCAAAAATCATGTTATGGGCCAGTCAAACATTCTCATTTAAGATGAAAAATAAAATTCTCTAAGTTTGGATGAGTATCCAAGTGCCTATTAATAATTCCAATTTGACAGTTCCCAAAAGATACACCTTTTCTCTTGAGAATCCTATGAGTGGTTTGTGATATGGCTCCAGTTTGCTATCGCGTAAACCCAATCTTTTGAAGCATTTATAAAACATGACGTCAGCTGATCTACCATTGTCCACTAAGATTCTAAACACTTTTTCTTCAAGTACTCTCATCGTTATGACCAGAGGATTATCGTGGGGATAAAGTAGCCCAGATATGCCATTCTTTGAGAATCCTATCACCAGTTTGTCTTTGTTCAATTTTATTGGGTGACCATAAACTTTATCAAACAAATTAATTTTTTAAATATATGAATATGCTTTGGCTTCATTTGGGAGTGATTTTCTTTTGGCTATTTCGTCGCCGCCACCTGCAATGATATGGCAATCAAAAGAAATTATTTTTACCTTGAGATCAAGTCTCTAAGTTTGTTTGACATGTCCGGATCATCTTCAGAGTCATCATACCCCATTGCTTTTCTTATCATCTCTTCCTTTACATGGGGATTACGATCGTCTCCTGACTTCTCTTCCTTATGTCCTGCTTTCTTTGTCAATATATTTATAAATCTTGCCTCTTTAGATCAAACATTTTATTTCATTCTTCATAGCCATGCAACTGTCAGTAGTATACCCGTGTTCTTTATGCAATTCATAATATTTAGATTCATCTATTATGTTTGGTGGAGAATTCATTTTTCCAAGCCATCTCGGATCTCCTCTAGGATGTAGTTTACACCAACATTGAGAGAGGCATGTTCATCATACCTCTTGGGTTTTTTGACCTTCTTATGTTTCGAATCCTTCTTCTAAAAGATCTTGTTGTCATTGGTATTCATAATTTTACCATCTTTAGCCATCATCTTGATTATGGTGTTGGGAGGATCCTTAGCTATATCATAATATAACTTCTTAAGGATCAAACCTCTTATCAAGGCAGTGATCATTGTCTTTTCTTCATAGTCCACCACCTTAAATTTTTTGCTGTTAAAACGAGTGACATATTCACGAGTGGTTTCCCACGGTTGTTAGAAAACACTTAGTAAGTGATCTACTCTAGTGATTAGTTTGGCTCCAAAGTATAAATTACTAATAAACAACTCGAAAAGTTGTTGGAAGCTGGAGATATACCCAGGAGATAAATTATTATACAAAATTCACACCGATTCAGTAATGGTGCTTGAGTATTTTTGGCAACACATCTCATCTAGGACTGAGTAGATGTTGAAGATAGTATGATATTATTCCACATGAAGGACATGATCAGTTTTACCATCATATTTAGGAGTGACCATGAATGTCTTGAATTTGGCAGGTGTTGGAAAATTCACAATTATCAAGACAAAGGGTGAGCCCTTCATAAAACTCTCGTGCAAAGGATTCCTAGATTTAGCTATTTTTCTAAAGTAATCTTCTAGTTGTTGGATTGAACCTTTTCAGGGATGATAATCTGATTAGGTTTGATTGAAACAGTTTTAATAACTCGATCGTGTATTTTTACTAAGATATTTTCCTAGGAAGTCTTCTCTGCATGCGCAGATTCTTGCACACTGGTTCTTGACCCTACAGAAGTTTCTCGATCATCTTGTGATATGGAGGCTCCCTATAACTATGGCCCTTAGCTTCTTGGGGACGTAAATGATCAAAAGTTAAGTACTTTCTTAGTCAGTCTAGGGCGTTTGGTCGTTCCTAAGAAAGGTAAAGTTTGTCAAAGTAATCAGTGGATCTGAGGGAAGAGGTCGGTCTAGGGCGATAAGACCTCCCATTGGAGGATCTAGGATATCTAGATTTACTTATTTCTTGCCTAGGTGCTGGAGGAAACATATCTACCCTGGTGTATGGGACAATAGCTGGACTAGTTTGAAGCATCTAAGTAAGCTGTCTCACTATCTTTTGCATTGCCACTTGACCTTTGGCTATATTCAACAGGATTCCTTGAAGATCTCTCACAATAGGAGGGTCAGAAGGACTGAAGGCATTGCTATCGATTTGGATAATTTCTAGAATGTCTGAAATTTTTGCGGTGTGGATGAGAAATGGTTACTTAAAGGAAATAGGTAGAAAACAACAACAACTTGTCAATTCCCATAGACAGTGCCAATCTGTTGGTGTCTAATTTTAGTTTGCTGATTTCAAA
The DNA here is from genome assembly GCA_949130495.1 of Sambucus nigra. Classification (NCBI taxonomy): domain Eukaryota; kingdom Viridiplantae; phylum Streptophyta; class Magnoliopsida; order Dipsacales; family Adoxaceae; genus Sambucus; species Sambucus nigra. The sequence continues at coordinate 87,625,886 of OX422220.1, forward strand.
TGACCTTAGATCAATTCAACAAATAATTATAACCACGGATAAATTGAAGTTGGTGTCTAATAAAATATTTCAGTTCCCCTTATCTGAGAGAGGTAACGATCAATTTATAGTAGATGGAAGTTGAATAAATGGAATACCTTTATATATTAGATATTTACATCTTTACATGATAATAGGTAGTTGGATATTATTCACGTGTATGTGTATGGTGACTGATCAAAATCCCACGTGAGTCTATTCATATTACTAACTATTCATATTCATGGGGATGTTTGTCTAGATAGCCGACCAACAAGATAACTGAATCGACCACATTTATGCACGCTTTGAGGGTCCACTGATTATGATGGCAGGTGTGACTAATTTATTGGTACACGTGGTCTAATTGTTTTGGGCTACAACAAATGGTTTCAATCCAAAATGGACCTTAAAATAAAAATTCAAAAACATTGGTTCTTAACATAATATAATGAAGAAATAATGGACCACAAAAATGTAAATAGTCATTTTTAATTGAACTTAATAAAATTCGATATCATCACAATAAATAAAAATTCAAAAACATTGTTTCTTAATAAAAAAAATGATGAAAAAGTACTGGATTGAAAATGGAAATAGATATTTTATTCAAGATCAATAATATCTAATATCATCACAATAATTTAATCATTTTACTATCACTAATCATGTAGTAAATATATCCATGGATTATTCTTAATGGAAATACCCTTCAAGAATTATTATTATCCTAACAAATAAAGTTCTTAGTAATATAGTGTTATATATTCAAAGATTTGTATATGTATATATATGAGCACACATTGAAGCCATAATGGAATAGGTAGGTTTTGATTAGGGGAGAAGAAATAAAGAAAGAGAGGGGGATTAAAGCGGATGTCATGGTTATGTTTTACGCAATGTGGAACAAGGATTGCTTTTTTTGGTAATATGTATAAGGATGTTTCGAACTTGGTTAATAGATGAGCGGATAATTGATAATCACTTTTTTGGTTATAAATTCGAGGTTTTGAGAGATTCTCATTTGGTTAAGGATAATTTTGTCATTTACTAATCATGTGTCCTGTCATCAAATCTTAAACTTTTGCAACTATGTATTTAAGTGTTGACATAATAAACATAAAAGGGTTTTCTCATTAAATTTTAAATATTTGTTTTCTTGGGGTTGAGTCATAGGGTGAAGGTATTTACTCTCATTTATTCAAATTTAATATTTCTTGAAAGTAGGATAAATAGTTATTTTCAAACGATGATGATGATATATAATAAGGTATGAAAAGGGCAAAAAATATTATTTTGTGAAAATGGCACTTGCTTTGAAAATTTTCTCTGGCCTATCTTATCCTTATATCCCTATCTTAGTTGGACCTCCTATACCGCATGAAATCATTTTTTTCTTCTCTGACACATATTCTATTGTTGAATCTTGTTGTCTCTCTTTTCGGATGGAACACGAGTTATAAATCCTTTCAGGGTATTTATTATAATCCTTCATATACAGATAAGTTGGTATATTACTCTAAGTTTTTTACATCTTGGATTAAAACTTTTGATAATAATATTGAGGAAAAAGAGGAAGCGAATGAAATAAGTTTAACTAGTTATTAAGGTTCCACTCTCTAAGGAGGAACTCATAGGAATTAAATCTCCTTAGACGAAAACTTTATTCATAAAATTAGATGGGAAAGTGATTCCTTTTAAAAAAACATGCATTGAGGCTACATAGGCATTAGAAAACTCAAAATGTATTCCAAGTAACAGATTGTTTGATAAAATTATGTTATTTTGTCTTTTCATAAAATTAAAATATAAAATAAAATCATTTTGGATCAACAAAAAGTTATCTGAAAGAAAACTTACAAACCAAGAAGATGAAATAAATCAAGATAAATGTTCGACATTCTCTCCTTAAGATTTATTTCTCACCCATCAATGTACCTTGTGACGGAAATCAATAGGTTTTTGTCTCGAAGGATAAAATGATAATCTACACGTTCAATAAGCACTTCAATGTGCATATCCCCACGAATCAATAGTTTATGTTACTCCCTTTACTTGATTCAAGTTAAAATGTATTTAAAACACCTTTTCTCTATTTGAATTTCATGGACAAATATTGTATTTATAGATAAATATATTTTTGCATGAAAAGATTTGGATTTTAATAAATAGTTATTTTAGGGACATTTTTCATGAACAATCACAACTAATATTCAACAGTCAAAAACATAACGACTGTTATGAAAAATAATCGAAATATATAGAGAATAATCACACCTTTTAGCAAACATTTAGCCAATTCATCCTAAATAAATTATCAAAATTACATATACAAATAGTGTACTTCGAGATCAAATTTCTCAAACATTTTACATCATTTTTATCAAATTAATATACCATGTAACTCACCTTACGGAGAGGAATGCGTGGGTATTTTGACATGTCATGTTTGAGGTGTGGTTCCTATATTAGTTAAAACACAACATTTACTAAAAAATTATTTAATAAAAGTATTAAATTGGGTAAAACATATTTTTTGCAACAATTCACATGTAGAAATTTTAGAGAGAGTAACGATGGAAAAGTGTTGCGTCGATAAAAATAGCATTTGTCCTTATATATTTACTAGGGAGAGACTATCGGATAAACTAGAAAATCAACAAACACGATTTCTTGAATTGATCAACAATTTATGCAAACTGAGATCATATAATTCACATAGTCATTTTCCAAATATTCTTAGTTCTCATTATTGTGTCCATTTTGGAATTAGACACCTCCAAGTTTAATGAGTGTGTAAAAGAATTTAATCGTTGTCAATATCGTAGAAGAGGTCCATTAGCATTCATTTAATTTGATTTCCATTAAGAGTATCCTACTAATACCCTCACTTAACCATTTTTCTCAAGCTTTAGAAATAGTTAAAAGAAAATTTGATCTTTTGTAACACATGGCATACAGTGTGTTGAATCATCCTAGGAATGGGAATAATACACAGTTATCTTCTCGGTGCTAACTGATTCAAACATAGTTAGGTTGTCTTGTGGTGCCTCTTTCTTAGGATGTTTAATCATTTAGGTTGGGTTTCTATTATGGCTCTCTTGATTATATTTACAGGCTTGGCCCATTACCCTTTATGAACTTTTCTTGCTCTCTCGTCAACGAATCCCCAATTTTTATTAGGCCTAATGTTATCAATAAAAACAAATGATTTATTCATGGTTATATCAATGACTAGTAAGTCCTGACATGCTATATTATTTAGACTTTCCAAATAATGATTTTTGCTAGAAACAATAGACATTAGACTGGTTAATTATGAATATCCTCTTTCAAAATTGCGAACACACCTGCTTCTTTCTTACTTTTTTCCAATAAATTCAAATTGTATTATTAATTTAGTACAAATAATTATTAAGAAGATTTCCAAACATTATCACTTCTAACTATGGTAATATTTCCACTCCAAACTATTGAGTTTTCAAAATCATATATTTCGTTTAAGAGATATATATAATTTTTCCAATGTTTATGTCCTTTGTCACTTATGTCGGTAACAATATAAAGATACGAAATGACTTATTTATTCTTTTGAATCTTTGATCCATCAGTTTCCTTTGAAATATTTGTGCACGCACTAAATCATTTTCCAACTTTGGATTATACACTTCTCAAGATAAATTCACATTAGAAATACTATAGTATATTGAATTCACTTATACAATCAATGAATACACATTCAATTGTCTTGAGCTTGTTTTATCTAGGAACCATCACCTTAGATAATTACCCCAACCTATTTTAGATAGGAATCATCGCCTTAGGTAAATGCCCCACATTTATAATAATCCATAAATAGGATTTTAACCTTTTCCATAACCGATCAAACTTATCGTAGGTCGATGCGTTGAGAACATAACTGTTATAAAGCAATGTTTCCCACACACTTTCAAACATGAATTTAGAATTAGATATAAAATTAAATTTTATTTGTCACATCTATTCTAAACCTTCAAAGGCTTTATTTTCTCATTAGAGTGAAATGAATTTGGCACATAAAACCTTGTGCCACTACATTAAGGTTTACTTCGACCAACACACATGTCAACACTTTTATTAATATTAAAAGAAATATTTACTTAAGACTCTTTAATACGTTTTTCTACTTTCATTAGACAATTTAATTGTATATATATATATACACACACAAACACACACACTCACTCACTCTATTGGCCTATCGATGTACTGATAACGGTTCTTAGTACGAAAATCAAGCTTTTTCACTCATATTATATATTTTTTGGAACTGTTTGAACATAATTTTATGATAATATATGGACCTTAAAATGATCATTAATAAAGGAATTTTCTTTATTTACTTGTTGTTATTATATTTTTATCATTCTAAGACACATTTATCTTTAGTTATCCTCAATTCATCTATCAAAGTGAGATTAAACTAAAATCTTCACTGAGATACTTTGATTCTACCATCTTTAAATCAGTCATTAAGACGCTCGTTTATAAAGTGAATGTATTCATACGAAAAAGTCATCTTCAATTTTATAAATCTATTAATGACTCTTATTTCTTTTGCAATTTTCACTGGACTTTTTAATATTTTCTCCTATTCATTAAGGATAACATCTTTAAAAAACATTTGTGTTTTCATGCATATATGACATTCATCGTCTTCCAACTAAATGAATAAATATTGTCAAATTCAATATAGTGAGGTACACCATCTTTTATTGTTGTCCTCTTTTCATTCACTCTCATTGAATTTCCAAGCCTTTGTTTATGACAAACTGGCATAACGACATCAAAACGCATTGTAATACTCTATTTTTGACATACAAGATATTACAACAACTATAATTTCATTGCCTAAAAGGATTTCATTTCATAAATACTCACTATTTCAAATGATTATAAGAGTGCATGCAATACAATGACTAATAGTTAAATTAAAGCACTCAACAACGCATTTCTCATAAACTATTTATTATATCACCTTTTCTTTTACTAACTTCACTTAGTCATCCACTAATTACATTATACTAGTTTGTTGCATAATTTCAAATTTATATAAATAGTCAGTCTATCATGCATTTTTATAGTGATATTCTGATTACAACTCAAATGTCACATGACATATATATTGAGTCATGCTACCAATATTTGGCATGTAATATACACACATGGCCACACTTAATATTTTTTATCCCAATTAATCTCTTGCCACAATATACATGACGTCAAGCCACTAAAATTTTCATACCCATCATATCACTAATAATTATTCAATTTTTATTCACACACACATACATAAATATATGGAAAGAGAGAGAGAGAGAGAGAATTAAGGAAAATATTTAACATAAAATAATGTATCTTACCAATATATGTTAAACATGAAAACATCCTTCAAGAATTAAAATAATATAATAACATAATATTCATAAGTAATAATTTATAATGGTTTAAATTTTTGTGACATCATTTTCACCAAAATATTTTAAAGCAACAACAACCATGCCCACCAAATATATATATATATATATATATATATATATATATATATATATATATATATATATATATATATATTGATTGTATTGTATTGTATAATTTTTCAACTATTCAGATATCCCCATAAATATACAATAATAAATTTATTTAGATATAATTTAAAATGACAAATTGAAACAAGGAATTGATAATATGACAATCAAATTCACCTCATAAGATATTAATCAAACTCCCATTTATCATGAAGTGAGTTACATTAATCAAACCAACTATCATCAAGAGACGATATACTTAAACCAAAGTTATTTAATCAAGCTTCCAAGAGCAACGTCTTGAATTCCTCATTTTATATTTATTTTACTTATCCCGTTACACCCCACTCCACCTTCATGACCGTTCTCAAGTCTTCAAAGAGAAGAAACGTCGGTGACATTTACTAGATTGAAGATTATTCGTCACATCTTTACCCGAGAAAAGTTATGCGAAGGTGTGGAAAAGCTTTAAATATCGAAGGGTTGTTTTTAAAACATTTTACATTTAAAGGTCTTCAAAATATTTATAAAAATTTATTTGAAGAATTTTTAAAAAAATCGATAGCTCATTAAAACGACTTTCCATATCGTTCAAACAACATTGGAAATGTCGTTAGAATGAGGTTTCCACTTTCATACGAAATCTGGAACATTGGCTTTTGGTTAGTTCTGGAATGTCACTCGAATGAGGTGGCAATTCGTTTGAATGAAGACGCATGTTTTTTTTTTATTTTTCATTAAATGTTTTCCTAATCTTTAGTTCCTAAATCTTTGTAACAAATTTCCCTATAAATAGAGATGCGGGATTAGACTTTTCCAGAAGTCTTTTTAGAGTTCTTCTTCTGATCAAACTTTATAAAAAAAATTATCTAGACCCCTTAGATCTTTGAAGATCACTTTACCAAATCAATAAGAACACATTCAAAAGTTTGAAACCCTTTTAGAGGAATTTTATACTACTTATTTGTGGACTTAATGATCTATAGCTGAAGAAAAAGGAATCACATAATCCTAAGGCTCATTGGTGGATATAAGGCAAGATTTATTTTCTATGGGCAGTGATGAACTGCATCATTTTCTGCTGAAGATTCGAAAATACTATAGAAGTAAAATTAGTGGAGCTCTAAGTTGTCTATAAGTCTGTCGTGTTTTGTGGAGTCTTAAATAAAGCTAAATTAAAGATTTTGCCCGATAGGAATTTTTCCTCTATCTTCTTCACATTATGTTTTGGTTTGGAATTTGGCTCGACAATTTATCTTGAATGTTCATTTTAATTTAAATAAAGATAAATTTCGTATGAAGTGAATTTGTGTGTTTAGCCTTAGATACAAGTAAATATATTTAAGCTCCTGCATGTTTTCAAATTGGTATTAGAGTAGGTTACACTAATTTATTGTTTGATATATATTTTAGGATTATATGGATAATTTCTATAATAGGCTACCTATTTTTTATGGGTCAAATTATGCATATTGAAAATCTGGAATGAGACTGACACTGAAGTCAATTAACGAGAGAGACTGTCTTGTCTATGAAAGAATGTGGCATCACCCATTATGATAATGATAATGTCAAAAGATGTAAACTTGTCATTGCTTGGAAAGAGGTTGGTTTTAAGTGAAGTAATTTTAACTTTTGTGGCTTAAGTGCAATTTTTGAAGCCTTCACTCCTAACGAGTTCTGTTTCATCATGACGTGCACCATGTTTAAAGAAGCGGGGGATACCCTACAACCCACTCATGAGGATACTATTGTTGTAAAAGATTTTAAGATAAAAATTCTCACCATGCGGTTTAAAATTATCATTATGTTGAAATCTGAGATGTTTGATGAATTTTATGCTAGATTATTGAATATAGTCAATTCTAGTTTTATTTTAGGTGAGAGAATTCCTTAGACGATAGTTATGAAAAATATTTTAGTTCCTTGAGGTTCTGTTTTATTCCAAAAGTCACAGTTCTTAATTCGTTGGGAATTTTAGATAATATTAGGTCTGAAGAACTCGTAGGAGACCTTCAAAGTTATAAAATCGATATGTTCCCTAAAATTCAAAAATCAAAAGAAAAGACTTGCTTTGAAATCCAAATCTAAAAAGAAATAAGAGTTATCTTCTGACTCCGAATCTAATTTTGATGTATTTTATCTTGACCTTTTTGCGAAAAGATTAAAAAAATTCTCAAACTAAGAAAAGAAAATTCTACCGAAGAAAATTTAAAGTTTTGAGAAAAATAAAGATTTTAAATTGGAAATGAAAATTTTGAAAAGGCAAAAGGAGAGTAACCTAAGAAAGATAAGGAGAGATTCTACGAGTGTGAGGTTAAGGGTCACAATTACCACGAGTGTGCTAGGAGGCTAAAGAGACTAGGGAAAAGTAAATACGCTTACAATGCCACTCTTAGCAATATCGAGGTCAAATAGATGGATTTCAGGGATTAATCACCGCATGGACGTTACTTCACCGTGTTCATGGTCAGTCATGTTAGTACATCCATTACGTCTCATGCCGATGAGGATGCTTCTAAATATGTTGATCTCGATAATGTGTCTAGTCATTCCTGGGAATAAGGGAGATGATGATTTGAATGAGGGAGAAAGTGGCCTTCGTCGAGCCCACTCCAAGCTTAACATCGAGTCCTTTAAAATAAAAAAGGAAAATAGAAATTTATCACTTAGGATATTATCACTAAAGAAATAGTTGAAAGAGTAGAGAGAGAAAATAAGTCCTCGATAAGGGTTTCTTTGGGAGAGAGAGTTGTTTTAGTGGAGAGGGAAAATGGTGACTTGACTAACAAAGTGGCTAGTCTTATGAGAAATCCTCAAGTTTAATTATAGACTCATGAGAAACTTAAAGACCTTGTATCATACCTTAAAAAAGTTCTCGAACGTGCCTAGGAGGTCAAGGTTACTATAGAGGATACATAGAAGAAGTTAGGAAAGATTTTCCTCGATCCCACTTTAAGTTTTAGGGGGAGGTAAGAAATAGGTTACGACGGTGCATCTACTTCCCATACCGCATCGAAATCGGTTCTAAGATTTATAGTAGATCCATATACGCCTCAACCTATCCCACCAAGAAAGTTTAACCTAAACGAGCTAACCAAGGCAGAATAAGCAAGTCTATATATACACCCCTTGCAAAAGAAGAGGTCATCTTAGGGAATTTTCCTACAAGTTATGAATACCCCGACGTACACATACTCCCACGCACCATTATAGTGATTTTTCTAGTCTTGGAGAGCAAGTTAAAATCCTAGGCGCCATTTCTCAAATCATGATAGAAGAATTTCAAATAATATACATGCCTTCCGAGAACACTCCTAAGGCGACGAATAGAGCCAACAACAATAAGGACAAACAAAAGGTTACCTCCACTTGGGTACCTAAGCAAGATGAGAAAGCCCTTAATGTTCATGTTGATCTTAAGGTTCAAGATACTTCCCAGTGGTATTTTAATAGTGGTTTCTCTAGGCACATGATAGGTGACAAGACGTATTTTACCAACCTTATGGATCTCAAGGAAGGAAAAGTAATATTTAGAGATGGGAGTTGGTCTAGCATTTTTGGACGTGGTTGTGTTATAATACTCGAATTTCCTAAAGTAGACAATATGTTGTATGAAAAAGGATTGAAAGGGAACCTAATTAGCATAAGACAACCATACGACACAAACTTTATAGTAAGGTTAGACCGGTCTGAGTGTGACATATATGATTAATCCATTGAACTATTACTATAAGGAGTGAGGACTGGCGATAATTGCTATCAGATCATTACCAAGTCCTCCTTTATGTGCAATAATTCCAAAATTTCCTCTATTGACCTTTGGCATCAATGACTAGGTTATGTGAACTTTAGAGATCCTGAGATATTAGTGAATAAAGACCTAGTTCGTGGGTTACCATCGCTTGGGAAACTAATGTAATACCCCGTACTTTTATCAATATTTATTTATGGGATTAATTAAATTAAATGTGAATTAATTGAGAATTAATCCGGACATTATATTAATGAGATGTGAGTTGGTATTTGACTATAATGTGTATATATGGAAATATACGAATATTGTAAATATTGAAATTATCGCGAGACTGAAATACGGTAATTTGGGAAATTTTGTTGGGACGCGCGTGTCAGTCGCGTCAGGAATGTAAATATTTGAATTTAAAAGTGAATTGTATTATTATCAACCGAATGGCCATTTTGAGTGCGCCAACGTGTTCGGAAGGGTCGAAATAGTCAGAAAACACTAGCCAGGGGTTTAGTTTGGGTCCCAGGGCATTTTTAGGCTAAACCGGCAACTTAAAAGGGCATTTTGGTAATTTTGAAATTTTGGGAATATTAACCAACGAATTTTTGGAGTTAATTATAGGTTAATTAGTAACCCACTTAACCCATTACCAGTAAAAAGTTGATAGAGTAGTTACGGGAGTTTTGAGAGAAGTGGGAAGAGGAGTTACAAGAGCCAAAACCACCATCTTCAAGCTTGGGAGAAAATTCGTAGAGAAAGGAGAGAATCAACCCATTCACCAACATCAAATTCAGAAGAACAACCTAAGGCAAGTGGTTTAATTACGTTAATTTAAAGCGAATGTTTCTTCCATGCTTAGAAATTTAAATAATTGCATTATATTGGGAGTTTGATGAAAACGCATGAAATTGGAGATAGAAATTCAGGTTATGATATAGGGATTGCATGAAGAATGTTATTGGGTGATTGTAGTAAAAGAAATACAACTTTTCATGATGTAAAAACGGATTTATAAAGGGAAATTGAAGATTTTAAATTTTTGGGTTCATACTCATAGGGTTTGGGGGAAAATTGGGGAGATATGATAATTACATGTTGTTTAGGAAGATTGGCCCCCATAAACATGTTAAGATACGACCTAAGAAAGTTTAATGACGTTTAAGAACCTTAAAATACTATTTGGGATGATTTTAGGATGAGGTTAGAGAAGAGGAAAATTGAGAAAAATGAATTAGAGATTTATGGGCTCGAAACTGCCATCTCGTTAGAAGCTCTGCCCAGGTCGTTCGAACGATCTCGTTCGAACGAGCTTCTAACGAGGTGACATTCTACCTTCTAACGAGTTGGTAGTTCGTTCGATACTCCTCGTTCGAACGAAGTCTCGTTCGAACGACCTCATTCGAACGAGAATTCTAACAAGTTGACAGAATGGGCTTTTTGGCCTGATTTGATTTCTAGAATCCCGTGGCCTTGTTTAAATGATGAGATAACTTTACCATATTAACTAATAGGTATAGTTGGAAGATTTGGGATATATTGAGGAGGAAAATATAGAATAGTGGCTTGAACCAGATGACATTTGTGGATTAGGACACGAGTGACTAATCACTAAGTGAGGATAATTGATGACTTAAATACGTATAAACCGGGGACATATGATTGGTGTAACACTAAAAGTTGGTGTGAGAACGAGTAGTATACCACTAATAAAAATATGGAAATAACTAAGATGTGTGCATGCTTAGTATATATGATTTTATGTGTATGACATACCTACCATACTTGCTATCACGGGAGGTTTGCGTTAGTTTAGGGCCATCTAATCTTTTTGTGCCTACAGGGGGATATAGATTGGTACCTCGAGGACATAGGTTAGAGAAGGACTTATTGAGAAGTTAATAAGTCTGCTGATCATGGGAGCGTAGGTATGTGCGTGACCCATGTGATCTGAACTATGTTCGCCTCCATTGTTTGTGATTTGCTATTATCTGAGAATGATTCCTGAGAGATTCGGAATACGTGATCCTTATGTACGTGATGTAACGGGATGGGATAGCAGAGTATGTGTGCACCGCAGCTTAGTCTCGGGGTACTAGTACTGTATATTTATGATGAGAATAAAATATGGTCAATTGGAAAGATTTGTCATGTTTAATTGCGAGTATAATTATAGTAACGCTTTGAAAAGATAAAAGGGGATAACCTCTAGTAAATGGTTTTGCGAATAATTGGAAATCCGAGAATAAAAGTAAGACTCTCTATTTAATTGATAACGTTGGAATTTAAAGCGCGAACCGAGTAGAAATGTTAGAATTTATTTTTGGACTAGATAGATATGAGAATCACTCGAATGGGTACGGGTACGTTAGGAGTGCACAATTAGTCGAGAGGTGAGTCTTTCATGTGAGAGCACGTCCTAACATGTATTTTGCATTCATTGTTTTAATGTCATTAAATCACTTGCTGTTTTTAAACTATTTTCCACAATCGGGCTCTGACCCGTTTGCTTTCAAATCTATTTTTGTAAAAACCTTTTTAGGTGCTCAGCCACAAGGACACCATGCATAGAAATTCCATTCAGGTGATGAGCTGTAGCTGCTGTGGAAGTTACAGGACCTTGATAGTAGACGCCTCCTTTTCTAGTCTTGACTCCATTATCAGTTTGATCACTTGTTGGGCATGTCGCCTCATTTCCTTAAAGACATTTTATATTTCAATTATTCAGACATTGGTTTGTACTTAATTTAGGATGCAGACTTGTTTTATTTATTTCAGCGTTGGGGATTGTTGTGAGGAGTATTTCCTCCAAACTTATTATTATTTGTTGGTTACTCTATTGAGACTTTATTGTGAATGGTTATGTTAACTTTTTATTTATTGCATGTTAATCAGATTTAACTTAAAATTTGACAACTCACTTTTTAAATACTAGGTTGTTAGTAATTATAAAAATGATTTCGATAGTGATGCTATTAACTGAACCAACTTGACATTTTGTATTAATTTAATAAAGGAGTAGATACCCGGTATTTGATTAGTCGGGGTGTCACAACTAATTTCCTCGATTTGCAGTCCTTGCCAACAAGGAAAACAAATTTGAAGTCCCCATCAGAAGTTGAATACCATTACCACCTCTCGTGTGTTAGAGTTAATACACATTAATTTTATGATTCATACTCGTACGAAGAGCATTGGTGGTAAGAGATACATTCTCGTGATGGTCGATGACTTTTATAGATATTCTATTGTGGGGTTTCTTAGAGAAAAGTCGAATGCGATTGAGTTCCTAGCAACTAAGTTCAAGGTCTTATAAAGATAACATGGTGTCAATATTAATCGGATGTATAGTGACAATGGCACTAAATTTGAAAAAGCTGGAATAAATAGCTATTATGATGGAGTGGGCATCAAATAGGAGTTTTCGATCGTTTGTACTCCTCAATAAAATGGGATTACTGAGAGGAAGAACCAAATGATTCGAGTGATGTCTAGATTTATGCTTCTTAGTATAAACATCCATATACCTTTTTATCAGGGGCATTTAATATCGCATTCCATACGATGAATAGGGTATACCTTTATCCACACACGTTACACACGCTATATGAGTATAGATAGAGAACAAACCTAACCTATCATATTTCCATGTCTTTAGGAGTATTATCTACATTGTGAAAGATAGAGAGAATTTAGAAAAGTTTGACTCCCTAAGTGATGAGGGAATATTTTTAGTTTATTCATCATTGAGTAGGGCTTATAAGGAATTTTACTTGTAAGATATAATGTTACGGAGTTAATAAATGTCATGATGAAATATCACAAACCGACTACGTCTGTTGATCATAACCTCGAGTGTGAGAATGATCCCTTTCCCAGTGATGATCCCATCATTCCTAATATTACCATAATGGATCCTGCGCTTGATTTAAAGGATCAACCCTCTTGGGTTCAAAAGATTCATGACCCTTTCACTATATTTAGTGAGCCACACTAGGTGTCAGGACTCACAATCAACTTGCGAATAAGGTTAGCTACTTTTACTACACCTCCTTAGTCGAGCCCGAGAATGTGAAAGAAGCACTCAAGGACGGGCATTGGATACCGTTATGCAAGATGAGTTACTTTAGTTTCGTAAGAATGATGTATAGGAGTTAGTCCCCTAATTTAGCGAGAGTAATGTGATTAGTACCAAGTGGATTTATAAGAATAAGATGGATGAGAGTGGTACTATAGTTCATAATAAGGATAGATTGGTTGTTCAAGGCTACACACAGATTGGGGGTATAGACTTTGACTAGACATTCGCTTCTATTGCTAGACTTGAGTCCATATCACTCATGCCTGAGATTTATACTTTGGTCCCTGTAATTTTTATGCCTTTATGCCACGAAGTGTATATAATGAGTGGATATTGAATTTGAACTATCCTTGTGGCCTGCGCGTAATTTAATTTAGGGATTTAGTGGCCTAAAGTTGGTTTGCAAAAATTTGGTCATCGTTTGAACGAGAAAGGGTTGGGCCTATCATTTAAATGAGATTTAAATAACCTTATAACGACTAGGACGTGTTCGATTTCTATCATTCTCTGGAATCTTTTTAGAACACCACCATTTTAACTAGGTGCGTTGTCATTCAAATGAGGGGTAGTTTCGTATTCAAATGAGTTGGTTTCCTTTACCCTCTTAAGCATATGTTTGACCGTCATTACAACTCTCATTTTAATGATAGGGGCTCTCATTCAAGTGAGGTCCAAGTCATTTAAACGATTGGATGAAAATAAGGATTTTATGCACATTTTAATGTGTTGTCATGACGTGGATAGTTGGATTTGCTAAATGTAAAGCCCTCAGCAGCTCAGATCAAAATGTGGGTTTAACCTTTGGTTAATGGTTTAAGTGTGTGTGGATTTAAATAGAGGTGAGGGAGTTAGAGAGGCCATTTCTCATCAGATTTTTAGACCTTTCTCTCTCTCTCTCTCTCTAAACCACACTATTCCATTCCCAACCCATTTCCACCCATTTCCAAGATTTTCCCTTCCAAACCAAGCATTTTCCAACCTATTCTGAGCCTAATTACACCTATTTCAGGCCTTGTTGAGGAAGAAGTTGGGTAAAAGAATCCATTGTTGGTGATATCTTTAAGAAGTTGGAGATTTCTTAGAGATTTAGAGTTTTTAGGATCTTTCAAGTCATCCCCTTAGTTTCTCCTTTTCAAATCCAAGGTAGGGTTTTCTTACAAGTGTTTTCAAGATTAAAATATACTAGGTCCATACTAGAATAGTTTATATTTTTACAAAGTATTTTCTAGTATGTTATTTAAATTTTTCGTGCGAATAATGGGATATGCGAGGAAATTAAGTTTAAAATGGCTTTTGACGAACCAATAATACTTTAATGCTTCAAAAAAGAGGAAATAGGCATGATAATATATTCCCATGTTAGTATCATGTTTAGTTGCATATTTAAGGGTTTCTAGGCTTAAAATCATCCCAAAAATGCTCAAAATGTTGTAGTATGTTTAATAAGGACTTGTAGATATGATATATGGAATTAAAAATGGGTATCTTGATGAAATAAGGAAGTTGAAAAAATCAACCCTATCTATGGTCAGACGGCCCTCAAAGAGCAAGTGGCTAAGAGCAAAGAGCTAACAACTAACAGTTAACAGCAGGACTAACTTGCCGTCAATCTTTGTTCTGACTCTATGAGGTCCTCGCATAATTTTGATTCTTAGTGGATGGATTTTGGGGATAAAAATAAGGTATTTCCTTTTCAATCGAATCTCTGTCAATCATGGTAAAGTGAAGAATATGACATTTAATATAACATATATGCACGGGGGTATAATAGACATTTTTCTAAAACTAGTCTTGATGACATTAAATATGTTTCTTGAAAAGAAATGTAAAAAAATAGGATTTTCTTAGATAAAAAGGATGATATATGATTTTAGGACATAAAATCATGAAAGGTGATTTTGAACATAGAATGACGATCTATAATTCCATGATGAAAGAAATATGTTTTTCACAAGGTTTTAGTAAATAAAGGGTAAAAAGTAATCTTGGTAAAAATTAGAGGTAATTAGTTGTTGGACTTCCTCGTTTGACCTTATCTATCGCTTTTGTGAAAAATGGATAAACAAATGAAATCACATGAATATGGTGGAAGTAAATGAATAATGTGGACATTGGTAATTAATGTTAAAACACATTAACATGGACTCGAATGAGACCGAAAAATAATTAAGAAATTCCTGGAGCTGTAGAGTGAAAGACCCAAAATCACTGGTCAGAGCATATGGTAGCATAGCCGGTGGTGTAAAGCCTGTTGAAATATGCAGATAATTGAGGATCCCGAGAAAAGATAATGGAAATGAAAATAAACTTGGTTGTGATTAAGGAGTGTAAATAAGATAACCTAATGAAAGGGACAAAATAGAGACTAAGAATAAAACATGATTAAATAGTATCTAGACTCGGTCAATGGTGGCATGAAATGGTTAAGTGAGTATGAGCACATCTCTCAGGTGCATTCCATAATAGTTGCATTAATATTGGGTAAATGATAAAGGTTTTCGAAATTATAAAATGCATGTTATAGTATTTTTAAAGAAAACGTATAACTTAGTATTTTCCACCCTGCTAAGCATTCACTTACCCCTACTTTTTATGTTAAACGCTCCACCCCCACCCCAGGGGCATCGAGTAGGGAAATTGGCAAGGATGTCGATAAAGCCCCCGAGGGCAATAGCAGCTCTTCCATCATATAAAAGCTTGTCTTTTAAAACATTAGATTTGGAATAATTTAGACTATTATATTCCAGTCTTGGGCCCAAGTGTTGTAATAATACAAGGACGGCTATGATTTATTTCTTACTTATTAAGCATTGGTGGATTCAATGGATTTCCATAAATAAACCTTGTTAATTAACCTAATTACTTAAAGTGATCACTTGTTTCTTAAATGAAAACCGAAAATTTGAACCTTAAAAATGGTACAATTAAAGGATTTTTCTTAAATACAAAAATTGGACTTTTTCCCTCCCCCTTTAACTCCTTGACTCTGTGAGGTTTGACCCCAAGTGTAACAACCCTTGATTTTTGGAGACTGAGAAATAAAGTTTTTAGGAAAATAAAATTTAATTAATTGGAGAATTTCAAAATTTGGAAACTTAGGTCTGAAAATAGAGGACATTTTAAAGTATTCCGGATGAGGATTTTGAGGTTACCATCGATCCCGGAAGGGTCGAGATAGTCAAAATGACTGTCATTTAGTTTTATTTCGGCTCCGGAATATTTTTAAGTCAATTTGACTCGAATTGGTGTAAACGAGTAATTTAAATTGTGTATTAACATTTAAAATTGGGTTCTTACGGATCAAGCCTTATCATTTGATAGAAAGAGAGAAAAATCCCTAGAGAGAAAGGAAGAAGGGAAAGAAGAAGAAAAGAAGAGAGAGAGGAAGAAAAGCTTGGATATTTTCGGCTCAATCGCGACATCGAGGACGATCCAACCTCTACAAATCTGAGGCAAGTGTTTAATCTTACTAAATAGCTATTTGTGTATTTCATTTCATAATTTGTGGGTTAAAGAAACGGATTTTTGGGTATTAATGTCAACACCTAGATTTTTGGGTTAAATCTTGAAATCAATGTTTAAATATGGGTTTAATGGTGTAGAAATGGTTGGGATCAACTTTGGGTTGATTTATTTTGCTTGGAACCATGTTGTGATAAAGATTTGGAGGTTAGAATGGATATTTTAGGGTATTAATTTCGTGGGTTTTGTTGAGAAAGGGAATTCGGCCAGAATATCTGGTATGGCCGGTCGACCGAGGTCTGGGGACCGGTCGACCGCGGCTTAGGGAAAAAGCCTACTGCATTTCTTCGTAGGCAAAATTTGGACCCGCGGTCAATCGGGGGTCTGGGACCAGTCGATCGGTCCCCTGTTTTTAGCCCAAAGTTTGGAGTTCTATTTTTCCCCTTTTTTCTTTTGGAGTTTATTCTTAGGGGCTTCCTTAATGGTTGTTTTATGGGGTTTATCTAGGAGGACTTCTAGCCCTTTTTGGTTGGGTTCATTAATTTGAGGCTTTCTCTTATGAAGTAAGAGATATTTTGGAGACTTATAGGGGGTCTCTCACTTAGTATATGATAGTGGGGACTTCTTGGAATAATTAGAGAAGAATATATCCCTGTATGTGGTGAAATTTCTAGGCCGACATTTATGTCAAATCCTTATAAGGATAGGATAATATTAAGATACAATTTGGGGTCAAAGGGAAGAGAGCGATTGCCCACCCTTAGAAATGATAAATTTTAATAAATAGATCCGAGAGATCGTAGACTAGGGGATCCACCAAAGTGATTGAACCATAGTCGGAATCGAGAGCTTCAGGATCATATTTCCAACTAGAGTAGAATGTGAAAATCTAGTTGGAGTAGTTTTTTTTTATCAGTGTGTGATTTACAAAGGGTATCTTCCCTATGAAATGGGATTCATATGATGACAATAAGACTGAGTTTAAGGTTTATAGACTATTAGTTATGTGTATACCGATAGACAAAATTATTACTGTAGTCTTTAATGTGCTCTCGGATAGAGATGGTATGTGTAGTGATGGTTTCCTACACAAAATTTTGGGTGATAACCCAAATGTTGAATATATATGTATAGATATATACATATGATTTTGGGAGACTATCCATCATAGGAAAAATGATGGAATATGTTTCAAGTGAAGGATTGTATTCACATATCGAGGTAAATTAAATGATTTTGTGGAGACGGCTTGTATATTGAGGATTATGTATACTTATAGCCGAGTTTATATATCTTATACATATGAATGAGAATTAGTTTGTATATATAATGATGTAGCGTTGTGTGAATATATGTTCGTATATCTGTATATCAATATGAATATATGGATATATTTATGATGTGGACATACATGGTATGGATATTTAAACCGTATATGATGGCTTACTATTGGGTCATATGATGGGATCATATGGACGTATGTATATTGCGCATGTGAGCGATATATATACTTATGTGGTTAAGCATACCCCGCTCATGCTATCATTGGGAAGTTTCCGTACAGATGGTGAGCATCCTGGCATATAGAGCAGGGTGTGGATATTACCCAGGTCATAGTCGTCCAGTGTGTTATTATACGATAGATATATATTTTGGGATGAGGCATGGTGGGTATGTTTCGTCTCATTGCCGATTGGAGCTATGACCGCTTCCCGGGACGTCGTGTGTGTGAGTTATCACGAGGTGGGTGTCGTTGATCCCCACCAGGTGGTCCCCAGATGCTACGTGAGCCGGGCACTGGGAAGATGATAACATTGATGTAGTTTTATCGGCGATATATATAGCCGGGTGGATTATGTGCTTGTCCATTACACATCAGATATGATATGTACACTTGGTCATGGGTATGGATGATTGGTATATGTATATATATGGTGAGAATAAAATGCCTATATATATATATATATTTATATACCCTATAGATGAAAGGATATAGAATCTTTGTGGAGTACATCTTGGTTGATTATGGTGTACTAGATTGATGGGAGTTGATGTATCGCATTTAAGGAATATTTCGGTTACATCATCCCATGGATATTATTGGAGATTTAGTAGTAGTGGTAGCATTATATGATATGTACGGCATTATGGATCCCTATGATCGACATTGTCAAGGAGTAGTGTAACGGGGTGGTTCCTTGTTTGGATTTCGCTTTACGAGACACCCCACGCCGGAAACGTAGTACATTGTTGGGATTAGAGAGAAGTTCTATCGATATTTATGTGTGGCATAATGGATATCCAGGATCGACGTTGACAAAGAGTAGTGTAACGGGGTGGTTCCTTGTTTGGATTTTGCTTTGCGAGACACCCCACGCACGAAATGCAGCGCTGCGTTGAAATTGGAGGGAAGTTTTGTCAATAATAATTTTGCATGCTTATTAATTAGAAATTAAATCATATGTTTCTACCCAAATGCATATTGGGTAATTTATTCAATTCATAAATGGTTAAATTATAAATTGGAATCCACTAAGCCTAATAAGGCACATATGATTGAAAATAAATACGTAACTGTGTTTAGAAAAGGGGTGGATTCTTGGGTTATGATAGGAAGGTAGATCTCGTGGGTATAGGCTAGGCCTATGATAAGTTAGGTTATCCTAATAAATGGGGGTAATTTAACTAAAAGTTGAGGATGCGAATAGGTGCGGGCCTTTAGATGAGAGGTGAGTTGGGGTTCCACGAGAGTGCGATTCGGCTTTAATTATGAAATAAGTGCACCGGTATTTATTATGCATGATTAACACACTTGTTTAATATTTTACACAGCTCGAGTTCTGACCCGTTTACTTTTCTATCCTGCCTGTATATATATATATATATATATATATATATATATATATATATATATATATTATTTCAGGTGTCCTACCGCATGGATGTCGGATGACCTTCTATCCAGAGTCTTGGGAGCCGTGACAGGTGCGAACTGTTGCGGGATGTAGAATGTAGTCGCTTCCTACTTCTTTAAAAATTCTAGGTAGGATTCATGTTGTATATCAAGTTTGTACCCAAGAAATATTTATATACATGTTTATATTTATGCCATTCCAGTTATTTTATTGGCTGTGACCCGAAAGCTTATTCGGGTCTACTTTATGTAGTACATTCTATTGTAGTTATTTATTTTGTTTTATTCTAGCATTTCATTTATCTTGTTTCTTTCATGCATCTTTCTTTCCTTCCTTAGTAGTGTTATAGTGTTGGTTTGTGGTATGTTGCACATTTTATTTAATTTTAACATCTCGCCTATTTGATATCAGGTAGTTAGTCCAATATTATATAGTACCGACAATTGATGTTGAGACTGGACCATCTGAAACTCCTGATTTAATATAGTATCTGGCTGGCCACCCGTTATTATTTTAGGCGGGTTGTTACAGATGGTATCAGAGCATCAGGTTCTAGAGTCCTTAGGATCTGTGCGAGTTTTCGGCATTCTTCCATTAACGTTCTTGACATAAAGCCCTACAATTAGGACTGTTGTGTTCACTGCGTTGTTTTCTTCTGTGAAGTATATTCACTTGATTGGCGTTCTGATAGTAGTTGCTCTTGTTTTGTTTCAGTCGTCGCTTAGATTTTGTCGTCTAGGAAAGGATAGGATTAGAAGTATAATACCCATAGCATATTATGACTACGCTTTAATCGGGGGTATTTGTTTTCCCCGATTTCGGGGGAGATATTGAGGAGATTTCTAGCAGTGGTTTGAGGTGATTTATCGGCGTTTGAGTAAGAAAGGAAAATTTACTCGAATGGCGAATCTTGGGCTTAGTAAGGAAAGTCTTAGGAGAGGTTAGTGTAGTCCTTGGGAGGTTTAGGTTGAGGAACCCATTAACCTTTGTTAGGAAACTTGATGTTTGTGATTCTTACCGAGGTGAGGTAGGTGTAGTTTTCCCAATATCGGGAGTATTGCCTTCTGGGAAGAGGGAGAAAATTTGGAGACTCAGTTTTGTTGTGTAGGACAGAGGGAGTTTGCGGTAGTCGCAATCACATTTTGTCCTTCAATATGGTCAGGAAGGATTTATGAGGAAGAAAATTCTTTGAGGAGAATTAGGCCTTGGGAAGGAGTGGGCAAGTGTGATCTTTATTCGACATCTTCTAGAATAGTAAAACGTCTTATAAGGAGCTAGTAAAGAGTGGCCCTATTGGTTCATTGAGGGAATGACTTAGTTTATGGAAAGGTGTTGATGTGATGTAGAGGAATTTCATAACTGAGAGGTTCAGAGTTTAGTGGACTTATGTTGAGCGGATAATTTAGCTCATAGTTGTGCTAGTTTTGAGAACTAGGTATTGGTTAGAGTATTATAATTGTTGAGACCTTGTGTCCTAAGCATGAGGTGTTTGTTTGGCTTGTCGAAAGACGCGGGATTGATTTATATTGTATTGTTGTATAGGCCCTCGGGCGATATCTAAAATATGAAAATCTTTTTATAAAACCTTAACCTTGGTTCAACTAATCTCAATCCCCGACCTAGCTATACAATAGTGTATTGGGAGGGTTCCTTGTTCGGATTTTGCTTGCGAGACCTCCCCCGCACGAAGGTGGCTAGCGTCAGGAATTGAGGAGAGTTCAACCGTTGGGAATTTTCAAACTTTTATATATTTAGTATGTTGTTATAGAATATAATGCTGAGGCTTATGTTATAATTTGAGGCTAATGGAGCCTGATTATAATTTTGCGAGTGGAAACTCGGATACAGGGTGTATGGGCGCCCTGGGTAGCTAGTTGATTTTAAATTTATATGGTTCGACATCAGAACTAGTAAGGATCGATATAGTGATCCTGAGAGTGGATGTTAGGACTAGATGATATTGAGGTCCTATGCGTATTTTTAAATTTCGTGGACGAAATTTTTGTAAGGGGTGAAGTATGTAACAACCCTCGATTTTTGTCGATTGAGAAATAAAATAATTGGGAAAATAAAATTTAATTAATTGGAGAATTTCAAAATTCGGGAACTTATCCCTGAAAATAGAGGACATTTTAAAGTATTCCGGATGAGGATTGTGAGGGTACCATCGATCCCGGAAGGGTCGAGATAGTCAAAATGACTGTCACTTAGTTTTATTTCGGCTTTGGAATATTTTTAAGTCAGTTTGACTCGAATTGGTGTAAACGAGTCATTTAAATTGTGTATTAACATTTAAAATTGGGTTTATTGTTTTAAGGGATTTAAAGTCTTACGGATCAAGCCTTCTCATTTTAGAGAAAGAGAGAAAAAGCCATAGAGAGAAAGGAAAAAGAGAAAGAAGAAGAAAAGAAGAGAGAGAGGAAGAAAAGCTTGGAGATTTTCAGCCTAATCGCGACATCGAGGACGATCCAACCTCTACAAATCTGAGGCAAGTGTTTAATCTTGCTAAATAGCTATTTGTGTATTTCATTTCATAATTTGTGGGTGAAAGAAATGGATTTTTGGGTATTAATGTCAACACTTAGATTTTTGAGTTAAATCTTGAAATCAATGTTTAAATATGAGTTTAATGGTGTAGAAATGGTTGGGATCAACTTTGGGATGATTTATTTTGCTTGGAACAATGTTGTGATAAAGATTTGGAGGTTAGAATGGGGATTTTAGGGTATTAATTTCATGGGTTTTGTTGAGAAAGGGAAATCGGCCTGAATATCTGGTATGGCCGGTCGACCGCGGTCTGGGGACCGGTCGACCGCACCTTAGGGAAAAAGCCTACTGCATTTCTTCGTAGGCAAAATTTGGACCTGCGGTTGACCGGGGGTCTGGGACAGGTCGATCGGTCCCCTATTTTTAGCCCACATTTTGGAGTTCTCTTTTTCCCCTTTTTCTTTTGGATTTTATTCTTAGGGGCTTCCTTAATGCTTGTTTTATGGGGTTTATCTAGGAGGACTTATAGCCCTTTTTGGTTGGGTTCATTAATTTGAGGATTTCTCTTATGAAGTAAGAGATGTTTTGGAGACTTATAGGGGGTCTCTCACTTAGTATATGATAGTGGGGACTTCCTGGAATAATTGGAGAAGAATATATCCATGTATGTGTCGAAATTTCTAGGCCGACATTTATGTCAAATCCTTAAAGGAATAGGATAGTATTAAGATACAATTTGGGGTCAAATGGAATAGAGAGATTGCCCACCCTTAGAAATGATAAATTTTAATAAATAGATCCGAGAGATCTTAGACTAGGGGATCCACAAAAGTGATTGAATCGTAGTCGGAATCGAGAGCTTCAGGATCATATTTCCAACTAGAGTAGAATGTGAAAATCTAGTTGGAGTAGTTGTTGTTTATCGGTGTGTGATTTACAACGGGTAACTTCCCTAAGAAATGGGATTTTTCTGATGACAATAAGACAGAGTTTGAGGTTTATAGACTATTAGTTATGTGTATACCGATAGTCAAAATTATTATTGGCGTCTTTAATGTGCTCTCGGATATAGATGGTATGTGTAGTGATGGTTTCCTACACAAAATTTTGGGTGATAACCCAAATGTTGAATATATATGTATAGATATATACATATGATTTTGGGAGACTATCCATCATAGGAAAAATGATGGAATATGTTGCAAGTGAAGGATTGTATTCACATATTGAGGTAAATTAAATGAGTTTGTGGTGACGGCTTGTATATTGAGGATTATGTATACTTATAGCCGACTTTATATATCTTATACATATGAACGAGAATTAGTTTGTATAAATAATGATCTAGCGATGTGTGAATATATGTTCGTATATATGTATATAAATATGAATATATGGATATATTTATGATGTGGACATACATGGTATGGATATTTAAACCGTATATGATGGCTTACTATTTGGTCATATGATGGGATCATATGGATGTATGTATATTGCGCATGTGAGCGATATATATACTTATGTGGTTAAGCATACCCCGCTCATGCTATCATTGGGAAGTTTCCGCGCAGATGGTGAGCATCCTGGCATATAGAGCAGGGTGTGGATATTACCCAGGTCATAGTCGTCCAGTGTGTTATTATACGATAGATATATATTTTGGGATGAGACGTGGTGGGTATGTTTCATCTCATTGCCGGTTGGAGCTATGACCGCTTCTCGGGACGTCGTGTGTGCGAGTTATCACGAGGTAGGTGTCGATTATCCCCACCAGGTGGTCCCCAGATGCTACGTGAGCCGGGCACTGGGAAGATGATAACATTGATGCAGTTTTATCGGCGATATATATAGCCGGGGGGATTATGTGCTTGTCCATTGTACATCAGATATGATATGTACACTTGGTCATGGGTATGGATGATTGGTATATGTATATATATGGTGAGAATAAAATGCCTATATATATATATATATTTATATACCCTATAGATGAAAGGATATAAAATCTTTGTGGAGTACATCTTGGATGATTATGGTGTACTAGATTGATGGGGGTTGATGTATCGCATGTAAGGAATATTTCGGTTACATCATCCCATGGATATTATTGGAGATTTAATAGTAGTGGTAGCATTATATGGTATGTACGGCATTATGGATCCCTATGATCGACATTGTCAAGGAGTAGTGTAACGGGGTGGTTCCTTGTTTGGATTTCTCTTTACGAGACACCCCACGCCGGAAACGTGGTACATTGTTGGGATTAGAGAGAAGTTCTATCGATATTTATGTGTGGCATAATAGATCTCCAGGATCTACGTTGACAAGGAGTAGTGTAACGGGGTGGTTCCTTGTTTGGATTTTGCTTTGCGAGACACCCCACGCACGAAACGCAGCGCTGCGTTGAAATTGGAGGGAAGTTTTGTCAATAATAATTTTGCATGCTTATTAATTAGAAATTAAATCATATGTTTCTACCCAAATGCATATTGGGTAATTTATTCAATTCATAAATGGTTAAATTATAAATTGGAATCCACTAAGACTAATAAGGCACATATGATTGAAAATAAATACTTAACTGTGTTTAGAAAAGGGGTGGATTCTTGGGTTATGATAGGAAGGTAGATCTCGTGGGTATAGGCTAGGCCTATGATAAGTTAGGTTATCCTAATAAATGGGGGTAATTTAACTAAAAGTTTAGGATGCGAATAGGTGCGCGCCTTTAGATGAGAGGTGAGTTGGGGTTCCACGAGAGTGCGATTCTACTTTAATTATGAAATAAGTGCTCCGGTATTTATTATGCATGATTAACACACTTGCTAAATATTTTACACAGCTCGAGCTCTGACCCGTTTACTTTTCTATCCTGCCTGTATATATATATATGTATATATATATATATATATATATATATATATATATATATATATATATATATATATATATATATATATATAAATATATATATATATATATATTATTACAGGTGTCCTACCGCATGGATGCCGGATGACCTTCTATCCAGAGTCTTGGGAGCCATGACAGGTGCGAACTGTTGCGGGATGTAGAATGTAGTCGCTTCCTACTTCTTTAAAAATTCTAGGTAGGATTCATGTTGTATATCAAGTTTGTACCCAAGAAATATTTATATACATGTTTATATTTATGCCATTCCAGTTATTTTATTGGTTGTGACCCGACAGCTTATTCGGGTCTACTTTCTGTAGTACATTCTATTGTAGTTATTTATTTTGTTTTATTCTAGCATTTCATTTATCTTGTTTCTTTCATGCATCTTTATTTCCTTCCTTAGTAGTGTTATAGTGTTGGTTTGTGGTATGTTGCACATTTTATTTAATTTTAACATCTCGCCTATTTGATATCAGGTAGTTAGTCCTATATTATATAGTACCGACAATTGATGTTGAGTCTGGACCATCTGAAACTCCTGATTTAATATAGTATCAGGCTGGCTACCCGTTATTATTTTAGGCGGGTTGTTACAGATGGTATCAGAGCATCAGGTTCTAGAGTTCTTAGGATCTGTGCGAGTTTTCTGCATTCTTCCGTTAACGTTCTTGACATAAAGCCCTACAATTAGGACTGTTGTGTTCACTGCGTTGTTTTCTTCTGTGAAGTATATTCACTTGATTGGCGTTCTGATAGTAGTTTCTCTTGTTTCGTTTCAGTCGTCGCTTAGATTTTGTCGTCTAGGAAAGGATAGGATTAGAAGTATAATACCCATAGCATATTATGAGTACGCTTTAATCGGGAGTATTTGTTTTCCCCGATTTCGGGGGAGATATTGAGGAGATTTCTAGCAGTGGTTTGAGGTGATTTATCGGCGGTTGAGTAAGAAAGGAAAATTTACTCGAATGGAGAATCTTGGTCTTAGTAAGGAAAGTCTGAGGAGAGGTTAGTGTAGTCCTTGGGAGGTTTAGGTTGAGGAACCCGTTAACCTTTGTTAGGAAACCTGATGTTGGTGATTCTTACCGAGGTGAGGTAGGTGTAGTTTTCCCAATATCGGGAGTATTGCCTTCTGGGAAGAGGGAGAAAATTTGGAGACTCAGTTTTGTTGTGTAGGACAGAGGGAGTTTGCGGTAGTCGCAATCACATTTTGTCCTTCAATATGGTCAGGAAGGATTTATGAGGAAGAAAATTCTTTGAGGAGAATTAGGCCTTGGGAAGGAGTGGGCAAGTGTGATCTTTATTCGACATCTTCTTGAATAGTAAAACGTCTTATAAGGAGCTAGTAAAGAGTGGCCCTATTCGTTCATTGAGGGAATGACTTAGTTTATGGAAAGGTGTTGATGTGATGTAGAGGAATTTCATAACTGAGAGGTTCAGAGTTTAGTGGACTTATGTTGAGCGGATAATTTAGCTCATAGTTGTGCTAGTTTTGAGAACTAGGTATTGGTTAGAGTATTATAATTGTTGAGACCTTGTGTCCTAAGCATGAGGTGTTTGTTTGGCTTGTCGAAAGACGCAGGATTGATTTATATTGTATTGTTGTATAGGCCCTCGGGCGATATCTAAAATATGAAAATCTTTTTATAAAACCTTAACCTTGGTTCAACTAATCTCAATCCCCGACCTAGCTATACAATAGTGTATTGGGAGGGTTCCTTGTTCGGATTTCGCTTGCGAGACCTCCCCCGCACGAAGGTGGCTAGCGTCAGGAATTGAGGAGAGTTCAACCGTTGGGAATTTTCAAACTTTTATATATTTAGTATGTTGTTATAGAATATAATGCTGAGGCTTATGTTATGATTTGAGGCTAATGGAGCCTGATTATAATTTTGCGAGTGGAAACTCGGATACAGGGTGTATGGGCGCCCTGGGTAGCTCGTTGATTTTAAATTTATATGGTTCGACATCAGAACTAGTAAGGATCGATATAGTGATCCTGAGAGTGGATGTTAGGACTAGATGATATTGAGGTCCTATGCGTATTTTTAAATTTCGTGGACGAAATTTTTGTAAGGGGGGAAGTATGTAACAACCCTCGATTTTTGGAGACTGAGAAATAAAATAATTGGGAAAATAAAATTTAATTAATTGGAGAATTTCAAAATTCGGGAACTTATCCCTGAAAATAGAGGACATTTTAAAGTATTCCGGATGAGGATTTTGAGGGTACCATCGATCCCGGAAGGGTCGAGATAGTCAAAATGACTGTCACTTAGTTTTATTTCGGCTCCGGAATATTTTTAAGTCAGTTTGACTCGAATTGGTGTAAACGAGTCATTTAAATTGTGTATTAACATTTAAAATTGGGTTTATTGTTTTAAGGGATTTAAAGGCTTACGGATCAAGCCTTCTCATTTGAGAGAAAGAGAGAAAAAGCCATAGAGAGAAAGGAAGAAGAGAAAGAAGAAGAAAAGAAGAGAGAGAGGAAGAAAAGCTTGGAGATTTTCAGCCTAATCGCGACATCGAGGACGATCCAACCTCTACAAATCTGAGGCAAGTGTTTAATCTTGCTAAATAGCTATTTGTGTATTTCATTTCATAATTTGTGGGTGAAAGAAATGGATTTTTGGGTATTAATGTCAACACTTAGATTTTTGAGTTAAATCTTGAAATCAATGTTTAAATATGAGTTTAATGGTGTAGAAATGGTTGGGATCAACTTTGGGATGATTTATTTTGCTTGGAACAATGTTGTGATAAAGATTTGGAGGTTAGAATGGGGATTTTAGGGTATTAATTTCATGGGTTTTGTTCAGAAAGGGAAATCGGCCAGAATATCTGGTATGGCCGGTCGACCGCGGTCTGGGGACCGGTCGACCGCACCTTAGGGAAAAAGCCTACTGCATTTCTTCGTAGGCAAAATTTGGACCTGCGGTTGACCGGGGGTCTGGGACAGGTCGATCGGTCCCCTATTTTTAGCCCAAATTTTGGAGTTCTCTTTTTCCCCTTTTTCTTTTGGATTTTATTCTTAGGGGCTTCCTTAATGCTTGTTTTATGGGGTTTATCTAGGAGGACTTATAGCCCTTTTTGGTTGGGTTCATTAATTTGAGGCTTTCTCTTATGAAGTAAGAGATATTTTGGAGACTTATAGGGGGTCTCTCACTTAGTATATGATAGTGGGGACTTCCTGGAATAATTGGAGAAGAATATATCCATGTATGTGTCGAAATTTCTAGGCCGACATTTATGTCAAATCCTTATAAGTATAGGATAGTATTAAGATACAATTTGGGGTCAAATGGAATAGAGAGATTGCCCACCCTTAGAAATGATAAATTTTAATAAATAGATCCGAGAGATCTTAGACTAGGGGATCCATAAAAGTGATTGAATCGTAGTCGGAATCGAGAGCTTCAGGATCATATTTCCAACTAGAGTAGAATGTGAAAATCTAGTTGGAGTAGTTGTTGTTTATCGGTGTGTGATTTACAACGGGTAACTTCCCTAAGAAATGGGATTTTTCTGATGACAATAAGACAGAGTTTGAGGTTTATAGACTATTAGTTATGTGTATACCGATAGTCAAAATTATTATTGGCGTCTTTAATGTGCTCTCGGATATAGATGGTATGTGTAGTGATGGTTTCCTACACAAAATTTTGGGTGATAACCCAAATGTTGAATATATATGTATAGATATATACATATGATTTTGGGAGACTATCCATCATAGGAAAAATGATGGAATATGTTGCAAGTGAAGGATTGTATTCACATATTGAGGTAAATTAAATGAGTTTGTGGTGACGGCTTGTATATTGAGGATTATGTATACTTATAGCCGACTTTATATATCTTATACATATGAACGAGAATTAGTTTGTATAAATAATGATCTAGCGATGTGTGAATATATGTTCGTATATCTGTATATAAATATGAATATATGGATATATTTATGATGTGGACATACATGGTATGGATATTTAAACCGTATATGATGGCTTACTATTTGGTCATATGATGGGATCATATGGATGTATGTATATTGCGCATGTGAGCGATATATATACTTATGTGGTTAAGCATACCCCGCTCATGCTATCATTGGGAAGTTTTCGCGCAGATGGTGAGCATCCTGGCATATAGAGCAGGGTGTGGATATTACCCAGGTCATAGTCGTCCAGTGTGTTATTATACGATAGATATATATTTTGGGATGAGACGTGGTGGGTATGTTTCATCTCATTGCCGGTTGGAGCTATGACCGCTTCTCGGGACGTCGTGTGTGCGAGTTATCACGAGGTAGGTGTCGATTATCCCCACCAGGTGGTCCCCAGATGCTACGTGAGCCGGGCACTGGGAAGATGATAACATTGATGCAGTTTTATCGGCGATATATATAGCCGGGAGGATTATGTGCTTGTCCATTGTACATCAGATATGATATGTACACTTGGTCATGGGTATGGATGATTGGTATATGTATATATATGGTGAGAATAAAATGC
This sequence comes from Sambucus nigra, assembly GCA_949130495.1. Taxonomy (NCBI): domain Eukaryota; kingdom Viridiplantae; phylum Streptophyta; class Magnoliopsida; order Dipsacales; family Adoxaceae; genus Sambucus; species Sambucus nigra. Next base: position 87,655,588 of record OX422220.1, read on the forward strand.
CTATATATATATATTTATATACCCTATAGATGAAAGGATATAAAATCTTTGTGGAGTACATCTTGGATGATTATGGTGTACTAGATTGATGGGGGTTGATGTATCGCATTTAAGGAATATTTCGGCTACATCATCCCATGGATATTATTGGAGATTTAATAGTAGTGGTAGCATTATATGGTATGTACGGCATTATGGATCCCTATGATCGACATTGTCAAGGAGTAGTGTAACGGGGTGGTTCCTTGTTTGGATTTCTCTTTACGAGACACCCCACGCCGGAAACGTGGTACATTGTTGGGATTAGAGAGAAGTTCTATCGATATTTATGTGTGGCATAATGGATCTCCAGGATCGACGTTGACAAGGAGTAGTGTAACGGGGTGGTTCCTTATTTGGATTTTGCTGTGCGAGACACCCCACGCACGAATCGCAGCGCTGCGTTGAAATTGGAGGGAAGTTTTGTCAATAATAATTTTGCATGCTTATTAATTAGAAATTAAATCATATGTTTCTACCCAAATGCATATTGGGTAATTTATTCAATTCATAAATGGTTAAATTATAAATTGGAATCCACTAAGCCTAATAAGGCACATATGATTGAAAATAAATACTTAACTGTGTTTAGAAAAGGGGTGGATTCTTGGGTTATGATAGGAAGGTAGATCTCGTGGGTATAGGCTAGGCCTATGATAAGTTAGGTTATCCTAATAAATGGGGGTAATTTAACTAAAAGTTAAGGATGCGAATAGGTGCGCGCCTTTAGATGAGAGGTGAGTTGGGGTTCCACGAGAGTGCGATTCTACTTTAATTATGAAATAAGTGCACCGGTATTTATTATGCATGATTAACACACTTGCTAAATATTTTACACAGCTCGAGCTCTGACCCGTTTACTTTTCTATCCTGCCTGTATATATATATATATATATATATATTATTACAGGTGTCCTACCGCATGGATGCCGGATGACCTTCTATCCAGAGTCTTGGGAGCCATGACAGGTGCGAACTGTTGCGGGATGTAGAATGTAGTCGCTTCCTACTTCTTTAAAAATTCTAGGTAGGATTCATGTTGTATATCAAGTTTGTACCCAAGAAATATTTATATACATGTTTATATTTATGCCATTCCAGTTATTTTATTGGCTGTGACCCGACAGCTTATTCGGGTCTACTTTCTGTAGTACATTCTATTGTAGTTATTTATTTTGTTTTATTCTAGCATTTCATTTATCTTGTTTCTTTCATGCATCTTTATTTCCTTCCTTAGTAGTGTTATAGTGTTGGTTTGTGGTATGTTGCACATTTTATTTAATTTTAACATCTCGCCTATTTGATATCAGGTAGTTAGTCCTATATTATATAGTACCGACAATTGATGTTGAGTCTGGACCATCTGAAACTCCTGATTTAATATAGTATCAGGCTGGCTACCCGTTATTATTTTAGGCGGGTTGTTACAGATGGTATCAGAGCATCAGGTTCTAGAGTTCTTAGGATCTGTGCGAGTTTTCTGCATTCTTCCGTTAACGTTCTTGACATAAAGCCCTACAATTAGGACTGTTGTGTTCACTGCGTTGTTTTCTTCTGTGAAGTATATTCACTTGATTGGCGTTCTGATAGTAGTTTCTCTTGTTTCGTTTCAGTCGTCGCTTAGATTTTGTCGTCTAGGAAAGGATAGGATTAGAAGTATAATACCCATAGCATATTATGAGTACGCTTTAATTGGGAGTATTTGTTTTCCCCGATTTCGGGGGAGATATTGAGGAGATTTCTAGCAGTGGTTTGAGGTGATTTATCGGCGGTTGAGTAAGAAAGGAAAATTTACTCGAATGGAGAATCTTGGTCTTAGTAAGGAAAGTCTGAGGAGAGGTTAGTGTAGTCCTTGGGAGGTTTAGGTTGAGGAACCCGTTAACCTTTGTTAGGAAACCTGATGTTGGTGATTCTTACCGAGGTGAGGTAGGTGTAGTTTTCCCAATATCGGGAGTATTGCCTTCTGGGAAGAGGGAGAAAATTTGGAGACTCAGTTTTGTTCTGTAGGACAGAGGGAGTTTGCGGTAGTCGCAATCACATTTTGTCCTTCAATATGGTCAGGAAGGATTTATGAGGAAGAAAATTCTTTGAGGAGAATTAGGCCTTGGGAAGGAGTGGGCAAGTGTGATCTTTATTCGACATCTTCTAGAATAGTAAAACGTCTTATAAGGAGCTAGTAAAGAGTGGCCCTATTGGTTCATTGAGGGAATGACTTAGTTTATGGAAAGGTGTTGATGTGATGTAGAGGAATTTCATAACTGAGAGGTTCAGAGTTTAGTGGACTTATGTTGAGCGGATAATTTAGCTCATAGTTGTGCTAGTTTTGAGAACTAGGTATTGGTTAGAGTATTATAATTGTTGAGACCTTGTGTCCTAAGCATGAGGTGTTTGTTTGGCTTGTCGAAAGACGCGGGATTGATTTATATTGTATTGTTGTATAGGCCCTCGGGCGATATCTAAAATATGAAAATCTTTTTATAAAACCTTAACCTTGGTTCAACTAATCTCAATCCCCGACCTAGCTATACAATAGTGTATTGGGAGGGTTCCTTGTTCGGATTTCGCTTGCGAGACCTCCCCCGCACGAAGGTGGCTAGCGTCAGGAATTGAGGAGAGTTCAACCGTTGGGAATTTTCAAACTTTTATATATTTAGTATGTTGTTATAGAATATAATGCTGAGGCTTATGTTATGATTTGAGGCTAATGGAGCCTGATTATAATTTTGCGAGTGGAAACTCGGATACAGGGTGTATGGGCGCCCTGGGTAGCTCGTTGATTTTAAATTTATATGGTTCGACATCAGAACTAGTAAGGATCGATATAGTGATCCTGAGAGTGGATGTTAGGACTAGATGATATTGAGGTCCTATGCGTATTTTTAAATTTCGTGGACGAAATTTTTGTAAGGGGGGAAGTATGTAACAACCCTCGATTTTTGGAGACTGAGAAATAAAATAATTGGGAAAATAAAATTTAATTAATTGGAGAATTTCAAAATTCGGGAACTTATCCCTGAAAATAGAGGACATTTTAAAGTATTCCGGATGAGGATTTTGAGGGTACCATCGATCCCGGAAGGGTCGAGATAGTCAAAATGACTGTCACTTAGTTTTATTTCGGCTCCGGAATATTTTTAAGTCAGTTTGACTCGAATTGGTGTAAACGAGTCATTTAAATTGTGTATTAACATTTAAAATTGGGTTTATTGTTTTAAGGGATTTAAAGGCTTACGGATCAAGCCTTCTCATTTGAGAGAAAGAGAGAAAAAGCCATAGAGAGAAAGGAAGAAGAGAAAGAAGAAGAAAAGAAGAGAGAGAGGAAGAAAAGCTTGGAGATTTTCAGCCTAATCGCGACATCGAGGACGATCCAACCTCTACAAATCTGAGGCAAGTGTTTAATCTTGCTAAATAGCTATTTGTGTATTTCATTTCATAATTTGTGGGTGAAAGAAATGGATTTTTGGGTATTAATGTCAACACTTAGATTTTTGAGTTAAATCTTGAAATCAATGTTTAAATATGAGTTTAATGGTGTAGAAATGGTTGGGATCAACTTTGGGATGATTTATTTTGCTTGGAACAATGTTGTGATAAAGATTTGGAGGTTAGAATGGGGATTTTAGGGTATTAATTTCATGGGTTTTGTTCAGAAAGGGAAATCGGCCAGAATATCTGGTATGGCCGGTCGACCGCGGTCTGGGGACCGGTCGACCGCACCTTAGGGAAAAAGCCTACTGCATTTCTTCGTAGGCAAAATTTGGACCTGCGGTTGACCGGGGGTCTGGGACAGGTCGATCGGTCCCCTATTTTTAGCCCAAATTTTGGAGTTCTCTTTTTCCCCTTTTTCTTTTGGATTTTATTCTTAGGGGCTTCCTTAATGCTTGTTTTATGGGGTTTATCTAGGAGGACTTATAGCCCTTTTTGGTTGGGTTCATTAATTTGAGGCTTTCTCTTATGAAGTAAGAGATATTTTGGAGACTTATAGGGGGTCTCTCACTTAGTATATGATAGTGGGGACTTCCTGGAATAATTGGAGAAGAATATATCCATGTATGTGTCGAAATTTCTAGGCCGACATTTATGTCAAATCCTTATAAGTATAGGATAGTATTAAGATACAATTTGGGGTCAAATGGAATAGAGAGATTGCCCACCCTTAGAAATGATAAATTTTAATAAATAGATCCGAGAGATCTTAGACTAGGGGATCCATAAAAGTGATTGAATCGTAGTCGGAATCGAGAGCTTCAGGATCATATTTCCAACTAGAGTAGAATGTGAAAATCTAGTTGGAGTAGTTGTTGTTTATCGGTGTGTGATTTACAACGGGTAACTTCCCTAAGAAATGGGATTTTTCTGATGACAATAAGACAGAGTTTGAGGTTTATAGACTATTAGTTATGTGTATACCGATAGTCAAAATTATTATTGGCGTCTTTAATGTGCTCTCGGATATAGATGGTATGTGTAGTGATGGTTTCCTACACAAAATTTTGGGTGATAACCCAAATGTTGAATATATATGTATAGATATATACATATGATTTTGGGAGACTATCCATCATAGGAAAAATGATGGAATATGTTGCAAGTGAAGGATTGTATTCACATATTGAGGTAAATTAAATGAGTTTGTGGTGACGGCTTGTATATTGAGGATTATGTATACTTATAGCCGACTTTATATATCTTATACATATGAACGAGAATTAGTTTGTATAAATAATGATCTAGCGATGTGTGAATATATGTTCGTATATCTGTATATAAATATGAATATATGGATATATTTATGATGTGGACATACATGGTATGGATATTTAAACCGTATATGATGGCTTACTATTTGGTCATATGATGGGATCATATGGATGTATGTATATTGCGCATGTGAGCGATATATATACTTATGTGGTTAAGCATACCCCGCTCATGCTATCATTGGGAAGTTTTCGCGCAGATGGTGAGCATCCTGGCATATAGAGCAGGGTGTGGATATTACCCAGGTCATAGTCGTCCAGTGTGTTATTATACGATAGATATATATTTTGGGATGAGACGTGGTGGGTATGTTTCATCTCATTGCCGGTTGGAGCTATGACCGCTTCTCGGGACGTCGTGTGTGCGAGTTATCACGAGGTAGGTGTCGATTATCCCCACCAGGTGGTCCCCAGATGCTACGTGAGCCGGGCACTGGGAAGATGATAACATTGATGCAGTTTTATCGGCGATATATATAGCCGGGGGGATTATGTGCTTGTCCATTGTACATCAGATATGATATGTACACTTGGTCATGGGTATGGATGATTGGTATATGTATATATATGGTGAGAATAAAATGCCTATATATATATATTTATATACCCTATAGATGAAAGGATATAAAATCTTTGTGGAGTACATCTTGGATGATTATGGTGTATTAGATTGATGGGGGTTGATGTATCGCATTTAAGGAATATTTCGGTTACATCATCCCATGGATATTATTGGAGATTTAATAGTAGTGGTAGCATTATATGGTATGTACGGCATTATGGATCCCTATGATCGACATTGTCAAGGAGTAGTGTAACGGGGTGGTTCCTTGTTTGGATTTCTCTTTACGAGACACCCCACGCCGGAAACGTGGTACATTGTTGGGATTAGAGAGAAGTTCTATCGATATTTATGTGTGGCATAATGGATCTCCAGGATCGACGTTGACAAGGAGTAGTGTAACGGGGTGGTTCCTTGTTTGGATTTTGCTTTGCGAGACACCCCACGCACGAAACGCAGCGCTGCGTTGAAATTGGAGGGAAGTTTTGTCAATAATAATTTTGCATGCTTATTAATTAGAAATTAAATCATATGTTTCTACCCAAATGCATATTGTGTAATTTATTCAATTCATAAATGGTTAAATTATAAATTGGAATCCACTAAGCCTAATAAGGCACATATGATTGAAAATAAATACTTAACTGTGTTTAGAAAAGGGGTGGATTCTTGGGTTATGATAGGAAGGTAGATCTCGTGGGTATAGGCTAGGCCTATGATAAGTTAGGTTATCCTAATAAATGGGGGTAATTTAACTAAAAGTTAAGGATGCGAATAGGTGCGCGCCTTTAGATGAGAGGTGAGTTAGGGTTCCACGAGAGTGCGATTCTACTTTAATTATGAAATAAGTGCACCGGTATTTATTATGCATGATTAACACACTTGCTAAATATTTTACACGGCTCGAGCTCTGACCCGGTTACTTTTCTATCCTGCCTGTATATATATATATATAAATATATATATATATATATATATATATATATATATATTTATATATATATATATATTATTACAGGTGTCCTACCGCATGGATGCCGGATGACCTTCTATCCAGAGTCTTGGGAGCCATGACAGGTGCGAACTGTTGCGGGATGTAGAATGTAGTCGCTTCCTACTTCTTTAAAAATTCTAGGTAGGATTCATGTTGTATATCAAGTTTGTACCCAAGAAATATTTATATACATGTTTATATTTATGCCATTCCAGTTATTTTATTGGCTGTGACCCGACAGCTTATTCGGGTCTACTTTCTGTAGTACATTCTATTGTAGTTATTTATTTTGTTTTATTCTAGCATTTCATTTATCTTGTTTCTTTCATGCATCTTTATTTCCTTCCTTAGTAGTGTTATAGTGTTGGTTTGTGGTATGTTGCACATTTTATTTAATTTTAACATCTCGCCTATTTGATATCAGGTAGTTAGTCCTATATTATATAGTACCGACAATTGATGTTGAGACTGGACCATCTGAAACTCCTGATTTAATATAGTATCAGGCTGGCTACCCGTTATTATTTTAGGCGGGTTGTTACAGATGGTATCAGAGCATCAGGTTCTAGAGTTCTTAGGATCTGTGCGAGTTTTCTGCATTCTTCCGTTAACGTTCTTGACATAAAGCCCTACAATTAGGACTGTTGTGTTCACTGCGTTGTTTTCTTCTGTGAAGTATATTCACTTGATTGGCGTTCTGATAGTAGTTTCTCTTGTTTCGTTTCAGTCGTCGCTTATATTTTGTCGTCTAGGAAAGGATAGGATTAGAAGTATAATACCCATAGCATATTATGAGTACGCTTTAATCGGGGGTATTTGTTTTCCCCGATTTCGGGGGAGATATTGAGGAGATTTCTAGCAGTGGTTTGAGGTGATTTATCGGCGGTTGAGTAAGAAAGGAAAATTTACTCGAATGGAGAATCTTGGGCTTAGTAAGGAAAGTCTGAGGAGAGGTTAGTGTAGTCCTTGGGAGGTTTAGGTTGAGGAACCCGTTAACCTTTGTTAGGAAACCTGATGTTGGTGATTCTTACCGAGATGAGGTAGGTGTAGTTTTCCCAATATCAGGAGTATTGCCTTCTGGGAAGAGGGAGAAAATTTGGAGACTCAGTTTTGTTGTGTAGGACAGAGGGAGTTTGCGCTAGTCGCAATCACATTTTGTCCTTCAATATGGTCAGGAAGGATTTATGAGGAAGAAAATTCTTTGAGGAGAATTAGGCCTTGGGAAGGAGTGGGCAAGTGTGATCTTTATTCGACATCTTCTAGAATAGTAAAACGTCTTATAAGGAGCTAGTAAAGAGTGGCCCTATTGGTTCATTGAGGGAATGACTTAGTTTATGGAAAGGTGTTGATGTGATGTAGAGGAATTTCATAACTGAGAGGTTCAGAGTTTAGTGGACATATGTTGAGCGGATAATTTAGCTCATAGTTGTGCTAGTTTTGAGAACTAGGTATTGGTTAGAGTATTATAATTGTTGAGACCTTGTGTCCTAAGCATGAGGTGTTTGTTTGGCTTGTCGAAAGACGCGGGATTGATTTATATTGTATTGTTGTATAGGCCCTCGGGCGATATCTAAAATATGAAAATCTTTTTATAAAACCTTAACCTTGGTTCAACTAATCTCAATCCCCGACCTAGCTATACAATAGGGTATTGGGAGGGTTCCTTGTTCGGATTTCGCTTGCGAGACCTCCCCCGCACGAAGGTGGCTAGCGTCAGGAATTGAGGAGAGTTCAACCGTTGGGAATTTTCAAACTTTTATATATTTAGTATGTTGTTATAGAATATTATGCTGAGGCTTATGTTATGATTTGAGGCTAATGGAGCCTGATTATAATTTTGCGAGTGGAAACATGGATACAGGGTTTATGGGCGCCCTGGGTAGCTTGTTGATTTTAAATTTATATGGTTCGACATCAGAACTAGTAAGGATCGATATAGTGATCCTGAGAGTGGATGTTAGGACTAGATGATATTGAGGTCCTATGCGTATTTTTAAATTTCGTGGACGAAATTTTTGTAAGGGGGGAAGTATGTAACAACCCTCGATTTTTGGAGACTGAGAAATAAAATAATTGGGAAAATAAAATTTAATTAATTGGAGAATTTCAAAATTCGGGAACTTATCCCTGAAAATAGAGGACATTTTAAAGTATTCCGGATGAGGATTTTGAGGGTACCATCGATCCCGGAAAGGTCGAGATAGTCAAAATGACTGTCACTTAGTTTTATTTCGGCTCCGGAATATTTTTAAGTCAGTTTGACTCGAATTGGTGTAAACGAGTCATTTAAATTGTGTATTAACATTTAAAATTGGGTTTATTGTTTTAAGGGATTTAAAGGCTTACGGATCAAGCCTTCTCATTTGAGAGAAAGAGAGAAAAAGCCATAGAGAGAAAGGAAGAAGATAAAGAAGAAGAAAAGAAGAGAGAGAGGAAGAAAAGCTTGGAGATTTTCAGCCTAATCGCGACATCGAGGACGATCCAACCTCTACAAATCTGAGGCAAGTGTTTAATCTTGCTAAATAGCTATTTGTGTATTTCATTTCATAATTTGTGGGTGAAAGAAATGGATTTTTGGGTATTAATGTCAACACTTAGATTTTTGGGTTAAATCTTGAAATCAATGTTTAAATATGAGTTTAATGGTGTAGAAATGGTTGGGATCAACTTTGGGATGATTTATTTTGCTTGGAACAATGTTGTGATAAAGATTTGGAGGTTAGAATGGGGATTTTAGGGTATTAATTTCATGGGTTTTGTTGAGAAAGGGAAATCGGCCAGAATATCTGGTGTGGCCGGTCGACCGCGGTCTGGGGACCGGTCGACCGCACCTTAGGGAAAAAGCCTACTGCATTTCTTCGTAGGCAAAATTTGGACCTGCGGTCGACCGGGGGTCTGGGACAGGTCGATCGGTCCCCTATTTTTAGCCCAAATTTTGGAGTTCTCTTTTTCCCCTTTTTCTTTTGGAGTTTATTCTTAGGGGCTTCCTTAATGGTTGTTTTATGGGGTTTATCTAGTAGGACTTATAGCCCTTTTTGGTTGGGTTCATTAATTTGAGGCTTTCTCTTATGAAGTAAGAGATATTTTGGAGACTTATAGGGGGTCTCTCACTTAGTATATGATAGTGGGGACTTCCTGGAATAATTGGAGAAGAATATATCCATGTATGTGCCAAAATTTCTAGGCCGACATTTATGTCAAATCCTTATAAGTATAGGATAGTATTAAGATACAATTTGGGGTCAAATGGAAAAGAGAGATTGCCCACCCTAGAAATGATAAATTTTAATAAATAGATCCGAGAGATCTTAGACTAGGGGATCCACAAAAGTGATTGAATCGTAGTCGGAATCGAGAGCTTCAGGATCATATTTCCAACTAGAGTAGAATGTGAAAATCTAGTTGGAGTAGTTGTTGTTTATCGGTGTGTGATTTACAACGGGTAACTTCCCTAAGAAATGGGATTTTTCTGATGACAATAAGACAGAGTTTGAGGTTTATAGACTATTAGTTATGTGTATACCGATAGTCAAAATTATTATTGGCGTCTTTAATGTGCTCTCGGATATAGATGGTATGTGTAGTGATGGTTTCCTACACAAAATTTTGGGTGATAACCCAAATGTTGAATATATATGTATATATATATACATATGATTTTGGGAGACTATCCATCATAGGAAAAATGATGGAATATGTTTCAAGTGAAGGATTGTATTCACATATTGAGGTAAATTAAATGAGTTTGTGGTGACGGCTTGTATATTGAGGATTATGTATACTTATAGCCGACTTTATATATCTTATACATATGAACGAGAATTAGTTTGTATAAATAATGATATAGCGATGTGTGAATATATGTTCGTATATCTGTATATAAATATGAATATATGGATATATTTATGATGTGGACATACATGGTATGGATATTTAAATCGTATATGATGGCTTACTATTTGGTCATATGATGGGATCATATGGATGTATGTATATTGCGCATGTGAGCGATATATATACTTATGTGGTTAAGCATACCCCGCTCATGCTATCATTGGGAAGTTTCCGCGCAGATGGTGAGCATCCTGGCATATAGAGCAGGGTGTGGATATTACCCAGGTCATAGTCGTCCAGTGTGTTATTATACGATAGATATATATTTTGGGATGAGACGTGGTGGGTATGTTTCATCTCATTTCCGGTTGGAGCTATGACCGCTTCTCGGGACGTCGTGTGTGTGAGTTATCACGAGGTAGGTGTCGATTATCCCCACCAGGTGGTCCCCAGATGCTACGTGAGCCGGGCACTGGGAAGATGATAGCATTGATGCAGTTTTATCGACGATATATATAGCTGGGTGGATTACGTGCATGTACATTGTACATCAGATATGATATGTACACTTGGTCATGGGTATGGATGATTGGTATATGTTTATATATGGTGAGAATAAAATGCCTATATTTATATATTCATATATCCTATAGATGAAAGGATATAGAATCTTTGTGGAGTACATCTTAGATGATTATGGTGTACTAGATTGATGGGGGTTGATGTATCGCATTTAAGGAATATTTTGGTTACATCATCACAAGGATATTATTGGAGATATAGTAGTAGTGGTAGCATTATATGGTATGTACAACATTATGGTTCCCTATGATCGACATTGTCAAGGAGTAGTGTAACGGGGTGGTTCCTTGTTTGGATTTCGCTTTGCGAGACACCCCACGCACGAAACGTAGTACATTGTTGGGATTAGAGAGAAGTTCTGTCGATATTTATGTGTGGCATAATGGATCTACAGGATTGACGTTGATAAGGAGTAGTGTAACGGGGTGGTTCCTTGTTTGGATTTCGCTTTGCGAGACACCCCACGCACGAAACGCAACGCAACGTTGAAATTGGAGGGAAGTTTTGTCAATAATAATTTTGCATGCTTCTTAATTAGAAATTAAATCATATGTTTCAACTCAAATGCATATTGGGTAATTTATTCAATTCATAAATGGTTAAATTATAAATTGGAATCCACTAAGCCTAATAAGGCACATATGATTGAAAATAAATACTTAATTGTGTTTAGAAAAAGGGTGGATTCTTGGGTTATGATAGGAAGGTAGATCTCGTGGGTATAGGCTAGGCCTATGATAATTTAGGCTGTCCTAATAAACGGGGGTAATTTAACTAAAAGTTGAGGACGCGAATAGGTGCGCGCCTTTAGATGAGAGGTGAGTTATGAAATATGTGCACCGATATTTATTATTCACGGTTAACACACTTGCTAAATATTTTTCACAACTCGGGCTCTGACCCGTTTACTTTTCTCTCCTGCCTGTATATATATATATATATATATATATATATATATATATATATATATATATATATTATTACAGGTGTCCTACCATATGGATGCCGGATGACCTTCTATCCAGAGTCTTGGGAGCCGTGACAGGTGCGGACTGTTGCGGGATGTAGAATGTAGTCGCTTCCTACTTCTTTAAAAATTATAATTAGGATTCATGTTTTATATTGGGTTTGTACCCAAGGGATATTTATATACATATTTATATTTATTCCATTCCAGTTATTGTATTGGCTGTGACCCGACAGCTTAGTCGGGTCTACTTTCTGTAGTACATTCTGTTGTAGTTATTTATTTTGTTTTATTCTGGCATTTCATTTATCTTGTTTCTTTCATGCATCTTTTATTCCTTTCTTAGTAGTGTTATAGTGTTGGTTTGTGGTATGTTGCACATTTTATTTAATTTTAACATCTCGCCTATATGATATCGGGTAGTTAATCCTATATTATATAGTACCGACAGTTGATGTTGAGACTAGACCATCTGAAACTCCTGATTTAATATAGTATTGGGCTGGCCACGTGTTATTATTTTAGGCGGTTTTTTACACCATGATGATTTAAACTCGGGTCAGGGCATTACAGAGTTAGTCTTCTTACTACTAGCCATAGCATGTCCTCTATGGTTCAATTTATACCAAATGGACATCAAAAGTGTCTTCGTTAATGGCATTCTACAGGAGGAAGTGTGCGTGGAATAACCAAAGTGGAGAAGTTTGGTTTAGACTCCTCTTATCACTCACTCACCCCTATGAGTACGTAACTAAGCTTAGTAAAGACACTTCAGGAAAGCAAGTAGAGCAAACGCTTTATAGGAGCATGATAGGTAGTCTTTTATACTTGACCTCTAGTCGTCCTGACATTGCCTTTGGCATTAGAGTTTGTGAACATTACAAAGTGTCCCCAAAAGAGTCTCACTTACTCACACTTAATGTAACATCAAATACGTGAGTGGAACTCTTTCCTTCGACATCGGTATTCCTTGGAGAGTTATTGTCATTTTTTTGCCTATTCAGATGCCGATTAGGCTGAGGATTATGATGCTTGTCGGAGCACCTCGGGTGGGTGTTTTTTCTTTGAGAGTGATCTTATCTCTTGATTGACCAAGAAGAAAAACTCCATTTCTTAATCCATGATGGAGGCCGAGTATATCATTGTCGGGAGTTGTTGCACACAACTCTTATGAATGAAGAAAATGTTGGAAGATTATGGGATTACCCAAGGCACAATTATTATTTCGTGTGATAATACGAGTGCAATTCATATATCCCTTAATCTAGTCCAATATTCCTGCACAAAGCACATTAGGATACGTGAGCATTTCATTCCTAATCTTGTTAATTAAGCTTTGTGAGCACCGAACGCCAATTAGCTAATATTTTTATGAAAACTTTAGATGCACTTATATTAAAGAATCTTATGAAGTCTAGGTTTTTGTTTTCCCTTGATTGAGTTCGGGTATTTTATCTAGTATAAGGTGTTTATTATGTTCATATCATTTATCCCTATTGATAGATTGTCTTTCTTTGTATTTCCATGTTTATATATGCTTTTGTTTGAAAAATCCAAAAATATTTTCGATTTTTAAGAAAAAGTTTTTAAAAAATCCAAAAGGATTTGTTTTTAATAAATCTTTTTGGAAAAGGCAAAAAGATTTTTTTATTCTTTTTTTCACCATATGGATGTGCATCTAAGATGTTCAGATTATTCCTACATTCCATCTATTCATATGACTTTTTCATGGTGTTTTGACATATGGCTTCATTTATTTAGTGTTCTTAATCATGCGTGGATAGCATTTCGTCATTCATTAATGATTACTTTCTTCACGCTAGACTTTTTATCACCTTTATTCCATACATGCCCAGACTTTTTTAACATTGTACTAGCTTATCATTTGTCGAATACGATGTTCTCAATGCACTAGATATAGGTTGAGCTCATAAGAACCATTTCTCAGATTTCGGTTCCCACAAAATTTATCTTATGCTAAGTAATGGAAAGCGGATACGAAAGAGAAAACTCTCTTTAAGTTAAAATCCACAATTTGGAAAAAGATCTTAAAATATTAGCAACAAGTAAAAACATACGTGCCAAGGTCATTTTTATTTCATTGATGCTTCGCAACACATGAGCATTATGATATCTTTAAAAATTTGAGAGTGAATTCATAAATATGTGAGATTTTGAGGAGGTAATAAAGTAGAATATCAATGGGTTTGCATAACACACTCTCTTAAAAAGCATTAAATAGTTGGGTGTTATTGATTTAAGAAGTATTTAAATTCATGGAATGATGCATAAGTCAAGTCAAATTCATCTTGTTCAATATTCCTACAACTAAGGTTAATATTAAGTTATTTCCTTAGAAGTATCTCATTGACTTCATGCACCTATGTTATGAATGCTTATGTTGACTTCCCTATGAAAATTGTTCACACAATTTCATTTCGCTTTCATGATTCGAATATTTTAGTGTTTATTCCGTGGTGTGATTTATTTCCACCTATATGTACCTTTTACACATATTTTTTGAGAAAATTGCAAATTTTGTAAAAATAGTTGGTATGCTTATTTTGTTACGCTTGTTTATCTTCATGATGTTATTTCTTTTGGATCTGCGTGATGCTACCATTTTAGGATGAGTTTCCAAACCTTTGTCTATTACGGACAAAAAGGGGGAGAACAAATTAAGGTGAAGTTCATTTTTTTCCTTAAACTCGTACACGACACAATATTTTTTTCTTTAAACTCATGTGTGTAGTTCATTCTACCTTAATGATGATTTCATAGAAAACACAAGATGAAGATGTTCAGCTGAAGACTTATATATTTATGCATTTTCGTTTCTTATCTTGGAAGGGCATTAGTTGTGATAGTCTTAGGGGTCGATTTGGCTTCGATCTATGTTTTGTAACGGAATAGACAAAGGGGGCGATTTATAAGAGTGAGTTCTATAATTTCTCATTTTATATTTATTTGGCTTATCCGGTTACACCCCACTACACCTTCATGTTCGTTCTCAAGTCTTCGATAAGAATAAACATTGGTGAAAATCGCAATGTTGAATATCGTTCATCACATTTTACCTGAGAAGTGTTATGAGGAGGTTTGGTAAATCTTTAAATATCCAAAGGTTGTTTATAAAATAATTTGCATTTCAAAGTTTTCAAAATGTTTTTTTAAAATGATTTTTTAAGAATTTTTAAAAAATTCGTCAACTCATTAGAATGACTTGACATGCCAATTGAATGATATTGGACATGTCGTTAGAATGAGGTTCCCACATTCGAATGAGATCTAGAACATAGCCTTTTGGCCAATTTTGGAATGTCGTTCAAAGTTTTATTAGAAACCGTTCGAACAAGATAAGGTAGATTGTTCAAATGAGGTGGCTGTTCGTTTGAACGAGTACACGTGTTTTTAATTCTTCATTAAATCTTTTACAAATCTTTATTCCCTATCTCTTTGCAACAACATTCCCTATAATTAGAGATGCGGGATTAGACTTTTCCATAACCATTTTTAGAGTTATTTTTGTGATCAATCTCTATAATTTTTTCATCTTAACCCCTTTGATCTTTGAAGATCACTTTACCAAATCAAGAAGAACACATTAAAAAATTCAAAACCCTTATAGAGAAATTCTGTACTACTAATTTGTGGAGTCAAGGTTCTACGACTGAATAAGAAAGGAATCGCATATGCCTAAGGCTAATTGGTGGATACTGTAGTAAGATCTTCTTGTTGTGGGTGGCATTGGACTGCATCGGTTTATATTGAAGATTCGAAGACGTTATAAAATTAAACTTAGTGGATATCTAAGTTGTCAATAAATTTATCGTCTTCTGTTAAGTCTTAAATAGTGATGAATTAAAGGTTTTAACCGAAAGGGAATTTTCCTCTATCTTCTTCCCATTCTATTTTGGTTTAGACTTTAGCTTCCTAATTTATCTTGCATGTTCACTTTAATTTAAATCAGATAAATTTGGTAAAAAATGAATTTGTGTGTTTGGCTTGAGATACAAGTAAATTCATACGATCATTCGCACTTTCTCAAAGCTAACTTGGAATCCCACTTCATTTTTCCATCTCCATCTAATGAATCTTAAACTCAATCCATACCTGAAGAAAACAAAAGTAAAGTGACATTCACGTGTTCCTTTTGTAACAAGGACAGATACTTGAAAGAGTTTTTCTTTATACTTGGAAAACAACAACTCAACGCCTTTTAGACCTAATTGTTCCACATCTCTATAGGTGCACACATTACCATAACTTACTTAACCTTAAGGAGTTTTATGTTTTACTTCAACCCACATTTCCTTTTAATCATTTTGATAGGGTAGAAAGGTTGATGGTAAGGGGAAGAAGAATGTGGAAGTCCCTCGAAAGGTTTCAAAATGGAAGGGAAAAGGAAAAATGATTGATCCTCCTATAATTCCCAAATCAGTTTTTGAATCCAATTATTTGAAGATTGAATCGGATTGGATTGATAAAAAAATTATGGATAGAGAAGAACCATAATCCTTAGATAAACGAGCTAAGGCTTGGTCTTTTTTTAGGAAGAAATAATATTCTTTTTGTTTATGTGTCTTAGAGTTCTTGGTTTACTCTTCTTAATAGGCATCTTGATTTCTCTAAACCATTCTATTTTAGAGTATTTGTCATAACTCATGCACTTTACACTACGTAATAAACTTGAGCATCTTATACAATATAAAATGAAGGGATTTTTTCCATTTCTACTGGAAAATGAAAGTTTTATGTGAAGTTTTGATGAAATGATGTAATTTTTAATCCTTTTTTGTATGAGAGTTATTATCATATTGGTTGGAGTTGAATAATATATATGTTTTAAAATCATGAGTGATGATGTGATAAAGGCTGGAAGTTTGGGGTCGTGAGAAATATATCCCACTTTTCTATAAGGATTTGTGTCTTTTAATCACTTTATTATTTATATAGCTTTAATTTGACCTTAGGCCTTTAAAGGCTAAACCATTCTTTGTGTGGTGTATTTGGCATAATTCAGATTCGTTGTGTGGTCTTATGGAGCTTGTTTAATCATTCTAAATGGCATTTAAGGGATCGAAATGTATATGACTAGAGCTAAGAAGTAATATATGTAAATTTCCTTATTTTTATGTTGTTTTTCCACACTTTAGTTTTGGTGGAAGTTTTTTCTGATCTTCATTGATGCAGGAACTTCACCACAGTGATAACACTGGGACAAACGAGATATCCCTTGCTACATCGAAACCATCTAAGTTGATTGAAATGCCCAAATTTGGGATTTGTGAATTTTTTCACCCATTTGTCTCTCTAAACCTCTCTCACCTTAGAAACCTCAAGTCTTACTCCAACCTTAGAATCTTGGAAGTCATTTTAGGTGGTTTTTACCTCATTCGAGTGGATTAGTCTTAATCTTGGTAAGTTTTCCTTCCCAGGTTTTCAGGTTTTCTCCACTTTAGAGTTACAGCTTAGTGATAGTAGTTTTGATGGATTTTGTTGAAATATTTTATATTATTGATGAGTTTTACTTATCTTGAGTTAAGATTGATCCTTTTGAGTAACTTTTAGGGTGTATAGCTTTGCTTTGCATTTTTGGGTGTTTTTTACTCATTTTTTAGTACAGGATCATTAGTTTACACTTCCATTTCTCATAGGATTTCCGTCCTTAAGTCTTAGTATGTCTTTTCAGGCTACATACTATAGCTCCAAAATCTCACTCACGCGCCTTGACCCTCTGATCGTTCCATATTTGGTGAATTTTTCGCTCACATTTTGTCCATTAGGAGAAGTCAATTGATTTGGATTATTTTTTTTATGCCCGCTTATACGATTTCTTGGATAGAATAAATTGAATTTGTGTTTGTTCTCAGCCGTACCATGTTGCCCCAACTTGGTGACAAAATTTTATTCGACTCTTATGAATGGTAAGGATCACTTAGGCGTAAGATTGATCTCTTTCGAAATGAGGGGAATTAAAGTGAATCTCTCTTATAAGTGGATATGCAACCACGTTTGTATCGCAGAAGAAAATCAACCCGATTATCCTTACAAGTTGGTTAGTAGTGAACCTTGCAGCCAGAATGTAATAACTATGTTGAATGACAACTATTGTCAATCTTGCAATGGAAAGATCTTTCCACAAAAATTTCTTGCTAATGATTTCTATATATTGAATATGGTTGTATCCTCTTGTATTTTACCCACATACCATGCCCACAACGTATTTTTCAAGCATGCGCAATTATTGTTTTACATTGGATCGGGTGCTCATATGTGGTTATGTTATTTGGTAAGGAACTCAATTTTTAATCAGACAAAGAACTGTAAGAAAGCTTGCATTTTTACCTTCAAGCGTTTGATCATGCACATGATTTTGGAGTTTGGAGTTTTTTTAATTCCCGTTCAAATATAGTAAATGCCGTAATATGCATTGGCTATTGACTCTTACTATAAGTCAATTATTCATCTTGGCGACTATAATGGCACACCCACACCACCACATATCGTTCCTCCACCTGTTCCTCATCCTGCCACTACATCATGTGAATCTAGTATAATCCCCTTGACTAAAAATGAGTTGGATTATACCGTTTCTCGATTATCAACTCAAATACGTTCTATTTTGCAACCGATCTGTAAGGACTTTAAGAATCAATATTCTTTCTCTAGGTCGATGAGATCTTCATCCTATGACGACTTTCATTGCACATTTGATCCTCAAGTGCAGAATGCTAGGGACGCACAGTAGCATATTCAAAATGAGGTTATTAAAGTGTGTGACATAAATATGTATTTTTTTTATTATTTAGGCTTTATTGGTTTATTTAAGAGCTATTGGATTTTGATTTGTATTGTGCAAATTTATTATAATCCTTGTAACTCTTAACTTTTATTTTAATGCTTATCACTTTTAGCCTTACTTATATCTATACATGATATATTTTATCTTAGCACATATAGTTAAAATTGTTGATCTTAGGCCAATTATTCTCTTCATTATATCTTTCCAAGACTAATATTTTAATTATTCACTCATTTTTCTACTCTATTTTATGGTTTGATTAGCATGTTTTACTCTCTTAACATGCCTTCATATTTTGATCCCATTATATTCTTAATTCTTTCCTTTGTCGCTTTTTGTGATAAAAGGGGAGAGAAGTTTGCATATAGGGCGAGTATAGATATCAAAGCATATTAGATTGCTTAGAGTTATTTGTTGTCATATCATATTAATTTAGAGGAATTGTCTAATTTAACGGAGTTATTTTTTATAGATATGATGTTCACATATCCAAAATGTTATATCCACATGTTCGTATTTATCATTTTTCCTTGTCATATTTCTTCACATTGCTACCTTGATGAGTTTACTAGTATGTGATGAGAAAGTATAGTTCAAGATCTTCGTTTTGATCCGTCAAGATGATTGAGTCTCTTGTAGTTGTGACACCACACTTATTAAAATAACGAGTGGCAAGCCCTGTACTAAAATAAAACAAGAATCTCATTAGCTCATTATTAATATCACTGTCGAAACCAATTAATTAATAACCACCTATTATTAAATTAAGCCATGTGTCAATTTTAATCTTTATGAATGTGACATAAAAACATTATAATCAAACCATAATTTATTCTGACAATAATAAAAATTCACAATCACACATTAAGTCTGAAACAGAAATCCATTACATGCAAACATAATTTAATAAACCATTGGTATTACAATCATACATTGAATCCTTATAATGAAGTAAAATAAAATAAATATGATAGATATGGGAACAAATCTCAAATAGGGAAAAATCTTGTCTAGAATATGAGAATAAAAATGTCTAAATAAAACCCTGCAACACCCCACAGCTATCGCAGATCTGATGCCTAGAAAAATAATCACGTTTGGCATCCCTGTGATTGGACACCTAAAAGGTTTTAACAATATATTTTGACACGGGCCAGAGCCCAAATACATTTGAAAATATTTTGCAAGTAATTGAAATGTATAAATAAATGTATATATATTTACTCATATTTAAATTGATACTGCACTCTTTCATGAGACACTACTCACCTCTCATATAAAATTCACACCTAACGTATGCCTTTTAATCACCTAGTTATGCTACCCGCCTAACTGGTTCCTAAGTATCCTTAAATTCTATACGTTATCCCATCCTGCGTAATGTATTTATTTAGCTTTCACATACGCTAATCATTATAATTATCGATTATAATTTATTGAACTATTTTCTATAACTTTCTCTGTTATTAATTTTCACATTTTAATTCAATATGCCCGTACATATTTTTCTGAACATATATACGTATTTTATTATCATCTCGTGCATACATATATCACTCACTATATATGTATAACCGATATCCTTAACAATAACAATAGTTTAATAGATGCAGGTCTCTAATGCTATCATAATTCAGGGAATACTCACATCATCCTGGCTACCGCGTCGGGATCTCACGCCGAACAATGAAATTGTAGACGATCATAGGTTTCTCGATAGTGATTAATGACCATACCCATAATTATCTCACCTCAAACTCAACTTTAATGGGCACGTGCATGGAGGCTATGACCTCTGACTAATATTTACCTTGCATTCGCTAGCCAGGGAAAATCACTCACTCGCGCAACCTCTGATAATAGCCCTTAGAGGGATACACCATTATATGCATATAATTATATCTTTCACACTGAAATAATTAATATAAATTTCACACGTGTATATATTCAATAATAATTTTTGAAATTATGCCTATCATAATTGGCACAAAATGCATTATCATCCAATGCTCCATTATATACTCAATTAATTAATTATTCACTTAATTAATTAATTTATATCCAAAATACAATTTCAGGATACGTAACTACATCACTCAGCCCGTATCCCAATTCTCGAATTTTCATCATAATTCATGAATAAATCCTCAAGTGTGATTCACTTCAAATACTTTAAATTTCATCCCGAAAAATCCCAATTTTATACCTGTTTTAAAAAATGAAGAAAATAAGATCTAAAATTTATCATAATCACCAATTCAACTTCAGATTTGAATTCTACATGAAAAATTGAGTCCGGTATATATTTTGAGTTTTTCTCAAATATCTTCCGAAAGCACTCAAAAAGAAGATCTAAACTCTCCAAAATTGATTTTTCTCCATTTAATTTCAACCACCTCAATTCCAAACCATATCACAAACAATATATCAAATTCACATAAATTTTAAGTATTCAATTTTATCTAGAATTCAATTCCAGCATATGATTTTATGAAATTTATGTTTATTCTCCAATTAACATAAAATTCTTACAATATCACACTAAATCATTTTTCTCAATTCTTCCTATCAACATTAACTCTTAGAAATTCAAAATTCTCAATCAATCTTAATTCTCCAAAAATCAATAATTTATAACATTTTTCAATTATAAATATTTCCAAATTATAAATCATTTTCCATAATCCCATCATTTTTATGTGAAATTTTTTTTCAAAATATCATTTCCGAACTATGATATGACTAAAGTTGAATATACAAATTTAAATATCAAATTAATTAGTTGCCTTAAGCATTGTAGGGTCTAAATTTGATCAAGATGTTGTTAATCCTTTAAGAATTTTCTTCCAATCCTTCAATCCTAGAGTATTCTTGAATTTTTCTTCTCAATTCTCTTCACTTTCTCTCAAACTCTTTGCATTACTTTTCTAAATCATTGAATCTTTGAAACGACTTTTCCTTAAACCCAAACCCTTCATAATATAATCCTTATCTCGTTTTTGACTTTACATATACTATTAAGAAATCCAAATGTCACTTAAACTTGTCGTGATTAACCTAAAAAGCCCTTGATACCCAAATACAACTCCCGAGTACTTAATTTTGACTATATTAATCCATTCCGGATCAACCGTGTACTCGAAATTATCACCCGAGTCACTTAACAATATTTTCCATCGCAACCTACTATAACTCAACCAAATGTGTCCCGGTTGAGATATTATTAAATCCGATCACGTTTACTCACTTACGATATAATATTATCCAACTTCATTTACTATATCACATTAGTAAATAGATTATCACATAAATATCAATTCATTTCACTTTAAATTAATATTTCATTATTTCTTGATTTAGTTAAATTATGTATCACCCGTATAATTTAAATGTCCAATTAAATATAAAAAACTATGGGGTATTGCAAATCTCCCCCTTAAAAAGGAATGTCGTCCCCAAAATTTGGGTAAGCCTAGTACTAAAAGATAGGATCCTTACATGTTTGTCATCCGAACGTACTCATAATCAACTCGTGATAACATTTTGGTGCCTCCACTATTTACCTGCGGCCTACTCGATATGATATAAGATTAGCGCTATGTCTATTCAAAGTATTTCATACTATTATACTTTATTGTTTTTAAGGTCTGACCTATACAATGATATGCAAAATTATCATGCGCCACCAACAATTATCCAATAAGATGAGCCTATGCTCCATTGGGGCTCTATTATCTCATTGTTGGAAAAGGCCCACTTCCATAGGTGCCAACTTCCTTTCATACCCAAATCACATATCTTCTTTCCTAGGAGACACCTACAATAATTTGTGACCACTCACATCAGTCTTTAACTCTTCGGTTCATGATGACTTAACTCTTATGACGTTTTTGAACTATATGAAAATAGCTTCGATTATTTCAACCCCTGTCGATCGATTCAAAATCAAGGCTGACCTACGGAATTGATTATTTATCCACCCAACCACAGGGTGGACGATAAAGCCTCCCTCCTCAAGCCTCAAAAGGCATCTTTCTAGTTGGTACTAGTCATTGCACGCAACTCTACCAATGGTATTTACTCCTCTCAATTTCTTTAAAGTCTAGAATACACATCTCCCTCATCCTTTATCGTCTTAGTCATTTTTCCTGTCTACTCCGTGATCTACCGATAATATGTCTCATTGAAAATGCACTTTGTCCTTATCGCCTCCTCATACTCCCAATCGGAGGTGGGACTTAATTATCTCGTCCTGATTCACAAAAATTATTGGGTGATATCTTGTGTTAGTTCATTTCCTCTCTAAAATGAAATCATTGGGTACGTTACCCAACAATGTAACTCACCTAAATTAACAATAATTATTCTTCCTCGGTCAACTAATTCCACACACCCAAAGGGAATCCTGATCGATTCATGATGTTGGTAACCCAATAATGAACTTCATCAGTCTGCCTATCTATTTCGTTACTAGAATCACCAATTATTGAAAATTTCTGGTGGATCGCCTTGGACCAAACTTTTCCCATCAACGAGTAGTGCATATGGAGACAACTTCACTATGACTCACTCCACACTGATACACAAGCTCATTATCCCACGTCACGCGGTACATCTTACTCCCTTTCACGGGGTACTTAAAAATCACGACCCATATGTTTTCTCTAAACTGCACACTTTCTAAGTGGTCCTCGCCTGGTAAAATCAACATCCTACTATGAGTAATCCACCCTTAACATTCGATAAAATAAGGCTTTGCTCGATTCTATTAACTTGTCTGGTCTTCCCTTAGCTAGAGGGATTCCTCAATTGTATCCCCAGTCCTCCAACTCATCTCGAGTGTGCTATATATATATATATATATATATATATATATATATATATATATATATATATATATATATATATATATATATATATATATATATATATATATATATATATATACGGACTATCTCTTTCCTCAACCATAGTTCAATTCGTTTTAGTTTTTAAATTTCGCTTCTACTTCTCCACATGCATAGGATTCAACACATTTATTACCATGTCCCTTTATCCCAACGATCATGAAAATCAAACTAACTTGGGCGCCCACACACCCTCTATCCCGTGCACATTGGCATAAACATTACAAACGTTACATTTTTTCTAATATTTGGCCCCACATGCTTAGCGTGACTATATAGGAAGGGTATTCTCGATCACCTCACTAATCGCAAATTAAATATCTTCAAAATTTCCCACCTATCCACTAGTGGTGTTAACTTTCCTATAATATCTCTCAGCTCCAAGTGTTTTCTCCACACGTGACACGATTAACATTTAAAATTGATTCCCTAGCATCTAACAATGTCTCCCAACTACTGACATTTATTAAAGTTCATGAATGGAACGTCACGCAATTAAAATTCAACCAAGGAATTTCCCCATTGCCCTATCACTTGGAAATATCGGTTATCGAGATCCTTTGCCCCAAAATACATTAATAGGACACCCAAAATCCTACCCCGGATGTATAAGTCGAATCCTCCACTCCCCCATATCTAAAAGAGTCATATAACACTATGCTCGCACTCTTACGAAGTCTCTAGGACTAATTCGATAACGAGATAAATATCTCTACTTGGCCTTAAACCTATATCCTCTAAATCATAATAGTACAGCCCTTACGCATCGAGACGAATATAATGAGCCAACTATATTCTATTAAGTCTCCATTTCAATATAATATATATACGACTCAACCCTCTTTCAGGTGAACTATTGCAAAAATAACACATCCTACCCTAGAACAGCTAACACTATAGACTTACTATAACAGTCCACCATAACTTACCATCGCGAACCAACCCATACCTAGGATAACATCATACTCGCATAACATTTCTCTAAAATGAGCCAATCTCCAAAAACATATCCTCCCAGTATTCGCACCCGCTTTCCTGTAGATGGAACTAAAGAGAGTCCCACTACCCAATGGCAAACATACACACTCAAAAGTGACAGTAATGATACATCTACTAAGCCTATTTCACACGCATCCTAGTGGTAACCCAAGTAATGTGATGCACGCATATCACGTCGAACCTATCCCATTTCCCTATGGATAAAATTTAAACTTTCAATTGTCAATGTCTCTCGCTGTTTAAATGGTCCTTGTACGTAATACTCGTGGGTCGTCTTTATCCTATTCGTCATTAAAAACTCAACCAAACTCGTCTAAGATTCACTTCCATTATACATAATAGCTGGAGAACGTACATTGCAATATGAATCAACACTCCTAAGCATAGGGCTCGACATCAAAGAATGCTAGGGTAGAAAATGTAATAAGTCTCCATAGACTTAAGGATGCTAGAACCTGACGCTCTGATACCATATGCGATACCCCTATTATTAAAATAACGGGTGGTCATCCCTCTACTAAAATAAAACATGAATCTCATTGGCTCATTCTTAGCATCACTATCGAAATCAATTAATTATTAACAATCTATTATTAAATTAAGTCGTGTCTCAATTTTAATCTTTATCAACCTGACACAACAACATTATAATCAAACCATAATTTATTCTGACAATAATAAAAATCCATAGTCATACATTAAGTCTGAAACGGAATTCCATTACATGCAAACGTAACCGAATAAACCATCGGTATAACATTCATACAATAAATCCCTATAATGAAATAAAATAAAATAAATCTGAGTGATGTGGCTAATATTTCCAAAATATGGAAAGGGATCATGTCTAGGATATTAGAATAGAAATAGCTAAATAAAGCCCTGCAATATTCCACAGCTATCGCAGCTCCGGTACCTGAAAGAATAATTACGCTTCGCATCCCTATAGCTGGAGACCTAAAAGGTTTTAAAATATATTTTGACACGAGAAATATTTTGCAAGTAATTAAAATGCATAAATAAATCTATATTATTTACTCATATTTAAATTGGTGTCGCACTCTCTCATGATGAAAAGAAGTGTGCTATAGCGGAATAATGCAACTTCTCAAATGAATCCAAGTTTAATTAAACCAAATTTTAGCTAAACCCTAACACATGCAAGTAGATGATTTGATAACATAAAATTAATAAACATGCAAAGGAAACCAATATCAGGAAAAATCCCCGAAGGTCAAAACCTTTTATTTCACTATAATTATAAGTCACAACTTACAAGGATTATAATGAAAAAGATTTTAACACGGGAATACCCGCAGGTGTTGGTCGGTGTCATCAGCAATAGATCCACGCATAACGAACTTACAAGAATCACAATCCTATCTTCATCCCAGGAATACCATAGCACTCCCTAATGACACGCAGTCAATCAACCCAGTACCTCCCTCAAGTAGTACCTATTTTCAATAGTAGGTTACCCTCCCTATAAGAGAAAACTTGAACAAGATGTATGTTCTTGGGTTCCAAAAAAATTCACCATGGCATATGGGATTTTTGTGAATTGTAAACAAAGAAGAAGCCAAAAGTGTTCTGCTAATTTTGTAGTGTTTGAAGAATGAAAAATGAGAAAGACGTCTTGTGAAAAAAAAGTTGAAGAGTCCTTTAAATACAAGACTTAAGGTGGTTGGTCGCTCAAATGAGATAGCATGTCGTTTGAACGAGACCCAGTGTCGTTTGAGTGACAGCTGGCACTTTGCGTGACATGTGATGTCGTTTGAACGACATACATTGTCGTTCGAACGAGATTAAAATTAAATAATTTTCTTTTTCTTTTTCTCGATAAATGCACTGCCTCTAAAAGTCCAAAAATTATATTTTTGACGAAAAATATTTAAAGCTCCGCTCCAACACTTAGAAAATATTTTGTGAAAAATATCCCAATATACTAAGTAAATAATTATGTAATAAAAACATCATCTTTACCAAATTCGTCTTACCGAAGCTTCTTTGATGAAGAACTTTGATATTCGGATCCATATCGATGCTTGAATGATTTTGAATAATTCTTCGACAGTTGTAGCAGTAACGACATATTCTAATATAAACAGGACTTATAAAATATGTCCATACAAATACCCCCTATGTCTATCTTGGTAAAAAACAAAAACAATCTGAATTATCAAATGAAAATGACTATACAAATCTAATACCCTCCCATGAACCCAAAAGTAAAAAGGTACTCGAAATGTAAATCTACAATTTTTTCTTCAAAAATCTTCATCAATCTTCCTTTTCATCATCAGGGTGTGCAACATGATCTTCTGTTGTTCCTACACACATGAGACAAGAAACAAACAATGTCGTGATGCATCGAGTTTGAAATGATATAATAATAATAATAAATTAATGAATATAATAAAATCTCCCCCATAATGAAAATCTCCCCCATAATTCGTTCTCCCCCTTTTTATTTGTTTGAACTAGACAAGGAAAAGAATAAACAATCAGAACATGGAGTGTCATGACAAACAACACAAAGATGGATCAAACTACATATGTGTAGAGGAAATACTGAAAAGTTCCACAAAATATTTTTTATTTTTCTTTTTTTTAAACAAAAATAATTTACAAAAAGCACTCCCTGAATAACATTAAGACAACCAAATCATGGATATGGAATGAATGGGTGTGAACAAATTCAGTAGGTAATAAAACTCAATCAAGCATATGTGCACTATGCATAAGTGTACTCCTATCGATTGAACATCAAAAATATCCTTAGGTATAAATTTTTTGAACTTAGATGATATCAACTAAATCAAATCAACAAATCAAAGCCTAAGTGATTTTCACATCAATAACATCCAAAACTATTTAGTGCCGTTTAGAAAAAATTTCAAAGGACGTGTAAACCCATAGATTAGTTTGCAACCAAACTCCTCCCTCACATATGATAAAGAAATATGTATATTTAATGAGGTACTAAATTCTCAACTTAGAGAAAACCTATTGGCCTAAATTTTTGGCATATATCATATTTTTATTGCCTTAATTTTTTTTGCGCGGGGTCTTTTCAAACGGTGGCTTTCACGCAGAGTCAATTTTACACTCTCGTAGCCCTTTCCCGTGTCACTCATCATTTTTTAAATTTAAAAAAATTCCTTACGGGTAATGGTTTTTACATGCACTACTTTTATTACATTCATATTATTGCACTTGGTTCATTTTAAGGACAAGATTGAGATGAAAACACTCGACCAGCATGTGATAGACAAGTACAATAATCAAACAAATACATGCATGTGTGCATGAAAGGAAATCAAGAGTCAAACATGTATGAAGTACCAACTAATAACATATCAATGACTCCAAACATTGTAAAGCACATGGATGACATGATATTTTGTCTCAAAATACTATCAAATTGTCACATGGATAAATGGAATGAATTGTGACTCGGTCATCCTAAGTGTTCATTAATATACGATGTAAAACAAAATGCAAAACTCTTTTGATCTTTTTCAAAAATTTTATTAAAATAAAATCTTTTTGTATTTTTCCAAAATTGTTCAAAACCAGTAACCATAAATACAAACATGGTACATACTAGCAATAGGCATAATATCGGCATGAACATCATCCTATGATAACAAATGGTAAATCACATGAAGAATAGGTGTGATTAAACGAACAATGCATATAATCAATTAAGCATTAAACCAACAATGACTGCATATAAAGAGTCAGAAGTAACCCATCAATACCAAATACTATAACCAAAGGACACAAAGTACTACAAATAGAATGGTCAAAGTCAAACAGGTCGCTCGAATGAGACTGCCTATCGTTTAAATGACATAGCATCTCGCTAGAAGGCTTCGCACGAGATCAGAAGTCGCTTGAACGAGAAAAACAATTTTTTACAAAAACCCAAGAATGTTAAACAAATTAGCATAGTGAAAAAATTCCAGAAACATAAACCTGAAAGGTGCTGACAGATCCAAAACAGAGCTAAAACAATAGTTAAAACTCATAAAAAATGTGAACTACAACAAAGTGAGTCATAACACTAGCAAGAATGCATTAGGGAGCACAACTAGCGTATGACAAATAACCAACACAATAAACCAAATGATCTTACATGGGGTGAATTACGTGCAAGAAAATAAGAGTCATGAACAATTATGCCATATGCCTCTAAATCTGAATTCCCAACCCAATCGATTTGTAAAGACAAGTGGGTGTTTGAGGAATAGAATTTAGTTTTCAATTAAACTTCCTAGGTCCATTTAAAAGTTTGTAATAGAAACGCCTAAGATGACCTTGCCTACCGCAATGTGTGCAACTGTAAATCGGGTGGTGAATGTTACCTATAGGTGGTCCTCTCCTCAAATTCCTAAGTGGCACACTCCTCAAATTCCTAGGTACCTCTCGCATGATGTTCCTAAGTGGATCTTGTTTAAAAACCCTCGGGGTCTCTCTCTTAACAACCCAAGGTGCCTCTCTCCTAACAACCCTAGGAGGATCTCTCACACGTGTGGGGTTGGCTTTAGGAATGGATGCAACACTCTCATCGAAGCCTATACCACCCCTACCCTCCTTAATTTGGACAATTCCTAAAATTTTATCTAGCTTTTCTGACCGAGACTCTAAATCAAATTTTACCTTGCTTAATTCTCTCAAACTCTTCTCAAGCTCACCTATCCTCGACGCGAGTAAACGTCTAGAATCCTCAAAGTCTTAAAGTTCCTTTTTCATAGCCTCCATCACCCCCCTCTGAGGCTGTCTCTCTCTCCCTCGACATATTCTAGCTTTTCTTTCAACATTTTCTCACGTGACCTACGTTCTTAAACTAAAACATCATTATCATTTTCTAGGCATGCTCTTTCAATTGAGATTTCAAATTTAAATTTTCTTTCTTTATTTTCAAAGCTTTAGTATAAAGTTCATTAAAAGCCGTTTGCAAGTTACGCTCATCTACACTTCCATCCTCACTATCATCACCCTCACTATAATCACTAATCACACATGTGGGAAGCTCTCACCTAGAAGCGTAAAAAATTTCTTCTTCAGAATCACTATCACTAAGGGTATAAATATGAGATGACGGTTTTTTCAATTGCTTCATTAAATTTATGGGGCACTCATCAATCATGTAACCAACACCCTTTCAACCCGAAAACTTCTCAGAATCTCTTTCAACGGAATATATAAAGCAAGAGTTCAGGGGAGTTTCCAAATCTACTTTTCAAAAAGTTAACATCGAAAATCATTCAAACCATCAAAAGAGATTTTTTAAGAAAGACAGGATTAAACATAATTTTTTGAAAGACCAAGATCAAACGCGATAAATTAGCGTAACCTTCTCTGATAACAATTTGAAAAGAAGTGTGCTACAGTTGATTAATGCGACTTCTCAAATAAATACAATTTTAATTAAGCAAAATTTTAGTTAAACCCTAACAGATGCAACTAGATGATTTGATAACATAAAATCAATAAGCATGCAAAGGAAACCTATATCAGGAAAATCCCCGAAGGGCAAAACCTTTTCTTTCACTATAATTATAAGTCACAACTTACACGAATTACAATGAAGTATATTTTGACACACGAATACCCGCAGGTGTCGATCGGTGTTGTCAGCAATAGATCCATGCGCAACGAACCTACAAGAACCGTAGTCCTATCTTCAGCCCAAGAATACCGCAACACTCCCTAATGACACGCAGTCAATCAACTCAGTACCTCCCTCAAGTAGTACCTATTTTCAACAGTAGGTTACCCTCCCTACAAGATCAAACTTGAACAAGATGTATGTTCTTGGGTTCCAAAAAAATTCACCACGATATATGGGATTTTTGTTAATTGTAACAAAAGAAGAAGCCAAAAGTGTTATGCTAATTTTCTAGTGTTTGCAGAATGAAAAACGAGAAAGACGTCTTGTGAAAAACAGAGTTGAAAAGTACTTTAAATAGAATACTTAAGGCGAAAGATTGCTTAAACGAGATAGATAGTCATTTGAACGAGACCTAGTGTCATTTGAACGATAGCTGTGACTTCGCATGACATGCGATGTTGTTTGAATGTCATACACAGTCGTTCGAACGAGATTAAAATTAAATATTTTTATTTTTATTTTTCTCGATAAATGCACCTCCTAAAAAACTCCGAAAATTATATTTTTGACAAAAAAAACATTTAAAGCTCTGCTCCAACACTTAGAAAATATTTTGTGAAAAATATCCCAATATCCTAAGTGAATAATTATGGAATAAAAACATAATCTTTACCAAATTCGCATTGCAGAAGCTTCTTTGATGAAGAACTTTCATATTCGAATCCGTCTGGATGCTTGAATGATCATGAATAATTCTTCGACTGTTGTAGCGGTATATGACATGTTCTAATATAAACAGGACTTATAAAATATGTCCTAAGAAAATTCCAATAGACTTATTCGAGGGTCCCATTGGCGTTCATCCAGTAGGAATTGAATCTACGAATTCTCCAATTATGAGTTGGGCGCTTTAACCATTCAGCCATGGATGCTTAGCGGGGATCCTCGTACATGGTGAATAACCAAATTCCAATTGAAATGGACCTTCGTAAAGTTGACCATTATGAGTGTTACAAGGAGTTTGATTGGTAGGTTCAATGGAAGGGGGGGGGGGGGGATTCATTAGCTCGTTATTTAGTACGAATCAGTGAAATAACAGAATCCATAAAAATAATTCAACAGGCCCGAATAAGATTTCTTGAGGACTGTATCGAGAGAGAATTTGATTTGGTTAGACGATGTGTGGTTGGTAAACAAGTATCGATTTTTTAGCAAGGTAATCCATGGTAATAGTAGAAGAGAAGGTTCCATCGGAACAATTATATATTTTAGGGTACTTCATCTCTTTTTTTTCACTACTTACCTCTCATTTATAGTGCGTACCTAACGTATGAATTTTAATCACCTAGTTATGCTACCCGCCTAACTAGTTCCTAAGTATCCTCAAATTCTATATGCCATCCCATCCTGAGTAATTTATTTATTTAGCTTTCACATTTGTTAATCATTATAATTCGCAACTATACGTTATTGAACTATTTCTAATAGCTTTCCCTAGTTATTAATTGTCACATTCTAATACAGTATGCCCATATATATATATATATATATATATATATATATATATATATATATATATATATATATATATATATATATATATATATATATATATATTATCACATCATCCATACATATATATCACTCACTATATGTGTATAATCTGCATCCTTAATAACAACAATAATTCACCGGATGCGGGTCTCTAATGCTATCATAATTCAGAGAATACTCACATCATCCCGGCTACTGTATCGAGATCTCACACTGAACTACAGTCGAAAACTAACAACGACATTGGAGGTGGCATTGGTTTCTCAATAGTGAGCAATAATGATACCCTTAATAACCTCACCTCGAACTCAACTTTAACAAGCACATGCGTGGCAGCTATGACCCGTGAATAATACTTACCCTGCATTCGCTAGCCAGGAAAGATCACTCAGTCCTACAACCTCCGTTGATAGCCCTTAGAGGAGTATGTCATCATATCCATATAATTATATCTTTCACATTGATATAATATATATATATATACACACACTTTCACACATGTATATATATAGTAAGAAATTATTTAATTTTGCCTATCATGATTGGCACAAAATGTATTATCACCCAATTCTCCATTGTATACTTAATTAATTAATTATTCACTCAATTAATTAATTTATATTCAAAACATAATTTTTGGACACGTAACTACATCACTCAGTCCGTATCACAATTCTCAAATTTTCATCACAATTCATTAATAAATCTCCGTGTCTGATTCACCTCAAATACTCTAAATTTCACCTCAAAAATTCCAATTTTAGACCTATTTTAAAAAATGCAAAAAATCAGATTTAATTATTCGAATTACCAATTCGACTTCAGATTTGAATTCTACATGAAAAATTGAGTCGGGTATGTATTTTGAGTTTTTCTCAAATATCTTTTGAAAGCACACAAAAAGAAGGCCCAAACTCTTCAAGGCCGATTTTTCTCCATTTAATTTCAACCACCTCAATCACAATTCATATCATAACCAATATATCAAATTCACATAAATCCCAAGTATAAAACATTCAATTTTATCTAGAATTCAACTACACAAGATGATTATATGAAATTTATGTT
The DNA here is from genome assembly GCA_949130495.1 of Sambucus nigra. NCBI lineage: Eukaryota > Viridiplantae > Streptophyta > Magnoliopsida > Dipsacales > Adoxaceae > Sambucus > Sambucus nigra. The sequence continues at coordinate 87,688,279 of OX422220.1, forward strand.
TAATCATCAATTAACATTGAATTCTCACGATATTACATTAAATCATTTTTCTCAATTCCTTCTATCAACATCAACTCTTGGAAATTAAGAATTCTTAATCAATATTATTTCTCCAAAAATCAATAATTTATAACATTCTCCAATTATAAATATTTCCAAATTGTAAATCATTTTCCAAAATCCCATCATTTTTATGTGAAAATAATTCAAAATATTATTTCCCAACTATGATATGACTAAAGTTGAATATGCAAAATAAATAGCAAGTGAATTACTTGCCTTAAGGTTCCTAGGGTCTGAATTTGATGAAGATGTTGATAATCCTTCAACAATTTCCTTTTAATTCTTCAGTCCTAGAGTATTCTTGAGTTGTTCTTCAATCTCACACTTGGACTCTTAAATTTTTCCTCTAAATCTCTTCACTTTCTCTCAAACTCTTTATATAACTCTTCTAAACCTTTGGATTTGTGCAAATGACCTTTTTTTTTTAAATCCAAACCCTTCATAATATAAGCCTAATCTCGTTTTTTTAACTTTACATATACCATTAAGAAGTTCCAAAGTCACTTAAACTAGTCCCGGTTAATCTAAAAAGCCCCTGAGACCTAAACACAACCCCTGGGTACTTAAATTTTTACTATTTTGATCCATTTCGAATTAACCGTACACTCGAAATCATCACCCGAGTCACTTAACAATATTTCCCATCTCCACCTATTATAATTTAACCAAGCATGTCCCGATTGAGATATTATTAAATCCTATCACGTTTATTCACTTATGACATAATATTATTTGACATCCAAGTTTATTTACTGTATCACGCTAGTGAATAGATTATCATATAAATATTAATTCATTTCACTTTGGATTAATATATCATTATTTCTTGATTTGATTAAATTATGTGCCGCTCGCATAATTTAAATGCCCAATTAAATATATATAAAACTACGAGGTATTGTCGTAGTGATTAATTACTTACAACATATGTAAAATTCTATTTTTTTATTTTCTCTTGTCCAGGCGAGTCATAAAATGGTATATTTCCTTTATTTTTTTGTAATTTCCCGTTTTTATGTTGTCTCAAAATTTAACAGAGGGGGAAATTGTAAGAGTATAGTATACTCAACGTACTCCATGGAACATATTGTTTCAATTTCTTATCAAAATATATTTGAGTCTTTATCCAAGAGGTCACCAGAGAGCTTTATCAACATTTAGGATTCACTCAATACTGAACCTCAAGTACTCCATTTAGGAAAGGTATAAGACTTAGCGGACGTACGTTCACACCTTGGTTAATTTGTCTTTGTAATTAAAAAAATCTTTCTAATAAACCTTGGTTTTATAAATTTGTTAAATACACAATGCAAATATACTTTTCATATAGAAAAATATTTTTTCACAAAGAACTGCATCTTTATATGTATTTTAAGCGTGGATGTTCTTGAGTGGAACAAACATACTTAGAGTTTGCCCAAAAAAAATTAAAGTTTTTTCTAAGTTAAACTAGATAAAATTTATGGACACTCCCACGACTTGCATTATCACTGCAGCGATGCTCTCGCGAAGATCTTTTTTGCTGCAGTGACAATGTCTAGCTGGACTTGTGTCCTATGCAAAATCTATGTCTTTCATGCGAAATAATTGTTCCTTTAGTTTTCCATAACTAGCAATTTTCCCGCTACAACGACGCTGCTATAAGATGCATCTAACAGCGCCGAAAGTGCCTTTTTACACAAGATTTTCATTGAGATCTCTTTGATTTATATGTAAAGTACAAATTTTGGGGTGATTAAGACCTTTAAGTGACTACTTGACTACATAAGAGTGTGACACCTAGCATAATCAAAAGGATATATAGTTCTATGTTGTTTACTCTTCCAAACTAAGAGAGAGATCTTTGAAAAAATATTTTTCCTGATCAAAACACTTCACATATTTAAGAGCACATTTTCACTTAGTTCTTTAATCCATTATTATTAATAGAGATTTATTTAATCACCTTGTGTTCTAAAAATATATCTTCTTTAGTGAGAAATATTTTCTTTTCCTTAGAATGGAAAATTATTTTGAGATTTAAAGTACCATATATTTGCAAACACCAGCACACATATTTTTAGGATTCCGTCAAAATCCTAGTTGTAGTATTTTGGTTTCTTGAAGGTTACATATTAGAAAAAGTTTCTTCAACAATTAAGATGAAAGTTTTGGCAAAAGAATTGACGGCATTAGTCAAGGACCAAAACTGATGGCGATTGTGCAGCATACTTCAGCGGTTGATGCTCTCCTCGAATAACATGGTATGAAAGAGTGTCTACTTGTTCATAACATTGTTTGGTTGTAAGTGTAGGTCTTCTATATATAAAATTCTACGGTAGTGCATTTGTCGTTCTTATCGGCCCGAGTTTTTTCCCTTTATTGAATTTTTCCTCATACAATTGGTCTTATGCTTATTTTACTCTTTCCACATTGTTTCAAATCATTGTGTTAAAGAAGAACATAAAACTTGAGTAACTAATATCTAGTAATATATTTTTTCCCTTAGACTTTTGTAATGCCCTATATTTCTACGTATTTATGATTTAATTAATTGAGAAATTAATTGGAACAATACATTTTAGTTAAATTACATGTGTGGCGTAATTTAATGTGATTAAATAATAAATGTGAGGATTATACATATTAATCGAGAGACAGGGACTAATTAATATTATATTATGAGATTTACTATGTGTGTGAATAGTAAATATTGATAGTGAATTTGATATACGTCATAGCGAGTGCTATGGGCGTATTTGTTATTGTCTCACCGGGAGTCGTGTGTAGACTATTTTGAGGTGAGAAATGAGAAATATATTTTAGTGACTCAAATGATAATTTAGATGTCTTGGATGAGTTCATAAGGGTCGAAATAATCAAAATAGTATACCCGGGGGGAGCACTAGTCTGGCACCGAATCATTTTTGGGACAAATCGGGACCATACGGGGGCATTTTAGCCTTTTGGCATATGGGAGGTGAGAAGACCTACGAATTTTGGAGTATTTTATCAACTGATTAAAAGTGGGGTTAGGGTTAGAAACCTAATAACACAAAGGAAATCCATTAGAGAGAGAAGATAGATTATTCTCAAAGCCTAAGGAAGAATTGGTGAAGGATTCAAAGGGTTCTTGCACCACAACTAGTTGGGAAGGAAGATTGGAGGAGAAATAGAATCAATCACCACAACAATCACGAAATCAGATCATCTCTAGATAAACCAAGTGGTTATTTGCAAATTATTTTGAGTTATAATATCCATGCGTAGGATTTATAAATAGTTGATTTTGATGAATATTCTTGGAGAAAAAGAATTGATTAATTACATGTTTGGGAAAAAATAACATCTAGTTTGATTTATATCTGTGGAGGATTGAAATCAAAGGAACCAAGATCGTTAATATGAATTAAAATATGAGTTTATGATTTAAAATATTGGAAGAACATTGTTGATGTAAAAAACTAGATTGCTCTAATTATTCAATCACAGATAAATAAATAAGACATAGATTTTTAAAGTGGTTCGGCTAGGAATAAAGCCTACGTCCACTGTTATGTTATTGCTGAGTGTTTGCAGAATTCTTGAATACAAGTTCTATCAAGAAATTCCGGTCCCCTTGAATGAGGGTGATACAAGGTATTTATAGCCTTTAGGCTGTACATGATAGGGTAAATACATTAAATGATATACATATGAAAGGGTAATACATTTAATGCAGCGTATGCGTCAAGATCCAAACATTCAATGAATAGTTGAGCTGTTGATTATCTGGCAATTAATGATATGACCGAGGTGCAGCTCGGACCGCCATAGTTGCTCGTTGCTCAGGAGTTCCTCGGAGCGCTAGAGTTCCTCGGTGTATCCACGTTGCTCGGAAAGAATCATGGTTGGTCGGGAAATGAACTTCCTCGTCGTTATTACACCACGTAGATTGACAAGTGTCTTCGTATGATTCGTCCACATCAGCGTATTAATTTTGGTATCAACAGAAGCCCCCAATGTTTTATATTTCGAACTTTGAGGAGTATGAAACATTCTTTCTCGGTACTTGGCCATATTGAATTGATCTTCCTGGGTTTTAGGAGCATCATATTTGAATTTATTTCTAAATCCAAAGAATCCGCCTTTTTTCGAACTTTTAAAAGCGCTTCGATCTTTGTGCCCTTTTTTTCCTTTTAGCCGCCGGAAGTTCAATAGTTTCTTTTTTGTAATCATTTCCTTCGCCGCTTCCCAAGGAAAAGTATTTAAACTTCTTAGGTGACCATACCGTCTTCTTCTTTTCCCAATTTTTTGCTGTCAAGCTTTCTATTCTCTTCTTCTCTCTCTTGTGCGTTCATCCTAGTTTTCGTTCGTTGTCAACATACCTCCTTTCTTCCTGTAAGATCTTCTTCCTTTCTTCTCTTTTATTCAATATGGTTTATATTGTGGAGTCTGTTGAGAAATTTTGTTCTGATTTTTCTATTCCTTCGTGGGTAACTCTAGAGGTTCTTTCTGAGCCTTTAGATTACTTTCGATTGGCTGAGGGACATTGGTTACCCAGTCTATTTATTGCTGAATGTGGATTTTATTTTCCACCGAACCCATTGTGTCTTGAGTTTTGTCAGTATTTCGATCTTGTCCCTGCAAAAATAGCCCCCAATTCATGGAGAATAATTAATGGGGTGCACAAATTAAATCTAACTCATGGGACTCGTATAGGGATCCCTGAAATTATGTATTGCTATAAATGGGCCACTCTAGATAATATTTATTACTTAAAAACTAGGTTTCTGAATAGGGCTCTTGTACTTAACCTCCCTGACTCAAATAGAGATTATTTTGAACATGGGTTGGTTATAAAAAATTGGTAATATGCCCCTTTAGTTGGAGATGGAGTATACAACGGTCCCAGATGCCCCCCATATGGAAATGGGATAGGTTTATTTTTCATTTTATTTTTCTTATGAAATTATGCTTTCATCATGTTTGACAAAATGTATGGCTGATATCTCATTATGTATTTATTTGCAGTTGATAGCAAAAGAAAAACTCCAAAAGAATCAGAGGTTAATATTAAGCATCTGAAACTTATCTGGGGTTTGCATAAGAACGTTGCAGACGAACACATCAGGTCTGCCTCATATCTACTACAGTATAAGAGTTACACAACCTCTTATACTGCTCGCCCTGTTGAACCAGCTTCAACTCCAGAAGATTCTTCTTCAGATTCTCATCTTCCTTTAAGTCAAAAAATGGGTAAGAAAAGAGTTCCTCCTGCTCTCTTTGATGACATTACTTCTGCTGTTGGGGCTAAGAAAAGCAAAACTGATGTCCCAGAGGGGACTAAGAAAGTGGATGCTGCACCCTCTAAAGCTGCCGAGAAGCCCCCAGTGGCTCCGAGCAAGAAAGTTGCTCCTATGGACGTGATTACCATCTCTCCGACCAAGAGTTCTTCTTTGGTTGAAGCTGCTGAAGTCCCTTTGAGAAGATTGAGGAAATCATTCTCAGTTAATTTGGCTGAAACTGCCTCTTTCCCACCATCTGGTGTTGTTGGTGTTCCAACCATCATTCCTTCGAGCTCTGCAATGAGCTCGGTTAAAACTTGGATCATACCCGAGGTCCAAGGAATTGATGAAAATATTTCCAGGGATATGCTGACATCCCTAGCTACTCGTCACCTTGCTTCGGTAAATTTCTCATACTCTGGGTTTTCTTTCTTTTTCTGAATGCTTGCATTTTGTATTGACTTTACTATTTTTCTCATCTTTCAGCTGGTGAATTGTTTCAATAATATTGTGAAGAAAGATGAAGTTATTAAAGCTTCAAGCTCCTCGTCAGGTGTAGAGGATGCTCTGTTGGGTTTGACCCAATCCTTGAAAGAATCTCGCCAACAGTATAATGAGGATAAGGCTGTTTGGGAGAAAAAATTGTCTGCAGTTGAGGCCGAGAAGGTGAAGATAGCTGAGATCTCCAAGAATTTAGAGGATAAAGTAAAAGGTTTAGAGGTTGAACATCAGGAGTATGATGTCAAGCTCAAGAACTTGGGAGAGCTTGAAGATAAGTTGAAGAAGGCAGAGGAGAAGTTGTCCTCCCTGCAAGATATCAAGGTCCAAAAGGAAGAATTGGATGTGAAGCTATCCTCGGAGAAGCTAAGAAGAAAAGTCGTAGTCAAAAAATCCTTCAGCGCTGGCTGGGAGAAAGGATGGGATAAGGGAATTGCTGCGATGACATCCCAAGTTCAATACGGGAAGTTGAAATACTTCCATGATGGCTGGGTAGCTGCTCTGCAAGAGTTGAAGATCAAAGACGACTCTGAGCTATTCCAACTACACCTCCCTGGTCCTCCTCCAGCAATTGTGGAAGAAGAAGAAGATGAGCCTGTCTCTGATGAATCTTCTATGGCCATAGGTGATCAGGTCTCTGCATCTCAACCCTCTGCCACCGAGGACATTTCTTCCATGCCTCCTCCTCCTGAGAAGGTTCCTGCCGATCAAGCCGCTGTTACTGCCGAGCAACCAAGCTCCTCGTCCCAGCCTCCCGAGAAAGTCTTGGGGGATAATGAAAAGGTGTGAAGTTGTTCGGTATCATTTCTTTCTTTCATTACTTGTAATCGAACAATGTAATCTTTTGATGATCTAATAAAACATATCTTCGTTCCTCTTCATTGTTGATCCTCTGTCTGCTTTATTTATTAACTCCTGCTTTCTCTTCGTTATTAGTTTTTGGCCAGAATGGAATTGATATCTACTCCTGATACTGAGTTGATGCGACAATGCAATGGATATTATAAAGCTGGTCATACAGACCTAAGTGTATCAGAGATTGTCGACATTCTTGGTCACGATGCCTCAGAACAAGCAATTGAGGCTTATCGGTACTTGAAGGATCTACTTGATAGATCTGTGGCCAATAATGTGGCATACTACGAATTGATCGAGTAACTTCATAGTTCCATAGAGGATCTTCAAAATCAACACAATGCATCAATGGCTTTGCTGCACAAGGAGTATGAAAATAGATATCAGCAGCTTTCTTCTGAAACAGGCCATAAAAAGATCCTCGTTGGATATGATGTTAGGGAAAGAACTCTAAAAGGTGAGGTTGAGGCATGCAGGCAGATTGCTGAGTTGCTAGAACAGGAGAACAATACTTTGTAGAAAAAGTTGGCTGAGTATGAATCTGCAGCATCATCTTCCACTGCTTTAGTACCAGTTACTGATGAAGGTTTCTCATTCTTAGAGGTTGAAAATGCCAAATTAAGGCAAGAACTGGATAACTTAAGAAGATCCGCTACTGTTCGGGGATGAGGAAGAGGTTCTCGGGGACGAGGAGGAGCTGTTCAAAATGTTGCCGAGGAGCAAAGTTCTCCAGTAGCTGCTCGGAGTCGATCAAGAGTTCTTAGCCGCAATGTTGAAGAATCTCGTACCCAGTCTGCTTTAGAAACTCAAGCATTCCAATTAAACACCAAAGATCGGGCTTTATCTGAATTGTCCAAGAAAAATTTAGCCTTGGAGGATCAACTTACTGCAACAAAGTCTTCTCTACATACTAAGGATCTTTTTGCCAAAAACCTTATCGAACAATTAGATAGATTAACCATCCAATTTCATAAGCAACCCAGGGAATTCTTGATGGCAGGATACAATGAAGCCCTTGTTCATTTGGATGCTCGTATTGAACATGCCAACAATGAAGGTTACAAGCAGGGGTGGTTGAACGCACTAGGTGTGTTAAAATTGGAGCGAGGGCATTATTTATGGGATTATCATGCTCCAGGGTTATTAGACTTGCCTGTGCCACCTTTCAAATTGGACATGGACTGGATCCCAGCTCGTTCTATTCCTCAGAGTTTAATTTCAAAATACCTCGGTGATTATAGCCTTCATTCCCAAATCGAACTATCTCGTCCAGAGCATCTAATGGATACACCTTCAATAATGAATGTCAGAATGTTGAAGGACTTGAACTTTATTAATTCTCCCCTTTGCCTGGAAGATCCTCCTGCTGGCGAAGAGCCTGTTTCTAAAGCAAAGGGCAAGAAACCAATAAAATAGGAATATCAATGTAATAGTTAGTACATTCATGTAATCTGTAATTTATCTTGAATTTTAATGAAAAGACTTTCATTTTCTGTTTGCAAATTTTGCTATTGTTTTGTATTTATCAAACACCTTTATATTTGTGCATATATATCTGTTAAAAAGATAACAATAATATTGTTCATTGAGCAACTTAATAAAAAGTTACAAGTATCAAGGTTGTTCAATCACTTAATAATAAAGTAATGAGTATAAAACGTTCAAACTGTTTCCAACCAACCATAGTGGATAAATAATGTTTGTCGACCAACTACAGTTGATGGGTTTTTATCCCCGACCAGCCATACTTGGTTCAATTTCAAATATTTTCATAAAATGTGTCCGACCAACTAAGGTCAATAATTTATCCTCGTCGACCAACTATAGTTAGTGGGTTTTTATCCCCGACCAACTATACTTGGTTCAGTTTGGAATATTTTGTTCTCTGAGGATCTTTTGTAATAATATTACCTCCCGTCCAACATAAGTTGAAATGTGAGAGTATATTTTTCAAATCCAATCAAAGGAGTATTTTCTGGTGAATATTTTTTGGTTCTTTCGAACTGTCCACTAGTTATCTTACCAACCGTAGTTGATCACGCTAGTGTCGTCTCCTAACCAAAGGAGTATTTTTTTGGTTCTTTCGAACTTTCCACTAGTTATCTTACCAACCGTAGTTGATCACGCTAGTGTCGTCTCCTAACCAAAGGAGTATTTTTTGGTTCTTTCGAACTGTCCACTAGTTATCTTACCAACCGTAGTTGATCACGCTAGTGTCGTCTCCTAACCAAAGGAGTATTTTTTGGTTCTTTCGAACTGTCCACTAGTTATCTTACCAACCGTAGTTGATCACGCTAGTGTCGTCTCCTAACCAAAGGAGTATTTTTTGAGCATAGTGTATTACACTAGTATTCCCCGAAAAACTTTCAACAGAAAGAAAATGGTGAAACATCCTCGTTTTATTCATAATGGAGGAAATGCATTTACATTTTACATTACTGATCATACTTGCGCAGGTGTTCAGCGTTCCATGCATTCTTAAATTCCTCTCCCTCTAGAGTAGATATTCTGTAAGTTCCTGGTCGAACAACTTCTGTAACTCGGTAAGGTCCATGTCAGTTTGCTTCCAGCTTATTATGCTTCTGAATGACTTTCTTTAGCACATAATCCCCTTCTTTTAAGTCACATTTCTTCACCCTTTTGTTGTAGAACAGAGCTGTACGTTGTTGGTAAGCATCATTCCTTATGGCTGCCTCTTCTCTAACCTCCTCGAGCATATCCAAATCTAGTCTTCGCATCAAATCGCTGACTAGGGAATTGAAATTCAGCACTCTATGCGTTGGGAGACCCAACTCGGCTGGTATCACAGCCTCACTTCCGAATGCTAACATATATGGTGATTCTCCAGTTGCTGCTCGAGGAGTTGTTCGGTAAGCCTATAGCACTGATTGGAGCTCATTAATCCAATTTGCTTTAGCTTCACTTAACCTCTTCTTCAAACCATTTAGTAATGTTATGTTCGTCACCTCAGTCTGTCCATTACTTTGGGGATGGCCTGGTGCTGAATGAAACTTCAAAATGTTCGACTGATGACAATAGGCAGCAAATTCTTCGTTATCGATTTGTGTTCCATGGTCTGTGATGAAAGCATGGGGGAGACCATATCGACAAATGATGTTCTTCCAAATGAACTGATATACCTTCTCGTACGTCATATCAATTAGTGGTTCAGCTTCCACTAACTTTGTAAAATAATCCACTGCCACGACGAGGTACTTGAACCTTCCTCGGGTCGTCGGCAATGGTCCAACTAAATCAATCTCCCACATGGCAAATGGCCAAGGTGAAGTTATGGGTGTCAACAATGCTTGTGGAGTTCTTCGGATGGAGGAAAAGGGTTGGCACTTGTCAAACTTCTTGGCGTAGGCTATACAATCAGCCCTCATCGTCGGCCAGTAGTATCCCTGTGTCATCACCCTTTGCAAAAGTGTCCGACCTGCTACATGAGCTCCACAAGATCCTTCATGGATTTCCTCAACTAATTCTTTGACCTCTGATGGATGTACACATCTCTGCAAACCTGCCATAATTCCTCGTCGATACAAAACACCATTAGTTAATACATACCGAGAAACTTTATACTTTAATTTTTTGGCGGTTAGCTTATCCTCTGGTAGTTCTCCTTTTTCAATGTATGCTCTGATAGGATCCATCCAAGAGGGTCCTAAATCAAGGGTAATAATATTCACCATCAGGTCTTCTTCTATGCTCCGACATTCTAATACTTCAATTGGTATTGTCCTTCGCAGCTCGGTGTGCGTAGCTGACGCTAATCGGGCCAATGCGTCTGCTCTAGCATTCTCCATCCTCGGTATTCTCACTAATTGAATAGCATCAAATTCTGTCAATAACTCCATCACCTTTGCATGGTATTTCACCATTAATTCTCCCTTAACTGCATATATTCCCATCATCTGATTCACAATTAATTGAGAATCACTGAAAACAATTACTTGCCGTGCTTCCATAACTTTCGCCAAATGAAAACCTGCTATCATGGCCTCATACTCAGCTTCATTATTGGAAGCTTTGAATTGGAATCGCAAGGCATATTCCATGTCAATATCATCTAGGGTGTTTAAAACAATCCCTGCTCCACAACCAGCTGTGCAAGATGATCCATCTACATATAATCTCCATGTAGGTAACTCGTCTTCAAATTTCTTATCTGTCAGAGCTCCTCGGTAAAATATCTACTGTTTTCTTTCATCATCCCCTGGTATTTTTCGTTCCTCATCGATCATCCGTTCGTGCCCTTTTACCAACCGGAGTTGGTCTGGGTTTGAATATGATTATTTATCAACATCCACAAGTCCTTTTACCAACCTTAGTTGGTCTGGACCTGTGTCTGTTGATCCTGTATCGTCCACAGGTAGGTCCGCAAGTACCTTTTGTTCCTCGGGGGTATCAGGGTACGTGAACTGTGCTATAAAATCTGCTACAGCTTGCCCCATTAATGATGATCTGGGTTCATACACAATATCATATTCACCGAGTTCTATTGCCCAATACATCAATCTTCCTAATTTTTCTGTCTTGTGAAGGGCTTGCCTTAATGGCGTGTTGGTATACACGATGATGGTATGGGCCTGGAAATATGGCCTCATTCTTCTACTTGCCTCAATTAATGCCAATGCCAATTTTTCTAGCTTTGGGTATCTGATTTCGGCACCTCGAAAAGCCTTACTTGTGTAATAAATTGGCTTCTGGACTCCATTCTCCAATCTGATCAATGCCGAGATGACTGCATTCTCTGATACTGCCAGATATAAGTACAACTTTTCTCCTGTTATTGGCCTAGACAACAATGGTGGGGCTCCCAAATACTTCTTCAAATCGTGAAAGGCCTTCTCACATTCATCAGTCCACTCAAAACTTTTTCGCAGTGTTTTGAAGAATGGGAGGCATTTATCAGTTGCTCGGGATACAAATCTGTTGAGCGCTGCAACTCGTCCTGTAAGACTCAGTACTTCTTTCCTCGTCGTTGGGGATCGAAGCCCTAAAAGAGCTTTGATCTTTTCTGGATTTGCCTCAATACCTCGTTGGTTGACAATGTATCCGAGGAACATTCCTTCTCGTACTCCAAAAGTACACTTCGTCGGGTTGAGCTTCATTTGATATTTATCCAGTTGATCAAAGGTCTGGCCTAAGTCAATTAGATGATCAGTAGCTCTCTTACTTTTGGTGAGCATGTCGTCGACATAGACCTCCATGTTGCAACTGATTTGTTCGGCAAAAACCTTGTTCATCAGCCGCTGATATGTTGCACCTGCATTTTTTAAACTAAAAGGCATAACATTATAACAATAAGTTCCCCTTGGGGTAATAAAAGAAGTACTTTCCCGGTCTTCAGGTTTCATTTTGATCTGATTGTAGCCAGAATATGCATCCATGAAGCTGAGCAGCTCATGTCCCGAGGTAGCGTCCACTAGCTGGTCGATTCTGGGCAATGGAAAATGATCTTTTGGGCATGCCTTGTTAAGATCAGTGAAATCAACACACATTCTCCACTTATTGTTCTTCTTCTTTACCATCACCACATTTGCCAACCAATCTGGATATTTCACATCTTCAATGAATTGGGCTTTCTAGAGCTTCTCAACCTCCTCTTGTATGGCCTGGTTCTTCTCGGGACTAAACACTCTTCTTCTCTGCTTCACAGGCTTGATCTCCTTATTCACATTGAGCTCATGACATAAGAAGTTTGGATCTATTCCTGGCATGTCTTCATGACTCCAAGCAAAAGTATTCTTCCTGTTTCTCAAAAAAGTTATCAACTCCTGTTTTATTGAAACAGCCAACGACGATCCTATCTGGGTTACTCGTTCAGGATGCTCGTCGTCTAGAATAACATTTTCTGTAGATTCCACCACCTGTCCTTTTACAAGTTGAGATTCATCCCTAGGGTCAAGAGTTTCAATTTCTGTACCTTCCTCCACTTGGTAAGTAGTAGTCTTTTTCCTTGATTCTTCAAATTCTTCTTGCTCGGCAGACGAATAATAGCATTCCCGAGCTACTTTTTGATCACCTTTCACAATTCCAACTCCAAAATTTGTTGGGAATTTCAAACACTGATGTACCGTAGATGGAACTGCTTCGAACTTTTTCAATCTAACTCTTCCCATAATGATGTTGTAGGCTGATTGCACATTTTTATCCATCACAAAGAAGCGTATTCTTTCTGTTCGGCAAGCAGGCCAAGTTCCGATGAGTATATCCAACTTGATCGTCCCAAGTGGAAAAACTTTCTCGCCAGCAAAACCCAGAAGGGGTCTGTGATAAGGTTCCAATTGAGATAATTTCAAATTCAAGCTATCAAAGCATGAATAGTACATGATGTCTGTCGAACTACCATTGTCTACCAACACCCTTGAAATGACCACATCTTTCATCCTCATTTTGATCACCAAAGGATCGTCATGAGGGTAAAGAACACCAGCTAGGTCATTTTTTGAAAAACCAATGACTAGCTTCTCTTTGTTTACCTTCCTCGGACGATCTTCCTCGGCCAGATTTATTCGCTGAATATATGAACAAGCTTGAGCCTCTCCGAGGTAAGCTTTTCTTTCTGCAGTAAGGTCTCCTCCTCCTGCATCTCCTCCTGTAATAACATTACAATCAAATGACCCAAAACGTATGGAAAATACCTCTCGTTCAGGCTGCCTTGGCTTCTTGGGAAGATCGGGGTCATCATTTGGATCATCTTCGTGGTCCCTCTTCTTTTTCTCCTCTGCACGACGAGGAGATCTAGATCTCTCTCTAGTTCTATCATCATTCTTCCTCTCACCCCTGCGATCTACATACTTTGACAACTTTCCTCTTCGGATGAGTGTTTCAATCTCATTCTGAAGGGCTATGCAATTTTTGGTCGTATGGCCATGATCTTTGTGAAACTCGCAGTATTTGGCCTTATTCCTCAGATCAGGATTTGTCCTCAGTTTTTCTGGCCACTTGATTTCCTCGCTATTCTTGATTTCTTCCAAAACATGATTAATACCCATTTTCAATGGAGTATAATTATCGTACTTCTTTAGGACCTCCCATGACGTCCTATTATTCTTGGAGTGCTTGTCACCACCATTACCTTTCTGATCTTTCTTTTTAGACTTGTCGATCTCCACTTTAGTTTCTTTATCCATATTCTTCTTCGCAGCCATAGCTTCCTCGGCATTCATAATTTTGGCCGCTTTCGCCATCAACTCGGACATAGTTTTAGGGGGATCTTTGGCCAAGGTGTAGTACAGCTTGTTAGGTAGTAAACCACTCATCAAAGCAGTGATCGCTGTCTTTTCTTCGTAATTTATGACTTCCAACTTCTCGTTATTAGAACGAGTTATGTAATCTCTAGTACGTTCACCTGATTTTTGCCTAACACTTAACAAGTGTGCTACTCGCTTTACTGGGTTTGCTCCAAAACAAAAATTGCCAATGAACAGCTCGGCTAACTGAATAAAAGTTGAAATCTTACCCCGAGGAAGATTATTGTACCATATTTGTGCAGATCCGGTAAGAGTTCCAGAGAATGCTCTACACCTCATCTCGTCGGGGACGGCATAGATGTCGGCAGCAGCTTGGTATTGTTCTATATGAAGTACAGGATATGTCTTTCCATCGTACTTGGGAGTCACCACAGGTGCTTTGAATTTTGATGGTGTAGGAAAATCCACAATGGCTTGCACAAAAGGTGTCCCTTTAACAAAAGTTCTTTGTAAGGGGTTTCTTGCCTTAGCCATTTCTCCCAATCTATCTTCCAACCGCTGAATGGAACCTTTCCATGCTTCATTTCCCTCCTCAGGCCGCTTAGTCCGAGCAATTGATTGCTCTGACGTAGCTTCCTGAGATTTATCTCAACGAGTAGCTGGTCGTGATTGTGCTCATCCTTCTCTCAAACCTGATGGTGGCCGAAAACTTCTCGATGGAGCTCTAGGTGGACTCATATTCCTCCTTGGTCCTAACCGACTGAAAGGAGACACCCTGCTTAATCTTTCCAAAGCGCTAGCTCTCTCCGGAGAGAGAGTAATATGTTGATATGTATCCGTAGCCCGTATCGATGAGGTTCGCCCAGGTTGATACATAGAATCATTAGATTCCTCATTGCAATATGACCCAGTACGTCTGGATCGTGATTGCCCACGATCACTCCTTTGTCCTGAATAGGTAGGTGCACCGCCTTGAAGAGTTTGAATGAGTTGCCTCATAGATTCTTGCATGGCGATTTGTCCTTGAGCCAGATTTGTCATTATTCCAACCAGATCTGGAGATGCAGATGGATTTGGAAGATTTCCAGTATTTCCAGCATTTCGATTACTGGATTCTGGATTATCTGCCATTGATAATAAATGATTTTTGTGAAAAACGATAGTAACAGTCGTTTCCCATAGACGGCGCCAATCTGTTGATGTAAAAAACTAGATTGCTCTAATTATTCAATCACAGATAAATAAATAAGACAGAGATTTTTAAAGTGGTTCGGCTAGGAATAAAGCCTACGTCCACTATTATGTTATTGCTGAGTGTTTGCAGAATTCTTGAATACAAGTTCTATCAAGAAATTCCGGTCCCCTTGAATGAGGGTGATACAAGGTATTTATAGCCTTTAGGCTGTACATGAAAGGGTAAATACATTAAATGATATACATATGAAAGGGTAATACATTTAATGCAGCGTATGCGTCAAGATCCAAACATTCAATGAATAGTTGAGCTGTTGATTATCTGTCAATTAATGATACGACCGAGGTGCAGCTCGGACCGCCATAGTTGCTCGTTGCTCAGGAGTTCCTCGGAGCGCTAGAGTTCCTCGGTGTATCCTCGTTGCTCGGAAAGAATCATGGTTGGTCGGGAAATGAACTTCCTCATCGTTATTGCACCACGTAGATTGACAAGTGTCTTCGTATGATTCGTCCACATCAGTGTATTAATTTTGGTATCAACAAACATATTTTAGGGTTCTTGAAAAATTAGAGAATTTGAATTATTTCGGGCTAAATTTGTGAAGATTTATGATGTTTAAATCGTTAAAAATAATCCTAGAGTATGCAGAAATGGTTAGAAATAATTGCTTGCGAGTTTGATGTGTTATCATGTGAGTTGGTTAATTAGAAATGGTGAGAAAATGCATGAAGAAGGCGAACTTCACCTACACCTACTCGATTGATCGATCGACTGACGAATGACGATCTATCGACCCAGGCTGATTCTGGGTCCATTAGTTGGTTGAATTCTAATCCTTTTCCAGTGCTTGGGGGGAACCTTAGGGATGATATTGTACCTATGTAGGGATTAAAGGATTACCATTAGGTATCTCGTGGAGGTCGTTATGATCTTTGAGGGTAAGGTTTAGTGAGATGAACCGATGAGGATAAACCGATTGAGTCGTGCATCGGGAATTATGGATTCGAATTACGAGGAAGGTTAACGTCAATCCAAGAGAGATATGTACCAGTAGGTTAGATATATTTTAACTACTGAAATAAATGGATGGGTAACTAGGGACCTTAGAGTTTGGGTAAAAACTCATTTAAATACGATGGAAGATAAATCATAAAATAATAAGTATGGTGAGTATGGGAAAGATATGTACTACGTACAAGATTATGGTAATTGGGCTTGTGTGCATACCTACTGATTTATGTTAATACTTAAGGGGTGTGGATACCTAAGGTGTAATTGATAATATTAGGGTCTAGGTGATATTCTGAACTAATATACGAAGATAATAAATACGATAGTGAGACAAATCGTAAATTAATAAGTAAGGAATATATTAAAGATGAAAATATTACGTAGGAGCATGATTACTAGGTTGTGTGTATAACTACTATATTAAATACTTAGGTGGAGTTAATACCTAAAGTATATTTGATTATACTATGGTCGAGGAAGGATTCCAAACTAGTATGTGAAAATAATGTAATCTAAAGAGTACGGTGAATAGTTGAGAGAAATATATTTATGTACGAGTATGGGCTTTTGGTTGCGTGTATACCTACTGAATTATATAGTTAATTTGGTGGAGAGAATACCTAATGTATAGTTTCCTATATTAGGGTCGAGGTAGAATTCCGAACTAATATATGGAAATAGTAAATTGGGGTTGAGATGAAAGTGTTTTGAACCAATATATAAAATTTAATTATTAGGGTCAAGCTAGGATTCCGATCTAATATATGGAATAAAATTTGGGGTCGAGGTAATATTTCGAACAAAATTATTTTACTTGGGGTCAATGATCTCTTCCGAACCAAGAGTCCTTAATGTGTGCTACGAGGACATAATAGTGACGAATGGTTTTATAAGTATATATTGGGTGTGAAATGTATATTGTATAAATAATCTACTTATATGAGGTGGTAGATAATAAGATGTCGTGAATACATCTAAAAGTAAATTAAGTAGAGAAACTTAATTATCATGATTCAACCGAAGAGGTGAATATCTTAAGAATGAATTAAGTAGTGAAACTTAATTATAAAATGTTAAAGATAAGATGTGAAAAGTTATCTAAGTATATAATATATGAGATGTGTTAGTATTAAAATACTGTATGGGCGGTATGGGAACTTAGGAATGTAGATAAGTTAAGTTGAATGCTATAGTCTAGTTAACAAGGGTAGTACAGCTAGGTGGTCTAAGTATGGGGCGTTAGGCGTGCACTACAGATGAGGGGTGAGGTAACTCAAGAGAGTCTATGAAATCTCTACATGTATAATAAATAACTCATTTTTATTGTGGTAATCACTTACTAAATATTTTCAAAACGTTTTGAGTACTAACTCTTTCTATCAAAATATTTTTAAAACCTTTTAAGTGTCCAGCCACAGGGACTCCAGACTTGAGGATTCAGTCCAGGGATGTGACACCCCGCTTAATAAAATACCGGGTGATCAGTCCTATACCAAATTAAAACAGCAATCTCAGTTGGATCATCCTTAGCATCACTGTCGAAAACTTTTAAAACTTACTAATCACCTAGTATTCCAAAAACTGGTGCCAATTTTAACTTTTTAATTACACAAAACAATACATGCGGAATTAGATATAAACCATTCACACAACCGAATGAAAATAAATTGAATCGTAATTACACAACTTGCCAAATAAATCACCGGCCACCAAATAAATAATCAAATACAATTAATCAACACCTGAATGAATTACATCTGAAACTGTACCGAGAAGTCTGGGCGACAAGCCCTAAATATAACTGATACTAATACAAGATTCCTACTCTAGGAAAGAATGAATGATGCGTCTAATCCAATCTCCTGCTAGCATCCACATATGCCGCAGCTCCATGTCCCTGGAATAGAATATCAATCCTGGCGTCCCTGTGGCTGGACACCTAAAAGGTTTTGAAAATATTTTTATAGCAAGGGTTAGAACCCAAAACATTTTGAAAATATTTAGCAAGTGAATTAACTGCAGTAAATTAAAATGCATGAATGCGCTTCATATTAAAGTTAGTGTCGCGCTCCCTTGTGGACATTCTCACCCCTCCACTATTGTGCACACCTAACGGTTATCTTAACCCCACCTAGTTGTACTATCCCATCCAACTAGTCCTGGTATAACCTCCCCTACCATACTACTCTAACCCGAGTAAAATTTATTCCTGAAATATAAGTTATCTCACTAATTAACTTATTTAATTCCTTCTTACATAAAAGCATATAACCGTAACATAAGTTATATAAATTAAATACATCACGCACTGTATTACCCATATATGATTAACTTAATTAATTTCTCATTAATTAACAACATATAACTGTAACCCAAGTTATATAAAGTAAATACATCACGCACTGTATTATCATCTACGTATAATATTCACTACTACATTATACGTACCTTTACCAATAACCACACATATCACACATGTACTCATCCTTCCGAGTATGTCCTCACCGGATGATTTTCTCTAAAGTGCCATCTCACTAGGTGTGCTCACATAACCTGGTTACCCAAGTTGGATTCGCTCACCAACCGGGTTCAAAACCAAACGAAGTGGAGGCGGTCATATTCCTTCCCTGGAAGTGAGATGCCCCTCATTCCATATAACGGATGCTATGACCTGGGGATATACTCGCCCTACTCCTCGAGCTAGGGGATTCACCCACATCGCGCAACCTCCCATGATAGCACTAGAGTATAACTAAAATAAATATCTAATCATTGATACTTAATAGCACAGACAATATATACACACATATATATATATATACTATCACTACACCGTATATATATATATAACATAAACTCCGGCTCCTCCGTGCACTCATAACCTGTAACACTAGCCTATAATGTCCTGAGTCTCTCGCCCGACTCATCTAAATAAGTTTTCTCCCTTATTAGATTATCATTATCCCAAGCCTATGGTCCGACTCTAATTTAATTAATCTCCTGTTAATTATTTTAACACTTTTCCGAGTCTACAATTCAACTCCCATTTAAATTAATTAACCCACCTATTAATTTAAATACCTTCCCAAGTCTACAACCTGACTCTAGCTAATTAATTATACACTAATTAATTTAACCCTTGGTATCGCCCAACCATTACCCGGACTCACTCACTTGACCCTTCCCGAGTTTAAATTCCAACTCCAAATTTACTTAATTTCTCAATAATTAATTAAATACCTTGGTGCCACTTAACCAACATTCTCGGACTCGCTCACGTGGTCCGAAATTAAATATCACCCGAGTCTAGTCCCCGACTCCAAATTAATTAATTTAAATGAGTAGCGTTACCCTACTACTATACCCGAACTTATTCACCGATTTCGTTATCTTATTTTCTCAGAATTTATTCGCCAAAATTCATTCGCAAAGTGTCGCATATAATTCCCCCACTACCCTCAATTATACTCCCTTATAATTGTTAAGAATTAACTCCCATAATAAATTTCTCTCTTAATTATGCTAGGGGAAATTTACAACTAAAATCTTAACCCATAAAAATCCATAAGGCAAACTGCCGAAATAACTGAAGGGTCGATCGATCGACCCCAACCGTCGATCGATCGATCGAACAGGTGGTCGCCTGCTTCCACCTTGCTGTTTCCTCCATTAACGAAACTTAAGGTTTCTTTCCTCAAAATTTAACCTCAATTCAGCCTGTTAATCATCTCATTACACTTCTCAAGAATTATAAACATCATCCAAACCCTTTTTTTTAACATCATTAACACTATGAATCTTGACCCACTCAAGAACACAAATCCCTAGGGTAAAATCCCAATTTCAGATTCAAATTTCACTCTTTTATATTCCGATTTTTCTCATTTAAATGAGATACTCATACTCAAAATTATATATAACACAACTAAATTTGACCTTGAATTTCGTTCCATGCTTCCATTAACAAAACCCCATTTTTGTACCCATTTACACCCAAAACGAATTTTAGTATACACATCACTAAAATATGAATTGGATATCACAATTTAGAAGTAAAAACAGTTAACCACTTGCCTGAAATCATTTGTAGGGTCTGATCCGTTGTAGTAGCCCCTTGATTTTGGCTCCAAAATCCCCAATTTAGCTTTTGATTGTTTTCCCCCAATCTTCCTCTCAAACCCTAGGTTAGAATAATGTTGGCTGCTCCTTTTCCTTTTCTTAGGTTTAGGTTTAAAAACACAAATCCCGTTTTTAGCCTAATGGGCTTAATTAAAGTGGCCCAACTCACCCTGTGTGGGCCCGGCTATGCCCAAAAATACCCCGAGACCCAATTGCTACCCCCGGGTACTCTTTTCTGACTATCTCGACCCATCCGGACTCAACCGCGCACTCAGAATCGCCATCCGAATTAATTTATAAAAATCCTCACCTCACCCCCAATTTAGTCTATACCGACTCCCGGCTAAGATAATCGCATACCCCGTCATTACTACCCGAAATGACGCAATTAAATTATTACTATTCACTTAGTAAATAAGTTTACCTAAATATTGACCATTCACTCCCCGATTAATATTAAAACATATATTGCCATAACAATGCATATAATTGTAGATCTAAGAAACATGGTAAAAACAAAAATTACAAAACAAGAAAAGATGATTAAATTAAAAATAAAAATTGAGATTAACTAAGAGAATGGAATTTGACACTTGAAATCTGCACTAGGGAAGAGAGATGATTGAATCCAGAAATATTCTTCTTCTTCAACCTTACAACTAGGATTTATGAAAATTTCTATGTAAAGAAAAACTAAGAAAACTCTCTAAAATATGACTTTCTCTCTCTAAAATTCTATTCTACTCTCTAGAATTTGACTCCCTTGGAAGGATATATGGCTTGGCCTTTTATAGATCTCAAAAATGACTTTTTCCATGCCTCTACACGTTTTTCCCTTTTAATATACCTAAATGAGACTCTTCCCATGCCTCTCCACGTTTTACAACTAATAAAAACGAATTAAATAAGAAATTTCAAGAATTTTCTCTTCAGCTTCCAAAATTAATTTCAACTTTTGACTTTCTCTCTCCAACTTTAAATGGGCTTAACTTCTTCACTGTAGCTCGGATTGGGGTGCCGTTTTTTCCAATATTCTTGTAATTTAGAGATATTCAACTTTCTAGCTTTCCCCACCACTGGAATATATATGTAAAATTATGAAAATGCCCTTCAACTCTCCATTTCTTGGTTTCTTTCACTGTTTTGAGTTCTCCTTCGCACTAACTTGCATGAAATACCTGTAAAACACATGATAAATACACAAAACAAGAAATACTTGCCAAAAAAGGTTAGTAGCATAAATACAAGACAAATCAAAGCTATTTACACTGCACGGGATCATAAAAATACCGAAATTAAGGGGATAAATATGAAGAATATGTGCCTAATCACACCTCCTAACTTAGAACTTTGTGCGTCCCGAGCAATGTAAAAGAAATTATTTTAATGTTCAACTCTTGAAAATTATTTTATTGGGATAGAATACCTTTTTCGCCGGCAAGCGATTGCATTTAGCGTATGCAACAAGCCTTTAAACCCCTAGGTTACCCTAGTAGGACGAGTTTTGTCTCGTGAGGGTTTGCAGTGAATACACCAACAAAATTCTTTATTGACTCAAATAAATATCAAAATATTTAAAAATTGTACAATTTAAACTTTTTGAAAAATAATTACCATAAATTCATATTCACATGTTTCAAACCATAGTGTGTGTGTGCAAAGCTAAAAATTCAACCTCAAATTTCCACCGATTGAGCATTACGTTACTTTTCGAAAATTCGTTTTGATTCAAATTCTTACGGATGCACTCACAAACGAATCACTCGGATTGTGGCTATTTTCTCTCGGTATGCATGATATAAAGAGTAAATATAATGGACACAAATTCATGCATACAAAATTGAAAAGAAGGAAATATATGATGAAAAGATCTCATCACGGAATACAATTATTAGGAAATGGGAAACATCATCTCTAGTTCACACCATTTAATCTCTCATATTATCTTTTCATGTCTTAGCTCTCCATGCAGTAATTAATTTTGCCATTCGGACTCAGTTAGGACTTTTCAGGTTAAAAAGTGTGAAGGGTAAAAATTGAAAATGGTAGGGAATATTGGAATTGGAAAATTTTCTTATGATGTCCGTTTGTGCTTTTTTCGGACATTTGCTCATTTTTCTCTTTCTTTTTCTTTTTCTATTTTTTTTTCTTTTGAGCATTTTTTTTTCTTGCTCCTTTTTATTGCACAATTTGGACTTACTTGATGAATTTTCTCAATTTTCACAATTCTGGGCTATTTGGGTTTTTCGGGTTTTCAAACGAAAAGGAAAAAATTTATTAGGCTCAAATTGGGTTGCAAAGGGATAATTTTTCACAACATTTTTATGGCTAATATTTTTGGGTAACAAATGAGGGCCTACTTCATTGTCCAAATTGCTAATCACATTACCATATGCATCTCGAGATTAATTAAGTTTAGAGATATATTTAGCACGAATTTCGAGACAACATTTCACACATTTCCCATAATCGATCAAAATAAAGGACTGAGATCATCAACGACTTATTAAAACACTGAAAAGAAATTTGAGTTTATCATAAACTCGGATTGATTTAAAAACTCAAAAAGATCGATAGGCTCGAAATCTCATCGGGTAGGACTAATCTCCACACTTATTCGTAAAGTCGTCAATTTTCTTTCAATTTCCATCTTCGGTCAATTTTGTCTTAGTGTAATTTGATTGTTAACAATTTGAGACTTGAAATAGAATAAAGGTGATATTTTTGAAAATTTTAAATTCCAATTTTTATTTATTTTGAACAAAAATATTTTTGGTTCTTTCAAAATTTTTCAATTTTTTTTCAAAATTTTCTAAAATACACACTTAGAAAGAACATGTGATCGAATCAATGAATCTAAACAATAAATGGGAAGAATATCCCACACCCCCTGACTTAAATGCTTCATTGTCCTCAGTGTGAATCAAGAACACAACATAAAGAGAGGAAAAGAAAGATATTACCCAAATGGAGCGATCCTCGATGAGTACGAGTACATTGAATCTACAAAACACGTTAGAACCAAGCATAGCAAAAATAATAACAAAAAATTTAACTATCGAAACTAGACTATAATAAAAAAGAAAAAACAATAATAAAAAAACTAATTATTTACAACCTAAAATTTGAACGGCTAATAAATCATACACTAGAAGTCGAAAAATTTGAGGGTCCACCTAAAATACAATTTGAATTTGAGGAATTAATTGTGTACCCTCACTATAAAGCATGCCTCCCTAAAAATAAGAATTTCGTTTAAAAAACGGAAGGCATGTGAAAAGTTTAAAAAATGAACCATCACCAATTAAAAAATTTAGAGGGATTAAAAATTTGGGTGCACAGGGGGACAAGTACCATTGGGATCCAAGAAAAATAGAATCACCTCTAAAAGATTGTTCAAGTAGAATGGGAAGAGGGGCATACAAAAGGGAAGAGTCCATCTTGGAAAATAATTTAAGCATAGAGTGCTTGTCGTCAAAATCTTCTCCCCAAAAATTTTCACTGAGACCTCGAGGTGGGGCATGTTCAGAAACTGAGAATTTATCTATCCTGTCATTCAACTCGCTCTCATCTAAGTGACCAAGTGAGGCCCAAAATGATTCAATTTCAAGAGTGATGTTCTCATTCACCGAGCCGAATTCTATCTCGAATGTCGCTAAGCTCAAATCTTCTAGGTCTCCCTCTTGCTTTGTTTCTATCTCACCTGGAAGAAATGTATCTATCGTGTCTTGCCATTCGCTCTCTTCTAGGTAACCCAATGAATCTCTCTTGATGCCCTCTAAATTTTCTCTTTCGCTAATGCTCAAGGAGTGTTCTCCTATGTCCCATGGAGTGTTCTCAAGATCTTGTCCTCTAAAATGTTCAATTGGATCTGGTGGAGCGACACATTCTTGTTCCATAAGATGAAGCATCTCATTTAAACCTTCTTGCTCAAGAATTGGGTCAACGTCGTCAAGACTTTCATCCGACTCATGTGATAACTCTAATTGTTTGATAACAGTGAATGAGAATGGTGAGGACATGAATTCAATCTCAAGTTGTTCGTCATTGGATTTCTCATTTGGTTGAAAACATTTTTTAGTCTCAAAAATATCGGAAGAAAAATTGTCATTGGATTCGAATAATGCATCTAATTCTTGTTCCCAAAAATAAATTTTTTCGCTATACTCTTTTTCAAGCCTTTCTTCTTCAAGAAATTCATTTTTATAAATTTGGATGGCCTTGGCACTAGGCTTGTATTTATGAGACTCATTTTTAGTAATATTAATCCAATGTTCATAAATTTTGAGTTCATTCTCCCCCTTACTATTAGCAGAACAATTAAAGCCACCAAAAGATTTAAAATAAGACATTTCAAATTGGGCACACAACTTTTTTTTTTGTAAGAAGTAGTAAGTCAATTATCATCTATAACAAACATTCCCCGGCAACGGCGCCATTTTGATCGAGTGAAAAAACCGAGCGTCCGTGTAATACGCTAGTCGTTGTTATTGGCTTCCAACCTCAATACAAAAAAAAACCAAAACTTGTAACTACACTTCTTAAGGAGTATAGTGGAGAGTGTGGGTATCGAATCCACAGGGAATGTTTGATAGAATCTAACTGATTTATTACTTCTAAAATAGAAGTGAAAAAGATGATGATGGTTAAAGACGAAAAAAATAAAAAAGTTAACTATGCATGTATGAGCAAACTAATTAAGATGAATGAGAAAGTAGGTTGGAATACAATCCCCCTAACCCTAGTAATTTACCGTATAGAATCCTAGAACATTAATGAAAGATAAAATTTGGCATCGGTCTAATTTCACTTAGGTGATTAGTATTTAAAAAGTTTTCGACGGTGATCCTAAGAATGAACCAACTGAAAAACCTCTTTTAATTTAATTTAGGACTGATCACCCGGGATTTAACTAGGCGGGGTGTCATAACTTTTGGATTGTAAATCCCTTTTGATAATAATAAATTAGTAAACATTTTTCTTGAATTGGGAGAATTAATTTTTATTTTGGGTAGCTACCATCGAGAGGCACACTCTCAACAAGGATGATGATGATGAGGAGGATGAAATGATGGATGATGATTATAGATTTTTGACATATCTCTATTTCAGTTTGTTTGATTTTTAGAAGTAACATCTCTGGTAATTTGATATATTTTTCAGTATATGGATATTTGTATCATTTACTTGGGTATTTTTGGATGTTGGATGTACCCTTTATTTCTTGTCTATCATGGAATTATTTTGGTTGTGATGGTACACTTTGATGGATTTATGGATTATTTTGTTTTATCCATGTTTCTACACTCATATTTCTATATCCATGCTTTACATATGATCTCATTCTAGTTAAATTATTTGTATATCGCATATCCTAATTCTATGCTTATTGATTGGTATCTTTAATCTACTAGTTCCTATTTTTTATAATTATATTATGATACACTTGTATATGCTCATTGTGTATTCCCTTTATAGCTTTGGTATTCCATATGCTTTACTAGCTTTTACTTTGCTAGTTATTTTTGTCATTGTGATTATACTTTATTACCATGATATACCCATTATCTACGATATTTTCGTCTCTTCGCCTTTTTGTGTCAAAATAAGGGAGATAATTTTTATTTTCCATATGTCAAAAAAGGTAAGAAATATATAAGATAAGGGGAGATGATATCCTATGTTTTCCCTTTTATAGGGGAGACACATTGATAAGGGGAGATTACATATGTTCCCATGTTTCTTACTTTAGGGGGAGAAGCTTTTCTTTGTGGGACTTTTGGGAAGATACATCTTTGTTGCATGTATTCATTGATATTAGATGATCTTGTCATATCTCACATGTTCAACATTCTTTACATCATCTATATTGATTTTTCGGAGGATTTCCAAAGCATGAGGGAGTTTCTCTTTATGCATGTTATTGCCTTCATGATTCTCTTTGTTGTTTCATGTGATTTCAGGTATAGTCATGTTGATTTTAACTCAGATCCACAGTTTCATACTCGACTTTGATGTGTTGTTGGTCATTTGGTCTCATATGTTCATTACTTCCTACTATTCCCATTATATGGCATATGTGAAATGGGTTTGGTAGGGGTAAGTAAGATTATTATGGGTTTGGGGGTTTCAATATGGAATAGACAACGGGGGATTGAAAATGTAAATTCCATGACCAAACATTTGAGTCATTGGGTCATTCAAGCCATATATACTTGATACATAGTGTAAGGCGCATTCATTTGGATTATACGGACTTGTAAACTTGAATATCATGCAAGCCACTCTATAGCACAAGTCTTCCATTTCCATATACTTTGAAGACATATCCTTTTGGTACTTTTATGAATTGAAATCAAGGTTACATACATTTGAACATTTTCCAAAATAGGTGTTTGGTTGGATGAACAAGTGATATTTTTACTCAGCGGTGTTGTATAAACCATTTTGGGAAGTTATCTAACTTAAAGTGCAAAGTTTGAGGCCTTTTGTGATTTCCCGCCTCAAACCATTCAATTAGTCAAATTTTGACTTGTGCTTACCGAACCGTTCACACGGTCAAGAAATGATCCGTGCCCACAGTTGTGCTAAGATTTCAACAATGGTTGAAATAATGAATATGACAAAAGTTAACCATGCGCATGACGAAACAGTTTTTTGAAAAATTTCTATAAATAGGTTAATTTCCCTTCCATTTCAAAATATCTAAAAACCTCATAATTTAAAAACACTTTTGAGTGATTTTTTGAGGTTTAGAGCTCTTCACCTCTTCTCTATTACCAAAATTCATTATTTCTCTCGAAAATTAATAAAACTTAGATCCATGACTATAAGCACATGATTTTATGAATGTCCTTCTTAGTATTTAGGAAATTGTCTAAGTGTCCTAGATCACAGCGTATATGTCTTATACTGCCACATTCGGCATGTCATCACAACCATCCATGACAACCCCGGTCTGAATTCAAAGCTTCACGCACCCATCATCATCTTCATATGTCTGTAGTGCAACCTCAAAGTGCAACATGCAACGTACAACGTGCATCTTCGACATTCCCACTACTCCACTCACGATTATGGTAAAATATTTAATTTGGAGTTTTTAAGGTTTACATATTTATTTGAGAATTTTTTATAAACTGTTTTCAGTTCCTGAAATGTTTTCCAATGTGATAGAAGTTTTTCTAAGTGTCGAGGCAGATAAAATTAGGCATCCATGTCATTCAAATGAGATCATATTTTCGTTCAAATGACATATGCATCTCGCACGAAGTCATTCAAGCGACATCATCTGTTGTTCGAACAACGTCCCTACTTCGTTCGAGCGACAACACTGCCTTAAATTTCTTATAAAATCTAGTTTCCTACACTCACATTATTCAAGTCTTCACAACTCCGTTTTTTGCAGAAATAACTACAATTTGAGATGTCGTTTTTGTGAGTTTTAAACCTCTTTTGATTCACCAAATTGTATCAAATTCATATGTAAATCATTTAAATTCTATATTACTTATTCTTCTCATTTGGAGTACACTTGTTGAGAATAAGGTTGATTCTCCATTACAGACAATTGGATCTCTTGCCGATGATAGCGAACCGATGCCTTTGGGTATTCGTGTGTCAATTTTTATTTCTATGTATTCATAAGTTGTTACAAGATATAGATAAAATAGTTTTGCCTCTTTTAGGGGATTCTTCCTCATATTTGTGATTGTGTGCATACTTGGTTTCATTTAATTAGTCAATCACAATTAGTTGAAAGAGTTAAGATTTTGGGGACTAAAATTGAAATTTAATTAAACAAGTTTGTTCATTGATTGATGGTGCGCTCTTAAATTGGTATCAGAACCAATTACAAAATTATACCGTGTAATGTTTTTCACAAATAAATTTTGGATATCAATTTTGATCTATAAATTGATTTTTGAAAAGCGCAATTTCAATGGAAAACTTGTGTAATCGAACGCTAATTTTTTACGGGACAAATTATGCATATTGGAAAGCCCGTATGAAATCTTACTTAAAGGGAATTAACAATCGTGTTTGGGTTATGTGTGAAAGATGGTGGACTCATCCCACTATCACTGTAGAAAACGTAACAAATTTAAAAGCTGTGACTGAATGGACTGATGAAGAATTTAAATAGAGCACATATAACTCACGTGGCCTTAGTACAATTTCAGGTGCCATCACTCCTGAGGAGTTTAGATGTATTATGACATGAACCATGTTTAAAGAAGCATGGGATGTTTTATAACATACCCATGAAGGCACAAATGCAGTAAAACAATCAAAATTGCAAAATTTAAATACACAATTTGAAATAATCACCATGCTTGAACCTGAGTGTTTTGATAAATTCTATGCATGCTTATCGGATATTGTTAACACTAGTTTCAATCTAGGTGAACACATTCGTGATGCTAGAGTAGTTAAAAAGATTCTGAGATCACTTTCGAAGCATTTTATCTCTAAAGTCACTATGCTAACTTCTATAGGAAATTTGAGTAATCTGAAATTATAAGAGTTGGTACAAGACCTCCAGAGTTATGAAATCGATATGTTTCTTAACACGATAAAATCAAAAGATAAAGGGGTAGCACTTAAACCCGAGACAGAAAGAGTGAGGGGTCAGCAAGAAACAAAGGTGAGTCGTTTAGGGAAAAAAGGAAGAAATGTCAGATCTGGAGTTTGATTTTGATTTAGACGATTTGGCTTTGTTTGCAAATAATTTCAAGAAATTTCTCAAATTAAAGAAAATTGGCAATTTCAAAGATAAAATGAAATTTGAGAAAAATAAGTTTGAAAAGAAGAATGAAAAAGATAAAAAGGACACGCCTATAAAAGAAGAGGAGAGATGTTACGAGTGTGACGGTGGAGGTCATAAGGCATTTGAGTGTCCTACTAGATTTAAATGTCAAGGCAACAATAAAGCTACTTTAAATGCCTCCCTTAGTAATGATAGTGAGGTCGAGTCGGTGGATTCTGGAGACGAGTAACCGCATGAATGTAATTCATCACATTTATGGCTAGTCGTGTGAGTACTGATAGTGCGCCTCACGACGATAAGGATGCTACTTTACAGGGACATCTCGACATTGAAAGAGATTTGAGTGAGGGGGAGGATGCTACAAGTGAGAGTGAGAGTGATTTACGACGCACGCACGTTGATTTATATGTTTACTCTTTTAAAACTAAAAATCATAACAAAGCGTTAGAACTTAGGATCGTTGCCTTAGAAAAAATATTTAAGTGAGACAAGAGAGAGAGAGTCCTCCATTAGCACTGCCTTGAGAGAGAGGGAGATTTTGCGTAGAGAGAGAATTAGTTTAGAGAGAGAGACTATTTAGAGAGAAAGAGTAGTTTAGAGAAAGAGAAATGGGACTTGACCAAGAAAGTGGCTAGTCTTATAAGTGATCTCCGTTCCTCCCTGGACAATCAGAAGAAACTTAAAGACCTTGTATCCCAAATCACTCATGATCTTGAGAGAGTCAGGAGGTCAAGGTAAAGATAGATGATAGATCTGGAAAGATAGGAAATATGCTCCTCGCCACTTCTTTAGGTTTGGTGAAAGGCAGGGAATAGGTTTTGATGGTGCTGCCACATCTCATATGTCATCGAAACCAATTCTTGAGTTTACTACAAATCCATATGGCCATCACCCAAAACCCCAGAGAAGAGTTTAGGGAAGAAAATTAAACAAATATCGGCCTAAGACTGTGTACTTTTGTACCTATTGCAAAAGAAAAGTCCACTATAGGGAGTTTTGCTATAGTTTGGATCAAACACGACGTACATTCTCTCCACCACGTGCCACTAGCGATTTTTTAAGTCTTAGAGAGCAGGTGAGTTTCTAGTCCCCACATCTCAGAGTTTAATGGAAGAGTTCCAACGAATTTCCTTGTCGTCTGTGGATACTTCCAGAATCCTAACTAAAACCAACAATGACAAATGAAAATAGAAGATTACCTCCACTTGGGTGCCTAAACATAGCCCAAAATCCTTTATTCTTCATGTCCCTCTTAAAGCACATAATACCTCTCAGTGGTACTTTGATAGTGGGTGCTCTAGACAAATGGCAATTAATTACCTACCTAGAGGATCGTAAGGAAGGTAAAGTCACGTTTGGAGACGGGAGAAAGTCTATCATAGTAGGACGAGGTACAGTAGAGATACCAAGATTTGTACTACTCATGTGTGATAGCAGTGAGAAGAGATAGTATGTATCTAAAGAAAGATTAATTCAATAAAGAGCAAATAGTAGGGAGATAAGATAGTGTGCATCTAAATAATGATAAATCTACTAATGTAAGAATAGTAGGAAGATAGATAGTGAATATCTAAAATAAGTTTAAGTAAAGAAACTTAAATGGTAAGTCTTGAATAATAGGATGCGTGATATGGTAATTTCAGTTTAATAATAACACAAGAGAGATGTTAATTATTAAAGGTATTCGGTAGCGTACTGTATGGGCAGTACAGGTAAGTTAAGGAGAATATTAACTAAGGATTTAAAGGTAATTAAGGGTATTCGGTAGCGTACTGTATGGGAGGTATGAGTGAGCTAGGCTGATTTAAATTTTATTAGATACTGGTAACCTAGTTGTATTAGGTAGTATGAGTAGGCGGGGTTGAGTAGGAGACGTTAGGTGTGCACTATAGATGAGAGGTGAGGAACTCAAGGGAGTGTTCATAGCCTAATATGTGTATCTGATAATTGTTCATTTAAATTGAAATTTAAATCTTGCTTAATATTTTCAAATGATTTTCACTTGGGCTCTGACCCGTACTTGCAAAACTTTTTCCAAAACCTTGTAGGTGTCCAACCACAGGGACACCAAGTAGGATGATCAGTTCCAGGGATGTGTAGCTGCAACACTTGTGGATGCCTGCAGGATTTGGATTTATTCGCTTCAGTTACTCATTCCTAATGCTAGGTACAGTTCAGTATTTCATGTGGGCATGTTGCCCGTAGCTATTTCATTTATATCAGCCATATTTTGTACTAAGAGATTCTTATTCATGTTGTACTTTATATTAGGTTTTAGAACCGAGGGTTTATTTGGTATTATTTTATCTGAGTGATTTATATTATAGATGGATTTATATTACTATTGTATGGGATGTTAATTATGGTATTAATGTTCCGTTTTTGTTGTTGTTTAAATAAAAAGATAAAATTTGGAACCGACTTTTTGACTACTGGGTGATTAGTAAAAAGTTTAAATTATTTTTGGCAGTGATGCTAAGAATGAACCAAATGGGAATCATGTTTTAATTTAATAAATGCCTAATCAACCGATATTTAATTGGGAGAGGTGTCATAAGGGAGAGCATGTATTTATAGGAGTTGTTAGTAACCCAATAGATGGAATGCCTTTATATCTATAGGCATTTACATCTATACAATAAATATAACTATCGATATTCTACACCAATGGCCTTTGATAGTCTTGATGGTTCATATTCTTTAGGTTGGTTGATCGGTCGATTAGCCGACCACCTATCTTCTGAGCCGACCAACTGAGTGTTGACTGTACATGTTGCAACATAGGATGACATGTGTTTATTTTTTATTTATCCACGTAGATGGATAATTTGTTGTGTCAACAGTAAGCATATTTTTATTCAAATAAAACATCAAAAAGATAAATAATTATCTAAGCAAAAAGTAATATCTTAGCTTCATTGCTTCCAAGTACAAAGTTAAACGTGTTTTTTCCATTAGAAAAGGTTTTACATTCACAACCATTTAAAAATCTACTAAGATAGTAAACAACTTGTTCCTTATTCACTTCATCAACTTGAGTAAAAAAAAAACTCTAATTAAAGAGTCTACAATAGTTATGTAAATCTTTAAAGGCTTGTTCCTCTTTATATTCCAAATCCTCTTGATCTTTCAACATTAAAAAAATGAGAAAAGATCTTAGTCATCCCAATAACATTAAAAATAAATCTTCGAAGAAAATTAAATTTTCCTAAAAATCTTTGTAATTATTTTTTGGATTTAGGAGACAAACATTCAACCATAGTTGTTAATGTATAAAATTGTAAAAAGATGTTTGTAGGTATTAGCTAGGAATTAATAATAGTAAACTATAACATATATAAAAGAAAACAGTTTGAGCTTAAGGGAGATGGGCGATGGAGAATGAGACAAGAGGTTAACGTGGTTCGGCCCAATGAGGTGCTAACATCCATAAGTGAAGTGCTTATTTTCTATTAAAAGTGGTTACAAACTCTCAAGAACCTCTAAAGGGTTTTGTGTATGCCATTTTCTTCATGTCATATAAGGTGCTATTTATAATGGGTAGGAGGAGAAGAAGAGGCGGAATACCTTTATAAATCAGACAGTTACACCTTTCTAAATTCTAATTGACAACTAATGATGAGTTAATCGTAAGTAGTTGGAAGGATTGACCCACATGTGTATAAAAAGAGATTTGTAACGTGCGATTCACATGTGTACTTCATAGTCTTAATCAATGATGGTCGGCCAGATAATCGACTAAAGGAAAACACTGAGCCGATCAAAGTAATGATGTGTTGATGAGGTCCAATGTGAATTTTACGATGTCGGGTGCCATAATTTCATTAGTCCATATCACATTATAGTTTTTTTTACAATGTAAGTGTGACACCCCGACTAATTAAATACCGGGTAGCTACTCCTTTATTAAATTAATACAAAATGCCAAGTTGGTTCAGTTCATAGCATCACTGTCAAAAACATTTTAATATTTACTAATCACCTAGTATTTAAAAAGTGAGTTGTCCATTTTAATTAAATCCGATTAACATGCAAAAAAAATGAATTATGAGAGATTAACATAACCAACACAATATATAGTCACAATAGAATAACCATCCAATACTAATGAGTCTGGAGGAAAACTCCTCACAACAAACCAAATTCCAAAATAAATAAATACAAAGTCTGCATCACCAAAATTAATTACAACCCAAAGTTTAAAATAACTGAATAAGTAAAATGTCTCTAAAAGAAATGGGCGACATGCCCAAAAGATGATAAAAAACTGATAATGGAGTCAAGATCAGAAACGGAGGCGTCTACTATCAAGGTCCTGAAACTTCTACAACAGCTACAACACGTCACCTGAATAGAACTCGTATGCATGGTGTCCTTGTGGCTGGGCAACTAAAAAGGTTTTTACAAAAATGGATTTGAAAGCAAACAGGTCAGTGCCCGAATGTGAAAATAATTTAAAAATATGCAAGTGTTTAATATTATTAAACAGTGAATATAAAGTACATGATAGTGTGTAGACTCACATGAGTTCCTCACCTCTCAACTAATTGTGCACTCCTATCGTACCCGTACCCATTCTAACTCCCATATATATCTAGTCCAATGCTAAATCTAACATTTTAAAATAATAACCAATTCAAATTCCAACATCTTCTATTTAATGGAGTATTGTACCTTATTACACAGTTTCCCCACTTTAGCACTACAATTTACTAGAAATCTTACATTTTCACTTTACAAACCGTTGCTACAAACCGTTGCTATTATCTATACTCACAATTATTCACGACAATTCATTTCAATCAATAGTATATTATTCTCACCAAAAATATACAATACTAGCACCCCGAGACTATGCTGCGGTGCACACATACTCTGCTATCAAATCTCGATACATCACGTACATGAGGACCACGTATTCCGAATCTCTCAGGAAACGTTTCATTAACAACAAAATCACAAACAATGGAGGCGAACATAGTTCACATCACATGGGTCACGCACATACCTATGCGCCCATGATCAGCAGACTTATTAACTTCTCAATAAGACCTTCTCTGACCTATGTCCTCGAGGTACCAATCTAAATCCCCCCTGTAGGTACACAAAGATTAGATGGCCCTAAACGAACGCCAACCTCCCATGATAGCAAGTACGGTAGGTATGTCATACACAGATAACTATATATACTAAGCATTCTCATATCTTAGATATTACAATATTTATTATTGGTAGACTTCTCGTTCTTATACCAACTCTTAGTATTATACAATTCACAAGTCCCCGGTTTATATGTATTTGCCTCATCAATTATCCTCACTTCGTGATTAGTCACTCGCATCCTAATCCACAAGTGTCATCTGGTTAAAGGCAATGTTCTAAATTTTACTCCTCAATATACCCCAAATCTCCCAACTATACCTACTCGTTAATAAGGGAAAGTTATCTCACCATTTAAATAAGACTACGGGATACTAGAAATCAAATCGGGCCAAAAAGGCCATTCTGTCAACTTGTTAAAAGTATCGTTCGAACGAGGTCGTTCGAACGAGTTCGTTCGAACGAAGGGCTTCGAACGAAATACCAACTCATTAGAAGTCATACTGTCATCTCGTTAGAAGTTCGTTCGAACAAGGTCGTTCGAACGACCTAGGCAGGTCTTCTAACGAGATGGCATTTTCAGCCCAAAAAATCCCAATTCCATTTTTCTCAATTCTTCTCTCCTCTAAATCCACCCTAAGACCATCCAAATTACGTTTTAACATATATAAACCATTTCTAATCACCCTAGATAATTCCTTAACACATTTAAGGGGTCAAATCTTACAAATTTCCATGGAATTAATATGAATCTTCAAATATTTCTCCCAACCCTATGAACATGAACTCCTAATTTTCTTATGCCTAATTACTCATCAAAAATCCATTTTCTAAATCATCATATGTAACTATTCAAGTATTAAATCAGTCCATTTTCATAGTACATGCAAATCCTAACCCAAATTCAAAGTTTCTCCAACAAATTTCATGGGTTTTCTTCAAAAAGTTCAATAAAAGATAATTCCTACACCAAGCATGGAAGACATATTGAATGCATTAAAAATACTAAATCACTTGCCTTAGATTGTTCTTCAGAATTTGATGTTGAAGGTTGAAGGTTGATCTCTCCCCTTTCTCTACAGATTTTCTCCCAAGGTTGAAGATGGTGGTTATGGGTTTTCTTTTGGGAACCTCTTTAAACTCTTCCTATAACTCCCGTAGCCCTCTAACTTGCCAAATGCTGATAATGGGCTTTGTGGGTTACTACATAATGTATAGTTAACTCCTAAAATTCGTAGGCTTTGATCCCCAAAATTTCAAAATTACCAAAATACCCTTTTAAGTTGCCGGTATGGCCCAAAAATGCCCCGGGACCCAAACTAAACCCCCGGCTAGTGTTTTCTGACTATTTCGGCCCTTCCGGACTCGTTGGCGCACTCAAAATGACCATTCGGTTGATAAAAATAAAATTCACTTTTTAATTCAAATAATTTCATTTCTGACGCGACTGACACGCGCGTCCCAACTAAATTTCCCAAATTGTCGTATTTCAGTCTCGCGACAATTTTAATATTTTCAATATTCATATATTGCCATATATACACATCATAATCAAATACCAACTCACATCTCGTTAGCATTTATATCCGAATTAATTTTCAATTGATTCACATTTAATTTAATTAATCCTTTAAATAAATATCGATAAAAATACGGGTATTACATACCTCCCCCCTAATAACATAATTTCGTCCCGAAATTCGGGACTAAAAAGTACCTGGTAAAAACAACTCTGGATAACGTTTGCGCATTTCATCCTCGCGCTCCCATGTGGTCTCCTCGGCATTATGATGCCGCCACTGAACACATACCAACAGTACTATCTTTGACCTCAGTTTCCGCTCGCTGTGGTCCAAAATAACAATCGTCCCCTCCTCGTAGGAACTACCGGGCTGGAGATCGATGTCCTCCAAAGCAATGTGAGTATGCGCCAAATAATCCCTAAGATATTTCCTTAGCGAGGAAATATGGAACAGATCATGAATCCTATGCAGGTGCTCCGGTAACCCAAGTCTATACGCAACTGGCCCAATCCGCTCGATGATAGGAAATGGCCCCACATATCTCGGTGCCAGTTTCCCCTTCTTCCCAAAATTCATAATCCCTTTCATAGGAGATACTCTGAGAAAAACCTAGTCCCCCACTTTGAATTCTCTGAAGAACCTCTTCGCATCAGCATAGCTCTTCTGCCGATCCTGAGCTACCCGAATGCGACTCCGTATCAATTATATCCTTGTCGAAGTGTCCTGAACCACTTCCGGCCCAAGTAATTTGTTTTCCCCCACTTCTAACCAACATGCTAGGAAACGACAAGGTCTACCATACAATGCCTCAAATGGAGCCATGCTAATGGTGTACTGGTAGGAGTTATTATAAGCAAACTACACCAGTGGAAGGTACTGCTCCCATCCACCCCCAAAGTCTATGATTCACATACGCAACATGTCTTCCAACATCTGATTTGTACGCTCTGTCTGCCCATCAGTCTGTGGGTGATAAGCCGTACTCAACCGCAATTCAGTGCCCAATGCCTCCTGGAAACTCTCCCAAAATCATGAAACAAATATCTTATCTCGGTCAGACACGATATTTAGAGGCACACCGTGAAGTCTCACTATTTTTGCAATAAAAATCTGGGCATACTGTCCCGTAGTGTAGTCTGTCCTCGCGGGTAGAAAATGAGCAACTTTGGTCAACCTATCCACAATTACCCAAATGGAGTCGTGACCCCTCTGTGATGTAGGTAACCCCGTGATAAAGTCCATGGATATGCTCTCCCATATCCACGTCGGAACCTCTAATGGCTGTAGAAGTCCTGCCGGTCTCTGATGATCCACTTTTAACAACTGACAAGTGGCACATTTAGAAATAAACACGGCAATATCTCTCTTCATCCCGCTCCACCAATACTGACGTCTCATGTCTTAGTACATTTTGTCCCCACCAGGGTGTACCGCGAATCGTGAGCCGTGCGATTCTGCCATCACCTCGTGTCGTAAGTC
Source organism: Sambucus nigra (assembly GCA_949130495.1). NCBI lineage: Eukaryota > Viridiplantae > Streptophyta > Magnoliopsida > Dipsacales > Adoxaceae > Sambucus > Sambucus nigra. Next base: position 87,725,337 of record OX422220.1, read on the forward strand.
TTCCCCTTCCGGAACAACTAGTCTCCCATTGAAGTGTAATCCCCCGTCTGAGCTAACGGAATAGGACTCGACTCCCTCTGCTAGTAATCGAACTATCTGCTCCTGATAGAACGAGTCATTTGCCTGGACCTTGACCACTCTCGTAATAATTTGCAGTGTAACAGTCATCACAGACATGAACGATTGGGCCACTGCATCCTGGTGTCCTAACTCCTTCCACTTTGCTTTCCACACCGCGGCCACCTCATTTACTGGCCTACGGCTCAACGCGTCTGCTACCACGTTAGCCTTCCCCGGGAGATATTGGATATCAAACTGATAATCCTTCAAAAACTCAAGCCACTGTGTTTGACGCATATTCAACTCCTTCAGCGTGAAGAGATACTATAGAGACTTGTGGTCCGTGAATAACCGAAACTTCTCCCCCAGGATATAATGTCTCCAAATACAAAGGGCAAATACAACTGTCGCTAACTCCAAGTCATAGGTGGGGTATTTTTTCTCGTGAGGCTTAAGCTTATGGGAAGCATAAGCTATGACCTGACTCTCCTACTGCATCACACCTCTGAGTCCTTATAAGGATGCATCGGTGTAGACTAGATACTCAACTCTCGGTCTCGGTAATGCTAACACAGGTGCTGAGGTCAACTTGTCCTTCAACTCATCGAATGCCAACTGACAGGCATCGCTCCAGATGAATGGCACACCCTTACGAGTCTGATGTGTTAAAGGGCCCGCTATCTTTGAGAAACCCCGAATAAACCTCCTGTAGTATCCTGCTAGGACCAAGAAACTACGGATCTCAGTTGGTGTCGTGGGTTGTCCCCACTCCCTCACTGCGGATACCTTCCCCGGATCTACCGATATCCCCCGGTCTGAAATAATATGCCCCAAACATTGTACTTCCTTCAGCCAAACCCCACACTTCTCATACTTTGCATACAGCTCGTTCTGACGTAGTGTCTACAAAACATGTCTCAAATGCTCGGCGTTCTGCTCTTCTATCTAGGAGTAAACCAGAATGTCATCAATAAAGACAACGAAGAACTGGCCTAGGAACTTTCTGAATACCCTATTCATTAAGTCCATAAACACGGCTGGAGCGTTGGTCAAGCCAAAAGGCATAACCCGAAACTCGTAGGAACCATATCTCGTCAAGAAAGCAGTCTTCGAGACATCCTGTTCCCTGATACGCAACTAATGGTATCCTGATCACAAATCAATCTTTGAGAAGAAAGAATCTCCTCTCAACTGGTCGAATAAGTCATCAATTCGGGGTAACGGATACTTATTCCGTATTGTGACCTTATTCAACTCTCGGTAGTCTACACACAACCTCAACGATCCATCCCTCTTCTTCACAAACAACACAGGGGCACCCCACGATGAAGTACTCCTACGGATAAACCCCTGACCCAACAACTGCTCAATCTGATCCCGTAACTCTCTCATCTCTGCTGGAGCCATACAGTAAGGTGCGTGGGCAATATGCCGAGTGCCCGGCTTCAAATCGATCACAAAATCTATCTCCCTACTCGGAGGTAGTCCAGGTATATCTAGAAATACATTAGCAAACTCCCTCACAACTGGAATCGCATCGAGTGGTATCACCACTTCCTTAGAGGTCTCCTCCTCTATATAGTACAAGTGAGTGGACGATCCTCCCTCAGGGTGAGGCATCGCCACTAAAAACATCTCCTGTCCGGGAATGGCAAAGATAATACTCCTACTAAAATAGTCAATCATGGTTCGGTACGCAACTAGCCAATCCATACCAATAATGGCATCATACTCAGTCATCTCTAACACTAACATATCCGCGGGTAAAGTAAACCTCTTGATCTCTATATCCACACCTCTACAAATAAGCGAAATCACGGATCCTCTACTCAACGGTGAATCTACACAAGTAACCGTTCTCTCGGCGGTGCCTAACAACCCAATAGTGCATGCAAATCTCATGGTAATGAAATAATGAGGGGCCCCCGTATCAAATAAAATACGCCCCATAGTCCCCTGAATAGAGAACATACCCTCAATGGCCGGTGGATCCTGTTGGGCTGTGACATGCTGGAGCTGATACACTCTCCCATACTGAAGCTGTCCCTGCTGGACTGGGACCGCTGGAATGGGTGGTAGTGCTGCCATCTGTGGTGGTGCTGGGAGGGCGGCGGGAAACATAGGCGCCTGTGGCTCGTGTCGGGCACCCTGCTACTGCTGCTGTGGGGCCCTGCCCCTGTCAGGACAATCTTGGCGTTTGTGGCCAGTCTTGCCAGAAATAAAACACTTCCTCGGGAAGTTTCCCCCTCGCTATCCCTGCTGTCCTCGGCCCTGGTGGCCGTTACCATTCTGACCCTGATGGCCCTGTCTGAAACCTCCCTGTCCACTTCTGAAACCCCCATATCTGAATCTCTTATGAACCCCTTGTTGGGAACCTTGGTCACCCTGCCTGTGTTGTCCCTGAACAGATTGTGTCCCACTGGCACCATTTCCCCCGGTCCTGCCCTGATGGATGGACTCTCTTGATCTCTTACTCTCAGTCTTGTGAAAGCGGTGATCCTGGCAGTGAAGTAATGCAGTGTTAACCACATCAAAATAAGTGGCTAACGAGAGATTCCCTAATAAGTGTTGACGAATCCTCCAAGTCAGTCCATCCGTGAACTTTTGAATCTTCTTCTCCTCAGTCGGTATCTCATCCGGAACAATGTTCAAGAGATTGGTAAACTTAGCCTCATACTCGGCTACGGTCCTCCCCTCCTGCTTGAGGTTCATCAATTTCCTCCTCATCTCCGTGTGAACAACTGATGAAAAATATTTACATTCGAACCGCACCCAGATTTCCTGTATAGTGAGGGTGTCCCTCTCCTCTACGATGGAAATAGACTCCCACCACTGCAATGCAGATCCTACTAGCTTAAAAGTATCTAGTATATTCTTTTGAACATCTGTGCACTCGTACATCCTTAAGTGCCTCTGAATATCCTTCCTCCACTGACTGGATACCACAACATCGGAGCTACCTGCAAACTTCGAAGGGTGTGCTTTTTGAAAAGCATCACGGATGCGTTCCCAAGCAGATGGTAATGCATGAGCCTGAACTGGCGCAACTACCGGCACCTGTAGTGGTTCCTGTTGTACAATGGCTAGGGCGGCATTTGCCTCTTCGGCTACAATAGCTGCAACCTCTGCGACATTCATAGTTCCCTAAACTGGTGCAGGCTGTGGCTCTGGTTGTGCATTCCTAAGAACTCGCTGCGCACGTCGTGGAGGCATCTGAAATGAGAGTGAAGTCTTATAAGTTTGCAGTTATTAACTCAAAATAGCAGAAGAGCGAAGCATACACAAAAGAATAGAACAGTCCTAAAATATAGGGCTCTACATCAAAGAAAGCTCAGCGGAAACATAACAAGCCGTACAGATCCTAAGGACACTAGAACCTGATGCTCTGATACCACCTGTGACACCCCGACTAATTAAATACCGGGTAGCTACTCCTTTATTAAATTAATACAAAATGCCAAGTTGGTTCAGTTCATAACATCACTGTCGAAAACATTTTAATATTTAGTAACCACCTAGTATTTAAAAAGTGAGTTGTCCATTTTAATTAAATCCGATTAACATGCAAAAAACTGAATTATGAGAGATTAACATAACCAACACAATATATAGTCACAATAGAATAACCATCCAATACTAATGAGTCTGGAGGAAAACTCCTCACAACAAACCAAATTCCAAAATAAATAATACAAAGTCTGCATCACTAAAATTAATTACAGCCCAAAGTTTAAAATAACTGAATAAGTAAAATGTCTCTAAAATAAATGGGCGACATGCCCAACAGATGATAAAAACTGATAATGGAGTCAAGATCAGAAATGGAGGCGTCTACTGTCAAGGTCCTGTAACTTCCACAGCCGCTACAGCACGTCACCTGAATATAACTCCTATGCATGGTGTCCTGGCTGGGCACCTAAAAAGGTTTTTACAAAAATGGATTTGAAAGCAAATGGGTCAGAGCCCGAATGTGAAAATAATTTAAAAATGTACAAGTGTTTAATATTATTAAACAGTGAATATAAAGTACATGATAGTCTGTACACTCACATGAGTTCCTCACCTCTCAACTAATTGTGTACTCCTATCGTACCCGTACCCATTCTAACTCCCATATATATCTAGTCCAATGCTAAATCTAACATTTCTATATAATAACCAATTCAAATTCCAACATCTTCTATTTAATAGAGTATTGTACCTTATTACACAGTTTCCCCACTTTAGCACTACAATTTATTAGAAATCTTACATTTTCACTTTACAAACCATTGCTATTATCTATACTCACAATTATTCACGACAATTCATTTCAATCAACAGTATATTATTCTCACCAAATATATACATTTCTAGCACCTCGAGACTAAGCTGGAGTGCACACATACTCTGCTATCAAATCCCGGTACATCACGTACATGAGGACCACGTATTCCGAATCTTTCAGGAAATGTTTCATTAACAACAATCACAAACAATGGAGGCGAACATAGTTCACATCACATGGGTCACGCACATACCTACGCTCCCATGATCAACAGACTTATTAACTTCTCAATAAGCCCTTCTCTGACCTATGTCCTCGAGGTACCAATATAAATCCCCCCCCCCCCCTCGTAGGTACACAAAGATTAGATGTCCCTAAACGAACGCCAACCTCCCATGATAGCAAGTACGGTAGGTATGTCATACACAAATAACTACATATACTAAGCATTCCCATATCTTAGATATTACAATATTTATTAATCGTATACTTCTAGTTCTTATACCAACTCTTAGTATTATACAAATCACAAGTCCCCGGTTTATATGTATTTACATCATCAATTATCCTCACTTCGTGATCAGTCACTCGCATCCTAATCCACAAGTGTCATCCGATTCAAGGCACTATTCTAAATTTTACTCCTCAATATACCCCAAATCTCCCAACTATACCTACTAGTTAATAAGGGAAAGTTATCTCACCATTTAAATAAGACTACGGGATACTAGAAATCAAATCGGGCCAAAAAGGCCATTCTGTCAACTCGTTAGAAGTCTCATTTGAACGAGGTCTTTCGAACGAAATACCAACTCGTTAGAAGTCATACTGTCATCTCGTTAGAAGTTCGTTCGAACGACCTGGGCAGGTCTTCTAACGAGATGGCATTTTCAGCCCAAAAAATCCCAATTCCATTTTTCTCAATTCTTCTCTCCTCTAAATCCACCCTAAGACCATCCAAATTATGTTTTAACGTATATAAACCATTTCTAATCACCCTAGGTCATTCCTTAACACATTTAAGGGGTCAAATCTTACAAATTTCCATGGAATTAATATGAATCTTCAAATATTTCTCCAAACCCTATGAACATGAACTCCTAATTTTCTTATGACTAATTACTCATCATAAATCCATTTTTTAAATCATCATATGTAACTATTCAAGTATTAAATCAGTCCATTTTCATACTACATGCAAATCCTAAGCCAAATTCAAAGTTTCTCCAACAAATTTCATGGGTTTTCTTCAAAAAGTTCAATAAAAGATAATTCCTACACTAAGCATGGAAGACATATTCAATGAATTAAAAATACTAAAACACTTGCCTTAGATTGTTCTTCAGAATTTGATGTTGAAGGTTGAAGGTTGATCTCTCCCCTTTCTCTACAGATTTTCTCCTAAGGTTGAAGATGGTGGTTATGGGTTTTCTTTTGGGAACCTCTTTCAACTCTTCCTATAACTCCCGTAGCCCTCTAACTTGCCAAATGCTGATAATGGGATTAGTGGGTTACTAAATAATGTATAATTAACTCCTCAAATTCGTAGGCTTTGATCCCCAAAATTTCAAAATTATCAAAATACCCTTTTAAGTTGCCGGTATGGCCCAAAAATACCCCGGGACCCAAACTAAACCTCGGCTAGTGTTTTTTTACTATTTCGACCCTTCCGGACTCGTTGGCGCAGTCAAAATGACCATTCGGTTGATAAAAATAAAATTCACTTTTTAATTCAAATAATTTCATTTCTGACGCGACTTACACGCGCATCCTAACTAAATTTCCCAAATTGTCATATTTCAGTCTTGCGATAATTTTAATATTTTCAATATTCATATATTTCCATATATACACATCATAATCAAATACCAACTCACATCTCGTTAGTATTTATATCCAGATTAATTTTCAATTAATTCACATTTAATTTAATTAATCCCTTAAATAAATATCGATAAAAATACAGGGTATTACAGTAAGTCCCCAATACTTCATTCATAACTGGAGCGAGTAGGGGCTTATGGAATGATTTGATGGCATATTAAATGGTAGGTGTTGATTGGTTCCATGGAAACTAAGTCGCAAGCCTTAGGTTGTGACTTTGTTCTGTCGAGGTGCTTTGGTCAGCAGTCGACCTCTGAAGGTTAGAATTTATGGGAATTTATGTATGTTCTTAATGCAATGCCAATTTTATAAATAATGATAAAATTAATGAAGCTTTTGGGAGTAATCTGGTAATAAGTCACGATGGGTAATGAACCACCGTCAAAGTGAAATGGCATATATTATTAACCATACCATATCTATACAACTGAAAAGATATCATTCATCTTATAAAGTGTCATTTCCACCTATGCTCGTTTGATCCTTAATTCAAAAATCTCTTCCTTCTTCTCTAAGATTTTTCAACCATTTATGAGAGACGTGTTCTTCCCTTTCTCTATAAGAACTCGTTCCCCTTTTTTAATTATTTTGTAATTATTTATTGAAAGTATGGTCTATACTGTAAATGAGAGTTCATTGGATCTTTGTAGAGTCACCCATAAAATCCCTACATGGGTAACAACTGAGTTGTTGTCTGGTCCTCGTGACCTCTATGCTTTAGCTGAGGGCCAGTGGTTACCCATTATTTTTATTACTGAGTGTAGGGTTACTTCCCCCCCCCCCCCAATAATTTATTTATAGAGTTTTGCCAGTATTTTGATGTGGTTCCTTCCCAAGTTTCCCCAAACACTTAGACGATCATTAATGGGGTTCACTGCATGAATGAGGAAATTGAAACACGTATAGGAATAAAGGAGTTAATGCATTGTTACCATTGGGGTACGACAAATAAAAAAATTTATTACTTGAAGACGAGGCAGTCTAATAGGGCCCTTGTCTTGAATCTACCTGATTCCAATGAGGACTGTTTGGATCATGGTTTAATTATGAAGAGTTGGCAATTTTTTCCTCTTCCTGGGGGATCTATGTATAGTGGACCAAGGTTCTCGTAGGAAGGCCAAGGAATAGGTCGGTACATGCACACACATTTTAAATATTTTTTTGTATCTTTTCTGATTTATTTCTATAACTAATTATGTGTCTCTGATTTCTATTTTGTAGAGGAGAGTAATAAAAAATCCTCTCATCTCAGAGGTTAATTTCGTTGATTTGGAAGTTATTTGCTCGGTTCAGCAAAGAATTGGTGCTGAAGACCATCTCAGGTCGACTTCATTCTTGCACGACTATCGAAGTACTATTACCTCTTTTATAGCTAGACCACCTGAGGAGCTACCCTTAGCCCCCGTTATTTTGTATGACCCTATCTCCTCCTCCTCTAATACATCAACATCTAGTTCTGAGTTCTCTGACCAATCAAAGGGCCATTTATCGATAGAGAGATACTATTTATCCTTTGAGCGTCTAAACTTCATTCTTATACCGAGCAACATTCCTACTTTAGATATGGTGAAAAGAAATATCCCTAATATCCAATATGAAACCAAGTTGCATCCCCTAGTGAATAAAAAGCCTGAAGTTAGGGGTTCCAGTCATCCTGTCCCTTTGGGCACATCCCCTTCCAAGGACCATAAGTCTTTATCTAAGAGGGAAAAGAAGAATATAACTCCTCCCATGGATATGACAAAATATGTCTTATCCGAGCAACTCCTCAAGATCATCCTCATCCATCTCCTCAAAACCAATACTAAAAAGGAGGTCGAGGATGCTAAGAAGGTTGCCGACCAAGCAAAAATCCATGTGGGTCAAAGGTCAAAGATACCAAGGATAAGGATAATGCTTTCACTAAGGGATGGGCAAAGGCCTTCTCAAATGTATCTATTCAAATATATTATTTAAAGAAGTCCTCCTTCAAGGATATCTAGGATGCGACCCTTGTCGAAGCCGACATTGTAGGAGAGTTTGAACTCTTTGTCTTACACAGTCTTAACACTCCTCCTCAAATCGATGAGGAGATTAATGATGAGGATGAGGTCAGTGAGTCTACAGCTAATGAGCATTCAGTAATTATAGAGCGAGAAAAGGGTGAGGTTGATAAAGAGAAGTTACGAGCTGGATCCCTATAGTTTAGTATTTTCATAATTTATCTAATTCTTTGTTTCCTTTAATGTAGTACTTTGATGTATCTACCATCACTATTATCTATTCTCTATATCATTATCTTGATCAAGTTCTTACAAGTATATTTTAGGCAAATACTTTTATTATTCCACCAATTTTTAAGTTTAACAGTAGGCTAGCATATATGTTCGCAGCCCGGAGTGACCTTCAAAAGAGGCATAATCATCTTTTTAGTATTGGTTTTGAGGAGATGGATGAGGATGATCTTGAGGAGTTGCTCGGATAAGACATATTTTGTCAAACCAGGGAATCCTATCTAAATATGCATCACCTTTTTCACTGCCTTACAGTGGAAAACAACGCTTCTTATCATAAATGATACTCAACCTTCAATAAATCCACAAGGAAATAGTAGTAAGTTTGTATACCGACTACGAGAAGAAGTTGGTCGACTTACAAAAGATTAGCAAATTTGATCAAAAGTTACTTTCGTTATCGTTGGCATACTCCAAAAAAGAGTCCATCCTTAATTCAAAGTTGAAGAGTGCCAGGGAGGTCACAAAGTTTCTTGAATAAGAGAATATTTCTTTACGTGTTAAGCTTGAAGGCCTTAAAAACCCAGTATCTACTGACCAAGATGAAGGTTCTTCTTTCTTGGAAAAAGAGAACTTTCATCTAATGGAAAATTTGGATCAGATAAATAAGTCAAAGGGCAAGGATCGGTCCTCTCAATAGCAGGTGGGATTTTGCAAATAGTGGAGGAAAATCGAACTAAGAAGACTTTGACCAAACCACAATCATAAAGAACTAGCCACCTACCATCAAAATATTGAATGAGTAGGTTGATAGCCTAACGTATCAATTTCATAGCAACCTCATACTATCTGCATAGATACATTTAATGAAACCATTACACATACGAGAGCATAGCTGGACCATGCTCGCAAAGGCGGCTATAAACAACATTGGCTCAATGCCCTCATAGTGATAAAGTTATTAAAGGAAAATAAATTATGGTATTGTCATGATCCAAGCTGCTTGGAGCACCCTAATCCTCCCTTCAAACTAGATTTTCATGGATTCCTCTAGATTTTATCCCAATGAGTTTGATTAGTATATATCTCAGGGATTATGACTTGTATGGAGACAATAAACTTAGCTAACCACTGCACTTGATGAACAAGGAAAGTATTAGAATCCAGACAAGACTTATACAATTGAGGACCACTTTCACTCCTTATGACTTAGATGTTCCTCCAACTGGTTTTGAGAAGTAATCGAGTGAGCAATTACATTCCCTTTAATAACCTATTGTATTTTTCATTTTGTTGGCTTTGTAATAGCTCTACATGATTTATAATGAGAACTTACATTTTTCTTTCTTCTACATTAACTTATCAACTAGTTATTTATTTATAAATGGTCAACTATAACTTTAGCCTTATGATTGTGTGGTTGGTTGTTGCCCGACTAATCTGTCTCACTAGTTTCCAATATTAAATGAACCAACATAGTCCTGCCTTAGGTCTGTCTAATGTGTAATATAGCTTATTTGTCATATAATCAGATCTTGTCATCTTGACCAAGTGCTAACATTAGTTACCGATGGAGACCAAATGTGATAGGATTAGTCCTTGCTTGTAGCCAGTTATGGTTTTTGTTGTCCATATGACAGACTGCACTGGATTTCCTTAATTTGGTTAGATAAAATTCTTGTTCTTGACCTTATCGGCTCATAAATGAAGTTTTGAATTGGAACTTCTTATTCTTGACCTTGTAGGGTCATACATGAAGCTTTTATTAATTTACATGGATGATATGCCATTGAATTTCTATGTATTTATAGCACATTTCCCACTCTAACCAAAAATTTAAAAAGGAATAATGATAACTTCTGGGGATTAACAGTCTTTATTGATCAATGAAAATGAGTTACAGGGAGTTAAAAAGACTTTACATTTCTTTTGATTACTGATAGTACTTCCTCAAGTGTTCTGCATTCCAAGGGTTCTTGAACTATTCCCTTTCTAGAGTTTCAATTCGGTAAGTTCCTAGTGAGATAACAGCAAAAATTTGATACAAACCATTCCACTTTGGCTCTAACTTATTTTCTTTATGGATTACTTTCTTCAGTACATAGTCCTCTTCCTTCAAAATGCTCAACTTTATTTGTCAATTATAAAATTAAACGATTCTCTATTGGCATGTTGCCACCTAAAACGTTGCGATCTCTATGACCTCTTCCACTAGGTCTAAATCTAACATTCTTATGAGTCGCTATTTGTTGAGTCAAAATTGAGGAACCAGTGACTTGGCAAACCAATTTTTGTCGAGAACACTACCTTTATTGCAAAAGGTAACATATACAAAGTCTCACCGGTAGCTGTTCTTGGTGTTGTATTGTATGCCTAGAGTACACTTTAAAGTTCATTGATCCAGTTTACTTTGGCATCATCCAATCTCTTCTTTATTCCATCGACCAGAGTTTTATTTATTATTTTTGTTTGCCCGTTGCACTGCGAATAACCAGGTGCAGAATCTAGTTTCTGGATTTTTTAGTGAATATAATAGTCTTCAAATTCCTGATTATCAAATTGTGTGTCGTAGTCGATAGTGAAGTCATATTGCATATCATAATGGAAAATAATGTTCTTCCAAGTGAAGTGGAAGACCTTTTCATATGTAATCTCAACTAAGGGTTCAGCTTTAACCCATTTCATGAAATAGTTAACTATGACGACAAGGTATTTAAACCTTCTTCTTATTTTTGGTAGAGGGTTGACCAAGTCAATCCCCCACATGGTAAAGGGGCAAGGGGATGTGATTGCCTCCGGTCTTTTATGAATTACGGTGTATTTTTGGCACTTTTTGCATCACTTTGCATAGTCCCCATAATATGCTTTTTAGATGGGCTATTAATAGCCTTGTATGGATACCTGATTGACTAATGATCTTCCTACTGAGTATGTTCCACAAGATCCTTCATGTACCTTTTTTTATTACCAACCTCAGTAAGATGGACATATCAGAGTAAATAAATAATGAATCTGTTTTTGTATAAGAGCCCTATTTTTAGGACATACCTCACTACTTTGTATTGGAGTCTCCCGGCTTCCTTTAAATCTGTTGCTACAATTCCTTTTTCTAGGTAATTTCGTATTGGATTAATCCATTATGGTCGAAGTCCAATTAAATTGTATTGGTAATTTTTTCATCAATACTTCGATGCATGAGGAATTCTACTAGAATCGTTCTTAACTCTATTCTGGTGGCTGAAGCAAGTCGAGCAAGTATGTCTATCGGGCATTCTCAACCCTAAGGATCCTGATCACCTTGACTATTGGGAATATTGTTATTAACTTTATGTTTTGGCCAGATACTTTGCCATGTACTCCTCTCTTGCTCGATAAACTCCTAGTATTTGATTTAGTATTAATTAAGAATCACTATGTGCCTATATTTTCTCGGCGGCAAGGGGTGAAGCTAGGCCACCATATTATGAGTGCTTCATATTCTGCCTCATTATTGGTGGCCTCAAATTGTAATTTGAGGGGATATCCTATGCCAATGTCATCTAGTATGGTGATTATCAAGCCTGCTTTACTACCAAAGGTGCATGATGACCTATCCATAAACATCTGCCATAAAATGGGGTCTTCCATGAAGCCTTATTCAACTAAGACCCCATAATTGAATAACTTTTTTTGTTACTCCAGTTTGTGAGAAATTTCCTCTTATTTGGCTGATGATTTTAGTATGTCAGTGCTACGATCAACCGAATAAATGGTTGGGCCAATAGGATTCTTCTTATTTGGTTGAGCCAGTGAGGTTTATTCCAAAGAAGTTTACTCACCAGGTGGAGATGAGTTATCCTCTATGGAATTCTACTTTATATTTTCCCTTGTTGAGATCTATTCCTTAGAAGTTTGCTCGACGGGTTTTTTTTCATACGTGAACTCAATAATAAAGTTTGTTATGGTTTAGCATTTTATTGCCATTATTAGTTCATATTATATCCCATACTCTTCTAATTACATATCCCAAGCCATAAGTCCATTTGATTTCTCATGTTAATGAACGGCATTTCATAGTTGTAGGTTTGTATAAAGTACAATGGTGTGATCTTCGAAGTATAGCTTCATTCTTTGAGAAGCCTCAACTAGGGCTAGAGCTAGTCACTATAGTCTTGGATATCGGATCTCCACTCCTCGATATGACTTTCTTTTATAGCAAATAAGTTCTTACACCCCATTTTCTAGTTGGACTAACAACGACCCAACTATTGATTTAGATACACCTGAGTGTAAGTAAAGTTTTTTATCCCATAATAGTCCTTGAGAGCAAAGGTGGAGACCCTAGATATTTCTTCAATTCCAAAAAGGCATTTTCACATTTCTCATTCCATTCAAATCACTTTTACAATATTTTAAAGACAGGAAGTCATTTGTCGATATCTCGCAAAAAGATTCGGTTTAGCGTTGCTACCTTATCTATTAGCTTTTGTACTTCTTTCTTGTTTGTGGGATTCTTCATATTGATAAGTGTTTGGATTTTATCTAAACTTTCTTTTATGCCTCTTTGGCTTACTATAAAGACAAGGAATATTCCTTTCCATACTCTAAATGCACATTTTAATGGGTTAAGCTTCATTATGTGATTTTCCAATGGGTCTAATGTCCGATCCAGGTCTCTATTATGGTCGATGGATATCTTACTCTTGGTGAGCATGTCATTAATATGTCCATGTTTATATCGATTTTCTCTTCAAATACCTTGTTCACTAACCTCTAGTAGCTCTTGATCCCAAAAGGCATGGTGTTGTAGCATTAGGTACCTCGATTAGTTATAAATGAAGTCTTTTCATTATCCTCTAGTCTCATTTTAATTTGATTATAGCTTGAGTATGCATCCAATAAATTGAGTAGCTCATGTCCATTAATGTCATCAACCAATTGATCAATCCTTAGTAAAGCATAATGGTCCTTTTAACAGGCTCTATTCATATCGATAAAGTCAATGCAGATACGCCACTTGCCATTCTTTTTCCTGACCATCACTACACTGTACAACCAATATGGGTATTTTTGTCCTCAATGGAGTTTTCTTTTTATAGTTTCTCTACTTATTCCTGTATGGCCATGTTCTTCCCTAACTGAAGATGCATCATTCTCAATTGATCGTCTTAGCATCCTTGACTAGGTTGAGTCCATGAAATATAAACTCTAGAACAATTCTCAATATGTCATCATGACTCCAAGAGAATATGTTCTTCTGTTTCTTAAGAAAATTAATCAACTCCTTTTTTACAATAGGGTCCAGTGATGATCTGATCTGGGTTATTTTCTCTGAATGTCCATAATCTAAGATGATTGATTCTATTACTGCTATGACTTATCCTTTGACGATCTCTGCCTCTTCACATGGATCCAATGTTTCAATCTGGTAGGTAGTGGTCAGGTTTTTTGTTCCTCCTAGTCAGTTGAAGTATAGTAGAACTCTCTATCTTAAACTTGGTTCTTTTTAACCACGTCGACCCCATAATGAATGGGGAACTTTAAATACTAATGCATGGTATAAGGTATTGCTTCAAATTTCTTCAACCCAACTCTACCAAGGATGATTTTATATGATGAATTGATGTTCTTATCTAAGATAAAGAAACGGATCTTCTCTATTTGATAGGTCTTTAGATACCAATCACTAATTCTAGACTTATTGTTCCTATGTGGTAAACCTTTTCTCCAGAGAAATCGATGAGATGCCTATTTAAACCTCTAGTTTGCTATCTCATAATTCAAAATCTCTTAAGCAATTATAAAATAAGACGCCATTTAGCCAAAACTCTATACACCTTTCCTTCGAGTGTCATCGTCGTGAAAACCAGGGGGCATCATCAGGATAAATCAATCCTGATAGATTATCTTCGGAGAAATCAACCACCAAATAATATTTACTTTCCTCGTACAAGTATCTACATCACAGGTTAGGTTAACCTGCCTAATATAGGCATAGGCTTTGGCTTCATTGAGGTAGGTTTCCTTTCCTATATTTTATCTCTTCTGCTTGCATCACCTCTTGCAATAAATTTACATCTAAAAGAGATCATCTTAACCTCGTGTGCAGGCTCCTTATTTCTCCTTGACAATTTCAGTTCATCTTTAGAGTTGTCATCTTTGCCTCTTTTCTTTTCATCTCATCTTCTATAAGGGGATTTGGATAATCTTCTGGGTTCTTGCCTGTTTGGCCTCTTTTTTCCACGAACTTTGACAGTATCCCTCTTCAGATCAAGTTCTCTATCTATTTCTTTATGGCTATGCAGTCGTCAATATTATTACCATTATCTTTATGGAACTTTTAGTATTTACTTTTATCTCTTCGGTTTGGAGAAGATTTCATCTTTCCAAGCCATTTTTGGTCTTTGCTTCTACGGATCTCTTCCATAATATGGTGAATGCCAACAGTTAGAGGAGTGTATTCTTCATATTCCTCTGGCTTCTCCACTATTTTATCTTTTTTCTCCTTTTTTCTTGAGCTTTTGTTAGCATCAGTCTTTGAGTTATTGGTCTCTTTATCGCCCATAACTTCTTTTGCATTCATGATTTTGCTTATTTTAGTTAGCAATTTGATCATAGTCTTGGGTGACTCTTTAGCCAGTACATATTATAACTTCTCGAGTAGTAGGCCACTCATTAATGCAGTGATCATCATATTTTTATCATAGTAAAAAACTTCTAGCCTCTCACTATTGAATTTGGTGATGTATTTGCTCTGTCGATCTTTTGATGAACATTTAGCAAAATGGGCTACCCTCTTTCCTGGATTATCCCTTAAGTAGAAGTTTCTCACAAATAAATCAGTCAATTGTTGAAAGCTGAAGATCTATCCTCATCGTAGATTATAGTACATATATGTACTGATCTGGTGATCGTATTGGAGAATGATCAATAACTCATCTCATCGAGGACTGAGTAGATATCAGCAGTACATTGGTATTTTTTTCACATGTAACATTAGGTTAATTTTACCATCATACTTCGGAGTCACCACAGGTTTCTTGAACTAAGAATGTGAGGGGTAATCCACAATAGAAGGTGTGAGTGGTGCCCATTCATAAAATTTCTATGTAAGGAATTTTTTTATTTAGTAATTTCCCCTAAATGATCCTCTAGTCGCTGGATTGATACCTTCCATGGTTGGTCATCCGTATTAGCCTTAGTTGAGATGGATTGGGTTGATTGGTCATCATTTTTGACTGAGCTCTCTTCCTGGTAAGTCTACTGGGCACGTACAGACCCCCGTACGCTAGTTCTTGACCTGATGAACCCTTTTCGGTGATCTTTGGACCCTCTAAGATCTCTATAATATCGCCCTCTTACTAGGGATCTAGCTAATCAAATGTGGAGCCTATACGCAGCCTTTCCAACATGCTTGGCCTCTTTTTAGAGAATGATTGCTCGTTATAGTGATCAGTTGTCCTGATGGATAAGGTGTCTCTTGGGAGATATGACATGACATACTGTGATCTTGAATATCCAGTTCTTCTTCTTTCATTTTGTGATCCAAAATTCATCCTTGTAGGGTTTTACAGCACCCGTTCGTGATGGGCTAGTTGCCTATCTTTGTAGGTGCAGGAGGCAACATTTCCCCTCGCTTGTGAGAGGGCCCTCTTATGGATAGCATGATAAGATCTGCTATTTGCCTATTTCATCCGGCCTGGAGCATCTGAGCCAATTATTTCACCGTATCTTATATTAACTCTTAACCTTTGTCTATGATCATCAAAATTCCTTATAGATCCCCATTCTAATAGTAATGGATGGAGGAATAATTTCATTTATCTGGCTATATTCTGAATTGTCCCCCATTTTCCACAACAAAGGAGTTGATAGGCATGTTGAACGAACTTGAATAGGAAACAACAAATGGCTTGTCCAATACTTTCCACGAATAGTGCCAATTTGTTACTATCTAAAATTGCTAAAAAGATATTTTTAGGTCTTTGATAGGAATTACCAATAATAAACTATAACAAATATATAAGAAAACAACTTGAGCTTGAGGGAGATGAGAGATAGATAATGAGACAAGAGGATAACGTGGTTTTTCCTAAAAAGTTGTTTAAATCTACAAGTGAAATACTTATTTTGTATTAGAAGTGGGTACAATCTCTCAATAACCTCTCTAGGGTTTAGTGTATGTTGTTTTATTTATGCGTTGTTGTTTAATATGGGGTATCATTTATAGTGGGCGAAAGGAGAAAGTAGTGGAATGCTTTTATAAGTCAGACTGTTACGCCTTTCTATATTATATTTGACAACTAATGATGAGATAGTCGCAGGTAGTTGAAAACATTGACCCACATGTGTATAAAATGAGAGTTATACATTTCCCCACATGTGATTCACATGTATGCTTCATAGTCTTAATCACTTGTGGGCGGTCGAACAGTCAACCAAGGGAAAACACTGAGCCGACCAAAGTAACGATGTGCTGACGATGTAATGATCATTTTATGATGACAGGTGTCACAATTTCATTGTTCCATATCACATTATAGTTCTACGGTACAACCATAGTTTTAGCTTTATTTTTACCCACTTGAATTCCTTTTTTGTACACCAAGTATCCTAGGAAATTCCCAGTAGAAACTCCCAAAGAAAATTTCCAAGGATTTAGTTTCAATTGGTAAGGCCTCATTCTTTCAGAAATAAAATTCAAATTCATTACTTCGTCTGATGCAGTTTTGGATTTAACAATTATGTCATCAATGTAATATTCCAAAAATGTACCAACCATATCATGGAAATGGTATTCATTACCTTTTGATAAGTGGACTTTGCATTCATTAAATCGAAAGACATTTTACCCATATAAAGGTCCCAAGATTCATTGGTCATCTAAGCATGGTTTTATGTACATCTTCCTCATAAATACATATTTAGTTGTATCCAGAATGGTCATTCATCGTTGTCATAATAACACGGTCAATAGATTTTTCAACAAATATATCAACCACAAGCATATCATATTCATCCTTTGGTGTAGTTGCATTTAGATTTCAAAATTCAATGAAAACTCTTCATTTGTAATTTTTTTAATGGCATGAAGTATATTAGATAACTATTCAACATACCTGGAAGTTTAAATGAACCCATTCTTCAATAATCTTTCAATTTTCTCTTTTATTTTTTGTAACCTTTGGGATCATCTATCAAGCCAATTATTTCACAGTTTACACCCTTCCTTGGTAGGAAATCTATGTTCCACCAAATTTCAGTTTAAGCCTGGCAGTCCATCACATTAAAAAAAAATCATCTTTACACTTGATCAGTAATTTTGTAACCAATCCTTGGTATTCTTGGCTTATTTTATCTTGTATATAAGTTATTATTGTATTTTTCTAAGTGTCTAACTTAATTTACACCCATGGATCTGGGTTTTTACTCACCAATTCTTTTTATCTCAAAATCTTCAAATTTATACAAGACCAATTCAATGGTCTTATTTTTTTCTTCCATTTCCACGAGGGCTTGATCTGTTAAATAACGATTTTTCATATTTCAATGGCCCTATCTGACCAAAATCCAGTAACAACCCATAATTTTATTCGGTAATTAATTAAATTTATTTAGAACTCGGAAATTTAGCTTAAAAAACTCCTAATATGAGTATATATAAGTCTTGGGCCATTTAGAAGAGTCCTTATAACATAAAACTCTGTAGAAAGAGTCCTTATAACATAAAACTCTTTTTAAAATATAACAAAAATTTGTCATAGTTCTGGACTGTGACTTGGGAACTATTTTAGTTTTAATAGGATTATAATGCCACTTAAATTCCTCCTACACTTATATATTTTAATACCCCGTATTTTTATGACCTTTAATTATAGGATTAAGTAAATTAAATTGGAATAAATAAATTTAATAATAATCCGAATTTTAAAATTAATATTTACTAGCGTGACGAGAGTTAGTAATTATTGGTAAGAATTATGTTGAATATGACTTAATCATGAAAGTAATATATAAGATTAAATTTATTAAAATTATCGTGAGTGAATAATACAACAGTTATAGAAATTAAGTCGGGACGCTCGTGTCAGTCGTGTCGGGACTAATTTAAAGAAAAAAAAGTAAATTAACTCTAAGTCGCCCGTATGGTCATTTTGAGTGTGTCAATGTGCCGGAAAGGGTTGAGATGGTTAGGAAAGTGTACCCGGGGATTTAGTTTGGGTCTTGGAACGTTTTTAGGCCTAACCAGCAGCCCGAGAGGGCACTTTGGTAATTTTCATTTTTGGACCTTAATTAATGATGAAATTATTAAGGCTATATCAGATGGTGTGTCGAGAAAGTTAGGGTTCTGAGAATCAAAAAGTGAGGAAACCCATAGGAAGACCAAGAACCACCCATTTTGCACCTCCACCAATGCCAAAGCATAGATCGGAAGAAGATGATCATTCCTATACACTCAAATTCATCAGATCATACCTTCAATTTCCAGGCAAGAATCTATCTTGCTGTTCTTGAATTGATACAACATACATATTATAATAGGAAGAGCACATCTATGCTTTAGGGAGATTTAATGTAATTGGAAGACAAGAATTCACATGTTTGAATGGGAACCACACTAGGCTGATATCCTTATCACATGTAGAACATCTATCATGAATTTTAATGATGATTAGAGGAGGAAATTCGGAAATATCATGTCGATTCTTGAATTAATATGGTAAAGTAGGGTTAGAGACCAAATCATGAATTACAACCATTTAATGATGATCCCTTAATGAATTTCTCTAGATTTTACGTTAGAAATTATTTATACCTCCTGCTATAATGTTTGTGATGTTTGGTTGGGAGTTTGGGACATTTTAATGGAGGTTTTGATGGTTAAAATGGCATAAACCCATAGGCATTATGTGCATAATTTTTGGGCCAATAACTATTCGATCGATCGACTCCTCTTGGAATTTAAATCTTCTTTCCTTCTTAATGATAATCCAACCACAAGGTATAAGGATCCTTAGACATAACTTAAATACCATGACGAGACCTGAGGAGGACGAGTAGGGTGGTAGGTAAGGTACGTGAGATTTAACCGTGAGGTCACAAGGGTATAAAATGGGGTGATAATAGTGTGTAGGTTGAGTTTTATATTGTGAGAATTAAGGATGACTTAGACCAGTAGGAAAGAGAGAGTACACCTACTGTTACAATAATTATCAAAATGATACACTTCAAGGGTCGAGAAATTGTCACACCCCAAACGCAATATCCATACTAATCATTTGTTATTAGAATAATTAGATCATGATCTTGAGCCCATTGGAAATATAATTCATTTATCAATATTTTTCTGCATAATGTGCATAATGAACATACTATTATTGTTATACCATAATGAAATCAATATCAAAGTCATAATTAAGTGGACATACAATACTATGATTGACTATGATAAAATTTCACAATCATCAACTCAATCCATACTACAGCAATATATACAAGGCGTGAGTATATTAAAATCTTCAGTGTGACAATGATAAAATCCCCATATGTAATCCCCAGATCTTTCTAACAGGGCAACTCTCAAATCACTGATCATATGACATCCTAGCTGGCAGCTTACAACCCTAAAAATGTCAAAATATAAACCATAAGCATTAAGCTTAGTGAGGTACTCCTTCCCTGAAATGAAATAATAGTTCTATATCGAATCTGTGGATATTAATCCAACCAATCCTTCTATACAATGAATTAACAGTTATATATATCAAATCTGTGGGTATTAAATCCAACCAATCCTGCCATATAATGAATTAACAGTTATATATCAAATCTATGGATATTAATCCAACTAATCCTGCCATATAATGAATTAACAGTTATATATCAAATTTGTGGATATTAATCCAAACAATAATGCCATATAATGAATTAACATTTATATATCAAATATGTGGATATTAAATCCAATCAATCCTGGCTGTTGGCAATAACAAATCCTGGACCATAAGGCCCAAATAATTCTACCCATTGGCAATGATAATTATGCCCATGGGCAATAGTATGTATGCCCAATGGCAATAGTAATTCTGCCTATTGGCAATAATAAGTCTTCCCATTGGCAATAATAATTTTTCCCATTGGCAATAATAAGTCTGCCATTGCCAATAACAAATCATAGAACATAAGTTCCAACAAATCATTGGATCTTTGTCCAATTCCAATCCTGGATCACAAGACCCAAACAAATCTTGGATATTTTAATATCCAAACAAATCCTGAATACCGAATTATTCAAACCAAACCTGGATCATGAGACCCAAAAAAATCCTGGATATTTTAATATCCAAACAAATCCTGAATACCGAAGTATTCAAACAAATCCGCTCTTAGAGCTATATTCATATTTATATATGAAACAAATCATAAGTACACTCACCTTGGTAATTTAATAGGCTTTCCTTTTCCTTTGTTCGGCACTTGTTCAACTGGTTCTTATTCCATTCCTATAATTCTTACAATATTAGTTTCATTATAAGAATATCAACAATCCAAGGAATATCTCAAACATAACTCAATTCATAAGTATCATATGATTCTATTGAAATCATTTATCACAAGTGAAGTTCCATCCAAATTCATGTTAATATATTTGACATATTCAAATCATAGACTAAAAATATATTCATTTCTTATTGGTATTTCAACCCTTATCATATTAGGATTCCAATACAAAAGACGGTACATAATTTCAAGTCTCATAGAGCAAGATAGGCCCATTTCTTTACCACATAGCAAATATGCCCTATAAGCTCTTTTATCGTTCATTCAACTTCCATGAATTTTCATAATTTTTCTACATCATAAATTTCTATGATATGTCACCGAACATCAGTAAACATATTTTAAAATATAAAATTAAAGTTTCATAATTTTTAAGGTTCATTTGCTATGTCAGGCAAAACATCGAACACATGGCGGGCATACTTTCACCCTTAGGGAAGCTTTCATACCCGAACTTCAAACTCTCACCAAAGACTTATTTCTTGGTATTTTCACATGAGTTTTGGATATTTCACACACATATAAGTCCATGTTAATATCCAATTGGAATCAATCAATTTCAGTGTAACACCCCGCCCGCTCGGGGAGAGCGAACGGGGCGCTACTATCGATAAACTAAATCAATACCACAATATAACAAGGTATAGAGCATCTAAATACCACAACAACAAAAGAGAACTTAAAATCCCAAATCTCTTCAAATAAATACCAAGTCTCTCGAATTACATACAACAACTATCTAACTCAAAAATAAAATGCAAATATCCAATGCTCTTACATCAAAATAATACAATCTTCTCAACTTGTATTAAAAATCTTCCCAAAATAATCCTCGCTAAAATCCATTCTCCAAATCCAATCCAAAGCGCCCAAAATCCGCGCTAACCTGCCACTAAAGGAAAATATGGGGAAGAACACAATACGACAGGAAAAATGCTCAACAAATATTAGCGGTGTATGAAATGTCACAATACGAATACGAATATTCAAATCAAATGTGAATCTCAATAGCAATTATATCAATATAATTTCTCAACAACACATTAATCGGATCACCAGGCCTCACCACCGTACCGCGCCTATGCATTTTTCTAGCATATCCGAAAAAAGGAATATTCTTCAGTGCCATATTAAAATCTCCTGACAACATGCTCAACACCAAATATAATACCACATGAATCGAAATTAGATTCCAACAAATATTTTCTAGAATTTCAATGAATTTATCAATTCAAATATGAGTTCAAATAAACATGAAACCAACGGAATAACACTCGCGAGATTACGGAGCATATTGTGTAAAACTCCATACCTCAAAATCTAATCGCACCATCACGTTCTTCTCGCGAAAATGATCAAATCTCGTTCTAGCCCAAACTCGAGAAAACACCAAATAAGCCTTCTAATCTAAGGTTGAAATCTTGAATAAGTTTGGGGATATGGTTTGTATATGAAAGGGAGTAATTTTAAAGAGCTCTTCTGGTTGAAAAGTTTGAGAAAAAGTGATTTGAAAAGCCAAGCCACGAATTTGTTGATATATAAAGGATTAAGAGTTTGATTAAGAAAAGAGTTCTAACCAGATACAAACACTAAAATTTTTATTCCAGGACGATCGGGCCGTTCGAATTGGACGAAATTTTATAGAGAATTATCTGAAGACGAGAGGAAGCTACAGAAAAAAATTCAGCTCGATCGGACAATTCAATATTTTTAAATAATTTTTTTACTAGAGAGTTTTATGTTTTGAGGACTCTTAGAGAGTTTTATAATTTGAGGACTCTTCTATATAATAAAAATTCAATTAAAACTCCATTTTAATTTCGATTTCGAAACCGTTTGAAATTCTCGTCTTTAAAAATAATAACCAACATATTTGAGCAATAAAAATAATTTTATCTCAAAATTTATTTTTCCTCTTAAATTCGAAAATACCCCAAAAATTACGCGGGTTGTTACATTCAGTAATCATACAAAAGATATAGAAGTTTGAATAAACAAAGTTAGTAAATGAAGCAGTTCAAGGGTTTACACATTCAACTTTGTTTAAACTTTATATATCCATACATATGCACCCAAGCATGAAAGGTAAATAAAATATAAAGGATTTCTATCATATAAATCATAAATACAAGAAAAATAACAAGATTCATGGGTGGAATTACCTTCGGGGCTTTTACGTAATTTTTTATGAATTTTTCTGAATGTTTCTCCTCACTTTCTTCTTCCTAACCATCACAATTTTTTTTCCTCAACCTAAAGCTCTCCCAAGCTGAGTTTGCTGAATAAAGGAGGATATATCAAGGGTTTAAGTTAGCCAAACCAACCTCCACCTCCAACTAATAAATTTAAGACACTTATTGGGCATAAAGGACAAATTAACACTTAAATGAATGGACAGATTTGCCCTTCATTAGTAATTTCGGTATAACTTCATACTCGGACCTCCGTTTCACACACCGTTTGTTGTGTTAAAACTCTAACTCACCTGTATACAAATATCTAGATTTCATCTAAAGTCAATTACTACGTTATAAAGGTCAAAACTAGCCTTAAACATGAACATTCCTACCGAAAACTTCAAAATCTCAAATTCGTAACTAATTCGTTTTTCATGCTTTATGAAGCTAGGATTAGACTAAATATAATGACTTAACAGTATATATAGTAATAACATATTATCCATATCACATAATCTAATCATGATTTAAACATAATTTATCATAATTATATTCGGGTTGTCACAATTCTCCCCCTATTAGGAAATTTTGTCCCCAAAATTGGCATACCTTGGTTGTCTAAATCAAACAAATACGGATAACGCATCTTCATGCTATACTCACTCTCCCATGTATCTTCTTCCGTGGAATGCTTTATCCACATAACCTTGACAAGTGGGATCACTTTTGATCTCAATATTTGTTCTTTCTTATCGTCGATTGCAAGTGGTTCTTCCACATAGGTCAAATCTTCCTTCAATGCAATAGGTTGTTCCACCAATACATGTGAAGGATCCGCTACATGCATTCTCAACATTGAAACATGGAAAACATCATGTAATCAAGCTAACTCCGGTGGTAATGCTAACTTGTAGGCAACCATCCCGACTTTCTCAATAATTTCATGAGGTCCAATGTAGCGTGGACTTAATTTACCTTTCTTTCCAAATCTCATAACTCCTTTCCATGGCGATATCCGAAGAAACACGCAATCCCCCTTTGGAAATTCTAAATCTTTTTATCGCTTATCCGCATAACGTTTCTGACTGCTTTGAGCCGTTTTCATTCTATCTTGAATAATCTTCACTTTTTAGTGGTGACTTCAATCAACTCTGGACCCTCTATCTTCCTTTGACCATCTTCACCCCAGCATACGGGTATATGACACCGTCTACCATACAACGCTTCATATGGTGCCATACCAATAGTATGTTGAAAACTATTGTTATATGAAAATTCTATCAAAGGCAAATATTCATCCCAATTTCCATTAAAATCAAGCACACGAGCTCTAAGCATATCCTCCAAAATCTGTATTGTCCTTTCAAATTGCCCATCTGTCCGAGGATGAAAAGTCGTACTAAACTTTAAGTTAGTACCCATAGCATACTACAAGTTATCCCAAAATTTGGATGTAAAAGTAGGGTCCCTATCTAAAATAATAGATAATATTTCCCCATGCAATCGAATAATCTCATTAACATACAATTTAGCATACCTGTCAACTGTATACGTAGTCTTGACTACAAGAAAATGAGCTAACTTAGTCAACCTGTTTACGACTACCCAAATCGAATCTGACCCCTTCTGAGATCGTGGAAGCCCAACTATGAAATCCATCGTTACATAATCCCATTTCCATTCCGGTATTGGTAATGGCTGAAGCAAACCTGTAGGTTTCTGATGATCCACTGTAACTTGCTGACATATAAGGCCTCTAGAAACAAAATCATCTATTTTTTTCTTCATATTATTCCACCAATAATGCTCCTTTAAATCTCTATATATTTTAGTACTACCAGTATGCATAGTATAAATGGAATTATGAGCCTCATCTAAAATTTTCACTTCCAATCCATCCACACTAGGAACACATAATCATTGTTTATACAATAAAGTGCCATCGTTAATAATACAAGACTCACCAGACTTACCATCTCTGACATCTTCTCATTTTTTTCAAGAAAAGGATCTTGACTTTGCAAATCATGAATACGAGTAGCTAACAATGATCTCACGCTTACATGAGCAAAGAATATGTCCCCATCTGCTAGCTGCAATTCCACTGTCATCAATCTCAAGTTTATAATGTGAGCAACTCTAGCACATCGAGTACAAGATAACCTTCCCGGAGACTTTCTACTCAAAGCATCTGCAACTACATTTGCCTTCCCTTGATGCTAGTGAATTATACAATCATAATCCTTGATTAACTCCTTCCACCGCCTTTGCCTCAAATTCAACTCCTTGTGAGTAAATGAATACTTAAGACTTTGGTGGTCAGTAATTATATCACATACCTCACCATATAAATAACGACGCCATAATTTCAATGCAACCACAATAGAAGTAACTTCCAAATCATGTGTAGGATAATTACGTTCATGTGTACGCAATTGCCTACAAGCATAAGCAATAACCTTACCATGCTGCATAAAAACACAACCCAAGCCCTGATGTGAAGCATGAGTATAAATAACAAAACCATTTCCACCATGTGGAATAGTAAGAACAGGTGCAGTTACAAACCACTTTTTCAATTCATCAAAACTATTTTCGCAATCACAATTCCATTCAAACTTAACATCTTTTCGGGTTGGTTTAGTCATTGGTAAGGCAATCGAAGAAAATCCCTTAATAAACCATCTATAATACCCAGCTAAACCTAGAAAACTCCTCACCTCAGTTACGTTATTGGGCCTCTCCCATTTTACAATAGCCTCTACCTTTTTAGGATCAACACATATACCATTTCCAGAAATAACATGGCCTAAAAATACAACTCGTGATAGCCAAAATTCACACTTCCTAATCATAGCATACAATTGTGATTAGTCACATATTCTTCATATTTATCCCCTTAATTTCGGTATTTTTATGATCCCGTGCAGTGTAAATAGCTTGGATTTGTCTTGTATTTATGCTACTAACCTATTTTGGCAAGTATTTCTTGTTTTGTGCATTCCCCATGTGTTTTATAGGTATTTCATGCAAGTTAGTGCGAAGGAGAACTCAAAACAGTGAAAGAAACCAAGAAATGGAGAGTTGAAGGGCATTTTCATAATTTTACATATATATTCCGGTGGTCGGTAAAGCTAGAGAGTTGAAAATCTCTAAATTACAAAAACATTGGAAAAAACGGCACCCCAATCCGAGCTACGGTGAAGAAGTTATGCCCATTTAAAGTTGGAGATAGAAAGTCAAAAGTTGAAATTAATTCTGGAAGCTGAAGAGACAACTCTTGAAATTTCTTGTTTAATTCGTTTTTATTAGTTTTAAAATGTGGAGAGGCATGGTAAGAGTCTCATTTAGGTATATTAAAAGGGAAAACGTGTAGAGGCATGGGAAGAGTTAATTTTTGGTGTATAAAAGGCCAAGCTCTACATCATTCCAAAGGGAGTCGAATTCTAGAGAGTAGAATAGAATTTTAGATAGAGAAAGTCAGATTTTAGAGAGTTTTCTTAGTTTTTCTTTACATAGAAATTTTCATAAACCCTAGTTTGTAAGGTTGAAGAAGAAGAATTTTTCTGGATTCAAGTTCATCTCTTTTCCCTATTGCTGAATACAAGTATCAATTTTTCATTCTCGTATTTATTCTTTACTTTATTTCTAATTCAATTCTCAATTGTTTTGCAATTTGTTACCAATGTTTGTTAGATCCATAATTCCATGTATTGGTATGAATTTATTTTCTAGAAAAATCATGTCTAGCTAAATTCTTAAGGGCTGGGGCACATGAACTCATTCCGAGGTGAATTACCTATGTAGAAAATAGAGGGTAAATTAAATATTGACCGAATCGTGTATGGAAATTATGCGAACATAGCCAATATTTTAATCTCTCTTGCCTTAGGTACTTGGGATGTTTAAGAACGATATGCAAGTGTATTTGTCCATTAACCGCTTTGTATTTACCTTTGATTTCATATGATGTGGGCAAGATCCTTCATATATGTAATGCTTAGGATCTGTAAAGATTGGATTTAGTTAAAATTTCAATTTACAATTCTAGTATTCTATACGGTAATTTACTAAGGTTTGAGGGATTGTACTCCACCCTATTTTCTCTCATTTTCAAATCTAATTTCTTTACAATTCTTAGTGTTTTTGTGCACATTTTATTTCATCACCAATTGGAAATTTAAACCCATTAATCATCTTTTTCTTTTCTTTTATTTTAATATCAAATTTAGGATTAAACTACCTTACCTTTGCCGTCACGTTCACACGTCCTAATTTCCTGTGGATTCGATACCCAAACTCGCCACTATACTCCTTAAGAAGTGTAGTTACTAGTTTAGTTTTTTTTGTATTGAGGTTGGAAGCCGATAACAACGACTAGCGTATTACACAGACGCTCGGTTTTTCCACTCGATCAAAAATGGCGCCGTTGCCGGGGAATTAGGTAGACTTTAGGTTAGGTTGGTTAATCCCGAATTTGACGTTAAAAAAAAACTCAAAAAAAAAATTAAATAAATAAATTCTCATCTCATCCTTCATAAGCTGTTCATGCAAACTCCTCCGTTGTCTCCAGCCTAATTTCACGAAAATCCCCTTACTGAAGCTAACTCTTACAATTCTCATACTACCGACGCTCCACACTTTTGAGTCAAACACTGAGTGAGGGTTCTGAATCGTTGGGTAGCAATATGTATGTGCACGGTAGTGTTGGTGTTGGTGCTGGAGAGGAAGAGATACCATATCTTCCCATGAAAGATTTGTTATTTCCGGAGCGAACTGTTACCCCTGGTTGCATATTACTCCCGTATAATGCCGGTCAGTTCCACTTTCGGAATGGTATGATCTAAATTCTTCCTACGTTTCACGGGATGGATTCTGAAAAACCATATCTCCATCTTAGAGAATTAGAGGAAGCGTGTGATACGTTTGGAGACCAAGCTTGTCCACGAGATGTAATCCGGTTAAAGCTTTTCCCTTTTTCCTTAAAGGATAAAGCTAAGACCTCGCTGTGGTCTCTACCCCCGAATTATGTTCTATCCTGGAGAGATATGTAGACTAAGTTTCTCTCAAAGTTCTTTCCACAACACAAAACCAATTTTGTCAAGGCTCAAATACAAGCTTTTTGACAAAATGAGAATGAGGCTTTCGACAAGTGTTGGGAGAGATTTCAGGAGTTAGTTAGTGCTTGCCCACATCATGGATTCAAAAAGCATCATCTGATTTCATTTTTCCATCAAGGTCTTACTTTAGCATCTAAACAACTTGTTCAGACAATGTGCGAAAGACCTTTTTGGGAATTAGACTCACGTGATGCTGAGGCTCATCTGAAATATGTAGCAGAGACTACCCAAGCATGGGATGTTTCTGATCCCAATAGTCAAAATAGAAATTGACAAGTGTCCAACTTGCCTGCTGCGTCCGGTATCTATCACTTGGACAAGGACACTTTGTTAGATAAAAAATTTGACCAATTGGAAAAGAATTTCAGAGACATGCTTGAAGTGCGATTGGGAGAAGTAGCTGGACTCGTGCAAGCCGGGAAGGAGAAAGTGTGTGCCATTTGTGCTGCTGGTCATTCTACCAAAGGATGTCCTACCATCCCTTCATACAAGGCACTGTACACTGAACAAGTTGAGGCAATAGGGGGGTTTCGCGGAAATTATAATGTACCACCTCAAGGGGGATGGCTCCTAACCCACATGTGACTTTACCACCACCACCCCCTCAATTTCAGCAAGTGGTTCCTCCTATGCATGTACCACCTCCTGGTCCTTATATTGATCCACGGAGGCGATCTCTTGAGGACAACTTAAATCACCTCATCCAATCTCAAAAGGACAATAGTGCTAAGTATGATCGAATGTTCAATGAAATACATACTAGCATCTTAAGGTTGCAAACTGCATCGAATGTCCAAGAGAAGGGAAAATTTCCTGCTCAAAGCCAATGACCTCCCCAAGGACAAACTAGTATTGGCACTACATCCCACGACCATCGAGAGCAATGTAGCACTATTACCACTCTACGTAGTGGGAAAGTAGTTGATTTGTCACCTCCCCCACACAATTCATCTAAAGATAAAGAGGTTTCGCCCGGCACAAGAGAGGCCGAAGATGCCCCTTTAATTGAGAGTGAGGAGGAGGAAAACACTAGTGGACCCAAGTCCATCACCCCCACCTCTGCCACATACCCTCAACGGTTGGTCTCTCACTCCAAAACGACCTCCCGTGATGAAGTTCTGGAAGTCCTTAAGCAAGTAAAAGTTAATTTACCTTTTCTCGAGACTATACAGAGAATTCCCAAGTATGCTAAGTTTATTAAGGACTTACTCACGGTGAAACACAAGCTAAAGGTAAACCAGAATGTCTCTTTGGCCCAAAATGTCAGCGCAGTCTTGTCGAGTGACTTTCCATTAAAATATAAAGATCCGGGTGCACCCACTATTTCGTGTATCATGGGGAAGAACCGAATCGATAGAGTTCTAATAGATCTAGGGGCGAGTGTTAACATTATGCCCTATTCCATCTATAGGCAACTAGAACTGGGGGCCCTTAAGCCCACAAATATAACTCTCCAGCTCGCGGATCGTTCTGTGAAGCTTCCTCGGGGAATTATTGAGGATGTGATTGTCCAAATAGACACTTTCTACTTCCCGATGGATTTTGTCATTCGGGACGAAGAACCCTCTGTTCTCCCAAGTAATCATGTTCCCGTTATCCTTGGCCACCCATTTTTAGATACAGCTAATGCTCTTATCAATACCCGAAGTGGGCGTATGCAATTAACTTTCGGGAACATGACCCTCGAAACAAATATCTTTAATAATTCCAAGAGAGAGGGTGATGAAGGGGAACCGCGAGGGTTGGATCTTTTGGGGGAAGCACACGAGCAAGAAAGAACTTACAAGGAAGAGCCATTAAGGGAAGGTGGTGTTGCGCACAGTGAGAAGAGTGGTTGCAACATCGAGAGCAAGGTAGGGTAGGTATGTTTAGTTAATGCATTAGAGAGCATGAATGAGCCCATGAAAAAGAGTGAAGGATGAGAGGCTCGTCGAAATACTTAGAGGAAAGCGAATGGCAGGACACTATAAATACATTTCTCCTCGATTACCACCCACCCACACCACCCTATTATTCGGCGAGTGAGCACGAAAGGCAGGTTGAGGACACTAAGCTAGAGAGAGATATAGAGGAGTTGAGCCTAGCAGAGTTTGAGAAAGAGTTCGGACAGGTGGATGCAAGCCTAAATGTTGAAGTCCAATCTTTCTGGGCCTCATTTCTTCATTTAGACGAAAGCGAGTGGGACAATAGCATTGATGCATTTCACCTTACCAAACATCCACCCATACCATTTGAGTCTACGGAGGTACCTGAAGATAAGAATCAAATCTCGTCCGCCTTAGAGACCATCCCACGTGCTACGCACCCAGAGGATCCTTTTTCGGTTTATCATAAAACATCTCCTGGTCTTTCCTTTATCTATGGGCACGGGCCCAATTTTTTTCGGCTATTCACTTATGATGGTAAGACGGGAGAGACGAGGAGAGCATCGTACCCAGTGGAAGGGGTCGGGTGATTTGTTGAGAGAGATGAGAGGTCGTCGCACCCCCGATGCGTATGGGGTGATTTTTGTTGTATTTTTGAGTCATGTATATGAGTTATATAGTGTCTTGTTGCATTTTAATAATTTGCTTGTTTTATTTGTTGCACTTATTATTTTCCTTCTTTAGATTTTAATCCTTTTGATTGAGGACAATGCAAAAGTCTAAGTTAGGGGGTGATAAGTGCGTCTTTCTAAAAACTTCATAAATTTTTAAAATGCCAAAAAAAAAATTGAAAAATGTTCAAAAACCAAAAATATTTTTGTTCAAAATAAATAAAAATTGGAATTTGAATTTTTCAAAAATATCACCTTTATTCTATTTAAAGTCTCAAATTGTTAACAATCAATTGCACTAAGCCAAAATTGACCAAAGATGGAAATTGAAAGAAAATTGACGACTTTACGAATAAGTGTGGAGATTAGTCCAACCCGGTGAGATTTCGAGCCTTTCAAATTTTTTTGATTTTTTAAATCAATCCGAGTTTATGATTAACTCAAAGTTCTTTTCAGCGTGTTAAAAAGTCGTTGATGATCTCAATCCTTTGTTTTGATCGGTTATGGGAAATGTGTGAAATGTTGTCTCGAAATTCGTGCTAAATATATCTCTAAACTTAATTAATCTCGAGATGCATATGGTAATGTGATGAGGAATTTGGACAATGAAGTAGGCCCTCATTTGTTACCCGAAAATATTAACCATAAAAAGTTGTGAAAAATAAAATTATCCCTTTGATAACCCATTTGAGCCTAATAAAATTTATCTTTTCGTTTGATAATCCGAAAAACCCAAATAGCCCGGAATTGTGAAAATTGAGAAAATTCATCAAGTAAGTCCAAATTGTGCAATAAAAAGGGGCAAGAGAAAAATAGTAAAAAAAATGCTCAAAAGTAAAATAGAAAGAAAAAAAAAGAAAAAAAAAAGAGAAAAATGAGCAAATGCCCGAAAAAAGCACAAACGGACATCATAAGGACATTTTTCAATTCCGAACATTCCATCCATTCCCATTTTTACCCTTTACACTTTTTAACCCGAAAAGTCCTAACCGAGTCTAAATTGCGAAATTGGTTACCGCATGGAGAGCTAAGACATGAAAAGATAAAATGAGAGATTAAATGGTGTGAAATAGAGGTGATGTTCCCATTTCCTAATGACTGTATTCCGATCGTGAGATCTTTTCACCATATATTTCCTTCTTTCAATTTTGTATGCGTGAATTTGTGTCCATTATATTTACTCTTTATATCATGCATACCGAGAGAAAATAACCACAATCCGAGTGATTCGTTTGTGAGTGCATCCGTAAGAATTTGAATCAAAACGAATTTTCGGAAAGTAACGTAATGCTCAATCGGTGGAAATTTGAGGTTGAATTTTTGGCTTTGCACACACACACTATGGTTTGAGACATTTGAATATGAATTTATGGTGATTATTTCTCGAAAAGTTTAAATTGTACAATTTTTAAGTATTTTGATCTTTATTTGAGTCAATAAAGAATTTTGTGGGTGTATTCACTGCAAACCCTCACGAGATAAAACTCGTCCTACTAGGGTAACCTAGGGGTTCAAAGGCTTGTTGCATACGCTAAATGCAATCGCTTACCGACAAAAAAGGTATTCTATCCCAATAAAAGAATTTTCAAGACTTTAACTTTAAACTAATTTCATTTACATTGCTCGGGACGCGCAAAGTTCTAAGTTAGGGGGTGTGATTAGGCACATATTCTTCATATTTATCCCCTTAATTTCGGTATTTTTATGATCCCGTGCAGTGTAAATAGCTTGGATTTGTCTCGTATTTATGCTACTAACCTATTTTGGCAATTATTTCTTGTTTTGTGCATTCCTCATGTGTTTTATAGGTATTTCATGCAAGTTAGTGCGAAGGAGAACTCAAAACAGTGAAAGAAACCAAGAAATGGAGAGTTGAAGGGCATTTTCATAATTTTACATATATATTCCGGTGGTGGGGAAAGCTATAGAGTTGAAAATCTCTAAATTACAAAAACATTGGAAAAAACGGCACCCCAATCCGAGCTACGGTGAAGAAGTTATGCCCATTTAAAGTTGGAGATAGAAAGTCAAAAGTTGAAATTAATTCTGGAAGCTGAAGAGACAACTCTTGAAATTTCTTGTTTAATTCGTTTTTATTAGTTTTAAAACATGGAGAGGCATGGTAAGAGTCTCATTTAGGTATATTAAAAGGGAAAAACGTGTAGAGGCATGGGAAGAGTCGATTTTTGGTGTATAAAAGGCCAAGCCCTACATCATTCCAAAGGGAGTCGAATTCTAGAGAGTATAATAAAATTTTAGAGAGAGAAAGTCAGATTTTAGAGAGTTTTCTTAGTTTTTCTTTACATAGAAATTTTCATAAACCCTAGTTTGTAAGGTTGAAGAAGAAGAATTTTTCTGGATTCAAGTTCATCTCTTTTCCCTATTGCTGAATACAAGTATCAATTTTTCATTCTCTTATTTATTCTTTACTTTATTTCTAATTCAATTCTCAATTGTTTTGCAATTTGTTACCAATGTTTGTTAGATCCATAATTCCATGTATTGGTATGAATCTATTTTCTAGAAAAATCATGTCTAGCTAAATTCTTAAGGGCTGGGGTACATGAACTCATTCCGAGGTGAATTACCTATGTAGAAAATAGAGGGTAAATTAAATATTGACCGAATCGTGTATGGAAATTATGCGAACATAGCCAATCTTTTAATCCCTCTTGCCTTAGGTACTTGGGATGTTTAAGAACGCTATGCAAGTGTATTTTTCCATTCACCGCTTTGTATTTACCTTTGATTTCATATGATGCGGGCAAGATCCTTCATATATGTAATGCTTAGGATCTGTAAATATTGGATTTAGTTAAAATTTCAATTTACAATTCTAGTATTCTATACGGTAATTTACTAAGGTTTGAGGGATTGTACTCCACCCTATTTTCTCTCATTTTCAAATCTAATTTCTTTACAATTCTTAGTGTTTTTGTGCACATTTTATTTCATCACCAATTGGAAATTTAAACCCACCAATCATCTTTTTCTTTTCTTTTATTTTGATATCAAATTTAGGATTAAACTACCTTACCTTTGCCGTCACGTTCACACGTCCTAATTCCCTGTGGTTTCGATACCCAGACTCGCCACTATACTCCTTAATAAGTGTAGTTACAAGTTTAGTTTTTTTTGTATTGAGGTTAGAAGCCGATAACAACGACTAGCGTATTACACAGACGCTCGGTTTTTCCACTCGATCAAATTGCTTATCTTTCAACACATTCAAAATAGTTCTGAGATGCTTTTCATGTTCAACCATATCACGTGAATAAATCATAATATCACCAATAAAAACTATCACAAATGAATCAACAAAAGGATGCCGTACCCGGTTCATAAGATCCATAAATACACCTGGAGCATTGGTCACCCCAAAAGGCATCACAAGAAATTCAAAATGAACATACCGAGTACGAAAAGAAGTTTTAGAAATATCACTTTTCTTCACCTTCAACTGATGATAACCTGATCATAAGTCTATCTTTGAAAACACTTTAGCACCCCGCAACTGATCAAACAAATCATTTATATGAGGTAAAGGATTCTTGTTCTTAATTGTAGCTATATTCAGTTGCCTATAATCAATAAACAAACGCATACTAGCATTTTTTTTTTCATAAATAAAATTGGTGCGCCCCATGGAGATGCACTAGGTTGTATAAACCCCCTATCAAGTAAATCCTGCAACTGAATCTTAAGTTCTTTCAATTCAACCAGTGCCATTCTATATGGTTCCACAGAAATAGGGTACGTCCCTGGTGTTAATTCAATACTAAATTCAATTTCTCCTTCTGGAGGTAACCCAGGCAACTCACTAGGAAACACTTTTGAAAAATCCCGTACGATAGGAACATCAACTAATTGTATGGCCCCCTTCTTACTGTCAAGAACATACGCAATAAAACCCTCACAACCGTTACTCAATAATTTCCTCGTCCGAATAGCAGAAATGATGCAACTCGGAACAATTTTCCTTTCCCCCACAAATTTAACTTCAGGCTCACCATGCATATTAAAAATAACTTTCTTATAGAAAAAATCCATAGATGAATGATATTTAGATAACCAATCCATTCCCAGAATTATATCAAAATCAGAAATATCCAATTGAAGTAGATTTATAATTGTATCTCTAACCCCCACAGTCAAAACACAATCATGAAAAACATAATCAGCTGCAACCATATCCCCTATAGGCATATAAATACCCAACCCCACATCTAAACAAGTACATGGTCTATTCAGATATATAGTAAATGCATATGACACAAAAGAATGTGTGGGACCGGTATGAACCAAAACATAAGAACTTCTATTAGTAATAGAAAGTGTATCTGTCACCACAATCGAAGTACCCTACGCTTATTTCATCGTAAAGACTCGTCCACCTAGCCTGGAACCACTAGCATGTCCCATGCCCCAGGTTTCAGCTATAATAACCGAGTTATAACAACCAACACAAACAGATTATATTACTAAATTATTGGTTAGTACATAAACAATTCATAAATATCAAATCAACTCAATAACTGCCATCTAACCATCACACACATCCAGAATTAATAACCTAGACGCTCTGATACCACTAATTGTCACAACCCAAACCCAATATCAATACTAATCATTTTTTATTCGAATAATTGGATCATAATCTTGAGCCCACTGGAAATATAATTCATTTATCAATAATTTTCTGCATAATGTGCATAATGAACATACTATTATTCTTATACCATAATGAAATCAATATCAAAGTCATAATTAAGCGAACATACAATATTAAGATTGACTACGATAAAATTTCACAACCATCAACTCAATCCATACTACAGCAATATATACAAGGCATGAATGTATTAAAATCTTCAGTGTGACAATAATAAAATCCCCATATTTAATCCCCAACTCTTTATAACGGTGCAACTCTCTAATCACTGATCATATGACATCCTAGTTGGCAGCTTACAACCCTGAACCCATAAGCATTAAGCTTAGTGAGGTACTCCTTCACTGAAATGAAATAATAGTTCTATATCAAATCTGTGGATATTAATCCAACCTATCCTGCCATACAATGAATTAACAGTTATATATATCAAATATGTGGATATTAAATCCAACCAATCCTTCCATATAATAATTTAACAGCTATATATCAAATCTATGGATATTAATCCAACCAATCCTGCCATATAATGAATTAACAGTTATATATCAAATCTGTGGATATTAATCCAACAAATCCTGCCATATAATGAATTAACAATTATATATCAAATATGTGGATATTAAATCCAATCAATCCTGCCCATTGGCAATAACAAATCCTGGACCATAAGGCCCAAATAATTCTGCCCATTGGCAATGATAATTATGCCCATCGGCAATAGTATGTCTGCCCAATGGCAATAGTAATTCTGCCCATTGGCAATAATAAGTCTGCCCATTGGCAATAATAATTCTACGCATTGGCAATAATAAGTCTGCCCATTGTCAATAACAAATCATAGAACATAAGTTCTAACAAATCATTGGATCTTTGTCCAATTCCAATCATGGATCAGAAGACCCAAACAAATCCTGGATATTCTAATATCCAAACAACTACTGAATACCGAAGTATTCAAACCAATCCTAGATCATGAGACCCAAAAAAATCTTGGTTATTTTTATATCCAAACAAATCCCGAATACAGAAGTATTCAAACAAATTCTCTCATAGAACTATATTCATATTTATATATGAAACTAATCATAAGTACACTCACCTTGGTAATTTAATAGGCTTTCCTTTTCCTTTGTTCGGCACTTGTTCAACTGGTTCTTATTCCCTTCCTATAATTCTTACAATATTAGTATCATCATAAGAATATCAACAATCCAAGTAATATCTCAAACATAACTCAATTCATAAGTATCATATGATTCTATTGAAATCATTTATCACAAGTGAAGTTCCATCCAAATTCATGTTAATATATTTGACATATTCAAATCATAGACCAAAAATATATTCATTTCTTATTGGTATTTCAACCCTTATCATATTAGGATTCCAATACAAAATACGGTACATAATTTCAAGTCTCATAGAGCAAGATAGGCCCATTTCTTTACCACATAGCAAATCTACCCTATAGGCTCTTTTATCGTTCATTCAACTTCCATGAATTTTCATTATTTTTCTACATCATAAATTTCTATGATATTTCACTGATCATCAGTAAACATATTGAAAAATACAAAATTAAAGTTTCATAATTTTTAAGGTTCATTTTCTATGTCTAGCAAAACATCGAACACGTGGGGGGCATACTTTCACCCTTAGGGAAGATTTCATACCCTAACTTCAAACTCTCACCGAAGACTCATTTCTTGGTATTTTCACATGAGTTTCGGATATGTCACACACTTATGAGTTCATGTTAATCTCCAATTGGAATCAATCAATTTCAGTAATCATACAAAAGATATGGAAGTTTGAATAAACAAGGTTACTAAACGAAGCAATTTAAGGGTTTACACATTCAACATTGTTTAAACTTGCATATATCCATACCTATGCAACCAAGCATGAAAGGTCAATAAGAAATAAATTATTGCTATCATATAAATCATAAATACAAGAAAAATAACAAGATTCATGGGTGGAATTACCTTAGGGGTTCTTACGTAATTTTCTATGAATTTTTCTTAATGTTTCTCCTCACTTTCTTCTTCCTAACCCTCACAATTGTTTTTCCTCAACCTAAGGCTCTCACAAACTGATTTTTCTTAATAAAGGAGGATATATCACGGGTTTAAGTCGGCCAAACCATCCTCCATCTCCAACCAATCAATTTAAGACACTTATTGGGCATAAAGGACAAATTAACACTTAAACGAATGGACAGATTTGTCCTTCGTTAATAATTTCGGTATAAATTCTTACTCGAACCTCCGTTTCACACATCATTTGTTGTGTTAAAACCCTAACTCACCTGTATACAAATATATAGCTTCCACCTCAAGTCAATTATTAAGTTATAAAGGTCAAAACTAGCCTTAAACATGAACATTCCCACCGAAAACTTCAAAATCTCACATTCGTAACTACTTCGTTTTTCAAGCTTTATGAAGCTAGGATTAGACTAAATATAATGACTTAAAATTATATATACTAATAACATATTATCCATATCACATAAGCTAATCATAATTTAAACATAATTTATCATAATTATATTCGGGTTGTCACAATTCTCCCCCTGTTAGGAAATTTTGTCCCCGAAATTGACATACATTGGTTGTCTAAATAAAAAAAATACGAATAACGCATCTTCATGCTATACTCACTCTCCCATGTAGCTTCTTCCATGTAATTCCTTCTCCACATAACCTTGACCAGTGGGATCCCTTTTGATCTCAATATTTGTTCTTTCTTATCGACGATTGCAAGTGGTTCTTCCACATAGGTCAAATCTTCCTTCAATGCAATAGGTTGTTCCACCAATACATGTGAAGAGTCCTCTACATACTTTCTCAACATTTAAACATGGAAAACATCATGTAATCGAGCTAACTCCGGTGGTAATGCTAACTTGTAGGCAACCATCCTGACTTTCTCAAGAATTTCATAAGGTTCAATGTAGCGTGGACTTAATTTACCTTTCTTTCCAAATCTCATAACTCCTTTCCATGGAGATATCCGAAGAAACACGTAATCCCCCTTCTGAAATTCTAAATCTTTCCGTTGCTTTTCCGCATAACTTTTCGACTGCTTTGAGCCGTTTTCATTATATCTTGAATAATCTTCACTTTTTCAGTGGTGACTTCAATCAACTCTGGACCCTCTATCTTCCTTTGACCAACTTCACCCCAGCATACGGGTGTATGACACCATCTACCATTCAACACTTCATATGGTGCCATAGCAATAGTTTATTGAAAACTATTGTTATATGCAAATTCTATCAAAGGCAAATATTCATCCCAATTTCCTTGAAAATCAAGCACACAAGCTCTAAGCATATCCTCCAAAATCTGTATTGTCCTTTCATACTGCCCATCTGTCCGAGAATGAAAATCCGTACTAAACTTTAAGTTAGTACCCATAGCATACTACAAGTTATCCCAAAATCTGGATGTAAAAGTAGGGTCCCTATCTGAAATAATTGATAACATAGATCCATGCAATCGAATAATCTCATTATCAT
The DNA here is from genome assembly GCA_949130495.1 of Sambucus nigra. Classification (NCBI taxonomy): domain Eukaryota; kingdom Viridiplantae; phylum Streptophyta; class Magnoliopsida; order Dipsacales; family Adoxaceae; genus Sambucus; species Sambucus nigra. The sequence continues at coordinate 87,764,335 of OX422220.1, forward strand.
ACAATCTAGCATACCTATCAACTGTATACGTAGTCTTGACTACTAGAAAATGAGATGACTTGGTCAACCTGTCTACGACTACCCAAATCGAATCTGACCCCTTCTGAGATCGAGGAATCCCAACTACGAATTCTATGGTTACATGATCCCATTTCCATTCCGGTATTGGTAATGGCTGAAGCAAACTCGCAGGTTTCTGATGATCCACTTTAACTTGCTGACATATAAGGCATCTAGAAACAAAATCATCTATTTCTTTTTTCATATTATTCCACCAATAATGCTCCTTTAAATCTCTATATATTTTAGTACTACCAGCGTGCATAGTATAAATGGAATTATGAGCCTCATCTAAAATTTTCACTTCCAATCCATCCACATTAGGAACACATAATCATTGTTTATATAATAAAGTGCCATCTTTAACAATACAAGAATCACCAGACTTACCATCTCTGACATCTTGTCATTTTTCTCAAGAAAATGATCTTGACCTTGCAAATCATGAATACGAGTATCTAACAATGATCTCTCGCTTACATGAGCAAAGAATTTGTCCCCATCTGATAGATGCAATTCCACGGCAATCAATCTAAAGTTCATAATGTGAGAAACTGTAGCACATTGAGTACAAGATAACCTTCCCGAAGACTTTCTACTCAAAGAATCTGCAACTAAATTTTCGTTCCCTAGAAACTAGTGAATTGTACAATCATAATCCTTGATTAACTCCATCCACTGCCTCTGCCTCAAATTCAACTCCTTTTGAGTAAATAAATACTTAAGGCTTTGGTGGTCAGTAATTATTTCACATAACTCACCATATAAATAATGATGCCATAATTTCAAAGCAACCACAATAGAAGCAAGTTCAAAATCATGTGTAGGATAATTACGTTCATGTGTACGCAATTGCCTAGAACCATAAGCAATAACCTTACCATGCATTATAAAAACACAACCCAAGCCCTGATGTGAAGCATGAGTATAAATAACAAAACCATCTCCACCATGTGGAATAGTAAGAACAGGTGAAATTACCAACCTCTTTTAAATTCATCAAAACTATTTTCGCAATCACAATTCCATTCAAACTTTACATCTTTCTGGGTTAGTTTAGTCATTGGTAAGTCAATTGAAGAAAATCCTTTAATAAACCTTCTATAATACCCAGCTAAACCCAGAAAACTCCTCACCTCAGTCACGTTGTTGGGCCTCTCCCATTTTACAATAGCCTCTACCTTTTTAGGATCAACACATATACCATTTCCAGAAATAACATGGCCTAAAAATACAACTTGTGATATCCAGAATTCACACTTGCTAAACTTAGCATACAATTGCTTATCTTTCAACACATTCAAAATAGTTCTGAGATGGTTTTCATGTTCAACCATATCACGTGAATAAATTAGAATATCATCAATAAAAACTATCACAAATGAATCAATAAAAGGATGCAGTACCCGGTTCATAAGATCCATAAATACACCTGGAGCATTGGTCACCCCAAAAGGCATCAAAAGAACGAAAAGCAGTTTTAGAAATATCACTTTCCTTCAGCCTCAACAGATGATAACCTGATCGTAAGTCTATCTTTGAAAACACTTTAGCACCCTGCAACTGATCAAACAAATCATCTATATGAGGTAAATGATACTTGTTCTTAATTATAGCTCTATTCAGTTGCTTATAATCAATACACAAATGCATAGTAGCATTTTTTTATTTTTCACAAATAAAAGTAGTTTGCCCTATCAAGATGCACTAGGTTGTATAAACCCCCTATCATGTAAATCCTGCAACTGAATCTTAAGTTCTTTCAATTCCACCGGTGCCATTCTATATGGTTCCATAGAAATACGGTCTGTCCCTGGTGCTAAGTCAATACTAAATTCAATTTCTGTTTCTGGAGGTAACCCACGCAACTCACTAGGAAACACTTTTGGAAAATCTCGTACAAAAGGAACATCAACTAATTGTAAGGCACGCTTCTTAGTGTCGAGAACATACGCAAAAAACCGTCACAACCCTTACTCAATAATTTCCTCGTCCGAATAGCAGAAATGAAGTCAACTGGGAACAATTTTCCTTTCCCCAACAAATTTAAATTCAGGCTCACCAGGCATATAAAAAAAAACTTCCTTATAGAAGCAATCCATAGATGCATGATATTTAGATCACCAATCCATTCCCAGAATTATATCAAAATCAGAAATATCCAATGGAAGTAGATCTATAATTGTATCTCTAACCCCCACAGTCAAAACATAATCAGCTACAACCATATCCCCTATAGGCATATAAATACCCAACCGCACCTCTAAACAAGTACATGGTCTATTCAAAAATATAGCAAATGCATATGACACAAAAGAATGTGTGGGACCGGGATCAATCAAAACATAAGCACTTTTATTAGTAATAGAAAGTGTGTATGTCACCACATCCGAAGTAACCTGCGCTTCTTTCATCGTAAAGACTCGTCCACCTGGCCTGGAACCACTAGCTTGTCCCATGCCCCAGGTTTCAACTATAATAACCGAGTTATAACAACCAACACAAACATTTTATAATACTAAATTATTGGTTAGTACATAAAAAATTCATAAATATCAAATCAACTCAATAACTTCCATCTAACCGTCACACACGTCCAGAATTAATAACCTAGACGCTCTGATACCACTAATTGTCACACCCCAAACCCAATATCTATACTAATGATTTGTTATTAGAATAATTGGATCATGATCTTGAGCCCATTGGAAATATAATTCATTTTTCAATATTTTTCTGCATAATGTGCACAATGAACATACTATTATTCTTATACCATAATGAAATCAATATCAAAGTCTTAATTAAGCGGACATACAATACTATGATTAACTATGATAAAATTTCACAATCATTAACTCAATCCATACTACCGCAATATATACAAGGCGTGAGTATATTAAAATCTTATGTGTGACAATGATAAAATCCCCATATTTAATCCCCAGCTCTTTCTAACGGTGCAACTCTCAAATCACTGATCATATGACATCCTAGCTGGCAGCTTACAACCCTGAAAATGTCAAAATACAAACCATAAGCATTAAGCTTAGTGAGGTACTCCTTCCCTGAAATAAAATAACGTTCTATATCAAATCTGTGGATACTAATCCAACCAATCCAGCCATACAATGAATTAACAGTTATATGTATCAAATCTGTGGATATTAAATCCAACCAATCCTGCCATATAATGAATTAATGGTTATATATCAAATCTAAGGATATTAATCCAACCAATCATGCTATATAATGAATTAACAGTTATATATCAAATCTGTGGATATTAATCCAATCAATCCTACCATATAATGAATTAATAGTTATATTTCAAATCCGTGGATATTAAATCCAATCAATCCTGCCCGTTTGCAATGACAAATCCTGGACCATAAGGCCCAAATAATTCTTCCCATTGGCAATGATAATTCTGCCCATCGGCAATAATATGTCTGCCCATTGGCAATAATAAGTCTTCCCATTGGCAATAATAAGTCTGCCCATTGGCAATAAAAAAATCCTGGAACATAAGTTCCAACAAATCAGTGGATCTTTGTCCAATTCCAATCCTGGATCATAAGATCCAAACAAATTCTGGATATTTTAATATCCAAACAAATCCTGAATAATGAAGTATTCAAACCAATCCTGGATCATGAGACCCAACAAATCTTGGATATTTACATATCCAAACAAATTCAGAATACTGAAGTATTCAAGAAATTCCGCTCTTAGAGCTATATTCATATTTATATATGAAACAAATCATAAGTACACTCACCTTGGTAGTTTAATAGGCTTTCCTTTTCCGTTGTTCGGCACTTGTTCAACTGGTTCTTATTCCCTTCCTATCATTATTATAATATTAGTATCATCATAAGAATATCAACAATCCAAGGAATATCTCAAACACAACTCAATTCATAACTATCATATGATTCTATTGAAATCATTTATCGCAAGTGAAGTTCCATCCAAATTCTTGTCAATATATTTGACATATTCAAATCATAGACCAAAAATACATTCATTTCTTATTGGTAATTCGATCCTTATCATATTAGGATTCCAATACAAAAGATGGTAAATAATTTCAAGTCTCCTAGAGAAAGATAGGCCCATTTCTTTACCACATAGAAAATCTTCCCTATTGGCTCTTTTATCGTTCATTCAACTTCCATGAATTTTCATAATTTTTCTAACCCTCACAATTGTTTTTCCTCAACCTAAAGCTCTCCAAAACTGAGTTTGCTGAATAAAGGAGGATATCTCAAGGGTTTAAGTCGGCCAAACTAGCATCCACCTCCAACCAATCAATTTAAGACACTTAGTGGGCATAAAGGACAAATTAACACATAAATGAATGGATAAATTTTCCCTTCGTTAGTAATTTCAGTATAACTTCTTACTTGGACCTCCGTTTCACACACCGTTTATTGTGTTACAACCCTAACTCACCTGTATACAAATGTCTAGCTTTCACCTCAAGTAAGTTATTATGTTATAAAAGTCAAAACTATCCTTAAACATGAACATTCCTACCGAAAACTGCAAAATCTCACATTCGTAACTAATTCGTTTTTCATGCTTTATGAAGCTAGGGTTAGACTAAATATAATGACTTAACATTATATATACTAATAACATATTAATCATATCACATAAGCTAATCATGATTTAAACATAATTTATCATAATTATATCCGGGTTGTCACAGAAATACTTGGGAACTTGCGAGGAAAAGGGAATATAAAAGAATGAACTAATTATAAGTAAAATTCGGGTATTACATGACGTGTATGGGTAGAACATGTTATGGGTCGTTGATGTACCTATCTGATTATGTAAATATATATATGAGTGTATGTATACATATTATATAAATATCTTTGTTTAATCATACCCACGCTACTTGTTATCATGGAGGTTTTCGAGTCGGGATAGTTTTATTATGATGTGACCTTTATGGGGAATATTGACTCGTACCCAAGAACCTAGGATCCTTGGTATAGGCTATCTAAGAATGATAGTCAGACAGTCATAAGAGACGTGAGGGTATGTGTTGACCTCTTAGTGACTGGGAACTATGTTTCGACTCCAATATATGTATTTTGTGTTAATACAATTCGCGAGTGGATCCAAACTAGTATTTCCCTCATTCGTACGAGAGGTACAGGGACTTGATAGCAGAGTATGCTAGCACCATAGATTTTATGTGGGGTGCCCTATTAGTATATATATTGTGAGTGATAAATATATGTACGTGTGATTCATTTGTTGTGCTTGTAAGTAGATAAAAATTAAATAATTGATATTAAATAAATTAAGGATTGAGAACTTAAGGCTGTATTAATATGTACATAGCGGGATTGGTAAATTCATAAGAAAAATTTATCATGTATAAATTATAGTTATGCGATCACGTGAATCAGGATGGATGAGAGGAGATTGGGTTAGACTAGTTAACTGAGTTAGCTTTATCTTAATTTATATAGTAGTACATTAGGCGTGCACATTAGTTGAGATGTGAGAATTCTCAAGTGAGTGTCGAGGCACTAACATGCATGTAATATCAACTTGTAAGAAAGTTATATACTTTCTAAACTATTTTTAAAGATATTTTACTCTCGGGCTCTGACCCAGTTCTTATCATCTCCTCTTTCTCTTGTGTGTATATATATATATATATATATGTATATGTATTACAGGTGCCCAGCCACATGGGCGTCAGACATAGATCTTTAGACTGTTGATGTGCTACAGCTAGTGTGGGAGTTGCAGGTCTTTGCATTTAGACGACTTCATCGTTGTCATTTCAGCACTTCACGTAGTCATTTTAGACAGGGCATGTGTCGCCTATTTCCAATTTCTATTTAGTTCGGAAAGACTTTGTACTCTTTATTTATTTTAGTATTCAGTTTTAGTTGAGATTGTTTTGATAATTACATTATCCTTTGATTTGGAATATTTTATTTATAATGTTTAATGTTCTTGAATGTTTACTCCTACTTTTATCTACTACATTTGACTAGTGTTATTTGTTTGCCTTTTCCATGCCATTTATATATTTTAGTCTTATTTCATTCTCTCACAACAACTAATCTCCTCTTTTCTTACTAGTACACATACAATATATCTTCATAAAATAAAAACATACAAAAAAGGGTTAACCTATAAACTGCAAAGTAAGATTTCCTCACCTTTCCTACACTTGAGCAAATGTTTCTTCAAAACCAACTAAAGAGGAGTCCTGAATTTGGGTTTATGTGTTAACCCCGCCCTCGTAATATGTCGAACTACATGTACTTTGATGACTATTATGGCTACATAGGCCTCCGGAACCATTATGGGAATTCGAATCCTATTTTGTTCATTACATAAATTTATTTATATCTTAGATTTAGTAGTATTGTGCGTATGTATATGCCTACAAATTTGTGTCCGCACTCCTCATAGTGAATAGTCATTTGGTGGTAACTGACATCATATTTCCCTACTATTCTCTCTCTTATGTATATTACTTAGGATGAATCCTCTCCATTCTTCCCATTATGTGAGTCAGATGATTTCTTTTCTCACCCATTTCCACATCACATACATTATACACATGATTCACATCTTGGAGAAAAGGGATAACATTATTATATCCCATTAAATAAGAAAGTGCGGGATGGGATCTTAACACCTTTCCATTATGTATCTTAGTCCTTGGACCCTCGATTCAATTAGTTTCGTATGTTTCAGTTTGTCTTTTAATGCCGTTCTTTCGAGGACGACTACATTCTTTTGCCTGTTTTGAGTAAAATAGGCCGATGGCTCCATTTTTTATATTTTCCTCCCCTTTTGACGACGGTCAATTATATCTATGGTATCCCATGAAGATCGTACAAGTGGCAAAAAGAGAACCTCCATTCTAAAATCCTCACATACATTAGGAGATATTTTCTTCTTTTCTCTCCTTTCAGGGAGAGCCCGCATTGGAGAAATCATGAATGGCTACACTTTTTAATCAAGATAATTATTCGAACCACAATTCTCCCCACTGAATTACATTAACTAATGGTAGAATTATCTGAAACTAGGTTCGTTAACATAATCCCCCAAATCACGATTTAAACCCAAGGGAAACGGCGAAGTCAATCGATTTCCATTAATTTTGTAGAAATTTCAGCCTTACACACTCTTCAGAAAATAATTAAAAAATATTCATCATGACCTTAAAAATTATGAAACTAATGCCCACACATTCTTAAATTAATTTAACTTGGACTCTCTTTTGTCCAGAAATCCATATTTATAGGTATACCATATCCTAAATGGCCTGTAAGTGGCCGAATTTCCCTCAAGAAAAATTCTACAAAATCTAATCCTCCATTAATGACCCCTTAATTAACTCTCTTTAATAAGGAAATGAAATTCTGCTGAAATGTCGTTTGATCTCCTTATTCGAAAGAGAATACACTCTTCATTCGAATGAAGTCATAATGTCGTTCTAACGAAAGTACGAGGTTCATTCAAACGACTCCAAATTGTCATTTTAACGAGGTCCGTTCATAACCATTCTTCCCCCTAATTGAAAATACGCCATTGTTACACCTAAATTCCTATTTTAGGTCCCTAAACAACCCCAAACTATACCTTTTCGATATATCTTTGTGTTAATACTAATACTAACCATTTAATAATATCTTTAGGTTCTTCCAATGAAATATTTAGACATTAATCTTTAATTATCATCTCAAGAAAATATCAAGAACTCTACTCATGATCCATTCCTAATTCATCCCCAAATTTGGTTTGTTTCACAAAATTTATAAGTGATTCCTAACCTTCAATCATGAATTACCATGACTAGAATATCAATTTGACAATTTGTACGATCTGTACTATACATTAAGAGATATCAATTTGACAATTTGTACTATACATCACTTCCTAAATATCATAACAAAGTCTAATTAAGATTATTTTAATATCAAAGTTAGAATCCAATGGATAATACCATCATAATATGACTTTAATTATAGTCTTATAATAAACAAATTTGCCTCAATTCGAGTGGATTGAATCCATATACCAAGATCCCAATTCTTCCTCTTCTCCTCTTCATCTTCTCTCCTTGACTTTTTGGTTCCCTTCCAACACTTAGTCCTCTCGATGAATTTAGAGTTCCCCTTTCCTCTTAGTATTATTTTCTTGCTTCTATAAGTCCGTTATAATATGAAATATATGGTTTACCCTAAGTTTAAACATCCTTTTATAATCTTCCTCACGAAATTAATCTTGGTCCCATATATACCCTAATTCAATAAGCTTAAACTTAATGCTATATAGTCCAAAGTCTATCCCAAGCCATATGTTAACCTATGTGGGTTAAAACGTGACATTTTAATATGTAAACGGAAATTCTACCTACCTTGAAAGTCATTCAATAAATAACCAAATTAATTATTTACCTTTGTTAAATAATTATCAATGTCTTAACATATTTTCAATATAAAATCAATTCCAAATAACACACATAAATTAGTGACATCACCAGTTACTGCAGATAAATATAAATCAAGACACAGTAGATATAAATAATTTAGTTCACTTAAAGTTTTGGGGCATTACATTATTCCCCCCTAAAATAAGGAATTTCTTCCTTAATATTCCAATTTTCTTATATTCCTATAAGGAAGTCAAAGAATATCTCACCGCTTGATGCATTATATCTCCACACAAGTAATGTCAAATGTATTTAACCAAACATCCTAGAGCCCAAACATCTCTCAAATTTTGACACTTACTAAGCTTCGTACGTGGGATGTTGTAACACCCCGCCCGCCCGGGGAGAGCGAACGGAGCGCTAATGCGATAAAATAAATCCAAATCCACAAGTGACAAGGTATAGAGCATCTAAATAAACCCACAGTAATATAAATCCACTAATCTCAATATCTTCAATTACAACAAGTCTCTCAAATTAAATACAACAACTAACTCGAAAATAAAATACAAATCTCCAAAGCTCTATACATCAAAAGAATACAAATATTTCCCAAACAATCCTTGCTAAAATCAATCTCCATAGCGCCCCAAAATCCGAGCTAACCTGCCACTAAAAGAAAATATGGGGAAGTACACAATACGACAGGAATTATGCTCAACAAATATGGATTAGCAACGAATAAAACGTAACAACACGAGTACGAATATTCAAATCAAAATGAAAATCTCAATAGCATTTCATCATTATAATTTTTCAACAACACATCAATGGGTCACCAGGCCTCACCACATCCGTATATGCTTTATCAAGCCATAGCCCGGGAAACAGGAATTTTGGCGGGTGCCCAACATCTGTGCCATATTAAAATCTCATGACAACGTGATCATCAACAATATAATGATACCACATGAATCAAAATAATTTCAACAATTATTTTCCAGATTTCAATGAATTTATCAATTCAAATATGAGATCAATTAACAAGAATTCAAAGAGAATGACACTCGCGAGATTTAAGGAGCATATTGTGTAAAACCCCATACCTCAAACCATGATGAGAAATCAACGATCACATCCTCAAGATCAACACAAAATATCGACAAAAACTCCTCCAAGAACCTCCAACAAAATATCCCCAAGAACACCTCTAATCTAAGGTTGTAAATCACAAATCTCAAGGGCCAATGCGTATATAAAAAGAAGAGGAATATAAAATATATTTGCTGCCAAAATTTGTGCCAAAATTATGTTAAAAGGGTTGCCCACGACTTCCTTTTATAATGAAAAGAAGTGAAGAGTTGGAATCCAAAAGACTACTTTAAATAAGGCAAAGAAATGAAGAGGTGGAAGTCAAAACAATTCCAAGAGTTAAAAACATTTAAAAATCATTTTAAAATCCATTTTAACTTCGTTTTCGAAACCGTTTCAAATTCTCGCCTTAAAAAATAATAACCAACATATTTGAGCAATAAAAATAATTTTATCAAAAACTTTATTTTCCTCAATTTTTCAAAAATTAATTAAAATAGCCCAAAATTACGCGGGTTGTTACAGATGTCTTGCAAGAAAAATTCAAATAAGGAACCCTGTCGATACATTATTGCATAGTCCAGTTGGTTAAGACCACACCCGAAACAATGTCCTAACCCAAAAATCTCAACTTGCGACAATTCTCAGCAAAAGTCCCATCCATTTGAAAAGTTATACCCAACCCTTTAGGTTAATAAATCCAATGATGATAAAAACATCATTATTTTCATAAATATATGGTAGGACATACTCTGCCCAACTTTAAAGACAATAAAGTGCTTAACCACTCCTAAAACTTTGAAAATCTATCCGTTCGAATAAGGGTCTACAATCACTATCTTCTAACTCATATTCCGTAATTACACAGTGACCCTACTACTAGGTCCAAACATTCTCACATTATCATTGTCTTATTCACAAACGGGTTAACAACATAAATGAACTTTGCTCAAATCTAAGCATAACACTAATTCCACTATCTAATTTATCATCAAAATTCTTATATTTTGCCAAAAGGCATTAATTCATTGCCCTCTTTCTTGGGTGCATAAAATTTCACCAATCATTATACTAACCTAAATATCCTTCACACTCCATATTACCATAAACAGAACCTAAAACTCCATTAGGTTACTCAAAAACTCAAATTCCTTAATATCTCCAAAAATGGGTCAACGTGAAATACATTCACTAACTTGTGTCTGTATAAGTATCTAAGTAGCAAATGTCACTACCAAGCATGATAATTTCCCATATACAACCTCACAGTTGTGGCGAACCTCTTTGTCCTACCACTCAGTTTATAATTGACCTCTAACTCACAACGGTATTTATACTCATGCTTTTATAAGCTCTAGTTATCCTTAAGTATGGCTAATGATTAGTGGCTACAAACAATGTCGGCACACCCGTTATCGTGACACTAGAGTACAAAACATATGATAGGCTCTAACACATCAAAGAAGTTCAGTGGAAAATTAAACGAATCCAACACAAATTCTAAGGACACTTGAACTTGGATTTTCTAATACCAATTATGATACCCTGTAAAATTTAATAATATATTCATCAGGTTTTAATGAAAAAAAACATCTCGCAAAATTCTCACCATAACAAATAAATAAAATCGGATAAGTGTAATAAAGAGATGATGAACAATAGATTAAAACAACACCAATCCTGATACCATATAACCGACGATACAAAATGAAACCAACTCTAGAATATAAAATATATCTCCAATAAATCCAACTTTGAATACAAGTACCACATGTACATATGCCGACTCAATACATATATAAATAGAAATAAGAGAGTGAGGACGTAGGATCGACACCTACATCCTATAGAATCGTCAATGGAGAATAGCTCAAAATGGATCGGAATGAGGCTGCACAGATGGCCTATAACCTGAAAAATATTAAGAGGAGACGTTAACAACAAGTTCAAATAGTATAAAAATATTATTGAATTTGTATTACAGTATGACTATGCATCTTCCTCCAGTCTTTTAGTTATTTTGATGTTAATGCAGCCCAAACAACCCTACATATCACAAGCATCTACTCCCGAGCCTAATGTATTCCCCCGATTAAGTCTTTTACATCATTATCGAGTTTTTGGTACAATTTCACATTTATTAATTTAAACTTCAACATTATATAATATCACAGGAAGTAAATACATTAATATCATCATAAGCCAGTGCGATTCGAAACACGTATCATATATCACAGGAAAGTTATCTAGATCAATATCATCATATGCCAGTACATCAAAAATGTGTATCGCATAAAGGGTTAATCATATAGAAGTCACAAGTATAATATCATCTCAGGGAAATGTATGCTCTATAGCTACAACACATAATTCCTACACAATCCAATTCATGTACCTCAAGTAAGGATCCATCATTAACCACACATAACAAAAGTCTAATTTATTACCTTAGGGGATTGCTCATACATTCTAGGTATAGTTATAGGTTGTCCCAAACCTACAACCATTAAATCACATCCAAAAAGGATAATAACTACACCTTCATACTAGTTATACGCCCTATACCCAAAGCCATATGAAAGGAGCGACCTGAGCATCTCACTCTAAATATAGCAAGCATCATCACGTAATGTTTGGGATAAACATAACCAAGGTAGGCATAACCAAGGTAAACATAAACATAGTAGACTCGTCTCTCGCATCAGGGTCATACAAAGTCATCGTTTATCGTTAAACTTGTCATCATCATCTGGGACCATCATAATCATTGTATCGCAAGACCTATTTGGATATCCACTACAGTATGTCTCTTGTGTGTACACACACATGGTATGTCGTACACATAATACATAATACAAGTAATCCTACACATTTAGGGTTACGAATCTGATGTCTAAATAATAACTTGCCTCCTAGCTAAATAACTAGATTCACATAGTTAACGGTTTTAGAATAGTATCTTACTATAATCTATGTCCCAATACACAAAACTCCGTTATTCGACAATGCTAAGGTCCCAATACTTCCAATCTTACCATATATGGTCATCTTAACTTCATCCAATCCTTTAACTAGAAATCTTATCGTTTTTAATTGGTTTCAATATCATTTACGAATTATATTACCAAATCTAGAAGCTTATAACCCTATTATAATTTCATCTTTAAAATCCTCCATAGTATAATTAATTTACGCGTATATGATTCTGGGATTAACTCCAAAAATATTTACCGAATTAACGCATATTAATTAAGCTAATTATTCAAATCATAATTCTCCCCATAGTGTTATACTACCTAACGGTAGAGTTATCTCAAACTAGGTTCAGTAACATAATACCCAAAATCACGGTTCAAACCTAAAGAAAATGGGGATCGATTTCTAATAATTTTGTAGAAATATTGTCCCTGCGAATTGTTAAGAAAATAATCATAATATATTCATCATAACTCTGAAAATTACAAAACCAATGCCCACGCGTTCTTAACTTTATATATCTAGGAAACTCTAGGTAGAACGCCATATTCCTAGGTATACCATATCAAAAATTGTATTTAAACAACCGACTTCTTTTAGAAAAATCTACACAATCTAAACCTCCATTAACTACCCCTTAATTAACTCTCTTAAATCAAGATATTAAATTCTACTGAAATGTCCTTTGATATCCTAATTTAAACGAGAATCCACTATTCATTTGAACCAAGTTTGAATGTTGTTCTAAAAGAAGTATGGGGTTCATTCGAACGACTCCAAATTATCGTTCGAATGAGGTCTTTTCAGAACTCTTATTTTTCCTAATAAAAAATCTTCAACTATGGACCCAAATTTATGTTTCCAAGTCCCTAAATAACCCAACCCTTTCGATATATCTTAGTCCCAATATTAATACTAGCTATTCTACAATAATTTTAGGCTTTTCTAATAAAATATTTGGACATTAATATTTAATTATCATCTTAAGAACATATTAAGAACTCTAGTCATGGTCCATTCCTAATTCAGCCACAAATTTGGTTTGTTTTATAAAATTTATAAGGTATTACTAACCTTCAGTCATGACTTATTATGGATATAATATCAAATTTGACAATCTCTACTCTACGCCATGGTAATCATCCTAAATGTCATAACAATGTTTAACTAGCATTCTTTTAATATTAAATTAAGAATCCAATGAATAATAACTTCATAATAAAACTTTGATTAGAGTCTTATACTGAACAAACGTGACTCAATTAGGTTGGGTTGAATGCATATGCCAAGATCCTAATTCTTCCGCTTCTCATTTTCTTCTCCTCTCCTTAACTTTTGTATTCCCTTCCAATAGTTAGTCTTCTCTCCATGACTTTAGAGTTTCCCTCTCCTCTTAGTATTCTCTTTGTACCTCTAGAGTTCCCTTCCAATATGAAATATATGGTTTATCTAAAACCTAAATACCCTTTTAAAATATTCATCATGAAATTAAGCCTTGGTCCCATATCAACCCTCATCTAATAACCCTAAAACTAATCCCAAATAGTCTAAATTCTAGCCCAAGCATTATATCAACCTATGGGGCTGTAAGGACATTATACGTCACAATTTAGTATGTTGCATACTCCTGAAAGTTGCTACAAGACATCAAAGGTTTGAGAAGATTACATCTACAAATTCAAATCCTAATTTCTAGAAAACTTCAACATTCATGACCAATAAGGAAGAATTTGGTAAAATGTGTTTAAGTTCCATTTACACTTTACATTAAAAGTGTTGGGATAATTTTATAAAAGTTTAAATGATTTTGGAAATAATTTTAAATGGTTTTTAATTTTTCAAAATCATAAAAGATTTGGATAAATGTTTTTGATCTCGCAAACAGTTTTAAGTTTTGAGGTTTCCAAGATATTTAAAAGAGTGAAGTTTTTTAGGATACATGTAGGTTGTCGTTCGAACGACACCATACATGGTTCAAATGAGATCATATCTCGCTGAAACGATAATGTATCTCGTTCGAATGAGATGTGTTTTAAGATGACGCATCACCACCATAATTTTTATTATAAATAAGGGTGTCAGGCTTCTGATTTTCGTGGTGGATAAATATTGGTTTTCATAGAATACATTTTGATACTATTCTCCAACCATTTGAGGGTTCATAACTTTTGTTTTACAATTCACAATCCCAATTGCTTTTGTGTGAGTTGCTTAGTGGAACCCAAAACATACTTTGTTGTTGTTTCATTCTTTGTGGGGAGACCTCTACAACCGAGAGGCTCGTGCTATTATGGACAGAGTCTCTACGATGTTTATGATTACGTGTCATTGGGGATCTTCTACATGTTGATTATTTATTGAAGACTGTGTGCATGGACTGCGTATCTGTGTGGTATAGCTGTGTGTGAACCATTGCTAATTTCTAACTGATGCCTTGAGGGGTTGACGAAGACACCGTGCGTTACACTTGTAGGATATTATCAGGTTGTATGTAAGTAAATGGTCTTGTAAAATTGTTAAAGTTCTAGACATAAAGGTTTTGCCCAGCGGTTTTTTTTTCCTGAAATTTGTGTTGCATATTTTGTTCATGATGGTTGGACACTTGCACGCACATTGCTATTTGAGTTTAAAGGATGAATTGATTTGATTTATAAATTTACTCTAATTAAATAAGTTTGTGATTAGAATTTACGCAACTATTGAAATTAGTATTGCACACGCTCTTTCAAATTGGTATCATAGTATGTTATGCAAATTTACCGCGTATTCCTATTTTCCGCAAAAATTGTGTGATATTGATTTTTTTTTTAAATCTTATTTTTAAAAGTTTGTCGCAATGTTTCCAAATAAAAACTTATATAGCCGATTGCTAATTTTTTACGAGTCTAATTATGATTACTTGATTTTTTTGACACGTAGTTGCATATTTTAGTATCAGAGCGGGTTACGCTAATTTATCGCGTGATCCTGATTTTTGCACACACTTTTTGTGTCAAAGCCTATTGCACTAAGTTATTGTGTTTGATCGTGTTTTACTTAAAAATGGATTTTGATGATTTTCGATGTCAACTTTTTAAAAAGTCTGATTGGAAAATTCACACGAACCTTTGTTTTAAATCTTCCATTGAAAACGATTCTGAGAGGTGTTCAGGTTGTGAGGGTGTTGGTCACACGATAGATGAGTGTCCTACAAATTTAAGGAAGAAATTGAATAAACCCTCACCTCATATTTCTACCCTTAGTGATAGTGATTCAAAATAAGAAGTCTTTTATGCTTCTAGGCGAGAGCTTCCTACCTGTGTGATTAGTGAAGATGGTGAGGGTTATGAGAGTGAGGGTGGAAGTGTAGATGACCATAAGTTGCAAACTACTTTCAATGAATTTTATGCTGAAGCTTTGAAAATAAAGAATGAAAATTTGAAATTGAAATCTCAACTAAAAGAGCGTGACTTAAAAAATGATGATGTTTTAGTTGAAGATCTTACGGCATGTGAGAAAATTTTGAGAGAGAAGCTTGAGTACGTCGAGGGTGAGAGAGATAGCCTTTGAGGGATAATGGAGTCTATGAAAAAGTAACTTTTAGAGTTTGAGGATTCTAGGCATTTACTCGAGTCAATGATAGGTGAGCATGAGAAGAATTTGAGAGAATCAAGCAAGGTAAAATTTGATTTGGAGTCTCGGTAAAAAAAATTAGATAAATTTTAGGTACTGTCCAAATTAAGGAGGATAGGGGTGGTATAGACTTTGATGAGAGTGTCGCATCCATTCCCAGAGCCAACCCCATACGTGTGAGAGAGCCTCCTAGGATTTTTAGGAGAGAGGCACCTAGGGTTTGTGACACCCCACCTAATTAAATACCGGGTGATCAGTCCTTTATTAAATTATAATCAAGGTGAACGGTTGGTTCATTCTTAGCATCACTGTCGCAAAGATAACTTTTCCAATTAAACACCCTAAATAATTAAGCTAAGTGACAAAACCATTTTTAGACATCAATTTCCAAGTTTCATTTAAAAACCAACATTTACAACTTTACACAATTCATAGCTTAAGAATCACACAACAACTATACTGGAATATATAATCCAAATAATTAAACATCCAACTAATTAATTCCATCTTTAAAACTTAAAGGAAAACATCATGACAGTAATAAATCCCAAAGTATAAATATTGGAAATAAACGAATCACAATCTCTGAAAAAACAACTGAATAATGGAAAAGGGCAACACATGCCCAACTCGATAAAATAGTGCTAGAAGTGGAATAAAAAAATGAGGTCATCTAAGCAAGAGGCCTGCAACTCCCACCTAAGCTGCAGCGCGTTCCTTCCAAAGGATCCAATGCAAGACGCCTCTGTAGCTGGGCACCTGTAATATATACATATATACAAGAGAGAAGAGAAAATAGGAAAACGGGTCAGAGCCCGATTGTAAATCAGTTTAAAATTAGTTTAGCAAGTATTTAAAATGATTACTGGCTAATGCAACCAACATATTAGTGCGACACTCCCTTGAGAAATTCTCACCTCTCTTCTAATGTGCACACCTATCGCACTAATCTTCCCAACAGTTTAACTTATCTTATCTTAAGTTACTCGTAATGTTTTAAACCAACAATGTCAAATGTTTAAGAGGTTAATTTTATTTAACAACAAAGTTCTCACATAAGCCTTATATGATTATAAAGTTTCTCAGTAATATAATGTACTTTTCAAACACTTATTCCCAAGTTAAAATAATTATTCCTTTCTTACATACCATAGTCACATTAGGTATTTCCTAAATTCCAGATTTAAAAATATATATATATTAAATACTCATATAATATATATATATATATATATATATATATATATATATATTCTAACAGCACCCCATATAAAATTTATGGTGCGGGCATACTCTGCTATCCAGTCCCCGTATCACTCGTACTAAGAGAAATACAAGTTAGGAATCACTCTCGAACTGTATTAACACAAAACATATACAAATTGAGGCAAAGCATAGATCCAAGTCACTAAGAGGTCAGCACATACCCTCACGTCTCTTAGGACCGTTTGACTATCGATCCGATAGCCTGTACCAAGCATTCCTATGTTCTAGGGTACGAGTCAATATCCCCCACAAAGGTCCCATCGAGATAAGACTGTCCCAGCGCGGTAACCTCAGGGATAGCAAGTAGCGCGGGCATGATTTTCACAAGTATATAGTATATGCATAAACACAGTCATATATGTATACTACTATTCCTATATTAAATTTAGGTACACTCTCACGACCTATAATTATGATATTTATCCCTATTACACATTACCAGGTTATCAAGTATAACGATTTGTCTCTAATTCTTAATTATGAAATTATTTCGACTTACTACGTAACACTCGTGAATTCCTATTTCCCTAAGTGTAATTTCAGTAGGTACTTATTTATTTTACAAAGAAACTTCTTTACGAGTCTTACCCTTAAACACATGTTCCCATTGTTCCGTATATGTAAAACACCCCCATGAAATGTTAATCTCGTCTTCCATTAATGGTTCCATATATTTCTAAAGTCCTACTGGTCTTCTTTATATCCCAAAATGTTTTAATAGATATGACCAAAGATTTCTATTTGCTTAAATTGAAATTAATCATACAAAAAGGAAAAATATAAGTGTGCCAGGAGGGGTGGATCGATCTATGCCAGGTATTCGATCGATCGATCGATGATCTGGGTTCGATCGATCGATCAAGTAGGTATGGCAAATCTGCAGAATTTCCAGTTACGGGTTTCTTCTTCCAAACTCATCCAAACCAATATATTTGATTACCAAACTCCCAATAATTTATACTACAAGTGTTATATCCTCAAATAAGTGATATTCTGCGTTAGGCATGCGGATTTTCATCATGAAAAACGAATTAAATGGGGCATAATCCATAGAAATATCAAGAACCCTAATACTTTGTTTGTTTAGTTTCTTCCCATTCTTTTACCAGATTTCATACTCTTAATTTACTGTAATTTCGTGGTTCAACCTCTACATGTGATTTTGGTTTCTAGAATACATCTCTAACCTATACATCATGCAAATCCAAGTCTCCAAAATAGGTTTTTCTTTGGCAAAAACTAGTCCCAATCGATCCTAGACTAATATTAATGAAGCATTAACTGAAATAGAGCAAGATAGATACTTGCCTGGGAATTTTAGGTTCAGATTTTGTGGAGAGATTGGTTTGGTGATGTTCCTCGTTGCGCGATATAACGTTTGGCGGCGACGGCGGTGCAAACGGTGGAGTTCTTGGCCTAGAACTCCTTGGAAAGCTCTTCCTCTTCCTCTCCAATGGGCGTCTATGGTTTATCGTTCTTCTAACCCTAGAAGATGACTCCTATCATCTGATATAGCCTTAGGGATTTCATGGGTTTAATTCCCCAAAAATATAAAATGTCTAAAATACCCTCCCGGGATGTCAATTAGGCCTAAAACTGCCCCGGGACCCAAACTAAACCCCCAGGTACACTTTTCTGACTATCTCGACCCTTCCGGACACTTTGGCGCGCTCAAAACGAATATATGAGCAACTTATAATTAATTCACTTTATATAATAATAATTTAATCCTGACACGACACAGGCGCGTCCCGACTTAAATTTCCATAATTGTCATTTTATTCACTCGTGACAATTTTAATAAAATAAATCTCATATATTACTTTACTCGTCTAGTAATATTCAACAATTTTCCAATAATTACTAACTCATATCACATTAGTAAATATAAAAATAATTTTTTTTGAAATAATATTAAATTAATATCTCAATTTAAATTTAATAAATCCCCAATTTTAATAGACATAAAAATACGGGGTATTACATACTTCCCCCCTAATAACGAAATTTTGTCCCGAAATTCGGAAAGTAAGCCCTACCTGGTAAAACACATTTTGGATACCTTAACAGTACGCAACCTATCCACATAGTAAGACGCTCAATCACTATAGCCCCCGCCTCACAACAAGCTTGTTTAACACTCTTTATTAAAGATACTTCACATTGTGCTCCTATCTGACAACATTCGCATAAGACACGCATATACACTATTAAATCCCATTATTTGAATATCATTGGGAGGTCACACCTCACCACATGGCAACTACTCGGATTTATCTAAACACAAAACTCCCATTCTGAGAGAACCCATACGAACATCTGACCACTCTTGTTCGCCTAAAACAGTCGTGGAATTCCACCATAGTCGTCGGATTATTCTCGACTGATCCAAAATTCTGATTATCCGCTCACCTCTTAAACATACGCAGGGGGAGAATAGTTAAGGTTTTTCCACACCAAATCTTCAATAAGCACCTCGTTCACGACAAACAGGTACGAGTGCATCCACGAAACTCTACCATTAGGTAATTTCCTCCTCCAATTACCGTACTGCTCCACTTGTTAGCTATAACCATTGTAGAAACAAAATGATCACCAAGGTTCTGAGATCACCTTCACGTGGCCTCACTACTCGTTAATCACTGTGTGTCTGATCCTTAGCTATGGGTGATACCTCCTACTCAAAATGATACGTTATCTCCATTATTTCCTGAAATCCCATATTGAAGGTAGGATTCACAAATTTCATCCTGATTCCGAAAAGCGCGATCCCTTCCTTTCAAAGGAAGACTGGGGCACACTAGTTGATATTGTAAATCACCCCAAAGGAATGTCAATCACTTCCTTCTTGGGCGACTTACTCCACATGTTCGGATGAAACCTTGGTCTTACCTTGAAGATGGCAACCCATCCAATGACTTTGTCGGATTTACCACCCTCTTCCATTACAGGAATTATCGATAGCCCCCAAATTCTCTGATTGATCCTCTTATTCTAACCGATTTCTATCTATGAGTGGTGCTTGTGGAGACTACTCACTATGTCCCGCTAAACATCGACTTTCCTTGAAGTGTCTCATGTTAAGTGACATTTAATACTCCCATTCCTTCCTTGGTGTATATCGAAAGTTCTGTCCCGTGCACTTTTCTCCACGATGCGCACTTCTGGATCTTTTATACCATACTAACATTATCACTCTTTGTATACACAACTTGATCTCAACATTTGACTAATTACAACTCCGTCCCGAGTGTTCTCCATATAGTTAAATTATACCCTTCTCAAGGAATGCCCCGTTGTAAACGGCTTCCCACAGCATTCCAACCAGATTCGGTGTGCTACCCTAATTGCACACGTATATGTGGATTTATCATCTTTCACACGGTGTTTAATTCACTCTACCACTTTTACTTCGTTATGTTAGTCCCACAAACATATATTCCACACATCTATTCCCACGTCCCTTCGACTCGGATGATTTTTAACATCAACTAACCAGGACGTCTACACACCCTATAAACCGTGCATACTAGCGTAAGCATCACATACGCTTCACATATAATAACCAATTCTTTATTTTCCTAGTGCTCACAACATGATTGTAACACTTGGGTACTCTCACTCACCCTAGAAATTGAAATTCTAAATCCTCATTATCATCATTCCACCCCTCAACTCGTGGTGGTAAAACAAAACTTTCAATGCTTTATTACCACACAATCGGCTCCACGGGCCTTAAATCATAATTCAACTATCAACTTACATATATAATTATCTGCTCCTATTACGACCGAGGTACTGAACTTATGGACTAATGACCAAACATCTCCCTATTACCAACCTTACGCTAAGTTTCATGTGTGTGATGTCTCGCAAAGCGAAATCCAAATAAGGAAACCCCCCGATACACTACTACCTATCATTGTCAGTTATCGAAATTCGTTAGGCCCTCCGTCCATAGCATGTACCCCTATTTTCCCATTTCTTGGAAGAAAATTACATCTCCCCCCGAAATTACACTTAACGAATAACATTTCACCAACTGCACTTTCGTACTGTATTGGTGCTGATTGCATTCCATAAACCTCTAATACATACAATCGGGATTCTCGAAATTACTTTCCCCAATTATAGGGGTATAAATCGTACCTCCCACATCTCTAAAGGATAGATATAACAATGCACTCTTTCTATCACCAAGTCCTGAGCGCTAAACATAATACTGAGTTAAATCTTTTAGCTCAACGGTAAGCCCAATATATACTGAATCATAACGACAGAAGTACCTACACACCGGTACCGAATATCTCGAGCCCACTATCCCCTCCGAAGTCTCTAGGATAAATAATATAAGCGCGAGTCCAACCCTCTAGCAGGTGAGGCCTCGCCCGAAAAAAACATGATGCACTAATGCAACCACTCCGATAGCCTTGCAATAACTGCCTACTATCGTATTGGCCATTTCTATAAAGTTGTAATCAATACCATATTATACTCGTATATTGCATCACTAAAATGAGTAACTTAAATAAAGTATATAACACTATTAATATACTCATTCATCCTCCGCGGATAGCACTAAGGAAAATCCCTCTATACTAGGGAAAAATATTCACATAATAATATCGTTTGTAGTTACACGCATTAAACTCGTCTCACATGCTAATCTAGCAAAGAACAAAATATAATGACTCACTCGTGTCACATAAAACACGCCTCATACTCCGAGGATAAAACTTATATTTCTACTTTGCCAATCGTCTTGATTGTACAAATGGTCTCCGGACGTAACACGCCTTCCCAAACCAGAACAACACTACTTTAATCGTTCTCCTTTACTAGGAACTATACCCTTGTACCCTATAATTGTTTCAGGGAAGAAAAATTTGCGTGTATGATTTCACTCTATACAAAATACCTCAACAAATAATCCACTCATCGCCTATCATACTAACCACGTTAGGATTGTCATTCTCTCGGACTTTTGTAAACTCGATTTCTGTTAGCTACCCCCTTTATTCGCTTAACCTTGTAGGCCCCAAACAACATGTTACTGCCTAAACTAGTCCTTAATAAATCTACCATCGCTTGGTAAGAATTAATCTATCCGAATCATTTAAATGGGTACCCTGATGTGTATTCACACCCCCTAGTGGTGCTACACTACCACCGTTGTATCTCGTCTTATTCTTGATTAAATTCTTTGATTCTTTTAACTTCCCTCAACAAGAAGCATTATCATGTACATTAACCAAGTACAACCTCATCAACCTCTGAATCGACCATGCAACAGAATTCCCTTTTTAAGTGTTATTAACTATTTTTACGAGTCGTTCTCCCACTTGGAGTCCTCTCCTCCGTTTGTATCTACATCTTCCGATACAAGATTCGCTAATGGTTTAGACTCATATTCACAAATGGACCTCTGTCAGGTCCTCCTGTGATGAGTTCTGAGCAACATTCACTTCTTCTCCTGAACACCTGATGAAGGAACTTGTGGTCAAACTGTACCTAAGATTCTCCTATAGGCATAGCATTCCACTTCTAAAAGTAGTGGCTGACTCCCACCATGATAACCTTCTTCCGACATGTAAAGAAAATTTATTTGCAAATTTTCACTACCAGTTAGCCACACTCCGTCCTATGTCCAAGCCTTTGGATACTTTACCTGCTTGGGCTAACACACATAATTTTCGCATTTCTAGAATTTCCACTCACAGTTATCTACAATGCTTCATCTGACTCTTTGTCATCGTTCCACGTTGGGTAAGCCTACTCTTGCACTTCTTTTGACAATAGCAGCTTTTGGGAATCATAGGTTGTGCCCTATCTGTCTTTAAAGTCCTGGCTTCCCGTGCCATAATAGTGGTGACCTCTACTACAGTCATCATCCTCGAATATACTTTACAACCTCAACTAAGCCTTGCCTCCTGTTGTTCGCCCAACGGCCCTTGACTGCCATATTTCATTATTCGAACATGCCCGAATGCAATTAAGATTCACCGAGGCACATACGTTATAGCAGGAGAACGAAATCTCACCATAGAAAGCAACAATCCTAAACATAGGGCTCTATATCAAAGAAAGTAACGCTAGAAGCGTAATAAGCCGCACAGATCTTAAGGACACTAGAACTCGATGCTCTGATACCACCTGTGACACCCCGCCTAATTAAATACCGGGTGATCAGTCCTTTATTAAATTATAATCAAGGTGAACGGTTGGTTCATTCTTAGCATCACTGTCGCAAAGATAACTTTTCCAATTAAACACCCTAAATAATAAAGCTAAGTGACAAAACCATTTTTAGACATCAATTTCCAAGTTTCATTTAAAAACCAACATTTAAAACTTTACACAATTCATAGTTTAAGAATCACACAACAACTATAGTGGAATATATAATCCAAATAATTAAACATCCAACTAATTAATTCCAACTTTAAAAGTTAAAGGAAAACATCCTGACAGTAATAAATCCCAAAGTATAAATACTGGAAATAAACGAATCACAATCTCTGATAAAACAACTGAATAATGGAAAAGGGTGACACATGCCCAACTGGATAAAATAGTGCTAGAAGTGGAATAAAAAAATGAGGTCGTCTAAGAAAAAGGCCTGTAACTCCCACCTAAGCTGCAACGCATTCCTTCCAAAGGATCCTGCGCAAGACCCCCATGTGGCTGGGCACCTGTAATATATACATATATATAAGAGAGAAGAGAAAATAGGAAAACGGGTCAGAGCCCGATTGTAAAACAGTTTAAAATTAGTTTAGCAAGTATTTAAAATGCTTACCGGCTAATGCAACCAACATATTAGTGCGACACTCCCTTGAGAAATTCTCACCTCTCTTCTAATGTGCACACCTATTGCACTAATCTTCCCAACAGTTTAACTTATCTTATCTTAAGTTACTCGTAATGTTTTAAACCAACAATTTCAAATGTTTAAGAGGTTAATTTTATTTAACAAAAAAGTTCTCACATAAGCCTTATATGATTATAATGTTTCTCAGTAATATAATGTACTTTTCAAACACTTATTCCCAAGTTAAAATAATTATTCCTTTATTACATACCATAGTCACATTAGGTATTTCCTAAATTCCATATTTAAATATATATATTAAATACTCATATAATATATATATTCTAACAGCACCCCACATAAAATTTATGGTGCGGGCATACTCTGTTATCCAGTCCCCGTATCACTCGTACTAAGGGAAATACAAGTTCGGAATCACTCTCGAACTGTACTAACACAAAACACATACAAATTGAGGCGAAGCATAGATCAAAGTCACTAAGAGGTCAGCACATACCCTCACGTCTCTTAGGACCGTCTGACTATCGATCCGATAGCCTGTACCAAGGATTCCTATGTTCTAGGGTACAAGTCAATATTCCCCATAAAGGTCCCATCGAGATAAGACTGTCCCAGCGCGGTAACCTCAGGGATAGCAAGTAGCGCGGGCATGAATTTCACACGTATATAGTATATGCATAAACACAATCATATATGTATACTACTATTTCCATATTAAATTTAGGTACACTCTCACGATACACAATTATGATATTTATCCCTATTACACATTACCAGGTTATCACGTATAACGGTTTGTCTCTAATTCTTAATTATGAAATTATTCTGACTTACTACGTAACACTCGTGAATTACTATCTCCCTAAGTGTAATTTCAGTAGGTACTTATTTATTTTACAACAAAACTTCTTTACGAGTCTCACCCTTAATCACATGTTCCCATTGTCCCTTATATGTAAAACACCCCCATGAAATGTTAATCTCGTCTTCCATTAATGGTTCCATATATTTCTAAAGTCCTACTGGTCTTCTTTATATCCCAAAATGTTTTAATAGATATGACCAAAGATTTCTATTCGCTTAAATTGAAATTAATCGTACAAAAAGTAAAAATATAAGTCTTCCAGGAGGGGTGGATCGATCTATGGCAGGTATGCGATCGATCGATCGATGATCCGGGTTCGATCGATCGATCAAGCAGGTACGGCAAATCTGCAGAATTTCCAGTTACGGGTTTCTTCTTCCAAACTCATCCAAACCAATATATTTGATTACCAAACTCCCAATAATTTATACTACAATTGTTATATCCTCAAATAAGTGATATTCTACGTTAGGCATGTGGATTTTCATCATGAAAAAGGAATTAAATGGGGCATAATCCATAGAAATATCAAGAACCCTATTACTTTCTTTGTTTAGTTTCTTCCCATTCTTTTACCAGATTTCATACTCTTAATTTACTCTAATTTCGTGGTTCAACCTCTACATGTGAGTTGGGTTTCCAGAATACATCTCTAACCTATACATCATGCAAATCCAAGTCTCCAAAATAGGTTTTTCTTTCGCAAAAACTAGTCCCAATCGATCCTAGACTAATATTATTGAAGCATTAACTAAAATAGAGCAAGATAGACACTTGCCTGGGAATTTTTCAGATTTTTTGGAGAGATTGGTGTGGTGATGTTCCTCGTTGCGCGTTCTAACGTTTGGCGGTGACAGCGGTGCAAACGGTGGAGTTCTTGGCCTAGAACTCCTTGGAAAGCTCTTCCTCTTCCTCTCCAATGGTCGTTTATGGTTTATGGCTCTTATAACCCTTGAAAATGACTCCGATCATTTGATATAACCTTAAGGATTTCGTGGGTTTAATTCCACAAAAATATAAATGTCTAAAATACCCTCCCGGGATGTCAATTAGGCCTAAAACTGCCCCGAGACCCAAACTAAACCCTCGGGTACACTTTTCAGACTATCTCGACCCTTCGGGACACTTTGGCGCACTCAAAATGACCATATGAGCAACTTATAATTAATTCACTTTATATAATAATAATTTAGTTCTGACACGACACAGGCGCGTCCCGACTTAAATTTCCATAATTATCATTTTATTCACTCGTGACAATTTTAATAAAATAAATCTCATATATTACTTTACTCGTCTGATAATATTCAACCATTTTTCCAATAATTACTAACTCGCATCACGTTAGTAAATATAAAAATAAATTTTTCTGGATTAATATTAAATTAATATCTCAATTTAAATTTAATAAATCCCCAATTTTAAAAGCCATAAAAATAAGGGATATTACAGGGATGTTAAGAGAGAGACACGCAGTGTTTTCAAACTAGAGCCACCTAGGAACATCGTGCAAGAGGCACGCAGGAATTTGAGGACAGAACCACCTAGGAAAATTTAAAAAGAGCCACCTAGGAATTTGAGAAGAGCTCCACCTAGAAACGGCAGGAGAAGACCGCCATTAGGTAACACTCGCCACCCAATTTATACTTGCACTCATTGCGGTAAGCAAGGTCATCTTAGGCGTTTATGTTTTAAACTTTTGAATGGACATAGGAAGTTCAAAGAGAGTGTCACACCGATTCCTAAATGCCCCACACCTCGTTACACATCAATTTGGGTTAGGCAATCGAATTTAGAGGCTTCTGGTCTAATTGTTCACGACTTTCGTCTTCTTGCACATGATTCACCCCATATGAGTTCTTTTGGTTGATTGTGTTAATATTTGTCATACACAAGTTGTGCGTCTTGATATACTTTTTCTAGTGTTATGACTCACTTTGTTGTAGTGCACATTGACTTATTTATAGAGTTTGCTATTTCGCTACTGTTTTGACACTGTATTAGATCTGTCAGGACCTTCGTGGTACTATTTTTTGGGAAATTTTTTCACTGGGCAACACTGTTTAATATTCTGAGGAGTATGTGAAAAAAAATTCTTGTTCAAACGAGATAAGTTTTAGGTCGAGCGATTTCTGATCTCGCGCGAAGCCTTCTCGCGAGATGCTATGTCATTTGAATGACAGTCAGTCTCGTTCGAGTGACCTAGTTGACTTTGAACATTTGTTTTACAGTACCCTGTGTTCTTTGGTTACATTATTTGGTATTGATGGGTTTTTTCTGACATTTCATATGTAGTCTCTTTTGGTATTGATGCTTAATACTGCATTGCTCGATTAATCACACCTACCTTCATTATTGTTTCATTAGTGTGATTCCTATTTTCTAGCATATTATGTTTCTTATGCCGATATTATGCCTATTGCTATTGTGTACCAAGTTTGTATTTATGGTGTTTTTTTTGAAATTTTTTTGAAAAATATAAAATGATTTTCATGTTTTTGGAAAAATTGAACAAGTCAAAAAGAGTTTTGTATTTTGTTTTACACCATATATGAATGGACACTTAGAATGACCGAGTCACAACTTCATTCCATTTATCCATGTGACTATTTGATAATGTTTTGAGACAATATATCATGTCATCCATCTGCTTTACGGTTCTTAGAGTCATTGAGATGTTCTTAGTTGATAGTTCCTACACGTTTGACGCATTTGTCCTAAACTGAACACGTGCACGGATTTGTTTGATTATTATACTTGTCTACCACTTGTTGGTCGAGTGTTTTCATCTTAATCATGTCCTTAAAACGAACCAAGTGCAATAATACGAGAATAATAAAAGTAGTGCATGTAAAAACCATTTCCCATGAGGAATTTGTTTAAATTTGAAAAAATGATGAGTGACACGGGAAAAGGTCTGCGAGTGAATAACTATTTTGTCATGAAAGCCACCATTTGAAAAGAGCTCGAACAAAACATTAAGGCAATAAAAAGATGAAATATGCTAAAATTTGGGTCAATAGGTTTTCTCTAAGTTGAGAATTTAGTACCTCATTAGATATAAAAGTAACGAATGGGTTTGCATGACCTTTGAAAAGTTCTCAAAATGACACTAAAAAGATTTGGACGTTATTGGTGTGAAAATCACTTAGGCTTTGATTTGTTGATTTTATTTAGTCGATATCATCTAAATTCAACAATTTTACACGTAAGGATATTTTTTATGATCATTCAATAGGAGTACGCTTATGCATCGTGCACATATGCATGATTGAGTTTTATTACCTATTGAATATGTTCACACACTTTCATTCCATATCCACGATTTGGTTATCTTAATGTTATTCATTGTGTGATTTTGTAAATTGTTTTGGTATCAAAAAATTTGCAAAATCAAACATAGATTGTGGATTCCTAGTATTTACTTTACATGCGCCTAGTTTGATCCATGTTTCATTTTCTTGTTATGACACTCCATGTTTTCATTATTTTTTCTTTTCCTTGTCTAGTTCGGACAAATAAAAAGAGGAAGAACGAATTATGGGTGGTTTTGCATTATGGGAGAGATTTGATTATACTAATTGATTTATTCTTATGTCATTTCAAACTCGATTAGTCACAAAGGTATTTGCTTTGTCTCGTGTGTGTAGGTACGAAGAATTGATGACGATTAGTGGATTGCACACCCTAATGATAGAAGCTTAAATATTTGAAGTTTTGATGTTGAAGACTTTTTCAAAGACTTGCATTTCAAGTACCTTTTCACATTTGCGTTCATGGGAGGGTATTAGATTTGTATAGGCGTTTGGATTTGATAATTCAGATTATTTTTATTTTGTACCGGATTAGAAATAGAGGGAGATTTGTAAGTACATGATTTTATAAATGTGCATTTCCAATTAAGTACGTATTATACCGCTACAACCGTCAAAGATTGTTCAAGATCATACATGCATCAAGACGGATCCGAATATCAAGCTTCTTCAACATGCAAGCCTCTATAGGTGAATTTCGATGAAAAAGTATTTAAGTCCCTTTACGGTTAAATTAAAAGTGTTGGGATAATTTTTCATAAGAGGTTTGAGTATTTTTCTAAAATATTATCTAAGTGCTAAGGCATTATTTTTCATCAAAATAAATTTTCCAAGACTAAAAGAAGAATTTTTTAAATAAAAAATTAAATTTATTTTTCGCGAATTTTCTTGTTCGAATGACATCAGATCTTATTCGAATGACATGGGATATCGTTCGAATGATGCGCCGACTTATTTTTTTTATATAAAGCACGTTAAACGAGGTGTCTTTCGTTAAGGAGACCTGGAGATTTAGGTGGAGCACTTACAATTCACGAGGGCTTAGCGCAATTTCGGGACACGTCACCCCTGACGCGTTTCGACGAACTATGACGTGCACCACGTCTAAACAAGCGTGGGATATTTTGGAAATCACCCACGAGGGAACTAATGTGGTCAAAGAGTTTAAATTCAAAATTTGACCACTCAATTTGAGACAATCACTATGTTAGAGACTGAGTGTTTTGACGAGTTTTATGCACGTTTGTCTGATATTGTCAACACTAGTTTTAACCTATGCCAGCCTATTCCTGAAGCATGAGTGGTTAAAAATATTTTAAGATCGTTTCCTGAATGATTTATCCCTAAAGTAACTGTTTTGAATACCTTAGGAAATTTGAATCGTCTAAAATTAGAAGAGTTGGTAGGAGACCTACAGACGTACGAAATTGACATGTTTCCTGACACTGTCAAAGCTAAGGTTAGAGGGATATCACTTAAAGACCAAACTAAGAAAAAGAAAGTTATTTTTTTTATTCCGAGTCTAATTTTTAAATCACCCTGCTTGCAAAGAATTTTAAAAATTTCTCTAGTTTTCGAAACAAAATTCTTCCAATAAAATATTTTCGGAGAAAAATAAAAAGAAAGACAAGGTCGAAGAAAATGGTGAGAAAGAGAAAGAGGGTAAAGAAAATTTTGAAAATTTAAAATGTTTTGAGCATGAGGGGAAAGGTAATCAGTCATTTGAGTGTCCCACTAGGTTTAGGAGAGAGGGGAAGAAAGTTACAATGCCAACCACCCTTAATGATAGTGAGGGAACAGAGGGAGTTGAGGACGATGATTCCTATAAAGGTTTAGGACATGGTATGTGTGTTTCCTTTTTAGCCAGTCATGAGATCACACCCACTTTTTCCCACATCTATGAGGACACTTGTGCACGTGATACCCCTAAGGAGGTTTTGAGTGTTTCTAGCGACTCTGAGAGCCAGTGCGCTAGTGATGATGAGAGTGAGTTCCAGATTGCGTTTTGAGAGCTATACACTGAGACTTTAAAGACTAAAAAATTGAATAACAAGTTGGGTCTCAGGGTGAAACATTTGGAGAGAGAGATTGAGAGTTTGAAGGAGTTTGAGGCAAAATAAAGTCAACTCGAGAAAGTGAAGGTTTCTTTGAGTGAGCACTTGCTTCCTTTGAATCGGGAAAAAAGTGAACATATAGCCCATGTGTCTATAGTAGAGATAGATATTAAGCATGCCTTGGAGGATCAAGTCACTTTGGAGAATGCATCTAAGAAAGTGGGAAAGATAGTTCTTAATCCTGTTTTGGGGAATGGTGGGAGTTTAGGAATAAATCATGACGATGCATCTACTTCATTTGTTGCACACTAACCGATTCCTAGTTTAGAGTTAAATTTACATGACTCTCGACCCGACCCACCTTGGTGTCTCATAACTATTAGGATAGATTGTCCTAGTTTTTTTGAGAGTGGTGTACCTAGGCCAGTTTATGTTTGCTCCCATTGCAAAAGATAGGACACCTTAGGGAGTTTTGCTTTAAATTAGGTTATGTGTCATGCTTTACTCCTACATATGTTCGCACACATGCACCCACCCATGATACTTTGCTTGCACATAATGATAGAGAGTTTGCACATATTCAAGTGCAAGTAAAGTTTTTGGTCAAGACTTCTCATGATTTGATGAAGTTGTTTCAAAAGATGTCACTATCTTTGGAAAACTCCACCGCACTTACCGGTTGAGGTCTAGACATGTTTCTAGCATAGGGTGACTTATATGATTAGAATTTTACCTATTGCTAGTATGTACCATTTATTTTATACTTTGTTATCATTTTTTTTTGCTTTTCTTATTTTTTGGTACTATCTTAGCACTATTTTAGATATCTCTTCCCATTCCATGAACTATTTTCTCAAAAAAATTCCCATTGAACAAAACTGCATGATATCATGAACAAACTGGGAAAATTTTCTTTTCTCGTTCTAACGAGAACATATGTCGCGCGAAGGCTTCCCATGAGATCCTATGTCGTTCAAACAATAAGGAATCTCGTTTGAACGACCAGTTGGGGTTTTTGAAAATTTTTGTTTGCAGTTCTCTAGTTCATATTGATATAATATTTGGTATTGTTGGGTTGTTTCTGAATAGTGTTCGAAAAAATACAAAAAGATATTCTTATAAAATTTTTGAAAAATTCAAAAAGAGTTTTGTATTTTGTTTGCACCTTTTATGAATTGACACTTAAGATGACCAAGTCACAATTTCATTCCATTTATCCATGTGACTATTTGATAGTGTTTTGAGACAATATGTTGTGTTATTCATGTGCTTTGCAAAGTTTGGAGTCTTTGAGATGATATAGTGTTACTACCTACATGATTGACTCTATTTGTCCTTTATTGCACACATGCACGAATTTGTTTTACTTTTGTTCTTGTCAATCACATGTTGGTTGAGTGTTTCTATATCAATTATGTCTATACAACGAACCAAATGCGATAAAACTTGATAAAAAGTAGTGCATGATATAATCATTTGCGAGGTTGTGTGTTTTGTTTTTAAAAAATGGGGAAGGGCTACAAAAGGTACTCATTTATCCTTTGAGATTAAGCCGTCGTTTAAATGGACCTAAAAAAGTGAGGAATTGAAAATTATTCGGGGTCCAATGAGGTTTAAAAGAGCCCGAAAAAATTGGTAAGCAATAAAAAGAAAATTATGCCAAAATTGGACAATAGTTTTTTGTTTCATCACCTCTTAAATAAAATAAAAATCTTTATCTTTTAATGAGGGAGTTTGGATGGAATTTTCTACAGTTTTCACATCCTTGAAAGTCATGAAAAATCATTACATAGTTTTGGACATTTTTAGTGTGGAAATCATTTATACTTTGATTTGTTGATATGATTAAGACGTTGTCATCTAAATTCAACAAACTCTACACCTAAGGACTTTTTTTTATGTTCATTCGTGAAGAATACACTTATGCATCATGCACATATGATATGATTAAGTTGATTTTTCTATCGAATGTGTTCACATCCATTCATTATGTTTCCACGATTTGGTTGTCTTAGTGTAAATTCATGGTGTGTGATTTTTTATAAAATTAGTTTTGCCTTTTTTTGTATAAAAAATTGAAAAAATTTAAAAATAGTTTGTTTGCTTTGTTTACTGCGACACCTCAATTTTCTTTATATGATTTATTCTTTTCCTTATCTATTTTGAACAAATAAAAAGGGGGAGAATGAATTATGATATTATGGGGGAGATTTTATTATGCTTTCATGTTTATGCTTTATATCATTTCAAACTTGATACGTAACGAGGTATTTTTCTTTGTCTCATGTGTGTAGGTACAATTGAAGAACATTATGGTGCACACCCTGTTGAGAAAAGCTTGAAGGTTTTGAAGAATTGATTGTTGAAGCTGAAATTTAAAAAAAAATTAATGCCTTGTTTGTTTATATTTCCAAATTTGAATTTTTGGGAGGGTAGATTTGTATAGTCATTTGAGATTGATAATTCAGATATTTTTATTTTGTATCAGCATAGACATAGGGGGGGATTTATAAGGACATTGTCCGTCACAATTTAGTATGTCGTATACCGCTGCAAGTTTCTACAAGACGTCAAAGATTTGAGAAGCTTATATCTGCAAAGACGAATTTGAATTTCAATAAGACTTCAACATTCAAGCCCAACAAAAATGAATTTAGTAAAATGTTTTTAAGTTCCATTTACATTTTACATTAAAAGTGTTGGGATACTTTTATAGAAGTTTAAATGATTTTTGTAATAATATCAAATGGTTTTTAATTTTTCAAAATCATAAAAGGTTTGGATAAATGTTTTTGATTTCGTAAAGAGTCTTAAGTTTTGAGGTTTCCAAGATACTTAAAAGACTGATGTTTTCTGGGATACAAATAGGCTGTCCTTCGAACGACACCATACGTGGTTCGAACGAGATAATATCTCGCTGAAACGATAACGTATATCGTTCGAATGAGATGCGTTTTAAGCTGACATATCACCACCATGATTTTTATTATAAATAAGGGTGTCAGGCTCCTGATTTTCGTGGTGGAGAAATAGTAATTTTCATAGAATATGCTTTGATACTATTCTCCAACCATTTG
This sequence comes from Sambucus nigra, assembly GCA_949130495.1. Lineage (NCBI taxonomy): Eukaryota > Viridiplantae > Streptophyta > Magnoliopsida > Dipsacales > Adoxaceae > Sambucus > Sambucus nigra. The sequence goes on from OX422220.1 coordinate 87,797,914, forward strand.
AGGGTTCATAACTTTTGTTTTACAATTCACAATCCTAATTACTTTTGTGTAAGTTGCTTAGTGGAACCCAAAACATATTTTGTTGTTGTTTCATTCTTTGTGGGGAGATCTTTACAACCAAGATACGCATGCTATTATGGAGGGAGTCTCTATGAAGTTTATGATTGCTTGTCATTGAGGATCTTCTGCGTGTTGATTCTTTGTTGAAGACTGCATGTCTGTGTCGTATAAGTGCGTGTGAACCATTGTTAATTTCAAACCGATGCTTTGAAGGTTTAATGTAACACCCTGCTTAAAATAATAACGGGTGGCCAGCCCTATACTACATTAAATCAGGAGTCTCAGATGGCTCAGTCTCAACATCAACTGTCAGTACTAAATAATATACGACTAACTACCCGATATCATATAAGAGAGATGTTAAAAATTAAATTAAACATAGAACAGACAACAAACCAACACTATAAGCTACTACCAAAGAAAATATAAAGGTGCATACAAGAACTATGATAAATGAGATGGATAACTATAAATGAATATGCCACAAAGAAATAAACCCGAATAAGCTGTCGGGTCACAGACAATACAATAACTGAAATGGAAAAGAATATAAACATCTATAAATATCCCTCGGGTATAAACCCAATATACAATATGAATCCTACCTAGATTTTCAAAGAAGTAGGAAGCGACTACAATCTACATCCCGCAACAGTCCGCACCTGTCACGGCTCCCAAGACTCCGGACAGAAGGTCATCCAGCATCCATGCGGTAGGACACTTGTAATAGTATATATATATATATATATATTTATATATATATATATACAAACATGCAGGAGAGAAAAGTAAACGAGTCAGAGCCCGAGTTGTGAAAATATTTAACAAGTGTGTTAACCGTGCATAATAAATATAAATACACTTATTTCATAATTAAAGTGGAATCGCACTCTCGTGAAACCCCGTCTCACCTCTCATCTAACAGTGCGCACTTATTCGCGTCCTGAAATCTTAGTTAAGTTACCCCACCTATAAGGACAGCCTAACTTACCATAGGCATAGCCTATACCCACAAGACCCGCCTTCCTAATATATCCCAAAAATACACCCTTTCTAAACACACTTACTTATTTTTACAAACGTGTATGCCATACTAGGCTTAATGGATTCCGGTTTATAATTTAATCAATTATAATTCTTAATACGTTACCCATATACATTTGGGTTGAATCATAGGATTTAATTTCTAAATAACATGCATACCAATTATTGACAAAACTTCTCTTGAATCTCAACATTGCACTACGTTTCATGCGTGGGGCGTCTCGCAAAGCGAAATCCAAACAAGGAACCCCCCCCCCCCCCCCCCGTTACACTACTCCTTAACAATGTCGATCCTAGAGATCCATTATGCCATACATACAATTCTACTATTACAACTAGTAAATTTAGATTACCATATAAGAACAACTCAAAATCTCCAATAATATCCTTGGGATGATGTAACCGAAATATTCCTTAAATGCGATACATCAACCCCCATCAGTCCAGCACATCATAATCATCCAAGATGTACTCCATAAAGATTCCATATCCTTTCACCTATAGGATATATAAATATATATATATATAGGCATTTATTCTAACCATATATATATATACAATCATCCATTTCCATAGCCAAGTGTACATACAACATATGATGTACAATGGCCATGCAAATAATATACCCGGCTATATATATCGCCGATAAACTGCACCATGCTATCATCTTCCAGGGCATTACTCACATACCATCCTGGGGACCACGGTCAGGCTCAATATCACCGACATCGGGGCCAAACACACACACACGTTGTCCCGGGAAGCGGTCATAGCTCCTAACCGGTTAATGAGACGAGACATACCCACCACATCTCATCCCAAAAATATAAATCACATAATAACACACTGGACGACTATGACCTAGGGAATATCCACACCCTGTTCCTTGAGCCAGGATGCTCACCCTCGGCACGAAAACTTCCCAATGATAGCATGAGCGGGGTATGCTTAACCACATAAGTATATATATCGTTCACATGCACAATATATACACATCCATATGATCCCATCATATGAGCAAACCATCAAACCATCACATACGGTTTAGATATTCACAACAGAAATATATAGATATATTTTCATATCTATACAGATATATATACACATATCCACACACACACACACACACATATATATATATATATACACATACTATTTCTCGTTCATATGTATAAGATATATAAACTCGGCTCTAGGTATTCATAATCGTCAATATACTAGCCGTCACCCCAAACTCATTTAATTTACCTCGATATGTGAATATAATCACTGACTTGAAGCATATTCACCCAATTTTCCTATGATGAATAGTCTCCCAAAAATATATGTTCATATTCAACATTTGGTTTATCACCCAAAGTTTAGTGTAGGAAACCATCACCACACATCTCCTCTATATTCCAAAGTACATAATTATCTCTAGTACTATTTGACAATTGGCATGTACCTTACTAATAATCTATAAACCTCCACTTATCCCAACTTCATTTCATGTATTGGAATCCCAATGACTATTTCCACACAATTATGTATAAACTATCCTGACTAGAATTTTATGCTACCACTTATTCTAGTTGATAGTACGATCCAAATCGTTCCCAATTTCACCTATGGTTCAATTGATCTAATAGGTGACCCTTAATCCTATTGGGTTACCGAGTGTTCCTTAATTTAAACATTTTTAAGGATACGTGACCTCTCTCTCTCTCTTCGGTCCCCCAACCCTTAATCACAATAGAATCCTATTTACTATAAGGATTTTGGAACTACCCTCGGCCTACAATTTCATATCGTACTTTTACCACTCTCTTGAAAGGACCCCAATTCATACATCATAATTAGGCCCACTTATGACCCCTAATAAGAAATCCCATTCTCAATGAGATTCCCCCTATATTGATATGACCCTCTCCAATTTATATGGATATAAGTCCCCCAAGATATCTTGATAAGTACCCGTGGTCCCATCATGCGAGAAACTTTTACTAAGTATCCAATGCATCTTTATTAAATCATATAATCATGTCCCAAGACAATAAACCCAACCAAAAAGGGTTTGAAATCATTATGGAGAAAATTCCTCAAAATGCCATGTTTCCGAATCGATTCGGCCCTATTCTGAATGGATTCGGCCCAGTGAATCGATTCGTCCTCCAGGGTGAATCGATTCGGGTCCAAAGACCTGGGCTTCTGTCTCAAGCCGAATCGATTTGCCTTGGGTCCGAATCGATTCGGTTAATGCAGACCAACCAATTTTCCTAGGCCGAATCGATTCGCTTAAGGGGAGAATCGATTTGGGTCTGTAGAATTTGAAGGGTTCTTCTTCTTCATAAAAACCCACGAATTCTAAATCCTAAAATTTCACTTCTAACCCCTAAACCTTCATCACAACATGATTCTAAGCCAACAAATCAACCCAAAGTTGATCCCAAACATCTCTACACTATCAAATCCGTATCTAAACATTGATTTCAAGATTTAAACCCAAAAATCTAGGTTTGATATTAATACCCAAAAATCAATTTCTTTAACACACAAATTACGAAATGAAATACAAAAATGACTTATTTAGCAAGATTAAACACTTGCCTTAGATTTGTAGAGGTTGGATCGTCCTCAATGTCGCATTTGGGCCGGGATCTCCAAGCTTTTCTTCCTCTCTCTCTTCCTTTCTTCTTCTTTCCTTCTTCTTTTCTCTCTTATTTCTCCCTCTAGGGCTTTTTCTCTCTTTCTCTCAAATGAGAATGGCTTAATCCATAAGCCTCTTAAACCTTAAAACATAAGTCCCAATTTTAAATGTTAATACACATTTTAAATGACTTGTTTACTCCAATTCGAGTCAAAATGACTTAAAAACATTCCGGAGCCGAAATAAAACCCAATGACAGTCATTTTGACTATCTCGACCCTTCCGGGATCGATGGTACCCTCAAAATCATCATCCGGAATACTTTGAAATGTTCTCTATTTTTGGACCTCAATTTCCAAATTTTAAAATTCTCCGATTTAATTAGATTTTATTTTCCAAAAAATTTAATTTCTCGGTCTCCAAAGTCACGGGTTGTTACATACTTCCCCCCTTACGAAAATTTCATCCGCGAAATTTAAGATATGACTAGGACCTCAATCACTTCTAGTCCTTACATTAACCCTCAGGATCATTATACCGATCCTTTCTAGTTCTCACGTCGAACTATATAGATTTTAAAACAAACTACTACCCAGGGCGCCCATACACCCCGTACCCGAGCTCCACTCGTAAAATTATAATCAGGCTCCATTAGCCTCAAATCGTAATATAACCCTCGGCAATATAATCTATAGCAACATATTAAATATATAGAAGTTTGAAATTTCCCATGGTTGAACTCTCCACAATTCTTGACGCTAGCCACCTTCGTGCGGGGGAGGTCTCGCAAGCTAAATCCAAACAAGGAACACTCCCAATACACTACTGTATAGCTAGGTCGGGGATTGAGATTAGTTTAACCAGGGTTAAGGTTTTATAAAAGATTTTCATATTTTAGATATTGCCCTAAGGCCTATACAATAACATAATATAAATCAATTCCGCGTCTTTCGACACGCCAAATAAAAACCTTATGTTTAGGACACAAGGCCTCAACAAAGTCAACACTCTAACCAATACCTAGTTCTCAAAACTAGCACAACTATGAGCTAAATTATCAAATCAAAATAAATCCACTAAACTCTAAACCTCTCAGCTATACTAATCTCTTGCATTGCATCAAAGCATTTTCCACAAGGTAAGTCCTCCTCTCATTGGAATACTACAATTACACACCCGAACCTATCCATAAGACAATAGTCTTATAACCACTACTCAATAAACTCCAATTATCCTCACTTTCGGAACTCAATAACACAACTCCCTACTATTTCTTTACGAGAAGGTGTATTATCTCCAAAGAGGCAATACAAAGGCCATACTTACTCACTTCTTCCTCTAGTAAAATTCCATACACCCTAACGGTTTAGCGACTAACTACTCATCATACCTAACGCGCGACGTTCCCAATATCGCACAAAGCATGACTTAAACCCAAAGAAAGGTATTCTACCTTATACTTCCATAGTCCAATTTCTTTACTTCATCCTTGGACGCTTATTTAAAGTCCTCTACTTCTTTCAGGACAATCATTATTCCTAAACCTATTTCTCCATAAGAGAAACATCTCCCACCAAATCCTTCCTAACCATTTTGAAGGATAAAATGCGATTGCGACTACCGAAAACTCCCTCGGTCCTACTCAACGAACCCGAGTCTCTAATTTCTTACGCCCTTCTTAAATAAAGACGATACCCCTAACTATTTAGTCAATGCCACCTACCTTACACCGGTAGAAGTCAGCATCACGAGGCTTCCTAACAAAAATTGGCGAGTTTCTCAGTCTAAACCTCCCAAGGACTACACTATATACACCTCCTTAGACTTACCTTACTAAGTCCAAGATTCGCCATTCGAGTAAATTTCCCTTTCTTACTCAACCACCGATAGAACACCCTGAACCACTACTAGAGTTCTCTTTCTTATTTTTGTCTGAATCGAGGAATACAGTTACCTCCAATCAAATCGTACCTAAAATCTGTTATGGTTATTGTATCTCTAATCTTGTCCTTTCCTAGACGACATGATCTAGGTGACGTTTAAAATGAGAGCAACTGTTATCAGAACGTCGATCAAGTGAATACACTTCACAGAAGAAAATAAACGCAGTGAACACAACAATCCTAATAGTAGGGCTTTATATCAAGAACGTTAACGGAAGAACGTAGAAAACCCGCACAGATCCTAAAGACTCTAGAACCTGATGCTCTGATACCATCTGTAACACCCCTCTTAAAATAATAACGGGTGGCCATCCCTATACTACATTAAATCAGGAGTCTCAGATGGCTCAGTCTCAACATCAACTGTCGGTACTAAATAATATACGACTAACTACCCGATATCATATAAGCGAGATGTTAAAAATTAAATAAAACATAGAACAGATAACAAACCAACATTATAAGCTACTAACAAAGAAAATAAAGAGGTGCATACAAGAACTATGATAAATGAGATGGAAAACTATAAATGAATATGCCACAAAGAAATAAACCTGAATAAGTTGTCGGGTCACAGACAATATAATAACTGAAATGGAAAAGAATAAAAAAATCTATAAATATCCCTTGGGTCTAAACCCGATATACAATATGAATCCTACCTAGATTTTCAAAGAAGTAGGAAGCGACTAAAATCTACATCCCGCAACAGTCCGCACCTGTCACGGCTCCCAAGACTCTAGACAGAAGTTCATCCAGCATCCATGCAGTAGGACACCTGTAATTGTATATATATATACATACATGCAGGAGACAAAAGTAAACGGGTCAGAGCCCGAGTTGTGAAAATATGTAGAAAGTGTGTTAACCGTGCATAATAAATATAAATGCACTTATTTCATAATTAAAGTGGAATCGCACTCTCGTGAAACCCCATCTCACTTCTCATCTAACGGCGCGCACCTATTCGCGTCCTGAAATCTTAGTTAAGTTACCCCACCTATAAGGACAACCTAACTTACCATAGGCATAGCCTATACCCACAAGACCTGCCTTCCTAACATAGCCCAAAAATCCACCCTTTCTAAACACACTTATTTTTACAAACATGTATGCCATACTAAGCTTAATGGATTCCGGTTTATAATTTAATCAATTATAATTCTTAATACGTTACCCATATACAATTGGGTTGAATCATAGGATTTAATTTCTAAATAACATGTATACCAATTATTGACAAAACTTCTCTCCAATCTCAACATTGCACTACATTTCGTGCGTGGGGCGTCTCGCAAAGCGCAGTCTAAACAAGGAACCCCCCGTTACACTACTCCTTAATAATGTCGATCCTAGAGATCCATTATGCCATACATACAATTCTACTATTACAACTACTAAATTTAGATTACCATATAAGAAAAACACAAAATCTACAATAATATCCTTGGGATGATGTAATCGAAATATTCCTTAAATGCGATACATCAACCCCCATCAATCTAGTACACCATAATCATCCAAGATGTACTCCATAAATATTCCATATCCTTTCACCTATAGGATATATAAATATATATATATATATATAGGCATTAATTCTAACCATATATATATATATATATATATATATATATATATATATATATATATACAATCATCCATTCCCATAGCCAAGTGTACATACCACATATGATGTAAAATGTATATGCAAATAATATACCCGGCTATATATATCGTCGATAAACAGCACCATGCTATCATCTTCCAGGGCATTACTCACATACCATCCTGGGGACCATGGTCGGACTCAATATCACCGACAACTTGGCCAAACACACACACGATGTCCCGAGAAGCGGTTATAGCTCCTAACCGGTCAATGAGACGAGACATACCCACCACGTCTCATCCCAAAAATATAAATCACATAATAACACACTGGACGACTATGACCTAGGGAATATCCAAACCCTTCTCCTTGAGCCAGGATGCTCACCCTTTGCGCGAAAACTTCCCAATGATAGCATGAACGGGGTATACTTAACCACATAAGTATATATATATCGTTCACATACACAATATATACATATCCATATGATCCCATCATATAATCAAACCATCACATACGGTTTAGATATTCACAACATAAATATATCCATATTTTCATATCTATACAGATATATATCCACATATCCACATATCCACACACACACACACACACACACACACACACACACACACACACACACATATATATATATATATACACAAACTATTTCTCGTTCATATGTATAAGATATATAAACTCGGTTGTAGGTATACATAATCCTCAATATACTAGCCGTCACCCCAAACTCATTTAATTGACCTCGATATGTGAATATAATCCCTCACTTGAAACATATTCATCCAATTTTCCTATGATGAATAGTCTCCCAAAAATTTATGTTCATATTCAACATTTGGGCTATCACCCAAAGTTTAGTGTTGGAAACCATGACTACACATCTCCTCTATATTCCAAAGTACATAATTATCTCTAGTACTATTTGACAATTGGCATGTACCTTACTAATAATCTATAAACCTCCACTTATCCCAACTTCATTTCAAGTATTGGAATCCCAATGACTATTTCCACACAATTATGTATAAACTATCCTGACTAGAATTTTATGCTACCACTTATTCTAGTTGATAGTACGATCCAAATCGTTCCCAATTTCACCTATGGTTCAATTGATCTAATAGGTGACCCTTAATCATATTGGGTTACCGAGCGTTCCTTAATTTAAACATTTTTAAGGATACGTGACCCCTCTCTCTATTCAGTCCCCCAACCCTTAATCTCAATAGAATCCTATTTACTATAAGGATTTTGGCACTACCCTCGGCCTACAATTTCATATCGTACTCTCACCACTCTCTTGAAAGGACCCCAATACATACATCATAATTAGGCCCACTTATGACGCCTAATAAGAACTCCCATTCTCAATGAGATTCCCCCCTATATCGATATGACCCTCTCCAATTTATATGGATATAAGTCCCCCAAGATAACTTGATAAGTACCCGTGGTCCCATCATGCGAGAAACGTTTACTTAGTCTCCAAAGAATCTTTATTACATCATATAATCATGTCCCAAGACAATAAACTGAACCAAAAAGGGTTTGAAATCATTATGGAGAAAATTCCTCAAAATGCCCTGTTTTCGAATCGATTCGGCCCTATTCTGAATCGATTTGGCCCAGCGAATCAATTCATCCTCCAGGGTTAATCGATTCGGGTCCAAAGACCTGGTCTTCTATCTCAAGCCGAATCGATTCGCCTTGGGTCCGAATCGATTCGGTCAATGCAGACCTGCCAATTTGCCTAGGCCAAATTGATTCGCTTAAGGGGCGAATCGATTCGGGTCTGCAGAATTTGAAGGGTTCTTCTTCTTCTTCTTCTTCTTCATAAAAACCCACGAATTCTAAACCCTAAAATTTCACTTCTAACCCCTAAACCTTCATCACAACATGATTCTAAGCCAACAAATCAACCCAAAGTTGATCCCAAACATCTCTACACTATCAAACCCATATCTGAAGATTGATTTCAAGATTTAAACCCAAAAATCCATTTCTTTAACCCATAAATTATGAAATGAATTACAAAAATGACTTATTTAGCAAGATTAAACACTTGCCTCAGATATGTAGAGGTTGGATCGTCCTCGATGTCGCGTTTGGGCCGGGATATCCAAGCTTTTCTTCCTCTCTCTCTTCTTTTCTTCTTCTTTCCTTCTTCTTTTCTCTCTTCTTTCTCCCTCTAGGGTTTTTTCTCGCTTTCTCTCAATTGAGAATGGCTTAATATGTAAGCCTCTTAAACCTTAAAACATAAGTCCCATTTTTAAATGTTAATACACACTTTAAATGACTCGTTTACTCCAATTCGAGTCAAAATGACTTAAAAACATTTCGGAGCCGAAATAAAACCCAATGACAGTTATTTTGACTATCTCGACCCTTCTGGAATCGATGGTACCCTCAAAATCATCATCCGGAATACTTTGAAATGTTCTCTATTTTTGGACCTCAATTCCCAAATTTTAAAATTCTTCGATTTAATTAAATTTTATTTTCCCAAAAATTTCATTTCTCGGTCTCCAAAGTCATGGGTTGTTACATTTGACAAAGACACCGTGCGTTGCACTTATGGGTAATTATCATGTTGTATGTAAGTCAATGGTCTTGTAAACTTGTCAAAGTTCTAGAAATAAAGGTTTTGCCATGTGGGGATTTTTTTCTGATATTTGTGTTGCATATTTTATTCATGATGGTTTGACACTTGCACGCACATTGCTATTTGAGTTTAAGGGTTGAATTGATTTGATTCATAAATTGACTTTAATTAAATAAGTTTGTGATTGGAATTTGCGTAACTATTGAAATAAGTATCGCACACGGTCTTTTAGGGGCTTATAATCCAACATTTTAATAGGTAAATGAACATTCTACCTACCTCTAAAGTCATCTACATATAACCAAATTAATTAATTACTTTTTCTAAATAATTATAAATGTCTTAACATATTTTTGATATAAAATCAATTCCAAATAACACACATAATTGGTGACATCACCAATCACTGTAGATAAATATAAATCAACACACGATAAATATAAATAATTTAATTCACTTATAATTATGAGGTATTACAAAACTCCCCTTATGTCTAACAATCCCTACCCAGGTAAGACGTCTCCTCTTTAAGATAAAGATCTCATTCTAAAGTGAAATATACAATTTCACTTCCTTTATGTTCCAGAATAAACAAAGAAAGAGTGCATAAAACTACTGCTCCCCAAAAATTATTTCCCCCTAATTGTGATAACATACGATACCGATTGAAATTTAACGAAGAAAGAATAATATCATGAAATGGTGTAAAGGGAAACAAGTATAACATGGCTATACAAGAACAAATAATCCACACAGTGATTATTTAGTACCAATATTGATGAAAATATGATACCTACTTGAATACACAATAAAACAAGAGATACCAATGCAAACAAGCAACAAGAGATACCAATACGATCACATAGCATGCCAATTTAACCTAAAGATATAAACATTGATTAAATACAAATGCAAAGATTGAAAACAAAACGATACCATATATATATATATATATATATATATAATATACTGATGAGACATGCACATATATAGGTATAAACAACCACAAAAATAACATATAACACATAAGCTTTACACACTAGCATAATATCAATGTGACTAATCACTTGGGATGAGATGAATGGTCATGAACTAAAAACAATCACTCAAAAATGTTCAAGGAGTTCTATTTGACCGCAAAACATTATCAAACAAAGATTCAGTCTTAAGTGACAGATAAAGTTAACTCAAAGAACACACAAGAATAATGAACAGAAGCCTAGAATTTTGATGATTCTATAAATTAATAATGTCATTACATGACAAGCTTAACTAGAATTTATTGCGCAAACTTATTGATCTTCAACTATAACACGCTCAAAAGCTAAACAAATATCATATGTTCTTTTACTTAATTCTTTTAAAGATATCATTTTTTAAAATCAATTAAACAAACAAGTTGGCCCTAATCTTTTCTTTTTTCCTCTTGTTTTTTTAGGATCTTTCCAATGCTGGATTTTTCGCAAAGAAGATTTGTATCCCTCGTAGCCCTTTTCCGTACACCCTAATACATTCAATATAAAATAACATACTCACAGTAAATTATTCTTACATGCATAAATCTCCCGTAGTTAATAGATATGTAGATAACAAGATTGATAGGATAATATCTCACTCAACTCAAATATAACATGTGAAGTTAAAATTCAAAAGAGCTCGTTCATTTGTGTGTGGATGCATATACAAAGTTGTGACACCCTGCCTAATTAAATACCAGGTGATCAGTCCTTTATTAAATTAAAAGAGGTTTCTCATTTGGTTCATTCTAAGAATCACTGTCGAAAACCATATTAATTACTAAACACCTATTAGATAATTAATCTAGAGCCAAATTTTTTATCTTTCATTAAAAAATTAATAGTAATGTGCGGAAAAGTAAACTAAAACATTAACATAATCAATATAGTCCAAACCATCACAAGGAATAAATAAATGAATAAATGTCTTGCCGAATAAACCATCAGCTACAAAATCCAAATCCAAATCCAAATAATAAGTCCAACAAATAGAAAATAAATCCCATTATAAGTCTGAAATGAATAACTAAATAAATAAAGTCTAAATGGGGAAACATGTCCAACTGAGATAAATAAAATCCTACATTACGAATGAAAGATGGAAGCGTCTAATCAAGTCCTGCAAGCCTCCATAGTGTTGCAGCTAGTCGTCCCTAGAATAGATCGGCAAGTCTGGCGTCTGTGTGGATGAACACCTAAAAGCTTTTTGAAAATATTTACAAGAAGGGCTAGAACCAAAAACAGTTTAAAAACATTTAGCAAGTATTTATCATAATTTAAAAATCAGTTATTAGATACACATGTTAGGTTTACGTACACTTTCTTGAGTATCCTCACCTCTCATATATTATGCACGCCTAACGTTTTCTACTTAGCCCACCTAGCCATACTAACCAAGCTAACTAGACGTAAGTATCTATCTGGACTATAGACACCTATAAGTCCCCATACCGCACATATTGTACGCTATCTGAATGAACACATCTCATATGTTATTGATATCATAAGTAACATTCTCCTTCTTTTATCATTTACTCATTTAATTGTGTTTCACGACTTAATTCTTTATTTATATACACGCTATCAATACATCTACGATCACATGTAAGTAGAACTATTCAAATTGGTATATATATTTATCTCACTAACATATATATATATATATATATATATATATATATATATATGGTGTCTCTCAAAAGGACCACCGTGGGAATAGGCATACTCTACTATCATTCCATATATTTCTCGTACTTAAATAAGGACTATTGATTCAGCATGTCTCCTCGAACCCAAAAATCAAATAGCAAGTAATGGAGTCGAATATAGTTCTAAGTCTTTGGGCTACACACATACCTAACATACCTAAATGACATGTCAGTCTCACTTATACAGGACACATAGTGAGCCGCCTTAAGTTCTGTGTTCTGGATGAATCGAAAGTTGGCATCGCCCACTACGTTCGAACCTCCATCATAGCAGGCGACATTGATATGTTAACATTTAACACTAGTCATATAATAGGTATAAATGCAACCTATATATATATTAAATCAGTAGGTATACACACAACCTAATTATCATACTTCGTACGTAGTATTTATCTCTCGAATACTCTATGTACTATGAAGTTACGATTATTCTCAGTATCATATTAATCTGAGTATGGCTCTCTACTCTAAGGTCCCTAGTTACCCCTTCCATAATTTCAGTTCTAGCTCTATCATACACTACTGGTCTATAACACGAATTCACTTAATTTCCACATAACTCATTCTCCTTCTCTGGAATTAATTATATCCCGATGTAAGTATATTAATCCTCACCTCAATCCTCTCATTAAAACTAAAAACAATGAAATCATAATCAAATGTCCTAGTCACATGAAAACATAGAATGATGTGGATTTAAATACAACAATATGACACACAAAATGTGTAAATTAAACTACACGTAATTCAAATATCTTTTTGAGTTTTTAAATATTTTTTTGAAATAATACCAATTTAAAAAACAACTCAAAATACAAACAAAATCCTTTTGTATTTTTTTAATAAAGACCAATAAATCAAAAATCAAAATACAAAAGACTCAAACCACATATAGCCAACAAACACATATATCATGAAGTAAAAAAGCTAGTGTATACAAACGTGCGAACACAATCAACCATTAGATATAACATGAGAAGTATCATGTGAAAGCGTTTGGAATCAACAAGTCTATCAATTAAAGCCTCCGAATTATATTTATTAACCCACATAGGTGTCACATGACGCTCTAGGGTTTTGGGAACCTCGGTGAATCTAGACATAGAATTTCTGGAAGCATTTTTAAGATCAAAGGAAAAATTACTAAAGTGACCTTTTCTATCACAACGTGTGCATGTGTATACATACCGAGGGGTGTTACCTAAGGGTTGACCTTTTTTTAAGATTCGTATCAATGGTTGATTCTCTTAAAAGAACGGTTTCAACATCAGTAGTGAAAGCATCTAAATCATCTAAGCCAATACCACACTTGTCATTTTTGACTTGTATGATGCCTAATATTTATTTAACATCCCCGACCTAGACTCGAATTCAAATTCGACATGACCCGAATCTCTTATTTATATTCTAGCTACACTATCCTACACTTGAATAAATGTCTAGACTCTTCAAACTCAAAAATATCCTTCAAACCTAGAAGGGTATTTATCTCATCCTCAACATACTCGAGCTTCTCCTTAAGAATCCTCTCATGCGCTTTAAGGTCCTCAATTAATGTAGAATTATCATCACTTATAGCACTTTCTTTTAGCCTAGATTTTAAATTCAAGTGTTGAATTTTTCAGTTTTAACGATTATGCATAAAACTCACGAAAGCTAACTTAGAGTTCATTCTCCTCCTCCTCCTCCGCCTCCTCCTCCTCTTCTTCATCCTCATCTTCTTCTCCACTAACTTCTCCATCTCTTACTTGGAAATTATAAACAATGGTCTTAGAAGTATCATGCTCAGAATTATATTTATAAAAAGATTTTTTGTTTGGACTCTCATGATTAGTCAAGAACATGGTGTAGTTGCACTCAATGGGGAAATCAAATCTATCTTTCGGATCACTATCATTAAAGGTTGCATTATACACCTTCGATTTCTTTTCTTCCTTCCATGGTTTAGTGGGTCACTTAGCTGCTCTATGGCCATAACTCTTACATGCAAAGTATTTATCCAACTCAACTTTCTTAAAATTGTCATTGAGATTTTTAAGGAATTCATATGCCTTGTTATACTTATTTTCGAAACATGAGAATTTTTTTTTAAAATTTTTAGTAAATATGGTCATATCATCAAAATTGATGTCAGACTCATCATTTGAAACACGTTTTTCCTCCTTTTAGTCTTTCAAATAAATTCCCTTATCTTTCTTCTTCATTTTGGAGGAAAAAATGCAAGCTAATTAGTTTGAAGATCACCTACAAGATCTTAGAGTGTTGTCCAAAATACCTTAGGAATTTAAATACTCACTTTTGAATTAAATCCTTCAGATAAGGACCTTAAGATTTTTTTTGATTACTCAATTTTCGGGTATTGCCTCTCCTAAGTTAAAAGAGGAGTTCATAATATCAAACAATCTAGTGCAGAACTCATCAAAGGTTTCATTTTCCTCCATCTTAATGGTTTCAAACTGGGTGGTGAGGTTTTGGATTTTGGAAGCCTTAACATCAGTAGTACCTTGATGGGTGATTTGGATTATGTCCCAAGTCTATATAGATGTTTCACATGTCATAATACAGATGAACACCTCCAGTGTGACTAAAGAGAACATATAATTTAAATTTTAAAAATTATAATTTTCTAACCTATGCTCTTCCTCACTCCATGATTCTATGGGCTTTTTGATCCTATAGTCACCAACTAAGGTTGTGGATGGGGACCAACCATTAAGTATTGTGTGACACCCAACTTATAAAAATAACGATTGGTCAATCCTCTACTCAAATAAAACCTGAATCTCAATTGGCTCATTCTTAGTGTTGATGTAAAAAACTAGATTGCTCTAATTATTGAATCACAGATAAATAAATAAGACAGAGATTTTTAAAGTGGTTCGGCTAGGAATAAAGCCTACGTCCACTGTTATGTTATTGCTGAGTGTTTGTGGAATTCTTGATTACAAGTTCTCTCAAGAAATTCCCATCCCTTTGAATGGGTTTGATACAAGGTATTTATAGCCTTGAGGCTGTACATGAAAGGTTCGATACATTAAATGATATACATGTGAAAGGGTAATACATTTAATGCAGCGTGTGTGTCAAGAATATAAGCATTCAATGAATATCTGAACTGTTGATTATCTGGCAATTAATGGTACGATCGAGGTGAAGCTCGGACCGCCATAGCTGCTCGCTGATCAGGAGTTCCTCGGAGAACTAAAGTACCTCGGTGCGTAAGAGTACCTCGGTGCATTGGAGTTCCTCGGTGTATCCTCGTTGCTCGGAGAGAAGCATGGTTGGTCGGGAAATGAACTTCCTCGCTGCTATCGTGCCACGTAGATTGACACGTGTCTTCGTATTATTCATCCACATCAGCATATTAATTTTGGTATCAACAGAAGCCCCCAATGTTTCATATTTCGAACTTTGAGGAGTATGGAACATTTTTTCTCGGTATATGGCAATATTAAATGACTTTCTTGGGTTTCACGAACATTTTGTTTAAATCTCCTTCTCATTTCACAGCTTTCACCTTTCTTTTGAATTTTTTTATAAGCGCTTCGGTCTCCGTGCAGTTTTTGTCCTTTTAGCCGCCGGAAGTTCAGTAGTTTCTTTTTGGTAATCATTTCTTTCGCTGCTTCCCAATGCAAAGTATTTAAACTTCTTAGGTAACCATACCATCTTCTACGTTTTCCAATTTTCTGCCTTCAAGCTTTCTATTCTCTCCTTCTCTCTTGTGCGTTCATCTTTTCCTTCGTTAGTTGTCAGCAGACCTCCTTTCTTCTTGTAAGATCTTTTTCCTTTCTTTTCTTTTATTCAGTATGGTTTATATTGTGTAGTCTGTTGAGAAATTTCGTTCTGATTTTTCCATTCCTTCATGGGTAACTCTAGAGGTTCTTTCTGAGCCTTTAGATTACTTCCGATTGCCTGAGGGACATTGGTTCCCCAGTCTTTTTATCGCTGAATGTGGTTTTTCCTTTCCACCAAATCCATTGTGTCTTGAGTTTTGTCAGTATTTCGATCTTGTCCCTGCAAAAATAGCCCCCAATTCATGGAGAATAATTAATGGGGTACACAAATTAAATCTAACTCATGGGACTCGTATTGGGATCCCTGAGATTATGTATTGCTATAAGTGGGCCACTCTAGATAATATTTATTATTTAAAAACTAGGTTTCTGAATAGGGCTCTTGTAGTTAACCTCCCTGACTCAAATAAAGATTATTTTGAACATGGGTTGGTTATAAAAAATTGGCAATATGCCCCTTTAGCTGGAAATGAAGTATACAACGGTCCCAGATGTCCCCCATATGGCAATGGGATAGGTTTATTTTTCATTTTATTTTACTTATGAAATTATGATTTCACCATGTTTGACAAAATGTATGACTGATATCTCAATATGTATTTATTTTCAGTTGATAGCAAAAGAAGAACTCTAAAAGAATCAGAGGTTAATATCAAGCATCTGAAACTTATCTGGGGTTTGCACAAGAATATTGCAGACGAACACATCAGGTCTGCCTCATATCTGCTAGAGTATAAGAGTTACACAACCTCTTATACTGCTCGCCCTGTTGAACCAGCTTCAACTCCAGAAGGTTCATCTTCAGATTCTCATCTTCCTTTAAGTCAAAAGATGGGTAAGAAAAGAGCTCCTCCTTCTCTCTTTGATGATGTTACTTCTGTTGCTGGGGCCAAGAAAAGTAAAACTGATGTCCCAGAGGGGACTAAAAAAGTGGATGCTGGGTCTTCTAAAGCTGCCGAGAAGCCCCCAGTGGTTCCGAGCAAGAAAAATGCTCCTGTAGATGTAATTACAATCTCTCCGACCAAGACCTCTTTGGTTGAAGGTTCTGATCGCCCGTTGAAGAGATTGAGGAAATCATCCTCAGTTACTCCGGCTGAAACTGCCTCCTCCCTACCTGCTGGTGGTACTGATGTTCCGAACATCACTCTTCCAAGTTCTGCAATGAGCTCGGTAGTACCCGAGGTCCATGGTATTGATGAGAGAATTCCTAGGGATATGCTGACATCCTTAGCTGCTCGTCACCTTGCTTCAGTAAATTTCTTATACTTCTTATTTTTCTTTCTTTCTCTGAAAGCTTGCATTTTGTGTTGACTTTGCTATTTTTCTCATCTTTCAGTTGGTGAACTGTTTTAATAATATTGTGAAGAAGGATGAAGCTATCAAAGCTTCAAGCTCCTCGTCAGGCGTAGAGGATGCTCTGTTGGGTTTGACCCAGTCTTTAAAGGAATCTCATCAACAGTATGTTGACGAAAAAGCTGTTTGGGAGAAGAAATTAGCTGTGGCTGAAGCTGAGAAGGTGAAAATGGCTGAAACCTCCAAGAATTTGGAGGAGAAAGTTAAAGGTTTAGAGGTTAAAAATAAGGCATATGATGGCCAGCTGAAAAAGGCAGAGGAAGAGTTATCTACCCTGCGAGATATCAAGGTCAAAAAAGAGGAATTGGAGGTGAAGCTCTCCTCGGAGAAGTTAAGGAGAAAGGTCGCAATCAAGAAACATTTCAGTGCTGGTTGGGAGAAAGGATGGGAGAGAGGGATAGCTGCAATGACATCCCAAGTCCAATATGGGAAGTTGAAATACTTCCACGATGGCTGGGTAGCTGCTCTGCAAGAGCTGAAGGTCCAAGACGATTCTGAGCTATTCCAACAACATCTCCCTGGTCCTCCTCCACCAATTGTGGAAGAAGAAGAAGATGAGCCTGCCTCAGATGAGTCTTCTATGGCTATGGGTGAACCAGTCTCTGCTTCTCAACCCTCTATCAACGAGGACGTTTCTTCCATGCCTCCTCCTCCCGAGAAGATTCCTGCTGATCAAACCGTTGTTACCACCGAGCAACCGAGCTCCTCGTCCCAGCCTCCCGAGAAAGTCTTGGGGGACAAGGAAAAGGTGTGAAGTTGTTCGGTATCATTTCTATATTTCCTTACTTGTAATCGAACAATGTAACTTTTTGATGATCTAATAAAATACATCTTCATTTCTCTTCTTTGTTGATACTCTGTCTGCTCTTATTTATTAATTCCTGCTTCCTCTTCTTTATTAGTTTTTGGCCAGAATGGAATTGATATCTGCTCCTGATACTGAGTTGATGCGACAATGCAATGGATATTATAAAGCTGGTCATACAGACCTAAGTGTATCAGAGATTGTCGACATCCTTGGTCACGATGCCTCAGAACAAGCAGTTGAGGCTTACCGGTATCTGAAGGATTTGCTTGATAGATCGGTGGCCAATAATGTGGCGTATTACGAACTGATCGAGGAACTTCATGGTTCCATAGAGGATCTTCAAAATCAACACAATGCAGCAATGGCCTCGTTGCACGAGGATTATGAAAATAGATACCAGCAACTCTCTTCTGAAACAGGCCATAAGAAGATCATTGCTGGATATGATATTAGGGAAAGGACCTTAAAAGGTGAAGTTGAAGCTTGCAGGTAGATTGCCGAGATCCTGGAACAAGAAAATAACAATTTACAGAAAAAGTTGGCTCAATATGAATCTGCAGCATCATCTTCCACTGCTCTAGTGCCCGTTACTGATGAAGGTTTCTCTTTCATAGAGGTCGAAAATGCCAAATTAAGGCAAGAACTGGATGATTTAAGAAGATCTGCAGTTTCTGGGACTGCTCGTGGATGAGGAAGAGGTTCTCGGGGGCGAGGAAGAGCTGCTCAAAATGTTGCCGAGGAGCAAAACTCTCTAGTCGCTTCTCGGAGCCGATCAAGAGTTCTTAGTCGCAATGTTGAAGAGGCTCGTACCCAATCTACTTTGGAAACTCAAGCATTCCAGTTAAACGTCAAAGATCGGGCCCTATCAGAAATGTCCAAGAAGAATCTATCCTTGGAAGATCAACTTACTGCGACAAAATCTGCTCTGCATAATAAGGATCTTTTTGCCAAAAGCCTTCATGAATAATTGGATAGATTAACCTTCCAATTCCATAAACATCCAAGGGAATTCTGGATGGCAGGATACAATAAAGCCCTTGTTCATCTGGATGCTCGTATTGAACATGCCAACAATGAAGGTTACAAGCAAGGATGGTTGAACGCACTGGGTGTGTTAAAATTGGAGCAAGGGCATTATTTATGGGATTATCATGCTCCATCATTATTAGACCTGCCTGTACCACCTTTCAAATTGGACATGGCATGGATCCCAGCTCGTTCCATTCCTCGTAGCTTGATTTCAAAGTACCTTGGCGATTATAGCCTTCATTCTCAGGTTGAATTGTCTCGTCCTGAGCATCTCTTGGATACACCTTCTGTGACGAATGTCAGAATGCTCAGGGATGTTAATTTCATTAATTCTCCTCTTTGTCTAGAGGATCCTCCTGCTGGCGAGGAGCCTGTTTCAAAAAATAAAGGAAAGAAACCAATAGAATAGGTTTTCAATGTAACAGTTAGTACATTTATGTAACTTGTAATTTATTCTAGATTTTTAATGAAAAGACTTTCATTTTCTGTTTGCCAATTTTGCTATTGTCTTGTGTTTATCAAACACCTTTATATTTGTGCATATGTATCTATGTATTTGTTAAAAAGATAACAATATTGCGCTGTTCATCAACCAACTTAATAATAAAAATTTACAAGTATCAAGGTTGATCAATCACTTAATAATAATAAAGTAATGAATATAAATTGTTCAAACTGTTTCCAACCAACCAAGGTAGGTAAATAATGTTTGTCGACCAACTACAGTTGATGGGTTTTTATCCCCGACCAGCTATACTTGGTTCAATTTCGAATATAAAAATGCGTCCGATCAACTAAGATCAATAATTTGTCCTCGTCGACCAACTACAGTTATTGTGTTTTTATCCCCGACCAACTATACTTGGTGTATTTTTGAATATTTTGTTCTTCAAAGAACTCTTTGTAATAATATTACCTCCCGACCAATCATAAGTTGTAATATGAGAGTATATTTTTATCTTACCAACCGTAATTGATCATGCTGGTGTACACCTTTTAACCAAAGGAATATTTTTTGGCTCCTTGGAGCTTTTGGCTACTTATAGCTGTCCTCCTAACCAAAGGAGGTTGGCTCCTTAGAGCACTTTTTGGCTCCTTAGAGCTGTCCTCCTAACCAAAGGAGGTTGGCTCCTTAGAGCACTTTTGGCTACTTATAGCACTTTTTGGCTCCTTAGAGCTGTCCTCCTAACCAAAGGAGGTTGGCTCCTTAGAGCACTTTTGGCTACTTATAGCACTTTTTGGCTCCTTAGAGGACTTTTTGGCTCCTTAGAGCTGTCCTCCTAACCAAAGGAGGTTGGCTCCTTAGAGCACTTTTGGCTACTTATAGCACTTTTTGGCTCCTTAGAGCACTTTTTTGTGTAGTGTATTACACTAGTATTCCCGAAAAACTTTCAACCAGAAAGAAAATGGCGAAACATCCTTGCTTTATTCATAATGAAAGAAATGCTTTACATTTGACATTACTGATAATACTTGCGTAGGTGTTCAGCATTCCACGCATTCTTAAATTCTTCTCCCTCTAGAGTTACTATTTTGTAAGTTCCTGGATGAACAACTTCTGTAACCCGGTAAGGTCCATGCCAGTTTGCTTCTAATTTATTGTGCTTCTAAATGACTTTCTTCAGTACATAATCTCCTTCTTTTAGATCGCATTTCTTCACCCTTTTGTTGTAAAACAAAGCTGTTCATTGTTGATAAGCGGCATTCCTAATAGCTGCCTCTTCTCTAACCTCCTCGAGCATACTCAAATCCAATCTTCTCATCAAATCACTGATCGGAGAGTTGAAATTCAACACCCTGTGTGTCGGTAGGCCCAACTCGGCAGGTATTACAGCCTCACTTCCAAATGCCAGCATGTATGGTGATTCTCCAGTTGCTGCTCGGGGAGTTGTTCGGTAAGCCCCCAAAATTGATTGTAGCTCATTAATCCAATTTGCTTTGGCCTCACTTAGCCTCTTCTTCCATCCATTTAATAATGTTCTGTTCGTCACCTCAGTCTGTCCATTGCTTTGGGGATGGCCTGGTGCTGAATGAAACTTCAAAATGTTCGACTGATGACAGTAGGCAGCAAATTCTTCATTATCGAATTGTGTTCCATGGTCTGTGATAAAAGCATGTGGGAGACCATATCGACAAATGATATTCTTCCAAATGAACTGATATACCTTCTCGTACGTCATATCAATTAGTGGTTCAACCTCTACCCACTTAGTAAAATAGTCCACTGCAACGACGAGGTACTTGAATCTTCCTCGGGTGGTCGGCAGTGGTCCAACCAAATCAATTCCCCACATGGCAAATGGCCAAGGGGAAGTTATTGGTGTTAGCAATGCTTGTGGCGTTCGTCGAATGGAGGAAAAACGTTGGCACTTGTTGCACTTCTTAGCATATGCTATACAATCAGCCCTCATCGTCGTCCAGTAATATCCTTGTGTCATCACCCTTTGCAGAAGAGTCCGACCTGCTACATGAGCTCCACATGATCCTTCATGGATTTCTTCAATCAAATTTTTGACTTCTGATGGATGCACACATCTCTGTAAACCTGCCATAATTCCTCGTCTATACAAAACACCATTAGTTAGTACATACCGAGCAACTTTATACTTCAATTTCTTGGCAGCTAGTTTGTCCTCCGGCAATTCTCCTTCTTCAATGTATGCTCTGATAGGATCCATCCAAGATGGTCCTAAATCAAGGGTAATAATCTTCACCGTCAGATCTTCTTCTATGCTCCAACTTTTTAATACTTCAATTGGTATTGTTCTTCGCAGCTCAGTGCGCGTAGCTGACGCTAGTCGGGCCAATGCGTCTGCTCTAGCATTCTCCATTCTCGGTATCCTCACCAATTGAATAGCATCAAATTCTGTTAATAACTCCATCACTTTTGCATGGTACTTCACCATTAACTCTCCCTTCACTGCATATATTCCCATCATTTGATTCACAATTAATTGAGAATCACTGAAAACAATTACTTTTCGTGCCTCCATAACTTTCGCCAAATGAAAACCTGCTATCATAGCCTCATATTCAGCCTCATTATTGGAAGCTTTGAATTGGAATCTCAAGGCATACTCCATGTCAATATCATCTGGGGTGTTTAAAACAATCCCTGCTCCACAACCAGCTGTGCAAGATGATCCATCTACATATAATCTCCATGTAGGTAACTCGTCTTCAAATTTCTTATCTGTTAGAGTTCCTCGGTAAAATATCATTTGTTTTCTTTCATCATCCCCGGGTATCCTTCGTTCCTCGTCGGTCATTTGTTCGCGCCCTTTTACCAACCGGAGTTGGTCTGGGTTTGAATATGATGATTTTTCTACATCCACAAGTCCTTTTATCAACCTTGGTTGGTCTGGATCTGTGCCTGTTGATCCTGTATCGTCCACAGGTAGGTCAGCAAGTACCTTTTGTTCCTCGGGGGTATCAGGGTATGTGAATTCCGCTATAAAATCTGCTACATCTTGCCCCTTTAATGATGATCTAGGTTCGTACACAATATCATATTCACCGAGTTCTATTGCCCAATACATCAATCTTCCTGACTTTTCTGGCTTGTGAAGGGCTTGTCTTAATGGCATGTCGGTATACACAATGATTGTATGGGCCTGGAAGTATGGCCTCATTCTTCTACTTGCTTCAATTAATGCCAATGCCAATTTTTCTAGCTTTGGGTATCTGATTTCTGCACCTCGGAACGCTTTACTTGTGTAATAGATAGGTTTCTGGACTCCATTCTCCAATCTGATCAATGCTGAACTAACTGCATTCTCTGATACTGCCAAATACAAGTACAGCTTCTTTCCAGTTATTGTCCGAGACAACAATGGTGGGGCTCCCAAATACTTCTTCAAATCTTGAAAGGCCTTCTCACATTCATCAGTCCACTCAAAACTTTTTCACAGTGTTTTGAAGAATGGAAGGCATTTATCAGTTGCTCGGGATACAAATCTGTTGAGCGCTGCAACTCGTCCGGTAAGACTCTGCACCTCTTTCCTCGTCGTTGGGGATCGTAGCCCTAAAAGAGGTTTGATCTTTTCTGGATTTGCCTCAATACCTCATTGGTTGACGATGTATCCGAGGAACATTCCTTCTCGTACTCCAAAGGTACACTTCGTGGGGTTGAGCTTCATTTGGTATTTATCCAGTTGATCAAAAGTTTGACTCAAGTCAACTAAATGATCAGTAGCTCTCTTGCTTTTGGTGAGCATGTCGTCGACATAGACTTCCATGTTGCAACTGATTTGTTCGGCAAAAACCTTGTTCATCATCCGCTGATATGTTGCACCTGCATTTTTTAAACCAAAAGGCATAACATTATAAAAATAAGTTCCCCTTGGGGTAATAAAAGAAGTACTTTCCCTGTCTTCAGGTTTCATTTTGATCTGGTTGTAGCCAGAATAAGCATCCATAAAGCTGAGTAACTCATGTCCCGAGGTAGCATCCACTAATTGATCAATTCTGGGCAATGGAAAATGATCTTTTGGGCACGCCTTGTTGAGATCAGTGAAATCAACACACATTCTCCATTTGTTGTTCTTCTTCTTTACCATCACCACATTTTCCAACCAATCTGGATATTTCACATCTTCAATGAATTGGGCTTTTTGGAGTTTCTCGACCTCCTCTTGTATGGCCTGGTTCTTCTCGGGACTAAACACTCTTCTTCTCTGCTTCACAGGTTTGATCTCCTTATTCACATTGAGCTCATGACATAAGAAGTTTGGATCTATACCTGGCATGTCTTCATGACTCCAAGAAAAAGTATTCTTCCTGTTTCTCAAGAAAGTTATCAAATCCTGTTTTATTGAAACATCCAATGACGATCCTATCTGAGTTACTCGTTCAGGATGCTTGTCGTCCAGGATAACAATTTCTGTAGATTCCACCACCTGCCCTTTTACGAGTTGAGATTCATCCCTAGGGTCAAGAGTTTCAATTTCTGTACCTTCCTCCACTTGGTAAGTAGTAGTCTTTTTTCTTGACTCTTCAAGTTCCTCTTGCTCGGCAGACGAATAATAGCATTCCCGAGCTACTTTTTGATCACCTTTCATAATTCCAACTCCAAAATTCGTTGGGAATTTCAAACACTGATGTACTGTAGATGGAACTGCCTCGAACTTCTTCAATCCAACTCTTCCCATGATGATGTTGTAGGCTGACTGCACATTCTTATCCATCACAAAGAAGTGTATTCTTTCGGTTCGACAAGCAGGCCAAGTTCCAATGAGTATATCCAACTTGATCGTCCCAAGTGGAAAAACTTTCTCGCCAGCAAAACCCAGAATGGGTCTGTGATAAGGTTCCAATTGAGATAATTTTAAATTCAAGATATCAAAGCATGAATAGTACATGATGTCTGTCGAACTACCATTGTCTACTAACACCCTTGAAATGACCACATCTTTCATCCTCATTTTGATCACCAAAGGATCATCATGAGGGTAAAGAACACCTGCCAGGTCGTTTTTTGAAAAACCAATCACTAGCTTCTCTTTATTTACCTTCCTCGGACGATCATCCTCGGCCAGGTTTATTCGCTGAATGTATGAACAAGCTTGAGCCTCTCCGAGGTAAGCTTTTCTTTCTGCAGTAAGATCTCCTCCTCCTGTATCTCCTCCTGTAATAATATTACAATCAAATGACCCAAAACGTATGGAAAATACCTCTCGTTCAGGCTTCCTTGGCTTCTTGGGAAGATCAGGGTCATCATCTAGATCATCTTCATGGTCCCTCTTCTTTTTCTCCTCTGCACGACGAGGAGATCTAGATCTCTCTCTAGTTCTGTCATCATTCTTCCTTTCACCTCGGTGATCTACATACTTTGACAACTTTCCTCTTCGGATGAGTGTTTCAATCTCGTTCTGAAGGGCTATGCAATTTTTTGTCATATGGCCATGATCTTTGTGAAACTCGCAATATTTGGCCTTATTCCTCAGATCGGGATTTATCTTCAGTTTCTCTGGCCACTTGATTTCCTCGCTATTCCTGATTTCTTCCAAAACATGATTAATACCCATTTTCAATGGAGTATAATTATCATACTTCTTTAGGACTTCCAAGGCCATCCTGTTATTCCTGGAATGCTTGTCACCACCATTACCTTTCTGATCTTTTTTCTTAGACTTGTCAACATCCACCTTGATTTCTTTATCCATATTCTTCTTCGCAGCCATAGCCTCCTCGGCATTCATGATTTTGGCCGCTTTAGCCATTAACTCCGACATAGTTTTAGGTGGATCTTTGGCCAAAGTATAGTACAGCTTATTAGGCAACAAACCACTCATCAAAGCAGTGATCGCTGTCTTTTCTTCATAATCTACGACTTCCAACTTCTCGTTATTAAAACGAGTTATGTAATCTCTAGTACTTTCACCTGATATTTGTCTAACACTTAACAAGTGTGCTACTCGTTTTACCGGCTTCGCCCCAAAGCAAAAATTGCCAATGAACAACTCGGCTAATTGAATAAAAGTTGAAATCTTACCTCGAGGAAGATTGTTATACCATATTTGTGCAGATCCGGTAAGAGTTCCCGAGAATGCCCTACACCTCATCTCGTCGGGTACGGCATAGATGTCAGCAGCAGCTTGGTATTGTTCTATATGAAGTACAGGATCTGTCTTTCCGTCGTACTTAGGGGTCACTACTGGTGCTTTGAATTTCGATGGTGTAGGAAAATCCACAATGGCTTGTACAAAGGGTGTCCCTTGAACAAAAGTTCTCTGTAAGGGATTCCTCGCCTTAGCCATTTCTCCCAATCTATCCTCTAACCGTTGAATAGAACCTTTCCATGCTTCATTTCCTTCCTCAGGCCGCTTAGTCTGAGCAATTAATTGCCCTGACGTAGCTTCCTGAGATTTATCTCGACGAGTAACTGGTCGTGATTGTGCTGATCCTTCTCTCAAACCTGATGGTGGCCGAAAACTTCTTGATGGAGCTCTAGGTGGACTCATATTCTTCCTTGGTCCTAATCGACTGAAAGGAGATGCCCTGCTTAATCTTTCCAAAGCGCTGGTTCTCTCCGGAGAGAGAGATATAGGTTGATTTGTATCCGTAGCCCGTATCGATGAAGTTCGCCCAGGTTGATAAGAATAATCATTAGACTCTTCATTGCGATATGACATAGTACGTCTGGATCGTGATTGCCCTTGATCACTCCGTTGTCCTGAATAGGTAGGTGCACCGCCTTGAAGAGTTTGAATGAGTTTCCTCATAGATTCTTGCATGGCGGTTTGTCCTTGAGCCAGATTTGTCATGATTCCAGCCAGATCTGAAGTTGCAGATGGATTTGGAGGATTTCCAGCATTTCGATTACTGAATTCTGGATTATCTGCCATTGATAACAAATGATTTTTGCAAAAAAATGATAGTAACAGTCGTTTCCCACAGATGGCGCCAATCTGTTGATGTAAAAAACTAGATTGCTCTAATTATTCAATCACAGATAAATAAATAAGACAAAGATTTTTAAAGTGGTTTGGCTAGGAATAAAGCCTACGTCCACTGTTATGTTATTGCTGAGTGTTTGTGGAATTCTTGATTACAAGTTCTCTCAAGAAATTCCGGTCCCTTTGAATGGGTTTGATACAAGGTATTTATAGCCTTGAGGCTGTACATGAAAGGTTCGATACATTAAATGATATACATGTGAAAGGGTAATACATTTAATGCAGCGTGTGTGTCAAGAATATAAGCATTCAATGAATATCTGAACTGTTGATTATCTGGCAATTAATGGTACGATCGAGGTGGAGCTCGGACCGCCATAGCTGCTCGCTGATCAGGAGTTCCTCGGAGAACTAAAGTACCTCGGTGCGTAAGAGTACCTCGGTGCATTGGAGTTCCTCGGTGTGCTATAGTTCCTCGGTGTATTCTCGTTGCTCGGAGAGAAGCATGGTTGGTCGGGAAATGAACTTCCTCGCTGCTATCGTGCCACGTAGATTGACACGTGTCTTCGTATTATTCGTCCACATCAGCATATTAATTTTGGTATCAACACTTAGCATCAGTGTCGAACAATTAAATTAATTAGAAGTACCCTAATAATACCGATGTCAAATTTTAAAACTTAATTAACTTCATGTAAATAAATTCATTCACCACACTATTCCAAATATTTAAATACTCATTCATTATAAATAATATCTGAATGCTAGAATGAATTTAATATTCTAAATGACCGAATAAACCGTTGGTATAAATCCAATACAATAATCGAGTGCAACGGAATTACAATAAAGACTAACTAACTAAACGTCTAACCATGGGTTCCATTCCCGAATAATAATTGTATGAATCCTATGTAGAATCTCAAACACAGATGTGACTAATCAAATCCCTATAAGCATCCAAAGTTGCTGCAGCATCTCCTGACTTAAAACAATGATCATGCCTATTATCCTTATGGTTGGGCACCTAAAACTTTTGAAAATATTTTGACGTGGGTTAGAGACCAAAACCTGTTGAAAATATTTTTCAAGTGTTTAAAATGCAATAATAAATACCCAATGCAATCTAGCATATTTAAACTGGTGTTGCACTCCCATGAGATAATCCTCACCCCTAAGCTATAGGATACACCTAATGCAAGTATTTTAAACACCCTAATTATGCTAACTTGCCTTATATGCTACCAATTGTCCCACGTATACATGGTCATACTTTAATTTCTCAGTTAGCTTTAACTTTCTATTTATAATTATAATTCTCAATTGTAATTTATCAATTTATTTCACATAATTTTACTCTAGGTATTAATTCAACATTTACATCTTAATGTCATATACCTGTATATATTTTCTTCACACTTATATATGTATTTTCATATTACATCAAGTGTACATACATATCTATTGTTAGCTATATGCGTATAACCACACCACTCAGAGCATTACCTCGTGGATGCAAACTCTAGCATTCTATCAGGCTCCAGGGATATATCCCTTAACCTAAGCCATCGGGTCGTAATCACACCACCGAACCCAAAGCGTAAATGTAAAACCGAAGGAGATCATAGCCATATAATTGTGGGTCATAACCATACCACGTTACCCCACTGGGATCAAAACTCACATAGGGTGGTCGTGAAACAGACCTATTGTTACACCCTAAACCCATTAGGATATAATTAAGTAAATAGTTCACAAACCACACTATTTATTTATTTATTTATTCATTTTGTAATACACATTAAAACAACTTCAAGGTTAAAATGCAATATACTAACAATCCAATCGTTTTAAGGAGACATAAATTAAACAAAACTCACATACCATTTAACTTAATTACAACTAGTACAATTTATAAAAAAAAACTGACGAGACCCTACTACTATTAACCCAACCTCCTAGACCTGGCAGTGGCAGCTTCAAAACCTGCAAATGTAAACATATAAAACCATGAGTTTAAAAACTCAGTGAATGTACTACATCTCTATATAGTAAAAGTACTTTATTAACATCTCAACATATCAATATATCCATCTCTGTGCCGAATTAGGCCATATACATATCCGGAGTTAATAAACCCCAGATCTCGCCCGTAGGCAATAATCATATTCATGGGTTTTAACAACCTAACATCTCCTGAATTGCATAACAATTCAACATATCTTGACTTTTATAAAACCATAACATCTCAACATCTCTTGACTTTTAATAAGTCATAACATCTCAACATCTCATGACTTTTAATAAGCCATATCATCTCAACATATAATACATACACATTATATCCATAATAAACTCAGTAAGTACACTCACATTGGGTTGTTAACAATGTATTCACGTTTCGTTCTGATGGAGCTGAACTGGGTTGATTTGACCTTACACCTGTTAATCCAACTAAATCAGTACTGAATCTCAATCATAAGTATCATTTTAATATATTTATGTAACTTTCAATGACTATACAACAACAATATAACTCTACTCAAGTCACATTCAATGAAACATGTGTAATGACAAAACAATGGTATACATGTTGATAAAGTTATGGACATTCAACCGTAGGAAATACCTCATAAGGAATTTATAACTAAACCCAAGTAAATACGAAAGCATAATTCTCAATGTATATACATATTAACATGTACTCAAAATATTATTTGGAAAGAGCAGATAAAAACATTCTTTCATGGGGTATCCAGTATGGCCTCAAATTATTGTCCTCCAAACTTAACCATCCCATATTCATAAATCGTACATATATAGGTGTCCAAGCTTATCAATATGAAAACATATATGAATATACTTTCCAATACAAGTGACGGTGTAATTTTTCAATCGTCCTAGATCAATATGTTACCATTTCTTTACAACATCATAAATCTTCCCTACAAACTCCTCTATTGTCCCTTCAACTTCCATGAATTTTCATAATTGTTCTCCAGCATAAATTTCCATGACTTTCCACCCATTTTCAATAAACATACTTAATAATGCAGAATTAAAGTTTCATAATCTTTTGACTTCATTTCCTATGTCAAAATCTTGACCAAACTCAAGGTATGCCGAAATTAAATATCCAAACAACAACTATGTACCAACTTGAAACCATCACCAAGGCCCAACCACAAGGAGTTAAATTCTATTTTTTGGATATGATATTAATATATGAGTCTAATTTCATATCAAATTGGAATTTGTGAATTCCAGTAAGCACACAAAAATATATGCCAGTTTGAATACAAGGGGTTTCAATACAAACCAATATGGCCTATAAACACCACCTACCTCACATATGAACCAATACATATTATCACAAAGGGTGATGGAATTTTAATCCCTAATTCACGATTTATATAATTTGAAATAAATATAATACAAGATTAAAACAATATTAATCACAAAATTATACCTTGGAAACACTTTAAGGATTTTCTTGGAATTTTCCTAGCTTTTGTTGTAATCTTTCTTCCTTAAACTTCCACTTTCTCTTTCCTTAAGCTTAAATCTCTCAAAACTGAACCTAGGGTTATATTTGCTACAGAAATAAGTTAAAGTGAGAGGTTTAAGTCGGCCAAGGCTGCCTCCCATTCCCACCAAACAAATTAAACCACTTGGTTTACTAAAAGACAATTTTCCACTTAAAGGGAATGGACATATTTGCCCCTTGTTCGTAAATTCGGCCTAACTTCTTACTCGGACATCCATTTGATGCACCATTTGTTGCTTTACAACCCTAACTTACATGTCTACAACTATCTACATTTCACCTCAAGTCATTTGTAATGTTATAAGGGTCAAAAGTAGTCTTAAACGGGAACATTTCTATCGAAAATAACTAAATTTTGTGTTCATACATAACTCGACATTTCACGATTTATTAAATTAGGAATAGGAAAAAAATAATAACTTAACATTAGATATACTAATAACACATTATTCATATCACATAATATAATCATGATTTAAATATAATTTATCATAATTATATCCGAGTTGTCACACATATGACCCGGGGAATCGATCCTATACCTGCTAGTCAACGCTAGGACGGACCGCCCACTACGTGAAAGCTCCATTAATAGCATCCCCTAGAGTAGATCTGTTTCACATATATCACACACACAAATATATATATATACACACAATAAAAACTCACTAGCCGTGCCTATGTCATTCCTAACACTAGCCTATAATTCTCGAGGAAAATCCCGACTTTAGAATACATAAGTAATACCTTACTTAATTGAACCACAAATATAATATTCAAACTTGGACACTAATCTATTCCCATCCACCCTGTATCCGAATTTTACCCGAATTTCCAAGCTGAATTCGTTAGTTAATTTTCGAGTGTGATTCATCCGAAACACTAATTTATTCATACCCTAAATTTATTCCCGACTAACCTAGGGTGAAATAATATCTTTAATTATTTTTCAGAAGTCATACACTCAACTACATACCTACTAAATTAATTCGGACTGCAAACGGTCCAACTAAAACCCAAATAAAAAAAGCTGGTCCAAATAGTGTGTCCTGGCCCAAATCGATTCGTTGCTGAATCGATTTTCGATTCAGGGTAGTCGCCCTATTCACCCAAAAAGAGATTCACTATCTCCCCATCAACCAATTCAATATTTAACACCAAATCAACCCAAATATTTCATTATCTGTTAACTCCAATTATGATTCTACTCCTTTTTTTCATATGTAAATTCATCCAACCATAATCTAATTCACGGGATTCGACACATTAGTCAAGAATTGCATAATTTCTCAATTAACTCTCAAGATTCCAACAATCTTCAACTTTTTTCTCAATCAATATCATATATTTTTATTTGGGTTAAAACTCAAAATACATGTGGAATAATTATCGAACCTTATCCAATGAAATCATTTCTCAAGAACCCATTTTAACATATGAATGCCACCTAAAATTTCATATTTGCACCAACTATAATATGAATTAAAACACAATATATAATATCAAAGAATGTCAAACACTTACCTCTAACCGTAGAGAATTCTAATTTTTCTTCTTGAGATCCTCTATATGCATTGATCCAAGGCCCGAAATTTTCTAATTTCCTCCGGGAATGATGTTTTTGAGTTTTGTCTTGAGTTTCCCTTCACTTTTTTCCTATCTTTCTCTCAATCCTAGATGTTTTAAAATGATGGAATGGCTATATCCATCATCCCACACCCTTTAATATTCCCTTAATCCCAAAATTAGGTTAGGTGACACGAATACTCCCATACGGGTCCCGTTTAGCCTAAAAAGTCCTCGAAATTTTATTACAACTCTCGGTTACCTAATTATGGCTATTTTGACCCATTTCCAATCATCAGTGCACTCGAAATCACCATCCAAGTCACCTAAACAACAATTTTACATCTCATTCCCAATAGGACCTCACACGAGCATCCAGAATGAGATACCGTCAACCCGTTGATCTTACTCACTTATGAAGTAATATTCATTTACTTATCACACAAGTTAATATAATTGCACATAATTATTTGTCCAATATTCGCTAATTCACATTTATTTGATTCATTTTATTTTCTTAGATTAATTAAATTATGAGCACACGTGTAATTTAAATATTCCTGAAAATACGGGGTGTTACATATTTTACCCTTACAAAGTAATTCCGTCCCCAAAATTCGGATATACTCAGTATCAAGAACTTCAGATATTTACCCGCACGACATTCTACTATACCGACAATGAACTCATGGCAACATTGTGGTTCCTCCACTATACACCCACTAACGGTAGCATCTTGATAGAAGGACAACTCACTACGACCTAATACTAGCGATAATCCTGTTCAATTCATTTTAAATCAATGTACTACATCATTCTTGAAATTTCACCTTGATCGCGACACACAGAACACATCATGGACCCGATAAAAATTCTCCAGTAAGATGAGCCTATACACGGTTGGCTCTATTATAACAAGATTGAGGAAAGGCCCCACTTACCTTGGTTTTAACTTCCCTTCTTATCGAATCACATAACGCCCTACATAGGAAACACCCACAATAATACCTGACCACTCACGTTAGACTTTAAAAACATCAATTCGCGACAACGTAATTCTTACGATGTTCTGGATTCGCACAAAATAATTTTTGATTAACTTAATCCTTATCGATAGACTCTAAATCACCTCCAGCCCGAGGAGCTTGTTATTCATAACCTCTAGCCAATCAAAGGGAGGACGAAAAGGTCTCCCATACAAATCCTCACAAGGCGCTTCGCCAATAATAACCTGATATGAGTTATTATATGCAACTCTACTGATGGTAATTACTCTTCCCAATTACCCGAGAAATTCGTCACACATATCCTTTATGTGTCTTCCAACATCTTAGTCATACTCTACGGGTAATAACCCTTGCCCAAAATGCAATGTTGTCCCCATTTCCTCCTGATAATCCCTATAAAACGTGGGACACGAGGATCTGATTTTGATCCGCAATAATGTTGGGTGGATCGTTATACCATCTCCTTCTTTTCCTTCCATAAAATCTTGGGAACACCTCCCGATAGTATAGCTCCCCCCAAATATCTATTAATTCTCCATCGCGATCAATCCAACTCCAAAAACATAGAGGAAAACTTGACCCTTCCATGACAATGGGAACCAAAAAATGAACTCCATCTATTTGCCTATCTATTCAATCACCGAAACCACCAAATTTTGTAAAATTATGGTTGATCACCTCGACCGACCCCTTTTTCCTTATAACGAGTGGTGCACTTGGAGACTACTTGACTAGGTCTCACTCTACCCAGACCCACATGTTTTGTATCCCACATTATGTGGTGCATATTATTCCCCTTCGTGGGGTATATCAAAACCATGACCTATGCGTCTACTAAAACAATTGCACATGTGGTCATATCGATCATGTGCCCCTCCTCTCTCCTTCTTCCCAAAAGGGTGGGGAAAGAAAAGGTATGAAAGGTCTCGCACCTTTTGTAATTTAGGAACGCTTTGGCCATCATCAGTGTGGGGTGAATGTAAAGAGATGGAGTCACCAACCTATTTTTCATAAAACAGGCAAAAGAACACGTCATCGCTTCGAGAGAGCAGCATCAAAGACAAATCAATGATTACGAAACCAATAGTTCAATGGGTTCGGGCTAAGTTACGGAATGAGAAGGTGTTAGGAACCCATCCCTCCCTTTCGATCTCTCATGGGATTATGTTGTTGTTTTTATTTATTTCTCCGTGAAGTGTGTGTGCATGTATATGTAATGGAGATCGAAATTTCCCAACTAATACCATTGAAAAGATACAGTGAGGTCTTCCATAGGAATGCTTCCAAAATGATGTATAGAAAATACGGTTTATGCATTTATCATGATATTGATTGTTATGATGAAACGATAATATGTTTTGGATGAAATGCTAATAAGAATCAAATATGATAAATGCAGAATTTAGAAAAATTGGAAAACTGGAAAATTTGACTCAAGTTTAGGGTTTTAACCCAAGAAACCTGCGTAGTCTATAAAGGCATCAAAGTCGACGTAGCTGGAATGATACATAAGGGTGGGGTTTATCCCATAGATTCGAACGGGATATTATTATACGTGTGTGTAGAAAATGTGTTTTAGTTTTGAGAAAGTGTGATGGATATTCCCATTTAGAATTTATGGACATAACCCTCTTTTTGTTTGTTTTGTTTTAATTATAGAAAATAAAGTATGTGCAATATAATTAATGAAAATGTGAGATGTTATTGTGTATGGACTGAAGTAAGAACTAGATTATGAATCTAATGTAATTATTGCAAAAATAAGACATTTAACGTGAGATGGAAGGATTTGGAACGTCTTTGAAGAATTGGAGCTTGATCTTTATCTTAGATGAACTCCCTTAAAGCTTGATGTGAATGTTGGATGAGAGAGAATGATATTTTTACAAATTGGGTATGAAAAGGATGGGAATGTAAGATTGAATGAAATTTCACATGAGGAAACTTCGCTGATTGTAAGAGATTGTCGTTGAGATAATGATGCTAATGGATCTAAGGTGTTCTTTGTGATTGAGGTCATGCCTTATATTTATAGGGTCAGAGGTTCCGATCGGCATAACCCTAGCCCTACCAATCGGTAGTATCGTACTGATTTTTCTAGATAAATAATCATAGAATGTAATTCGTTTATACAAATCGTGTACGGGGCATACAGTTAGAAAGGTAATTTAAATATCTTAAAGAGTCCTTTGGACCTCTCTCATTTTTGTGAGATGACTTTTGGTTCAATATGATTCAGAAGCACTCATCGGTCCTTTGGACGGGAGATCATCGAATGGAAACGGATCATTCATCCGAACGGTAAGTCAGAATAATGCACAGGGTGGACCATTGAAAAGGTTAGGCAATCTAATTCGACAATCCAAAGAGATTCACTCAATTTGAAAAGTTAACCTTGGTCAACTGGGGTTCAAAAACATTCGATGGTCTCTCAAAGTAAAACAGATCATTCGTACGTACCGTAAGGCTGATTCGCACACGGGGTGGACTAATGGAAAGGGTATTCAGTTCCCTTGAAAGATTCATTCAGTCTCATTCGATCTGAAGAGTTAACCTTGGTAAAATAGAGCCTGAGAGTGTTTAGTGTCATCTTAATCAGTTTTTGGGAGAAAATGGATCGTTCGTCTAAATGGTTATGCCGTTCAACGCATGGGGCGAACCGTTGGAAAGGGGTTTTAGTGACCTTCGAATATTCAAAGAGATTTTTCTCTAACAATGAGGTTGGTTGGGTTCAAATCGGGGCCCAGGAGCGCCTGGTGTCCTCAAGATCAATTTTCAATAGTAAAATAGTTTGTTCATCTGAATCTTTATGTCGCTTTGTGCATGGGGCAAACCGTTGGAAAAGGGATTCAAAGCCCTTCGAAGATTCATTAAGCTTTCACTCTTACAATAGAGTTGACTGTAGTTAAATGGGGCCTAGGAGTTCCCGATGGTCTCTAAATCGGTATTCGAAGTATGACCTAGGTTTTGAAGTGAACTAGGGAGGTGCTAGGGACCTAGGGAGAGGCTTAGGGGGTCCTGGAATTTGGTGTCTACAGTGCACTTCCTAGGTCCTTCTCATCTAGTGAAATTAACAGCCTATTAGTTATGATCAAAACACCTGAAAATAAACAGCCTGAAATTAACAGCCTGTTGGAATTTGGTGTCTACAGTGCACTTCCTAGGTCCTTCTCAAATAAATATAATAATTCAAATGACTGAATAAACCATCGGTATAAATCTAATACAATAATCCAGTGCAATGAAAATAAAATAAAGACTAACTACATAAATGTCTGACCATGAGCGCCATGCCCAAATAACAACTGAATGATTCCTATCTAGAAAATCAAACATAGATGTAACTAATCAAATCCCTATAAGCATGCACAACTGCTGTAATATCGTCTGAGTGGAAGGAATGATC
Organism: Sambucus nigra; assembly: GCA_949130495.1. Lineage (NCBI taxonomy): Eukaryota > Viridiplantae > Streptophyta > Magnoliopsida > Dipsacales > Adoxaceae > Sambucus > Sambucus nigra. The sequence continues at coordinate 87,834,457 of OX422220.1, forward strand.
ATGGTGGCATCCCAATAACTGGGCACCTAAAAGTTTTAAAAATGTTTTGATGGGGGTCATAGACCAAAACCTTTTGAAAATATTTTGCAAGTGTTTAAAACGAAATAATAAATATGTAACGAAATCTTCCAAATTTAAATTAGTGTCGCACTCCCATAAGATAATCCTCAACCCCCATTTATAGTGCGCACCTAATGCATGTATTTTAAACACCCTAGTTATGCTACCCGACCTAACTAGTCTCAAAATTTATCTTAGTCTCATACGCTACCCTATGTACCGCATATACATGATCATACTTAAATTTCTCAATTAGCTTTAACTTTCTCTTTACAATTATAATTCTCAGTTACAATTTATCACTTCATTTCATACAACTTTACTTTATGTATTAATTCAACATTTATACCTTAGTGTCATATACCTGTATATAATTTCGTCACACTTATATACATATTTTCATGTCACATCAAGTGTACATACATATTTGTCACTCGATATATACATAACCACACCCTTTTGAGCATTACCTCGCGGATGCAAACTCTATCATTCTATCAAGCTACAGGGATATATTCCTCAACCAGGGCCATCGAGTCAAAATCGCACCACCGAACCCAAATCATAAACGTAAAATTGGAAGCGGTCATAGTCATACATCCATGGGTCATAACCATGCCACATTACCTCACTAGACTCAAAATTCACATGGGGTGGTCGTGCAACATATCTATGACCTAGCGAATCGATCCTAGACTTACTGGTCAAAGCCAGGGTAGACCACCCACTATTAATAATGTTCACCTATAGCATCCCCTAGAGTAGGTATGTTTCACATATATCATTAACACACACACACACATAGGGGTGTGCACGAAACCGAATAGACCGAATGGACAGAAAAAATCAAACCGGACCGACCCTACTTTTGCGGGGGTTTTTAAATTTGGTCTTTATTCGGTCTAAAAATATTTTGGATGGCATAATTCGGTTTAGTCTCGGTCTTGGGTCGTAAAAGTCGGTTTTGGACCGGACTGGACCATTTTTATTTTATATATATATTATAACTCACTCACACGGACACGGTGACCTAATCCAACATAACCTAATCCTTCCCCCTAACCCCTCATCTCCTCTCTCTCTACATACGAGATACAACGGTGCACCCTCATCTCTCTCTACACCACTCGGGTATGAACCCCTCTTCTCTTTCTACATACAAACTCTGTCTCCTTCGGTAGTAAACTCTCACGGCTCCAGTAGGGCAGTAAACTAAGGTACGAACCCTGATTTCATTTTCTCCGATTTCATCTTGTTTCTTCCATTTCTGCGCATTTGTTATTGTTTGGTCTTCCCATCAGGTTGAGTCCTTTTATGTGTCTCAATTCCATTGTACCGCACATCACAACCATGTTTATTTTAAAATCCAATCTACCTTGATTTATCTTCAAGTATTAACTTATCAGGTGGTACCAGTAGTTAAATTAAATGACATTAACATTTTAGAAACAGAAATGTGAAGATTAAACAATATGGTGTTTTTGCAATTTAATATTTTTTTAGAAGGCCTTTCTTTTTCTAAAAGATTTGGCCACTTCAAATAATTATATATACCCTTTTGTGTGTATGCAGTAACAAATAAGGATGCATAAATTTCTTTATGAGATATGGGGCCACAGTGTGGTATAGAAGAAATATTTTTTTTTTACCTTTAGGGCTATAGTTTGGTAAATTTCTATATGCATGGATCTTTAGTAGCAGTGTGGCATGGAAGAAATATTTTTTTTGGTTGGAAGTTCTATAATAAATGGAAGGATTTCGTGGATCTTTTATTTAGGTATGGACCGAATACGGACCGAGACCAAACACGGACCGCTTGAAAACCGAATAGGACCAAGACCATTTATTCCAGTCCGGTACCAAAAATACCTCAAAACCGGATCAGAACGGACCACGAACACACACACACACACACATACACACATACACACACACACACACACACACATATATATATATACTTGTGTATATATACAATAAAAATCGGCTAACTGTGACTATGTCATTCATAGCACTAGCTCATAATCCTCGAGTCAAATCCTGACTCCCGAATACATAAGTTGTCCCTTAACTAATTCATTCACAAATATAAATTTAAACCTGGACACTAAAATATTTCTATCTAACCCGTATACCAATTCTACCCGAATTTTCAAACCTAATCCGTTAATTAATTTTTTAGTGTCATTCATCCTAAACACCCATAATTTCGCATCCCGAATTTATTCTTGACTAACCAAAGGTGAAGCAATATCTTTAATTACTTTTCAAAATTCCTACACTCTACTAGAGACCTACTAAACTATGCCGAACTCCAAACGGCCCAAATAAATAAAGTTAGTCCAAGCAGCAGGTCCAAATCGATTCGACTTCCTAGCCCAAATCGATATTCTATCGAATCGATTCAATTCTAGGTAGTGTCCCAGTTCACCCCAAATGAGATTCATTATCTTCCCATCATCCAATTCAATATTTAACACCAATTCAACCCAAATATTTCATTCTCTATTAACTCCAAATATGGTTTTACTCTTTTTGTCATATTTAAACTCATCCAAACATAATCTAATTCATGGGATTCAACACCTAATCAAGAATCTCATAATTTCTCAATTAGCTCTCAAGATTCCACTGATTTTGAATTTTTTTCTCAATGAAAATCATATCTTTTTTGGGGGTTAAAACTCAAAATTCATATAGAATAATTATCCAACCCAATTCTATGAAATCATTTACCCAACCCATTTTAACATGTAAATTCCACCTAAAAAATCATATTTATTTCACCAACTAAAATATGAATTAAAAGACAACATATAATATCAAACAAAGTTAAACACTTGCTTCTAACCGTAGAGAACTTTGGTTTTGCTTCTTGAGATCCTCTATACGTAATGATCCAAGGCCTGAAATTGTCTAATTTCCTCCCGGAATGATGTTCTTCAGTTTTGTCTTGAGTTTCCCTTCTCTTTTCTCCTCTCTCATTTTATAATGATGGAATGGCTACCTCCATCATCCCACACCTTTTTATATTCTCCTAATCTCAAAATTAGGTTTAGTGCTAATGTTTAAGTTACTCAAATTACCCCACACAAGTCCCGTTTAGCCTAAAAAGTGTCGAGAACTCGATCACAATCCTTGAGTACCTAATTATAAATATCTCGACCCATCTCGGATCATTTGTGCACACGAAATCACCATCCGAGTCACCTAACATCAATTTTCGATATCATTCCCAACACCGCGCATCTCGAATAAGGTATAATCAACTCGTCGATTTTACTCAGTTACGACGTAATATAAATAACACGTTCTCATTTGCTTATCACACAAGTAAATATAATCACACATACATATTAATCCAATATTTGCTAATTAACATTTATTCAATTATTTCTTATTTTCTCAAATTAATTAAATTACGACCACACGTGTAATTTAAATATTCCTCAAAATACGGGGTTTTAAAAACCGCTAATCTCTTGCCTTAAATGTTAATTTCATACGCATTTTCAGTTATGCGTAATAAGATCCATCAAACATTGGTTCCATAGAAATCAATTTACCCTCCGAATAAAAAATGTTAGAACTCATGCCTAAGCACATATCTAAAAAAACTTAGCGTTTTCGTATTGATAAAAATTTGAAAGTGCACTCTAGGAAATATGGAGGGATGGTTTAAATAACAAAAGTCAATTTTTAATTTTCCAAAATTAAATATATAAACTTAAATAAAGTTAACCCAAATAAAACTTTGCACCAATTTTAAATCAAGTTGTTATGATAAAACGATTTATTAAATTTATCTTAACCTAAAACATGCATTTAGATGATAGCAAATAAAATAAATAAATCAAACCACAACACGACAATGTATGAAGAAAGCTCATAACGGGAAAAACCTTGGATGACCCATCTATGGAGACCACTATGATGAGGAATTACACAATACAAATAGTAGACTTATAACAAACTTGGCGCCCTAGCAAGACTTGACACTCTTCAATTTTTAACCTCTCCTTCACAATGCAATGCAGGAATCCACCCATGAAAGTTCAAAAACATGTGAATTCACACATGCCTCGTTATCCACTGAACAGACTCAACAACTCTCTACGGATATGGAATATGGATGCCCCGCTTCTTCACCGCAATACCATACCCCGGAGTCCATTGTGTGTAAATAGTAAATAGGATACGAAATGTTTTGTATGAAATGATTCTCAATCAAGATGAAGAGAATAAACTTCTCGGTTCCCACTAAACAAGATCTCAAAGCATATAGAATAATGAAACGTGGATCTTAAGCACTTTGGGGGAAAATAGGGTTTGGGGGATCTTGGATATGTATAGGAAAATGTTTTTCACCAAAAGTCACTCTAAAAAAATGTCTTAACCCTTTTATATTAAAAATACATTTTTTGAGGTAGCACATTTTTTGACGAATCTCGTTCGAACGAAAACAAGACCTCATTCGAACGAAATTGAAAACTCATTCTAATGAACATCCAAATCCGTTCGAACCATATTCGAATGATCTTCAAATGATATCAGTGTTGTTAAGAGAAACATCTCGTTTGAATGAATTGCTATTCTCATTGGAATGTAATCTGTGAATTCCTTTAAAGGACTTTAAAAAAAAAATTGTTTTTCTTAAAAATCTTTTGAAAACAACTCCAAACAATTTATAAAACAAACACCCAAAAATAAAATTTCTTCGGATTAAAATTCAAAAGCATCAATATTTGAGAGATTCTTGAGAACACGAAGATGAAACATGGCATGAAACACGACTTGATAATGCAATATTTAAAGCTTTTTTTACAATGTCTACAATCAAACATGTCATAGGCTTTAAAAGTCAACAACACAAAGCCTAACTTATGACTCAAATTTTTTTTTTGGAACTAAGATAATACTTACTAATTGGACATTTGTCCTTACAATAGTGATCATGAATCCATGACTAGTGTGAATTGGGAAGAAAGCGAGTCAGTTTTGGTTCCCTTATGCCCAATGTTGCATAGTCTGAGTACTATCGACAAGTACTTCAAGGAAATTCCTTTATTCAAGTTTCTATTTAAACCATGGTGTATCAATTGTTTTCTTCGCATCCATAGACTTTCACCATTGAATGTTTAAGGCCCCATAATTTTATAGGGTGCAGCTAAAAACACTCCAAATAATCTGCATGCACTCCAAAATTTTGTCAAAAGACAATATTACGCTTTATTCTTTATCCTTTTATCTTTTACACTTACATCAAACCCCATTTAATAATTAAATACAATTTCAACAAATAATTTTTTTAAACTTTAAATAACAATTATTAACAACTTAATCATTAATTGATTTATACTTTAGTGCTTACTTATTTTTTTTACCAAATATGAACACGATCCAGTTAAATGCGACACAACTCGAAATCTTATTTTTCATCTAACAAAAACACAACTCAAATAAAAGTGACACGACACGAAATCTATGTTTTTTTATCTTAAAAGAACACGAAATATTTTTTTACCTTAACACGAACACAATCCAAGTAAAAGGGATATGGAATGACACGAATTATTATTTTAATTTATTTACAAAAACAGAAACACGATACAACATGATTTTTTTTTCAAAACACAAATAATAATTTTTTGGTAATTTTTTTACCAAATACAAACACAATTAAAATACGACACAATACGAAATCTTTTTTTTTTATCAATATGTTCAAGTAAAAGCAACATAACATGATTTTGTTTTTTTTTACCAAATAAAAACACGATCCAATGTGGAATGGTGTTTATGTTTTACCAAACAAAATCATGTTGTGTCGCTTTTACTTGGCCATATTTGTGTTTCGTAAAAAAAAAGATTCCGTATTGTGTCGCATTTTAATTTGGTAGTGTTTTTATTTTTGTAAAAAAATTAAAATAATATTTTGTGTCTTCTCGTGTCTCTTTTACTTGAATTGTGTTTTTGTTAAATAAAAAATAAGATTTCGTATAATGTTGTGTCGTGCCGCATTTTAACTGGGTTGTGCATTGTAATTAAACCGTGTTCGTTTTAGATAAAAAAGATTTAAAAAAAAAAGACTTCACTAAAGCATTTTTTTATTTTGAAAAATAAATATATGGTTCTTGAATTTTAAAAGAAAAAAATGCAAATTGTGGTAAAAAATGAGATTTCGTGTTGTGTCATATCACTTTTATAGGACTCGTGTTTCGTTTTAGGTAAAAATAAGATTTTGAGGCATATCGTGTCCTTTTTATTTCGGTCGGGTTCGTGTTTGTTTTAAAAAAATAACATAAATACTTTTACTAGGACCGTGTTCGTGTTTATTAAAAAATAATATTTCATGTTGTGTCGAATCACTTTTATTCGGATCGTGTTCATGTTTGGTTAAAAATAAAATCATGTCGTGTCGTGTTGAACTGTATTGTTTCTATGTGTTGTGTCTCGTTTTAATTGACCATGTTTATGAATGGTTGAAAAATAAGATTTCGCGTGTCGTGTCGTTTATATTATTCCAAATAAAAATCGACGCGATGTAATACGAGATACACAAAATATATAATTTTAATAATGCACGAACACGATCCAATTAAATATGACACTGCACGAAATTTTATTTTTCACCAAACGTGAACACAACTCCTATAAAATATGATAAAACACTATCCAATTAAATCGCGACACATCAATAAATCATAGGGAAAAAATGCAAAACACCTATATAAGATAGCACAATTTAATTTAAAATCATAAAAATAATTTGCAAAAATAAATATTTAGTCCCTATAAGGTAAGTAAATTTAGTCGGTCTTTTTTTAATGTTTCAAAAAAAAATTATCTATTTTTCGACAAAAAAGTTCTTAGGATGTAGGACTAACATCACTATTGAGCTTTTTGTTAATCTTAAAAATAAGGTGAATTAATTATTAAATATTATAATTTTAATTTATTTTAAAATAAATAAATAATTTTTCTAAGAATAAAATAAAAGTTATCTAAAAGATTTTTTTATTAAAACTATTGTTTAAAAATAAAAATGGGTAGGCTTGTTTTAGGTATAAAAGAGAAGCACCAATTTAGAGAGAGGAGGAATTATAAGATAAGGATTTATTGGTCATTTTTTAAAATTTGGAACCAAATTGGAGTGCCTCCAGAATTGCTTGGAGCGCGAATAGCTGCTCCCATTTTATAATGGGATATTGACTATAATATATTGTGGATATTCGGTTTAAAATCGTGAACACATCGACTTCTGCTTTAGAAATATCAACTTTTAATCATCATTTGGGAACCCTCAAAGATCAAACAATGGATGGTTTTGATTTCTCATGGATCATAAACAGTTTGAAGTACCCCAAAGATCCCCACATGATGACCTATAATGTGTAATGGCTATATTTCGTGTTTGTACAAAACATATTTGTGTCATAGCTTAGGATTTGATTTGTTTACCTTTCAAGCCTATGATGTGTTATTGAAGACTGTGGAGGCCAAGTTAAAGATATATCGGGCACACATCGAGTTTCGAGTTGAGTTTCATCTTCAAAGTCCAAGGGATCTTAATGAGGTCTGAATGGATATTTATGTTTGATCCCCGGATTTAGTTTAGGGTGTTGTTTCTTCTAAATTTTTTTAAAACTATTTTAAAACATATTTTTTTAGGAAACTTACCAAGTCGTTCTAATGACATTAGGCATGTCCTTCAAATTATATGCTTAACCTCGTTAGAACTATGGATCGAAAGGAACTTCAAACAACCATTTTGAAGCCTACTATGAGTTGTCATTGGGTAAATCGTTAGATGTTGGTTTAAACGAGATCAGGTACAACATTCAAACGAGCCTTTTAACTTCGTTCGAATGTGGTGGAACGATTTTCAATGCTGAGATTTTCAATAATATTTTTCATCCTTACCTCATTTTTAGAAAACCTCCTATAAGTAGGAGTACCGAACAATAGCTTTATTTTAGACTTTTTTCATGCCTTTCTGTTCCCAAAATCTTTTTAAAAGATCTACGTTTTTATGTGATCTTTTACAATCAAGTTTTTAAAACCCAAACCCTAGTTCATACCCAAACATGAGATTCAAGAATCGTACATTCATATATCTATTTGAAATCTCATTTGTGCTACATCAAAGTGGGTTTCTCTTTCTTTGAAGATTGTTTCTAGTGGTGAATATCGCATTTTTATTATATAATGACTGGACTGGTAATGAGACAAGTAAGATCGGCGGGATATCAAGACATAAGAAAGTGCTTACATTATGTATATGTTGGAAGGCATCTAATAGTGGTCGCTAAGAAGGTGACAAGGTAGGAAGAAACACATCAAGGCTTAAAGGCATCAAGTTTGTGAGTAAGTATAATTTTCCCATGTAAATAGAGCTATATTTTAGTGGGCTTGTGTGGCTGGGCCGTACGAGATTTTCTCCATTGTGTCTTTTCCTAGTACATCACCATGTTGTGATTTACTGTTTATTTTATACTTTCTTATATTGACCTAGATGCATGCTCAGGTCAAGAATGAAATTGGAAAAATGTTTAACACAACACTTGTGGTTTAAATTTGGGTAAAGTTTATTAGAAATTGTGAAAATTAAAATTGGTAGTGTTTTCATACAAACCCAAGGGCACTAGAATTTTTCAAATTAGTATCAGAGGGGATGCACTAAGTTATTGTGTTGTTCTGCAGTTACGTGATGTTTTAAGGCTATTCGTTTGTATCTATCATTGTTTCTTTATTTCTCTCGTTGGGTCATCATAATGTTAAGTCAATCAAAGTCTTAAGCGACGAGGATGATTTTAATATTCGAGAGGAGTTTAATGATATTTATAACTATGTTGATAGATGATCTAAGTTGACTTTGAAACTTGAAAAAAGGATAAAATTTCTTAAAAAGTGAATTTGCGCTTAAAAGGTGATAATGATTTGTTTCAAAATATATCAACTCAACATGACATTATGTTTAATAAGATTAACATGAAACATAATTTCAAAATTTACAAGTGTCCAATAAAGAGAGTGAGTCTAGAGTCCATGTTTTAAAGAATGAATTAAAGGACTCTAAAGTTTTTAGGGTGAAAGAACGTGCCTTAGAGGATAATGATAAATTTATGGATGATTTTAAGGCATGTGGAAATATCCTTAGGGATAATTTTGCTTAGATTGAGGGGAGCGAGATATCCTTCTAGGAATTATTAAAAATTTAAGGAAAGAGTCCCTAAAGTTTGAGGAATCAAAATTTTTGCTTTGGTCTAGGAGTTTGTAGCTTGAGGATGATTTGAGAGACTTAAGTAGCAACGGTATTGACTTCATTAATCCAATGACTTTTGATGCTAGAGCCAAGATCATATGTTTAAGAGTATCAACCATTGCCTAGGACGTTAAAAAAGGTCAACTTTGCCTTCCTCGTGTTTACACATTCTCGCATTGTGGTAGGAAAGGTCACCTTAGGATATTTATTTTTTTCTTAAAAAACCTCGTAGAAAATCTAGATGTAGTGTTACTATAGTTTCCAATACCCGATGCGTTAGGTTTTCATCTATTTGGGTTAGGAAATCCATTTTAGAGGCGCTAAATGTTAGACCGGTTGATTCTCGCATGCTTGAACATGACTCTTCACATGTTGTATCTTATGGGTGATTGCTTATATATTTTTCATACACTCGCTTTTTTGTTACATGTTATATGATTTTTCTAGTTGTATGTTGTTTATATTTTCTATTTTAATTTTCCATTTTTTGCAGTCTAATTGAGGGAAATACAAAAAAATATTGTCTTTGTCTTCCGAGTCGTTTGAAAATGTTTTAAAAAACTTAAAAAGATTTTTATTTATGGGTAGTTTAGTTTTACATACATTGTGTGGCATATTAGTGAGTTTGAATCCACATAATTCCATGTATCCATATGAGTAGTATATTTGATTATGATTTTTAATGCTTAGGATTGTTCTTAATAATGCTTGCATAAAGTTGTTTGAAATTAATTATCATAATGGATTCACTTTGTATATGAATCCGCACACACTTTGCACAAGCTTTCTTGGATTTTAACTTCATATGACACATGAGCTAAGTGAGGTGTTCTACCAACAATCTTATCATAGACATGAAATTTTCTATAATGGGGGTGTTATATATGTAAAAACCATTGTCCATGAGTTTGTAATTTGATTAAGAACATGAGTGTGCAGGGGAAAGGGGATATGAAGGGAGCAATCTCCTGTACGTGAAAGGCCACTGTTGGCAAGCCAAGGCCAAATTTTTTGCATTGATGATTCAAAATTAGATATCTTCAAAATATGAGAGAAAACCGTTTATGTTTAATTTTTGTGGGTGTTTTATTTAAGTTAAATTGATTTGCACAATAATTCCCAGTTTAGCTAAATTATTTTTACACTAATGATTTGGGAATCATCAATATTTCTAAGCTAGTGTGCATAGTGTTTGTTTGTCCTTCTTGAGTTTATTAATTTTATATGTGTGTCTAATTCAAATGTTGATAAATTATTGCATATAAATATAACTACTTGGACATTTCTAAGTGATTGGGCTATTTTTTATTGTTACTAGTTCCCGCCCCTTCACAGTGTACCACCTTTGTTTAGATACATTGATACTATGAGAGTGTGTAAACCATATGTGTTTGTGTCTTTTGTGATCCTTTATAGCTATATATTTATATGCTTAATTAGAATATGTGTTGTTATATATATATATATATAGAGAGAGAGAGAGAGTAGGGCTCAGGTACATCATCAATTATGCATCACTCATGCATCGTTAATGAAACGCACCCCTTACTAAATGAAACGACACCCACCTGTTAAAGTGAACACTAAATCAATTTGGGAAAAAAAAAAAAGAACCCTCGTTCTCTCTCTCCATTCAGACCAGACCTTCGTTCTCTCTCTCCATTCAGTAAGGAGTACCGCAACCCACTCTATCTTTCCCTCTCTCCATTTTCGGCAGCCCTCACCTGAGACAGAACCTCCGGCAGCCTTCACCTGGTAAGTAACTCCTTTCCCCTTGTTTTTTTCACCGGATCCCTCTTGTCTTTTCATCGGAGTTAGGTTTTTTCCATTTTTTTTCAAAGTAACTCGTTTCCCCTTGTTAGTTTTCACCGGAGCCCTTTTTTCTGTTCACTGGAGTTAGGTTTTGTCCATTTATTTTTTCAATTTGTGTACAAATTGAAGCTTACTCAATTCAATTTGTCTATCGAAAAAACCTAGCTGTTGGGTTATCAAATTTGGTTTTCCAAAGAATACTTAAATAAAACTAACAGTAAGGGCTTTGGTACATCATCTTCTCATTTGAGTTCAATTTTTGTACCGAAAAAAAACTAACAGTAATTTGCTTTATTTGCAAATCTCATCTGGTTCCTACAACATCTCTTTGCATTTCTGCATTTCTGGTACCTTAGATCAATTTGTTTCAATTTTTTTATGGTTTGATTGTGCTAAATCAATTAATTTTATTATTATTATTATTTGTTTTGCAGAAATGTCAACCAGTAGCACTTCAAAATCTTCAAAATTGAAATGTTCTTGTGGCATCGATACAATTATTCGCACATCGAAGACAACGACAAATCCCGGAAGGCGTTTTCTTTGTTGTCCAAATAACCTTGATGGGTCATGTAATTTTTTTCAATGGTTAGACGATAAAAAGTTCATGAGTAACAATAATCACGAGTTGGTGACAAAGATCAATTTGTTAGAGATGGAATTGGCAATGTTACGAAGCGAATTCATCAACATTCGAGGGGCAAAGATAAAGGCGTTGGAGACGGAATTGGCAACATTAGGAACTGAATTCAAAAAGTGTAGATCGGAAATAAAATGGCTTACTGTGGGACTAATTGTGTTGTTTGTTTATCATGTATTTTTAAATTAATTTCTAGTGTAATTTGTAACGAATATTGGAAATTTTTAATGGAAGGATGTTTGAAATTTGTTCTCTATGGATGGAAAGTTGTAATGGATGATAACAGTTTGTGGTTAAGTGCATTGAACTTTGTTGTTAATGGACTAAATTAAAGACTTTGTTGTTAAGAGTTTGATGTTAATACATCAAGTGCACTAAGTTAATACATTAAAGAGTTTGTTGTATACATTAAAGTGCACTAAGTTAATGGAATTTTTGTTGTTAAGAAAATCTGTTAAAGTTGAGTTGCTGTTAAGGGAATTTTCGTTGTTAAGGAAATTTTTGGTGTTAAGGGAATTTTTACAACAAATGTTTTTAGTTATTTATTTGTTAACAACAACTGATAATAAAAAAATCTGTTAACAACAACTGATAATAAAAAAATCTGTTAACAACAACTAATAATAAAAAAATCTGTTAACAACAACTGATAATACAACAACTGATAAAAAAAATTGATAACAACAACTGGTAACAACATCTGATAATAAACAATCTATTAACAACAACTGATAATAAAAAAATTTGTTAACAACAACTGATAATACAACAACTGATAATAAAAAATCTGATAACAACAACTGGTAACAACATCTGATAATAACAAATCTGATAACAACAACATCTGGTAACAACATCTGATACAAAAACATCTGATACATGAGCAATTCCATTCAACTCCATACAACATCTGATAATAACAACAAAATGATTTTTTTCATTCAACTCGACATCTCCTCGGACGAACTTGCAACCGAACTTGCTGTCGAATTACCATCCATGCCCCTACATGAACAATTAAAAAATTAGTTGTTTTGTATACTAATAAATAAATTATTAATAACACCCAAACAACAAAAAATATTACCTGTTGTTTAATATCGGACAATTTCTTTTATCATGAGATTGGCCTACTAAACCACACCCATTACAACATCGTTCCTTCAATTTTTTTACCCTTTTCAATGCTTTATCTTTTCCACCTTTTAGTCTCTTACCACATCCTTTTGCCCTTATAAGTTGCGGTTCATTATAGGTGTGCTTGAAATTGTTACTCATGCCTACCGATGGTGTTGATGGTTGCACACGATCAACAAGTAAATCTATCTTTTCACATGTCGCATCTAAAGCATCATAAATTTTTTTTGTAGCATCTGGACTAATAAGGGCCCTCTCCACGACATCTAAAGATCTTTGAATTAGTCGACTACGTTGGAGGAAGTACGATTTGTCACATGTTATCACCGTCCCACTAGAATCCCTAACGGTTAACTTTTTAGCTCTCTTGGTCCACCTACTCAAGATGTACTTGCTCGGTAAACTATGAATATCAAAAAACATAACCAAATATGCGAGCATGTGTTGACATGGAATACCCGAGCTATCAAACAACTTGCAACTAAAAGATACGAAATCCAAACTCCGGTCACCAATTATCTTTCGAACCTCAAATACATTTTTATGCCCCTCCTCCATCTTAAAACCAAACTTATAATTCAACATTTCCCACATCTCATTTTGAAACTTGTGGAAGATTTCTCTTGTATAAATGTCCACCATTTGCACCAGAACAAAGTGCATAAGTCTCAATTTCGGCTTCTCATTGTAGTCTTTGTGATCGCAAAGCAACTCTTCATGACGTTGATGCATAATACCCCTACTAAATTGGATCATAAATTCAACAAGGGAATTGTGCTTCGAAACATATTTCTTGAAAAAAGAGTGTGCACTTTCTGCTCTTTGGCTACTCGACATATTTGTGGAGAAGATATGATTCACGTATGCCGGAACCCATTTTGAACGAATTTCATACAACGAATTCAGCCACTTATTTTCACTTAAACCACTTCTTGTCATAAGATCAAACCATTTCAAATCAAACTCTTCCGTTGTCTCCGATTTCCATATGCAATCTGGAAATCTCCCCTCGGTACGTGTTATACGTCACCCCATCTATTTTTTTCGAAAACTTCATCAAAATGTTCCATGAACATAACCGATGATGTGTGTGGGGTAGTACTTCAGCTATAGCCCTCGTCATAGCCGGATCTTGATCGGTAATTATCATTTTTGGCGCGTCACCCAGCATCGCATCCAAGAACTGATCGAAGAGCCAAATGAAAGACTCAATTGTTTCGTCGCTCAAAAAAGCACAACCGAATATAATCGTTTGCCCGTGATTGTTAACCCCCATAATTGGTGCAAATACTAAATTGTATTTATTTGTATTGTATGTCGTGTCAAACACCACCACATCACCATAACAACCATAAGCCCGTCTGGATGTGGCATCTGCCCAAAAACAATGCTTGATTCTATTATGATCATCCGACTCAATTTTAAAATAAAATGACGGGTTCTTTTGTTGCTCTAAATTCAAAAACTCTAATAACATGTCACCATCACGACCAACTAACTCACTATGTTTATTCCGGCCTTGGTTGTACAAATCTTTTTGAGTGAAACCAACATTCTCAAACCCACCCGCTTGTAAACCCAATAGGTTGTATTGTTGATGCGTTAGTATGTTAACTGCACCTAGTTGTTGAGATAAGCATTTTTGGGCATTCGAAACACCTCGATGTGATCGTAGAAAGTGTGTTTTTGTTGGAGTAGCCAATGGGTGACTATGACCCTCAACAAATATAGTAACCACAAACTTATTATCTTTCGAACGCAACACCACAAGCTTAGCTTTACAATTCTCTCTAATAGCCCCTCGACGTCTAGATGTCTCTGGTCTCGCTACAAGCATACTCTTTCCTTCTTTGAAACATACATATGACTTCCTAATGATGTCATTCATCTCTCGACACCTATTAACAGTGGAATTACGAACACTAAATCCCGCAATTTTAGCATATTCATTGTAGAAGTTCCAAACATCATCCAAACTTTCAAACTGTTGCCCAATCTTTGGTGTTTTTTCCACTCGTATGGGAGGGTTGAATAAATTATCTTGTTCAGAATCAACTTCTCGAACCCTGACAATTTCCACATTCTCATTGTCCTCAAATTCAAATTGAATTTGCATATCATCCCCTATCTAAAGTTCTTTGTTATTTCCAACAGAAGAAGATTCCATTTTCTGAAAAAAAAATTCAAATGATAAAATAGGAATTAATTACAGTGAATATTAATTTAAGTATTCTTTGGAAATTCAAATGATAAAAATTCAAATCACAAAGCCCTTACTGTTAGTTTTATTTAAGTATTCTTTGGAAAAACAAATTTGATAACCAAACAGCTAGGTTTTTTCGGTAGACAAATTGAATTGAGGAAGCTTCAATTTGTACACAAATTAAAAAAATAAATGGAAAAAACCTAACTCTAGTGAACAGAAAAAGGGCTCCGATGAAAACAAACAAGGGGAAACGAGTTAATTTGAAAAAAAATGGAAAAAGCCTAACTCCGGTGAAAAGAAAAGAGGGCTCCGGTGAAAAAAAAAACAAGGGGAAACGAGTTACTTACCAGGTGAAGGTTGCCGGAGGTTCTGTCTCAGGTGAGGGCTGTCAAAAATGGAAAGAGGGAGAGATAGAGTGGGTTGCGGCACTCCTTACTGAATGGAGAGAGAGAACGAAAGTCTGGTCTGAATGGAGAGAGAGAACGAGGGTTCTTTTTTTTTTTGCCCAAATTGATTTAGTGTTCACTTTAACAGGTGGGTGTCATTTCATTTAGTAAGGGGTGCATTTCATTAACGATGCATGAGTGATGCATAATTGATGATGTACCTGAGCCCTACTCAATATATATATATATATATATATATGGTAGGGGTGGCCATAGGCCCGAGGCCCGCCAAGCCCGTCCAACCCGCCCAATAAAAAAATAGGGCTTGGGTAAGGTGAATAGGCCCGCAAAGCGGGCTTGGAAAAATTTTATAGGCCCGATTTTTTTTCGGGCAGGCTTGGGCATGAGTTCTTAAGCCCGATGAAGCCCGGCCCGGCCCGAGGCTTGAAAAATATATATATAATATTAATATATATATATTTATATATATGTGGGGTGGGGGGAACTTTTATAAATATAAAAACGTATACTAAGTCTTTTCATGTAGAGTGGGAAACTTTATATATGGACTTTGTAATATAGGGAGTTTAAAACAGATTTTAAATTAAAAAATTGGTCTTTAAATAAAAAAATAGGTATTTTAATTTTTAAAAAAATCTTTTAATAAATATAATATGGCCCGGTCGGGTGGGCCTGGGTAAAGAGCTTTCAAATCTGGGCGGGCTTGGTATTATGTAATAAGGCCCGATCTGAGCCCGAGCGGGCTTGGGATAGCCGTTAATTTTTCAAGCCCGGCCCGAGCCCGACCGGGCCTGCCTAGGCCCGGCCCACGGCCACCCCTAATATATGGTATGTTTTGTGTTTTTAGTCTTTATGTTTTCATTTAATCCATATTATCCACATGCTTAATCTTTGCTTCAAATTGGCACGTGTTATGATCATCTTGATATTCCATACTTCAATGTTTGCATTCTAGTCGGTATCATTTGTTCTCAATTTCGATTATTTGTAGTTGCAAGTCTTCTTCACATCATTGCATGATATACTTTATTTTCTTATGTTTACATGTTTTAATATTATGGGCGAGAATTGGTTTATTAATATGCACCTTATTGTTTATCTATTCCTGAACTAAAAAAGGGGAGAATTGGTATCTAATTCTTTATATGATTGGGGGGAGGGGGTAGCGAATCTTTATCTTAAGGAGAGATGTCCTATCTTACGTATAAATGGTTAGACAAGGGGGTGGGGGTTCATGTGTAGTTTATATTGTTATATTCAAGTTGAATTTGAAAGATGTGTTTAAGTGTTCAGGTTAGAAATGATACAGAAAAGGTTTAAAAAAGAGCAAGGCTATTAAATTTTGTGTTGGTTAAGCATTTGTACATTTTCCTTTTGGGATTGTGGATTGAGTCTCCGTGAGATTGACGACCTAGTAAGTTTTGGTTTTGAGTTTTATCCCACTACAAAATCATGTCAATTTGTATGAATTGGTTGTATTCCGTGTTAGGTTATGAGTTGTTAGCCCTTCAATCCTATGATGTGTTATTGAAGACTGTATCAGCCTGGTTAAAGATACATCGAGCACACATTGAGTTTCAAGTTGAGTTTCATCTTCAACATCCGAGGATTCCAACAAGGTATGAATGCATATTTATGTTTGATCCTAGGATTTAGGGTTGGGCATTGTTTTTTCTAATTTTTTTAAAAACTGTTTAAAAACATATTTTTTTGGGAAAAATATTCAAATCGTTTTAATGACATTCGATATGTACTTCAAACAAGATGTTTACATCATTAGAGCCAAGGATTCAACGAAACTTCAAACAATTGTCTTTAAGTCTACTCTAGGCTGTCATTGGATATATCATTATATTTTGGTTAGATCGAGATCAGGCACTTCATTCGAATACGGTGGCACGATTTTCAATGTTGAGATTTTCAATAATTTTTTTCATCATTATCTCATTTTTGAAAAACCTCCTATAAATAGGAGTGCGTAGCAAAAATTTTATCTTAGACTTTTTCATGACTTTTGAGTTCCAAAACTCTTCCAAAAATCTCTCCGTGTTTATGTGATTTTTTACAATTATGTTTTTTTAAAACTAAATCTTCGTTTAAAGCCAAGTTTGAGATCCAAGAATTGTACATCCATATGTCTATTTGATATCTCATTTGTGCTACATCAAAGTGGTTTACTCTATATTTGAAGAGAGTTTCATGAAATGGATATTGCATATGTGTCGTGTTATGGTTGGGCTTATCATGAGACAAGTAAGATCGGTGGGATATCGACATATGGAAAAGCACCTGCACTGTGTGGTTGTTGGTAGGTGTCCAACAATGATTGCTAAGAAGGTGACAATGGACGAAGAAGTGAATCAAGTATTGAAGGCGTCAAGTCTTGAGTAAGTCTAATTTGTCCTTGTCGATAAACCTATATCATAGTGGATTGGTGTGACTGGGTCGTCTGAGATTTTTTTGATTGTGGGTTTTTCTCGTACATCGTCGTGTTATGGTTTCCTATTTATTTAATTCTTTCTTATAGTCATCTAGATGCATGCTTAGGTAAAGACTAAAATTTGTAAACTATGTAATGCAAGGCTTAAGTTTATTAAAAATTATGAAAATTAAAATTAGTGGGGTTTTCTTACAAACCCTAGGGCACTAGTGTTTTTCATGTTGTATCGTAAAACATATGTATACTTTTCTCATTTTCCTTGCATCAACACTTGTCTATATATTACAAACTGCAACCCAAAATTTACATGTTCTTCTTCACAAATTCTATTTATAAAACTAAGAACAAAAATTTACTGATGCTCTTTATATATGTTAAAAAAATTCAACCATTTGTTATTAACTTTAAATGGTTTGTCACCCTCAATCTTTGAGATAAATAGTAACCTAAATCATATGCCTCCTTAAGAATATACAGTCCTTTCCAATTTACTACAAATTTTGGAAAAGGTATTCCTCTTATGTGGTTCATAACAACTTTTAAAACTAGGCCACCTTTCACAAAGTTTCATAGTTTTATAAAGTTCTTATATGCTCTTAAGAGTTTCTTTGTGTAGATCTGGAGGTATTTTCATGTGTTGTCTTTGTGTTCATCTAGTGATTCTATTTGAATATATCTACTCTGTGGAAGCGTGCTTCTTTGTAAGACATATCTTGAAGAAGGTACTTCTAACTCCAGTAAAAGAATTTCTTCAGCTCCATAGACTAAGTAAAATGATATGTAGCGTGTTGGTTTCTTCTTTGTTGTTCAATAGGCCCAAAGAATCATTGGAAGTTTGTCATCCCATGCACCAAGTAAACCTTAATCATCTTGGCTAAAATGTTAACCAAGGTCTTATTTGCGGCCTCAACTTCACCATTGCCTTTGGGGTAAGCCACTGTTAAATTGTGGTGGATGATTGAATATTTGTCATTTAACATTTACACCTCCTTGTTGATAAGTGGAGTTCCATTATCTGACAGAATAACCTTGGTAATGATAAATCGACAAATGATGTACTCTCGAATGAAATGTACCACCATACTTGTTATTGCCATTTTTAATGGTTGATAACTATGATTTTTTGTGTGTAGTCGTTGTTGCAAGCCAAGTCAATAAAAACCATCATCACTTAGACAAAAATATAACAAACTAGGATAGAGGTAAGTAAGGATGTCAATCCACTTCAAGGGGGTAAGCTAGAGACAAACTCAATTGTAATTCAATTTTTATTTTCTTTTTGGGATTTTTACTTTTTCAATTTTTTTAGCTTTTTTAATATTAAAACAATTATTAAAGGTGAATGAAACTATACTAAACTAAATGAGAGATTAAAACAACTAACTAAAAAACATAAGATAGAAATGAAACTTAGTAAATCTACCTAAATAAAAATCTAAAATACGAGATTAGTGAGAAAATAAAAGTGAGAACAATCAAGGGATATGATGACTCAAAATATTTTAGTTAATCAAAATTAATTAGTTCATTAAAACTAATGATCCCAAGTTAGTATCAAAATCACAAATCAACTCTCGTTGCAAATGTAATTTTAATAATAACATTTTAGTTAATTAAATTCAACACTCCTACAACTCTTGAAAAGTAGACCTAACATCATTTAATAGATCAACCACTAGGATCGATATAGTAGACTAGTTTAAATCAAAGAAAATAAATTTTAGAGTTGAAATTCCAATCATAATGCCGCACTTGAGAGACCCCTATCTCTAGTTCGAATCTAAAATGGGTATTATAATTAGAATTCTGATTTGCTCTCGAAAATCATTTACCCTCTCTCGAGGTGTAAATACAAAAGTAAGAGCGTAAAATTAATTATAAAAGAGATATTTAGTTTAAATAAGATAATTAATGTAAGATTAACATCAAATAATGGTCACCCCACACCTTGAAAGGTTACTTAGCCTAACATGATTTTAAACATGATGACCAAATAATCAAGGCTATAAACAAATAAAATAGAAGGGTAAAAGGATAAATCTTCAAACAAGTCTCCTTGATTTGCAAAATTGGACTCTAATCCTCTATTGAAATTGAGCAACATCTATTAAAATTAAGTTTTCCATAATATTCAATTACATACGAACACTCAATTGAATCACTCAACAATTAATTTCTCACAATTCTCTAAAAAAATATAATTAAAATAAAAACCTACCTAAAAATTAAAAATATAAAGTGTTTCTCTCCCTAACTCTCTAAAACCCTAATTTGCTATTTTGATGACGAGTCTTCAAATGGGGTCTTCCATTTTATATATGCACATGGAGAAAAGGGGTCAAATTGAGAAATATACTTGGGTGTGCATGTGGTTTGTTTGTGAGGTAATGAAAGTGTGAGGGAATAAAAATGAGGGGTGAGGGAATCAGATTTCGTTAAGATGGTATTTTGGATATAAGGGTTAAAAGATGTAGTTGGGGGTATAATAGGAAAAAAGGGGTTAATAGGCTTTAATGACACATGGGGGTTTAGTTGGTTTAAAAGACATTTGGGAGATTTGTTTGATCTTGGTTCAAACAGGTAATAGAAATGATTTTTGTTCAAATGGGTTAAGGCAAGGTCGGGAGGTGCTTGGTGTGGGTTCCTGGGATCGAGTTTGTTTTATGGATAACATGGGTTGCTCGCGGGATGGATGTGGCGGTAAGTGGCTTCGCCGAGTGGACAAGGGTGAAACGGGTTTGGGCAGAAGGGTGGTGTTGGTCACAGTTGGGCTGAGGTGGAGGGGTGAGGCAATGGGTAGGATTGGTTCGGCTTGCTCGAGTTATAGCTCGAGTGTATCCGGGTTTAGGAGATAAAGATCAGGAGGTCCGATTGTCGTGGCGTACTGGTGAGGGTTGAACCGCCGGTAGCTAGGGATCATACGGGTATGGTCGATGGCCTGCCCGATAATGAGGTTGGGTATGGGTGGTTGATGGATGGTTTAGAGAGGGAGAGTGTTGTTGGTTAGAGGTTTGATTTTAGTGGGTTTATGTTAATGGAGGGAGGTGAGAGAAAGGATGGGTTTGTTGGGAAAGAGGGTGAATAGGTTAGATTGTGTGTGTGTGGGGGTGTATGGGAAGGTATGTGTGGGTGAGATGAGTGAGTGTGTATGGTTTAAAGGTGTGAGTGAGTTTATGTGTGTTTAATTTGGAACCTAATAAAATAAAATTAACTAAAAATAAATAAAACTATTAAAACTAAAAATCTAAAAATTAATTTCCTACTCTAAAAATAAAATAAAGAATTAATTAAAAATGACTCTAAAAAAATAAAAATTTATTAAACTGAGAACTAAAATCCTAAAAAAAAGTAAAATCTAATAAAATCAAAAAATAAATGAAATCCAAAAAAATCTAATCCTAATAATAAAAAGTAAAATAAAATACACTAATAAAAATAAAACCTAAAAATTCTAAATAAATTTAAAATAAAAACTAAAAATAAAACGACTCTAACTAAAAATCTAAAAAAATAGAAAAAGGCACAAAATAAACACACATGGCGTGCGTGGTAGGTCTAGGCTCGGGTAAGATTACGGGAATGGGGAATTAGCTCCATTTGACGGCAAATTGCCTCGAAATAATGTTTTTGACACCATAACTGCAATTAACCCTGCACATTGAATACTTATGCACATAAGACCATTATTGTCGAGAATTAGCAACTAAAATACGTCTATTTGGAGTATAAAATGTACAATTTTTGGTGCTTATCAATGGTAACATCTCTACCGACTTTGTAAAGCACTCAGTTTCCACTATAGTCCATATATTTCTCTAGAGGGAGGTTTGGTTGCTCCAACCATGCAAAATTCTCACTTGTGAAAAGGATAGGGCATTTTTAAAGAATGAAGTTCTATCGAAAAATCATGAATGAGGTTACCATAAAGTTGGTAAGCCTTGAATTTACATACAAACTCGGTTGAATTTTTTCCCACCATAGGCCAACAATAGCCAAGTGTGAGGAGTTGATAGAATGCTCCATCAACAAGTTGGATTGTGAACTTACTTAAAGACTTCCTCTGCCTCCTCTCTTAGAATGCATTGTAATGGCTTGTTGAAATACCCACTGTAATAAAGATTTTCTTTCAATAGGTAAAACCTCAGGGACCTTCTTCTTATGGCTATGAAATAAAATTTTTTACTTAGGATAACTCCATCTCTGATGAAATTAGTAAGGGATGTCTCCATCCTGTTTAATCTTCCACTTGGTTACACTTTACCGGTTGAAAGAAATCTTGACACTTAGCACATTCTTTTTTTTATTACGGCTTCATCTTGCTTCATCATTGGCCAAAAATACCCCTCCCTTTAAATTCTTATATAAAGGGGAATCTCAGTGAGTTTTCTTCAAACTTTCTCATGCTTCTTCTAGACTCGTGCATCTTGACAACGTTCCTCTAAGATTTCTATAGTACAAAGATCCTTGAAGTAGGAAGTATTATGATAACTCAGTAAGGTTTTAATTGACACCTCTAGTATCCAACTACTTTCTTATATATCCTCTCTAATCCACATCATCATCACCATGGAAGAGTTAGAGAAACGATGATGGAGTTATTCTTCAATGAATCACCACAGTTATAGGCTTACCATACATGATCACTTTTTGTGCCATCGTGGCATAAACATCATCATGGTAATTCATTATCCTTGTATGTCTCTCTAACTTGACCTCATGAAATCACCTTATCACCCTCTTGATGATGATTTTGTAAGGTGAAAAACTGAGATGCTTCCAAGCGTATTCACCATTCATTTTCTTAACCACTAGATTTTAATGTCCTTAGATGAAAATTGAACGAATGCCTCTTCGTAGAGCTTTGAGCAACCCCAATATCAATACTCCGTGATCTTCCTCAATATTTAAATAATGGAAGTCCAACTTTAAAGATAAAATAAATATTTCCTTAGCTCTAGACAAGATAAATCCTTCTCCTCCTTTGCCCTTAGAAAATGAACTATCAAAATCTATAGACTACTTTTCCACATTTGCTTAATAAAGATTGGCTTGTAAATTGCTAACTGGTATGTCTTCGTGAGGTGGATTGAATAAGACTGAGGAAAAATGGCCAAAATATCTGCGTAGTCTTGTCTCTTAATCGCACGAGGTACCACATATTTTAGATCATACTCTCAGAGGAGGAACCACCTTAATTCTCTCCAAATTAAAATTTTTTGCATTAGCAAAAACTTGTTTGAATCATATATTGTTACTATGTGAATAATGAAGGATATCATATAATGCATTTGTTTTTAAACCACAAAAACTAATGCCAAGTAGTGCTTCTCTATGATAGTTTACCTTGCCTGAGGACCGTGAATAATTCTACTTAGATAGTATACATTCTCTTATCCCCAACCTCTTATGCCAATAGTGTACAGATGGACCTCGTAGCGAAGGTGAGATAAAATAACAAAGGTATTCTAGCTTTAGGTGGAATCATATTTTGAGGAGAAGTGAGCAATATCTTAAGCTTGTCAAAGACATCCTAGTGTGGTTCCTCCCATTTAATTTTTTTGGTCTTTCGCTATAGATGCATTAATGGGTGAGTGATCTCAGATAGACATGGGATAAATCTTCTCAGGTAAGATATTTTTCCAAGGAAAGTTTTTCATCTCCCTTTATGTCTTTGTGTATGGCATGTCAAGGATGGCCTTTTGCTTAAGGTGTTCCATTTTAATCCCTCATCGATCCACTATAAAACCCAAGATTTTTTCACTCGTTACACCAAATGAGCATTTGAGTGGGTTTATCTTTTACTCATAATTCATATACCTGTTGAAGATTTTTCTCATTTCAGATAAATATGAGTCCTTTTTCTTCGACTTAATGACCAAATCATCCACATGACACTCCAAAATGTCATGAAAGAGGTCATGAAAAATGGACATCATTGTACTCTAGTTATTTTCCCTCGCATTTTTCAGACTAAAAGTCATGACAATATAGATGAAGTGGCCTAAAGGGGTCCTAAAAGCTATTTTTTCTGCATCAACTCGATCCATTTTGATCTATTTATCGCTTACATAACCATTCATGAAGTTGTACATCTCATGGCTAACTATTGAAGAGATCAAGCTATTAATTGAAGGTAGAAGGAACTCGTCTTTTGGTCAAGCTCTATTAAGATCTCTAAAGTTAATACAAATGTAAATTTTTATTTTATCTTTCTTCCCCACTGGCACATTGCTATAAAGCCTAATTTCATGTTGAATGGACTTGATAAATCCAACTATCCATAATCTTTCCACGTCATCCTTTATATTAATATCCAGTTCATGATTATACATTCTGGTTGCCTTCTTGGATAGGATTGCTTAGGGCATAACATTCATCTTGTGGTAGCTCACAGCTTGGTCTAACCCTGACATCCACTTCCACATAAAGACATAGTTTTATTCTTGAATAAGCCTGATCAAATACAGGTTCTTCATATTTTCTAGGTCTTTTGAAATGGATATTGGACTTGTTTCTTCTTCACCCTCTGTCATATCACTATGCTCCAACTCTTATACTTAGGTATTTAGATGATCTTTCATACATTTAGTCTCATCTTTAACATCATCAACAAACTTTTGGATATTGGAGTTATCAAAGTTAAGACATTGTCCTTGATTAGCCACCAGATAACACTCATACTCCGAGTCAGCTTTCGCAATAAATAAGCTGCCTGCTTACATTTTGGAAGCTATAAAATCCCTTTCCATTACTAAAAATGTTTTTTATGTTTTTGCTCAGAAGATGTAGGTTATTTACTCTTCTCGGGGTTTTCCATAAACTCAAACTTTGGTTTAACAATTCTACATAATGTATTTTGGTTTCTCACTTCTTTCTTAATTAGGCCAATCCTTGGCTGCATTTTCTTTCTCAGTTATCTAAAGATAGCATGGGTTTGGGGAATAACCCCATTCATTTACTCAGCTTTCACATCATTATCCAGATCTTCATCTTGATCCACCATTGGTCCCAACCTATCCTTGATGGTGGGTACCCTTAAACCTTTGATACGCCTTATTAGAATATGCATATTTTTGTTCAACTTCATGTAAAAAGTATCATCTACCAAGTGTGCTTCATTCTTAGAAAATGGTTTCTTGGTCGCTTAGATCACAATATTAGTTTCCTAGATGTTGGCTTTGGAACACCGATGGTAAGTTGGAGGGACCAAACCATAGTTGTGCATTCAAACTCTTCCAACAAAAAAATGATAGGACGTAGAACAATCAATCACATGAAAATTTATGTGTGATGTGAGAATTCCCATCAGTATCCCAACATTGACATATCCAATGGACTT
Organism: Sambucus nigra; assembly: GCA_949130495.1. Classification (NCBI taxonomy): domain Eukaryota; kingdom Viridiplantae; phylum Streptophyta; class Magnoliopsida; order Dipsacales; family Adoxaceae; genus Sambucus; species Sambucus nigra. Next base: position 87,859,763 of record OX422220.1, read on the forward strand.
GGAAGTTTGGTTATCATAGACTGAGATTGAAAGAGGCATTGCTATTAACATATTTTTAGATATGTTAGACTCATAAGAATATTTAACTGACATGATGTTGACCGATGCACCTCCATCTATAGTGCACTAGAAAATCTCATTTCATTTATACTCGTTGTCAAATATAAAGGCCTATTATGAGAAAATTCGATTTGCCCATTTACGTCTGAGAAATTTATCTCAAACATGGATCAATGTATTGACATAAATATAGGCTCTTTCTATCTAAGAAAATAAATAACATTTTCCTTGATATGTCCAAAATAGACTGCATAATCTCCAAGTGACTGTCCTAGGGCATACCAACCTGGTCGAAGAACCATAGGAACTTTGATGACTTTGACATAACTTGGTATCCCAAGAAACTATCTATCTCATATTCTTCCATTTGGTAAGATTGCTTACTATCCCCGATACATAGTTCATTGTAGGAAATCACCATGTTGGCCACTCCTACCAAACATATATCATATATCAACTCCAACTCTTCTTCCTTCTCATTGTTCCTTCTTCTACTTCCTTGTTAAAAGGAACCACCATATGTGCCCCTTGAGATAGCACAAGATTATTTTTTACATGTCCTTATAGAGTATGCATAGTTCCAACCAACACGTGCTTGTTGATGATTCTCCTTAAAGTGAAGCATGAGGCCATTAGATGACAAACACGCCAATGTATATGAAAATATTTGGGCAGCCGAAGCATAAGGTGGAGAGTTCTTTGGAAGAAAAACTAGACCATATGTCAACATAGTGTTATAAAAAATTATTTCCTCTTTAATAAATAAAGGCAATAGTGGTGGATCCTTGTGATCAAACTTTTTCTTGTTATTCGTCCTCTTTTGTTCACCACTAGCTTAATCTTACCCGCCCCTATGTATAGGCAATAGTGAGGAATTGTTTTTTCCATAAGACATTAGTGTAAAATGATGTTGATACTTGATTAAACCGAATTAGCAAATTTCCAAGTTAACCGTATTTAATCGGTGTCAATTTTTAATCCAATTTTATTCATCCCTAAAATATGAAACTACGTGTGGATAAATCAAACCAACATAAATAATTGTTGATACATAGATTTCAGCAAAAAAAAAATTCGTGTAAAACCTTTTATTTCACTATAATACTTACAATGAAATCTGCATTGGATTAACCTCAGTAAACTCACATAGGCTGCAACCTAAATCAGCAATGGAATTCCGCAGCAACTCCACATGAGCCGTAGTTCAGTCAGCCTAGGAACATGCACAAGTACTCCCTATTAACGCGCAGTTAGTCGACCCAGTACCTCCCTTAAGTGGCACCTAGATCAGTAGTAGATATCTTCTTTACAAGAGAAATTATAACAAAGTTGTGTTCTTGGGTTCCAAAATAATTCACATAAACTATTGGGATCTTGTGAATTGAAAGCAAAAAGAATTAAAACCCTAAAAGTGAGAAGATAATGATTCTACCAAAGTAGTTTTTGTATCTGATTAAAATGCAGGTCTTCTTAAGAAAAACGGATCAATTTAACACGCTATATATAAAAAAAATTAAGGCGGTGCATTGCTCGAATGAGATGTCAGTGTCGCTTGAATGATAAGACGTGTTATTCAAATGACTTTGCATGACATAGTCATGTAGCTCGAATGAAGTCCCTCTATTGCTCGAACGAAATATTAAAAAATAAATATTTTTTGTTTCATCAGAAAATAGTCCGCCTCAACACTTAGAAAAAAATCTTTGACGAAAAACTCCTCTCCAGCACTTAGAAAATATTTTAGAAAACTTATCCTAACACTCTAAGTGAACCTTTAAGGTATCTAAACACAACCTTTGCAAAATTAATCTCTTGGAGGCTTGAATGTTGAAGAACTTTGATATTGGTATCCGTCTTGACGCATGATTGATCTTGACTAAGTCTTCGACAGTTATAGCGGTATATGACGTACTCAAATGTAATCCAGACAATAAAATAATGTCCTTACAAATATCCACCTATGTCTATGCCGGTACAAAATAAAAACATCTGAATTATCAAATAAAAAAATACCTATACAAATATAGTACCCTCCCATTGACCCAAAATTCAAAGGGTATCAAAGTTGTAAGCCTCAAAACGTTTCTTTAAAATCTTCAACTTCAAAAATCTTCAAATCTTTAAGCTTTTCTCACCAGGGTGTGCAAGATACGATCTTCAATGTTGTACATACACACATGGGACAAAGCAAATACCTTTATAACACATCGAGTTTGAAATGATATAACAATAAATCAATCCATAATCAAATATTCCCCATAATGCAAAAACTCCCCCATAATTCGTTCTTTCCCTTTTTATTACCGAAATAGACAATTAAATTAATAAACAAAATAAACATGGAGTTGCCATGACAAATATGCATAGAAAAAAATGAATCAAACTACGCTCATGCAAAGAGTAACTCAAAAGCTTCCACAAACTATTTTTGATTTTTTAATTTTTCATACAAAAATGGAAAATATAAATTTACAAAAATCACACACCATGAATTTACACTAAGAAAACCAAATCATGGAAAGAAAATGAATGGGTGTGATCATATTCGATAGGAAAATCAAAGCAATCAAACATAATATATGTGCACTATGAATATGTGTACTCCTAACAAATGAATCTCAAAATCTTCTTTAGGTGTCGAAAGTGTTGAATTTAAATGACATCGACTCAATCCATCAACACATCAAAGTCAAGAATGATTCCCACACCAATAATGTCTAAAACTATGTAATGATTTTCATGAAGTTCTCAAGACGTGCAAACCCATTTTTCATTTCTTTCAATACAAACCCCCTTATAAATAATTATACATTTATTTTTCTTTTGAGGTGTCCCCCTTTTGGCATATTTATCTTTTTATTTCCTTTTAATTTTTTTCGATCTCTTTTAAACGGTGGATTTCACGACAAGTTAATTTTGTACTCTCGTGGCCCTTTCCCATGATTTTCTCATAATATTTTGTTGCAATAAAATCCTCACAGTAAACGGTTCTTACATGTACTACTTTCATTGCCAAGTTTATCGCACAGTGTTCATTCTAAAGGCAGAATTAAGATGAAAACACTTCGATCAATATGTGGTAAACAAGTACAATAGTCAAATAAATCTGTGCAAGTGTGCATTAAAGGAACTCATGAGTCAAACATGTAGGTAGTAACAACTAATCACATCTCAATGACTTCAAATAATGTAAGCACAAAAATGAAATGATGATGCATATCAAAACAAGATCAAATCGTCACATGGATATGGAATGAAATTGTGACTCGGTCATCCTAAATGCCCATTATATACGGTGCAAAACAAAATAAAAAATTATTTATGTCTTTTTCCAAAAAAATTATCAAAATAAAATATTTTTGTATTTTTCAAAATTTGTCAAAAACAAAAATTTAATACAAAAATTACACAAGTCATAACAGTAGCAAGAATATATCATGAAACACAATTAGCGTATGACAAACATGCAAACACAATATTCTATATAATATAGCAAGAGAAGAATCATGTGCAAGAAACCAAGAATCAACTAATATAACATCTAGTGCCTCTAAAAGTGATTTCCTAACCCAAATAGGTGTGCAACGACGCATAGGTTTTGGGAACCAAGGGAACTCTAGACTTCAACTTCTTAGGACCTTTTCGAAGATCGAAACAAAAATGCCTAAGGTGACCTTTCCTACCACAATGTGAACATGTGTAAACGGGTGGAACCACACCTATGGGTTGACCTCTTCTAACGTCCTTGGGATTGATGGAACCTCTAAAACAAGTAATGTCCTTCATTTTAACACTCGAAACATGAGAACATGATGAGCCACTACTATTACTACTAACACTACTCGAGTCTATTAAATAATTTTTCATCTCCAAAATTTTTTACTCAAGAAAAGATTTAGACTCTTCGAATTTTAGGGATTCCTTCTCTAAATTTTCAATTATTCCTAGAAGGTTATCACTTTCTCACCTGAAATATGCACACTTATCCCTATGAGTCTCCTCACGTGCCACAAACTCATCGATTAAAATATTTTTATCCTCTTTGGCACAAACACAAATCCTAGAGTTTTTAAAGTCCTCCAATTCTTTTTAAAAAAATATGACTCTATCATCATTCTCTTTTTTGGACACTTTTAAATCATTAAAGTCATTGTCCAAGGCAACAAATTTCTCACGGTAAAAATCTCTTTGATTGTAAACTATTTGCAAAAGATACATAGCGAATTTATAACGATAATTTTCTTTTTTCAAAAACTCAATTCTTTTCCCAAACGTCAAATTCAAACTATTTAAATCATCAAAACTCTAACTCATGTCATCAAGTGGAGGCATCCGATTACATAAAAGCTCCATTGGAAAAATTGCGATTTTTCACAAAATAGATTTTTCAAAAAAAAAATCAATATCACATAAATATTTGTGGAAAAGGGAATACACAATAAATTAATGTAACATGCTCTGATACCAATTTGTAAAATGATGTGTGATACTTGATTAAATCAAATTTACAAATTTCCAAGTTAACCTTATTTAATTAGTGTAAATTTTAAACCAATTTTATTCAGCCCTTAAAAATGTAACTACGTGTCGATAAATTAAACCAACATAAATAATTGCTGAGACACAGATTTTAGTAAAAAACCCTTTCAGGTAAAACCTTTTATTTCACTATAATACTTACAATGAAATCTGAATAGATTAACCTCAGTAAACCCACATAAGCCGCAACTTAAATCAGCAATTCCACATGAATCGCAATTTAGTCAACCTAGGAATACCCATGAGTACTCCCTATTAATGCATAATCAGTCATCCGAGTACCTCCCTCAAGTGGCACCTAGATCAGCAGTAGAGATCTTCTCTACAAGAGAAACTTCTACAAAGTTGTGTTCTTGGGTTAAAAAACAATTCACATAAACTATTGGGATCTTGTGAATTGGAAACAAAAATGATTAAAACACCAAAAGTGAGAAGACAATGATTCTTCCAAAGCAGTTTTCGTATCTAATAAAAATGCAGGTCTATTTAAGAAAAACGAATTTGTTTAACACGCTATATATAAAAAAAAATTAAGGCGGCGCATTGCTCGAATGAGATGTTAGTGTCGCTCGAATAATGACCCGTGTTATTCAAATGACTTCGCACGACATAGCCACGTCGCTCGAACAAAGTCTCTCTATCGCTCGAACAAGATATCAAAAAATAACTATTTTTTTGTTTCGTTAGAAAATAGTCCGCCTCAACACTGAGAAATTTTTTTTTGATGAAAAACTCCTCTCCAACACTTAGAAAACTTATCCCAACACTCAAAGTGAACCGTTTAGGTACTTAAACACAACCTTAACAAAATTAATCTCACAGAGGCTTGAATGTTAAAGAACTTTGATATTGGGAAACATTTTGACCCTTGATTGATCTTGACTAAGTCTTAGACGGTTGTTGCGGTATATGACATACTCAAATGTAAGCCGGACAATAAAGTAATGTCCTTACAATTAGTCATAATGGGATTAGGGCGAACAACCAATGAGATGTTTCAAGAAACCCTACTGAAAGCATTAAATTTGGCTTCTCATGTCTTATTGATCAGATGAGAAATTTATTATCATAGTAACCTCTTAATGTAAATTGAAAGAATCTCTATCTGGGTAAGGTTCATCATTGTACTCCTCTGGGTAATGAGTACGCAAATCATTAAAAATGGATGGTGTCTCATTATGAGTTTGTAAGAATAGCACCATCATCTTTATCATTTCTTTATTGATTTTTTCAATGGTTAAAGAAAGTGCTACAACTGACTCTGCTACCTTGGCTTTTAGTAGAGCAACCTCAGGAGAGGCATTGACAGTAACATGTGCTCTAGTGGTTGGTGTAGCCGAAGGATTGAGATTGATCACCGATGGAACAACATGTATTTTATGGGGAATTGACACTTGAGTTAAAGGAGAAACATTTCCTTCTACATGAGTAGCGAAAGAACTTGGGTCCATTGCTGAACCAAACATCGCCATTCTAGATTGAGTTTGCAAAAACTCCATAAATATGGCCATGATGTTAGTCGTTTGGTTAGGTCCCATCACAATATTTATGGAATCTTATACCATGTTAACGTTACCTATGCCAGTGGGGTTTAAATAAAGCTTAACAACAGGAGTAATCTTCTCTTCCTCATGTTAAACAATCCTAAAAAGAGTATGGTTAACATTCTCGTTCACCATTTCCAAGATAATACCTCCCCGGTTGATTTATAAAATTTAAGAGAGTAGTTCTCTGTGGCAGGGTGTTTATAGATGAACTGAGGAATAATTTGTTTGAATCGTGATAAAATAATGATATATGTACTCTTAATGACAAAGAATAAGCCTAGGTGTGTATTACAAAGATGCCTAATAAATACAATTGTTTAGATAATAAATGCACCTCGGTGGAAGTTAGTTAGAGGGAGAGAGAAGCAAGCACTCTAAATACACCCAAGGTAGGTAGGTAAACACCAAAATATGGAAGGAATAGTGTTTAAATCTCAATAAATTCTTTATTTCTTAGTAAGATCTTGGACAAGCATATTAATGGCGGGGAGTAAAAGATTTGGTTTGCAATAAATATCTAAAGGAGGTCCTTTAGCTCAAAGATCTCATGATTTTTCAAATGACATATGGGGTATATATAAGCTCAGGATGGACTCGAGGCACCTCATGCGCATTAAATGTTGGGTCAGACAACCATACCCTACATATCATTAGCATTAAATGTTGATTCAAATTCTCAAGTGACAGCCGTTGTGTTAGGTGACGTCATAAATGTTTCAGCACCTTTGCAACCAACTGTGCGCCAAACGATCTTTATACTAAGGTAAGTTTGATTTGACACATGTTAGGTGTGGTATGACATCATATATATCTTTTATGGAAATATACTATTTCTGGAACTAAAACTCTATGGTTTTGAAGTAAGTTCATGGTTACTTTAGTAGTGCTCAACCAGGCAAAGTTAGGTATTTGACTTGGTGTGTTTAAAATGTTTAATTCATGCTTTAATTATGCCTTACTCTCTATCCTCCAAACCAATTCTCTTATAGGTTCTTAAGTAAGTTTCCTTGATCGAGCATGAAAGTTCTACCTGGTCCAGCAAGACCTGATCTATCACTGCTACCGAGTAACCTCAGCAATATTACTACATAACTAATTAATACTTAAAAATAAACAAAATTCATGGTGAATCTACAAGATTTTTTTGGAAAGATTCTTTGGTCTCCGATTAAACTCAATTTTGTATTATCTTTCATTAGTCTATTAATAAAGAAGTTTATCTCTAAGTAAGGAGGTTTATTTATAAGCCCCTCCTACACCATTTGCATAGGCTTTGGCTCAACTACTTTGTAATTTTTTATCACTACATCCTTAACCTCCGTGTACTTCTCTATTTATGTCATTATATCGTTGATGGTGGTTTCCTCTTATATGGTTCGAGATTAGTTCAAAATTATATCATGGGGAGTGCCAATCTTTTATGAGCCAAATATCACCTAGTTCGAGTTATCGTCCTCCTCCTTATTATACATCTCCCAATACATTCTTGCATATTATCAATGGATTTTCTATGGCTCCCTCTAAAACATGTGTAGGCCATGCATCTTGTTTGTATGATGGATGCTAGTAATAAACAGGGTTATAAGTGACTGAGTAAAAAGACTAGACGCTTTTCACAGATATTGAGGGGAGATTTTTAAACCACTTATGAGTAAAATCATAATTGATATATAAGAAAATATGGCATATTAGTGCCTCATTATTATTCCATGGGGCCATATACTGCCAATACTAATGAAAATGATTAGTCAGATATGTCTTTTCATCACAGACTTTGGATGTGGAGAGAAACACTTCTTTGATGAGTCAAATTTTTCCAAAGTTTGAAGAAAATGTGATCTCATTTTGTTTACCAGTCCTCTCCTATCTAACACTGTGGTGATGTGTGGATCATCTTATATTTGTCTCCCATTAAACTCTTTTTATATAAATTTGTTGATTTCCTCCGTCTACCATCCCCTTTCTCTCCCTATGGACTATTCATGAAACATGGGAAGGGGTTTCTCTCGATGGCTTGAGGAGTCAGGAACTCATTACAACATTGGATACCCCTCATGGCCTATTAGTTTAATTCATCTCAGAGCCTTGAATTCTAAGACCTCCAAAATTTTGAGCTTCTTTTTATGGAGTTCCCATTTCATCCTCTTTAGGTAGTGCTATTGGGGATCATTCTCTACATAATGTCAACGAATAGCACTTTGTTGATAAATCTTTTTTCTCATAGGCATTAATCATGTGTGACACTTGGTTAGGATGGTGCTATCCATATCCTTCACTAGAGTTTTCCTCCCAATAATAGTAAAGGGAACTTGGGTTATGCTGTCTGAGATAGAATGGATGATGAATTTAATTCACCATGTCAATGGAGACACATATTCATTATCCCAAACATCATGCGAGCCAACATATTATTCCCAGTTACTGTCCATCAATAAAAAAAAATTCATCCAAAACCTGGTTATTAGGATTAAGGAAAGTCTAGTTCCATATGTGGCTTCGATTCTGCATGATAAAAATAATTATATTAGGTGTAATAATCACATAAACCAATAAAAACATTACACATACACACATATAAGGACACAAGAAATATGTGGTTCAATAATATGCCTACGCCTAAAATGCGTGGTATTTTTAATTGATTGCAAAAAGAGTGAGCGAACGAGCGAACGAGCGAGCGAGCGAGAGAGAGAGAGAGAGAGAGAGAGAGAGAGTATAATTTAACATAGGTTTTGCACATGAATTCTCACATACCCCAACTTAGGGGTAGCACCACTAGATATGGGAGTTCAATTACATCATAACTTTTTCCGCAATGTGTATCCAAGTGTAAACTATTAACTTGGGCTTATTTAATTATTAAGTCTTAATATGTTCAGTAGGCTTAGTGTCGACCACATAGTTTCGTTTGTTTGATATGCCCTGCCCATTTAATGTTCATAAATTTGTAGCCCATAGTTGAGACTTTAATGAGAATCTTAACTAAAAAGATTGGATTTACTTCCCTTATTGCTTTGGAAAGATTATAGCTAGCACGCTTAACTAATATAATAGAAAGTAAAGGCACTTCTCATGTTCTACAAATATACAACTCTCTTTACTGAGCAAGACTCCATCCATATCCCTATTCTATAGGTAGGATGGTTTACAAGTATTGAGAATGTGGATATAACTGGAACGATGATATATTTAACTAGAAAGTATCATTAATAAAAATATACAGTGATAAAAGAGATGAAAAGATCATTTAGGATATATTTATTAAGAATTAATCACATTCATACTTTTGGGAAAAATGTTATGGTAAGATGACATTAATGCAATAGGCTAATTCGACTGATGGATTCATGATGACCATTCTATTTTAATAAAAAATATTCATGATTTTATTCATGTTTAGATCATGATCTTGACGTCGAATGATTATGTTATTGCAAACAGAAGGAATGGAATTCTTGATCCTAATATGATAAAAGATTACAAACGACATTGAAGGATGGTAGTTTTTGGATTGTGAGCATTCCTTTTAGTTACACTTATGAAGAATTTTCTTATTTTTAAATATGGTGGTATGTATTTGAGGTTTCTTGTATGTTTGTAAAAAAAATTAGTTGTATTCGTCGTGAACATGCCATGGCTAAGCTATAATAGGATAATAATTAAATTTATGCATATGTGGATCATTACTTTTGTGCATCAATATTTTGAATGGAACATGTCACACCTTCCTCCACTAATATACTAATATATAATACAATAACCTGGTGAGTGTGATTCAACCATAATTAATCCCACAATGCACTAACTACTACATCAATATCATATAATTATCAAAGTACAAAATGTAAACAATTTGTAAAACCAACCTAAGGATTCTACTAGGATATTATAACATATATTGTACCTTAAACAAAAGTACCAAACATGTACAAATACAAAATATACTCAAAATATAACCCTCAAAGAAAGGCACTAGGTCTTCAACCAACTTCTTGACTCTAAATCCCAACTGACACTAGCATATATACATCAACATAAGTACATATGTATCATTAGTAACTGCATATAACGTAACATAATTTAAATCCTAAAACGAGACCTTAAATCTCCCATTATCGTAATTTTTCGTTCCCAACATTAAACTAGCAATGGACATTAATAACTTGAAATGTTAAACATAAACTATATTAGGTAATTTCCTAGTAATTGTACTCACCCACACACAGTTCACTATTAGTTATGCATGATTTAGAATCACGTCAATATGCATACACAATATCATTCTCTTTTCGGGCCTTAAATCCCTTTTATAAAGCCCATCGTGTGGTCTTACATTACACATTCTCGATCTTAAAGGCCAAAATCGCATAATATAGTTGACCCATGATGGTGACATATATCACAAAGCATCACAACCTTAAAGCCTGAATCCCCTTGCTTAACGCCCGATGAGGTCGCCCATTACATAATTTACCATTAATCTCATTTGCATACTAAGATGTAATTTAAACACATATGTACAATGAGCGTAATTACTTGGGACTGCAAATCCACAACAATTACTCTGACGCCTTTGAATCCTTGACATCTTTCCTATTGATCAAATCCATGTTATAAATCTTAAATTACTGTAGAAAGGATATATGTAAAATTTTAAAGGGGTAAATATGCTCTCACACCACTTGTAAGCGTGGAAGGCTTTAATACCACTACGAGAATGTTAAAATAAATGTGCTAGGTAAGGATGGTAAAAAAATCCAAGTTTTATCTTAATCAATTTTATCTTTTTATCATAAACATACATTTATCTGATAAAATAAATTAATTAAATAAAGCATTTAATAAAGGGAATGTTTTAGGAAAAATCCCTTTCGGGCAAAACCTTTATTCAACACTTTAGAAATCAAGACAGTCGACTTACAGACTACTTGATATATCGGCCACAAGCACAATGCGCCAGTCTTCGTAAATTCTCAAAAGAAAATCACTCAGTCCAGAGAAGTCCAAGCGCAGCATTCCACGCTCGGTTTTAACTAATCTTGACTTTGCCTTTGTCTTCAACAGTGATTCCGTCGGGTTTCTCAAGCAATCCATGGAGATTTCTTCTCCACAAAGATGTATGGAAGATACTAAAACAGTCTAGGGTTTTAACGAATTCACAAAAATAATTATAAGGATGTATTTTATGAATTAAAAGTGTTTTAGAACATTAAACAAAGAAGAACTTTTATAAAATGTATTCAGAAATAGTTTTGGCAAAAGTCTTAAAAAATCGTAACATGAAATAGGTATTTATAAGGCGTTGAAAAATTTCGAGGGGATGGCTCGTTAGAACAAATTTTGAGGCTTGTTAGAATGAGAAAACAACTCGTTAGAATGATACATAGTCTCGTTTGAATGAGAAGGCATTCTTGTTTGACATAGGCTTCAAACAACCTTCTGATGAATCAAAATAGTATGCCCTCGATCGATGCTCGTTAGATAAAAACTTCAAACGACCCTTCTAATGAAAACTCATTCTCATTTGAACGAGGTTTAAAATAATAATAAAAAAATTCAAAATTAAAAGATCCCTATTCATTTTTAATAAAAATAAACATATAATAAATAAAGTCTATGAATTTATTAAAACACTAAATTCCTTTATACCTTTATGGGGTGTCATGGTATCTCGAGTATTGAGTCGGTTTGCTGTGACGGTGCGTGAAGGTTTGTAACGGGATACGCTAAACTAGCCTAAAATAATACAAAGCCTATACAATGAGCAATGTCAGAAATTTTTCTCTTATAAATCTCCTCTTTTGGCTATTCTGGTACAAAAATAAACAAACCTATCTAAAATCCAAATTACATCACCAAAACTCTGTAAATAACAAAAGAAAGCTAACATCCTTCCTAACCCCAGATCGAAATTTCATAAGTCTCTTTGCTTTCAAATTTCTTCTTCTTCTTCTTCTTCTTCTTCTTCTTCTTCTTCTTCTTCTTCTTCTTCTTCTTCTTCCCTTTGGTAAAATTTGTCTTCATTTGCTGTGTCTTGAGTTCCTCTTTAAGTTTCAACACACATGAGACAAAAATATACATCCCGTGATACATCAAGTTTTAAACAAACATAAAAACTCCTCCTAATTTGTTCTCCCCCTTTTTCTCTGTAATAGACAAAGGAGTAAAACATAATCATGAAATATAAGCATGACGTAAAAAATAAGATATCATTACTAAATATTTAAATTTAGCATGTGTAATGATAATCTCAAAGGCCATCAAAACCAACTACTTATGAAAAAAATTCATTTTTCCAAAAAAAGAAAAGAAAATTTCAAAAATACACCATACAATACCATATATAACATATGCAAATATATCTAAGAAAATTCGACATATATATAGACTATCTTGTTGCAACACTACAAGGTGACTGCCTTATGTGGTTAAAACAATGGGAAAAATCTATAGCTGGATAAGCAGAAAAAGATGCACTTCTAGCTATAGGCAATTCTTTTGACAACATATTAAAAGATTTTGCCACAATAATAAAAGAAAATCTTATAGGATTCACAGGTGAACCACGCCTACAAGAAGACACTAGATACATACTTTCTAAATTTCTTATAAGTATTTGAAAATTCTTCAAAATGACAGATATCACACAATTCTATTTTAGAAAGTATGTATCTAGTGTCTTCTTGTAGGCGTGGTTCACCTGTGAATCCTATAAGATTTTCTTTTATTATAGTGGCAAAATATTTTAATATGTTGTCAAAAGAATTGCCTATAGCTAGAAGTGCATCTTTTTCTGCTTTTCCAGCTGTAGATTTTTCCCATTGCTGTAACCACATAAGGCAGTCACCTTGTAGTGTTGCAGCAAGATAGTCTAAGAATTTTTCTTTAGACCAAGTATTTTTATAATTTGTTATCAAGATGGACATTGATTGTTCCCAATCATCGATAGTTTTTTCCTGATCCTTAAAAGGAACATTTTGGAGATTTAAATAAATACCGCCTGTAGCAACATTGAATTTATTTAATCATCTCTTTTAGAGAAGGGCACAATTGACTCTTCTTCCTTAACACCACTGGTAGAAGCTTGACTTGTATATGTATTAATATAGTCATGGTGTGATTCTTTTTTCAAATATTCTTCTGCTTCTTCAGGATGTGTTTGAGAGTATTCTTCCCAATTAAAATATTCCTCAAGGGGTTCTTGGGATTTTCTTTTTCCTTCACTACTGATTATAGTGTAAGGAGGTTCTTCTTCATAATCTGAGTCGTAGTTCAAATCAAAATTAAAGTGAGTTAAAAGTCCTTCATATTCAGTATATGTTGACTGAATTTGTAGGATTAACTAATTTCTTTCAGTTATATTAAGATTTGGGTCTTTATATAACTGTCTCCAATATTCAATAACTTCTTTGATATTAACATATTCTTCATAATTATAAGATTGTTTTGTATTTGTATGGAGAACTTTAATATCTTCAGATCCATAGTATAAGCGAGGTTTTTCGCTAGTACCTGTAGCATTCATTCCAATACTGTCAGGAATGGATATAGTGTCTAATTTGTTTATTAGAGCACTTATTTTTTCCTTGGTTTCTTTTTTTAGATCCAAGTTTGTCATATTATTGTATTCTTCTACTTTTCTTTCGACTTTGTTTAAGTCTACTTGAATTTCCTTAAGTTTCTCTTCATTAAGTTTTTGTTGATTTTCAACTGTTTTAGACCATCCAAATATCATATCTATTATAGTATTTAAGGTAGCAGTTATATAAGCAATTTGGTTTTCAGATTTCTTATCTATATGCATATTATGATTAAACATAGATTCTTGTTTTTCTACCTATGGGGGTATACATTTTAAAACTCCTCTTAAATTTTGTTCTTCTTCCATTATAATTTCCAAGGGTACCTAAAACCTCCTATTTCTGGTTGATGGTGCTTAAAACCGATGTCTAATAATAGCCTTAGAAAGCCTCTTTTAGGCAAAACGGCCAAAAAGACATATGAGCTTTACAACCTAAACAGGTGTATGGGTTTTATGGAGATTATGCCGAAATTTGAACAGTAATTTCGTTGGAATTTTAACAGTATAACTTTACTGGATTAGATTAACAAGATTATATCTAATCTTTTTTATAGAATATAATAAAATGGATAATTTTTACACAACACATATGTCTGCATTTTTTATATAGAGTTTTATGTTTTATATCAAAATTTTCTCCTTTCTTATATGATGGATGATATATAAAACTAGTTACTTCTCTAATATTCATAATGATAAACACACATAAACAAGATAAAGCAAGATGACTTACAAATAATTAGGATACTTGATTAACAAGCTCTGATACCATATAGAGTAGTGCAGCACAAAGGAAGACTTTATATATTGATAGGGAAATATTTTACAAGAAGATGGGAAAACCTATCAAATTATAAGAGATATATTACAAGAGAGAGTGAGAGAGTGATCTATATTGATCGATGATCTCTCATTACAACTTGAGAACCTTTATATAGGCCTCAGACTCCAAACGATATTGAATTCTAATTGAATAAAAGATAATATTACAGGAATAAAGATGCACGACAAGATTACTTTTTGGTTTTCAAAAAGTAAACAGTAACTCCTTCGTCCTTTTTAAACAAAGAAGTAAAAAGTTATACAGTATCTGATGATGATGTTTTGTCTTCAATAGATAAATGTCATTGCTTGCGTAATTCGCGTTGAACCTTCCACATTGTGTGCTGGATAATTTTGTAGTCCTCCAGATGGAAAGATCTATACCATCAATTTCTATTATCCCATTGCATTGGATAGGTTAGCTAATGCAATATCATCAAAGGAATATTCATTATCTGAATCTCCATGGTGTGGGTTTAAACTGTTCTCTTCATATATTTCAGCACTTAACAATAATTCATGAAGAACATCCATATTATTCATTTTCCTTAGATTATCCATAAAAGTTTCTGCTTCTGCTTTCTGATCATCAGTTAGCAGATAATTAACAGGTAGAGAAGTGGCGAATAGTCGTTTACCATCCGTCACCATGAACTTGAATTCTTTTTCTGCATATAAACTCTTGGCTTTATTTATGACAGAAAGGAATGACTTAACCCAATATGACTCAATATCCATGTAGGGAATATAAGCCATATTATACTGATCTTTCTTTACCATTTCATCCCAATCCCATGGCTCAGTTTTTCGGAGGTAATAAATTTGGTAAGGAGAATAAAATCTTTCTCGTAATCTCCATCCTACCCCTGCAGTAATTTCAAGAGTAAAAGTGCGGTTCCAGTGCATTACCAAGTCCATAACATGAGTGATCATTATTTTGATCATCATGGGTAAGGCTGTGAATTTTGTTCCCAAATGAACTTGATAAATGATTTTGTTGCATATTCCCCAATCGAGAATTTCTGGATCCCAATCGTCATCAATATGCATATGGAGTTTGGGTATTTCTGGTCAATCAAGAACATTTAAAAATTCACCATGTTGGATCAATAGGCTTTTTACCTTTTGATCATGATCTTCAATTTTTGGTAAAATTTCCTCTTTGAAAATAGTGTCTGGTAGAATCTGTTTTGCTTTCTCAAAGAGACAAATTCTTCTAATTTTGTTAAAAATTTTATCCGAAAAATCATTCTGCAGGAGTTCGGTAGTAGATAAAAAGATATTGATTTTTTGTAAAGAAAAATCTTCATCTTCAAAATTGATGTCTTTCAATATTTGAAGGGCTAAAGATTTTAATTGATCTAGCTCTGCTGTTTGTTCAGCAATGCTAGTAGCAAGAAGGCTTAGGTCTTCTTGCCTTCTAGATGTGATTTCCAAGAATCATTTAAAGGTTTGTAAATATGAAAAGGTATCCCTGGATTTATGAAATCAGTTAATTCAGAGACAATGGTGGTTTCCTTACTCTGTAATTTTGAAAAGTGATAAATCAGATTGGGTGGGTTAAATTTTTTCAAGAACTCTTCCCAGTCTGATATTGCTTCCACTTCATTATTATATTTTTTGTAACATGCTCCGGGGAAGCCATTTGTTTGTTCTTGCTCATCTCCAGGGATGTTTTGTCCCTTCTGATCTTTTTCCATGCCTGAAACTGTTAATATCCTCCTGGTTAGAGTGTATTAACTTCCTAATTCTACTCATATGTTGTTTACACTGAGTAGTCTAAATTTAATCCACTGGTTTAGTGGAGTTTTCACAAATTCTCCACTTGTTTAGTGGGTTTTAACAATTTTCCCTACTTAAATAGTCTGCAAGGAAATTGTTTGTTCACTTAAGGTGTTCTACCTCAAAGGTGTAGAGAGCAATCTGATTAAACCATTTTAATCTGTGTCCTTCTAAAATATTTCTTTTGTTGGTTAAAAAATCATAGAAAGCTTAATTATCGGATCTTATAATAAAATCTTCTGGTGTTACAAATATATGGAATTTTTAAACAGCTAATTTGATGTCTAATAATACTTTTACAAAAATTATATAATTGAGTTCATTAGGCTTGAATTTGCGTGAATTATAACCACAAATCAACTCATGTTTAGCAACAGATTTTGGAATAGTAGTTTTTCTACTTCTTATACCTACTACATTATTGGACTGTGGTTCAGACCAATATTGCTGTGGTATTGCTTTGAGTACACACCCCCAACATAAGTCAGAAGCATCTGTTTCAAGTATAAGTTTATCTCCTGGATTAGGAAAATAAACTTTAGGACAATGGTTAAGAATATAAACTTTTATATTTCGTACAATTTCAGAGTCCTTTTTAGACCATGAAAAATTGTTCTTCTTGAGTTTCTCAAGAAGAGGTAATTCTTTTTGGAAAAATGTGGAATAAAATTCCTACCATAATTTAAAATTCCCAAAAATCTTTGTAATTGTTTTTTATCCAAGATATTTTCATCAAAATCTTTTATTTTTGAAATAAAATGATCTTGGAGTTGTAATCCTTCTTTAGTGAGGATTAGACCTAGAAAATTGATTTCTGTTTTTTCAGTTTCAATTTTCTTTGAAGAGAGAATAATACCATGTTTTAGTATTTTCTCAGTAAATTTTTTTAAATGATTTCTGTGTTCCTCAATGTTTTTTGAGAACACTAATATATCATCAATGTAGACAATACAAAAATCTTTGAGATCTTTGAATATATTATCCATCCATCTATGAAAAAACTTGTGGTGCTATATTGAGTCCAAAGGGCATCACATTCCATTGGTAGTGACCTTTTGGAGTACTGAATCCAGTTAATGGTTTTGATTCTTCAGTTAATTTTAATTGCCAAAATCCTGACTTACAATCAAATTTACTAACGATGGTTTTACCTTTAGTATGTTTTATCAAAACATCTTTTCGAGGAATAAAATATCCATCGAAATCAATTTGTTCATTAAGCCTTTTATAGTTGATTACCATTTGGGCTTTTCCTCTTATTACTTCACTGTGTTTGTTCACAATGAAGGTTGGACTAGAATGTGGACTAAAAGTTTCTGAAATTAACTTTAAATCCAACAATTCTTTTATTTGCTTATCAAATTCTTCAATATCCTTTCTAGTGTAAACCATAGGTTTTACTCTAATAATTACATCAGGATTTTAAAGTTTTAATGAGCACTATCGTGGACTTTTGTCCCATAATTTTTACGGTTCTTCGCTAAAATTATCTTCCGGAATTGTGTATAGACAATGGGTTTCAGCTAACACTTTCAGATTATTAATTTCCTTTTTAATAGGATGAAATTTTTTCTCACATTTATATTTATGGTGTTGAAGTAGTGGGATTTCTACTACCTCCTTTTTCAATGTGAGACTTATGGTTCCTTCATTGACAGATAGTGGTAAATATTCTGAGATAAAATTATTACCTAGAATAAAATCACCATGCATCTCAGGGAAACATAAGATTTTTGGTATAATGATTTTTTTATCATTAAACCATATTGCAACTTTTTTTTCATTTAATTGAATTAGGCTTTGTGTGCCACTAATTCCTGTAACTGCAATGGGGTTTTTCATTGAAATCCATTTTTCTGGAGGCAAAGCATTAGGTCTACAAGAGCAGACTGTGGCTCCAGTATCAATTAAAGTCCAAAGACTATATTGTTTATAGCCTGCAAAATTAAAATATCCTAAAACATAGGTATATCTCTTTTTCCCATGGCTTGGGGAAAGGATGATATCTTCCTTACCTATTTAAAGATGATACATCATTATATTTCAAGTGTGAAGTTCTTGGCATAATAGGTACTTGGATATTTTTCATAGCAATAGCCTTGTTAGCATTGATTTCATTGCTACTACTTCCTCCGTGTAAGGATTTAGTGCGTTTGAATTTATCCCAGTCATTTTCAGGGAAATTAGTTTTCCAGTTTGTATCTTTATGTTTAAAATAAACATTACTTCCTGATACTTGTATTTCCACTTCAGGTTATTTCCTTTGTGGATTTTCTATGATTTGGGGAATTATCCATTGTTTTGGAATCTCCAAATCTCTCCAATTTATGAGTCTAGGCTGAATTACCGTCTCATAAGGTCTCGGTTCAAAAATCTCAATAATGTTTTTATCAAGATTTTGAATATTGTTTTAGGTAGATTGGTTAGTTTATGGATTGTTTACCAATGAACAACCAAATTATGTGAAGTATCTTTCATACCTACCTCCTTTGTTTAAATTTTTATTTTTACAGTATCTGTAATATTGGGGTCATCGATAGATATAAAGAAATTTGGTTTGATGTTAAACCAAATAATTCCATTTACCAAATTGAATTGGATTCCTCCAATTATGGCATTAACAGGATTATTAAATCGTTTATCTAGTACAAGTATGGCAGTTGGGGTGTCCATCCCTTGTCTAAATAAAGCTGTTATGCAGATTGGGATTAAACCTACATGAACATATTTAATATGTGAATGTTTCTTTTTCCATCATTTGATTTTGTTTAAATCAAAGATTGTTATTTCTGTAGTATCATTATCAGTGGATCCTGCTGTAGTGTTGCCTGCAAATTGTTCAAATATTCTTGAAGATAAGAAATTAAATTTGGACAATTTATAGACATCCTCTTTTTTAACCAATTATTTTTGGTTTTCTATTTCCATTAATTGTTCATTGGTAAAAGTGATTTCTTCTCCAACTATATCTTATAAAGTGATGGACTGTGTTTCAGTCAAGTCACTTGATTTGATTTCCATTGTATTAAACATGAAAATCATTTCAGTATCGGAATCATCTGACTCTGATTCAGATTCTATTTCATATAACATTTCATCATCTAAGACGTCTGATAGTTCATCTCCAAATGATATTTCAAGTTCTTGTTCTTCAAGAAACTTGATCATTTTCCTTGCGCTTTTCCCTTTGTTGGGGCATTCAGGCGCATAGTGACCTTTTTCATTGCAAATATAACATTTTCATTTTTTAGCAGCGACATCTCCCTTTTTAGAAGATTTCTTTTTCTTCTTCACATATTTTTTATGTTTAGAAGTATTAAATTTTCTTTTTCTCCATGGTTTCCATTTAAATTTCTTTTTATGTTTATTTGACTTTTTATGGGTTTTTGGAAGTGGATTACATCCAATTTTCCATTCTTCTTTTAATATTTTATTACAACAAAGATATCCTGCACGGTTAGCAGATATATCATTTTTTATTTGTTTTTTGGCCTTAATATGAAGACATTTTTAAGTTATGCAACGCAAAACCCAAGCTATCATGTGACCAATGTTATCTGTTTTATTTATACTACTTAGATATTCATGATATGTTTTCATACATTCTTCATCCCATGGTGGTGGGAGTTTATGGAAGAATTGGTCTAACCAATATTTATTTTCTGGAGGGTTTACAAGAAAAGAATATTTCTTATATATATATATATATATATATCCACAAAACATGACATAAACACATAAGCTTTACACACTAAGATAGTATCGAACTGTCTAAACATGTGGGATGGAATGAATGGGTGTGAACAAGATACAAATAAATTATAGCCCAAACACTCAAATATGTTCAAGAAGTTCTTAATTGACTGCAAAACTTTATTAGACCAAGCTTTAGCCTCAAGTGACAAATAAAGTGAACTTAATGAACAAAACAAGAACAATGCACACACGACTAGAATATTGATGATTCTACAAATCAATAACGCCATGAAAAACTAAATATGAATAGGATTCATTATACAAAATCGTTGGTCTTTAACTAAATCTATCTCAAATGATAAAAAATGCAATCTTTTAAGCACATTTATTTTGAAAGATCTAGAAAACAAATAAACTAATTTCGCACCTATTTGGAAATTTTTCTATTTTTATTGCCTTCAATTTTTCTTTGGGATCTTGCCAATGGTGGCTTTTCACGCAAAGACTTTGTCTTTCGCAGCCCTTTCCCATGCTCACTCTTATTTTTTTCAATAATAAAAAAAATTTGTCACGAGAAACGGTTCTTACATAAATAAATCTCCCATAGTGTCAAAATATGTAAATTACAAGATTAATCGGAGAACATCTCAAATAGCTCAGATATACACGTGGAGTCAAAATTCAACAAGCTCGTGCATGTGTGTGCGGAGACATATACAAAGTTGCATAGATAATGCAAATCAATCTCGATAAAATGCCATGAAAATATGGTTAAGATCCATCTAAGTGTCTATAATCATAATCAAATGTCCCAGCCACATGGAAATTATGAAGTGAATTGGGTTTAAACTCACTAGTATGCCACACTAAATGTGTCAAACTAAAATACACAAAAACCAAAAATCTTTTTAGTATTTTTTAAATTTTTATATCAAAATAAAATCTTTTTGTATTTTTCAATACGGCTCAATAAAAGAAAAATATAATGCAGAAGATACACGTGTCATAACACTAGAAATCATATACCATGAAGCACAATTAGAGTATGACAAATAAAAAACATTGAAGAAGTCATCCATAAGATATAACAAGTGAAGAATCATGTGCAATGATGCGACAATCAACTAGTCCTCCTCTAAAACGGATTTTCTAACCCAAATAGATGTATACTCAAAGCATCGAGTTTTGGGAACCAAGGGAATCTAGACTTCAACTTCCTAGGACGTCTTCCAAGATCATAACAATAATGGCTAAAGTGACCTTTCCTATAACAATGTGAACATGTGTAAATGCAAGTAATGTTACCTATAGGTTGACCTTTTCTAACGTCCTTGGATGTGGTTGACCCTCTAAAATAAACAATGGTTTTCGTTTTAGCAACTGAAGCATTAGAAACATGGGAGCCAGTAATTTCACTACTAAAACTACTCAAGTCTTTTAAATCATCTTCTAACTTTAAAATTATATACTCAAGTAAAGAATTAGACTCTTCCAATTTTTAGGACTCCTTTATATTTTCAATCATTCCTAGAAGGTTATCTTTCTCTATCTCATGCTAGCAAACTTATCCCTAAGAGTCTTCCCTCATGACTTGAAATCATTAATAAAAACACTATCCTCAATACCACATACATTAACCCAATAATTTTAAAAGTCCTCTAATTCTTTTTTATTAACGAACTCCATCTTCATTCTTTTTCTTGGAAAATTATAAACCATGTTCACAAGTTTTTCACGAAAAAAATCCCTTCGAGTTTAAACAGTGAAAGAGTTGGCGCTTGCGTTCAATTAAGAAATAATATAATAAATACCATTTTTAACCCAAATTAACCGTAAGCATGCAACTAGGTGTGATTGAAACAATATGAAATCATGCACGAATTATTCAACACACAAAGTTAAGGAAAAATCCCCCAAAGGGGCAAAACCATTTGTATATTCACTATAATTTGTAAGAGAAGCGGCTTACAATCAGATTACACTGAAATACAAGTTTGTGACTAAGAATTACCCTCAGGTATCAGATTCTGTAGTCGTGGCTAGAATAATCCCTTTCCAGTAGGGCAGCAATGAAGAGGAAGGTGCGGTCCACTTCACAAGGGTTGAACAACAACAATGGTGTTCTTGGGTTACCAAACTTGATTCACATAGATATGGAAGATGTGTGAATCTAAAAACCTAGAATCATAGGACTCAATAGGTGAAGACTTTAGGGTTGATATGCACTGAAAATCGTTGAAAAGTCTTAAGAAAACCAACCTCCAAACGTGGTTTAAATAGGAAGCCAAAACCCTAAAAAATATGCAACACGATCTGGCAGAGTTTATCCAGGGCGGACTGGTCCGGGCCTTAGGCGGATCGGTCCGATAGAGGACCGGTTCTTTTAATTTGAAGCTGATTCGGTTCGCATTCGGTTCGGGGCTCAGTGGCTTCAAAGTGCACGACGGATCGGTCAGGGGCGGTCCGGTCCGGGTCTCAGCGGATCGGTTCTTTTTATATAAAGGCGGACCGGTCCGGGGTAGTCAGAGGCAGATCGGTTCGTTTTAATTTCAGGCGGACCGGTCCGGCTGACTGGATCTCCGAATTCTTCCTTTCTTTTGATCTTCGGATTCCGTTGATGATGAATGGACTTTGAATCTTTGCAACGATGTTACGGCTAATGACATATACAAGTATGTTGGACAAAAATGTCCTTACAAATCTCCCCCTATGTCTATGCCGGAACAAACATAAAAAAATCCGAATTATCTATAATCACAATGCCTATACAAATCTACCCTTCCATGAACCCAAAAACTGAAAGTGGTACAAATGACTAAGGCTTCATCGTTTGTTCTTCGATTCTTCAGAAATCTCACCGCTTTTCTCATCAGGGTGTGCAACATGGGATTATCAAAAGATGTACCTACACACATGAGACAAAGCAAATACCAAGTGACGTATCGAGTTTGAAATGAGATAAACATAAGCATATATATCAATTTAAGATGATATTCTCAGAATTTCAAAACTCCCCCATAATCAGATAATTCATTCTCCCCCTTTTTATGATGTCCCCAAATAGACAAATGAGAGAAATAAATCAAGCAATCAAGTACCGGGGTGACACAAGGCATAAAATCAGACCATGAATGAACATAAAACAACCAAGTCGGTGATAGCGTAAAAGAATGGGTGTGATCAAAATTCGATAGGAAAATCAAAGCATACAAACATGACATATGTGCACGATGAATATTGGATATTCCGAACGAATGAACTCAAATGCTTCCTTTGGTGTAAAAGATTGGAAATATAAGACATTGACTATATCAAATCTACAAATCAAAGCTCAAAGTGATTTCTACACCAATAACGTCCAAAATGATTTTCATGCTTTTTCAGGACATTCAAGGAAGTGCAAACCCGTTTTTCAATCTCCAACCAAACTCCCTCATATTTATATTTTGAATAGAGGAATACTAAATTCTCAAACTTTGGAGAATTGGGTGAAATCTAAATGGCCCATATTTGGCATGAATTGTTTTTTATTGCCTTATCAATTTTTTCGGGCTCTTTTAACCTCTTAGGACCTCGGATATTAAAATTCCTCCATTTTTTAGGTCCATTTTAACGGTGGCTTTTGCGCAAAGGATAGGAATCAACTTTCGCAGCCCCTCCCCGTTATGAAAATATACACACAGTCTCACCAAAACGGTTTTTACATGCAATCCAATCTTGTCAAGTTTTATCGCATATTGTACATTGTATAGACAGAATTGAGATAGAAACACTCAAGCCAATATGTGATAGACAAGTGCAATAATCAAATATAGCCGCGCATGTGTGCATTAAAGGATATAGGAGTCAAACATGTAGGAAGATATCACTAATTACATCTCAAGGACTCCAATCAATGTTAAGCACATGGATGAAATGATGTAGCGTCTCAAATCTCTACCAAACAGTCACATGGATATATGAAATGAAGTTGTGACTTGGATATCTTAAATGCTCATCCATAAAAGAAGAAAAATACAAAAATCTTTTTGTGATTTTCTAAAATTTTGTCAAAATAAAAATCTTTTTGTGCTTTTCTTAAAATTTTTCTTAAAGGAAAATCTTTTTGTATTTTTATTTTTTTTAAAAAAATATAAAAAGCAACAAGAATAAAACAAATCTGTACAACTAAGCAATGGTACATATAAAACAGACTAGCAATAGGAAGCATAAGATATGAACATGAAGGAGCATCCTATTCTAGACATAGACCAACCCCTCAGTCAACTGTGCAAATCCCTAAAGATTTCCTAAGACTCTCAAATCTAAGGGAATCTAAAGGTTTCGTGAAAATATCTGCTAACTGACGGTCGGTAGGGACAAAACTCAGGGATACGACTTTCTCTTCAACTAACTGACGTATAAAGTGCTCACGTATCCTGATGTGTTTTGTGCGCGAATGCTGAACTGGATTGCGGGATATGTGTATCGCGCTCGTGTTATCAAAGGAAATGGTCATTGTGTCCTGTGATATCCCATAATCCTCCAGCATTTGTTTCATCCACAAGAGTTGTGTGCAACAACTCCCTGCGGCTATGTACTCAGCCTCGGCAGTGGACAAAGAGATGGAATTTTTCTTCTTGCTCAGCCAGGAGACAAGAGCATAACCAAAATAGAAACACCCACCAGAAGTGCTCCTACATCCATCTACATCCCCAGCCCAATCGGCATCCGAATAGGCGGACAGACGGTCATCGGTATCAAAGGAATACCAAATCCCATATGAGAGAGTCCCACTTACGTATTTAATAATACGTTTTAGAGCAAGTAAATGTGACTCTTTTGGAGATGCCTGATATCGCGCACAGACTCCAACACTAAAGGCGATGTCGGGACGACTGGCAGTCAAGTAGAGGAGACTACCTATCATACTCCGATATAAGGTTTGCTCTACGTCCTTGCCTGAAGTGTCCTTACTAAGCTTGGTAGTGGTACTCATAGGTGTACGTGCATGCTTAGCGGAGTCTAAACCAAATTTCTTCACTAGGTCTCTAGCATACTTGGATTGGGAGATGAACATCCCATCCTCTAGCTGACGAACCTGGAGACCAAGGAAGAATGTAAGCTCACCAACCATGCTCATCTCAAACTCACTTTTAATCTCCTCCTCAAAGTGGTGAGCATGCTGGGAGCATGTGGATCCAAAGACTATGTCGTCCACATAGACCTTGGCAACCAAAATAGCACCGTCATCTCTCCTGACGAACAACGTCATATGTACTCCCCCTCTCTTGAAGCCACGAGCTAAGAGATAGGAAGTAAGCCTCTCGTACCAAGCACGGGGTGCTTTCTTCAAACCATACAAGGCTTTCCTTAGATAGTAGACGTGCTCATGGTGCTGAGGGTCTTCAAACCCTTTTGGTTGTTCCACATAAACCTCCTCCTGTAGAATGCCATTCAGAAAGGCACTCTTGACATCCATTTGATATACCTTGAAGTGCAGATGACATGCGATGGCGAGTAGAAGACGGACGGACTCAAGCCTCGCAACAGGAACAAATGTCTCCCCAAAGTCTACACCCTCTATTTGTGTGTAGCCTTGAGCGACCAACCTAGCCTTATTTCGGATTATGGTACCATTTTCATCCATTTTGTTCTTAAAAATCCACCAGGTACCTATCACATTAATCTCACTAGGTCGGGGGACAAGTTCCCAGACATCATTCTTTTTAAACTGAAGCAACTCATACTGCATAGCAGATATCCAGTGTTCATCCTTGAGTGCTTCTTTATGGTTCTTGGGCTCGACTTTGGACGTGTAGCAAAGATGGCTAACAACGTTCTCTAGCTGAGCACGAGTCTTGACCCCTAGAGCGGGATCACCAATAATGGCAGAAGGGTCATGACTCTTGCGAACCCAAGCAGGTGTGTCCCCTAACACAGGAGTAGGGTCCACAGAGTGTGAGAGAGGAACAAGTAAATCACTGTCAGAACAATCCTCATTCTCACACTGAAGGTTAGGATCAATAACCGTCAAAGGTTCATCATCTTGCACGGTGACGTTTATTGATTCCATAACCTTAGAGCTCTTCAGGTTAAAAACCCGGTACGCTCTACTGTTCGATGAATAGCCTAGTAATATTCCCTTGTCGCTCCGGGAGTCAAACTTTCCTAATTGCTCTCTATCCGGTAGGATGTAGCATTTACTCCTAAAGACACGGAAATATGCCAGGTTGGGTTTCTTGCTTGTCCACAATTCATAAGGCGTCTTAAGTGTGTGTGGACGCAGATAAACCCTATTCACCGTGTGGCATGCAGTAGACACTACCTCTGCCCAAAATCTCCTAGAGACCTTACGACCTTGAAGCATTGATCTTGCCATTTCTTGGATCGTTCTATTCTTTCTCTCAACAATCCCATTTTGCTGAGGAGTTCTCACAGCAGAAAACTCATGTTTGATCCCAATGCTATCACAGTAAAGATCTACTTTTGCTTCAGTAAATTCAGTGCCATTATCACTACGCATCCTGTTAATAGTGACTCCGTGTTGATTTTGTAGGACACGACACTTGGTCGTTAAGAACTCTACAGCATCAGATTTCTCTCTTAGAAAACCTACAATAGAATATCTAGAGAAATCGTCTACCATCACGAGAATGTATCTCTTACCACCTTGACTCTCCGTGCGAGTAGGACCCATAAGATCCATGTGAATCAACTCAAGAACACGGGAGGTGGTAATGGAATTCAACTTCCTATGAGGGCTACAAATTTGTTTTCCCAACTGACAGGGTCCACAAGTCATGGAAGTTAGCTTTCCAAGTGATGGTAAGCCACGTACTAGGTCCTTTTTGACTAAACGAGATAAGTCTCTAACGTTGACATGACCTAGACGTTGGTGCCACAGATCCATAGGAGTGATCGTGGCGCTGTTGCAAACAAGTGAGGATGTGGGCTCAGTCCCATAGCAGTTATCCTCTGTCCTCACCCCTTGCACTAAAAGTTTACCGGCTTGATTATAGACCTTACAAGCTTTCCGGTCAAACTTCACTGCAAAGTCATCGTCGCACAGTTGGCTGATGCTAAGAAGGCTTGCTTTCAAACCTTTGACGTACAACACGTTCTCTAGCTTTGGAAATCCTGGTAACTCTACTGTACCTCGTCCTACTATGCTAGATTTGCTACCATCTCCAAAGGTGACTCTCCCATCATTATAATCCTCAAGATGGGTAAAATATGAGACATCACCTGTCATGTGTCTGGAGCATCCACTGTCAAAATACCACTGTGAGGTATTATGGGCTTTGAGAGCGACATGGACAACAAGGGCCTTTTTTTCTTTCTTAGGAACCCAAGAATAGGTACCTTTTTGTATTCCCTTGTTGTTGTAAGTTTTAGCCAAAATGCGGGGCGCATTCATTGACGGTGAGGACATTCGTCGGAATTCCTCCATCAAACTCTGTGATATGGTGGCTAGAAACTCAACTTGCTCTCTCAGACTAGCAAACTTATCAGTATGATGTGGAGGAGCAAAGGTACGTCGTGTCTGACCAAATCTATAGCAAAACTTCCTAAGGTGTCCATTTCTTTTGCAATGGGAGCAAAAGGGCACAGTATTAGGAGGACCTTGGTTTGCTTTTCTTGGTCGAACTCTCCTTCTTGGTTTTTGATGACGGCCATAAGGAGTCGTAGTAAACTCAGGAATTGGTCCGGGTGAAATTTGGGATGTGGAGGCACGATCAAAACCTATTCCTTGCCTGTCACCAAAACCTATAGCGGGACTGAGGAGCATCTTTCCCATCTTCCCAGATCTGTCCTCGATTTGTACCTTGACTTTCCTAGCTCTCTCAAGGTCATGAGTAAGCTGGGCAACAAGGGCTTCAAGTTTCTTCCGAGTCTCCAGGGAGGAATGGAGCTCACTCGTAAGACTAGCCACTTGTTTAGTCAAGTCTGCTTTCTCTTTCTCAAAACTGCTCTCTCTCTCTCTAAGCAAATTCTCTTTACTAACCCAGGCAGACTCTCTCTCTCTCATGGCGGTGCAGGTGGAGGACTCTCTCTCTCTCGTCTCTTCTAACTCTTCTTCTAACGCGGTGATCCTAATAACTAACGCCTTGTTACATTTTTTAGTTTTGAAAGACTCATTATATAACTCGGCGTAGGCGCGTTGAAGGTTACTCTCATCCTCACTACCCTCCTCCTTCCCCTCACTTTCTTCGCTCTCATTGTCGAGGTGTCCCTGTGAAGCATCATCCTCATCCTCGTGAGGAGAACTAGGAGTATTCACATGACTAGCCATGAACGCAGTGAAGTTACGCTCATGCGGTGACTCATCTCCCGAGTCCACCGACTCGACCTCACTGTCGTCACTAAGGGTAGCATTTAGGACAACTTTACCCTTTTCCCTATTCAGACGAGTGGCACACTCAAATGCTCTGTGTCCCTTACCGTCGCACTCAAAACACATCTCACTATCTTTAGGGGGTTCTTTGAAATCTTTCTTTTCAAACTTATTTTTCTGAAAATTCTTTTTATCTTTGAAGTTTCCACTTTTTTTAAATTTCAGAATTTTCTTGAAGTTTTTAGCAAATAATGCCAAATCATCTAAGTCAAACTCACATTCAGAATCAGAATTTTCTATCTTTCTAGATGACTCGACTTTCTTTCTTGCCGACCCCTCACTTTTTCTCTCTTGGGCTTTAAGGGCAATTCCCTTATCTTTTGTCTTGGCAGATTTAGGAAACATGTCTATTTCATAAGTTTGTAAATCTCCTACCAGTTCTTCCAATTTTAGTGTAGTTAAATTACCCAAGGAATTTAGCACAGTGACTTTAGGTATAAAACGCTTAGGAAGGGAACGAAGAATCTTTTTAACAACTCTAGCATTTGGAATATGTTCACCAAGATTATAGCTAGTATTAACAATGTCAGAAAGCCTAGCATAATATTCATCAAAACATTCATTTTCATGCATGGTGATGGTTTCAAATTGAGTTGTTAAATTTTGCAATTTTGACTCTTTAACAGCATTTGTTCCTTCATGGGTAAGTTGCAATACATCCCATGCCTCTTTTGACGTGGTACACGTCATTATGCGTTTAAACTCATCAGGTGTGACAGACCCAGAAATAGCACTTAGACCCTTAGAATTAAAAGATGACCATTTAAATTCTTCATCAGTCCAAGAAATGTCAGGTTTCAAGTTGGTCACATTATCAACAATCACGGTGGGAGGAGCCCACCCTCGTTCAACCAAAATCCAGACACGTTCATCAATGGCTTTTAAAGCCGACCTCATACGGGCTTTCCAATAAGCATAATTTGTCCCGTCAAAAATATGCATTTTATAATATAACTCCTCCATTTGAACACGCACTTTTTCAAAAAATCAATTTTTTCAAAAAATTGATATCTTAGAAAAATTTTGCGGAAAAAGGAATACGCGATAAATTAACGTAACCTGCTCTGATACCAATTTGAAAGAGTTGGCGCTTGCGTTCAATTAAGAAATAATATAATAAATACCATTTTTAACCCAAATTAACCCTAAGCATGCAACTAGGTGTGATTGAAACAATATGAAATCATGCACGAATTATTCAACACACAAAGTTAAGGAAAAATCCCCTAAAGGGGCAAAACCATTTGTATATTCACTATAATTTGTAAGAGAAGCGGCTTACAATCGGATTACACTGAAATACAAGTTTGTGACTAAGAATTACCCTCAGGTATCGGATTCTGTAGTCGCGGCTGGAATAATCCCTTTCCAGTAGGGCAGCAATGAAGAGGAAGGAGCGGTCCACTTCACAAGGGTTGAACAACAGCAATGGTGTTCTTGGGTTACCAAACTTGATTCACATAGATATGGAAGATGTGTGAATCTAAAAACCTAGAATCATAGGACTCAATAGGTGAAGACTTTAGGGTTGATATGCTCTTAAAATAGTTGAAAAGTCTTAAGAAAGCCAACCTCCAAACGTGGTTTAAATAGGAAGCCAAAACCCTAAAAAATTTGCAACACGATCTGGCAGAGTTTATCCAGGGCGGACCGGTCCGGGCCTTAGGCGGATCGGTCTGATAGCAGATCGGTTCTTTTAATTTGAAGTTGATTCGGTTCGCATTCGGTTCGGGGCTCACTGGCTTCAAAGTGTACGACGGATCGGTCCGGGGCGGTCCGGTCCGGGTCTCAGCGGATCGGTTCTTTTTATATAAAGGCGGACCGGTCCGGGGTAGTCATAGGCGGATCGGTTCGTTTTAATTTCAGGTGGACCGGTCCGGCTGACTGGATTTCTGAATTCTTCCTTTCTTTTGATCTTCGGATTCCGTTGATGATGAATGGACTTTGAATCTTTGCAGCGGTGTTACGGCTAATGACATATACAAGTATGTTGGACAAAAATGTCCTTACAAACAGTGTGCAAAAGATCCTTAGAAGATTTAAAACGAGAATTTTCTTTTTCAAGAATTTCAATTTATTTGGCAAACTTCAAATTCAAACGATTTAAGTTTTCAAAACAATGAAAATCAATCGAGAAAATACCAAATGCAAGAGAGATGAATAAAAACTACACTAAAAGCACTAAACAAGGATCTAACACGAAAACATAGTGCAACCCGCTCTGATACTACTTTATAAAGGGGAAAATATGCTTTGACACCACTTATAAGAGTGGAAGGCTTTAATACTACTATGAGAATGCAAAAATAAATGTCCTAGGCAAGGATGGTACAAAATTCTAATTTTTATCTTAATAAATTTTATCTTTTTATCCTAAACATACATCTATATGATAAAACAGATAAATCAAACCAAGCATTCATAAAAGGCAAAGTTTCAGGAAAAATCCATTTCGGGCAAAACCTTTTATTCAAAACTTTAGAAATCTACAAGACAGTCGACTTACAGACTACTTGATATTCACCACAAGCATAACGCACTAGTATTTGTAAATTCTCTAAAGAAAACCACTCAGTTCAGAGTAGTCCACATGAGGCCTTTCACGCTCGGTATCCACCGATCCAACCTCTGCCTTTGTCTTCAGCGGTGATCCCCTCGGGTTTCACTAGTCAGCCATTGAGATACCTTCTCCACAAAGGTGTATGAAACATACTAAAATAGTCTAGGGTTTTAAATGAATTCACAAAAATAATTTGTAGGTTGTATGTATTGAATTAAAAGTGTTTTATAGCACTAAATAAAGAAGAACTTTTGTAAAAGGTATTCATAAACATTATGGAGAAAGTCTTCAAAAAAAATATGAACACAAAATAGGTATTTATAAGGCGTTCACAAATTTTGAGGCATCAACTTGTTGGAACGAAATTTGAGGCTCGTTCGAATGAGAAAAGAAACTCGTTAGAATGAAACATAGTCTCATTCAAACGAGAAGGCATTCTTGTTTGAACATTCTTCAAATGACCTTCTGATGAGGAAAAACAGTACACCCTCGATCAATGCTCGTTAGATAAAAATTTCAAAATGACCTTTTTAACTAAAAATCATTCTCGTTTGAATGAGATTTTAATCTCATTTGAGCGAGGTTTATAATAAAAAAAAATTCTGTTTTCAAAATTAAAAACCTGTTCCTTTTTAATAAAAATAACATCCCAAACACAAAGTCTGTGAATTTATTTAAACACTAAATTGATTTATACCTTTATGAGATGTTAGGAAGTCTCGAGTGTTGATGTCGATTTTTCGTGACGGTACATAATGGTTGTAACGTGATATGCCAAACTAGTCTAAAACAATACAAAGCCTATACTATGAGCAATATCAGAAATTTTGCACTTACAAATTTTGTACTTCCCTAATCTCAAACATTATCTCATATAAGCATATTAATATTTCAAATGCATTTCCAACCATTCAAAAAGTTATTTCAACATAAAAGTAGAATTATAGAGATCCATGTAACTACTCTTTCCATAAAGATTTCTCACTATAATGTAAATATCCTAAGCATTCATGTTAACAAGCAAGAATACAAAGTTCGATACTTTTTTACTGTGGCCATCCCCAATACTCGTGGCGGGAGGGACGAAAAAGAGGGGTGTCTTAAATGTCGAGAGGATCTTGGTCCTGCGCATCCCTCTCAGGAGCACTTCGACCGGCGTCGATAATGAGGTTAAAAATTAAGAGAGATGGAGTCACCAATCTATTTTACTCAAAACACACAAAAGAAAGGGGAGCCGTCCCGAAAGACAGCATCCAAAGACATACTAATACGTACCGAACCAAAATAATTCGAAAAGGTGACGAAGGCTAAGTTACAAAATAGGAAGGTGTTAGGAACCCATTCCGCCCTAACGGCCTCTCATGCATTGTTGATATTTTCCTTCATTTCCCTGTGATAAGTGTGCATGTGTATATATAGTGGAGATAGGAATCGTCGACTTGTATCATAGAAGAGATAAAGAGAGTCATCCGCAGGAATGTTCCTAAAAGTAATATTAGAAAATAGGATTTTAAGCGATTATCCTAGCATTGATCATTATAAGGGAACGATAACGCATAAGGAATAATACGCCACTAAGAACAAATATATGTATATGTAAAGATATAGATTTTAGGAGAATTAATTTAAAGAATATAGAAAAATAGAAAATGAGATAAAAGTATATTAGGATATGTGAGATGAAAGAATAAAAGTGCTAAGTAATAAAATAAATTAATGCGAATTTAGGAGAATTTAAAGAGAGAGTTGAGAAAGTTGGATCTTCTTGGAGATCTTGGATGGTGGAGAGCTGCCTTTGCACTTGGGTGATGATGGAGGGTAGCTAATTCACCAAGTTTGATGAAAGATGATGAAAGGTGAAGGTTAGAAAGGGATTTGGATGTGGAAATCACGTTGACTTCGAGAGAGGTTTTCTGAGCTCGCTGAGAGTGATAGATTTCAGATCTTGTGTCTATTTGCAATGAGGTCAGGCACTTCTTTTTATAGGCCCATGGCATTGCCGATCGGAATAGTCCCAGTCCTTCTAATCAGCAAGTGTGTTTAGGCACACTACCGGTAGGCAGGGTTTGGAACCTGCCGTTTGGTAGTCTCTTTTAGGTTCCTTCAAAAAATCGATCGTAGATCGCAAATCATTGATTTGAAACACGTATGGGGCGAACCATTGGAAAGGTACTTCAGATAAATTTTAAATTATTTTGGACTGCTACCGAGTCCGAAGTTGACTTTGGGTCAAATGTGGCTTGGAAGCATTTATGAATCCTTTGGACGGGGAATCATCGGACGCAAATGGATCGTTCGTCCGTATGGTATGTCAGAATCACACACGGGGCAGACCGTTGGAAAGGTTAGGAGATGTACTTAGAATTCCAAAGAGCTTGACTCAGTTTGGGGAGTTGACTTTGGTCAACTGGGTCCTGGAAGCGTTCGGTGACCTTTAGGAGTAAAATGGATCGTTCGTTTGTACCATAAGTCAGAATTGGGCCCGTAGTGGACCGTTTGAAAGGGGTTTTAGTGTCCTTTGAAGATTCATTCATTCTCGATCGAGATGAAGAGTTAACTTTTGACAAACGAAGCCTATGAGCATCTAGTGGACTCCTAATCAATCTTCGAGGGAAAATAGGTCATTCGTCTTCATCGTAAGTCAGAATCGCACACAGGGCAGACTGTTGGAAAGGGGTTTTAGTACCTTTCGAGGATTCATTCAGTCTCAGTCGAGTTGAAGAGTCTGAATTTTGGCCAAATGGATCCTGGGAGTGCCCGACGGCCTCTAGGTTAGTACCCGGGGTATGACTTAGGTTTATAGTGATGAAGGGAGGTGCTAGGGGACATATGGAGAGGTTAGGCGCTGGTAGGGGTGGCAATTCGGGTCAACGGGCCATGTTTTGGCCCGACACGACACGACACGACAAGGTTTTTTCGGACACGAACACGACACGACTTCGTGTTTTTTTTAGCTGACACGAACACAACCCAAATAAAAAATAACACGACACGACACGACAACCATAATTTCTTAAATTTTTGGCTTAAAAAACACGATAACACGATAACACGACACGACACGACTCATAATTAAGGCACGAACACGACACGACACGACTTCGTGTAAAAAAAACACGACACGAACACAAAACATCGTGTCAATTTCGGGTCAATTTCGTGTCGTTCCGTGTCGTTTTTTTGTGTCGTTTCTAAAATTGCCACCCCTAGGCGCTGGTAGAATGGGGTGTCTACAGAGCCCCTCGATGGGTGAATTTAGAATAAACGATAGCCATCGAATAGACACCGCATGATTCCCAAATGGTCGAGGACAATTCTGAGGACATAAGGATTAAGATAACCGATTTAGAGGGCCAAGGCCGATTCTGAGGTATTGAAGATGAGTGTGACTAATTCTAAGATTCGAAGCTAATTATGAGTACTT
Organism: Sambucus nigra; assembly: GCA_949130495.1. Classification (NCBI taxonomy): domain Eukaryota; kingdom Viridiplantae; phylum Streptophyta; class Magnoliopsida; order Dipsacales; family Adoxaceae; genus Sambucus; species Sambucus nigra. The sequence continues at coordinate 87,894,152 of OX422220.1, forward strand.
AAATTGAGGTGACCAATTCTGTGGGTCGAATCCAATTCTGAGGGCTTACGTTGAGATGACAAATTCAACGGGTCGAAGCCAATTCTAAGGGCTTAAGTTTAGATGACCAATTCTGCGGGTCGAAGCCATTTCTGAGGGCTTAAATTAAGATGACCAATTCTGCATGTCAAAGACGATTTCGAAGGCTTAAATTGAAATTCCCAATTCCACGGATCGAAGCCAATTCTGAGGGCCTAAGTTGAAATGACCAATTCCGCAGGTCGAAGCCAATTCTGAGGGCTTGAATTGAGATGAACCATTATGTGGGTCGAAGCCAATTCTGAGGGCTTAAATTGAGATGACCAATTCTGTGGGTCGAAGCCAATTCTGAGGGCTTAAGTTAAGATGACCAATTCTACGGGTCGAAGCCAATTCTGAGGGCTTAATGTGAAATGACCAATTCTGTGGGTCGAAGCCAATTCTGAGGGCTTAAATTGTGATGACCAATTCTGCGGGTCGAAGCTAATTCTAAAGTCTGAAATTGAGATGACAAATTTTTTGGTTCGAAACCAATTCTGAGGGCTTAAGTTTAGATGACCAATTCTGTGGGTCGAAACCAATTCTGAGGGCTTCAGTTGAGATGACCAATTCTAAGGGCTTGAATTAAGATGACCAATTTTGCGGGTCGAAGCCAATTCTGAGGGCTTAGGTTGAAATGACCAATTCTGCAGGTCGAAGCCAATTCTGAGGGATTAAGTTGAGATGACCAATTCTGCGGGTCAATGACAATTCTGACGGCTTAAGTTAAGATGACCAATTTTGTGGGTCGAAGCCAATTACGAGGTCTTAAATTGAGATGACCAATTCTGTGGGTCGAAGCCAATTCTGAGGGATTAAATTGAAATGACCAATTCTGTGGGTCGAAGCCAATTCCGAGGGATTAAATTGAGATAACCAATTCTGCGGGTCGAAGCCAAATCTGATGGCTTAAATTGAAACGACCAATTGTGCGGGTCGAAGCCAATTCTGAGGGATTAAATTGAGATGACCAATTATGTGGGTCGAAGCCAATTCTAAGGGCTTAAGTTGAAATGACCAATTCTGTTGGTCAAAGATAATTCTGAGGGCTTAAATTGAGATGACCAATTCTGCGGGTCGAAGCCAATTCTGAGGACTTAAGTTGAGATGACAAATTCTGTGGGTCGAAGCCAATTCTGAGGGCTTAAATTTAGATGACCAATTCTACGGGTCGAAGCCAATTTTGAGGGCTTAAGTTGAGATGACCAATCATGTGGGTCGAAGACAATTATGAGGGATTAAGTTAAGATGAGCAATTCTACGGGTCGAAGACAATTATGAGGGCTTCAATTTTATTGACCAATTCTTTGGGTCGAAGCCAGTTTCAAGGGCTTAAATTTAGATGACTAATTCTATGGCTCGAAGCCAATTATGAGGGATTAAGTTGAGATGACCAATTCTGCGCGTCGAAGCCAATTCTGAGGGCTTAAGTTGAAATGACCAATTCTGTGGGTCAAAGCCAATTCTGAGGGCTTAGGTTGAGATGACCAATTCCGCGGGTCGAAGCCAATTCTGAGGTCTTAAGTTGAAATGACCAATTCTGAGGGTTGAAGCCAATTCTGAGGGCTTAAATTGTGATGACCAATTCTGCCGGCCGAAGCCGATTATGAAGGCTTAAATTGAGATGACCAATTCTATGATTCGAAGCCAATTCTGAGGGCTTAAGTTAAGATGACCAATTCTGCGGGTCGAATCCAATTCTGAGGGCTTAAATTTTGATGACCATTTCTGCAGGTCAAAGCCAATTCTGAGGGCTTAAATTGAGATGAAAAATTCTGTGAGTCGAAGCCAATTTTGAGGGCTTAGGTTGTGATGACCAATTCTACAGGTCGAAACCAATTCTGAGGGATTAAGTTCATATGACCAATTCTGCGGGTCAAAACCAATTCTGAGGGCTTAGGTTGTGACGAACAATTCTACAAGTCGAAGCCAATTATGAGGGCTTAAGTTGAGATGACCAATTCTGCGAGTCAAAGCCAATTATGTGGGTCGAAGCCAATTCTGAGTGCTTAAGTTAAGATGACCAATTATATGGGTCGAAGACAATTTAAGGGCTTGAATTAAGATGACCAATTTTGTGTATCGATGCCAATTCCGAGGTCTTAAATTGAGATGACCAATTCTGCGGGTCGAAGCCAATTCTAAGGGCTTAAATTGAAATGATCAATTCTGCGGGTCGAAGCCAATTCTGAGGGCTTGAATTGAGATGAACCATTACGTGGGTCGAAGCCAATTCTAAGGGCTTAAGTTGAAATGACCAATTCCGTTGGTCGAAGACAATTCTGAGAGCTTAAATTGAGATGACCAATTCTGCGGGTCGAAGCCAATTCTGAGGACTTAAATTAAGATGACCAATTATGCGGGTCGAAGCCAATTTTGAGGGCTTAAATTTAAATGACCAATTCTGCGGGTCGAAGCTAATTTTGAGGGCTTAAGGTAAGATGACCAATTCTTCGGGTCGAAGCCAATTCTTAGGGCTTAATTTGAGATGAGCAATTCTGTGGGTCGAATCCAATTATGAGGGCTTAAATTTTGATGATCAATTCTGCGGGTCGAAGCCAATTCGGAGGGCTTAAATTGAGATGACTAATTCTACGAGTCGAAGATAATTCTGAGGGCTTAAGTTGAGTCGAAGGCAATTATGAGAGCTTTAATTTAGATGACCAATTCGGCGAGTCGAAGACAATTATGAGGGCTTAGGTTATGATGACCAATTCTGCGGGTCGAAGTCAATTCTGAGGCCTTAAGTTGAGATGAACAATTCTGCATGTCAAAACCAATTATTAGGGCTTAGGTTGTGATGACCAATTCTGTGGGTCAAAGCCAATTTTGAGGGCTTAAGTTGAGATGACCAATTCTGCGGGTCAAAGCCAATTCTGAGGGCTTAAGTTGAGATGACCAATTCTGCCGGTCGAAGCAAATTTGTAGGGCTTGAGTTGAGATGACCTATTTTGGGGGTCGAAGGAAATTTTGAGGACTTGAATTAAGATGACCAATTTTATGGGTCGAAGCCAATTCTGAGGACTTAGGTTGAAATGACCAATTCTGCGGGTCGAAACCAATTCTGAGGCCTTAAATTGAGATGACCAATTATATGAGTCGAAGCCAATTCTGAGGGCTTAAATTGAGATGTTCTCGGGAGCTCTGCTAAGAAAATTACCTCATGATTTTGATTTGAGCTGGGGAGCAGATTGCTTGGGAAATTTTAATATTTTTTTGGGACTTTGTGGGGTAATAGACAATCTGATGTTATAAATTCCACTCGGGAAGTGATTAGGTGGTCTAGGGTTTTGACGTATTGCTCGTGAAAATTTGAGACCTTTAGGGAATAGGAGATGATCATGAAGTTTGGGATGCTTTAAGGGTCCTTCGGGGACATTGTCGGGAGGAGATATACTTAGTTTTTGAGAGTTCTGTAGGGGAAATAGGGGTTACGTTTGTGGGAGTGCAAAATTTTCTTGGTGAAAATGTTCTAAATCCTTTTCGAGATTTTTAGGAATTTCTTGAAGATTTTTCAGGGTTTTATGATATTTTTGGGGAGTTTTTGTACGAAAAGTTAAGGGGGTGCCGGTCGGCATGGTGTAGTGGGTGTCATTTGGCAATGGCATGGACTTTTGGACTGCCTTGAGAAGGTAAAAGGGCAGTGCCGATCGGTAGGCTTGGGGTCAGTGCCGATCAGCATGACCCTTGGCACCCTATAAAAGGGGTGAGTTCCCCTCATTTTTACAGCTCGTTGCGTTCTCTATTTCTCGATTTTCTTTTGTGAATCATTCTAGCATTTCGATCTCTAAAAAATGGCCACTTTTGTGAACACTATGGTACATAGGGAGTGGTTGGTTGTTGATGACTAGGAAAATGTGGAGTGGAGGGCTAGGGCGCCTCTTTCTTTAGGGACTGAGAATTCTTTTGATGCATTCGAGCCGGTTGTGGATGAGCAGACTTTGCTGCGGGAGCCGTCGTGTCATCGTTCTTTGAGGGTGGTGAACCCTAGCAGTTATGTAAGTATCATGACTTTTGGCATTCTTTTTTTGGTGGTTTTCTTTTTTCTTGGATTCTGACGAGGTTTTTTTTTTATAGTCTGATGTTTCTTTATTGACTATAGGTGCCCGCGAAATGACGATGGTTAAGGATGTCTGGAACCACCTTCCACTTGTGGTGCGTTGGTTGGTAACAACAGCATGATTTGGGAGATTGGCATATGTGCGGGATGAGATGCCTCGTTCGACGATTGTTTTATGCGCTCTGAGGGAGAGGTGGTGGGACACTACCCACACCTTTTATTTTGGCTTTGGGGAGATGACCGTGAATCCTATAGATTTATAGCAGCTACTGGGGTTGGATTGTGGTGGAGAGAAGATAGAAGTGGATATCTCTTTACGTGTGAGACCGGAGGTGGTGCTAGAGGCGCTTGGTGATGTGGGGAGAATAGTATCTGGGGATTCTATTCGGCTATCCCTGCTGAGGGATATTTTGCTGGGTAGGGTGATTGATGTGGAGGATGGGCTACAGGTGAGGAAGATGGCCCAGTTGTTTATCTTGTTGGTGCTAGGGGTATTTTTGGTGGTGTTGAGCGGAGACGTTGTCCACTTATGGTGCTTACCATACTTGAGGATGTTTTCGAACATCCCTCCCTATGATTGGTGGAGCCTGACTTTGGAGACCCTTTATTTTTATCTGAATGCATTCAGTCGGTGCTGCCGGCAGTCTTTCACTGGAGCCATGTATATTCTTGAGGTATTCTTTAATTTGTGCATTTTCCTTTCATGCATTCGTATTTTCCTTATGCGTCTCTTTTTTATTGTGGATTTTTGTCTTTGGCAGACGTGGTTCTATGAGGTGATTAGGTGTAATACCAAGATGATCTCTTTGAAGGATGAGATTGTTGGGGACTTTTGCCGATTGTATCGATGGTGGAAGGCCAATCAGCAGTCAAGGAAGTCTCTTTCTATGGAGGCAGTGCGTCATGTCTTGAATGTCCAAACCAGTGATAGGGTAAGACTTTTCCTTTCTTCAGTCTTGGTCTTTGTGTGCTCTGATTCCATATTTCCTTAGGACTTGCTAGGGATTTTTCAGGTGACTTTTTACCCTTGGGGGATGATAGTTCAGGACATGAGGTTGACTGGATCTTGCTCGAGAAGAGGGTGGTTCGGCAGATTGCTGAGGAGGAGGTGGTGGTGCTGCCTGTAAGGACCCATATGTCTATGAGGTAGGAGCGGCTATTGCCAGAGGATGTGAGGATCGCGGCAATGATTGGTGAGTCTTATATGATGTACACTGATACGGCTGTGTCGTATGATTATATGGACTTCGTGACGAGTTAGCTGATGGCGCCCAGCATATATGATGCACTGCCCTTCCCTCCTGCGGGTTCGAGTCGGCTAGTGGGGTCCTCCCACAGCGGTGATGGTCCATCGACATTTGCGACGACGGTGACTTCGTAGGTCCCCTTTGTGAGGTTGCATACCCCTTCATACAACATCCTGCGGGCTGATGGAGGGATGGTGCCTACGTTGCATCATCCTCATGCGATGGACCTAGAGGAGTTGGGCTTGACAGAGGAGGTTCTTCGTCCTTTGGTATATCTTTCTATTCTTATCTTTTCCTTCTTTCTGGTTTATTTTGATATTTTCTATTTGATACTGATTTTACCTTTTCTTGCAGTAAGTCTGGGTATCCACCACTTGGTTGATGTATATCAGGGACTAGATATCTTCGGCGACTGCCCATATTCGGGATGCAGTTCCTGTTCCTTATTGCTTGGTGCCATCGGCCTCATCCGGAGAGGAGTCTGGTTCAGGTAGCGGTGGTGTGTCATCTCACCGCAAGGGAAAGAGAGTGCGTCGCAGGGATGGAAGTTCTTATCAGAGAGAAGGGGAAGGGTAAGTGTGTGTGTTTGAGAGAGAGAGAGAGAATGTAGGTTCGGGCTTAGTTCCATTTTTTTTATTTTCTTTATTTCCTGGAAGATTGATGTAATACAAAGAAATATCTATGAAATGCAATTAAGTTTTTTTATTATCTTCTGTTAATGATGCATGAATGCATACACATGCGCTTTTTACTTTGCTGTTGAGATCGCAAAATATTTTTGGAATTTTGAAATAAAGTTTTATTCATAATGAGAAATTATATAAAGATGGAAAGGGATTTTTGAAATTCTATTGAGAATATCGATTTATTTTTATTAAGTTTTCTGATTTTGACAAAAGAGGGAAAATTTAAGTTTCTAAAAATAGGAGGTTGCCAATCGGCAAGCACCTTGTCTTGCCTATCGACAGGTCAGTCCAGTTTAATCAATCAAACCTTTGATTGGTACCCTCTTTAGCCTTTGGTACATTATAAGGGAAGGATTTCCTTTGATTTCTATAGGGATTATGTCTTTTGTGAGGGTTTTCAAGTATAAAAGAGGGGTAAGGGTGGAATGTTTTCATCACACACTCACATTCCTACTTTTCTATTCTATGAGATGGATCTCCCCAGTAGTGTTGAGTTTGCCAACTACCTCGAGACTTTGAACACAATGTGCTCCTACAACGTCGACTATGATGCTTTCAACATGCGTCGAGTTTCTTTATGGCGTAATCGTCCCATAGAGTGGAACATGCTAATGGCGGTGGTACAATATTTGGTAGTTCGAAGACCATGTATTCTGTTTTGGCTTGGAAGAAGTTTGTCCGACTTATGAGGAATTTCCTTCTATGTTGGGGGTAAATCCTATTGTGGCGGATGTTATGCCTAGATTTTCCCGATCTCCTTGGGAGCTATTGGTTGGACTTCTCTATGTCTTGCCCTCGACTGGTAGATCCTTAGTTACTAAAGGAATGATTTCTCTTTCGAAGGTGCTGCAGTCTATGCATTTGTAGGAGGTTGGTGATGCTAGATATGCCGGATCCATCGTTCTGGGCTTGGTTTCAAAATTGCTCCTGGTGATCAGGAAGTTTCTAGTGGACCCACAACTTGTAGCTATCACTTCATGGATGTCCTATCGTCGTAATCCTGCGGCGGTGATACTGGTAGAGACTCTGAATGGCTTGGATGCCTGGCGAGAAGGTCGTTTGGAATTTCTGAGGGGTAGGCTTTTGATGTTGTTCATGTGGTTGTCTGAACGATTCTTCCTAGTGAGTCCTCTAGAATATCCTTTGTCGGTTGTACCTAACTTCTTTTCGTTCCACTTCATCAGTGTTGGTCTGGATATCGAGAGATGGGAGAAATGGTTTGTGGAGCATGGGGATCTAAATCTGTACTAATCAGTGCCTTGGTGGGGACAATTTCTGCCTATTCTGGAGCTGGGGGAATACCCTTATGTCTAGCTGGTTGGTCTAAGACAAAAATCTTTCTATTCCCCTTGGTAGATTTTATGCCAATTTGGCTGGGAGCAGATCGTGCCACCTCGGACATTAGATTTCTTTTCGGTAGAAGATCTGACAGAGCATCTGTGCATGCGGCTTGGCTCTTTGTGGGAGAGTTGGCATCCGTTGACCCATCCTTCTCAGTCGGTTGGGAGAGTTTGGCACATCCCTGGGGATTATATGAAGTGGTTGTGGAGAAGAGTGGTCAACAAGATGTTGGAAGTGGAGATTGTACAAAGGTGGCTTGTCTTATCCAATACCATGGAGGGATGTGTTTTAGCTTTTCTGAGGCTAGTTGGAGCTTATCGGTCCATGGAGTGTCTGCGACACTCTATTCAGGCAGCGGAAGCTTGGGGACCCTAGGATGTAGATGATGACGATGGAGCAGGCTCCTCTGGTATATGTGGGTAGGACACTTGGAGAGTTTGTTTTGTAATGGGGAATAAATTGGGAAATTTTATTTGGCTTTCTAGGAAGGTAGGGGGAAGGGAGTCATCCGTTCCTTTTCTTATGTAATTGCACTATAACTTCTTATTAGTGAAATAAACAAGTTTTTGATCATCCAACCGTGCTTTTTCATGAATTTTCTATTTTTAATTATCTATATCGATCGCTAAGGCATGCATAATCCTTTTGTTCAAGTATATGTTAGAATGAACTGTAATTCTCGTAGATAAGAAAATAATAGTTTTTTGTGAAAAATAAAGGGTCGTGCTCAGATGCATGAGCTGCTTACGTACCTATGGGGTTTTTTGAAAGGTTTTAATTTTTTTTTCTGAAAAATGGTTCTTGCAGAGGATCATGCCCACGTAGTTCTAGGTAGAGGGAAATGAAGATTTTTTTTAGAATAGAAGGGAGATAAGAAGAACAGTAGTGCGCTGAGATTTTGAACTACGAGTAAAATTTCTTGAGATGGTCCATATTGACTGGAAGAGCCGTCTCTTCTCCATCTAGGTCAGTGAGCATGGCGGCACCGCCGGACAATATCTTATTGACAATGTATGGGCCACTCCAATTGGGCTTGAATTTCCCTCTAAGGTCCCCTATGGGATGTACTATTTTTTTTAGGGATAAATCCCCTTCTCGGACATCGCGATCTTTGACTCTCTTATTGAATGATCGTACTATACGACGATGGTACCCTTGTATGTGATATAGAGCTTTCAATCTCTTTTCATCTAAGAGGGTCAGCTCATCAAGACGGCTTTGGTACTAGTCTTTTTCGTCGACCTGACTTTTAAGCATGACACGAAGGGAAGGGATTTCTAGCTCCACGGGTAGGACTGTTTCCATGCCGTAGACTAGAGAGCAAGGGGTAGCCTCAGTAGAGGTTTGGATTGAGGTTTGGTAGCCCCAGAGGGCATAAGGGATTCGGTCAGCCCAATCTCGACAACTTTTAATCATCTTACTGATGATGGCTTTGAGGTTCATATTGGCAGCCTTAACTGCACCTTTGGTTTGAGGTCGGTAGGGAGAGGATTTGTGTCTCTAGATCCCATACTCGTTGACCGCTTCTGTGACCTCTTCCTTGAAATGCAACCCATTATCTGACACTAGCTCGTGCGGGACCCCATATCGGTAGATCATGTTTTCTTGATGAATTTGGCCACTTTCTTGGCATTCAAAACTGCATATGACTCAGCTTAGACCCATTTGGTGAAGTAATTAATGGTGACTAGGATGAATTCATGCCTGTTAGAAGCCTTGAGTGTGACCTTCCCTATGATGTCGATGCCCCAGGTGGAGTAGAGCCAGGAAGAAGTCATGTTGTATAATTTTCGCGAAGGAAGGTGTTGAATGTTGGAAAACTGTTGTCATTTGAGGCATCTCCCGACATAGGTGGTGCAATTTTGGATCATGGTGGTCCAGTAGTATCCTTATCGGATGAACTTGTTGGCAAGCATGTGATCATTTTTATGGGGCCTTCACTCCCTGCTTTAGATTTTCTATGTTACCTCTTCAATGTCAGCCCCTGCGATGAAGTGTAGATGGGTTCCATCGAAGTTTTTGTTAAACAGTGCTTTGTGACAGATGATGTACTAGGTGGCCAGTCTTTGCTGGGTTGCCCGTTCTTTCTTTTTATAACCCTCAGGGTTCCTACCGTGCTTGAGGAGGTTCCAGATATCATAATACCAGCAATTGGATAGCTCGGGATCTTCTTTGGTGATGTGCTCAATGTGGTAGCAATGGGTTGGGTTATCTTGATTTTGAACTAATAAGGGGACCATTGTTATTCCTTCGGACATGTCAACCATGGATGCAAGGGTAGCAAGGGCATCGGCTAGGTTATTCTTTGCTCGAGGTAGGTAGTGGAAGGTGATATCCTGGAATTGGGAGGCTAGTTCTTCTAAGGGGCCATGGAAGGGTTGGAGTTTCTCGTCCTTGACTTTCCATTTTCTAAGCACTTGACCGATGATGAGGGCGGAATACCTATAGATATCTAGGCATATATTATCTTTCTTGAGAAGAACTTTGAGGCCTACCATACACACCTCGTATTCAGTCACATTATTAGTGCAGTGGAAATCTAATTTGATGGAGATGGGAGTGTGGGAGTCATCTTGGGCCATCAGAAGTATCCTAATGCTATACCTCTTTTTATTGGTCGCGCTGTTAAAGAACATTTTCCCTCGCAGGTCATCTTGAGCAGCACAGAGAATGTTTTCATATGGTAATTTGAAGATCCAATCATCAGCATCTTCTATGGGGTAGTCAAGGAGGTAGTAAGAGATGGCTCTTCCTTTCACGGCTTTCTGTGTGATGTACACGATATCAAACTCATCTAGGAGCATCAACCACCGGGATACAAGCTTAATCGGGAAGGCGAGCATGTAGTGTCGCAACTTTTTGGTGACCCAAACAAGCGCGACAAATGCTTTTTCCAAAGCAGTGTAGTTGATTTCGTACCCAACAAATTTGCGACTGGCATAATAGATGGCTCTTTCTTTGTGGGAATCTTCAAGGTATTGGTCTAGCAAAACCCCAACTTCAGTGTCGGTTATGGTTAGGTATAGAAGAAAGGGGAGACCAGGCTGTGGAGGCTAGAGTATCGGAGGTTGGGTCAGATATTATTTTATTCGGTGTGAAGCTTCTTGGCAGGCCTCATTCCAAATCATTGTTGAATCCTTTCAGAGGAGTTTGAAAATTGGTTCACAGATGGAGGTTAGTTGGTTGATGAATTGACTAATGTATTGCAATTTCCCAAGGAAACCACAGGCTTCTTTCTCCATTCAGGGAGGTGGCATCTGAAGTATGGATTTCAACTTGACAGGATCCGCTTCTATCCCTTTCTCACTGACCATGAATCCCATGAGTTTTCCCCTTGTAACACCGAAAACACATTTTTGTGGATTGAGTCTCATCTGATATCATCGCAATCATTTGAAGAACTTTTGGAGAGCGGGAACATGACCTTCTCTAGTTTTGGATTTGATAATCATATCATCCACATAGACCTAGACTTATTTATGAATTAGATTGTGCAGGATGGTAGTGGTAGCCCTCTGGTAGGTAGCCCCAACACTCTTGAGACCAAATGGCATAACAATGTAGTAAAAGGTTTCCCATGGGGTGATGAACGCGGTTTTTTCTTGGTGATCCGGGTGCATTTTGATTTGGTTGTATCCGAAAAACCCATCGACGAATGACTTGAGAGCATGACTAGCTGTATTGTCCACGATCATGTTGATATTGGGTAACGGGTAATCATCCTTTGGAAAGGCTTTGTTTAAGTCCCGGTAGTCTACACACATACAAACTTTCCCTCTTGATTTCAGTACAGGCACTATATTGGATAGCCATGTGGGATATTCGATCACACGATTGAAGCCCAAGTTCAACTGTTTGATCACCTCTTCTTTGACTTTGAGCGACCATTTGATGCAGAGCTTTCTCAACTTTTGTTTAATCGGCTTGTAATCTGAAAGAATGGGGATCTAGCTATTTCAGGATCAATATTGGGCATATCATCAGAGGACCATGCGAAGACATCCACAAATTCCTTTAGTAATTCTTCAAGTTGTACACGCTCATGCTCGTTAAGGTAGCCCCTATCCTAATCTCGCACAGTTGGCTACTAGAACTGAGGTTAACAATAACAGTTTAAGAATTATTCATTTGCAAAATCATCATCATCAAAAGTTTGATTAGAATCCAAACAGTTAATGCAAGGCACAAGAAGATACTCAAAATCTTCATTTATTTCATTGATAGGAAAAATAGGATTGAGAACCTCATCAAAGGAGGTATCGATTACATTAGAGCAAGGATAGACAACAGAAGAAGAGATGGGGTAAACATCAGTTTAGGTGGGATTTCAACGGGTAGAACTGGAGCAACATACCAGTTGAGGAGAGGTGTATCAACAGTTTTGATCAGGTGGGATGGATCCAGTAACGTAATGCTTGAATGAACCATGCAGAGTGTCAGCCCCAATGTCTGTAAGTTGAAGGAATCTTTGGAGTCACTTACCTCGAAATCTTTGGTATCTCTGATGAGCTATTGTACATGGTGTTTGGAACTTTCGACCCATTGGTAGCTGTCCTGGAAAGAGATCTCCATTCTAGGCTTCATCTTCTTGTCCGTATGGTTATACCAGGGTTCCGGAAAGCCACAAAAGGGGAGGTCTTCACCCTCTTTGATGAATTATCCATTCAAGAAGTCATATGGGATAGTCTGGATGCAATCTCTTTAGTCGACACTAGAAGATCATTTTGATCTCTTGTTCTAATGGTTGATACCCCAAACCATAAGGAGGGAAAGCCTTCTTCAGTTCAATGGGCTCAAGTCTCCCTTATTGTCTTTGTCCTAGCCCCAATCCGGGCATGAAGTGCATGTTTCTTAACATTTGAATCACATTGACGTTTCCATGAGGGTCATATTCTGGACAAACCCTTTCTTTGAAATCGTCCCCCATCGGGAGTAGAAGTGGTTCAACTCGGAATCCTGATAAGAGCATATCATTTGACCTGTGCTATATCTCAATATTTGGACTGCTGGTACTTGCACCATCGGCATTATCGTCGTTGCCCTAAATGGTGATGACTCGTTCGTCGGCGAAGAACTTTAATTTCTTATGGAGTGAGGAAGACACACCCTTGATACTGTGGATCCAAGGTCGTCCGAGTAATACTTTGAAACAAGATGGGATGTCAATAACTTGGAATTTAATGATAGTGTTTACAGGGTCATCCCCTTTACAAGTTTTATGGGTCCTATCACTTCTCGACGAGTATTATCGTAGGCACGTATAATAGCAAAGTTTAGAGCGAGGTCACTTTCCTTCAGTTCCAAGCATTTGAAGGTTCTTAATGGGCATGCATTCAAGGCGGATCCGTTATCGACAAGAGAGAGTGGTACGATCTTCCCCATAACTTTGACGAAGATGTTGAGTGCATATTTGTAGTTTGGCCCAATTCTGGGGATTTTTTCTTCGAAAAAGGATAGAATTCGGGTAGAGGTCAAGGATTCGACTAAATTTACCGCTTCTTCTGGTGTGGTAGAAGGAGGAACTATGGGTCCAGTGAGCAATTTGATAAAAGTATTTATGTTCAGGTGGGAAGACATGACAAGACCTTATAAATTGATGTTAGCTTGAGTTTCTTCAGTTGATCGAGGATCTTACTTTCTTCGAGCGTCATTTGTTTAATAGGAAGATTTTTAATGCCCTTCCCTTTATCATTGGTTGGTAGTAAGCTTGGGATCTGGTAATGCCTTCCTAATCTGGTCATGTGATTTACTGAAGAATGGAAGAACATGAACCTCGTTTCTTCATCAATCTCGGGTTATTCTGCCATCTTGTTTATTTCTTTGAGGAGCTCCTCAAATGATATCATCCCACATATGTCGGCTATTGGGCCGGTTTTCTCTGAAGCATTCTCTTTATTTGAATCTTCGAATTCTCCCCCCCATCCAGTGGCAATAATTTCGTCTTTCCATGTAAAGTCAACGCATTCCATAACTTTAATGGCTTCTTCATATTGGTCTTCCCATTCTATGGGGATAAGTAAGGGTGAAGGGACCTGGCGTCCTTGTAGCTTTAGAGTATCAAGTAACTCGGTCATACTGCAAATATCATTGGTTTGCCTAAATAATTCTGCCATGATCTGGACAATGTCATCTAGGCTAACTTCATCGGTTGGTCCCACCCAACTATCTGACTCTCGGGCCCATTTTCGTGCTTCCAAGAAGAGCATACTGAAACTTTGGCAATCAATGATCATCTGTGAGGGCAATTTCAGCTCGAACTCTAGGAGTTGGTTTAATACTTCTGATAATTCCATACTTCCATTTTTGGAATGGGTACGGACAATGAACCATGCTCTGGTAAGGAGTGACAGTGCCTGATCAGCGAGGCTACAAGAGTGAAGGAGGAAATATGGGCAAGTTTGGAGAGGTTTGGGAGAGGGTATGGGTGTGATTTGAGTTGAGTTGAGGGATCAAATCCTGGGTTCATTTATAGGAAGATGGCATTGGTATGATTTGGGAGTGGGTTGTGAATAGTGTATAGCTTAGGATTGGCTGGTGGGGCGATGGTACCCCAGTCAATTAGACCTTGGATTATGTTTCGGAGGTGAAAGCATTTGTCGGTGGTATGGACAGCAGTTTGGTGAAAGGTGCAATGGACATCTACCTTGAATTTTCTTGGAAGTGGATTTGACAATGGACGGGGGTCCAACGGTTTGATAAGGTTTCGGCTTAACAGGGCTTGATAAACTTTGGAGAAGGGAGCATCGATCTCGGTGTATTCCTTTCAGATTGGGACATGGAGGCTTTCTGGTGCCCAAGAAGTGGTTGGTTGAGAGATGTTGTTGATGGTTGAGACTGCAGCACTAGTAGGTTTGTCATATTTTCTGAGGGTGAACTATCCGGACACTTTCTTTGGTTCAACCTCTATTTTAGCAAGACCTTACTTGATTTCTACTCCCGCTTCTCTAAGATCTCGAAAGTGGGGATAGTATTTTCCTCCCATTATTGTTCGAACATGGGGCAAGAAGTTCTTCTTCACTATGCTAAGTTATTCTTCCTCAGATGGCCAATTGGTCATGGTGGCTACCTTTTCCCTCCATCGGGATATGAAGTTATTGACTGATTCCCTAGAGTTCTGTTTGGGCAACTCTAAATCACCGCGGGTGACCTCAAGCTCTTCATTGTATTTGTATTGTAACGTGAATTCTTGGGCTACATCCTCCCAACTACGGATTCTGGATTCCTCGAGAGATAAAAACCATCGGAGGGTGCTATCCTTCAAAGTTTGCTGAAATAATTGGGCCATCACTTCTTCAGAAGCCCCTAGGAGAGTCATGGAACGGTAATAACTGCGAAGAGGAACAATAGGGGTCCACTTCCTCTGAATTTCTCGATATTTGGCATCTTAAACTTTTCGGGTAACCTCGCTTTACGGTAAGGATACATGTGGGTGTAGTCCATGTAATTTCCAGAGATTCTAACTTGGTCTAACTTCTTAGTTAGCATCTTGAGATCTTTTTTGAATTTGTTTAACTCTTCCTCTTTTGGATCAATGATCATAGGCAAGTTAGCCCCAGGCTGGGCAAGGTTCGGCATAGGAAGCTAGGCAGGCGGCGGCCCATTAGTAGGAGGGGAACGTGGAGCATGTTGATACTCTTTGATAACCCAAATAGGCTCGGGTGGACCCATAACACGAGGTAATAGGGCCTCAGGCTCTTGAGGAACAGGAACCTGGTCTCGTTGCATCTCTTTAACCTCTGTCTGAAGGTTGTCAATCTTAAACATGAGCTGAGCTAAAGTTATCGTCAGATCTTGCTGCACAACTGGTACTTGATCTGTGTTCTCCATGGAAAGTGGATGGATACCAAACTCGGAAGAGGTAGCAGTGGAATGGACTGAACTTCGGGGTGATTTGACTGAAGACCGAATCCAATAAGGAGCCAGGCCAAGGGTGTGCGATCGACCTTAGAAGGAGTAAAATGGGATTTATTTTTGACAAAAAAGTATGAAAATATTTTTAACATTTTTTTTTTGAGGTTGAAAGACAAAATATTTTTGGATTTTTGATAAAGGAAGGAGAAATATTTTGGGAGACAGGTCTCAGTATGATTATTATTATTATTATTATTTTCGCACTTATATTAAATTCTCCTAAATGCAAAATGAAATGCTGGACGGGACCCGAGCCTGGAAAAGTTGGGTTTGTAACATATGCAAAGTTATGGCTGAATTTGTAACTAGGCTCACGGGCAGGGTCCCATTTTAAAAATGTGCAAAAATTTGGGCGGTAGGCCGACCCGGAATTTCGACAGATTTTTGGCTCGAAACCGGCAATCTAACATGTATGTCCTAGGCTTGACACCTATATGAGGGTATGCAGTTTGTTGGGTGAATCGGATAGGGTTCCCCTCTTTGGCGTGGCTTCCATGATATACATCTTGCTTTTGAGGGAAATTGGTACGTGTGGACAAGCCATTTGATATACCTAAGTGTACATGAATTGGTTCACCATATACCTCGTGGGGACTATACGTGTGAGAGAGAATTCGATATACTCGGCGTACGTGAACGAGTTCCCTGCGATATACCTCCCGTTAAGACTTCGATCAAGAGGTACTATGCGGGGGAACCGTTCGATATACGTCGAAGGTACTTGGACAATGGAAGGTAAGAGCCATATCGCTTAGGCTAACTGCGCCCGGCCAGACCATCGGCCATCATGAAGTGACCCTCCAATTACTGGACAAAATTTGGTCAATCACAATGCTCTTTGGTGATGTCGTGTGAATCATGCATGATTCTCTTATTTAGTATCTTATGATGAGAGTATCTTTCCTAATTAGGCCAAATGGGGAGCAAAGTACAAGTACCAATGGTATACCAAGTATGTATGGGTGATGCATGCAACATGTGGACATATGTGATCCTAGGTGCACGTGGTGTGAAGTGTACATGGAGAATCTTCTACAAATGTGTGAATAGAAGCATAAACATGAGGTACACATGAATAGTAAAGGGGGCATGAAAAATAGGGGAAAATATAAGTAAAGATAACACCCATGTAAATAGAGTCTATCCCTCAAAATGACATATCCCCAGTGGAGTCGCCACTATGGCCATTACCGATCCTCACGACGAGAGAGACAAAGAAGAGGGG
Organism: Sambucus nigra; assembly: GCA_949130495.1. NCBI lineage: Eukaryota > Viridiplantae > Streptophyta > Magnoliopsida > Dipsacales > Adoxaceae > Sambucus > Sambucus nigra. Next base: position 87,910,679 of record OX422220.1, read on the forward strand.
TGTCTTCAATGTTGAGAAGATCTTGGTCCCCCTCATCCCTCTTGGGAATGCTTCGGTCGGTGTCGATAATGAGGTGAAAAGTGTAGAAAGATGGAGTCGACAGTCTATTTTACTCAAAACAAACAAAAGAAAGGGGAGCCGTCCCGAACGACAGCATCCAAAGACATACGGATACCTACGAAACCAAAATGATTTGAAAAGGGGCCGGAGGCTAAGTTACGAAATGGGAAGGTGTTAGGCACCCATTCCTCCCTTACGGTCTCTCATGGGTTATTGTTATTTTCCTTTATTTCCCCATGATGTGTGTGCATGTGTATATATAGTGGAGATAGGAATCATTGACTTGTATCATGGAAGAGATAAAGTGAGTCATCCTTAGGAATGCTCCTAAAAGTAATATTAGAAAATATGATTTACGCAATTATCCTAGTGTTGATCATTATAAGGGAACAATAACTCATACGGAATAATACACCACTAAAAACAAATATATGTATATGTAAACATATAGATTTTAGGAGAATTAAGTTAAATAATATAGGAAAATAGAAAAAGAGAGAAAAGTAGGAATAGGACTTGAGTCTCGGGTTTTACGCCAAGATGCCTACGTAGCCTATAGAGGCATGAAAGTCCACGTAGTTCATGTGCAAAATGAGGGATGGAATTTATCCCATAAATCCAATCGGGGACTTCTCTTATATGCGCGTGTGTGTGAAAAGGTGTTTTTGTTGTAAGAAAGGTGTGAGAAAAGTATGAGAATTCCCGTTTGGAATTTATGAGCAAACCCTCTTTTTCTTATTTTTTTGGGTTTTATTTATATGAAAATAAGAGATGTGAAATAATACTAGATAAAAAAAGTATATTAGGATATGTGAGATGATAGAATAAAAGTGCTAAGTAATAAAACAAATTAATGCAAATTTAGGAGAATTTAAAGAGAGAGTTGAGAAATTTGGACCTTCTTGGAGATCTTGAGCTTAATCTTGGATGTTGGAGAGTAGCCTTTGCACTTGGGAGATGATGGAGGGTAACTAATTCACCAAGTTTGATGAAAAGATGATGAAAGGTGAAGGCTGGAAAGGGATTTGGATGTGGAAATCACGCTGACCTCGAGAGAGGTTTTCTGAGCTCGCTTAGAGTGATAGATTTCAGATCTTGTGTCTATTTACAATGAGGTCAGGCCCTCCTTTTTATAGGCCTAGATCATTGACGATCGACATAAAATCGGTCCTACCAATCGGCAGGTGTGTTTAGGCACACTGCCGATAGGTAGGGTTTGGAACCTTTCGTTTGGTAGCCTCTTTCAGGTTCCTTCGAAAAATCGGTCGTAGAGATAAAAATATTGATCTGAATCGTTCACGGGGTAAACCGTTGGAAAGGTACTTCAGATACATTAGAAAGTCTTTTGGACTAATCCCAGGTCTGAGAGTTGACTTTCGGTCAAATGTGGCTCGGAAGCATTTATCGGTCCTTTGGACGGGGAATCGTTAGACGCAAATGGATTGTTCATCTTATGGTAAGTCAGAATCGCACACGGGGTGGACTATTGGAAAAGTTAGGAGATTTACTTCGACATTCTGAAGAGCTTGACTCGGTTTGGGGAATTGACTTTGGTTAATCGAGGCCTAGAAGCATTCGGTGACCTTTCGGAGTAAAACGAATCAATTGTCCATATCGTAAGTCAGAATTGGGCCCGAAGCGGACCTTCGGAAAAGGATTTTAGCACCCTTCAAAGATTCATTCAGTCTCAATCGAGATAAATAGTTGACTTTGGTCAAACGGAGCCTGGGAGCATCCGGTGGCCTCCTGATCATGTTTTGGGGGAAAATAGGTCGTTCGTTCGCACCGTAAGTCAGAATCGTGCATGAGGTAGACCGTTGGAAAGGGGTTTCAGCGCCCTTCGATGAACCATTCAGTTTCGGTCGAGATGAAGAGTTTGGCTTTTGGTCAAATGGAGCTTGGGAGTGCCGATGGCCTCCAGGTCAGTACCCAGGTTATGACTTAGGTTTGGAGGAATGAAGGGAGGTGCTAGGGGACCTGTAGAGAGGTTGGGGGTGTTAGAATGGGACGCATATATTTACTATATGACATCTAGAATTTGAATTTCAATGAAGATCATGCCATGATCCAATTAACCTCAAATTTATATATAAGATAGACAATATCTAGAGGAATAAGATACAAAAATTATAGTTTGATTCAATAGTGGAATCTTCATAAATAATTAAAACACTAGGCTATCCCAGATTTGGCATATTCATAATTACTTTAGTTTTGGGGTTACTTCAAATATTAATCTATCAGTTATGCATGATTTAAAAACATGTAAATATGCATACAAAATATTATTCTCTTTCTCGGCCTTGAAGTCTTTTCGTAAACCCCACTATAGGGTATTACATTCCATATTCTCAGTCATAAATACCAAACTCAAACATTTTATTTGGCCCACAATGGTGACTTATATCACGTAACTTCATAGCGTTAAGCCTGAATCCCCTTGCTTAACCCCCAGTGAGGTCCCCCATTAAGGAATTTATCATTAATAGCATTTACATACTAATATGCAATTTAAACACATATCTACATGAAAATTAGTTATTTGAGACTACAAATCCACACCAATTACTCCGGCGCCTTTGAATCCTTGACATCCTTCCTATTAATCAAATCCATGCTAGAAATTTTGAATTAATGTAGAAAACATATACATCAATTGTATACTTATCTATACTTAAAAATTATCTCATACAAGCATACTAATATTTCAAATGTGTTTTCAACCATTCACTAAGTTATCTCAACATACAAGTACAATTGTAAAAATTCATGTAACTACTCTTTCCATAAATATTGACCAACTATAATGTAAATATCCTAAGCATTCATGTTAACAATCAAGAATACCAAGTTCGATACTTTTAACTACGTGACATCTCTAATTTCAATTTCGGTGAAGATCATGCCATAACCCAATTAAGCTGAAAATTTATATATAAGCTAGACAACATCTGGAGGAATAAGATATAAAAAAAATATAGTTCGATTCAATAGTCGAATCTTCATAAATAATTAAAACACTAAGTTTTACCTAATTTTGCATGTTCACAATTACTTTGTTTATAGGGTAACTTCATAGAGTAATCTATACCAATTGGTATATAATTAGGTGTGTTCCCATAGATGTCTAGAAATCTCTACGAATTAGGTTTCTAAAACATCAAATGGTTTGAAATTTTGAATTTTGTACATTACATTATAGCCATTTTTTTTAATGTGGTGCAAGCTTCCCGTCCATTTCGAAAATTACATTTTTTTCACCAATATATTTAATTCACAACTCAAAGATGTATGAAATTACACCAAACCTATCAGATATAATTAGAAATCATTAGGGACAATTACAGTTGAAAAGACAGTAGTTTAATTTATCAAAGAGGTGTGTTTGTGATTACATATAGCAATACACCAAGAACGCACACACTTAAGCACAACCTATATTTTACTCAAGAAAATATGGTAAAAATAATAATTTATCTTCAATTAGATAGTTAAATTCAATACAAATACATATTTATAATAATTTTATGAAAATAACCTAGCTTTTCATTTTCATTGAAGAAAAGTCAGATAAACCATATAATCTCTACTATAATTCATGTCTGAGCGTGGATAATATATAAAAACTACTCATTCATCAATCCCAAAAATTGAATCAAACTAAAAAAAGTAAATCAGGAACTTTAAGAATTTGGGTTTTCTTTCTCTCTCCTCAAGAAAATTTAAAGCATTCAAGAACATACTTTTAATTTCGTATATTTTCAACTATAAGCTTGTTAGATGATAAAAACAACATACTTGGTGATTCGAGGAAGTTTCCTCTTTTAATTCTTCCTCCTTTCTTCTTTCTCTTCCCCCCTCTCTCTTTCTCTAGATTTTACATGAAAGAATTGAGGTCTCCCCCCCAAGTCATATAAATGCTAAATTAAATTTCAATTCCTCTATTCTACCATCCAAGTTTCATAAACTAGACATCACACCACATGAATTTTCTCTAGGTAATTACTTATAGGTCCATTAACATTTTAAACTAAAGCATATAATCTAAATTCTAATCATGCTAATTAATATAAATCATTTCAGTTAACTAATGACTTTAAAAATTATTTAAAATGAAATACCTCTGGATGAGATGTCGCAATCTCTCCCTTTAAAGAATTTCGTCCACAAAATTAGAAATATTTACCAAATAAATGAGGATAAGTCCTCTATATCCCTTTCCCCATCTCCCATGACACCTCCACAATGTCTTGAATATTCCATAATGCTTTTACTAGGGAGATCTTCTTATTCATTAACACTTTCTCTTGCCTCACTAGGATCTCTACTAGTTGTTCCATCAATTGTTCCTCTAGCATATGGCTCTGGTGGCTCAAATACGTGCGAAGAATCGAGACATGAAGTACATTATGAAAGTTATGATAGGATAGTGGTGATGTCAACCTATTGGGAATCTTAACCATATGACTCACAATCTCAAAGTGTTCGATGTACCTCAGGTTTACCTTCCCTTTCTTCCCATAACGAATGACCCATTTCATCTGTTGATGAAACCCTTACAGAATTTCGTCAGGGAAATTAAGGCTATGACTTACCATTATTATAATTCCTTATTCATTACATCTGTTGATACCAAATTTAACCTGCTGACATGGCTCAATCAAGTAAAGACACGTCGCAATCTGCATGGCAATAACAAACATTTCCGAACAGCAGTTTGATTTCGAGGAACCATACTGCAATGAGGAAATCTGCTTCCCCGACCAACTCAAACGCTCCGACCTGCAAGAATTCTCCTAGGAACTTCAATACACCGAGCAACTTATGAGTACCGAGCAGCTTAGGCGGTCCGAGCTGCACCTCGAACATAGCATTAATTGCAGGATAACCAACATATCGACTGCTCATTTAATGATTATCATTATCATACAGATGTATACGCCTAAGGGGCATTAATGAATTACCATTTCACATGTACAGCCTAAGGGCTATAAATACATTGTATCATCCTCATTGTAGAGGGATCGGAATTTCTTGACTAAACCTGTAATCGAGAATACCCAAACACTCATCAATAACAAAAACAGTGGACGTAGGCCATTCTTATAAGGCCGAACCACTTTAAAATTTCTTTGTCTCATTTAAATTTATCTGTGATGAAATAATTAGACATAATCTAATTTTTTACATCAACAGATTGGCATCGTCTGTGGGAAACGACTGATAATATCATTTTTCACCAAAAATAATTCATTATGAATGACTGATAATCCAGAACCCAGCAATCGAAATGCTGGAAACCCTCCAAATCCATCTGCTCTGTCAAACATTCCAGATCTGGCTGGAATAATGACAAATCTGGCCCATGGCCAGACAGCCATGCAAGAAACTATGCGGAAACTCATACAAACCCTTCATGGCGGTGCACCAGCCCATTGAGGACAACGAAGCATTCAAAGAAATACCCATTTACTCTCTTCACGTACTAGGCGTACTGATTCATATCGCGCTGGTGAATCTGATGAATTTTCATACCAACTAGGAAGAACTTCGTCGGTACGAGCCACAAATACTGAACAAAATGTCACTCTCTCTCCAGAAAGGACCAGTGTGATGGAAAGATTAAGCAGGGTGTCTCCCTTTGATCGACTGGGCCCTGGGAGGAACAAAAGCCCTCCTAAGGCTGCATCGAAAAGTTTTAGATGACCAACAGACCTAAGGGAAGGATCTGCCCAGTCGCGATCAGCTGCTCGTCAAGATAGATCCCAAGAAGCCACATCAGCGTGATCAATTGCTCGAACCAATAAGCCCGAGGAAGGAAATGACGCATGGAAAGGGTCTATTCAGAGGTTGGAAGATAGATTAGGGGAAATGGTTAGGGCCAAGAATCCCCTACAATGAACTTTTGTTCAAGTAACGCCTTTTGTCCAGGCCATTGAGGATTTTCCCACACCGTCAAAGTTCAAAGCACCTGTTGTGACCCCCAAATATGATGGAATGATCGATCCTATTCTTCATATAGAGCAATATCAAGCTGTATCCGACATCTATGCTGTCCCAGACAAGATCAGATGCAGAGCATTCTCAGGAACTCTTATCGAATCTGCTCAAATATGGTACAATAATATTCTTCGGGGTAAGATCTCAACTTTCTTTCAACTGGCCGAGTTATTCATTGGAAATTTCTGTTTTGGGGCAAAGCCAGTCAAACGAGTAGCACATTTGTTAAGTGTTAGACAAAAAGATGGTGAGAGTACTAGAGATTATATAACTCGTTTTAATAACGAGAAACTCAAAGTCATATATTATTAGGAAAAGACAGCGATCACTGCCTTGATGAGTGGGTTGTTGCCTAACAAGTTGTATTACACTTTGGCCAAAGATCCATCAATAACCATGTCAGAACTGATGGCAAAAGCGACCAAAATCATGAATGCCGAGGAGGCTATGGATAAAGAAACCAAGGTGGAGGTTGATAAAGCCAAGAAGAAAGAGCATAAGAACAATGGTGGTGACAAACAATCCAAAAATAGGTCGTCATGGGAGGTATTGAGGAAATTTGATAATTATACACCTTTGAAGGTAGACATCAACCACGTCCTATAAGAAATTAAGAACAACGATGAGTTAAACTAGCCAAAGAAAATGAAGGCAGACTATGACAGGAGAAATAAGGAAAAATATTGCGAGTTTCACAAAGATCACGACCATATGACAAAAAACTTCATAGCTATTCAGAATGAGATCGAAACACTCATTAGATGAGGAAAACTGACAAAATATGTTGATCGTAGAAATGAAAGAAGAAACAACGACCGAATAAGAGAGAGGTCTAGATCTCCTCGTCGAGCAGAGGAGAACAAGAAAAGAGACCATGAAGATGATCCAGAAGACAACCCTGATCTTCCCAAAAGACCAAGGCAGCCAGAACGTGAGGTGTTTTCAATACGTTTTGGGTCATTTGATTGTAATGTTATTACAGGTGGAGATGCGGGAGGAGGAGATCTTACTATAGAAAGAAAAGCTTACCTCTGTGAGGCTCAAGCTTGCTCGTATATTCAACGAATAAATCTAGCCGAGGAGGATTACCTGAGAAAGATAAACATAGAGAAATTGGTCATTGGTTTTTCAAAGAACGACCTCGCAGGTGTTCTTTATCCACATGATGACCCATTGGTGATCAAAATGAGGATGAAAGAAGTGATGATTTTAAGAGTTCTGGTAGATAATGGTAGCTCGGCAGACATCATGTTCTACTCGTGTTTCGACAGTTTAAACCTAAAGTTATTTCAACTGGAGCCTTATCATAGAACCATCCTCAGTTTTGCTGGCGAGAAAGTTTTTCCACTTGGGACGATCAAGTTGGATATATTCATTGGTATATGGCCTGCTTGTTGAACAGAAAGAATACGCTTCTTCGTGATGGGTAAGAATGTTCAGTCAGCCTACAACATCATCATGGGAAGGGTCGGATTGAAGAAGTTCGAAGCAATCCCATCTATGTTGCATCAATGCCTAAAATTTCCAACAAATTTTGGAGTAGGAGTTGTGAAGGGTGATAAAAAAGTAGCTCGGGAATGCTATTATTCATCTGTCGAGCAAGAGGAGCTGGAGGAATCGAGGAAAAAGACTACTACCTATCAAGTGGATGAAGGTACAGAAATTGAAACATTGGATCCTAGAGATGAATCGCAACTCGTGAAAGGTCAGGTGGTGGAAGCTACAGAAAACATCATTCTGGACAACGAGCACCCTAAACGAACAACTCAAATAGGTTCGTCATTGGATGCCTCACTAAAACAGGAATTGATAACTTTCCTAATAAGCAGAAAGAAAAATTTTGCATGGAGTGATGAGGATATGCCCGGAATAGACCCAAATTTCCTATGTCATGAGCTCAACGTGAATAAGGAGATCAAACCAGTGAAGCAGAGAAGAAGAGTATTCAATCCCGAGAAGAATCAAGCTATACAAGAGGAGGTCGAGAAGCTCCAGAAAGCTTGCTTTATAGAAGATGTTAAATATCCAGACTTGTTAGCCAATGTGGTGATGGTAAAGAAGAAAAACAACAAATGGAGGATGTGTGTAGACTTCACCGACCTCAACAAAGAAAGTTCAAAGGATCACTTTTCGTTGCCTCGTATTGATCAACTAGTTGATGCTACCTCAGGACACGAGCTGCTGAGCTTCATGGATACTTATTCTGGTTATAATCAGATTAAAATGAAACCTGAAGACAGGGAGAGTACTTCTTTCATTACCCCTAGGGGAACTTATTGTTATAATGTTATGCCTTTTGGTTTGAAAAATGCAGGTGCAACCAATCAGCGGCTAATGGAAAAAGGTGTTTGCTGAACAAATCAGTTGCAATATGGAAGTCTATGTTGACGATATGCTGACAAAGAGCAAGAAAGCTACCGATCATCTAGTTCACTTAGGCCAGACCTTTGATCAACTGGATAAATATCAAATGAAGCTGAACCCGACGAAGTGCATATTTGGAGTACGAGAAGGCATGTTTCTCGGGTACATTGTCAATCAACGAGGTATTGAGGGAAATCCTGAAAAAATCAAAGCTCTATTAGGGCTGCGATCTCCAACGATGAAGAAAGAAGTACAGAGTCTCACAGGACGGGTAGCAGCACTCAACAAACTTGTATCACGAGCAACTGATAGATGTCTCCTATTCTTCAAAACGCTTCGAAAGACTTTTGAGTGGAATGATGAATGTGAGAAGGCTTTTCAAGACTTGAAGAAATATCTGGGAGCACCTCCACTGTTGTCCAAGCCGGTGATGGGAGAAAAATTATACTTGTATCTGGCAGTATCGGAGAATACAGTTAGCTCGACATTGATCAGAGTGGAGAATGGAGTGCAAAAACCAATTTATTACACGAGTAAGGCCTTCCGAGGAGCAGAGATCAGATATCCAAAAATTGGAAAAGTTAGCACTGGCGTTGATTGAGGCGAGTAGGAGAATGAGGCCATACTTCCAGGCTCATACTATAGTCGTATATACTGATATGCCATTGAGGCAAGCCCTTCATAAATAAGAAAAATCAGGGAGATTGATGTACTGGGCAATAGAGCTTGGTGAATATGATATAATTTATGGACCCAGATCATCGCTTAAAGGGCAAGCAGTAGCAGATTTTATAGCAGAGTTCACTATCCTGATACCCCGAGGAGCAAAAGTTGCTCACCGATCAACTTGTGGATGTTACAGGATCATCAAACACAAGCCCAGACCAACTTAGGTTGGTAAAAGGGCAAGTGGATGTTACAGGATCATCAAATTCGAGCCCAGACCAACTTAGGTTGGTAAAAGGGCAGAAAAAGATGATCGACGAAGAGAAAGAAATATCAGGGGAGGGTGAAAGGAAGCAATAAATATTCCACCGAGGAATTATGTCAGATCATAAATTAGAAGACGAGTTGCCTATATGGAGGCTCTATGTAGATGGCTCATCTTGTACTACAGGTTATGGGGCAGGGATCGTTTTGAACAGCCCGGACGAGGTCGACATGGAATACAACCTGTGATTCCAATTCAAAGCTTCCAATAATAAGGCTGAGTATGATGCCATGATTGCAGGTCTTAATTTGGCAAAAACTATGGAGGCACAACAGGTTATTGTCTTCAGTGATTCTCAATTGATCGTAAATCAAATGTTGGGAATATATGTAGCCAAAGGAGAATTAATGATCAAGTATCGTGCAAAGGTGATGGAGTTGGTATCAGAATTTGTTGTTGTTCAGCTGGTCAGAATACCAAGAATGGAGAATGCGAGAGGAGATGCCCTAGCCCGATTAGCATCAGCTACTCGTACCGAGCTACGAAGAACAATCCCAATTGAAGTATTGGCTAGTCGAAGCATAGATGAAGATCTGATGATGAATTTTATTACCCTTGATTTGGGACCATCTTGGATGGATCCCATCAGGGCATATGTTGAGGAGGGAGAATTATCAATTGACAAGCTCGCAGCCAAGAAGTTGAAGTTTAAAGCTACTCGGTATGTATTAACTAACAGTATTCTGTACAGACGAGGAATTATGGCAGGTTTGCAAAGATGTGTGCATCCCACCGAGGTGAAAGATTTGATTGAAGAGGTCCACGAAGGGTCCTGTGGAGCCCATGTAGCAGGTCAGACGCTTTTGCAAAGGATGGTGACGCAAGGATACTACTGGCCAACGATGAGGGCTGATTATATAGCCTATGCCAACAAATGTGACAAGTGCAAGAGCTTTTCCTCCATCCGAAGAACTCAACAAGCATTGTTGACACCCATTACTTCCCCTTGGCCATTTACCATGTGGGGAATTGACTTGGTCGGACCACTTCCAACGACTAGAGGAAGGTTCAAATATCTCGTCGTCGCAGTAGATTATTTTACTAAGTGGGTAGAAGCCGAGCCTCTTGTCGACATGACGTACGAGAAGGTATATTAATTTGTTTGGAAAAATATCATCTGTAGATATGGTCTTCCCCATGCATTCATCACCGACCATGGAACACAATTTGATAATGAGGAATTCGCTGCCTACTGCCATCAGTCCAATATTTTGAAGCTCCACTCGACACCAGGTCATCGCCAAAGCAACGGACAGACTGAAGTGATGAATAGAACACTGCTAAATGGCTTGAAGAAAAGACTAAGTGACGTAAAATCAAATTGGATCAATGTGTTACAGTCAGTACTATGGGTTTATCGTACTACTCCCCGAGCATCAATTGGAGAATCACCATATATGCTAGCGTTTGGTAGTGAAGCTGTTATACCTACCGAGTTGGGCCTCCCAACACACAGGGTACTGAATTTCAATTGCCCTGTCAGCGACTTAATGAGAAGATTGGATTTGGACATGCTCGAGGAAGTTAAAGAAGAAGCAGCCATCAGGAATGCTGCTTACCAACAACGAACAGCTTTGTTCTACAATAAGAGGGTGAAGAAGTGCAACCTGAAAGAAGGAGACTATGTGCTAAAGAAAGTGATTCAAAAGCACAACAAACTGGAGGCAAACTGGCACGGACCATACCGAGTTACAGAAGTTGTTCGACCAGGAACCTACCAAATAGCAACTTTAGAGGGGGAGGAGTTTCAGAATGCATGGAACGCAGAGCACCTGCGCAAGTATTATCAGTGATGTAAATTCCCATGTAATGTAGTTCCATCAGTATAAATAAAATGAAGATATTCTGCCAAATTCTCTCCTTTTATTGAATTTTTTTTGGAGAATACTAGTGCTACACACTACTCGGCAAAAACTCAGACTACTCAGCAAAAATATTCCTAAAAATGCCAACTTAGGTGGTTAGGAAACAAAATATTCCTAAAAATGCCAACTTCGGTTGGTTAGGAAGAAAAATATTCCTAAAAATGCGAACTCAGGTTGGTTAGGAAACAAAATATTCCTAAAAATGCCAACTCGGTTTGGTTAGGAAGCAAAAATATTCCTAAAAATGCCAACTCAGGTTGGTTCGGAAACAAAAATATTCCTAAAAATGCCAACTCGGTTTGGTTAGGAAGCAAAAATATTCCTAAAAATGCCCACTCGGTTTGGTTAGGAAGCAAAAATATTCCTAAAAATATCAACTCAGGTTGGTTAGGAAGCAAATCTATTCCCAAAAATGCCAACTAAGGTTGGTTGGGATGAAAAACATTTTCCAAAAAATACCAGTTATGGTTGGTCGGGAATAAAAACCCACTAACTATAGTTGGTCGGAAAGGAAAATCTACCGACCTTGGATGGTCGGAAACATTTTATGAAATGTGAAGGTGATCGAGCAAATTTTTTGATACTCGTAATATTTTAAATTACCACCAAGTTGGTCGAGAAACAAAATATCATTAATTTTGGATAATCATCAAATGATTACCACAAATTCAAGTTAGTCGATAATAAGTTTTAATCAATTATAGTTGGTCGATAAATTACATAATGTTGATATCTTTTTAACAGATATACATACACAAATGAAAAGTGCTTTACAACTACAAGACAATGTCAATAAAGAATTGCAAACAAAAGTCTTTCATTAAATCCAAAAACAAAATACACTGAGAATGAAATGTATATTAACTATTACATCAAGATTCCTACTCTATTGGTTTCTTCCCCTTTGCTTTTGAAACAGGTTCCTCGCCAGCAGGAGGATCATCTAAAGCATAAGGGGAGTTTATGAAGTTAAGTTCTTTAAGCATCCTGATGTTCATCACAGATGGTCTATCGAGAAGGTGCTCGGGGCGAGATTTCTCGGCATTGGAACGGAGATTGTAATCGCCGAGGTATTTAGAAATCAAACACCAAAGGATGGCCCAAGTAGGGATCCAGCTCATATCAAGCTTGAATGGTGGCACTGGTAGGTCGAGCAGCCCGAGATTATGGTAATCCCACAGGTAGTGGCCATGTTCCAGTTGTAGTACGCCCAAAGAATTCAACCAGCATTGTTTATAACCTTCATTATTGGCATTTTCAATACGATCATCCAAATGATAGAGAGCCTCATTGTAGCCAGCCATCCAGAATTCTCTGGGCTGCTTATGGAATTGATATGTCAATCTTTTCAGTTGCTCATGAAGATTCTTTGCAAAGAGTTCCTTATTCTCCAAGGCAGACTTCTGGAAAGAAAGTTGCTCCTCGAGATTCATGATCTTCTTAGACATTACATCCAATGCCTGGTTCTTTGCCATCAATTGGAAGGCCTGATTCTCTAGATCTAATTGGGTTCTCTGTTCCTTGATAGTAATACGAGAAGATCTTGATCGTCCCCGAGAAGATCTTTCTCGTCCCCGAGCAGAGGTAGACGGACCAGTTTTCTTCAAGGTCTCCAATTCATCTGAAAGATTGGCGTTTTCGACCTCTAAGAAAGAAAATCCCTCATCATTCACAGGGACTAAAGCATTTGAGGTAGAAGAAATAGATTTCAACTGGGAGACTTCCCTTTGCAGGTTATTGTTTTCTTGCTCCAATAGCTCAACTAATTGCCTGTGCTCCTCAACTTCAGTTTTCAATGATCTCTCTCTCACTTCATAAGCAGCAAACATTTTATCGTATCCTTTATCAGCATTCAGTTGCTGGTATTTCTTCTCGTACCCCTCATGAAAAAGTGCAGTAGATTCCTTATATTGTTGTTGAAGCTCTTCAAGAGTACCCTAGAGATATTCAATCATATCATAATATGCTACGTTGTTAGCTACTGCACGATCGAGTAGGCACTTTAAATATTGGTATGCTTCAATTTCTTGCTCTGAAGCATCTTGGCCGAGGATGTCGATGATTTGTGCTGCACTTAGATCTGTGTGACCAGCTGTGAAGTACTCATTACATTGCCTCAACAGCTTTGTATCATGAGCATACAATAACTCCATTCTGCCCATAAACTAATAAAGAAAAAAGAAAACATAGAGAAAGATTCGAACAACTCTACACCTTTTACTTATCTCCTAAAAATTTCTCGGGAGGTTGAGACGAGGATGTGGGTTGCTCAGAGGGAAGAGAGAGTTACTCGGGGAGTGCAGGAAGTTGCTCGAATGAGATAGGGAGCAGTTGAACTTTCTCACTGGTAGGCTGGATTACTGGGGGAGTAGGAGATTGATCCCCCACCACCATGGAAGTCTCCTCAGAGGAAGCTTCGTCCTCTTCTTCTTCTTTAGGAGTTGGAGGGAGGCCAGGGATGTGTCGCTGAAATATGTCAGAATTGTCATCTACCTTCATCTCCTGCAGAGCAGTGACCCAGTCATCTCTAAAGTATTTGATGCTGCCATATTCCACCTGCGACATCAAGGCAGCCAAACCTTTGTTCCACCCCTTATCCCAGTCATCGCTGAAAGACTTCTTTATAGCCAATTTTCTTTTTGCCTTCTCCTAGGAAAGCTTCTCGGAATGAAGATCCTCAGTAGCATTTAGCTTATTCTCCACTTCTTCCTTTTGACGACATACTTCACGAAGTCGGCCCAATTCTTCCTCAGCAACCTTGAGCTTATTCTCAAGCTCTTCAGCATTTCTAAGCTTCTCGTCAAGCTCTTTATTTTTCCCTTCTAAATCCTTTATTTTCTTCTCCAATCCTTTAGAGGCTTCAACAGCTTGGTTCCTCTCTTGCTCGGTGGAATCAAGTTTTTTTTCCCAGGCATCCTTATCATCATCATATTTCTTACTAGAATCTTTTAGAGATTGCGTCAGGCCCACCAGAGCTTCCTTTACACCAGACGAGGAGATTGAAGCCTTAATAGTTTCATCTTTCTTCAAAATGGTATTAAAACAGGTCACCAACTGGAAAAAGAAAATAATGACAAGTCAGTGTAGAGATAGATATAACAAGGGAGAAGTGAAAAGTTCAAGACAATAAGACTTACAGAAGCAATATGGCGAGCAACCAAGTGGTGACCATGTCCCGAGAAAGGTTTTCTTCAATACCTTGGATCTCGGGAATGATCCAAGTCTTCACCGAGCTCAGGGCAGAGCTCTGGGCAACAAAAGTAGGAACACCAGTTACAGTAGTTGGGGGCTGAGAGATAGTTTCAGCCAAATTGACCGAGGAGCTCTCCTTCATCTTCCTCGGGGGAACAGTAATATTTTTGACCAGGGAGGAACTCTTGGTCGGTGATATGACAATCAACTCACTTGGAGCAATAGCCTTGCTCGGAGCCACTGGGGGCTTCTCGGCAACCTTCAGAGGAGCAGTCGGAGGGGGTGCATCAATTATCTTTGTCCCTTCTGGGACATCATGTTTACTTCTCTTTGCCTCTCCAGCAACAGAGGCAGGTTTCTCTAAGAGAGTAGGAGGCCTTCTTTTCTTCATCCTTTCACTTAAAGGAATGTGTGACTCAGGCGAAGAACTTATAGAGGCTGGTACTGGTTCTACTTCACTTATCACCGGACGAGCAGTAAAAGAAGAGGTGTAGCTCTTATACTGCAGCAAATACGAGGCTGATCTAATATGCTCGTCGGCAACAGTCTAATGCAAACTCCAGATAAGTTTTAAATGCCTTATGTTAACTTCTGTCTCTTTTGGAGACATTCTTTCACTGTCAACTGCAAACAAATAAACATTAAAATATCAGTGACACATTTTATCAAACACAAAGGAAGCATAATTTTGAAATAAATAAAATGAAATAAAAATAACCTATCCCATTGCCATAGGGAGGGCATCTGGGACCCTGATACACTTCATCTCCAGTTAAAGGAGCATGTTTCCAATTTTTTACAACAACCCCGTGCTCAAAGTAGTCCCTATTGACATCCGGGAGATTGACCACTAAAGCCCTATTTAAAAATCTAGTTTTTAAATAAAAAGTATTATCACCAACAGCCCATCTATAACAAAACATGATTTCTAGAATTCCTATGCGAGTTCCATGAATTTGATTTATTCTATGAACACCATTAACTATTCTCCATGTATTGGGGGTTATTCTTGCAGGAACAACGTCAAAATATTGACAGAATTCTAGACATAAAGGATTTGGCGGAAAGGAAAATCCACATTCAGCAATAAAAAGACTAGGGAACCAATGTCCCTCAGCCAAACGGAAATAATCTGAAGGTTCAGAAAGTTCCTCCAGAACAACCCATGAAGGGATAGAAAAATTAGAGCAAAATTTATCAAGAGATTCAACAAGGTAAACCATGACAAATAAAGGAAATGAAGAAGAAGGAAGAAGATCTTACAGAAAAAGAGTGGATTTGTTGACAACGAACGATGAAAAGGATGAACGCACAAGAGAGAAAGACAATGGAAAACTCAAAGATACAAATTTAAAAAAGTAGAAGACGATGGGATTATCTACGACGCTTAAATACCTTAACTTGGAAAACGGTAAAGTTAATGATTACAAAAAGAAATGATTACGCTACCGGCGGCTAAAGGGACAAAAAATGCGCGGAGATCGAGGCGGTTATAAAAATTCAAAAAGTCTGATTCTACGAATTTGGAAGAAAAAATAAATACAAAGGAAACACTCCTAAAAATCAGGAAGTTCATTTAAAACCGCCAGATTCCGAGAAAGAATGTTCCACACTCATCAAATTTCGAACTGTGAAACATTGGGGGCTTCTGTTGATACCAAATTTAACCTGCTGACATGTCTCAATCAAGTAAAGACACGTGGCAATCTGCATGGCAATAACAAACATTTTCGAACAGCACTTTGATTTCGAGGAACCATACTGCAACGAGGAACTCTGCTTCCCCGACCAACTCAAACGCTCTAACCTGCAAGAGTCCTCCGAGGAACTTCAATACACCGAGCAACTTATGAGTACCGAGCAGCTTAGGCGGTCCGAGCAGCACCTCGAACAGAGCATTAATTGCAGGATAACCAACAGATAGACTGCTCATTTAATGCTTATCATTATACAGATGTATACGCCTAAGGGGCATTAATGAATTACCCTTTCACATGTATAGCCTAAGGGCTATAAATACATTGTATCATCCTCATTGTAGAGGGACCGAAATTTCTTGACTAAACCTGTAATCGAGAATTCCCAAACACTCATCAACCTTCCAAATGTTGTTGTTGCTCAAAGCCTAAAGAAGAAACTATAGACCACATGTTTGAGGAGGGAGATGTAGCTAGCAGCATATGGGATCAAATGACTAACGAGTTTGGGATTACAAGACACAAAGGAGGAGGTGTTAGAAATCAGTTATTCCAATGGTGGTTATATGGGGTAAAATTAAACAAAAGAATAAGCAGAATTGTTCCAGCTATCATTTGTTGGTGCATTTGGTGTTTCAGAAATAAATGCAGATTTGATGATAGTCTTCCTAGTGTAAATGCTGTTATACATCATATCAAGTCTGAACTTATTTCTAACAAAGTCTTTTTTAGTGCTCAAAAGGCTAAAGTGCAGATGATAATCAAGTGGAATCTTCCTAGAACAGGTGCTTTAAAGATTAATGTTGATGGCAGTTCCATTGGTAATCCAGGTAATGGAGGGGGCGGCGGAATTCTTAGGAATCACTCAGGGGACATGCTTTGGGCTTTTCATGCTCATTTTGGAGTAGTGTCTAATATGGAAGCAGAGGCTTTGGCTTTACTTAAAGGTCTGGAATTTTCAATGGACTTCATTGGCTATGATCTAACTATAGAGAGTGACTCTAAAGTTTTAGTGGATTTCATTCAAAATAAAGGTTCTTCCCCTTGGAAAATTCAGTGGCATATGTTCAAAATCAGAAGTTTAATGTCGAGGATAAAGGTCAGACTTGTTCATATTCATAGAGAGGCAAATCAAGTAGCAGATTTCCTTGCAAAGTTAGGCAGCTCTCAACATACAGATTGCTTTTCTCATAGTACAGATGACTTCCCAAAGCAGCTGAAAGGTTTTATCAGAGTAGATAGATGGGGTTTACCTTCATTCCGAAATGTCTAAGGGTCATTGGTGTTTAGTTTATTCCTCTGGTTTCTTAAAGTTGGCTTTAATCAGTTCTTTTCTATTTGATTCTGTAAGGGTTCTTATTTATAAAGAACCTCGTTTATGTTTCTTATTTCCTTCTTTCTTGTATTTTCTCAATGATGTAAGCTATTTAGAAGAGGCTAGTTCTTCTATCATTTGAGAATAAAAGGATGCTTTCTCCAAAAAAAAAAAAAAAAAAAAAAAAAAAAAAAAAAAAAAAAAAAAAAAACACTCATCAATAACAAAAACAGTGGACGTAGGCCATTCTTATAAGGCCGAACCACTTTAAAATTTCTTTGTCTCATTTAAATTTATCTGTGATTAAATAATTAGACATAATCTAATTTTTTACATCAACAACATCTTTATAGTAAAAACACTAACAACCACTTCATACTCAACTATTTCTCAATATTACATAAATTTTCATTATGTTACTTACAAAATACCTTTATTTCACAATTCTTATTAATAGGTTTCACAAAATCAACTTCAAACGATAAATAAGAGTAAATTAGAATTTTACAACACAAGTTTCCATTCTACGAATTTCTTATTCCAATATCTTTCATAAAGGATTTAATTCTCAATTAATTCAATTTCATTTTCAGTCATATATGAACACAGAACTTCAACCTCTTTTCCTTATAATACAATTCCATCTTATAATTTATAGCATATCAACTTTTTTTATGATTTATACTCCTTGCTACTACCACACATAACTTTTCATACATAAGTGTATATATATAATTAATGAATCATTTTTCTACATCTTAATTGATGTTATTCGTGTAACAACAATTATAATACACTCACATCTACATTAATTCAACTTTGCATAGTAACACCATATATTCTTACAAGTACGACCATACATTACCAACTTATGGTTCATTTCAATATGCTTACTAATAATACGTTTGATATCAAATTATGTTTTTAACTCCTCAATTCAACATACACATGTACATTCTTTTCATCATAATGAAATTTAATAATATACATTACCATATAAATAAAATACTTCTATGTTTTTTTGTTAAAAACTCATCATGCTCCCTAATAATAATGAATGCAGTTTATTAATTGTTCAAACTTTTTACAAATATACTTTCCGAATTCATTAGTTGCTCATTTAACCAGTGTTACATAGAATAATTTATTCATCAAATCAGTCTCGTTTTCTTTTACACTTGTATAAAATTAAGTCTAACTTTTGTATTTAAAGTTTAATCACTACTGCCTTTTCTTATTTTTATTCGGATAACATTCTCGCTTACCCGTATACTTAATTTTTTATGATCATACTTATATTCATAGTCATCAAATTATTTCTTCTTTATTAACCACATGCATACTTATACACAATCCAATTATTTCCTTTTAAATTTATAAACTTTATATAAAACTTCATTGTATATTTCTATTATTGCTTCTCTATTTATACCACATATTCTATTAATCATACTCATGCACATTTATCATCCTTACATGTTTAAACATTAGCCATCATTCATCAATGATACACATGTTATAAAGTATTATATCACGGATGTCCATTAAAATAACTCATAACAAACTTAATCAGGTCATAATAAGTTCAAAATACACAATACATTAATAATATTCACTAGAAACCTAGCATATTCAATATGTTATATTTATGACTAGATAGTTCCACAATACCTAACATACACAAGTTTTAGGCGAGTTGGTATTATCACACACATATATATCAAACCAGTTCATGCTACGCTCTCTCGTCATGTAACATGACACTCCAGTATAGGTCAATGCATAACATAAAATTATATTTTTATTTACCTTAGCCAAATATACCATCAAACTAATGCAATAACTTATATGACCATAATTTTTCCTATAGGATTAACATACCCCACACCTTTTTTTATCCAAATCCTTATTAGCAATGTATGATTAGTAATATTCTAAAATTCTATAGAAACATATTATAATACATACGTATAACTACAATCTCTTACCTTGCACCATTACCACAATTTAATATCCAATTGCAATATTCTAAAATATAATGTAATACTATCCTTTCAATTTTATTAGTAATAACAATTTAGTAAATAAGATGTCACTCATTCTTATCATACTCATCCATATCAAAATTATATATTCACATTCACATCATCTCTTATTTCACATTCATAAAAATTTAAATCATCTTCGAATATGCGAATTCAGATATTCTTTACCTAATAATTTTTTTTGTCATTTCTTTAATAAAGATAAATTTTATCATTTACCATTCAAAAGCTTGAAAAAACACAATTTCTAATTCAGAATGCTCAATGTTATCAACAAGTTAATTTTTTTTTAATAGACATTAATACCATCCCCTGCTTATTACCTAACATGTATCTCGAATTAACATAGATATTTTCAATTAGATAGTCAATTTTATGTAACATTATTCATCTTGACAATTACACAGTTGAATCTTATTCACATAAATTGGTCCTAACTCACCCTCTTCGCACGAATAATCATCCAACATTTCCCCCATTACTCATAATATTAGTTAAGATAACATCATTTTCAATTCCTATAAACTATTTTGTCTTAATATTCTCACACATTCCTTGTTCAATCACATTTTATTGTATATATAAGAGATTTAATTATATTGAATCTACAAAATAATATATTCAATTTATATAATCCATTATATAATAATTCAACCCTATTTCTTAATATAATTCCACAATCTCAACATAATTCGCATGCTATTATCATATTATCATTAATAATATTTTCCCACATTCTTTCCAATATAAACCACCTTTCATACATTATACTGACTTTAATTCAAATTAATCCTCTTTTCTAAACATGTAGATAGTATACATGATATATAGGTTCTATATGAGAGTTCGCACGAACTAATGAAATAATTTATTTAATTAAATATCCCAACATACAAATCCAATTTTAGCAAATTTTAATCTTCGATCAAATTAGGTGTGCATGTGATAAAAATTCTAATCACGGTAATTAATTTATGCATGTAATCAAACACAATAATTGAGGAAAAATTCCAAAAAAGGGTAACACCTTTTTGTCAATAATATAGAGTAATTGACAGACACAGTCGACTTACAGACTACTTACCGATTAAGTATAACGCGCAAAGTCTTAAATTTCTTCTACAAAATACGACTTAATCCAGAGCCGTCCAGTAGAAACGGTCTTCCCTCGGTATCCATCGATCAAACTTTTTTCTTCTTCAGTAGTAGAACCTCGATTCCAAAAGTCAGTAGTAGAGACGGACTCTACAAAGGTTTATGCAAGGTGTATTAAAACTAGGGTTTCATAAAGATTCATAATTCATATAGGGGATGTAAAGATTGTGAATTTGAAACCTAAAAGATGAAAAACATTGGAAGGGGTGTTTAATATTCATTTTCTCCAAAGTCCCATAAAAAAAGAATTTAAAACAAGTATTTATAGGTCTGACATAAATTTTGAGGTGGCGGCTCGTTTGAACAAAAATCAAGGTCGTTAAAATAAGAAAAGGCATCCGTTCAAATGAGGAAGCATTTCGTTCAAACAAAAAATTCTATTCATTCGAAGCCTACATCAAACGAGATTCTAACAAGGTGGTTCTATCAAGCAGTCCTTACTTCGTTAGATGGTCGTTCGAAGTGAGATCTAGCGAACTCCCTATTTCATTTGAATGAGATTCCATCTTATTAAAAGAAGCTTTTAAAAAAATTAATTTTTAATTTTTAAATCTCTTAAAAATATAGCTTCGATTTTTTTATAAAAGGACATCCCAAATACGAATGTGAATAATATGAACACACAAAAGTTTTAATATTGTCATGAGATGTAGAGGTGTCTTCAATCTTGGAGATGTTGGAGTTTGGTTCGACGTGTCGATTTATGCCAAAACGGAAATACATCCAAATTAAGAGCCTAAGTTAAAAATTTTGCGCTTACAAATCTCCCCTTTGGATATTGCGGTACAAAACATAACTGAAACCCAGATGAAAATAAAACCCCTCTATGAAAAGAAAAAAATCCTAATACCCTACCAAACCATAAAAATGGAATGTGATAAGTGAAACTTTATCTTCAATCTCGACTTGTTCTTCTCTTGTGCAAATTTATCTTCGTCCAGTTTAATTTGTTCTCCCCCTTAGATATCTACACACATAAGGCAAAGAAATACCATGATGTATATAGTTTTAAATAGAAAAATAAAAACACTCCCTTAATTTATTCCCCCCCTTTTTGTCCATGATACACAAAGTAAGATAGCATAAATAATTACTCCCCCAAAACAAAGTCTCCCCCTAAATATGTGATCGTAAGATACAAATTTATGAAAATTTGATACCAAGAATTTAAAACATAGGGATAACGGAATAAAGCATGCAATGGTATAAGTATATCAAAAGCACAACATGGAAACTCAAGCACAAATAATCCAAACTATAATTAAGTATATGAAAACCATGGAATAAATGTTAACCGGAAGACTCAAAATAAGACACCATATATAATATATGCAAAATATACCAATGAAAATTCGGCACATATGTATATATAGATATAAACCACTACAAAACCCATAAGCTTTACACACTAGCATAGTAACGATGCGTCTAAACACGTGGGATGGAATGAATGGGTGTGAACTAGATACAAATGAATTATGACCCAAATACTCAAATACGTCCAAGAAGTTCTAATTGATCTCACAAATTCATCAAAACTAAGATGTAACCTCAAGTGACAAGATAAATTGAACTTAATGAACAAACAAATACAATGAACACAAGCCTAGAATATTAATGGTTCTATAAATCAATAGCGTCATAACCAAAAAATTTTAACGGGATTCATTGTGCAAACTTATTAATCTTCGACTAAACACCCTCAAAAGATAAACACATAACATATTTTCTACTCTTAATTCTTTTGAAGCTATTACTTTTGAAAGATCTAATAAACTAAACAATGTTGGCCTTTGGACAATTTTCTATTTTTATTACCTTTAATCTTTTCGTTAGGCTCTTGCCAATGGCATCTTTCCCACAAAGGAGATTTTCTCCTTTTGTAGCCCTTTTCACATGCACCAGCATATTTTTCAAAACTAATCAAGTAATGCACACGAATAATGGTTCTTACATGCCCAAATATCCATAGACCCAAAATATGTAGATGACAAAATTGATAGGAGAACATCTCATAAGGCCCAAATATACATGTGAAATTAAATGTTCAAAAAGCTCATGCATGTGCGTGCAGAGGGATATGCAAAGTCAAATCTATAAAGCAAATCAAGTTAAAAATATCTCCATGCAAACATGATTGAGTATCTACAATCATAACCCAATGGAATTGGATTCAAACGCACCAATATGCCACACCAAATGTGTAAAACTAAAATACGAAAAACAGAAAATCTTTTTGAGTTTTTGAAATTTTTTTGAAATAAAATACGAAATTTTCAATTTTTGAACATAAAATCTAACTCAAAAGACAAACCAAAATCTTTTGTATTGCTCATTATGACTCAATGTAAGAAAAATAAAATACAAAAGATACACATTTCATAAAACTAGAAAATATATATCATGAAGAAAAAACTAGAGTAGGATAAACAAAATCATGCAAGCAATCACCTATAAGATATAGCATGTGAAGCCTCATGTGCAAAACTACGAAAATCAACCAACCTAATGTTTAACGTCTCCAAAATGGATTTTCTAACCCAAATAGATGTATACCTAATGAATTTAGGTTTCAATAACTAAGGGGACACTAGAATTTAACTTCCTAGGGTCTTTTCTAAGATCATAGCAGAAAACATAAGGTGATCTTTCCTACCACAATGTGTGCACATGTAGACATGACAAGGGACGAGACCTTAGGGTTGACCTTTTCTAACACCCTGGGATATGGTTGACCTTCTAAAATAAACATTGGTCTTCGCTTTAGCAATCAAAGAATTATAATCATATAATCTAGTACCATCACTACTAAAACCACTCGAGTATTTTATATCCTTTTTTAACTTCAAAATTTTTAAACTCAAGTAGTGAATTAGTCTCCTGAAGTTTTAACGAATCTTTCTTTAAATATTCTATCATTCCTAGAAGGTTATCTCTCTCACCCTCAATGAATGAAAATTTATCCATAAGAGTCTTCTCACGTGCCCTTAATTTATTAATCAAAATATAATTATCCTCATTGGCAAAATCAATTATCTTAGAGAAAATCAATTATCTTAGAAATTTTGTACTCTTCTAATTCTTACTCTAAAAACCATGATCTATCATCACTCTCTTTCTTGGAGAATTATAAAATTTTAAAATCACGGTCGATAATCACAAGCTTTTCACGAAAGAAATCCCTTTGAGTTTGAACATTTTGCAAAAGTTCCATAACAACTTTAAAATGAAAATTTTCTTTTTAAAGAATTTAATTATTTTTTTCAAACTTCATATTCAAATGAGATGAATTTTTAGAATGGTTATGAAACTCTGTAAAATCATCTCGAATATCTACATCATCACTATTTTGGCAATCCATCAACAGAAAAAAATCCTTGTGAGAGAAGGATAAATAACCACCCTAAACAGCACTAAACAAGGATCTTACATGATAATTTACTGCAACTCGCTCTGATACCAATTTGAGAGTGCGCACACACTAATGGAATATTTTATTTAATTAAATGTCCCAGCATACATATTAAATTTTACGAAGTTTTAATGTTTGATTAAATTAGGTGTGCATACGATAAAAGTTTCAATCACAATAATTAATCTATGCATGCAGCCAAACACAGAAATTAAGGAAAAATCCCTAAAAAGGGAAAACCTTTAATCAACACTATCGAGTAATTGATAAGCATGATCGACTTACAGACTTCTTAGACCGATTAAGTATAACGCACATAGTTGTAACAACCCGAGGTCTTGGAGACGATAATTTATTTATTTCGGGAGAGATAAATAATATTTTATTGGAGAAATAATAAATTGGCAATTGAGGTCAAAATTTAGAGTTGTTAGAAAGTGTGTCGAATGGAAATTCCGAGGGTACCATCGTTTCCGGAAGGGTCGAGAAAGTCGAAATGACTGTACTTGAGGTCTATTTAGGTTCCGAAATAATTTAGGACCGTTTGACTCGAATTAAAGTTATCGAGTCATTTAAAGTGTGTATTATCATTTAAAGATGTGTACCTTGGGAAATTAGGCTTAAAAGCCACGTGAGAATAATTCTCACTTAAGAGAGAAAGAGAAAAGGAAAGAAAGAAAGAGAGAAGAAGAAAGAAGAAGAAAGGAAGGAGAAAAAGAAAGAGAAAGTGGAGGATTTCCGGCCATTTCGCGATCTAGAGGCGGATTCAGACCCTACGAACCCGAGGCAAGTGATTAAACTTGCTAAATAATTGTTTTGTACCATTTATTGCATGATTTGTGGATTGATTTTTGGGTTTTAGGTTTAGTTTATTTAAAAACCTAACTTTTGAGAAAACCTTAGATTTGTAGTATATAAATGGATTTAAGGTTAGAAACTAGTTTATATGTGTTCTTGGATGAGTATTGATGTTATATATGTGATTGGGTTGAAGAGAAATGAAGAGAGAATGATTAAAATGAATTTTAGAATTTTGGAGAAGATGATGAATAGTGATTCAGCGTCACTTCCGAATCGATTCGGCCATGATGCGAATCGATTCGGCGCTTGGTCAAAAAATGAAAATTGTAGATCTTTTCGATACGGTCGCGTGAGCGCCGACTGGGTATTTTTCTGATTTTTTTTGGATTTTTAATGATTTTTCTACGAAAAGCTGTCCGAGATCGAAATCGTTAGTCAGAAATTAAGGTTAAAATTATTTGGAGATAAATATTAGTGGATTCTCAAATAGGGTGTTGCACATCTAAAGAACTCGAGGAGATGGGAAAAATTTGGGTTCGTAGAAATAAAATCCGAGTTATAATTTAAATGAAGGTTTGGGATTTTTGACTTTTAAGGAAAATAGCCAAATCTGTGGCTTCCGGTAGGCCGAATCGATTCGGCCCCTTAACCGAATCGATTCGGAAGTATGCAGGTGCCCAGGTCTGAGTGACCGAATCGATTCAGACCCCATTCGAATCGATTCATCCTGAGACAGAGTCCCAGGTCTGATGACCCGAATCGATTCGCCTTCCTGGCCGAATCGATTCGCTGGGCCGAACCGATTCAGAATAGGCCCGAATCGATTCGAAAACAGGGCTTTTGTGGGATTGTTTTTCTAAGGAGAATTTCATCCCGTTTGGTTCGAGGTTATCGAATGGGGATCTCTATAGGAGACATTTGAAGTATGTTTTCGAGACTTTTAGTGAGTTTCCCTTATAAGAAATTATTGGAGTCATATAGACTAAATTTGAGGAATACCGATTAGAAATTATAGCGTATACTAAGTGGGGTATATGCGTGAGTATTAACGATTAGTATATCATGAGAGAGTATACTAAACTATGATGTAATTTAACTGCGCCTAAGTGCGTATAATAAACATGAATGTGATGTTTCAGGTATACCTTATATAATGGTGTATCTTTATTATGTGGGATGTATGTAGACCTTATATATGGTGTATATACATGTTAAGCATACCCCCTCCTTGCTATCATTGGGAAGTTTCGTGCGTTGAGGGTGAGCATCCTGACAAATATGCAGGGTGTGGATATTCCCCAGGTCATAGTCGTCCTTTGTGGTCAGAAAATGACATATATATATATTTACTTATTTTGGGGGTGAGAGGTCGGGGTATGTGATGCTCTCACTTGCCGGTTAGGAACTATGACCGCTTCCCGGACGTCGTGTGCGTGAGTTGATCACGAGGTGGGTGTCGTTGAACCCCACCAGGTGGCCCCAGTTTGCTACGTTTATGGGCTGCTGGATGATGATAGCATGTGAGCCTGCGTCCTTCGAGTTATAGCTCGGTTGGATGGTTATTAGTTGCTTGTGTTTGTATTTGGGTGTCAAGGGCATAACCGACCTTAATGACCTATATTGCCAGGATAAGTGTATCGGGGGGGTTCCTTGTTTGGATTTCGCTTCGGCGAGACGTCCCACGCACGAACCGTAGTGTAATGTTGGAACTTGGGGATAAGTTTAGTCCTTAATGCTCATCATTATATTATATTATATATCTATCACCTATCCCGACGATCGACAGTGCCAGGAGTAGTGTAATGGGGGGGTTCCTTGTTTGGATTTCGCTTCGGCGAGACGTCCCACGCATGAAACGCCGTGTACTGTTGAGACTTGGGAATATTAATTAATTAAAATTGGATACTAATCATTTGGGTTACATGCATCTTGCATTGAGGGCATAATGAGCCCCGAGAATCGATACGGTCAGGAGTAGTGTAACGGGGGGGTTCCTTGTTTGGATTTCGCTTCGGCGAGACGTCCCACGCACGAAACGCAGTACCATGTTGAAAATTGGGAGGAGTTTAGTCCTTAGTTCTTGATGCTAATAACTCATCTATTATTATTTATATATATGGTTTCTTACCTTTTTGGGCATCCCTAGAATAAATCTAGTACATGATATTGTTTATGTATTGTGATGATGGAGCATGATAGGATCATGTAACTTTATATGTTCAACAAAAGAACATTATAAAGATAAGCGTAATGTTTATATATAAGATAATAATTATAACTATTAGAATGGATTATATGTAGAATCGGGTGATAGGTTAGATGGTTTCACTTAAATACTTTATTTGGGGTTTAAGTTAGAATCCTCTTACCAAATTAGAATCGAACATCCTTTTTGGGAGACACGTGCATACGCTTAGTGCGCGCTTTAGATGAGAGGTGAGTTGAATTTCTATGGAGTGTTCGATTCCAACTAAATCATGTAATTATGCATTTATAATTATTATGCATTTTAATACACTTGCTATAAATGTTTTTCACACTCGGGTTCTGACCCGTTTCTATTTCCCCTCCCCCATGCACATATATATTGTATTACTTCAGGTGTTCCCCCGCAAGGACGCCTTTATTATCCCTCCATTCAGGATTTATGGAGCTGTGGCAGTAGCGGACTGTTGCGGCACTTGGTTTTAGTCGATTCCTATCTTTGTATATCTAGATTAGGATTCAGTTGTATTGAGTTAGTATTCAAGTGTTATAGAGTAACACTTTCATATGATTTAATTATCTGTTTATTGTATTGTCTGTTGCCCGACAGCATATTCGGGTATTTCATTGCTGGGATTTTTATTGTACAATGTATTGTACTCTTTCATTATTGGAGCATGCACTTTCCACATTATAGATTAGATGTGTATTGTTGGTTTTGTTGTTGTTGTCAAATAAAAGTTTCAAATTTTTGGCAATTCGCACTTAATGATTTCGGGTAGTTAGCCTTATATTATAGTGTTTAGTTGTTGATGTTGAGACTGTGCCATCTGGGATACCTGATTTATGTAGTATAGGGCTGGGCACCCGTTATTATTTGGAGCGGGTTGTCACAGATGGTATCAGAGCATCAGGTTCTAGTGTCTTTAGGATCTGTGTGCGTTACTACGATCTTCCGTAAGCGTTCTTGGTGTAGAGCCTTATTGCTAGGACGGTTACATTCATACGTCCATATCTTTCTGTGAATCGAAAATATTTGAAAGGCGTTCTGATGCAATTTTTCTTGTTTCAGATGCCACCGAAGGGAGGTCGTTCAGCCAAGGCAAAGAAGGGACAGCCCCAATTGCCTCAAAGGAACATGACTACGGATGATGTTGCCAATATAATGGCACAAGCAGTAACTGCTGCCGTTTCTACGATGGCTCAGCAACCTGCCGCTCGAGCAACCCTACCCCATTTAGGATTATCCTTTTGGGAGGGAGTGAAGGAAGACTTTAGTAAGGGGCATCCCCCCGAGTTTGCAGGGGGAGTTGATGCAATGGCTGCAAGTACATGGAAAAATAGTATGCTAAGGCATCTTCGTATGGTTGAGTGTAATGAGGTGCATAAGCAATTTTTAGTCACCTTTAAGTTATCGGGTGCAGCTCTTCAATGGTGGGAGTTTGTCACCACATCTGAGCAGAGAGATACTTTTCCTATCAAAGAATTTTGGGGACTTTTTGATCAAAGGTATTTGCTTTCCCCTACGAAGGATATGGGAATTTTTCAAGGAAATAGGACGGTGGCAGAATATGAAGAAGATTTTTCTCTATGGGCGAGATTAGTACCTAATGAGGTAAATACGGAAGAGAAACGTATATCGAAGTTTGTTCGAGGTTTAGAATGGAAAATCCAACAACATTTGTTAGAAAGCCCTAAGTTAATGACTTTCGACGAGGTTGTGAATGCGGCACTATTGAAGTGTCGAGAATATCGTTTTCGTTCTCAAGAGAGTAAGAACTTTGGAGATTCGAGTTCATCAAGTAAGTTTGGCAAAGAGAGCGCCAGTAATGCGAGTGGGCAGAAAGAGTTCATGGGCAAGTGTTTCTCTTGTAAAGAAACAGGTCATAAAAAGAGAGATTGTCCTCAAAGAGGTAAAGGACCGCGATTTGATGAAATTTTGGAAGTGCAACCCCTACAGCAGATTCGAGGTCGCTTTAGACCGGGGGACTATGTTTGGGAGCCTATTGATGAGGATGGGCAATCGGACTAGAGATGGATGTTGTAAGTAATTTTCCTAACTATAGGGATTATTACTATATGAAGTTTTGGAAATATCGTATGGGAAATACATGTGAATCGGGTAGTGCTTTAGCCCTTTTTGTTTATGTATGGTAGGTAATGACCCTAAAGGGGGAAATTTTGAGCAAGATATGCTCTTATTCTATTATCTTGGTTATGGTGGTAAGTAGTAATGATAGAAGCTACTTCTTTTTATGTAGTCATGATAGACTATTGAAATTGTTGTATTCTAGATATGGAATTGCCTTATATATGGCAGTATATTGAGATGATGTAAGCTGTTGTTTATGTTTGAAGTGATTGTGGTTTGATGGGACGCAGGTAAAGTTTTAGCTTCTGATTATGATTATATTTGTGAGCTATATGTTATGCATATGATGAATAAAAAGACCTTGTGTTGGACATAAGGCATTTTATATTAGAATATATATATATATAATCTTTTTCAAAATAAACTATTTTCAATATAAAACTTTTATCGGCCTTCGGGCCCTTTCAAACAAAATTTTCCACAAAAACGTTTTCAAACTCAAGTCCGGATCTAACAAACTCTCAATCCCCGACGTCGTCACACAGTAGTGTATTGGGAGGGTTCCTTGTTTGGATTTCGCTTTTGCGAGACGTCCCCCGCACGAAATTGGCGATCGTCAGGAATTGAGAGGAGTTATTTCTTTGGACCATTCAAATTTTCTCTACTAAAATTTTAGTCTTACTTATTGTTGGAAATGTGAAACTTTCGAGGCAAATAAGCCTCATTATGATGGTTGTGAGCATAAAGCTCAATTATAAAGGGTGTATGGGCGCCCTTGTTATGGAAATAGGTTTTGTTTACTTCATAATTAGCTTAATAAATAAAGTAAATTAAATCAATTCATCGTGGGAAGTTAGAAGTGTGGAGATAGGATTAGTAATAATGGGTAGATTAGGACTAGTTGAGCTTTGGGAGAATTAGGCTTAGCTAAATTTCGAGGGCGAAATTCTTGTAAGTGGGGGAGTTTGTAACAACCCGAGGTCTTGGAGACGATAATTTATTTATTTCGGGAGAGATAAATAATATTTTATTGGAGAAATAATAAATTGGCAATTGAGGTCAAAATTTAGAGTTGTTAGAAAGTGTGTCGAATGGAAATTCCGAGGGTACCATCGTTTCCGGAAGAGTCGAGAAAGTCGAAATGACTGTACTTGAGGTCTATTTAGGTTCCGAAATAATTTAGGACCGTTTGACTCGAATTAAAGTTACCGAGTCATTTAAAGTGTGTATTATCATTTAAAGATGTGTACCTTGGGAAATTAGGCTTAAAAGCCACGTGAGAATCATTCTCACTTAAGAGAGAAAGAGAAAAGGAAAGAAAGAAAGAGAGAAGAAGAAAGAAGAAGAAAGGAAGGAGAAAAAGAAAGAGAAAGTGGAGGATTTCCGGCCATTTCGCGATCTAGAGGCGGATTCAGACCCTACGAACCCGAGGCAAGTGATTAAACTTGCTAAATAATTGTTTTGTACCATTTATTGCATGATTTGTGGATTGATTTTTGGGTTTTAGGTTTAGTTTATTTAAAAACCTAACTTTTGAGAAAACCTTAGATTTGTAGTATATAAATGGATTTAAGGTTAGAAACTAGTTTATATGTGTTCTTGGATGAGTATTGATGTTATATATGTGATTGGGTTGAAGAGAAATGAAGAGAAAATGATTAAAATGAATTTTAGAATTTTGGAGAAGATGATGAATAGTGATTCAGCGTCACTTCCGAATCGATTCGGCCATGATACGAATCGATTCGGCTCTTGGTCAAAAAATGAAAATTGTAGATCTTTTCGATACCGTCGCGTGAACGCCAACTGGGTATTTTTCTGATTTTTTTTGGATTTTTAATGATTTTTCTACGAAAAGCTGTCCGAGATCGAAATCGTTAGTCAGAAATTAAGGTTAAAATTATTTGGAGATAAATATTAGTGGATTCTCAAATAGGGTGTTGCACATCTAAAGAACTCGAGGAGATGGGAAAAATTTGGGTTCGTAGAAATAAAATCCGAGTTATAATTTAAATGAAGGTTTGGGATTTTTGACTTTTAAGGAAAATAGCCAAATCTGTGGCTTCCGGTAGGCCGAATCGATTCGGCCCCTTAACCGAATCGATTCGGAAGTATGCAGGTGCCCAGGTCTGAGTGACCGAATCGATTCGGACCCCATTCGAATCGATTCGTCCTGAGACAGAGTCCCAGGTCTGATGACCCGAATCGATTCGCCTTCCTGGCCGAATCGATTCGCTGGGCCGAACCGATTCGGAATAGGCCCGAATCGATTCGAAAACAGGGCTTTTGTGGGATTGTTTTTCTAAGGAGAATTTCATCCCGTTTGGTTCGAGGTTATCGAATGGGGATCTCTATAGGAGACATTTGAAGTATGTTTTCGAGACTTTTAGTGAGTTTCCCTTATAAGAAATTATTGGAGTCATATAGACTAAATTTGAGGAATACCGATTAGAAATTATAGCGTATACTAAGTGGGGTATATGTGTGAGTATTAACGATTAGTATATCATGAGAGAGTATACTAAACTATGATGTAATTTAACTGCGCCTAAGTGCGTATAATAAACATGAATGTGATGTTTCAGGTATACCTTATATAATGGTGTATCTTTATTATGTGGGATGTATGTAGACCTTATATATGGTGTATATACATGTTAAGCATACCCCCTCCTTGCTATCATTGGGAAGTTTCGTGCGTTGAGGGTGAGCATCCTGACAAATATGCAGGGTGTGGATATTCCCCAGGTCATAGTCGTCCTTTGTGGTCAGAAAATGACATATATATATATTTACTTATTTTGGGGGTGAGAGGTCGGGGTATGTGATGCTCTCACTTGCCGGTTAGGAACTATGACCGCTTCCCGGACGTCGTGTGCGTGAGTTGATCACGAGGTGGGTGTCGTTGAACCCCACCAGGTGGCCCCAGTTTGCTACGTTTATGGGCTGCTGGATGATGATAGCATGTGAGCCTGCGTTCTTCGAGTTATAGCTCGGTTGGATGGTTATTAGTTGCTTGTGTTTGTATTTGGGTGTCAAGGGCATAACCGACCTTAATGACCTATATTGCCAGGATTAGTGTATCGGGGGGGTTCCTTGTTTGGATTTCGCTTCGGCGAGACGTCCCACGCACGAACCGCAGTGTAATGTTGGAACTTGGGGATAAGTTTAGTCCTTAATGCTCATCATTATATTATATTATATATCTATCACCTATCCCGACGATCGACAGTGCCAGGAGTAGTGTAATGGGGGGGTTCCTTGTTTGGATTTCGCTTCGGCGAGACGTCCCACGCATGAAACGCCGTGTACTGTTGAGACTTGGGAATATTAATTAATTAAAATTGGATACTAATCATTTGGGTTACATGCATCTTGCATTGAGGGCATAATGAGCCCCGAGAATCGATACGGTCAGGAGTAGTGTAACGGGGGGGTTCCTTGTTTGGATTTCGCTTCGGCGAGACGTCCCACGCACGAAACGCAGTACCGTGTTGAAAATTGGGAGGAGTTTAGTCCTTAGTTCTTGATGCTAATAACTCATCTATTATTATTTATATATATGGTTTCTTGCCTTTTTGGGCATCCCTAGAATAAATCTAGTACATGATATTGTTTATGTATTGTGATGATGGAGCATGATAGGATCATGTAACTTTATATGTTCAACAAAAGAACATTATAAAGATAAGCGTAATGTTTATATATAAGATAATAATTATAACTATTAGAATGGATTATATGTAGAATCGGGTGATAGGTTAGATGGTTTCACTTAAATACTTTATTTGGGGTTTAAGTTAGAATCTTCTTACCAAATTAGAATCGAACATCCTTTTTGGGAGACACGTGCATACGCTTAGTGCGCGCTTTAGATGAGAGGTGAGTTGAATTTCTATGGAGTGTTCGATTCCAGCTAAATCATGTAATAATGCATTTATAATTATTATGCATTTTAATACACTTGTTATAAATGTTTTTCACACTCGGGTTCTGACCCGTTTCTATTTCCCCTCCCCCATGCACATATATATTGTATTACTTCAGGTGTTCCCCCGCAAGGATGCCTTTATTATCCCTCCATTCAGGATTTGTGGAGCTGTGGCAGTAGCGGACTGTTGCGGCACTTGGTTTTAGTCGATTCCTATCTTTGTATATCTAGATTAGGATTCAGTTGTATTGAGTTAGTATTCAAGTGTTATAGAGTAACACTTTCATATGATTTAATTATCTGTTTATTGTATTGTCTGTTGCCCGACAGCATATTCGGGTATTTCATTGCTGGGATTTTTATTGTACAATGTATTGTACTCTTTCATTATTGGAGCATGCACTTTCCACATTATAGATTAGATGTGTATTGTTGGTTTTGTTGTTGTTGTCAAATAAAAGTTTCAAATTTTTGGCAATTCGCACTTAATGATTTCGGGTAGTTAGCCTTATATTATAGTGTTTAGTTGTTGATGTTGAGACTGTGCCATCTGGGATACCTGATTTATGTAGTATAGGGCTGGCCACCCGTTATTATTTAGAGCGGGTTGTCACAATAGTCTTCAATTTTTTCTATAGAATATGACTCAGTTTAGAGTTGTCCATAGGAAGCAATCTTCTTTTGGTATCCACCGATCATCCTTTATTCTTCTTTAGTGTTGGAATCTAGATTCCACACGTTAGCATTAGAGACGGAGTTTACAAGGGTTTATGCAAGGCGCATAGAAACTAGGAATTCATAGTGATTTAGAATTCATATATGGGATGTAAAGATTGAATTTGAAAACAGTTTTGAAACCCAAAAAAGGAGAAACATTGGAATTGGTGTTGGATTTTTTTTCACCGAAGTCCCATGAAAAAGAGTTCAAAAAAGCTATTTATAGGTCTGACATAAATTTTAAGGCGGCGACTTATTCACACAAACAATCAAGGTCGTTCGAATGGGAAAAGGCATTCGCTCGAACGAGGAAGCATATCATTCAAAGAAAAAGTTAGTTCGTTCGAAGCCTACATCAAACGGGCTTTTAACGAGGTGGCTCTGTCAAGCAGTCCTTACTTTGTTAGATGGTCTTTTGAAGTGAGATCTAACTAACTCCTTATTTTGTTTGAACAAGATTCCATCTTGTTAGAACGAGGATTTTTAAAAAAAAAATTCAAATCTTTTTAAAATGCAGCCTCGGTGTTTTAAAAATATACATCCCAAATACGAGTATGAATAATTATGAACACCCAAAAGTTTTATAACTTCATGAGATGTATAGGTTTCTTCAACCTTGGAGATGTTGAATTTCGGTTTGACATGTCAATTTGTAACAGGATACGCTAAAATGCAAATACATCCAAATCAAAAGTCTAAGCTAAAATATTTGTGCTTATACTCACAAATTTTGATACCAATCACACATTGATGTCCTAACACAATTATATTTGTGTATAATTAACACATCTAGATATAACTGACTAGTTATAACTCACACTATTTACAATCATCTGAGAATTCATCTTTATTTATAGACAAACTTTACTAACATATTCATATTAACGATAACTACGAATAAAAATATCATGCCTTTGATTTTTCAAACACCATTTGTTTCATTACCAATCACGCATTTAATTTAATAGTTATGAATTCATACATCTCCTTAAATTTATACCTCATATTATATTCTTATTAAGAATCTATTTTCATCTCACTTTTAACTTTCTTCCCTTAGTCACTTTTCTAATCATGTAAATAATCAATCATCGTGCGTAAATGTGACACCCTGCTTAATAAAATACCGAGTGATAAGTCCTATATCACATTAAAATAGGAGTCTCATATGGTTTCAATCTTAGCATCACTGTTGAAAACCATTTAATTACTAATAACCTATTAGGCCTCTTATCAAATTATAAAATTTTTAATTTTTTTAACTAAAATACACAAGTAAATCCATTCACACATGAATATAAATAAATATAAGAATGAATAAATAAATAATCGATAACTCTCGGTGAAAAAATATATTTCCATATCTAAATTGTGTAACAAAAATGCAAAAGATAAAATAAAACACAACAGTTGGGCAATATGCCCGAATATTACAACAGTACCTCCTATCTAAATCACATGGTTATAAGTCTCTAATAATTTCCTACCAACCTCCATAGCTGCAGCATCAACATCTAACTCGAAAGAACAATCATCCAGGCGTTCCTGTGTCTAGACACCTAAAAATATTTTGAAGAAGAGAGAGAATATACAAGCGGGTTAGAGCCCAAGGCTTAAAAATAATTTTATCAAGTGCTTAAAATACTTTAATCTTTAAAAATGTGTCATTCTCCATATTTAAACTGGTGTCGCACTCCCATGAGATACCCCTCACCTCTCATCTAACAGTGCACACCTAACGCATGTATTTTAAATGCCGTAGTTACGCTACCCAGCCTAACCAGTATCTCACAAAACCATCTAACATCACACGCTACCTCAACAACCTATGTATGTAATATCCTAAGCTTTTTCCCTCTTATACTTCTTTCGATCATAAATAACTCTAACTTAATTAGTTAACTAGGGCGCCCAACCATGTACTAAAGACGAAACATCTCCCCACTTCCAATGTTGCGTTAAGCTTCGTGCATGGGGCATCTTACAAGGCGAAATCCAAACAAGAAATCCTCCTAATACACTACTACTTAACATTTACGGTCGTTGAGATTTGTTCGGCCCTCTATCCATAACATGTACTCCTAAATTCCTGTCTCTCGTCATAAAAGTATACTCTTAAAAATTCCAACTCTTTCCATTATCAATTTAAGTCTCATATTGTCAAAGGGATACACTAAATCCCATCAAATTATTGATATAGTTATATTAAGAACAATCATCCAAAATATCCTACGGTCTAACATCTTTCAGCTCCGACCTTTTCTACTTTCATGCATGGGACATATCACAAAGAAAAATCCAAACGAGGAACCCTCCCTATAAACTACTACGTAGCTCCATCGATTATTGAGATCTGTCGGTCCAGTACCTAAGTCTATTATTCGATTCATCTAGAATAGCTTCCACTAGTTATTACACTATCCATGTATTAGTGTTATTTATCCCGTAAATAGTAATGTCATCATATATACGTATATCACATATTTTATTTCGGATTTTATACTCCCGGATGATCCACAAATTAACTCACATTTCATTCTTTATCTTGATCCATGTGTATATATATAGTTTTTCACATCTCATATATATATATCACACGCTATAAGTATAACAACCAATCCTCAGAGCTATAACTCAATAGATGCAGTCTCTACAATGCTATCATCTTCTAGGAAATTTCTCACATATCATCCTGGGTACCAGTGGTCGGACTCTCACACCGACTTGGTAAAAACCAAATCACAACGTATGGGAAGCGATCATAGCTCCTCACGTGAAAGTGAGATCGAATCATACCCATGAAATCTCACCTATAATAAAATTGCACAATATAAATAATGTACCAATATGATCTGGGGATTATACGCTCCCTGCTCCTCCAGCCAGGGGTCTTACCTACATCGCGCAACTTCTCATGATAACACTAGAGGGGTATGCTTAACATAAATATATCAATCACACACAAATATAGTTAAAATCACTTCATATATATACTCTTTGTATACCCATATATCTATATCAGCAAATCCAACTATTCATGCCTATATCTCATGGCATTAGACTAAAATCCAAATATCACATTTCATATTAATTTATAAGTATTCACACAACTTATTTTAATCCCATAAGTATACATTCATTTATGATATGATTGTTTCATACTTGAATTCCCGAATATTAGCTTATCACCACTAACTAATATTTTAATTTCATCCTACTCGCACGTTCAGATTTACTCATATACTATCGATATATATATATATATATATATATATATATATATATATATATATATATATATATATATATATATATATATATACCCGCTGAAATACTTTCCCGAGTGTTGTTCGTCCCAAACACTCCTAAATTTCATAACCTGGATCTTATTCCCACTAATCAGAGAGTCATACCTCACTTACGTGATACTATAGTGGTCCTCGCACTATATCTAGGATCCCCTAATGTTTATGTCCAAACAAGAATTCTTCTCCAATCCTATTAGTTTAAGAAAACTTTCCAATCTAAACTGTCATAACCAGACTGAACTGGACGTTCCATAAACGAACCGATCCGATTCTTAAAAACAAACATATTGGATGACCACTAAACGAACCGATCCGATAAAAAAAGAACTGATCTGATAATCTCCAAAAACAAACTGATTCGGAGACCTTAGTTCGGGAGTTTATCTACTCCAACTCTAAAAATCAATTTCAACTCTATTCCAACCCAAAGTCTATAGTTGCTAACATCTCCAAACATCAAACACTCATTTACACTCTTAGATACACCCAAACACCGTTTTCTTCATGGGATTCATCAATTTATTAAGAATTAAACCCTAATTCTTAATTATTATATTCTTCAAATTCCTCACCAAATTTTACACCATTTGCATGGATTCAAGCTTAGATTTCATCTAGCATTAACATCACAACAATCTCTTATGAAATATTCTTCCCCAAACCCATTTTTGTACAAGAATCCGAACCCAAATAATTTAATTTTCATCACCAACTATAATACGAAAAATCAAGACACTTAAATCATTAAAGAAAGTTAAACAGTTACCTAGTTGGATAAATCCGACGACCTCGTGCCCGGAATCCGCCAGAGCTTAGCCCGAGCCTTCTCTTTCTCCCTTTTTCTTTTTCCTTTATTCTTTTCTCTATTTTCTTTATTTCTCCCATGATCTTATAAGAGAGAAATAAGGGTTGTTCCTTGTTAAACCCAAAATTTACTCGTATACCCAAATGCGAGTCCCCGCTGATCCAAAAAGTCCCCAAAACTCAAACACTACTCCCGGGCACTCTAATATGACTATCTCATTCCAGTTGAGACCAACCATGCACTCGAAATTCCCATCTGAGCGAGTTGTCAAAAATTCACCTTTTTATATCACTTGTGACATGAAATAAAAATAATCCATCACATCTACTTTAAATTCTCAAATTATTAAATTGCACCCACTCATGTAATTTAATTTTTCGTAAATGTACGGGGTATCACAATAAAATATTTAAGCTTTAATCATTCAAGCAGTATTAGCCACTTTACTTTATGACACTCTCATTATATAATTAGTATCATACATACTATTCCAACCTATATTACTACCATATTCCCCACTTAGAAATTGAACACATTCATCTTTTTGTAGTTTCATCACGCAATTTTATAAACCTTATATTCATGTTAAATGTTCCACTCATACATAATAAAATATCATATAATAATTACTAACCATATTTTTAATTTGAAAATCACTCTTATATCCACCATATTATCCTCGAATGTGATTTAAGCAATTAAATCTTTTATTACCTTGCCATGATATCCTCATAAATGGTCAAAACTCATTAAGTAGTAAATGATACTAAGAATCATCACACTAAGTTGTAACACCCCGTAATTTTGAGGATTTAATATTTAATTATTTTTGGGAGTGATAAAAATATTTAAATTGGAGAAAATTAAATTCATGAGTTGGAGAATTTATTTGAGTGAGCCGAATTAATTATAATTGGCGACTTTAAGTATAATTATTCGAATTAATGTGTGTCACATTTTGGGGTCGAAATTTGGATATGTCAAAAAGTATTTTGGATGGCAATTCCGAGTGAGTGGTTGCGTCCGGATGGGTCGATATAGTCAGAAAAGAGTAC
The DNA here is from genome assembly GCA_949130495.1 of Sambucus nigra. Lineage (NCBI taxonomy): Eukaryota > Viridiplantae > Streptophyta > Magnoliopsida > Dipsacales > Adoxaceae > Sambucus > Sambucus nigra. Next base: position 87,949,689 of record OX422220.1, read on the forward strand.
CCGAGGGTAGTAATTGGGTCTCGGGGTATTTTTGGCCATAGACGGGCCCACACGGGGTGAGTTGGACCTTTTTAATTAGGCCCACATGGCCAAAAACGGGATTCAGTGTTTTTAACCTAATTGAAAGATTAGAGAACGACAGTCAACACAACTCTAAACCTAGGGTTTGAGAGGAAATTTGGGGGAAAGCAAATCAAGATCCAATTTGGTGATTTTGGAGCCAAATTAAGGGACTACACCAACGGATCAGACACTATGAACAATTCCAGGCAAGTGGTTAACTATTGTGATTTCTAAATTGATGATAATCAATCCAAATCATAGTGATGTGTAAACCAAAATTCGTTTTGGGGATAAATGGGTACAAACTGGGTTTTTGTTCGTGGAACTATTGAATGAGATTCAAAGAAAGAATTGGTTGTGTTGTATATTTCTGAGTATGATTATCTGATTTGAGTGAGAAAACTCGAGACAGGAAACGGTGGAATTTGAATCTGAAATTGGGATTTTACCATAAGGATTTGTGTTCTTTAGTGGGTAAAGATTCTTAGTATTAACGATGTTAAAAGGTTTGGATGATGTTTATAGTTCATGAGAAATATAATAAGATGATTAACAGACTGGGTTGAGGTTGGAAATTGGAGAAAAGAACCTTAGTTTTTTGTCAATCGCCAAACAGTGGTTTGGAGAAGACGAAGTCTGGATCGATCGATCGATCGACCCAGGGGGCAGCCTGGGTTCAATCGATCGATGGTACAGGAATCTTGGCAGTTCGGCCAATTTTGATTATAAAGAGAAATTTATTTAAGATTAAACTCCTTACTTTTATTTAGTGATAAATTCATATGTGGCATATATTTCCTTAACAATTATAGGGTGATATAATTGGGTTTAGGAGGGTGTGAACGGTATGTCATGAGGTGGACGAATTTGGGGAAATAATTCGTAAATATTTGTGTTAATATCGGACCGAGGAATAATATTAGGGTATTGCAGTTGGGTGACGCTACATTATTAAAGGAATTGAGGTGAAATACTTAATTATGGACCAAGTGGGTGAGTCCGGATATGTTGGTAATTGTAGGTAAAAATAATTGGGGCATTTATGGAGATAAATGTGTGACACATTATGGGCGAATATGTGGGAATAAAATTATGAGATGTAATAATGGACCGAGTGAGTGAGTCCGGGTATGTTGGTTAAGTGACACCAAAATATTAAATTAATTATTGAGAGAGTAAATTAATTTGGAGTCGGAACATAGTCTCGGGAAGTATTAAGGCATAGGCCAAGTGAGCGAGTCCGGGAATAATGGTTGGGTGACACAAAGTTATTAAATTAATTAATGTGTAAATTAATTTAATTAGAGTCGGACGATAGGCTCGGGGAGGTATTAAATTAATAAGTGTGTTAATTAATTTAATTAGAGTCGGACGATAGACTCGGGGAAAGTATTATATTAATTGAGATGTGAATTAAATATGTTAGAGTCGAACCACAGACTCGGGGTAATGATAATTTTATAAGTGAGAAAATTTATTAAGATGAGTCGGGCCAGAGACTCGGGAAATTACAGGCTAGTGTTACGAGTGTTTGAGTGCATGATAAAATCGGGGTTTATAATATATATATGGTGTAGCGATAGTGTATATATATATATATATATATATATGTGTGTGTGTGTGTGTGTGTGTGTGTGTGTGTGTGTGTGTGTATTCATTGTGTGTGATATTAAATATCAGTTATTAGATATTTATTTAATTTATATACTCTAGTACTATCAAGGGAGGTTGCGCGATGTGGGTGAATCCCCTAGCTTGAGGAGAAGGGAGATTATATCCCCAGGTCATAGCGTCTGGTATATGGGTGAGGGGATTATCTCACTTTCAGGGAAGGAATATGACCGCCTCCACTTCATTTATGTTTTAGGCCAGGTTGGTGAGTGAATCCAACTTAGATAATTAGGTTATGTGAGCACACCTAGTGCGATATCACTTTAGAGGGAATCATCCGACGAGGATATACTCGGAGGGATGGATATACGTACGTTCTATGTGTGGATGTTTTAGTAAAGGTACGTATATAATGGTATTCAATATTATATGCGGGGAATAATACAGTGTGTGATGTATTTACTTTATATAACTTGTGACACGATTATATGCTACTATTTAAGAAGGAATTAATTAAGTTAATTGTGAGATAACTTATAATTCAAGAATCATTATACTCGGGTTAGAGTAGTATGGAAAGGGGAGGTTTAAACAGGACTAGTTGGACGGGGTAGTACAACCAGGTGGGGATAAAGGTAACCGTTAGGTGTGCACAATAGTGGAGGGGTGAGACTGTCCACAAGGGAGTGCGACACTAACTTAAATATGAAGCGCATTCATGCATTTTAAATTACTGCACTTAATTCACTTGCTAAATATTTTCAAAATGTTTTAGGTTCTAACCCTTGCTATAAAACTATTTTGAAAACATTTTAGGTGTCCAGCCACAGGGACGCCAGGATTGATATTCTATTCCAGGGATACGGAGCTGCGCCATATGTGGATGCTTGCAGGAGTTCGGACTAGACGCATCGTTCATTCATTCCTAGAGTAGGAATCTTGTATCAGTTTCAGTTTTATATCGGGCTTGTCACCGAGACTTCTCAGTACAGTTTTCAGATGTATTTATTCAGGTGTTGGATGTTTGTATTAGATTATTTCACTTTGGTGGCCGGTGGTTTATTCGGCAAGTTGTGTAATTAATTATTCGGTTGAGTTTTATTCAATTGTGTGAATGGTTTATATTTATTTCCGCATGTACTGTTTGGTGTAATTAAAAAAGATAAAATTTGGCACCAGCTTTTGGAATACTAGGTGGTTAGTATGTTTTAAATAGTTTTCGACAGCGATGCTAAGGATGAACCAACTGGGATTTTTGTTTGAATTTGTTATAGGACTGATCACCCAGTATTTTATTAGGAAGGGTGTCACAGATGGTATCAGAGCATCAGGTTCTAGTATCCTTAGGATCTATGCGGCTTTTCACGTTTTGGCTTAGCAATCTTTGATATAGAGCCCTATCATAGGATTATTGTATTCTTATACGTATGTGCATTTACGTTTTTCTGCCAAATTTATATTTGAGAGTGAACTCATACGATTCGATTCTCAGTCCAGATGCCACCCAGAAGAGGGAGCAACTAGGGAAGTAGGGGGAGATGAGACTAGGGAGGCTCATCAGGAGAAAGAGTTACTGCAACAATGGCCAGAGATGATTTTGACAAAACGGGTAACTAAACTAGTGGCACAGGTAGTTGATGCGACGGTGGTCACAATGGCTGGGTACTTTTCACGGAATCAGCCACAAGTGTTTGGGGCGCCAAATGTTCAGGCTCGCCCGAGGTCGTCAGGGTGGCAGAAAGTACGAGATATTTTTCAAGAGTGGGCATCCACCAGAGTTTTGAGAGGTTCAGCTGTAGCACTAGCATGTCAAGGAGAATATATATCAAGCGTCACCTACATATGAGATATTGCGATGAGGTGCATAAGCAAATGCTAGCCACTTTTAGTTTAGTAGGAGCAGCGCTACAGTGCTAGGAGTCGATCACAAAAGTTGAGGAAAGGGATACGCTAGCTATTGTAAAGTTTTGGGTGTGGTTCGACCGCACATATTTTCCTCCAGCGATTGAGACCGGAATGAAGAGAAAATTTAGAGAGGTGACTCGGGGAGACCGTTCAGTGGCCGATTACGAGGAAGAATTCACTCGTTGGTAAATTTATTACCGGATGAGGTAAGCGAGGAAAAGAGAAAGAAAGAAAGGTTTATGCATGGGTTAGTCAGGAGAATCAGACAACATTTAATTGGTAAATACGCATTAGTATCTTATACTGATGACGTTAACGTAGCACTCCGGCACTGTAAAAAATATCGCTTCCACGTGAAAGGAAGCGGGAGGGGAGGGGAAAATAGCCAGTCGGATAACGCAGGAGGGAATAGTACTAGTGGGGTATCCCAGCAGCAGACTGGGGGAAGATAAGGGGCAGGATTTTTGGAAGGGAAATCATGCCAAATAATTTAGAACTGGGAGCTATCGGCAGGATGGCCAGGAATTCCAACAAGGTCGGCATGGAAAGAACCAGTGGCAGGGTGAATGTATTAGAAGGTGTTACGTTTGTGGAGAAAGCGATACATGTGAAGAGAGATTATCTTAAGTGAGGCAGGGGTCAACTATAGGATGAGGTCCTGGATGTGCAACCACTACAATAAGTCATGGGCGCATTCGAGTAAGGAGAAGATGCTCTGGAACACGAGGATCAGCCGTAACAGTTGGATTATGGAGGGCATGGGGTATATTTTTTGAGTGACCAAAAGGATATCACAGTATAAGACTTATTTTTCACTAGAGTTCGCAGGTGAGTCGAACTTAGTGGGTGCGTTGGCTGTAGCATCCCTAGTATGTGGATAAACTTTCCATGAGGTAACAGAGTTTCTTTGGTTTTCTTCACGAGAGAGTGGAGGTGTACAATGAGATAAGGTTTGAATTACGTGAGGAGTTACTACTTTCGAGAATTATGGGAGTAGGGTTAAAAATATTTTCCTAAATATCGGTTGGATAACGATGGAATTTAACTATCGTGGATAGTGGTGTTAAGTTTTGGTGTTCACGACACCAGGAGATAATTGGTACTAGGTATCACCTAAGAGAGCATTTAGCCTATGTATATGTGTGTATATATGTTATATTGTGTGGTATGATAGACACAAAGTGAGGTCTTGTGTTCTCACATTTTTATCCCGGCAAGTAGGGGTGTTTACTGAAGTGAATCAGGGTGATTAGATTTATGTTCGAGCAAAGAGAGATAGCTCGGGGTTTATTTTGTGCAAGGACTAGTGATGGAAAGGGCGCGGTACTTTATGTCGTCTTTGGTAACATGAGAGTAAGCGTATATACTTTTGTGTTGAGAGACAAGTATTTTGTGGGGAGATGTTGGACGTTAGTACATGGGTACCCGGGCAATAGATATATATGTATACATATATATATATATATATACTTTTGTGTGTGTGTGTATATATATATATATATATATATATATGTGTGTGTGTGTGTGTGTGTGTGTGTGTGTGTGTGATATGACTACGGGTTCGAAGTTATATTACGAGTTACGACCAGCATAGTCGGGTAACTTTCGTGTTGTAAAGCGCGGGGATAGGGTGTATGGGTACCCGGGTTAATTATGGCAAAGTTCGTGCGGATAAGCACGGGTATAGGGTGTATGGGTGCCCTGGTTAATTTAAATGCATACTTGTGTAACGTGTGGTTAGAAGCGGATGGGATAGATATAGCGTGCTTAAAGGCACATGACTAGAGAGTAATATGCGAAGCTTGGAACATTACGCTCATCTTAATTTCGAGGACGGAATTCCTTTATAAGGGGGGGGGGGGGGGGGGGAGTATGTAACACCTCGTAATTTTGAGGATTTAATATTTAATTATTTTTGGGAGTGATAAAAATATTTAAATTGTAGAAACTTAAATTCATGAGTTGGAGAATTTATTTGAGTGAGCCGAATTAATTATAATTGGCGAATTTAAGTTTAATTATTCAAATTAATATGTGTCACATTTTGGGGTCGAAATTTGGATATGTCAATAAGTATTTCGGATGGCAATTCCGAGTGCGCGGTTGCATTCAAATGGGTCAAGATAGTCATAAGAGAGTACCCGGGGGTAGTAACTGGGTCTTGAGGTATTTTTGGGCATAGCCGGGCCCACACGACGTGAGTTAGACCTTTTTAATTTGGCCCACATGGCCAAAAACGGGATTCAGTATTTTTAACCTAATTGAGAGATTAGGAAATGACAGTCAACACAACTCTAAACCTAGGGTTTGAGAGAAAATTTTGGGGAAAGCAAATCAAGAGCCAATTTGGGGATTTTGGAGCCAATTAAGGGACTACACCAACGGATCAGACACTATGAACAATTCCAGGCAAGTGGTTAACTGATGTGATTTCTAAATTGATGATAATCAATTCATATCGTAGTGATGTGTAAACCAAAATTCATTTTGGGGATAAATGGGTACAAAATGGATTTTTGTTCATGGAACTATTGAATGAGATTCAAAGAAAGAATTGTTTGGTTGTATATTTCTGAGTATGATTATCTGATTTGAATGAGAAAACCCGAGACAGGAAACGGTGGAATTTGAATCTGAAATTGGGATTTTACCATAAGGATTTGTGTTCTTTAGTGGGTAAAGATTCGTAGTATTAACGATGCTAAAAGGTTTGGATGATGTTTATAGTTCATGATAAATATAATAAGATGATTAACATATTGGGTTGAGATTAGAAATTGGAGAAAAGAACCTTAGTTTTTCGTCAATGGCCAAATAGTGGTTTGGAGAATACGAACTCTGGATCGATCGATCGATCGACCCAGGGGGTTCGATTGATCGATGGTACAGGAATCTTGGCAGTTCGACCAATTTTGATTATAAAGAAAATTTATTTTAGATTAAATTCCTTACTTTTCTTTAGTGATAAATTCATATGTGGCATATATTTCCTTAACAATTATAGGGTGATATAATTAGGTTTAGGAGGGTGTGAATGGTATGTCATGAGATGGACGAATTTGGGGAAATAATTCGTAAATATTTGTGTTAATATCGGACCGAGGAATAATATTAGGGTATTGTAGTTGTGTGACGCTACATTATTAAAGGAATTGAGGTGAAATACTTAATTATGGACCAAGTGGGCGAGTCCGGGTATGTTGGTAATTATAGGTAAAATAATTGGGGAATTTATGGAGATTAATGTGTGACACATTGTGGGCGAATATGTGGGAATGAAATTATGAGATGTAAAAATGGACCGAGTGAGTGAGTCCGGGTATGTTGGTTAAGTGACACCAAAGTATTAAATTAATTATTGAGAGATTAAATTAATTTGGAGTCGGAACATAGACTCGGGAAGTATTAAGGCATAGGCCAAGTGAGCGAGTCCGAGAATAATGGTTGGTTGATACCATGTTATTATATTAATTAATGTGTAAATTAATTTAATTAGAGTCGGACGATAGACTCGGGGAGGTATTAAATTAACAAGTGTGTTAATTCATTTAATTAGAGTCGGACGATAGACTCGGGGAAAGAATTATATTAATTGAGATGTGAATTAAATATATTAAAGTCGGACCACAGACTCGGGGTAATGATAATTTTATAAGTGAGAAAATTTATTAAGATGAGTCGGACCAGAGACTCGGGAAATGACAGGCTGGTGTTACGGGTTTTTGGGTGAACAAGAAAGCCGGGGTTGATAATATATATATATATATATACGGTGTAGTGATAGTATATATATAATATATATATATATATATATATATATATATATATATATATATATATATATATATATATGTGTGTGTGTGTGTGTGTGTGTGTGTGTGTGTGTATTCATTGTGTGTGATATTAAATATTAGTGATTAGATATTTATTTAATTTATATACTCTAGTGCTATCAAGGGAGGTTGCGCGATGTGGGTGAATCCCCTAGCTTGAGGAGTAGGGCGAGTATATACCCAGGTCATAGCGTCTAGTATATGGGTGAGGGGATTATCTCACTTTTAAGGAAGGAATATGATCGCCTCCACTTAGTTTATGTTTTTGGCCAGGTTGGTGAGCGAATCCAACTTGGGTAACTAGGTTATGTGAGTACACCTAGTGGGATAGCACTTTAGAGGGAATCATCCGGCAAGGATATACTCGGAGGGATGGATATACGTATGTTATATGTGTGGATGTTTTAGTAAAGGTACGTATATAATGGTATTCAATATTATATGCAGGTTATAATACAGTGTGTGATGTATTTACTTTATATAACTTGTGACACGGTTATATGCCACTATTTAATAAGGAATTAATTAAGTTAATTGTGAGATAACTTATAATTCAATAATCATTATACCCGGGCTAGAGTAGTATGGCAAGGGGAGGTTATACCAAGACTAGTTGGACGGGGTAGTACAACTAGGTGGGGATAAAGGTAACCGTTAGGTGTGCTCAATAGTGGAGTGGTGAGAATGTCCACAAGGGAGTGCGACACTAACTTAAATATGAAGCGCATTCATGAATTTTAAAATACTGTAGTTAATTCACTTGCTAAATATTTTCAAAATGTTTTGGGTTCTAACCCTTGCTATAAAACAATTTTCAAAACCTTTTAGGTGTCCAGCCACAGGAACACCAGGATTGATATTCTATTCCCAGGATACGGAGTTGCGACATATGTGGATGCTAGCAGGAGTTCGGATTAGACGCATCGTTCATTCATTCCTAGAGTACGAATCTTGTATCAGTTTTAGTTTTATGTTGGGCTTGTCGCCGAGACTTCTCAGTACAGTTTTTTGATGTATTTATTCAGGTATTGGATGTTTGTATTAGATTATTTCACTTTGGTGGCCGATGGTTTATTCGGCAAGTTGTGTGATTAATTATTCAGTTGAGTTTTATTCCGTTGTGTGAATGGTTTATATTTATTTCCGCATGTACCGTTTGTTGTAATTAAAAAAGATAAAATTTGGCACCATCTTTTGGAATACTAGGTGGTTAGTATGTTTTAAAAAGTTTTCGACAGTGATGCTAAGGATGAACCAACTAGGATTCCTGTTTCAATTTGGTATAGGACTTATCACCCGATATTTTATTAGGCGGGGTGTCACATAAGTATACTATCTTCTCAATTTACGCATAATAAATACCATTAGACTAAGACAATACCAATATATAATTCCACTTTATTTCTTGCATTTTATGTAAATCACTACACCAAACTAGGCGATTGGTCACGAATTTGGTCCGTGCCCAAATCCCTGACCACAGCATTGGTCATGGATCTTAGGGGTCAAGGAATATGGTCACAGACACTAGCTATGACCCACACACCCCTGGTCACGGCCTTAGGTCATGAGTCACGCTTCAATTTATGCGAATGTTCACGATTTGGTAACGGATCAAAGCCATGACTAATCCTTCAGTGTATGAAAATGGTCATGCACATTGTCACGACCCTGGATCATGACCCATAGTTTGATGTTCCCAGAATGGTCATGGCCCTAGGCCATGACCCCTTTTATGCATCACAAAAGAAATATAGATGGTCATGGACTATGGTCGTTACCATTTTTTACTATATTAAAAGAAAATTGGGAGAAATTTTCTCTATTTTCTGGACATTATAAAACCTGCATAATGTAAACCTTGTCAAACCATAATGCTAAACAATAAATTGTAAAACCCCGCATGGTCATGGGACGCCGGATTGAGAGCACAACAATATTTTGAAATTTGGGTAGTGCTATCAAGTTGGGGGTCCCGTGGCCACGCGATCGGTTCCTATGAGCTACGTTGGTCCCATGCGAGGTGGTGGAGCAGCTCATAGGGCCGTATGGGTGGTGTTTTAGGGTTTCGCTCTCTAAAGGCATGTGTTTCAATCCTAAGTGTAGATATTATGAAATTTGGGTCGTGCCCTCAAATCGAGGGTCCTGTCCCTACAAGCTACATTTGTCCTGTACGAGGTATTAGCGCCGCTCACGGGGCCGTATGGGGGTGTTTCGAGGTTTCTCCCTCCAATGGCATGTTTTCAAGCCTAAGTATATATATATATTTCGAAATTTGGGCCATGCTCTAAAACCATGGGTCCTGTGGCCACACGGTTGGTTCTTACCAGCTACATTGGTCCCGTGCTAGGTGTTCACGCCGTTCATGGGGCCGTTTGGGGGGGGGGGGGGGTTAGGGTTTCTCCCTCTATCGGCAAGTTTTCAATCCCATGTGTAGATATTCTAAAATTTGGTCCATGCTCTCAAATTGAGGGTCCCGTGGCCACGCGGTCGATTCTTACGAGCTACGGTTGTCCCGTGCGAAGTATTGGAGCCACTGACAATGCCGTTTGGGGGTGTTTTTGGGTTTTGCCCTCTAACGGAATGTTTTGAAGCCTATGTAATACCCCGTATTTTCTATGATATTTATTTTTGGGGATTAATTGAATTAAATGTTTATTAATTGGAAATTAATCCGGATAATAATATTAACGAGATGTGAGTTAGTATTTTATTATAATGTGTATACTTGGCATTATATGAATATTGGAAAATATTGAAATTGTCACGAGATTGAAATACGGTAATTTGGGAAACTTTGTTTGGACGCGCGTGACAGTCGCGTCAGGAATATAATTATTTGAATTAAAAAGTGAATTTTATTTTTATCACCCGTATGTTCATTTTGAGTGCGCCAACGCGTCCGGAAGGGTCGAGATAGTCAGAAAACACTAGCCGGGAGTTTAGTTTGGGTCCCGGGGTATTTTTAGGCCATACCGGCATCATAAAGGCTATTTTGGTAATTTTGTATTTTTGGGAATTAAAAGTGACGAAAATTAGAATAGAAATCTGACTCTTCTTTAACCCACTAAACCCACTAACTACACTAAGAGACTTAATGGGCTACGGGAGAAGTTGAAATATAGTCCCAACTTACCAAAAACCAAACACACCTCCATTGTCATCATCCTTGGGAATAACTTGTAGAGAGAGAGAGAAAGGAAAGAATTCTACAGAAAGAGAGATAGAGGACAGATTCAACATCAAATTCAGAGAAAGATTAAGGCAAGTGGTTTAAATTCATTTGATTCAAGCTATGCTTTTCCATGTTTAGGAATTTTCAAAATTGATCTTTGAAGATGATTTAGACCCATATATTGGAAGTTAAAAGTTATGAATTATGTTAGGGATTGCATGTAGTAATATTCTGGACGAATTATATGTTCTAAGCAGAACCATTGATGATCTAAAAATGGAGTTTAGAAGTAGTTTATTGATGTTCTTGAATGGGGAAGAAATCTGGAAATTTTTGATGTAGTTTTAATCTAAACAAAGCCTTTGAATGATGAATTATGGGTTTTAGAATGTTAATACTGTTGTAGAATGATAGTATGATTATATTGTAACCTTGCCTTAGAGTTTCATGCTTGAAAATGGTGTTTTGGGACGAATTGGTAACTGCAAAACGAAGCAGTCCGTAACCATACCTGGTGCATTCGATTGATCGATGTTCATCAGTCGGTCGATCGACCACCATCGATCGATCGAAGGTAAAGGTCGATCGATCGACCTTCCCAGAATGAGTAAAGTTTTTCCCTAATTAAATTTTAATGGTGTTAATCCTTGAATGATATTATTGGAGACCTTATGAATACCCTTAACCTTAAGGAAGACCAGTAGGCATGATTATGAGATTGGATCTTAATTGGAATTCAATTTGAGGAATTATTCTAAATTAATGAAATTCGATAATTGAGATAATATTTGGGGTTAATAGGGTAAATTTGAATAATTTGATGAAATAAGGTTTGGGGCAGAAGTAAAGACCTTAGGTGTAAAGATGTTTTATGGGGGAATAAGAGGAACTTAATAGTCTATTCGAGATAGGTTTTAAGTTTAAGAAACTACGACGTGAGACGTGTCGACAATTTAATTTCTATATTATCGGGATACTTGAAATATATGAATTTGGAATAATGGTATAAAGATGTAGAGTATACCTTTATTAATATCGAGATATCTAAGATGTGTGAATCCTTAGTATATAATTGTATGTGTATGACATACCTACCATACTTGCTATCACGGGAGGTTTACGTTCGCTTAGGGCCTTCTTAACCTTGTGTTGCCCGGATTTAGATTGGTTACCTCGATGAACATAGGTCATAGAAGGAATTATTGGGATATTAATAAGTTTGCTGATCGTGGGAGCGTAGGTATGTGCGTGACCCATGTGATGTGACTGTGTTCGCCTCCACTATTTGTGATGTTGTTATCTGAACGATTCCTGAGAGATTCAGAATGCGTGATCCTTATGTACGTGATGTACCGGGATGGATAACAGAGTATGTGTGCACCGCAGCTTAGCCTATGGGTGCTTGTATTGTATATTTATGATGTGAAAATATACTGTTAAACGAGAAGGAATTTACTATGTTAAATTGTGAGTATAGTTATGGTAATGTTATGTAGATAAAAAGGGAACTTATATCTATAAATGGTTTTGTTAATAATTGGGAATCCGAGAATTAAAGTAGAACTCTCTATTTAATTGTTAAGGTTGGAAATTAAACGTGAACCGAGTAGTAGTGTTAGAAACTCTTCAGAATTAGATAATTATGAGATAACACATGAATGGGTATAGGAACGTTAGGAGTGCACAGTTAGACGAGAGGTGAGTATCTCATGTGAGAGCACGTCCTAACATGTATTTTGCATATACTGTTTTAAATGTTTTTAAAGCACTTGCAGGTTTTTAAAATATCTCCACATTCGGGCTCTGACCCGTTTGCTTTCAAATCTATTTTTTTGTAAAACCATTTTTAGGTGCTCAGCCACAAGGACACCATGCATAGGATTCTCACTCAGATGACGAGCTATAGCTGCTTGTGGAAGCTACAGGGATTTGCTTTTAGACGTTTATATCATTTGGATTTCATACTCAGTATTCCTCAGTTGTAGGGCATGTTGCCCAATTTCTATTAGAGACATTTCCATTTCAGTTTTTCAGACTTTGGCATGTATTGTTTCAGTATTCAGTATTTCGTTACTTACTTCAGTTGCGGGATTTTGTTGTGAGGAGTTTTTCCTCCAGATTTATTTATATCATGTGTTGGTTATTCTATTATTTCGTTATGGTGAATGGTGATATTATTCTTGCTTTAAATCTTTTACTGCATGTTAATCAAGCTTTAATTAAAATTTGGCAACTTACTTTTTAAATACTAGGTGGTTAGTAATAATAAAAATGTTTTCGACAGGGATTCTATTAACTGAGCCAACTTGGCATTTTGATTTAATTTAATAAAGGAGTAGCTACCCGGTATTTAATTAGTCGGGGTGTCACAGGTGGTATCAGAGCATCAGGTTCTAGTGTCCTTTAGGATCTGAACGGCTTATTATGTTTCCGCTGAGCTTTCTTTTATGTAGAGCCCTATATTTTAGGACTGTTGTATTCTTTTGTATATGCTACATTCTTCAGCTACTTTAAGTTTATAACTGCGAACTTATAAACTTCATTCTTATTTCAGATGCCTCCACGACGTGAACGACGAGTTCCCAGGAATGCAACACCAGAACCACAGCCCGCACCGGTTCAGGGCACGTTGAACGCCGCTGAGGTGGCAGCCATAGTAGCCCAAGCGATAAATGCCGCACTAGCCATAGTTCAGCAGGTACCACCTCAGGCGCCGGTTGCCGCTCCAGTACAGGAAAATGCATTCCCGTCTACTTGGGAACGTGTACGTGATGCTTTTCAGAAAGCGCATCCGCCAGAGTTTGCAGGTAGCTCAGATGTGGTAGTCTCGAGCCAGTGAAGGAAGGATATACAGCGGCACTTGAGGATGTATGAGTGCACGGATGTTCAGAAGCAGGTGCTAGCTACTTTCAAGCTAGTTGGGTCTGCATTGCAGTGGTGGGAGTCTATTACCACCGTAGAGGAGAGGGATACTCTCACTATTCAGGAGTTCTGGGTGCGGTTCGACCGCAAGTACTTTCCGTCAGCTGTTCATACAGAAATGAGGAGGAGATTGATGAGTCTGAAGCAGGAGGGTAAGACCGTGGCTGAGTATGAGGCCGAGTTCACTAATCTGTTGAATATCGTTCCGGATGAGATACCGACAGAAAAGAAGAAGATTGAGAAATTCACCGACGGTTTGACTTGGAGGATCCGTCAGCATCTGTTAGGGAACCTTTCGTTGGCCACTTATTATGATGTGGTTAATGCTGCTTTATTACACTACCAGGATCACCGCTTTCATATGGCTGAGGGCAAGAGATTGGGAGAGTCTAGCCATCAGGGCAGGACTGGAGGACATGGTGCCGGTGGGGCACAATCTGTTCAGGGGCAGAGGCTGAGTGATCAGGGTTCCCAGCAGGGGGATCATAAGAGGTTTCGATCAGGGGGTTTCAGGAACGGTCAGGGAGGATTCCGAAATGGTCAGCAGGGTCATAACGGCCATCAGGGCCAGCAGGGTCAAAATGGTCAACATCAGCAGTTTCAGCAGGGCCAGCAGGGCCAAGGGAGGAATGGTAACGACCACCAGGGTCTGGGACAGCAGGGGCAGAGAGGAGGGAACTTCCCAGGGAATTGTTTCGTTTGTGGCAAGACTGGCCATAAACGCCAGGACTGTCCTGATAGGGGTAGGGCCCCACAGCAGCAGCAGTAGGGAGCTCGCCAGGAGCCGCAGAGGCCTATGTTTCCCGCCGCTCTCCCCGCACCGCCACAGATGGTAGCATTGCCACCCATTCCAGCAGTCCCGGCTCAGTAGGGGCAGCTACAGTATGGACGTGTCTATAATGTCCACTATGCAGCAGTCCCACAGGCACCGCCCGCGATTGAGGGTACGTTTTCTATCCATGGCACTATGGGTCGGGTACTGTTTGATACGGGGGCTACACATTGTTTTATAGCTACACATTTCGCGAAGGCTTTAGGGTTATTAGCCACAGCGGAGAGCACAGTGACGTGTGTCGACTCACCATTTGGGGAGTGGGTCACTTATTTTCTTTATATGCTGGGGAGTAGGGGTAGAGATTGGTAGTCTGGTATTACCTGCAGATATGTTGGTATTAGATATGCATGTTCACGATGTGATTATCGGTATGGATTGGCTCGCTGATTATAGAGCCATGATTGATTGCTTCGGTGGGAGCATTGTTTTTGCCATTCCGGGGCAAGAGATGTTTGTAGTGGCGATGCCTCGCCCAGAGGGAGGCTCGACCGCTCAGTTGTATTACCTAGAGGAGGATACCTTTAAGGAGGTTGTGATTCCTTTAGATTCGATCCCAGTTGTCATGGAGTATTCTGATGTGTTTCAGGAGATACCAGGCCTACCCCCCAGTCGAGAGATAGACTTTGTTATAGACTTATTACCAGATACGAGACCTATAGCACGCGCACCGTACCGTATGGCTCCAGCTGAGATGATGGAGTTACGGGATCAGATTGAGCAGTTGTTGGGTCAGGGGTTTATTCGGAGAAGTACTTCACCGTGGGGTGCCCCTGTGTTGTTCGTGAAGAAGAGAGATGGTTCACTGAGATTGTGTGTGGACTACCGGGAGTTAAACAAGGTCACGATACGGAATAAGTATCCGTTGCCTCGAATAGATGACATATTCGACCAGTTGAGAGGAGCTTCTTGCTTCTCAAAGATTGATTTGCGATCTGGTTACCATCAGTTGCGTATCAGGGAGGAGGAAATCTCAAAGATTGCGTTCTTATCGAGATATGGTTCTTACGAGTTTCGGGTTATGCCATTTGGTTTAACCAACGCTCCAGCAGCATTTATGGACTTGATGAATAGGGTGTTCAGGGATTTCCTAGATCAGTTTGTCATTGTATTCATCAATGATATTTTGGTTTACTCCTAGACAGAGGAGGAGCACGCCGAGCACTTGAGGCAAGTTTTGCAGACACTGCGCCAGAATGAGTTGTATGCAAAATATGAGAAGTGCGGGTTTTGGCTGAAGGAGGTTCAGTTTTTGGGGCATATTATTTCCGACCGGGGAATATCGGTTGATCCGGGGAAGGTATCCGCGGTGAGGGAGTGGGGACAGCCCACGACACCGACGGAGATCCGTAGTTTCTTGGGCCTAGCGGGATACTACAGGAGGTTTATTCGGGGTTTCTCCACGATAGCTGGTCCCATGACACATCTAACTCATAAAGGTGTGCCGTTCATTTGGAGTGATGCCTGTCAGTTGGCATTTGATGAGTTGAAGGACAAGTTAACCTCAGCACCTGTGTTAGCATTGCCGAGACCGGGAGTTGAGTATCTTGTTTACACCGATGCGTCCTTACAAGGACTTGGAGGTGTACTGCAGCAGGAGAGTAAGGCCATAGCTTATGCTTCCCGTAAGCTTAAGCCTCACGAGAAGAATTACCCTACCCATGACTTGGAGTTAGCGGCAGTGGTATGTGCCCTTCGTATTTTGAGACATTACCTTTTGAGGGAGAAGTTTCGATTGTTCACGGATCACAAGTCCCTACAGTACCTATTCACGCAGAAGGAGTTGAATATGCGACAACGGAGGTGGCTTGAATTCATGAAAGATTATCAGTTCGATATCCAGTATCACCCGGGCAAGGCTAACGTAGTAGCAGACGCGTTGAGCCGTAGACCTGTAGATGAGGTGGCGGAAGTGTGGAAGGCAAAGTGGAAGGAATTGGGACACCAGGATGCAGTGGCTCGATCATTCATGTCTGTAATGACTGTTACACCGCAGATTGTCACGAAGTTAGTGAGGGCACATGCAAACGACTCGTTCTGTCAGGAGCAGATAGTTCGATTATTGGCAGAGGGAGCCGAATCCTATACCGTTAGCTCAGATGCGGGATTACGCTTCAATGGGAGATTGGTGGTTCCGGAAGGGGAGGAATTGCGGCATGAGGTGATGACAGAGTCGCACGGCTCACGGTTCGCGGTACATCCCGGAGGGGACAAAATGTACCAAGACATGAGACGTCAGTATTGGTGGAGCGGTATGAAGAGAGATATTGCCGAGTTTGTTTCTAAATGCGCCACTTGTCAGCTAGTAAAAGTGGATCATCAGAGACCGGCAGGACTACTACAGCAGTTGGAGGTCCCGATGTGGATGTGGGAGAGCATATCCATGGACTTTATCACGGGGTTGCCTACGTCACAGAGAGGTCACGACTCCATTTGGGTAATAGTGGATAGGTTGACCAAAGTCGCTCATTTTCTACCCGTGAGGACAGACTACACTGCAGGACAGTATGCACAACTCTTTATTTCTGAGATAGTAAGACTTCACGGTGTGCCCCTAAATATCGTGTCTGACCGAGACAAGATATTTGTTTCACGGTTTTGGGAGAGTTTTCAGCAGGCCATGGGCACGGAGTTGCGGTTGAGTACGGCGTACCACCCGCAGACCGATGGGCAGACCGAGCGCACAAATCAGATGTTGGAGGACATGCTACGTATGTGCACCATTGATTTTGAGGGTGGATGGGAGCAATACCTTCCACTGGTGGAGTTTGCTTACAACAACTCCTACCAGTTCACCATTGGCATGGCTCCATTTGAGGCGTTGTACGGTAGACCTTGTCGTTCCCCAGCATGTTGGTTGGAGGTGGGGGACAACAAACTACTTGGGTCTGAAGTGATTCAGGATACTTTGGCAAGGATAAAATTGATTCGGAGTCGCATTCGGGTAGCTCAAGATAGGCGGAAGAGCTATGCTGATGCAAAGAGATTCTTCAGAGAGTTCCAAGTGGGGGACCAGGTTTTGCTCAGAGTATCTCCTATGAAGGGGATTATGAATTTCGTGAAGAAAGGGAAGTTGGCACCGAGATATGTGGGACCATTTCCTATTATTGAGCGGATTGGACCTGTTGCGTATAGGCTTGGATTACCGGAGCATTTACATCGGATTCATGATGTATTTCATATTTCCTCGCTTAGGAAATACCTTAGAGATAATTTGGCTCATTCTCTCATTGCTGTGGAGGACATTGATCTCCCCCAGATAGCTCCTACGAGGAGGGGCCGATTGCTATTCTGGACCGAAGTGAGCAGAAGCTGCGGTCAAAGATAGTTCCGTTAGTGCGTGTTCAGTGGCGACATCATAATGTCGAGGAGTCCACATGGGAGCGCGAGGATGAGATGCGCGAACGTTATTCAGAGTTATTCTTACCAGGTACTTTCTAGTTTCGAATTTCGGGACGAAATTCAGTTATTAGGTGGAAGTATGTAATACCCCGTATTTTCTATGATATTTATTTTTTGGGATTAATTGAATTAAATGTTTATTAATTGGAAATTAATCCGGATAATAATATTAACGAGATGTGAGTTAGTATTTTATTATAATGTGTATACTTCGCATTATATGAATATTGGAAAATATTGAAATTGTCACGAGATTGAAATACGGCAATTTGGGAAACTTTGTTGGGACGCGCGTGACAGTCGCGTCAGGAATATAATTATTTGAATTAGAAAGTGAATTTTATTTTTATCACCCGTATGTTCATTTTGAGTGCGCCAACGCATCCGTAAGGGTTGAGATAGTCAGAAAACACTAGCCGGGAGTTTAGTTTGGGTCCCGGGGTATTTTTAGGCCATACCGGCATCATAAAGGCTATTTTGGTAATTTGGTATTTTTGGGAATTAAAAGTGACGAAAATTAGAATAGAAATCTGACTTCTTCTTTAACCCACTAAACCCACTAACTACACTAAGAGACTTAATGGGCTACGAGAGAAGTTGAAATATAGTCCCAACTTACCAAAAACCAAACACACCTCCATTGTCATCATCCTTGGGAAGAACTTGTAGAGAGAGAGAGAAAGGAAAGAATTCTGCAGAAAGAGAGATAGAGGACAGATTCAACCTTCAAATTCAACATCAAATTCAGAGAAAGATTAAGGCAAGTGGTTTAAATTCATTTGATTCAAGCTATGCTTTTCCATGTTAAGGAATTTTCGAAATTGATCTTGGAAGATGATTTAGACCCATATATTGGAAGTTAAAAGTTATGAATTATGTTAGGGATTGCATGTAGTAATATTCTGGACGAATTATATGTTCTAAACAGAACCATTGATGATCTAAAAATGGAGTTTAGAAGTAGTTTATTGATGTTCTTGAATGGGGAAGAAATCTGGAAATTTTTGATGTAGTTTTAATCTAAACAAAGCCTTTGAATGATGAATTATGGGTTTTAGAATGTTAATACTGTTGTAGAATGATAGTATGATGATATTGTAACCTTGTCTTAGAGTTTCATGCTTGAAAATGGTGTTTTGGGACGAATTGGTAACTACAAAACGAAGCAGTCCGTAACCATACCTGGTGCATTCGATCGATCGATGTTCATCAGTCGATCGATCGATCGAAGGTAAAGGTCGATCGATCGACCTTCCCAGAATGAGTAAAGTTTTTCCCTAATTAAATTTTAATGGTGTTAATCCTTGAATGATATTATTGGAGACCTTATGAATACCCTTAACCTTAAGGAAGACCAGTAGGCATGATTATGAGATTGGACCTCAATTGGAATTCAATTTGAGGAATTATTCTAAATTAATGAAATTCGATAATTGAGATAATATTTGGGGTTAATAGGGTAAATTTGAATAATTTGATGAAATAAGGTTTGGGGCAGAAGTAAAGACCTTAGGTGTAAAGATGTTTTATGGGGGAATAAGAGGAACTTAATAGTCTATTCGAGATAGGTTTTAAGTTTAAGGAACTACGACGTGAGTCGTGTCGACAATTTAATTTCTATATTATCGGGATACTTGAAATATATGAATTTGGAATAATGGTATAAAGATGTAGAGTATACCTTTATTAATATCGAGATATCTAAGATGTGTGAATCCTTAGTATATAATTGTATGTGTATGACATACCTACCATACTTGCTATCACGGGAGGTTTACGTTCGCTTAGGGCCTTCTTATCCTTGTGTTGCCCGAATTTAGATTGGTTACCTCGATGAACATAGGTCATAGAAGGACTTATTGGGATATTAATAAGTTTGCTGATCGTGGGAGCGTAGGTATGTTCGTGACCCATGTGATGTGACTGTGTTCGCCTCCACTATTTGTGATGTTGTTATCTGAACGATTCCTGAGAGATTCGGAATGCGTGATCGTTATGTACGTGATGTACCGGGATGGATAGCAGAGTATGTGTGCACCGCAGCTTAGCCTTTGGGTGCTTGTATTGTATATTTATGATGTGAAAATATACGGTTAAACGAGAAGGAATTTACTATGTTAAATTGTGAGTATAGTTATGGTAATGTTATGTAGATAAAAAGGGAACTTATATCTATAAATGGTTTTGTTAATAATTGGGAATCCTAGAATTAAAGTAGAACTCTCTATTTAATTGTTAAGGTTGGAAATTAAACGTTAACCGAGTAGTAGTGTTAGAAACTCTTCAGAATTAGATAGTTATGAGATAACACATGAATGGGTACAGGAACGTTAGGAGTGCACAGTTAGACGAGAGGTGAGTATCTCATGTGAGAGCACGTCCTAACATGTATTTTGCATATACTGTTTTAAATGTTTTTAAAGCACTTGCAGGTTTTTAAAATATCTCCACATTCGGGCTCTGACCCGTTTGCTTTCAAATCTATTTTTTTGTAAAACCATTTTTAGGTGCCCAGCCACAAGGACACCATGCATAGGATTCTCACTCAGATGACGAGCTGTAGCTGCTTGTGGAAGCTACAGGGATTTGCTTTTAGACGTTTATATCATTTGGATTACATACTCAGTATTCCTCAGTTGTAGGGCATGTTTCCCAATTTCTATTAGAGACATTTCCATTTCAGTTTTTCAGACTTTGGCATGTATTGTTTCAGTATTCAGTATTTCGTTACTTACTTCAGTTGCGGGATTTTGTTGTGAGGAGTTTTTCCTCCAGATTTATTTATATCATGTGTTGGTCATTCTATTATTTCGTTATGGTGAATGGTGATATTATTCTTGCTTTAAATCTTTTACTGCATGTTAATCAGGCTTTAATTAAAATTTGGCAACTTACTTTTTAAATACTAGGTGGTTAGTAATAATAAAAATGTTTTCGACAGGGATTCTATTAACTGAGCCAACTTGGCATTTTGATTTAATTTAATAAAGGAGTAGCTACCCGGTATTTAATTAGTCGGGGTGTCACAGCCTAAGTATATATATTCTAAAATTTGGGTTGTGCTCTCAAATTGGGGGTTCCGTGGACACGTAGTCGGTTCCTATGAGCTACGTTGGTCCCGTGCGAGGTGTTGATGCCACTGATAGGGTTGTTTATGGGGTGTTTTGGGGTTTCTCCCTCTAATAGTAAGTTTCCAAGCCTACATGTAGATATTTTGAAATTTGGTTCGTGCTCTCAAATTAGGGTTTCTGTGATCACGCGGTCGGTTCCTAAGAGCTATGTTGGTCCCGCACGAGGTGTTGGTGCTGCTCACAGGGCCGTTTGGGTGGAGTTTCGAGGTTTCACCCTCTAACGGCAAATTTTCAAGCCTAAGTGTAAATATTCTAAAATTTGGGTCGTTCTCTCAAATCGAGGGTTCTTTGGACACGTGGTTGGTTCCTACGATCTACGTTGGTCTTGTGCTAGGTGTTGGTGCCGCTCACGGGGCCGTTCGGGGGGGTGTTTATGGGTTTCACCCTCTAACGGCATATTTTCAAGCCTAAGTGTAGATATTCTGAAATTTGGGCCGTGCTCTCAAATCGGGGGTCCCGTGGCAACGCGGTCGGTTCCAATAAGCCACGTTTCTGTGCTAGGTGTTGGCGCCACTCATGGGGCCATTTGTTTTTTTTTTGAGATTTCGCCTTCTAACGGAAAGTTTTCAAGCTTAAGTGTAGATATTTTAAAATCCAGGTCGTTCTTTCAAGCCTAAGTGTTTCGGGGTTTTGCATAAATGCATAAGCAAATGGATGCTGATATCGAAGAACAACGGAGGGAAATATTTCTCTAATACACAAACTGCCTCTATTAAAGTTGATTTTTCCGCTTTAATGTGCCTTATGTTTACCACTTTTGCACAAACTAGGGTAAAACAAAAATTAATTTGCATAATTGCCCGACGGAGATCTTTGTGTTCAGAGAAGCATTGCTAAAATAACAAACAGATTAATTGGATGATTACATGCTAGTTGTGAGACTTGTACTATTTTATGTCATTTTCTTAGTATCTTACTACCCTATGTAAATTACCAGAATAACCCATTGGAGTCTTCAAGTTGAAAAAAGTGTCTAAGATTATCTTCTTCTCACTACAAGTCAAAGTGAAAGCAGTCAGAGGGATAGAAATTCTTCCTGTTGTAGCATTATTTTTTAACCAGAGTTTCTTCTTTAGCTTCATATCCTGTAGATCTCGAAGGTCTCTCTCTCCATCTTTGGAACGAGATCCACCCTAACATGTTCATATCAGATGTTCTACAACACTATTCTCTATGTGCATCACATCAATTACATACCTTAAACGATGATCTTTCCAATATGGTAAATGAAAAAATATTAATCGCCTGGACCATTTTTTTACTAGGGTCGTTAGGACCTCCCCTTATTTACGCTTCAGGTTAACAAACTTGGGGGGTTTTCCTACGTACCAATTCCCTATAGTCGTAGCTTCTTCCTTCTTCTCGATCTGCTGACTAGAACGACGAGAAGGTTCCATCTGACACTCTTGACCAATAGGATAAACGTTAGACTTGTCATTCTTGAAAGGGTGACTGGTTGACAGAAATCTACAATAACCCGTGTAACTTATCTTACTACTATATTGTATCCAAGTGGATTTAGTTTCCTCTACACATATGGGACATCCATAATAACTATAAACATTACAACTGGAGAAGGTCCCATAAGCAGGAAGGTCGTGGATTGCCCACATCACCATTACTTTAAGTGTGAACTCTTCACCCTTGTGAGAGTCGAATGCCGTCATGCCTTTATCCTAGAACTCTTTAAGTTCTTCGATTAATGGGGCTAAGAATATATAAATATAATCTCTTGGATCCTCCATCCCAGGTATCAATAAATATAACAATGTGAACTCCTTTCTCATGCACAATGTTGGAGGGCGACTTGAAGGCGTCATGAGAACGGGACAATAACTCTGACTAGCACTTCAATTATCAAAAGGGTTAAACCCATTGGTTGAGATTTCAAGATGAACGTTGTGTAGTTCCTTTGCAAATTCATGGTGACTTGCATTTGAAATTTTCCAGATGAGTGAATCAACCGGATGACACATCATATTCCCACTCACCTCATATCTAGCATGCATTGTCATAGCCTCAGCTACCCATGTTATAGTGAAAAGCCATTTTAACTATGGCCCAAGTGGAAAATACTTTAAAACCTTTTACGGGACTCGCGAACTCTTTTGATATTTTGCAGGTTTATCATTTACCTACTCACAAATGATATATCTAGGCTCACTATATACTGAACATTCATCCTTCTCTCTGTGTTCATTGCGATACAATATGCAAGCATACTTACATGCATGAATACAATTGTATTTAAGTCTCAAACCCTTCAAGATCTTCTTTATGGTAGGATAAATGTCTAGTAATGTGTTCTCTTTTGGGAGAATTTTTTTAATCCACTTAAGAATGTGACACCCCGCCTAATTAAATACCGGGCAATCAATCCGTTATTAAATTAAAATTAAGGTGAACAGTTGCTTCATTCTTAGCATCACTGTCGTAAGATAAAAATTTCCAATTTAAACACCCTAAATAATTAAGCCAAGAGTCAAAACAATTTAAAACTTTATTTCCATTTTTATTAAATTCCAATTTGAAAACCTTTTAAATAACCAATAGTTTTAGAATCAAATAAGTTCTACGGATAGCAATCAACACAAAAGAATTAATCCATCTAGATTAACCAAACCAAATTTAAACTACAAATGAAATTATCCTGACAAGAGTTAATACCCCAAAGAGTACCGAATACTGAAAATAAATGAACATACTTCTCTGACAAATCTACACTGAATGGGAAATGGGTGACACATGCCCTTACTATGAAGAACTATAACAAGAACCGAATCAATGAAGAGGTCGTCTAAAACAAAGGCCTGCAACTCCCACATAAGCTACAACACGTCCAATCCAAAGAACATATGCATGACCCCCTGTGGCTGGGCACCTGTAATATATACATATATATACAAGAGAGAAGAGATAACAGAAAACGGGTCAGAGCCCGATTGTAAAATAGTTTTAAAAATAGTTTAACAAGTATTTAAAATGCTTACTTGCTAATGCAACCGCCATGTTAGTATGCGACACTCTCTTGAGAATTCTCACCTCTCATCTAGTGTGCACGCCTACCGTACTAATGAATCTCATAAGTCTCTCTAACTTATTCTCAATAAGGTTTCATCACTTAAAAATAAGGTTACGAAATTCACTTTAGAAAATCAATCTCTTCAAGATTTATTACGTTATTTAGAATAACTCTGTACCGTTATAAAGTTTTCAAATACTTATAGTGAAGTACAAGAATTTATCAATTACTTAACTACTATTACACACAGTAGAAAGTTCTCATATAGATATACGTAAATATATTAGTTACACGTATAATATATATAGTAACGGCACCCCACATAAAATCTATGGTGCAAAGTTTCCATATATAAGTATATATATACCAATCACTCATATTATATATATATACTATCTGCACCCCATATACAATCTATGGTGATGGCATACTCAGCTATCAAGTCCCCGTATCACTCGTACTAAGGAAAACACTAGTTCGGAATCACTCTCGAACTGTATAAACTAACGAGTGAGAATTATGCAGTTTTCCAGGATGGGTCGATCGATTGAAGAAAAGGGTTCGATCGATCGATCAGTTGATCGATCGATGCTCTTGGGTCGATCGATCGATCAAGCAATTCTTGCCCAGAAACTGCAAATTAAACCTATGGGTTTCATCTTCCTATTTCTCCAAAAATGTCATTAAGAACTCTAGAATTCTCAAATAACAGTACTACAAGTTCTATATTCATATATACAAGATTTCCTACGTGAAGCATGTATAAATTCAACAACGATATCAAATTAATGGGGTAAAATTGACATAATCTTTAAGAACCCTAATTTTGAAAGAAATATACATTCCTCTAATTATTTTCCAGATTTATTATTTCTAAACTCATAATAATTCGCTGGTAATCCTCTACATATGATGGGTATATCCAAACTATATTGACTCTCTGTAAACATGAGATTTAAAGTCTCGAAATTAATAATTTCTTTCATAAAACATGATCTTGGTAATCCTAAACAAACATGGGTGAGGCATTAACAAAAAACAAAGCAAGATAGATACTTGCCTGAAATTTAAGGTTCTGATTTCCTGGATGAAATGGTATAGTTGCGTTCTTCATCGCGCGGTCTACGTTTTGGTGGTGGTGGCGGTGCAAACGGGTGAGTTCTTAGCCTTGAGTTGCTTGGAAAGCTCTCCAACTCCTTATCTAATGGAAGTTCTTTGATTTTGTGTTTCCTAACCCTAAGAGACAACTCCAAATGGCTGATATAACTTAATTAAATATATGGGTTTAATTACCCAAAAATACAAGATGTCTATAATACCATCTCGGGATGTCAATTATGCCGAAAAACGCTCCGAGACCCAAACTAAATGCCCGGGAATACTTCTCTGACTATCTCTACCCTACCGGACACATTGGCACACTCGAAATGACCATAAGGGAAACTTATAATTTATTCACTTAATACAATGATAATTTAGTCCTGACACGACACAGGCACGTCCCGACTTAAATTTTCATAATTGCCATTTTATACTGTAAGCGCTGAAGTTTCGGATGGTGATTTTCTCAATTAAAATCAAAGTTAATTTCCTTTTATGTAAAAACGATGATGATGCGGAAGCGTATATAAGTGATGGTTCAACAAATAAACAACGGCCAAATTTTAATAACAAATTAAAATAAGTTAATCCAAGTCCTAGAATTTGCCTAAGTGATATTTATCAATATTAGCAAGTTAGGCGAAACCAAATTTTAGCAAATGACTTGAATTAAACAACATTATCAAATATTTAATATAAGTCCAGATTAAATTGAGTGTGATAAATTAAACCGAATTTTATCTTGAATTTATCCTAAGCATGCGTTCTAAATTATTATGCAATATAAAATAAACCAATCACACTCGCCGAGATGTACGAGGAAAAACCCAAGACGGGAAACAACCTCGGACGGCCCTAGCCACAAATCCACTAGATACGGAATTACAATTACAAGATAGATAGACTTACAACGACTGACTTGATCCCTCTCAAGCCTCGACGCTTCTTCTTGTAGACACCTCTTCCTAGCGGATAACCTCGGAACACCACCGCGATCTCGGAATCCATCGATGGGGCTTTCTATGGTCACCGTCACCAGTACATGGAGCCTTTATCCAAGTGGGTAGAATTGCAACAAAACGTCTTCTTCTTTGATGGATGTAGAAGCAAACCAAAACTTCTCTTCTTGAATTCGGTAGAGATAAACCGGTGCCAAACTCCAAGCAATTTAATATGTAAATAAGAACTTGGACTAAACACAATTGGGTGTAAACTAGAGTGTGAAGGATTTTCTCTTTGAAAAATTAACACTCAAAACATGAACATTTTCCTAAACCATTTTTGCTCTCAAACTCTCTCTAAGAGATAAACTAAGTTGGAAAAGTTATGAAAATGTTAGTTTGGAAAATGTGATTCCCGCACTTCATAAAGTCTGAAAAAGTTGGTTAAAAACCAAGTGGCGAAGTGGGTGAAAAACTGCCAAAAACTGTTCCCGCCTGAGAGTTTGTTCGAACGACATTTCGTTCGAACGAAGTCTCGTTCGAACGAGACTTCTAACGAGGCTCCAGTATGGACTCGTTAGAAGCTCGTTGGAAATCTCGTTAGAGCGAGAATCTCGTTCGAACAACATTTCTAACGACAGACCAGTATGCCTTAGTGGGAACTCGTTGGCAGGTTTGTTCGAACGACATCTGGTTCGAACGAAAAAACTCGTTCGAACGACATATCTAACGAACAACCAGAAAGATTGAAAAATTCGATTTTGGCCCAGAAAACATTATGAACTTAATTTAAAGTCTTATATAATTTCTTTCTTAAAACAAAACGCAGTTTTTATTAAACCTAACACCCAATAAACTTTGTTCCAAGCTCCTATATAAATATAATTGCATTCATACCTTGGGATCATGGAACTATGATTGATGACGTAGAAACGAGGCACACAAATCGGCATTTTGATGAAGCTTTATACTCTTTGCCGCTACGTCTTCAACAAACACTTCATAGGCTTGAGAATATTACAATTTAAATATTATCCTATGAATAAATGTTTTTGTCCGGAATTGAGCCAAAACTATATATGGACTCAATTGGAAATTTGTGTCCTTACAAATCTCCCCCTTTGGCTATTCTGGGACAAAAACCAAACAAAAATCCTAAAGGGCCGTCAAGCTCACTAGACTCAAAACATAACCCACCCAAACTTGACTCAACCCAAGGATCAAACGCTTTGCCATTGACAGATGCCTCTTTAGAAGAATTCCTGCACACTTAAGCAAACTCATCAAATGCATAGGGAATATCAAAGTATTAAATGCAATTAATTAATTACTCCCCCTAAATTAATTCTCCCCTTTATCAAACACATGACCTACTTAGAAAGACGTCTCCCCCTAAGATAAATCTCCCCCAAACTAAGATACGTTAATAATAGGATTAGATACCATTTCTCCCCCTATCATCATTCTCCCCCTTTTTGTTCAGGAATAGGCAAAGGATAAAGAACGAATAAACATAAAAGCATGTTGAAGCTTAAAGTGTTAAGTCATGAAAGCATATGGGAAATAAAAGCAAGGCAAAGACAAACAGATATATATATATATATATATACTATAAATATACCAATAAGTACTTGCATATATAAATAGATATAAACACACACATGACACAAAATACAATAAGTTTGCACACTCGTATGGCAAAAATGTGTCATATGGAAACGGAAGTGTAGGGGTGTGAACTAGCAACAATTAAATTTAGACCCAAACACTTAAGAAACATTCACGGAGTTCTCATTTGATTGCAAACTTTATCACATTTAAATATAACCTCATGTGACAATATAAAGATTGAACTCAATGAACAAACATACACAATGCATACAAGCCTAGCATGATGATGATTCTACAAACCAAATAGAGTCATGACATTAAAGACAACTAGGATAAACGGACATTGTGCAAACCGTTGATATACCATCCAATTCTCCCTCAATAAGCATATATATTCTTTTACTTTTGAATGAATATATCAAACAAACATAGGCCTTGGCAATTGTTTTCTTTTTAATGCCAAATATTCTGTTTTTAGGCCTTTGGATCACGTATTTCTTTTAGATCCAATAAACGCTGGCTTACTATCGCAAAGGATCACTTAGTCCTTTCGGAGCCGTTTCCCGTGCATATTTATTTATCAGGTTTTATTTTCACACAAATCTCACATGCAACGGATTTTGACATGCACTAGTCCTCCTAGGTCATAGAGATGTAGATGACTAGATTGGTAGGAGAACACCTCAAAGAGCTCAAATATAACATGTGTCATTAATATTTCAAAAGAGCTCGTGCATGTGTGAAAAGAGGTATATAAAAATAGAATCCATTTAAACAACACAAAATCAAACTACTCCATATAAAGCATGGTAAAGAACATTTTAAGGATTGAAAATCTCAACCAAAAGTTCTATCCACGTGGGAGCGTAAAAGATGGAATTCAAACACAAATATATGCCACTTAAAGTGTGTCAAACTAAAATACACACAAAAAAATCTTTTTGAGTTTTTAACATTTTTAATCAAAAATAGATATTTACTCAAAAGGACAAACAAACATCATTTGTATTTTTCATTAAGCTTAAATGAAATAAATAAAACACAAATGATAAACAAAAATCTTTTTATATTATGCAGTCAATTCAAGCAAAAATATAATACAAAAAGATAAACACGTCAAAATATCTAGTATGTGATATGAAATAATGCAATGACTAGAAAATGACTAAACAAGCATACATTTTAGCATGTGAATATAGCATGAAGTACAGAAGCTAAAGTATGCAAATACTAACACATTCATCCTTTAGATGTAGCAAGGGAGGAAGCATGTGAAAGTAAATGAGAATCACAAATCCTATTTTTCAAGGCAACCAAGTCGGATTTCCTAACCCAAATTAATGAAGAATGACTATCTTGGGGTGTCGGAACGTTAACTACCGTGGTTACGTTACGATGGGATTTTCTAGGAATTCGTTTAAGATCAAAACAAAATTTGCTAAGATGACCTTTTCGACCACAATGTGTACAAGCAAGAGCGTGTCGAAAAGATTGACCTAAGGAGTGATCATTAAATGCATTCTAAGTAGATTCTCCTAAAACAGTGGTTTTGGCATTATGAGTAAATTCATTACAAGTATTGAAGCCTAAACCACAAGTGTCATTTTTAATTTGGATCGTTCCTAACATTTTATCTAGTTTTTCCGAACGACACTCCCAATCAAATTTGACATTACTAGAGTCTTTTAATTTATCTTGTAATTCTAAAATGTTAGACTCTAATAAAGCATTTCGCTCTTAAAAAACAAGAAGATCCTTTTTTAAGGATTCCATTAAACCCCTAAGCCTATCTCTCTCGCCTTCTACATATTCAAGCTTCTCTTGAAGAGTCCTCTCATGTGTCCTAAGGTCTTCTATTAAAGCATTTTCATCAACGACCTTGACACTCTCTCTTAAACTTGCTTCTAACTTCAAATTAGCTCTTTTTAATTTAATAGATTCGGTATACAGTTCTTGAAAAGCATTTTGAAGTTCACTCATATCAACCTCATCTTCATTTTCACTCTCTCTTTCGTCTTCACTCTGAATATCATCAAAAATAAGAGAATCATGTACAATGACCTTGGAAGTGGCATGTGCTATTGTTTCATCAATCGATGAGTTCTCACTATCACTCACATGACTAGCAATAAAAGCCACAAAATTTTTCTTAGTGGGGGAATCGGGCTTCTCTTCCTTATCACTATCACTAAGGGTTGCATTATATGAAATGGGTCGCTTACCATCTTTCCTTAGTTTAGTGGGGCACTCAAAAGCCCTATGGCCATAACCTTCACAACCAAAACACTTATGAGACTCGTCCCTATCTAAATTGTCATTGCTAGGTTTAGGGATCTTCTCGGCTTTAGAAATCTTCTCGCTTTTATCATGTTTAGAAGTATCAAATTTCTTAAAATCATTTTTAAATTTATCTTTGTTAAATTTAAGAAATTTTCTAAATTTACGAGCAAACAAAGCCATGTATTCCGAGTCACTTTCACTATCGCTCTCTACTACTTGTTTGACCTCTTTTCGGGCTTTTAAAGCAACACCCTTTTCAATTTTCTTTTCAGTTTTAGAGGGAAACATATCTAGTTCATAGGTTTGTAAATCACCTACAAGCTCTTCTAATTTCGTAGAGGCTAAAGTGGGTAAAGAATTTAAAACGGTCACTTTAGGAATAAATCTATCGGGTAGAGACCTTAAAATTTTCTTTACAACACGGTCGTCAGGTATTTTCTCTCCCAAGTTAAAAGATAAATTAACAATATCAGAAAGTCTAGCATAAAATTTATCAAAAGTTTCTTTTTCATCCATTTTGATAGTTTCAAATTGAGTGGTGAGGTTTTGGAGTTTTGAAGCTTTAACGACACTAGTTCCTTTATGAGTTAATTGTAAAATATCCCAAGCTTCTTTAGCGGTTTCACACGTCATAATACGTCAGAATTCATCCGGTGCGACAGCGCTAAATAAGGCATTTAAACCTCGGGAATTAAAGTTAGCAAGTTTAAACTCATTTTCAGTCCATCTATTGGCGGGTTTGATAACACGTTCATTTTCAACTAAGTAAGTTGGTGGGGAGTACCCGGTAACAACACACATCCAAACTCTCTCGTCGATAGATTTTAGTGCCGATCTCATTCGCGCTTTCCAATACGCGTAGTTTGAACCATCGAAAATAGGAAATTTTGAAAATGGAGAAAAATCCATTTTAGCCAAAAAAAATTATTTAAAAAGATCGTTAACGAAATAATTTATCGCTTTGGCTCTGATACCAGTTTGTAATCGCTGAAGTTCCGGATGGTGATTTTCTCAATTAAAATCAAAGTTAATTTCCTTTTATGTAAAAACGATGATGATGCGGAAGCGTATATAAGTGATGGTTCAACAAATAAACAACGGCCAAATTTTAATAACAAATTAAAATAAGTTAATCCAAGTCCTAGAATTTGCCTAAGTGATATTTATCAATATTAGCAAGTTACGCGAAACCAAATTTTAGCAAATGACTTGAATTAAACAACATTATCAAATATTTAATATAAGTCCAGATTAAATTGAGTGTGATAAATTAAACCGAATTTTATCTTGAATTTATCCTAAGCATGCGTTCTAAATTATTATGCAAGATAAAATAAACCAATCACACTACGCCGAGATGTACGAGGAAAAACCCAAGACGGGAAACAACCTCGGATGGCCCTAGCCACAAATCCACTAGATACGGAATTACAATTACAAGACAGATAGACTTACAACGACTGACTCGATCCCTCTCAAGCCTCGACGCTTCTTCTTGTAGACACCTCTTCCTAGCGGATAACCTCGGAACACCCCCGCGATCTCAGAATCCACCGATGGGGCTTTCTATGGTCACCGTCACCCGTACATGGAGCCTTTCTCCAAGTGGGTAGAATTGCAACAAAACGTCTTCTTCTTTGATGGATGTAGAAGCAAACCAAAACTTCTCTTCTTGAATTTGGTAGAGATAAACCGGTGCCAAACTCCAAGCAATTTAATATGTAAATAAGAACTTGGACTAAACACAATTGGGTGTAAACTAGAGTGTGAAGGATTTTCTCTTTGAAAAATTAACACTCAAAACATGAACATTTTCCTAAACAATTTTTTCTCTCAAACTCTCTCTAAGAGATAAACTAAGTTGGAAAAGTTATGGAAATGTTAGTTTGGAAAATGTGATTCCCGCACTTCATAAAGTCTGAAAAAGTTGGTTAAAAACCAAGTGGGGAAGTGGGTGAAAAACTGCCAAAAACTGTTCTCGCCTGACAGTTCGTTCGAACGACATTTCGTTCGAACGAGACTTCTAACGAGGCTCCAGTATGGACTCGTTAGAAGCTCATTGGAAATCTCGTTAGAACAAGAAACTCGTTCGAACGACATTTCTAACGACAGACCAGTATGCCTTAGTGGGAACTCGTTGGCAGGTTCGTTCGAACGACATCTGGTTCGAACGAAAAAACTCGTTCGAACGACATATCTAACGAACGACCAGAAAGATTGAAAAATTCGATTTTGGCCCAGAAAACTTTATGAACTTAATTTAAAGTCTTATATAATTTCTTTCTTAAAACAAAACACAATTTTTATTAAACCTAACACCCAATAAACTTTGTTCCAAGCTCCTATATAAATATAATTACATTCATACCTTGGGAGCATGGAACTATGATTGATGACGTAGAAACGAGGCACACAAATCTGCATTTTGATGAAGCTTTATACTCTTTGCCGCTACATCTTCAACAAACACTTCATAGGCTTTAGAATGTTACAATTTAAATATTATCCTATGAATAAATGTTTTTGTCCGGAATTGAGCCAAAACTATATATGGACTCAATTGGAAATTTGTGTCCTTACATATAAACTCGTGACAATTTTAATAAAATCAACCTTACATATTACTTTACTCATCTAGTAATATTCAACAAATATTTAAAGCATATTTCTGGATTAATATTAAATTAATCTACCTCAATTAAATTTAATAAAATCCCTAAATTTAAAAGCCATAAAAGTAAATTTAAAAGCCATAAAAGTACGGGATATTACATACTTTCCCCCTAATAACAGAATTTCATCCCGAAATTCGAAAAAAAATGAGCCCTACCTGGTAAAAACAAATTTTGGATAGCTTAACAGTACGCAACCTATCCACATAGTAAGGTGCTCAATCACTATAGCCCCCGCCTCACAGCAAGCTTGTTTAACACTCTTCATTAAATATACCTCACATTGTGCTCTTATCCGACAACATTCGCATAAGACACGCATATACACTATTAATTCCCATTATTTCAGTATCATTGGGAGGCCGCACCTCACTACATGACAACTACTCGAATTTATCTAAACACAAAACTCCCATTCTGATAGAAACCATACGAACATCTGACCACTGTTGTTCGCCTAAAACAGTAGTGGAATTCAACCATGGTCATTGGATTATTCTCGACCGATACAAAATTCTGATTATTCGCTCACCTCTAAACATACGCAGAGGGAGAATAGTTAAGGTTTTTCCACACCTAAACTTCAATAAGCACCTCGTTCGTGAAAAACGGTACGAGTTCTTCCATGGAACTCTACCATTAGCTAACATCCTCCCCCAATTATCGTACTACTCCACTTGCTAGCTATAACTGTTGTGGGAAAATGACACGATCACAATGAATCCAAAATTTACTTTCATTGCTCCACTAATGGTTAATCACCAAATGCCTACTCCCCGGATTATGGGTGGTACAACCTGCTCACTCGAAGTGTTATCCCCGCTGCTTCCTAAAATTCCATATTGAAGGTGGGATTCGAAAGTCTCATCCCAAGGAGAACGATCATGTACCGGCTCGATTCTTTATTTCAAGGGAAGACTGGGGCATACTAGTAAATATTGCAAATCACCCCAAAGGAATATCAATCACTTCCTTCTTGGGCGACTTTTTACACATGTTCGAATGAACCCTTGATCTTGTCTTGAGATTGCTAACCCATCAAAGAGACTTTACCGACTTTACTGGCCTCCTCCATCATAGGAATTATCGATAGCCATCAAATTCTCTGGTTGATCCTCTTATTCCAACCCATCTCTATCTATGAGTGGTGCCCGCGGAGACTACTCACTATGTCCCGCTCAGCATCGCCTTTCCTTGAAATGTCTCACATTAAGTGACACTTAATACTCCCCTTCCTTCCTTGGTGTATATCTAAATTTCCATCCCGTGCACTTTTCTCCATGATGCGCACTTCTGGATCTTTTATACCATACAAACATTATCACTCTTTGTACGCACAACTCGCTATCAACATTTGACTAATTACAAATTCGTCCCGAGTGTTCTCCATATAGTTAAATTCTACCCTTCTCAAGGAATACCCCTTTGTAAACGGCTTCCCACAGCCTTCCAACTAGATTCGGTGTTCCACTCTGATTGCACACGTATATATGGATTTATCATCTTTCACACTGTGCTTAATCCACTCTACCACTTTCATTTCGTTATGTTAGTCCCAAAAACATATATTGCACACGTCTATTCCCACGTCCCTTCAACTTGAACGGTTTTTAACATCAACTAACCAGGATGTCTACACACCCTATAAACTGTGCATACTAGCGTAAGGATCACATACGCTTCACACCTAATAACCAATTCTTTATTTTCCTAGTGCTCACAACGTGATTGCAACACTTGGGTACTCTCACTCACCCTAGAAATCAAAATTCTAAATCCTCCTTATCATCGTTCCACCCCTTAACTCGTGGTGGCAAAACAAAACTTTCAATGCTTTCTTACCACGCAACCGGCTCCACTGGCCTTAAATTATAATTCAACTACCAACTTACATATATAATTATCTTCTCCTATTACGACCGAGGTGCTGAACTCATGGACTAATGACCAAACATCTCCCTATTTCTAACCTTACGCTAAGTTTCTTGCGTGGGATGTCTTGCAAAGAGAAATCCAAATAAGGAACCCCCCGATACACTACTACCTAGCATTGTCGGTTATCGAAATCCGTTAGGCCCTCCATCCACATAATGTACCCCCTATTTTCCCGTTTCTTGGCAGAAAATTACATCTCCTCCCAAAATTACACTTAACAAAGAACATTTCGCCAATTGCACTATCGTATAATATTGGTGGTAATTGCATTCCATAAACCTTGAATACATACAATCGGGATTCTCGAAATCCCTTTCCCCAAATCAGAGGGGTATAAATCTTAACTCCCACATCTCTAAAGGATAGATATAACAATGCACTCTTTCTATCACCAAGTCCTGAGCGCTAAACATAATACTGAGTTAAATCTTTTCACTCAATCGTAAACCCGATACATACTGAATCATAGCAACAAAGTCCCTACACACACCAGTATGGAATATCTCGAGCCCACTATCCCCTCCAAAGTCTCTAGGATAGATAATATAAGTGGAGTCCAACCCTCTTGTAGGTGAGGCATCGCTAGAACAAACCATGATGCAGTAATGCAACCACTCCGATAGCCTTGCAATAACTGCCTACTATCGTACTAACCATATCTATAAAGTTTTAATCAATACCATATTATACTCGTATATCACATCACAAAAATGAGTAACCTCAATAAATTATATAACACTATTAATATACTCATTCATCCTCCGCGGATAGCACTAAGGAAAATACCGCTACACTAGGGAAAAATATTCACATAATAATATCGTTTGTAGTTATATGCATTAAACTCGTCTCACATGCTAATCTAGCAATGAACAAAATATAATGACTCGCTCGTGTCACATAAAACACGCCTCATCCTCTGAGGATAAAACTTATACTTCTACCTATGTAATACCCGTATTTTAATGCTATATTTAATTTGGGGATTTATTAAATTTAATGTAATGGTTTATTTAATAAAAATCCGGAAATTAATTATGTTATAATTATTAACGTGACGAGAGTTAGTAATTATGGGAAACTTGTTGAATATTACTGATGAGCATAGTAATATATTTTATTGGTCATATTGAAAGTCATAAGTGAATTAAATGACTATTTCGGAAATTTAAGTCGGGACGTGCCCGTGTCACGTCGGGACTAATTTTTGTTAAATAAAAAGTGAATATTTTATAAGTTGTCCGTATGGTCATTTTGAGTGCGCGAACGCGTCCGGAAGAGTCGAGATAGTCAGAAAAGTATACCCGGGGGGTTAGTTTGGGCCTCGGGGCATTTTTAGGCCTAATTAGTGACCCGGGAGGGCATTTTGGTCATTTTACAAAATAGGGTAATTAAACCCACGAATTTTAGCAGCCTTTATCAGCTGGTTAGGTTAGCCATTTAGGGTTAGAACATTCAGAACCCTAGAACGACCATTGGAGAGGAGAGGAGAGACCTTTCAAGGAGATTCAAGGCCGAAACACCACCGTTTGCACCACCGTCACCACCAACGCGTAGATCGCGAGGAGGAGAACGCAACCACACCATAATCAACAGGAAATCAGACTTCTGAAATCCCAGGCAAGTGTTTAACTTGCGTATTTCGTTAGTGCAATGTTCATATTAGTTTAGGATTAATTAGGTATGTAATCCATGTAAGAAAACCCCAAATTTTGATATGAAATTGCATGTAGAGAAGTTTAAAACCTTATGCTGGAAACTTTTGATGATATAGATGTATTACCCATGAACTTTTGATGTTATATTAGGAAGAAATTCTGGGAAAAACTGAATTGAATCATAGTTATGAAAACTTTAGGGTTCTTGATGTTTAGATGAGATTTTGGGTTGTTTAACCATGTTTAATGATGAATACACGCATGCTGAACGTTAAAAATATCTGGAATTATGTTATTATGTTAGTAGTAGAATTTGTGGGTCGATTAGTGTTGAAAAATATGGAATTCGATGAAGAATAGTGGTAGAACCCGTAACTGCAATTCTGCAGAATTTTACCCAGACCTGCTTGATCGATCGATCGAACATAGAGCATCGATCGATCGAAGGTTCGATCGATCGAGCCCCAAGCTTCGATCGATCGACCCCTCCTGGCAGACTCTTATTTTCCTTGTTTAATTAGTTAAATTAAGTTTATCATGAAATAACTCTTGAGCATTCGTGATAAATTGATTTGGGAGACATTGAGGACCAGTAGGGTATATGAATAAATGTTGGAACCTTTAAGATTCATCGAAAATGGTATTTTTGGGATATTTACTTTAGGTTGGTAAATTTATGAATTTAAAGGGGGAGGTGCGTAAGAGAATTACGTTGTAATCTAATAAAGTCACTTACTGAATTTCAGAAATTGGGAAGGTATAATCCATGAGTGTTAGGTAATAAGTGAGAAAACCCTTCGGGATAAGGTTAGGAATGAAACCTTATGCGTAATTCTTTAAATGTGAAATTAAGAATAAACGGTATAATTACGGGTGAGGAGAAGAACCTATATTAATATGAAATTGGTATATTTATATGATTGTGTGTACATATATTATATGCATGTGAAAATCATACCCACGCTACTTACTATCCCTGAGGTTTCCGCGCTGGGACAAGTCTTATCTCGATGGGACCTTTATGGGGGATATTGACTTGTACCCTAGGAGATAGATATCCTTGGTACAGGCTATCGATGTGATAGTTCAGACGGTCCTAAGAGACGCCGGTATGTGCCATCCTCTTAGAGACTTGGAATCTATGCTTCGCCTCAATTGTTTGTGTTTTTCTATTAATACAATTCGAGAGTGATTCCGAATGTATTCCCCTTAATATGAGTGATATGGGGCTTTGGATAGTAGAGTATGCACGCACCATAGTTTTATTCGGGGTGCTGTTATATACATATATTATACGAGTAGTTAATATTTATATATATGAGATTATGATATTTGAAACTGTCTACTGAGATTTGATAAGTAGGACATGGTTGTTGACTCAAATTATTAAATACTTGTTTTGAAAAAGTGTAAGATGTCACTGTAAAACTTTATTGATTTTTATAAAGTTAAGATGGAGGACTTTGATTACTGTTTGGAACATTTCTTTTAAAATGAAATCGTGAATTATAAATCTTGCGAGTAATCTAAGTTGAGTTAAATCTTTTAGAAAGACTAGTGCGTTAAATGATAAGTAATCGTGGGGAAGGTTAGTGCGATAGGTATGCACATTAGAAGAGAGGTGAGTATTTTCTCAAGAGAGTGACGTGCTAATATGTTATTGCATTGGCCTGTATCATTTTAAATACTTGCTAAACGTATTTTAAAATCAAACACACTTTCGGGCTCTGACCCGTTTCTTTTTCTCTCTCTCTCTCTTGTATATATATGTATATTTTCAGGTGCCCAGCCACAGGGGCGTCTTGCTTAGGATTCCTTGAGAAAAACGAGCTGCAGCTTAGGTGGGAGTTGCAGGTCACTTGAGTAGACGGCTTCTGTTATTGACTCCACTCCTATTACTCTCATTTATTGGGCACGTGTCGCCCCTTTTCATTATTTCAATTGTTGTTGGGACTTTTATATTGTAGTCATTTCCAGTATTGTTCTTTGGGATTTATTCAGTATGGACTTGTGATTTTAGTATTAGTATGTTGACATTCGATTGACGAATGTATTGTATTATTTGGCTTATCGTGGTGTGATTCTTAATCGTAGAAATGTTGTTTTAATTAAATAAATATTTTTCTTTAATTAAAATTTGGAAGTTTGTATAAAAAATGTTTTGACACTTAGCTTAATTATTTAGGGTGTTAAATTGGAAAATTTATTTTTTATCGACAGTGTTTCTGAGAATGATCCAACTGTTAACCTTGATTTAATTTAATAAAGGAGTGATCGCCTGGTATTTAATTAGGCGGGGTGTCACAGGTGGTATCAGAGCATCAGGTTCTAGTGTCCATAGGATCTGTACGGCTTATTTCGCTTTCAGCTTAACGTTATTGCTATAGAGCCCTATTTTTAGGATTGTTGTCTTATTGCTTTTACGTTTAAGTCTTCAGCTATTCGAGATTTGTTGATAACTGTAGACTAATAAACTTGTTCACGTTTTAGATGCCTCCGAGACGTGCTCCGAAAGATAGGCATGCCCAAGCCGAATAGCCAGCAGCTCAGGCACCCGGCATAATGAATGCGAATGAAGTAGCCGCCATTGTTGCTCAGGCGGTGAATGCCGCAATAACGGTGATTCAGCAGGCTTTACCCCAGATTCAGGTGGTGGCACCAGTACCAGCACAGCTTCCATCCGCATGGGAGAGGGTTCGGGATGCTTTTCAGAAAGCGCATCCTCCTGAGTTTTCTGGTAGCTCCGATATTGTTACAGTTAGTCATTGGAAGAAAGACATCCAACGGCACCTCCGTATGTATGAGTGCACTGACGTGCAAAAGCAGTTATTGGCTTCCTTTAAGCTGGTGGGAGCCGCACTACAGTGGTGGGAGTCCACTACTACTTTGGAGTAGAGGGACACGATTCCTATTCAGTTGTTCTGGGAGCGATTTGACCTCAAGTATTTTCCACCCGCAGTGCAGACTGAGATGAGGCAGAAATTACTAAATCTGAAGCAGGAGAACCTTACTGTAGCTGAGTATGAGGAGGAGTTCACGAGACTTCTCAATATTGTGCCGGATGAGGCACCCACTGAGGGCAAGAAGATTTTGCTGTTTGTCGACGGATTAGCTTGGAGGATCCGTCAGCACCTTATTGGGAATCTATCCCTGAGTACTTTCACTGACGTACTCAATGCAACGTTACTACATTGTCAGGATCACCGCTTCCATCTTCAGGGAAGCAAGAGAGCAGGAGAGTCCAGCCAGCAGGGCAGGACCGGGGGTAATTGTGCCGGTGGGGCACCAACTCATGGACATACTCGTCAGCACGAGCAGAGTTCCCATCAGGGGGACCCTGCTAAGAGATTCCGTTCAAGTGATTCTAGGAAGGGATTCGGTGGTTTCAGGCAGGGCCATTAGGGTCAGCCTAATCAACAGGGCCAACAGGGCCAACACCGACCACAGGGACAGCAGCAGGGCCAGCAAGGCCAACAGCGTGCACATCAGGGCCAACAGGGCCAGTGGCGTGGAGGTAACGGCCAGCAGGGTCGTGGACAGCAGGGTCAGAGGGGAGGTAACTTCAAAGGAAGATGCTTTGGGTGCGGCAAACATGGCCATAGGCGCCAGGATTGCCCAGAGGGCGATAGGGCCCCACAACAGCAGGGAGCCCGTAATGAGCCGCAGAGACCACTTTTCCCACCTGCCCTCCCAGCTCTAGCCCAGGTGCCAGCCCTACCAGCCATTCTAGCAGCTCCAGTGCAGCAGGGGCAATTGCAGTATGGACGTGTCTACAACGTCCACCAGGAAGCAGCTCCACAGGCACCTATGCTTTCTATCCATGGTACTATGGGTCGAGTTTTTTTTTATACGGGGGCAACGCATTGTTTTATAGATACACATTTTTCAAAGTCCTTAGGGTTGCTAGCCACAGCAGAGAGCACTGTGACGTGTGTCGACTCACCACTGGGGAGTGCATCACTTATATTCTTTATATGCCGGGGAGTAGGGGTAGAGATTGGTAGCTTGGTATTACTTGCAGACATGTTAGTCTTAGACATGCATGAGCATGATGTAATTATTGGTATGGATTGGCTCGCAGCTTATAGAGCCATGATTGATTGCTTCGGTGGGAGCATTGTTTTTGTCATTCCGGGGCAAGAGATGTTTGTAGTGGCGATGCCTCGCCCAGAGGGAGGTTCGACCGCTCATTTATATTACATTGAGGAGGATACCTCTAAGGAGGTTGTGATTCCTTTGGATTCGATCCCAGTGGTTAAGGAGTATTCCAATGTGTTTCAGGAGATACCAGGCCTACCGCCCAGTCGTGAGATAGACTTCGTTATAGATTTATTGCCGGATACGAGACCTATAGCACGCTCACCGTACCGTATGGCTCCAGCAGAGATGCGAGAGCTACGAGATCAGATAGAGCAGCTATTAGGTCAGGGCTTCATTCGTAGGAGTACCTCACCTTGGGGCGCTCCAGTCTTATTTGTAAAGAAGAGAGATGGTTCACTGAGATTGTGTGTGGACTACCGGGAATTGAACAAGGTCACGATACGGAATAAGTATCCGTTGCCTCGAATCGATGATCTATTCGACCAGTTGAGGGGAGAAACTTTCTTTTCGAAGATAGATCTGAGGTCGGGGTACCATCAGTTACGGATTAGAGAGCAGGATGTTTCAAAGACTGCCTTCTTGTCAAGATATGGGTCCTATGAATTCAGGGTGATGCCGTTTGGACTGACAAATGCCCCAGCCGTTTTCATGGACTTAATGAACCGAGTATTCAGAGAGTTCTTGGATCAGTTCGTCATCGTCTTCATAGATGATATCTTGATATATTCACACTCCTAGGAGGAGCATGCCGAACACTTGAGGCAGGTTCTTCAGACTCTACGAGAGCATCAGTTGTATGCTAAGTACGAGAAGTGTGGATTCTGGTTGCGAGAGGTACAATTCTTGGGCCATGTTGTTTATGAGCAGGGGATATCAGTTGACCCGAGCAAAGTGTCAGCGGTGAGGGAGTGAGGACAGCCCATGACACCGACGGAAGTGCGTAGTTTCTTGGGGTTAGCCGGTTACTATAGGAGATTCATTCGGGGATTCTCCAAAATAGCGGGTCCATTGACGAATCTGACTCGCAAGGGGGTACCATATGTTTGGGATGACGCTTGTTAGTTGGCCTTCGACGAGCTGAAGGACAAGCTTACTTCAGCACCAGTCCTTGCTTTACCGAAGCCGGGTGTAGAGTACCTGGTTTACACCGATGCGTCCTTACGGGGACTTAGGGGAGTACTTCAACAGGAAGAGAAGGCTATAGCTTTTTCTTCCCGCAAGCTTAAGCTACATGAGAAGAATTACCCCACCCACGACCTGGAGTTAGCAGCGGTCGTCTTTGCATTGAGAATTTGGAGGCACTACTTATTGGGCGAGAAATTCCGTTTGTTCACAGACCATAAGTCACTGCAGTACCTGTTCACTCAGCGAGAGCTGAATATGCGTCAGCGCAGGTGGTTAGAGTTTGTGAAAGATTACCAGTTCGATATACAGTATCATCCGGGGAAGGCTGACGTAGTTGCTGATGCGTTGAGCCGTAGACCGGTAGACGATGTAGCGGACATCTGGAAAGCAAAGTGGAAGGAGTTGGGTCACCAGGACGCTGTAGCACGTTCTTTCATATCCGTGATGACAGTCACACCCGAGATTGTTACGAGGGTGATACAGGCACAAACCATAGACCCATTTTGTCAGGAGCAGATTGTGCGACTTCTAGCCGAGGGTGCTGAGTCCTATTCTGTTAGTTCTGATGGAGGGTTACGGTTTAATGGGAGATTAGTGGTTCCAGAAGGAGCGGAGCTACGTCATGAAGTGATGACTCATTCTCATGGGTCCCGATTTGCAGTACATCCGGGAGGCGATAAGATGTACCAGGACATGAGACGACAGTACTGGTGGAGTGGGATGAAGAAGGACATAGCTGAGTTTGAGTCCAAGTGTTCTACTTGCCAGCTGGTGAAGGTGGACCACCAGAAACCGTCAGGATTGCTTCAGCCGTTGGAAGTACCCGCGTGGAAGTGGGAAAGTATTTCCATGGATTTTATTACAAGGTTGCCTACATCACAGCGGGGCCACGATTCTATCTGGGTGATTGTAGACCGTTTGACCAAGGTGGCTCATTTTCTGCCAGTGAGGCCAGATTATACCACGGGACAGTATGCCCACTTGTTCATCGCTGAGATTGTCAGATTACATGGGGTGCCCCTGAATATTGTGTCAGATAGAGACAAGATTTTTGTGTCACGTTTCTGGGAAAGCTTTCAGGAGGCTATGGGTACAGAGTTGAAACTGAGTTCAGCTTACCACCCACAGACAGATGGACAGACGGAGCGTACTAATCAGATGTTGGAAGATATGCTACGCATGTGTGTTCTCGATTTCGGAGGAGGTTGGGAGCCACACCTTCCACTGGTAGAGTTTGCTTATAATAACTCCTATCAGTTTACGATTGGCATGGCTCCATTTGAGGCTTTGTATGGCAGGCCTTGTCGTTATCCAACTTGTTGGCTCGAGGTGGGGGACAACAAGTTGCTAGGACCAGAAGTGATCCAGGAGACCTCCGCGAGGATTGAGATAATCAGGAGTCGTATTCGGGTAGCCCAAGACAGGCAGAAGAGCTACGCCGATGCGAAATGGTTTTTCTGGGAGTTTAATGTGGGGGATCAAGTGTTGTTGCGTGTATCCCCTATGAAGGGAGTGATGAGGTTCGGGAAGAAGGGGAAGTTGGCTCCGAGGTACGTAGGACCATTTCCCATCATCGAGAGGATTGGGCCGGTAGCATACAGGTTGGGATTGCCAGAACATTTACATTGCATCCACGATGTATTCCACATCTCGTCGTTGAGACGATATCTTCAGGATGATATGGCCCATACTCACATTGCGATAGATGAGATTGACTTACAGTCTGATAGCTCTTACGAGGAGAGACCAATGGCTATTCTAGACTATAGTGAGAGGAGATTGAGGTCGAAAATAGTTCCACTTGTGCGAGTTCAGTGGGAGCATCATAATGTGGAGGAATCCACTTGGGAGCGTGAGGCAGATATGCGCGAGAGATATCCAAAGTTGTTTTTACCAGGTATGCCTTATTTTCTGAATTTCGGGATGAAATTCCGTTATTAGGGGGGAAGTATGTAATACCCCGTATTTTTATGCTATATTTAATTTGGGGATTTATTAAATTTAATGTAATGGTTTATTTAATAAAAATCCGAAAATTAATTATGTTATAATTATTAGCGTGATGAGAGTTAGTAACTATGGGAAACTTGTTGAATATTACTGATGAGCATAGTAATATATTATATTGGTCATATTTAAAGTCATAAGTGAATTAAATGACTAATTCGGAAATTTAAGTCGGGATGTGCCCATGTCACGTCGGGACTAATTTTTGTTAAATAAAAAGTGAATATTTTATAAGTTGTCCGTATGGTAGTTTTGAGTGCGCCAACGCATCCGTAAGGGTCGAGATAGTCAGAAAAGTATACCCGGGAGGTTAGTTTGGGCCTCGGGGCGTTTTTAGGCCTAATTAATGACCCGGAAGGGCATTTTGGTCATTTTACAAAATAGGGTAATTAAACCCACGAATTTTAGCAGCCTTTATCAACTGGTTAGGTTAGCCATTTAGGGTTAGAACATTCAGAACCCTAGAACGGCCATTGGAGAGGAGAGGAGAGACCTTTCAAGGAGATTCAAGGCCGAAACACCACCGTTTGCACCACCAACGCGTAGATCGCGAGGAGGAGAACGCAACCACACCATAATCAATAGGAAATCAGACTTCTGAAATCCCAGGCAAGTGTTTAACTTGCGTATTTCGTTAGTGCAATGTTCATATTAGTTTAGGATTAATTAGGAATGTAATCCATGTAAGAAAACCCCAAATTTTGATAGGAAATTGCATGTAGAGAAGTTTAAAACCTTATGCTGGAAACTTTTGATGATATAGATGTATTACCCACGAAATTTTGATGTTATATTAGGAAGAAATTCTGGGAAAAACTGATTTGAATCATAGTTATGAAAACTTTAGGGTTCTTGATGTTTTGATGAGATTTTGGGTTGTTTAACCATGTTTAATGATGAATACACGCATGTTGAACGTTAAAAACATCTGGAATTATGTTATTATGTTAGTAGTAGAATTTGTGGGTCGATTAGTGTTGAAAAATATGGAATTTGATGAAGAATAGTGGTAGAACCCGTAACTGCAATTCTGCAGAATTTTACCCAGACCTGCTTGATCGATCGATCGAACATAGAGCATCGATCGATCGAAGGTTCGATCGATCGAGCCCCAAGCTTCGATCGATCGACCCCTCCTGGCAGACTCTTATTTTCCTTGTTTAATTAGTTAAATTAAGTTTATCGTGAAATAACTCTTGAGCATTCGTGATAAATTGATTTGGGAGACATTGAGGACCAGTAGGGTATATGAATAAATGTTGGAACCATTAAGATTCATCGAAAATGGTATTTTTGGGATATTTACTTTAGGTTGGTAAATTTATGAATTTAAAGGGGGAGGTGCGTAAGAGAATTACATTGTAATCTAATAAAGTCAC
This sequence comes from Sambucus nigra, assembly GCA_949130495.1. Classification (NCBI taxonomy): domain Eukaryota; kingdom Viridiplantae; phylum Streptophyta; class Magnoliopsida; order Dipsacales; family Adoxaceae; genus Sambucus; species Sambucus nigra. Next base: position 87,994,395 of record OX422220.1, read on the forward strand.
TTACTGAATTTCAGAAATTGGGAAGGTATAATCCATGAGTGTTAGGTAATAAGTGAGAAAACCCTTCGAGATAAGGTTAGGAATGAAACCTTATGCGTAATTCTTTAAATGTGAAATTAAGAATAAACGGTATAATTACGGGTGAGGAGAAGAACCTATATTAATATGAAATTGGTATATTTATATGATTGTGTGTACATATATTATATGCATGTGAAAATCATACCCACGCTACTTACTATCCCTGAGGTTTCCGCGCTGGGACAAGTCTTATCTCGATGGGACCTTTATGGGGGATATTGACTTGTACCCTAGGAGATAGATATCCTTGGTACAGGCTATCGATGTGATAGTTCAGACGGTCCTAAGAGACGCCGGTATGTGCCATCCTCTTAGAGACTTGGAATCTATGCTTCGCCTCAATTGTTTGTGTTTTTCTGTTAATACAATTCGAGAGTGATTCCGAATGTATTCCCCTTAATATGAGTGATATGGGGCTTTGGATAGTAGAGTATGCACGCACCATAGTTTTATTCGGGGTGTTGTTATATATATATGTTATACGAGTAGTTAATATATATATATATATATATATGAGATTATGATATTTGAAACTGTCTACTGAGATTTGATAAGTAGGACATGGTTGTTGACTCAAATTATTAAATACTTGTTTTGAAAAATTGTAAGATGTCACTGTAAAACTTTATTGATTTTTATAAAGTTAAGATGGAGGACTTTGATTACTGTTTGGAACATTTCTTTTAAAATGAAATCGTGAATTATAAATCTTGCGAGTAATCTAAGTTGAGTTAAATCTTTTAGAAAGACTAGTGCGTTAAATGATAAGTAATCGTGGGGAAGGTTAGTGCGATAGGTGTGCACATTAGAAGAGAGGTGAGTATTTTCTCAAGAGAGTGACGTGCTAATATGTTATTTCATTGGCCTGTATCATTTTAAATACTTGCTAAACGTATTTTAAAATCAAACACACTTTCGGGCTCTGACCCGTTTCTTTTTCTCTCTCTCTCTCTTGTATATATATGTATATTTTCAGGTGCCCAGCCACAGGGGCATCTTGCTTAGGATTCCTTGAGAAGAACGAGCTGCAGCTTAGGTGGGAGTTGCAGGTCACTTGAGTAGACGGCTTCTGTTATTGACTCCACTCCTATTACTCTCATTTATTGGGCACGTGTCGCCCCTTTTCATTATTTCAACTGTTGGTACTTTTATATTGCAGTCATTTCCAGTATTGTTCTTTGGGATTTATTCAGTATGGACTTGTGATTTTAGTATTAGTATGTTGACATTCGATTGACGAATGTATTGTATTATTTGGCTTATCGTGGTGTGATTCTTAATCGTAGAAATGTTGTTTTAATTAAATAAATCTTTTTCTTTAATTAAAATTTGGAAGTTTGTATAAAAAATGTTTTGACACTTAGCTTAATTATTTAGGGTGTTAAATTGGAAAATTTATTTTCTATCGACAGTGATGTTGAGAATGAACCAACTGTTAACCTTGATTTAATTTAATAAAGGAGTGATCGCCCGGTATTTAATTAGGCGGGGTGTCACACCTTGCCAATCGTCTTGACTGCACAAATGGTCTCCCGACGTAACACGCCTTCCCAAACCAAAACAAAAACTAATTTAATCGTTTTCTTTTACTAGGCACCATACTCTTATCCCTTTACTCACTTCGGGAAAACATTCACTCTCCACAAAATACCTCTACACATAATCCACTTATAACCTGTCATACTAACCATATTAGGATTGTCCTTCCCTCGGACTTTGGTAGGCTCAATTCATATTGGCTACCCCTTGTTGTTCCCTTAGCCTTGTTGGACCTAACGAATATGATATTGGCTGCATTAGTCCTTACTGAATTAGCCATCGCTTTGGTAAGAATTCAGCTATTCGAATCATTTAAATGGGTCCCCTGACGTGTATCCCCCCTTGTGGTGCTACACTACCATTGTTGCATCCAGTCTTATTCTTGACTAACTTCTTCGATTCTTTTAACTTCCCACACAAAGAAGCATTAACATCTCTATTGTCAAAGTACGACATTGATAACTTCTGAATCGACCGTCGAGCAGAATTCCCTTTTTAGTGTTATTAACTATTTTTATGAGTCGATCTCCCACTTGGAGTCCTCTCCTCCATTTGTATCTACATCCTCCAATACAAGATTCGCTAACTGATTAGATTCATATTCACAAATGGACAACTGTCAGGTCCTCCTGTGATGAGTTCAGAACAACGTTCACTTCTTATCCTGAACATCTGATGCAGGAACATGCAATCAAACTGTACCTAAGATTCTTCTTTAGGCATAGCATTTAACTTCTAAAAATGGTGGCTGACTACCACCATTATAACTTCGTTCTGACAAGCCAAGAAAAAAATTTCTCCAAATTTTCACTTTCAGTTAGCCACACTCCATCCTATTTCTACACCTTTGGATACTTTACCTCCTTTGGCTAACACACACAATTCCCGCATTTCTAGAATTCCCACTGACAGTTCTCTACAACATTTCGTCTGAATTTTTCTCCGTCATACCGCATTGAGTGAGTCTACTCTCGCACCTCTTTTGACTATAGCAGCATTTGGGAATCATGGGTCATGCCCAAATCGCCTTTACAGTCCTGGATTCTCATGCCATAATGGGGGTGACCTCGACTATGGTCATCATCCTCGAATATACTTTACAACCTCAACTAATCCCTGCCTCCTAATGTCCGATTAACGGCCCTCGTCTAACATCCGTCATCGCTCGGCACACGTACACATCCGAACGCAATTAGAATTCACCAAGATACGTATGTTATAGTAGGAGAATAGAATCTCATCGTAGAAATCAACAATCCCAAACATAGGGCTCTATATCAAATAAAGCAACGCTGGAAGCATAATAAGCCGCACAGATCCTAAAGGACACTAGAACCTGATGCTCGGATACCACCTGTGACACCCCGCCTAATTAAATACCAGGCGATCAATCCTTTATTAAATTAAAATTAAGGTGAACAGATGGTTCATTCTTAGCATCACTATCACAAGATAAAATTTTCTAATTTAAACACCCTAAATAATTAAGCTAAGTGTCAAAACAATTTAAAACTTTATTTCCATTTTTATTAAATTCCAATTTGATAACCTTTTAAATAACCAACAATTTCAGAATCACGTAAGTGCTACGGATAGCAATCAACACAAAAGAATTAATCCATCTAGATTAACCAAATCAAATTTAAACTACAAATGAAATCATCCTAACAAGAGTTAATACCCCAAATAGTACCGAATACTGAAAATAAATGAACATACATCTCTGAAAAATCTACACTAAATGGGAAATGGGCGACACATGCCCTAACTATGAAGAACTATAACAAAAACCGAATCAATGAAGTGGTTGTCTAAAACAAAGGCCTGCAACTCCCGCATAAGCTACAACGCGTCCAATCCAAAGAACATATGCATGATGCCCCTATGGCTGGGCACCTGTAATATATACATATATATACAAGAGAGAAGAGATAACAGAAAATGGGTCAGAGGCTGATTGTAAAACAATTTTAAAAATAGTTTAGCAAGTATTTAAAATGCTTCCCTGCTAATGCAACCGCCATGTTAGTATGCGACACTCTCTTGAGAATTCTCATCTCTTATCTAGTGTGCACGCCTCCCGTACTAATGAATCTCATAAGTCTCTCTAACTTATTCTCCATAAGGTTTCATCACTTGAAAATAAGGTTATGATATTCACTTTAGAAAACCAATCTCTTTAAGATTTATTACGTTATTTAGAATAACTCCGTACCGTTATAAAGTTTCCAAATACTTATAGTGAAGTTAAAGAATTTATTCATTACTCAACTACTATTACGCACAGTAGAAAGTTCTCATATATATATATATATTAGTTACACGTATAATATATATACTAACGGCACCCCACATAAAATCTATGGTGCAAGGTTTCCATATATAAGTATATATATACCAATCACTCATATAATATATATACTATATGAACCCCACATACAATCTATGGTGCTGGCATACTCTGCTATCAAGTCCCCGTATCACTCGTACTAAGGGAAACACTAGTTCGGAATCACTCTCGACATGTATTAACACAAAAACACATATAAATGGGGGCAAAACATAGTTCCAAGTCTCTAAGAGGTCAGCACATACTCTCACGTCTCTTAGGACAGTCTGACTATCAATCAGATAGCCTGTACCAAGGAATCCTATGTTCTAAGGTACAAGTAAATATCCCCCATAAAGTCCCAATCGAGATAAGACCGTCCCGGCCCGGAAACCCCCGTGATAGCAGGTAGCCCGAGTATGATTTTTATACAGATATAATATATGCACAATCAGACAGTCATATATATATATATATATATATATATATATATATATATTCACACACATCCACATTGCTAAATTAGGCGCGCTCACGACCCATTATTATAATTATTCGTTATTACACATTTTACTCGATTATTTCGTATAACGTACTCGTTATTTGCATTCCCATTTATTATTCACTTCATACTCACTTCTCCTCTCTCGAAGCATTCTAAGTATAATTTCAGTATGCATTCACTCACTTATGTTCCGGGTTAACTCCCTTACGAGTCCCGATCTTTTTATTAAATATACACATGATTTCTTATACACATGAATAATTTCTCATTAACCCAAAATGCCATCCTACACTAAAATGTTACACAACGGGGTCTACTTAGGCCCTACAGGTCTTCTTTATATCCCACTATACTCCAAAAACAACAATCAAGGGTTCCCATACATCTTAATCGGATTAAACTAACGAGAGAGAAATATGCAGTTTTCCAGGAGGGGTCGATCGATCGAAGAAAAGGGGTCGATCGATCGATCAGTTGATCGATCGATGCTCTTGGGTCGATCGATCGATCAAGCAGTTCTTGCCCAGAAACTGCAAATTAAACCTATGGGTTTCATCTTCCAATTTCTCCAATAATGTCATTAAGAACTCTAGAATTCTCAAATAACAGTACTACAAGTTCTATATTCATATATACAAGATTTCCTACGTAAAGCATGTATAAATTCAACAACGATATCATATTAATGGGGTAAAATTGACATAATCTTTAAGACCCCTAATTTTGAAAGAAATATACATTCCTCTAATTATTTTCCAGATTTATTGTTTCTAAACTCATAATAATTCGCTGGTAATCCTCTACATATGATGTGTATATCCAATTTATATTGACTCCCTGTAAACATGAGATTTAAAGTCTCGAAATTAACAATTTCTTTCATAAAACATGATCTTGGTAATCCTAAACTAACATGGGTGAGGCATTAACCAAAAACAAAGAAAGATAGATACTTGCCTGAAATTCAAGGTTCTGATTTCGTGGATGAAATGGTACGGTTGCGTTCTTCATCGCGCGATCTACGTTTTGGTGGTGGTAGCGGTGCAAACGGGTGAGTCCTTGGCCTTGAGTTGCTTGGAAAGCTCTCCAACTCCTTCTCTAATGGCCATTCATTGATTTTGTGTTTTTCTAACCCTAAGAGACAACTCCAAATGTCTGATATAACCTAATTAAATTCGTGGGTTTAATTACCCAAAAATACAAGATGTCTATAATACCCTCCCGGGATGTCAATTAGGCCTAAAAACGTCCTGAGACCCAAACTAAACCCCCAGGAATACTTTTGTGACTATCTCGACCCCACCGGACACATTGGCACACTCTAAATGACCATATGGGCAATTTATAATTTATTCACTTAATATAATGATAATTTAGTCCTGACACGATACAGGTGCGTCCCGACTTAAATTTTCATAATTGACATTTTATACACCCGTGACAATTTTAATAAAATGAACCGTACATATTACTTTACTCATCTAGTAATATTCAAAAAATTTCCAATAATTACTAACTCTTGTCACTCTAGTAAATATTTGAAACATATTTCTAGATTAATATTAAATTAATCTACCTCGATTAAATTTAATAAAATCCCTAAATTTAAAAGCCATAAAAGTACGGGGTATTACAAAGAATTTCCGTTATGTTGTTCCCAAACAAACCAAACTAACTCTTCAAATTATGCAAACCAATCATTTCATATAATACCGAGTGATCTTCATCTCAATATTTATGCAACGGTCTAGACGCATCATCTTTCAACCATATATATTCTCGATCTCCTGGTAGTTCAGTATCAAATTATTCATTGTGCGCATTACTTGTCTCCATAGGTTGGTGATTTTGGTCATGGTGGACTCCGTAAGCATCATCAATTAGGTCGGTCAATGGACGATGCGTTTGAGAATCATTTATCACTTCCACTTATTGATGTTCTGTTACGCGGTTGGTTGCCCGTAATTCTTCAAGGACATAAGGTACATATTTTTCACCATGGTATGTCCATTTGTTATAATCTTGAAAAATTCTCCACTTTATTAACTTCAAATCAACATCTTATAACGATTTATATTTTTCGGTAATATAATGGGTGCATGAACAAGGATTTTTCTCACTTTTAATCTTCTTAAAAGCGTAGCTACTAAACTCTTGAACGCCTTTAACATAACTATTAGCTATTCGGCCAATCTCCCCCATCCACTCTTTGTATTGTGGAAAATCAATTTAATAACCTTCAAATTTCAGTCTCATGTTAACATAATAAAATAAATATCATGTTGCATAAATATAATTTTGCATAGTAAAGCACTAATATAGTGTCAAAGCAAAGAACTAATATAGTGTCAACAACGCACCAATTAATCAAACTATGCAATAACTTAAATACAAGAACACACTAATCAACGATATTCAAATTAAATAAATTTATCTAGTGATATTATTACAACATAAGAAAAATATTACTATATCTTCATAAAACGCTAAATTAGCCAAGTGGTAATAGAGTTTAAATAATTTTTCAAAAAATTCCCTTCTCCGTTGACGACGTGCACTGGAGCATCTTTGCAACCGACATATACTTTATCAACCAAGATCTGAACTCATCCTCCTGCAAAGTCCGGTTATGTACTAAAGTTCCTACTTGAGTGGAGATGAGCATGCACACCCCAACGACAAATTTACCACTCAGGTCCTTTATATAGTATTTCCCACTATAGTCAGTGTGGGTTGTTGATGATGATAAAAGACCTATAACATGCTGAGGCACTGAGAAGGGAAATGTTGAAGGAGGAACTGAAATCTGTGAGGGGAACGGAGAAGGAGGAAAATTTTATGGAGTTAAGGGGAAACTAGGATGCATTGGGGGTTGCAGGGGCATACGAACAATTAAATGGGACACAATTTGTGAAAGTTTATCATTAATGCCTCCCAATTCATTTCAAAGCCCCATTACATGCCCTTCAATTCTAGAATGAGGTTCATCATTGGATGAGAAATGCTTATTAGCATAAGAAAGCTCATCCACGAGAGGTGTTGTGTGTTTAAATCTTATTTTTGACATATGCAACCCCAAACCTCTCTTCCTCCCTCTATGGTCCTTCCCCAAGGTCTGTGCGAGGGTATCATTGTTAATGTCGTCGAACGGGCTTGTAGCTGACAGAATACTCAGAGATTCAATTGATTATAGAGTCTTGGTAAAATTAGGAGGGAATTTATTATCTTTTTCTCGTCTTGCATGCACGTACAAGTTGGCCTTATTCGATGTCTTTCCTTTATATGGGTTGTCGTTTGTCTTGATCAACCACTGATTCTTTAAATCTTCATAAGATTTATAACCAAGATGGTGGACATCAATTTTTTGGCTCTATATTGCTTGTTTTTCTACCTTTACAGCATTTTCAAGTCCTTTGCCTCATTTTCCAGAAAATCATTCCATTGACCGACTGGCATCTCAACGTTCAAAGGAACTTTTCCTTTGAGTGCCAAAATGTTGGAGCTTGATGATCCTTTTGGGAAATGCTTCTACCTAAGGTTTCTCTGATATGTTCGGATTTGTTCAACAACTCGCGAAATAACCTTTTTTTTTTAGTTTACGAAAAATGAAAATTGTTTGTTGAGTTGCTCGTAGATGTCATCTTTAATAGCTTTATCTACGAGGTTCCAATTGTCAGCTCCTCCCACTCCCACATTCATTTTTGCCAAGGAAAAACACTGGTATTTAAATTATTAAATGTGATTCTTATCTCATATGGGGTTATTTTCCAATAGAGATAACCCAATAGACTTCTTCTCAACTGACCTGGCAATTTCAGGAGCATTGGGAGTGTCTGTTGGATTAATGGGAGTACCTTGCCTACTGTAACTCGGAGTAGGGGAGTGAACCGTTGGTGGAGTTGAGCATTTCTCACCAATTGGTGATGAGAATTCTCCTTGTGTTGCTGTCACATCCTAGGTTAGGCGTTGTTTCCATTACTGCATGACATTATCTACAAAAATAATAAAAGTTCAATGTATCTATAATAATAGATGCATAATTTAAAAGTTCAATATGAAATTATAACTAATAAAATAAATGTTTTAACCATATATTATAATATACATTTTCATGGTAAGACTTTAATAAAAGTTTAATGTGTCTGATCTCCATCTAGTCGGGATTTGTTTTTAAAAACCTATGATTTTTACACGTGGCCAATTAGGAAGAAGCGTATCTTTAATGGATGCATAGATGCTAGCAACATGAACTCGAAATCTTATCCTTTTCAGCCTATTGGCAAGATTGAGTTTGACGTGCATGTGTCGCGAGACATCACAGTCTTCGATAACGCTCTTTGTACGTAATTCTATCCATAATGGGTGAATTTTTTTCTTCCTTCTCTAATAGAATAAGCAAGGTCAGTGATGTATCAGGATTATGTATGCGAAATATATATTGTACAACTTCATCCCAGCATTCTGGTAGGGAAAATAAATACGATTGAAGAAGTAATCTTATTGGAAATCAACTCCACGGTTTACAAGGTAGTTAAATTGTTCAATCATCTTATTCCCATACCAATAAATCGGAGTACCCTCTGAATGAGGGTCATTAATGAAAGAAGTACGAGTGCGGTCCAATTACAACCTTTCACACTCTTGTTGCCATTTATTATCACCGTGACTCATTTTTTCCTCAGAAAATGAACGATGATGTCAATATTATTTTTATATGTAATGGTTGTAATGAATCATTAACTAGTTATTATATATAGGGCGTGAATCCCATGAACACATAAACATAAACATACACACATACACAAAGACTGGGGGTCCCATGACTACGCGATCGGTTCATGCGGGTTACATTGGACGTTTTGTGGCTATTTTACGTATAGATATATGAATGCGATTGTGGAGTCATTTCGGGTCAAATACTCCCAAAATAGACCTCACTTTTTTAGGCGTTATAATTCCGCAACTGACATAGCTTGTAATTGAAGGAGAGAACGGTACGACCCAGGTCCGAAAAATCTTTGTGACCTGACATTTGATTTCCTTCACACAATGATTAGTTTCTTGCTCATATTAAGTCTTCACTTTACAATGGAAATTCCCACCAATAATATGGAATTTGAGAATGAGAGCATGTAATCAAAGTATAGTTGCATAACAAGACTTACTTTCCCTCACTCTCCTCAATAAAATCGAACTCCACTTTCTAAAATTAGTAATGGGAACACTTGCTATAGTTGTAAAAATCTAGGGCACTGGTCCAAAGACTATCCAGACAAAACTCCAAAGAAACCAGCGGAGCCATGTAGTCTCGCATGAGTAAATCTCGTGTATGTGTGTGGATCTGACCGTTAATTTATTAGGTTTTGAATACCTACTTTTGTCATTTAAGGCAAAAATCCTAAAATCAATCCCTAATCAACCCTAAAATTAACCTTTACAAACATTACTCATAAAATTACCCCTTACGAACATTAGTCATAAAATTAATCACTTACAAACATTACCCCTAAAATTTATCCCGAATTTAGCATCAATATTAAATGAGAGGTATTTTTTTCATATTTCATCGCAATCATAAACCAACATTAGTCATATATTTTTTTCAAAAATACACAATACATAAACACACACATATAGTATACATTTATAGTATACACACATACATATACATAATACATACATATACAATATACACACATACATACACAATACACACATATACACATTGAAAAACACACACAGAAAGAAATACGCACATACATATACACAGAAATACACACACAGAAATACAAATGCACAAAATATTACCTTTGAGATTGAGAGAGAGATTGATATTGAGATTGAGATTGAGAGGAGCCAAAATCGCCAAAGAAGAGACGAAATCGCCAGAGAGAGGTGAAGTTTAGAGGGTTTAGAAACTTTCGAGTGAAATGAAAAGTTCATCTAGGAATTAAGTATAAAGACATTGGTCACGACCCTAAGCCGTGGCCACATGCCGTGACCCCTTTAATTTTTAGCCTGTGAATAATACATTGGTCATGACCCAAAGCCGTGACTACCTTAGTGTGGCTTTTTATTTATGGTCATGACCTTATATTGTGACCCCATCCGAGACCACATTTTGAGGGAAACTTGGAGCCATAATGGTCCCGGATGGATCACGGCTTATAGCCGTGACCCACATGAGTCACGACCTGGGTCTGTGACCACATGCAAGACGATCCACGACCATACTAAGTCATGGACTTGGTCATGCCCATTTTGGATATGGTCATGGCTATGGTCCGTAACCCCAATACCCTAACCATTCGCAAGATTTTGTGTAACGAATGGAAACCCATTGCTTTATAATCTTAGCATGGATGCTCTTTTACATACCTTAACTTTAGCATTCCAATGATATTTAACCACTTATGACTATATTTAGTTCCATGTATACCCATAACATTCAATTCATAATTGAAAACACACTGAACATTTATCAATATTAATTTATTTCCTTACTCATAATTCAATTCACCCTTTATCATTACTAATTAATGAACTCATATTTCATTTTCATGTCCTTCCATCCATTTCAATGAATATGAAATTTTGATAATTCTATCTCTATATAACTTATATTCAATCACATGTCATGAACTAGTTTGGTTAAATATAAAACAACCTACCTATCATCGAATATAATACTATCTCCCCCTATTTGCCACAATCCATGGGTACTCAAAATCCGCATTTTTCCTCATTTATCATTCAAGCTTTTGTTTTTGAAACATAACAGTCATATATGTATAGTGTTAGAAAAACTCATGAATACATGATATCACTCTTTCCAGACCTTGACTCTTGATTCCTCAAAACACTCTTGAAAATCCTTTGTCAGTGAAACCATGCAAAATTTAACCATGCCTAGTAGAGACCTAGGCTGTGAAACCAAAACTCATCACACCCACCTCCACTATTATACTAATATATAATACAATAACTTATCCAGTGTGATTCAATCATCATTAATCCTATAATGCACTAACTAATGCATTAATATCTTATACTTATCACAGTGCAAAATTTATACTATTTGTAAAACCAACCCAAGGAGTTTATTAGGATATCATGACCTATATTGTACTTTAAACAAATGTACCAAACATATATAAATACACAATATTATCAAAATATAACCTTCAAAATAAGACACTAGGTCTTTCAATAATTTCTCAACTCTGAATCCCAATCGAAACTATCATATATACATCAAAGTAAGTGCTTATGTATTATTACTAAATATATACAAAATAACATAATTCAAAAATCAAAATGAAATTTTAAAGTCTTTCATTATCTCTGCTTATCCCTCTCGACAAGACACAGACAATGTACGTCAATAACTTGAAATGCTAAATACAAACTAAATTAGGCAATTTCCTAGTGAATGTACTCGCCCACATACATTTCACTATCAGTTACGCATGATTTAAAAAACATAAATATTTATGCAAAATATTATTCTATTTCGTGGCCTTAAAGCCCTTTCATAAAGTCCACCGTGGGGTCTTACATTCCACATTCTCGCCCTTAAAGCCCAAAATTATACAGTTTATATAATTTAGTTGGACCATGATGGGGACTTATATCCCACAACTTCACGGCCTTAAAGCCTGAATCCCCGACATAACCTTTGGTAAGGTCCCCCGTTACGGAATTTACCATCAATCGAATTCACATGTTATATGAAATTTAAACATATATGTACACTCGTCTTAGTTACTTGAGACCAAAATTCCACACCAATTACTGTGACACCTTTAAGTACTTGGCCTATTTCCTATTAGTCCAATACATGTTAGAAATATCAAATTAACGTAGGAAGCATACATATCAATTTATACTTTTCTAATATAAGACATTATAATATACAAGGATACTAATATTTCAAATGCCTTTCCAACCTTCCGCCAAATTATTTTAACATACACGTGTAATTATAGAAATCCATATAACCACTATTTCTAGAAAGTATGCTCAATTATAATGTATATATGCTAAGCATTCATGTTATCAATCAGGAATGCCAAGTTCTATACTTTTTACTATGTAACATCTCGATTTTCAATTTTGATGAAGACCATGCCATGATACAATTAGAATCAAATTTATATATAATCTAGACAACATCTGGAGGAATAAGCTATACAAATTATATTTGAATTCAATAGTGGAATCTTCATAAATAATTAAAACACTAGGCTGTCCTAGATTTGGCATGTCCAAAATTACTTTATTTTTAGGGTAATTCACAGATTAATCTGTACCAGCTGGTTTATATTTAGGTATAGTGCCATAAATGCCTGGAAATCTCTATGAATAAGGTTTCTAAAATATCAAATGGTTCAAAATTCTGAATTTTTTTATAGCATTTTATGGCCATTTTCTGTAAAGTGGCGTAAAAATGCTTGTCCACTTGAAAAATCAGATTTTCAACACCAAAATATTTAATTCACCACTCAAAGTTTTATGGCATTGTACCAAGCCTTTCTGATCACATTTATAAATCATTAGGAACAATTATAGTTGCCAAAAATATAATATAATACATCCAAGAGGTGTATTGGTGAATACTACTAGTAATACACCAAGAACACATACACTTAAGCACAACCTATCTTTTACTCAAGAAAACATGGTAAAAACAATACTTTAACCTTACTTGGATGGTTCCATTCAATACAAACACATATAAATCATAAGAATTTAAGAAAATAACTTGCTTTTAATTTTCATTCGAGAACACTCAAATTAAACATATAATCTATACTACAATTATTAAATGAGCATGGGTAACATATAAGAATTACTCATACATCAATCCAATGTATTGAACCAAACTATAATAAGTAAATTAAGTCCTTAGAGAAATTGGATTTACTTTTTCTCTCCTAAAAAACACCCAAAGTATTCAAGACCATACTTTCCATTTCATATGTTTTCAACTATAAGCATATTAGATGGTGAAAACAAGATTAAAACAACATACTTATGGATTAGAGGAAGTTTCCTCCTCCAATTGTTCCTCATTTCTTCTTCCTCTTCCCCTTAGTCTCTCTCTTTATCCCTATCTCTCTAGGTTTTACATGAAATAATTGAGATTTGTCCCCCAATTCGTATAAATGTTAAATTAAATTGCAATACCACTATTCAGTCACCTAAGTTTCATAAATTAAACAAGACACTACATGACTTTTCTTTAGGTAATTACATATAAGTCCTTTGATATTTTATACTAAAACATATAATCATATAATTTAAATTCTAATAATGCCAATTAATATAAATTATTTCAATTAACTAATGTCTTAAAAAAATATTTAAAATGCAAAACCTCGGGATGAAATGTTACAGAACATATTAGTTTTATTGATCTTGTTAGTATAATTAAGAATCCAAATTTAATTTAAAAGAAGCTCCTATTACGACTCTTATCATCAAAGAACAACTGAAACGACAATATAAGAGGATGATTCATTATATGGGTGAGGAAAGATGGAAAAAATAATGTAATACGTTAAAATGTTTTGCTAATTATAATGGGTGGATATGATACAATTGGTTAATAGTGTTGAATAACAATTTTGTAAAAAAAATCTTCATATAAATGTATACTATTTAATATATGAATATACTTCGTTTAACAAAAATCTCGTAGTGCATATGTATATGGGTTATTGTTGATGCTAAGAATAATGGTTATTTTTTTTATTAAGTTATCATTATTTCAAATTTTCCCCATAGTCCATTCAGGTCATGGGTGGAAACATTGTCTTTTAAGTTGGAAAATATAATGCCATATTGATTAATTTTTAAAGTATGAAGTTAAAATTGATTTTTCAATATAAATCATCGTTGTTTTCATAATTATTATTCATCATTATTTGGTTTCTTAACATTTTTATTATTCTCATTTAGGGTTATAGATATATGTGGAGTAGGTTTTTCATATTATCTCAATAATAAACTTTATTAAACTAATAAAGGATGACAATGTAAATATCTTCTCTATGCTGAATTTCATTAAAGTTTTGAGAAATATACCAACTATAGGTTGTTTAACTATGTGGTTAGTGACACATGTTCTTGACGAGTTATATATTGGTGATATTCAAATAAAGTCATTTATAAGAAGTGAGAGTGAATTAATGTTACATAGGAGAAGATAGGCTTGTCAAAAAAGGAATTATCTCTTGCATTGGCCTTTAGGTATTTCATTTCTTCATTTATTGCGGAATGTCCATGTGTTGTCATATGAATATTAGATGAAGAAAGTTATAAGTGTGATTTCCATACTTTTGATCTTATGTGTCTCCATGTTAGCTATTCAGTGTGTAAATGCGGTGTGATACCAATTGATTTAATTCGCAAATTCACTTATTTAATAAGGTAACTCAGATTTAACAAAACCAAATTCAAATTAAAATCAACCCATGTGCGTACAAGTGTAAATGAAAATCGATAATCAAGTGACAGAGTAATTCAGGAAAAAATCCCCTTGGGGAAAAACCTTTTATATTCTAGAACTTTGACACGGTTACACGACCTTTGACTTACATATAACTTCCCTTACGCGTAATGAACAATGTCTATGTCAAACCTTCAAAGATTCATCTAGAACTCAGTAGTGGTTCACTCGCAGTTGTACCAATTTGGACACGCAGGCCAGACATACAGTCTTGATTCTTTATAGAATCTCCCTCCATAATAGCTCTCGGATCTCCAATTGTCGTAAATTCACTTATTTAATTAGGTAACTTAAATTTAACTAAACCAAATTCAAATTAAAATCAGCCCATGTGGGTCAAAGTGTAAATGAAAATCGGCAATCAAGTGACAGAGTAATTCAGGAAAAAATCCCCTCAGGGCAAAACCTATTATATTCTAGAACTTTGACACGGTTACATGACCTTTGACATACATACAACTTCCCTCAAGTGTAATGCATGATGTTTGTGTCAAACCTTCAAAGCTTCAGCTAAAACTCAGCAGTGGCTCACTCGCAGTCGTACCAATTTAGACACGCATCCCAGACACGCAGTCTTGATTCTTTGTAGGACCTCCCTCCACAATAGCTCTCGAATATCCAGTTCTAGAGTTCTTCTCACAAAGGTTGAGCTTTAGGCAACGTATGGTCTGGGTTTCACACAACAACTCACACACAAAAAAATCTCTGGGATTTGTGAATTGTGAAAAACAAATTTGAACCCTCAAAATTGTGTTGGAGAAAAGGTAAACTCTCAAAAACTTATTCTCATCAAAACAAAGAGTTTCTCCACTCGAAATACATAATCCTAACACCTTATTTATAAAAACTTTTAAGGCGGTGATGTGTCAGGTAAAAAGAAATATCGTTCGAACGAACTGACATGTCTTTCGAACGACGTTTGTTCCCGTTCGAACGAGATAGGATCTCGTTTGAACAACCAAGCACAAATCTCTAGATTCAATTTACAGAGATTTAAAATATATGGGGACTTAGAAAGCAACACTCTTACGAATCAAAGAACATTTATCAAAAATATTTTATGATAAAAATGTTTTTGAAAAGATAAAGATCCATTTAAAATACTTTGAAAATCATTTTTCATAAAAGGAAAAATATTTTAATTTTTATAAAAAATCCCAACACTTTTTTATGCAAAATGTAAATTGAAGTTAACCAATTTACCGAGTTCATCCTTGTTGGGCATGATTTTTGAAGTTGACTTGAAATTCGGATCATCAATTGTACATGTGTGATTTCCAATGCTTCGAAAAACTTGTACCGGTATACGACTTACTAAGTGTGACAAACTATGTCCTAACAAATCCCCCCTATGTCTATGCCGGTACAAAATAAAATAATATGAATTATAAACAAAATGACCTATATAAATCTACCCTCCAAAAAAAAATGAAAAGATAAACTAAACAAGTCTTTAAACTTTTTCAAACTTTTCTTCAACAATTAAATTTTCAAATCTCGTGTGACACCCCGTTTAAAATAATAAAGGGTGGCCAGCCCTATACTACATTAAATCAGGAATCTCAGATGGCTCATTATCATCATCAACAGACTATACTAAAATAGATAAGGCTAACAACCCGAAACTATAAAAGTGGGTGTCAAAATTTAATAAAACAAGTAACAGACAACAAACAAATAATACACAAATACTAATAAAGGTAAAGCGTACACAAGTACAATGGCAAATGATGTGCTAAACACTTAAACAAAAGGGTACACATAAGGAAATATACCCGAATAAGCTGTCGGGTTAGAGAGACAGTACAACAACTATAAAGAAGATATGTAAACAACTATGTATAACTCTTGGGTATAAACCCGATATACAACATGAATCCTAACTAGATTTTTAAAGAAGTAGGAAGCGACTAATCAAAATCTTGGCACAGTCTGCAACAGCTACTCTGAATAGATAAGCATCCGGTATCCATGCAGTAGGACACCTGTAGTACAATATACGTACATATATATAGCAAAAGAGAAATATAAACGGGTCAGAGCCCGAGGTGTAAAAATGTTTAGCAAGTGTGTTAGCCATGCATAATATATATAAATGCAATATTTCATAATTCAAGTAGAGCCGCACTCTCGTGAAACCCCAAACTCACCTCTCATCTACAGCGCGCACCTAATCGTATCCTGGAACCTTAATTAAGTTACCCCGCTCACTTAAGGACAACCTACATTACCATGCGCACGGCCTATACCCGCATGACCTGCAATTCTAACATAAGCCCAGAGTCCTCTCCATTCTAATCACACCTAAATATATATACACACAAATAAACCTTACTAGGCTCTCGTGATTCCAATTTTTATTAACTTAAACCAGTTATAGGTCTTAATCCGTTACACATTAAGATTAGGCTTCGATCTAAGACTTTATTTCTCACATTAATATATATAAAAGTATTAAGGACAAAACTTCTCTCTATTCTCAACATTGCACTATGTTTCGTGCGTGGGGCATCTCGCAAAGGAAATCCAAACAAGGACCCCCCCGATACACTACTCCTTGACAATGTTGATCGTAGGGATCCAACATCTCATCCACACATATCAAACTACTACAGCTACATAATTAATGAATATTATATCTAAGAACATAAATAAAATCTCTATTAAATCCTTGGTTCGACATAATCGCAATTATCTCTAAGTATGATCCTTCGACCCCAATGAAGTAGTACACCAAAATCACCTAAGATGTACATCATCAAAACTTAATATCCTCTTCACCTATAGGATATACAATTCTATATATATATATATATATATATATATATAAGCAATCATTCATTCCCATAACCAAGTATACATATCACACATAATGTAGACTATTGAATTCACATAACATAAACGGCTATAGGATGCCAAAATACTGCACCATGCTATTATCTTCCAGGAATTACTAACTTTCTCCCGGGGTCACCACCTATCGGACTATTATCACACCGCCATGACAACAAAATCAATCCTAACGTATGGGAAGTGATTATAGTTCCTACCGGCAAGTGAGAACGGCTCATACCCAAGGCTTCTCACCCTCAAAATAAAATCACACAATAAATAAAAAGGACGACTATGACCTGGGGAATATCCACCCCTTCTCCTCAAGCTAGACGCTCACCCTCATCGCGCAACTTCCCATGATAGCATGTGCCGGGTATGCTTCACATATTAAGTGTAAATATATATATATGATCACATCATATAATCAAACCATCACGCACGGTATAGGTATTCACACCATGAATACACACGTATATACATACCCATACATATATATATATATATATATATATATCTACGTATATACACACCATCTCTGGTCCGTATGTATGAAATTTATAAACTCGGCTATAAGTGTACATAATCCTCAATATACTACCCGTCGTTGAAAATTTATTAACTTAATTCGTTATATGAATATGATCCCTACCTCGAAGTATATTATTCCATTACCCCTATGATATGAATACTCTCCCAATACATCCAACCTTAAGGTTATCACCCAAAGTTCAATGTAGGTAACAATCTCTACACATCTCATCTATATCCTAAAGCACATCGATATATCGAGTAATAACTCCGACTATTGGTATACACATAACTAATAGGCTATAAGCTCAAGCTCAATCTTAAATTCATTCCAAGATTCCATCCATAATTGGAATCCCCATTGTTAATCATACACAGATATATAACAACTATCCCGACTAAATTTACAACACACTATTTGAGTTGATAGTATGACCCAATCGCTCCCAATTTTTTACTACGGTTCAACTGTCCCTATGAACCCTCAACATTAATACGTTTACGATATATTCCTTGAATTTATCATCATTAAGGATATGCAACCTTTACCTCCCATTGGTCCCAAATCATATCTTGAATAGAATCCTATCAATATAAGAATTCAGCACAAATCTCAGCCTATAATTCCACACCATGCCTTCACCACACTCCTAAAGAGTCCTAAACCTTAAACCATATCTAAACTCACTTCTGACCTCTAAATAAAACTCCAATCC
Source organism: Sambucus nigra (assembly GCA_949130495.1). Lineage (NCBI taxonomy): Eukaryota > Viridiplantae > Streptophyta > Magnoliopsida > Dipsacales > Adoxaceae > Sambucus > Sambucus nigra. Next base: position 88,013,441 of record OX422220.1, read on the forward strand.
TCAATGAGATTCTCCACTATATCTCGAAATATTTATTATTAATACGCACATAAACATAAAGGGACTATCTATATATTTTAAAACTATTTCACGATAGCCCACCTCCATCATGTTGAGCTAATCCACCTATCATTCAGTCCCATCATCCTTTCTTTCCCAAAAGAGGCATCCTACCCTGATAAACCAAATTTTAAAATAGGCTCGAAAGCCCCTATTCATCCTAAGGAACAAATCCTTTAAAATTGTATCATAACCTTCCATAATAAGTTCATTAAGAAGGCCACTAAGAATAAAGCCCAAACGAAAAGGGGTAAAAGAAATTAACATGCTCGAGCCAAAAATAGGGGATCGGTCGATCGGTCCCAGACCCCCGGTCGACCGCGGGTCCAAGTTTTACCTTACGAAGAAAGCAGTATGCTATTCCTTTGAGGCGCAGTCGACCGGTCCCCTGGGCGCGGTCAACCGGCCATACCAGATATTTGGCCTTTTTTCCATTTTTCAGCAAAACCAAGCTCTCCAAACACCCAAATATTTTCATCCAATTCTCAATCTTTAAGTCAATCATATTTTTCACATTAACACCCAAGCCTACATCTTATTTCATCAACTTAAAGGCCATCAATCCCATATATAAACATCAAATTCAAGTTTTAGTCCCAAAATCTAGGTTTTGATATTAATACCCAAAATCCAATTCTTGTAGCCACAAATTATCAAATAAAATACACAAATGAAATATTTAGCAAGATTAAACACTTGCCTCAAAATTATAGAGGTTGAATCATCCCCGAAATCGCATACAGGCCAGAAATCTTCAAGCTTTTTCCTCTCTCTCTCTCTCTCTCTCTCTCTCTCTCTCTTCCTTTCTTCTTCTTTCTTTCTTTTCCTCTTCTCTTTCTCTCTCTATGGTTTTCTCCTTTTCTCACAAATGAGGTTGGCTAATTTTGTAAGCCTCTTAAACCTTCAAAACATAAGTCCTAGTTTTAAATGATAATGCACACTTTAAATGACTCATTTACTCCAATCTGAGTCAAACTAACTAAAAATATTCTGGAACCGAAATAAAACCCAATGACAGTCATTTTGACTATCTCGACCTGTCCGGAATCAATGGCGGACTTGGAATCATCATCCAGAATCATTTATAACGTCCTCAATTTTTTGACCTTAATTACCAAATTTTAAAATTTTCCAATTAAAATAAAAATTTATTTCTCCCAAAAATTAAATTTCTCAGTCCCAAAATCGTGGGGTGTTACAGATCTTCCCCCTTACAAAAATTTCATCCTCAAAATTTGAGTTATGCCTAGGACTCCGGACCTCATTTAGTTCTTACATCTACCCTTAAGATAACTATACCCATCTCTCCCAGTTCTCACATCGAACCATATGGATTTTAAGAAATAAAATTAGCTACCGAGGGTGCCTATACACCCTGTACCCGAGCTCAACTCGTAAAACCATAACCCTACTTCACTAGCCTCAAAATCGGGATATTAGTCTCAATAAATTTAACTATAGTAGCATATTCAGTATATATAAAAGTTTAAAATTCCCAACGGTTGAACTCTTCTCAATTCCTGACATTCACTACTTTCATGCGGGGGAGGTCTCGCAAGAGAAATCAAAACAGGGAACCCTCCCAATACACTACTGTGTAGCTATGTTGGGGATTGAGATCAGTTGAACCAGGGTTAAGGTTTTATAAAAAAAAATTCAAATTATAAATATTGCCCAAAGGCCTATATAATAATATAATATAAAATAATTTCATACATTTCAACTCTCCAATCAAACACCTTATATTCTAGACACAAGGCTTCAACAATACAATACTCATACCAACACCTAGTCCTCCAAACTAGCACAACCCTGAGCTATTCCCTGCTCAACAATAAATATACTAAACTTTGAACCTACTCACTATAGAAATCCTTTACATCACATCAAAAACATTTCCACAAGATAAATCCTTCCCTCGTAGGAATACCACAATTACCTTTCTTAGCCTATCTATAAAACAATAACATTAAAATCACTAATCAATAAACCTTAACAATCCGCACTTCTAGAAATAAAAAGCACATCTCTCTACTAGCTCATCGTGAGATGATCTATTATCCCAAAAGATACCATACAAAGGCCGCACCTGTTCACTCCTTTCTCCAAGGAAAATTCTATACACATAATGGTTATAGCATCTAACCACTTAGAAAACCTTACATGCGACGCTCCCAATATCGTGCAAAGCATAAACTAAACCCAAAGAAAGGTATTCTACCTTATACTTCCATTATCCAATCGTTTCACTTCATCCCTGGGTCCCTCTGTTCCTTACAAGACAAGCCCTCGTTCCTAAGGCCTAAATTTTCGTATAAAAACATCCTCTAAAAAATCCTTCCTAACTATCCTGAAGGACAAGGCACTATTGCAACCTCCAACAACTCCTTTAGTCATAATCAATGGACCTAATTCTCCACATTTCTCACTCCCTCTTCCAAGAAGACGATACTCCCAGCATTGGGACAACCCCGCACACTTCATATCGATTAAAAGTCAGCTATATCGGTTTTCCCTAACAAATTCTAGCAAATTCATCAATCTAAACCTCCCATGTCTTCGCTATTCGCTTAACCTCGGTACTTACTATATCGATCACAAAATTATCCATTCGAGTTAATTCTCCTTCTCACTCGACCACTGTTAGATCACCTTGAGTCGCCGCTAGAAATCTTCTCCTGAGTCACGGAGAGAAAATATCTCCACTCAAAGTGTACCTAAAATCTATTATGGGTATTGCATCTCTCATCTTGCCCCTTCCTGGACGGCTTATTCTTAGCGATGTCTAAGACAAAAGAAACTATGTCAGAACGTCGTTCAAATGAGTACACCTCCCAGAAGAATATAAACGTAGTGACCACAACAATCCTAACAGTAGGGATCTACATCAAGGACGCTTGTGGAGGAACGTAGAAAACCTGCATAGATCCTAAAGACGCTAGAACCTGATTCTCTGATACCATCTATAAAACCCCATTTAAAATAATAACGGGTGGCCAAACCTATACTACATTAAATCAAGAATCTCACATGGCTCATTCTCATCATCAACCGACTATACTAAAATAGATTAGGCTAACAACCCGAAACTATAAAAGCGGGTGCCAAAATTTAATAAATCAAGCAACGGACAACAAACAAATAATATAAAAATACTAACAAAGGTAAAACGTACACAAGTACAATGACAAATGATGTGCTACACACTTAAATAAAAAGGGTACATATAAAGAAATATACCCGAATAAGTTGTCCGGTCATAAACAGTACAACAACTATAAAGAAGATATGTAAAGAACTACGTATAACTCTTGGGTATAAACCCGATATAATACATGAATCCTACATAGATTTTTAAAGAAGTAGGAAGCGACTAATCAAAATCCAGCCACAGTCTGCAACTGCTACGTCTCCCAAGACTCTGAATAGATAAGCATCCGGTATCCATGCGGTAGGACACCTGTAGTACAATATACGTACATATATTTAGCAAAAGATAAATATAAACGGGTCAGAGCCCGAGGTGTAAAAATGTTTAAAAATTGTGTTAACCATGCATAATAAATATAAATTCAATATTTTATAATTGAAGTGGAGTCGCACTCTCGTGAAACCCCAAACTCACCTTTAATCTACAGTGCGCACCTAATCGTGTCCTGGAACCTTAATTAAGTTACCCCGCTCACTTAAGGACAACCTACCTTACCATACGCACGACCTATACCCGCATGAGATGCCATTCTAACATAACCCCATAGTCCTCTCCATTCTAATCACATCTAAATATATATACACACAAATAATCCTTACTAGGCTCTCATGATTCCAATTTTTATTAACTTAACTCAGTTATAGGTCTTAATACGTTACACATTAACATTAGGCTTCGATCTCAGAATTTATTTCTCACATTAATATACATACAAGTATTAAGGACAAAACTTCTCTCTATTCTCAACATCGAACTACGTTTCGTGCCTGGGGCATCTCGCATAGCGAAATCCAAACAACGAACCCCCCCGATACACTAATCCTTGACAATGTCGATCATAGAGATCCATCATGTCATCCACACATATCAAACTACTGCAGATACAAAATTAATGAATATTATATCTAAGAACATAAATAGAATCTCTATTAAATCCTTGGGTCGACATAACCACAATTGTCTCTAAGTACTATCCTTAGACCCCAATGAACCAGTACACCAAAATCACCCAAGATGTACATCATCGAAACTTCAAATCCTCTTCACCTATAGGATATACAATTATATATATATTTATACTCAATATATATATATATATATAAGCAATCATTCATTCCCATAACCAAGTATACATATCACACATAATGTACATAATGCAATTCACATAACATAAATAGCTATAGGATGCCAAAATACTGCACCATGCTATCATCTTCCAGGAATTACTCAATTTCTCCCGGGATCACCACCTATCGGACTATTATCACACCGCCATGGCAACAAAATCAATCCTAATGTATGGGAAGCCATCATAGTTCCTACCGGCAAGTGAGAATGGATCATACCCAAGGCTTCTCACCCCCAAAATAAAATCACAAAATAAATAAAAAGGACGACTATGACATGGGGAATATCCACCCCTACTCCTCAAGCCTGGGGCTCACCCTCATCGCGCAACTTCCCATGATATCATGTGCCTGTATGCTTCACATATTAAGTATATATATATATATATACGTATATACATACCATCTCTCTTCCGTATGTATGAAATTAAAAACTCGGCTATAAGTGTACATAATCCTCAATATACTAGCCGTCGTTCAAAATTTATTAACTTAATTCGTTATATGCATACGATCCCTGACTCGAAGTATATTCATCCATTACCCCTACAATATGAATGGTCTCCCAATACATCTAACCTTAAGGTTATCACCCAAAGTTCAATGTAGGTAAGAATCTCTACACATCTCATCTATATCCTAAAGCACATCGATATATCGAGTAATAACTCCGACTATTGGTATACACATAATTAATAGGCTACAACCTCAAGCTCAATCTCAAATTCATTCCAAGATTCCATCCATAATTTAAATCCCCATTGTTAAACACACACACAGATATATAACAACTATCCCGACAAAATTTACAACACACAATTTTAGTTGATAGCTAGACCCAATCGCTCCCAATTTCTGACTAGGGTTCAATTGTCCCTATGAACCCTTAACATTAATACGTTTATGATATATTCCTTGGATGTATCATCATTAAGGATACGCAACCTTTACCTCCCATTGGTCCCAAATCATATCTTGAATAGAATCCTATCACTATAAGGATTCGGCACAAGTCTCGGCCTATAATTTCACACCATGCCTTCACCACTCTCCCAAAGAGTCCTAAACCTTAAACCATATCTAAGCTCACTTCTGACCTCTAAATAAAACTCCCACCCTCAATGAGATTTTCCACTATATCTCGAAATATTTATTATTAATACGCACATAAACATAAAGGGACTATCTATATATTTCACAACAATTTCATGATAGCCCACCTCCATCATATTGACATAATCCACCTATCATTCAGTCCCATGATCCTTTCTTTCCCAAAAAAAGCATCATACCCTCATGAACCAAATTTTAACATAGGCTCAAAAGCCCCTATTCATCCTAAGGAACAAATCCTTTAACATTATATCATAACCCTCCATATTAAGTTCATTAAAAAGGCCACTAAGAATAAAGCCCAAACGAAAAGGGGTAAAAGAAATTCCTATGCTCGAGCTAAAAATAGGGGACCGGTCGACCGCGGGTCCAAATTTTGCCTTATGAAGAAAGCATTATGCTATTCCTTTGAGGCATGGTCGACCGGTTCCCTGGGCGCGGTCGATTGGCCATACCAGATATTTGGCCCTTTTTCCATTTTTGAGCAAAACCAAGCTCTCCAAACACCCAAATATTTTCATCCAATTCTCAATCTTTAACTCAATCATATTTTTCACATCAACACCCAAGCCTACATCTTATTTCATCAACTTAAATGCCATAAATCCCATATATAAACATCAAATTCAAGTTTTAGTCCCAAAATGTAGGTTTTGATATTAATACCCAAAATCTAATTCTTTTATCCACAAATTATGAAATAAAATACACAAATGAAATATTTAGCAAGATTAAACACTTGCCTCGAACTTGTAGAGGTTGAATCATCCCCAAAATCGCGTACGGGCCGAAAATCTTCAAACTTTTTCCTCTCTCTCTCTCTTGCTTTATTTCTTTTAATCTTCTCTTTCTCTCTCTAGGGTTTTCTCTCTTTCTCACAGATGAGGTTGGTTGATTTCGTAGGCCTCTTACACCTTCAAAACATAAGTCCCAGTTTTAAATGATAATACACCCTTTAAATGACTCGTTTACTCAAATCCGAGTCAAACTAACTAAAAATATTCCGGAACCAGAATAAAACCCAATGACAGTAATTTTGACTATCTCGACCCATCCGGAATCAATGGCGCACTCAGAATCAATGGCGCACTCAGAATACTTTATAACGTCCCCAATTTTTGGACCTCAATTACCAAATTTTAAAATTCCCCAATTTAAATAAAATTTTATTTCTCCCAAAAATTAAATTTCTCAGTCCCAAAATCGTGGGGTGTTACATCTCCAAGTTTTTCTCATCAGGGTGTGCAATCCAAAATCTTCAATTGTACCTACACACATGCGACAAAGTAAAACCTCGTTATGTATCGAGATTGAAATGATATAAACATAAAACATGTAAGCATAATCAAATCTCCCCCATACTTAAACCCCCCTGTAACAACCCTCACTTTTGATAGCCTATTTTATATTTATTTACTAGGTGTAGTAATTAATTATAAAATGATGGATGTTGAGTAAATATTAATTTATTATGAAAAAGGTTAATATTTACTGAAATGTTGTATGATTACCTGATGAGTAGGTAAAAATATCCATGTTGTGATTTATTGTGTCATAAGAATTAAATGACATTTTGGTTTAATGAGAAACCGGAACTTAAAATGAGTTATAAAATTTCCAAATGATAATTTGGAGGGTGTAGTTAGTCCCGGTAGGTGCGAGACAGTCAAAATAAGTGCCATATTGTATTCTGGCATTTCGGGCATTTTTGACTGGTTATAGCTTAAATGTGTAGTGTGTACCATTTTATCGCGTATTAGCCACTTAAGTGGGCTTTTCAGATTTAAGCCACGTTTAAGTCCCCAACCCCATTTCTTTTCTTCCATTTCTTTTTCTTATTGAGCCCTAGAGAGAGAGAGAGAGAAAGGAGAACGAAGAGAACTTTGGAGAAAAGGGAGATTGGAGCTTGGATTGTTGCCTCCACCAAATCAAATCTGAATTTGCAAGATCAAGGCAAGTAACTTACTTGCTATAATGTGATTTAAGTGGATTTATTAGCATGATTTGTTGTGGATTGTTATGATTTAGTTTAGTTAGGGTTTTGTTAAACTATTTGGGTATTAACCCTTAGAGATTGATTTGGATGATAAATGTTGTTGATGATGGTTTTTAGACATATTGTGGTGTTTTAGTTCTAGTAAATGTTATGGATTTGGTTGTTGGAAGATGAAATAGGGAGGCTAGGTCTGTTATGGCCGGTCGACCGCGGTTACCAGACCGGTCGACCGGGCCTTCGGAGGAGGGCACACTGTTTTCTTTCAAAGGCATGAATTTGAGAGCGCGGTCGACCTCGGGTCCCCTATCGGTCGACCGGCTCATCCGAATTGAACTTTCTACTTTTCCGCTAAGGCAAAAATTTGAGACGCGGTCGACCGCGGTCTTGGGTCCGGTCGACCGGTCCCCTGTTTTCTCACCTAACTTCCTACTTTTGTTTTTAAACTCTTTTCTTCCCATAGGGACTTAGAACCCTTCTTGAATGAAGTAAACCTTGACTTTTAGAGTCCTAGTGGAGTTGGTTGGTGCCCTAGTGTTGAATGGGTTTCACTTGGGGTTAAGTTTGGGGGAAAGGGTTGTCTTAAGTGATGTTGAGGCATCACTTCTCTTTGTGCATCCTAATAAGTGGATGGGGGTTAAATGCCCTAACTTGGAGACCTAGGAGCTTATCAAAGTTAGATGAACTTTGAGGATTGATAGGATCATAATGATCATTTGGAGAGTTGTTGGGACTGGTATATTGAGGAATATTAATTAAAATATTCGATGGGAATTAGGTTCGCATAAAATGAACCCAATTGGTTTAAGGATGATAGATTTCTCTATTATGGACCCGAACTATGTAAATTTTGATGGGTTCAAATAAAATGAACTCGGTTGTTTAATTATGCTAGGTTCGAATAAAAAGGACCAAAAACATGGATATTGAAAATGGAAACTTGGAAATGAAAGTGAGATAAAATATGGTAAATGCTAATTTACTTAAACACACCTCTCTAAATGACATCATAAGGGAAGTTCGCGCGCTTGGTGATGCCCCCTGGCTAGTGAATGCAGGGTGGATATAGTCCTAGGCCATATGCGGGGTTTTGTATATTTTTTGGGCTGGTTAGGGGATTCCGGGTGTGGTCCTGACTTTCCCACAGGCATATGGCCGCTTCCCGACGTTGCGTTATGATCCCAGGTTGTCTTGTATAGATAGGCCCTGAAAGATGATGGTCATTTAGGGGCGCGCCCAGTGGGGAAACTCGGAGTGGCGATCTTAGAATCGTTATGTGTATATGAATATAACTTTTCTCCATCAAGTGGGACTTGATGGATATATGCCATAAAGAGCATGATACGTGCCATAAAGAGCACGGGAAATGAGATTAATAAGTTATGTGCCATAAAGAGCACTTGATATTAATGATATTCCTATTAAGGAACGGAAAGATGTAATGGTAAGATAATTAACTTTGGAAGTTAATAAATGTAAGGAAATTATACCTTCTTATTGCAAACCAGACAAATGGATTTTAATTCCTATTAAGAAAATGTAAGAAGGATATGGAAATTGGATTACTGAGTAAAGGTTTTAAATTTATATTATTTGCCTTTCTTTCTTTTATGTAAGCATTTCATTTCCATCTCATTTCATAATTAGTTGAAATGTCATTGTCATATTATTCATCCTTATTTATGCATAACTGTTCATTTCTATCATGCTTTTATTTCTTCTGGTAATCATATAGAACCCGGCCCTGACCGGTTTACTTTCCTTGTTGCATATATGATTGTATCTGCTCAGGTGTTCCACCGCAAGGACGCCCGTTTTGGTGTTTCCCCTTCCTTTGCCTTTGACGAGCTGTAAGATTTTGCGGGATATTACAGGACTTGTATTAGACGCTTTCATTCTTGTTATTCTAGATAAGTCCGGGTCGTAACTCGGGCGAGTGGCCCAAACTTCGATATTTGATTAATGAATGTATTACATAAGATATTACAGTGTCGTACGGTGTTCTTTGTAGCTGTGGACCGACAGCTTATTCGGTCCATTTGTTTACTATCGTTTTAGTGGTAATATATACATATTCTTGTGGAATCACACTTGTTTATCAGATCGGGTTGTTTAAATTTAGTTTTCTTAATTGCTTATTTCAAATTTTACACATTTTGGCAACCCGTTTTCTGATATATTGGGTGGTTTTCCCGTATATTCAGTTTATTTTGTTGATGCTGAGGATTATATCTGTCCATGATTCCTATTACGTTTGAGTATCGGGCTGGCCACCCCTTATCTCGGATCTCGGGTTGTCACACCCCCCATATATCATAATTCGTTCTCCCCCTTTTTATTTGTCTGGAAGAGACAAGGAAAATAATAAATTAAGTCAATGCAAATTGGGGTGTCACGAGAAACCAAAACAAACCAACTATTTTTGTATTTTTTTAAAAAAATTTATACAAAAATTCAAGAAATATGATGTTACAAAAAAAAATCACACACCATGAATATTTACTAAGACGACCAAATCATGGAAATGGAATGAATGGGTATGAAAAAATTCGATAGGAAATCAACTCAATCATATCATATGTGCAAGATGCATTAGTTTACTCCTAACGAATGAACATAAAAAATAGTCCCTTGGTGTAAAATTATTGAATTTAAATGACATCATTTTAAATCAAAATAAACAAATCAAAGTCAACATGATTTTCACACCAATAACGTCTAAAATGATTTCATGCTTTTTCAATTTTTGTAAGGACGTGAGCCATTTTAAATCTCCAATCAAACTCCCGCATATATATTTTCTTTTCGAGGTGATCTAAATTCTCAAACGTTGGAGAATTGGTGAATAAACCTAATGGCCCATAATTAGCATATATTTCTTTTTATTACCATGCAATTATTTCGGGGCTCTTTTAATCCTCTTTGGACCCCAAAGAATTAAAATTGCTTAATTATTTAGGTCCAATTTAAATGGAGGCTTAATCACAAAGGATAAATAAGTACCTTTCATAGCCCTTCACCGTTTTTAAAATTCACACAAATTTACGGCAAAATGGTTTAAAACATGCACACCTTTAATTATCTTATTTATCGCATTTAATTCGTTTTAATAGACAGAATTGAGATAAAAACACGTAACCAACATGTGATTTGATAATAAAAAATTTCAAACAAATTCGTGCTCATGTGCAATATAGGAAAAAATAAGTCAATCATGTAGGTAATAACACTATATTATCTCAAAGACTCCAAACTTTGTAAAGCACACGAATGACACAATTTATTGTCTCAAAACACTATCAAATGGTCACATGGATATGGCATGAATTTGTGACTTGGTCATCCTAAGTTTGCATTCATATAAGGTGTAAACAAAATACGAAACTCTTTTTGGATTTTTCAAAATTTTTTTAAAAAGAGAAAATCCTTTTGTATTTTTCAAAAATAACCCAATAGTACCAATAACATATACCAGGAAGAAACAGGGACTGCAAACAAAATTCCAGGGGTCGTTCGAATGAGATTCCATGCCATTTGAATGACAGGCTATCTCGTTCGAGTGAGATGCAATCTCGTTACAACGAGAAAAAATAAACTTTCCAGATTATACAAAATATTATGCAGTTGCGACCAGTGGGAAAATTTCTTAGAAACAGTACCTGGACAGGGCAGACATTGCTAAATAATGCTAAAATAGTACCAAAAATAGGAAAAATAAACAAAGAAAAAAAATGGTACATGCTAGCAATAGGAAAAAATGTCATCATGTAAATCACCCTATGCTAGCAAACATGTCTAGACCTCAACCGGGAATTGCGATGGAGTTTTCCAAAGATGGTGACATCTTTTGAACCCACTACATTAGATCATGTGTAGTCTTGACCAAAACTTCTCTTGCTCATGAATATTTGCAAACTCTCTATCATTATGTGCAAGCAAAGTATCATGAGTGAGTGCATGTGCGTGAACATGTGAAGTGGCATGATGTGGCATGAAATCCAACTTAGAACAAAAATACCTAAGGTGTTATTTCTTCTTGTAATGGGAGAAAACATAAATTGGTCTAGGAAGTAATTTGTCAAAAAAATTGGGATTAGTTTTCCTAGACGGACACCCATGAGAATCACTCACCAAAGTGGAGATAAGCTTGGGTGCATTAAAAGTAGTGGATGCACTGTCATGACCTTTTCCAACATACTCACCATAATTCAAAATGGGATAGGGAACCATCTTATCAACCTTCTCAGGTGTGTTCTCTAAATAGACTTGGACCTCCCGTGCTCGTTCGAGATCATCCTTAAGATGGGATACACGTGTCGTCAGACTAGACATCGTGTTGGTTAAGTCATATTTTTCCCTATTGAACTCATCATTCTCTTCCTTTAACTCATAAATTCGAAGACCTAGATCCCTAATAGACCTTTTTTTTCATGGTCTCGGTAAACAACTCTCTAAAAGATTTTTGGAGCTCACTTTCATCTTCATTATCACCCTCACTCTCACATTCATTCGACTTATCGTCGACGCTCTCGTGGATACTATCATCGTGGGACAAAGTGGAGGTATTCACATGACTATTAAAGGCATCAGTCATCCCTTATCCTTTATCTTTTTTCGACTCATCGTCCTCTTTATCTTCTCCCTCAGTATCGCTTAGGGTGGAGGGCATGGCAACTTCCTTGACCTCTCTCCTAAGTCTAGTGGGACACTCAAATAACTTGTGCCCATTCCCATCACACTCAAAACATCTTATCTTCTCAAGGTTCTCCTCACTCTCTTTTTATTTCTCACCACTTTCTTTGGCATTGTCATTCTTTTTGTATTTCTCCGTCTTTTTGTATTTCTCCAAAAACCTTTTATTGGGATTTCTTTGTTTTGAAAACTGGAGAATTTTTTTGTAATTTTTGGAAAGCAGGGCCATGTTAGAGTCATCATCAGATTCATAATCACATACTCTCTCCTTATTTTTCTCTCTCTCTTCTTTTATCCTCATTGGATCTGGACTGTGTTCTAAGTGCAACCCCCTTAGGCTTAACAGTTTGGGGAAACATATCTAACTCGTAGGTTTGAAGATCACCTACAAACTCTTCTAAATTAAGTGTGCTCAAATTCCCCCATCGAGTTTAAAACAGTGAATTTTGGAATAAAATGTTTTGGAAGATATCTAAAAAAAAATTCACAGCCCGCGTGTTATCAACAGCCTCACCTTAATTACAGCTAGTGTTCACTATGTCCGACAAACGTGCACTACAAGAATTTGCACCATTAGCAACAATATTTAGCAACACAAGATATTTTTGTTGCCAAAGATACCCTTTTGGCAACAAAATTTGAATTATGTTGCCAAAAGACTATTTTACATTGTACTTTTGGCAACATAAAATAAAACTTGTTGCCAAAGTTAAAATTTCAAGCGGGAAGCTAGCAAAATAAAAGAGGGAAATTTTTTAGCTTTTAGCATCATATTTTTTTGTTGCCAAACATGACTTAACTTTTGGCAACATATGAGTGGGTTGAGAAAAATCTCATAATTTTTGCAACAAAGAAAATTATGATGCCAAAAATATTTTATTTGTTTGTTACTATTTTTTGTTGGTCGTTAAGTTAACTAAAAGAACAAAAAAAAACTCTCCCTCTCCGCTCACCAAAACCGAACCCTAACCTCTCCTTCGTCCTGCTCTCCTTCTCCTCCGTCCTTCTCTTCCCCTCGCCCACCACCTCTGCTATCCCTCCGTCCTGCTCTTCCACTCATTCAATCCTCTACTTTAGCTCCGGCACACTCGATTTTATATTTATCAGAAATCGATTTCAAACGAATGCTCATAGTTAAGATCCCCAAGATTTTAACCATCAATGCTTCTCTAAAACATTTATCAGAAATCGATTTTAACCATCAATGCTCATAGGTTTTCGATTGTTCACTTCTTTTCAGGTACATCATTCATTTGACAATCCTTACTCTATGCCTTATTTGTTTATTTGTAAATATATTTTATTTTATTATATTAGTTTTATATTAAAAATTAGTGTTTATGCTGATTTAGTTTTGATAAGAATGATTGATTTAGGTCATCTCCTTGTTTATTTCTTCACTGTACATATTTGGGTCTTCTGGAAGAGTTGGTTATGGATATGAATCTGTTTACAAATCTGATGATGGATTTAAATGGGCTACCTTGACTTTGATTGATAAACATTATTGTGATTCCTATTTTATAGCTACTGTAAATTTATTTTTGTTTGCTGAAAAACAATCAAATGGATGGAAGCTACAATTTGTACTGTAATTTGTACATCGAGACAACAATTTCCGTTTAGGAAAATAATAAATCAACAAGAAATCTAAATCATGGTATTACAAGGGATGTTATTATTATCTTGAAGTTAAATGATCAATTTAAACCAAAATCATTATAACTAATATTAGCCTAGCGTATCAAACTCCGGCAAGCAATGGGTGCACCTCATTTTACTTGATAAAAATTCAGTAAAAGAAAAATAAACCTAAAAATAAAATATCTTCAACCAAGCACGTTCAATGTAGAAATAAATTTTATAGCATAAAATGTTTAGGTGAAATGTTTTTTAGATAAATTGTGATGGAACGGACATAAAATGAATTTAACTATCAGATAAAACATATTGATGGTATTACAAGGGATGCTATTACATTGTTTATTGAAGGTAATTAAGTTTCTAATTATTATCATGTTTATTGATATATTTTTTTGAGATTGGGGTTTCAATCTGTAGTTCCATTCATTGATGATTGAGATTATTTATTTTGGTGTTCTCTACTCCATTATATGTGTAGTTGCTTAAAAAAAAATTATTTATTTTGTTTTTAGTATTTGAAAATAGATTGCAGTTAATTAAGCTTTGAGTTTGGTGAGTTTTTTACTAGCGATAATTTATGGATCGGATATGGGATATATAGGTCTTAGTTTGCGGATTGAGTATACTTTAAACAGTGTTCTTTATTCGTTTTGTGTGTAATGAAATCTATTATTATTTTTTTTGTCAATTTATATATATAATATACACACATAGCCGATCAAGTACGAACTCAAATAACGGGTTTACTAACGGACCACCTCAAAATGACTTAGTTTTGGTGTGAAAATGAGGGCGAGATTACAAGAAAACCCTCACTTCACCTCAAAACTACGTCGTTTGAGGTAGTGCTTTAGTATCCATTATAATATTCAGTTATATATTTGTAATGAGTCATTTTTTTTGTTAACAGTTATAACTTAAAAGTGTGCAAACTTCAGGCCTGCTTCTGTTTGACCTCTCCGACTCCATCTCCATTTTTCCTCTCTCCGGCTCCAACTTGCTGGTAACTTGTTAACTCATCCATCATTTTTTTTTTAATTTGACATAATTGGTTTGAAATTTGAATGATGTTTAGATTTATGTTTCCATTCAAGAATTTTTTAAACTTATAATTTATGTTATTTCCCTTTTTTCGGTTTATAATATTCAAATTAATGTTTACAAGATATGTGCATTGCTCTTTAATTATAGTTTTAATAGTATTTTTGCAAGGGGTTAGTTGTGCTCTAAGAATTTAAAAGTAAAGTATAAATACTATTATCTGATTGGTGGTTTTAATGTGGTGAGAAACATAACTTTTAAAGCATCAATTAAAAGTAGGGTAAATTATACATAGTAATAAACCTCTCAAGTTACACATAGTGCACATAGATACTAGCCATCTAGTTCGTATGCGTACTCATTCAATAGCCCTTAGACCCGTTCGAGAGTCATTACCCCTATAATGAGATCTCTTAAATTGTCCCGTTTGGACAGTTTGGGACTGCATAGATTCTGTATAATAATGTACTTAGTGGTGTACACTTGTTACTTTTGGGGGAACTTCTGTTGCCGTCTCTTAATGTTCTCTGGGTACATACTAGATTGATGCGGTGTTGAGTGTTAATTCAATTGATAAATCGACATCAATTGAAATAACGTGAACACTTGCGAATCTATGTCATGTACTTGGAGAACTATGGGGATATGCTGCCGAAATTTCCTCAGATTGAAACAATGTGGATGAGCTGCTAAGTGTGTTACAGAAATATGCGGTCTTGAATGGGATAGGACCACTCACCTTTTAGAGGAGATACAATTATATTGATTTATACGAGATGCACAAAGAAATAAATTGTAACTTCTAAGTAAAATTTAATTCATCATTTGCTGTTTATGTACTCTCTCAATAAGCGAATATGTAGGGGGTCAATAAGAGTTTAAATTATATTGCTTTGTATGTTATAACAGCATATATGTTGTTATATATATAGCAGCATATATGTTATAATATGTTGTTATAACATATATGCAGCATATATGTTATAACAGCATATTATAATATATATGCTGTTATATATATAACAACATATATGCTGTTATAACAGCATATATGTTGTTATATATGCATAACATATATGCTGTTATATATGCATATATGTTATAACAACTATATATATAACATATTCTATTATATATGCATAACATATATGCTGTTATATATGCATATATGTTATAACAGCTATATATATAACATATGCTGCTATAACATATATGCTGTTATAACAACATATATGCTGTTATAGCAGCATATGTTAAATATATAGCTGTTATAACATATATGCATATATAACAACATATATGTTATAACAGCATATATGTTATATAAGCCTTTATATATAACATACATGTCATATATGTTTACATACATGTGTACAATTCCATTATCTGTTTTATGTGCGTGTGCTCACGTAAACAATTGGAACATTCAAAGAGATGATTACCTAGCTTTGTGTTGATATGTGATTTATAAGCCATAATTTATCTTATATAAACTACATTTAACATTTCTCCCAAAAGAGGCTGTAAGGATCTATGTTCTATTTTGTCATTACTGTACGAGTCACGAACACCTCGCACGGGACCAATTTCACTCGTAGGAACCGATCGCGTAGTCATGGGGCTCCCGGTTTGAGTGTACGACGTAAATTTGCAAAAAATGAGACTTAAACATAAAAACATGCCATCGAAGGGTGAAAACGTATAACAAACATAGAACGGTCCCGTAAGAGTCATGAACACCTCACACGGGACCAATGTGACTCGTAGGAACAGACCGCGTAGTCACGGGGCTCCCGATTTGAGTGTACGGCGTAAATTTGCAAAAAATTATACTTAAGTATAAAAATATGCCATCGAAGGGTGAAAACGTTAAACAACCACAGAACGGTCGCGTAAGAGTCACGAACAGCTCGCACGGGACCAATGTTACTCGTTGGAACCGACCGCGTAGTCACGGGGCTCCCGGTTTGAGCGTACGACGTAAATTTGCAAAAAATTAGACTTAAGCATCAAAACACGCCGTCGAAGGGTGAAAACGTTAAAAAACCACAAAACGGTCGCGTAAGAGTCACAAACACCTCGCACGGGACCAATGTCACTCATTGGAACTGACCGCGTAGTCACGGGGATCCCAGTTTGAGTGTACGACGTAAATTTGCAAAAAATTAGACGTAAGAATAAAACCATGCCATCGAGGCTGTAAATGTAAAACAACCACAAAACGGTCCTGTAAGAGTCATGAACACCTCGCATGGGACCAATGTGACTCGTAGGAACCGACCGCGTAGTCACGGGGATCCCGGTTTGAGTGTACGACGTAAATTTGCAAAAAATTAGACTTAAGCATCAAAACACGTCGTCGAAGGGTGAAAACGATAAACAACCACAAAACGGTCGCGTAAGAGTCACAAACACCTCGCACGGGACCAATGTCACTCATTGGAACTGACCGCGTAGTCACGGGGATCCCGGCTTGAGTGTACGACATAAATTTGCAAAAAATTAGACGTAAGAATAAAACCATGCCATCGAGGCTGTAAATGTAAAACAACCACAAAACGGTCCTGTAAGAGTCATAAACACCTCGCACGGGACCAATGTGACTCGTAGGAACCGACCGCGTAGTCACGGGGCTCCCAGTTTGAGTGTAAGACGTAAATTTGTAAAAAATTAGACTTAAGCATAAAAACATGCAATCGAAGGGTGAAAACATAAAGCAGCCATAGAACGGCCGCGTAAGAGTCACGAAAACTTGCATGGGACCAATGTCACTCGTTGGAACCGATCGCGTAGTCACGGGGATCCCGGTTTTAGTGTACGACATAAATTTGCAAAAAAATAGACTTAAGCATACAAACATGCCATCGAAGGGTGAAAATGTATAAAAAACACAGAACGGTCTCGTAAGAGTCACGAACAGCTCGCACGGGACCAATGTCACTCGTTGGAACCGACCGCGTAGTCACGGAGATCCCGATTTGAGTGCACGACGTAAATTTGCAAAAAATTAGACTTAAGGATAAAAACATGTCGTCGAAGGGTGAAAACATAAAGCAGACACACAATGGTCCTGTAGGAGTCACGAACACCTCGCATGGGACCAATGTTATCACTATGAACTGACCACGTAGTCACGGGGATCCCGGTTTGAGTGTACAACGTAAATTGGCAAAAAATTAGACTTATGAGTAAAAACATGCCATCGAAGGGTGAAAATGTAAAACAAACATAGAAAGGTCCCGTAAGAGTCACCAACACCTTGCACGGGACCAATGTGACTCGTAGGAACCAACCGCGTAGTCACGGGGCTCCCGGTTTGAGTGTAAGAGGTAAATTTGCAAAAAATTAGACTTAAGCATAAAAACATGGAATCGAAGGGTGAAAATGTAAAGCTACCACAGAACGGTCGCGTAAGAGTCACGAACACCTTGCACGGGACCAATGTCACTCGTTGGAACCGACCGCGTAGTCACGGGGATCCCGGTTTGAGTGTACGACGTAAATTGGCAAAAAATTAGACTTAAGAATAAAACATGACATCGAGGGTGAAAACGTAAAACAGCCACAAAACGGTCCCGTAAGAGTCACGAACACCTCGCACGGGACCAATGTGACTCGTAGGAACCGACTGCATAGTCACGGGGCTCCCGGTTTGAGTGTACGACGTAAACTTGCCAAAAATGAGACTTAATCATAAAAACATGCCACCGAAGGGTGAAAACGTAAAACAACCACAAAACGGTCTTGTAAGAGTCACGAACACCTCGCACGGGACCAATGTGACTAGTAGGAACCGATCGCGTAGTCACGCGGCTCCCGGTTTGAGTGTATGACGTAAATTTGCAAAAAATTAGACTTAAGCATAAAAACATGCCAATGAAGGGTGAAAACGTAAAGTAGCCACATAACGGTCGGGTAAGAGTCACGAACACCTTGCAAGGGACCAATCTCACTCGTTGGAACCGACCGCGTTGTCACGGGGATCCCGATTTGAGCGTACGACGTAAATTTGTAAAAAATTAGACTTAAGCATAAAAACAAGCCATCGAGGGTGTAAACATAAAACAACCACAAAACGGTCCCGTAAGAGTCACGAACACCTCGCATGGGACCAATGTGAGTCGTAGGAACCGACCGCGTAGTCACGGGGATCCCGGTTTGAGTGTCTGACGTAAATTTGCAAAAAATTAGACTTAAGCAAAAAAACATGCCATCGAAGGGTGAAAACGTAAAGCTGCCACAGAACGGTCGCGTAAGAGTCACGAACACCTTGCACGGTACTAATGTCACTCGTTGGAACCGACCACGTAGTCACGGGGATTCGGTTTGAGTGTACGACGTAAATTTGCAAAAAATTAGACTTAAGCATACAAACATGCCATCGAAGGGTGAAAATGTAAAACAAACATAAAACGGTCACGTAAGAGTCTCGAACACGTCGCACGGGACCAATGTGACTCATAGGAACCGACCACGTAGTCACGGGGCTCCCAGTTTGAGTGTAAGACGTAAATTTGTAAAAAGTTAGACTTAAGCATAAAAACATGCCATCGAAGGGTGAAAATGTAAAGCAGCCACACAATGGTCCCGTAAGAGTCACGAACACCTCGCATGGGACCAATGTTATCACTATGAACCGACCGCGTAGTCTTGGGGCTCTCAGTTTTAGTGTACGACGTAAATTTGCAAAAAATTAGACTTAACCATAAAAACATGTCATCAAAGGGTGAAAACGTAAAACAGCCACAAAACGGTCCCGTAAGAGTAACGAACACCTCGCACGGGACCAATATGACTCGACGGAACCAATCGCGTAGTCACGGGGCTCTCGATTTGAGTGTACGACGTAAATTTGCAAAAAATTAGACTTAACCATAAAAACACGTCATCGAAGGGTGAAATGGTAAAATAACCACAAAACGGTCCCGTAAGAGTAACGAACACCTCCTACAGGACCAATGTGACTCGGCGGAATCGACCGCGTAGTCACGGGGCTCTCGGTTTGAGTGTATGATGTAAATTTGCAAAAAAATAGACTTAACCATAAAAACATGTCATCGAAGTGTGAAAATGTAAAACAAAAACAAAACGGTCCCGTGAGAGTCACGGACACCTCGTACGGGACCAATGTGAGTCATAGGAACCGACCGCATAGTCACGGGGCTCCCGATTTGAGTGTACGACCAAAATTTGCAAAAAATTAGACTTAATCATAAAAAGATGCCATCGAAGGGTGAAAATTTAAAACAGCAACAAAACGGTCCCGTGAGAGTCACGAACACCTCGCAAGGGATCAATGTGACTCGTAGGAACCGACCGCGTAGTCACGGGGCCCCCGGTTTGAGTGTAAGACGTGAATTTGTAAAAAATTAGACTTAAGCATAAAAACATGCAATCGAAGGGTGAAAACATAAAGCAGTGTGACACCCCGCCTAATTAAATACCGGGCGATCAGTCCTTTATTAAATTAAATCAAGGTATATAGTTGGTTCATTCTCAGCATCACTGTCGATAAAAGAATTTTTCCAATTTAACACTTTAAATAATTAAGCTAAGTGCCAAAACCATTTTCTAACATTAACTTCCAAATTTTATTTAAAGAAAAGATTTATTTAAATTATTAACAAAGCTCAAAGAATAAGATTCACACCACAATAAACTGGAACGAAAGAATCTAATATATAAAACATTCATCAACGAATGTCAACATGCGAGAAAATAAAGTAATACATCCGTCCTGAACAAAATCCCATAATAACGAACTAGGAAATAACTGAAATAACAATGTCCCAACATAAAGAAATAATGGAAAGGGCTACACATGCCCATCTGAATGAAAATGCTAGGAGTGGATCTGAATGAACGAAGTCGTCTAATCAAAAGACCTGCAACTCCCACCTAAGCTGCAGCGCGTTCTTTTCAAAAGATCCTAAGCAAGACGCCCCTGTGGCTGGGCACCTGAAATACATACATATATATATACAAGGGGGAGAGGGAGAGATAAAACGGGTCAGAGCCCGAAAGTGTGTATGATTTAAAATTAGTTTAGCAAGTATTTAAATTGATACATGCCAATGCAACAACATATTAGTTCGACACTCTCTTGAGAAATTCTCACCTCTCTTCAAATGTGCACGCCTATCGTACTAACCTTCCCAAATGGTTTAACTTAACAATTTTTATCATACTAACCTTCCCAATAATTTAATTTATCTTAACTTACACATAAGTTTTAAAACCGAATAATGTCAACGTGTAAAAAGGTTACTTTCTAGTTGTAGCACAACTCTCATTTTAACTTCATTAATTTATAAAGTTTCCCAGTGTCATATTATACTTTCGCAAAATAGTATTTATTATTTGAGTCAACAACCATGTCCTACTTATCAAGTCATAGTAGGTAGTTTGAATTCCATAATCTCATATATATATATATAAACTACTCGGATAACATATATATATATATATATATATATTAGCACCCCAACTAAAATTATGGTGCGGGCATACTCTGCTATCCAATCCCCGTATCGCTCACACAAAGGGAAATACAAGTTCGGAATCACTCTCGAACTGTATTAACATATACAAAACAACATTGAGGCGAAGTATAGATTCCAAGTCTCTAAAAGGTCAGTACATACCCTCACGCCTCATAGGACCGTCTGAACTATCGAATCGATAGCCTGTACCAAGGATATCTATCTCCTAGGGTACGAACCAATATCCCCCAAAAAGCAACACAGGATAAGGTCGTCCCAGCGCGGTAACCTCAGGGATAGCAAGTAGCGCGGGTACGTTTTCCACATGTATATAATATATGCACACACAATCATATAAATATACCAATTTCATCATATTAATATAGGTTCCTCTCATTACCCATAATTACAACATTTATCCTTAATTTCACATTATTAAGATTACGTATAAGGTTTCGTCTCTAACCTTAACTCGAAGGGTTTTCTCACTAATTATGTAACACTCGTGGATTCTAACTATCCAATTAGTAAATTCAGTAGGTAGACGTCTATGCACTATCGTAAGTATTCGACGTAATCTCTCACTTGAAATACGTAGTTTCCTCATTCTTTAAATAATTGTCCCTAAAACCCAATTATCGTCACATAATAAAGTTCTTCAACACTTAATCATATGTCCTACTGGTCTCTCCTATATCCCAAAACATTTTATTCATAATCCCAAAAATTATTCCACGGTAAATTAATTCAACTAATTAAACAAGGGGAAATAAGAGGCTGCCAGGAAGGGTCGATCGATCGACGGCTGGGGCTCGATCGATCGAACCTTCGATCGATCGACGCTCTAGGGTCGATCGATCGATCAAACAGGTGTTTCGATTTCTGCAGAAGTGCAGTTACGGGTTTAATCAAAAATCTTCATCCAAATGCATATTTTTCAACACTAATCGTCCCAAAACTTATACCACAAACATAATAACATATTACCAGATGCTTCTAACGTTAAGCATGCGTATAACCATCATTAAACATGATTAAACAACCTAAAATCTCATCTAATCATCAAGAACCCTAAGTTTTCTTAACTTCTATTCTAATCAGTTTTTCACCAGAATTTCCTTCTACATAATCATCAAAATTCGTGTGTTAATCATCTACATCATATAAGACTTCCAGAATATGGTTTTAATCTTTTCTATATGCAAATTCCTATCAAAAAGTGGGGTTTTCTTCCATAGATTATACTCCTAATCATTCCTAACTAACATGAATATTGCACCAACGAAAATACGCAAGTTAAACACTTGCCTGGGATTTCCGAGGTCTGGTTCACGGCTGATTTTGGTATGGCTGCGTTCCTTGTCTCGTGATCTACGCGGTGGTGGTGGTGGCGGTGCAAACCGGTGGCCTTTTGGCCTTGGATTGCCTTGGAGCTCTCTCCTCTCTTCTCCAATGGCCGTCATTTGATTTGTGCATGTTCTAACCCTAAGAGGCTGACCTAATAGCTGATATAGGT
Source organism: Sambucus nigra (assembly GCA_949130495.1). NCBI lineage: Eukaryota > Viridiplantae > Streptophyta > Magnoliopsida > Dipsacales > Adoxaceae > Sambucus > Sambucus nigra. The sequence goes on from OX422220.1 coordinate 88,036,320, forward strand.
TGGCTGAAATTCGTGGGTTTAATTACCCAATTTTGTAAAATGACTAAATTGCCCTCCGGGGCACCAATTAGGCCTAAAAACGCCCCGAGACCCAAACTAAGCCCCCGGGTATACTTTTCTGACTATCTCGACCCTTCCGGACGCGTTGGCGCACTCAAAATGACCATACGGACAACTTATAAAATTTTCACTTTTTATTTAACAAAATAAGTCCCGACGTGACACGGGCACGTCCTTACTTAAATTTCCGAAATAGTCATTTAATTCACTTATGACATTTAATACAACCAATAATATATTACTATGCTCATTAGTAATATTCAACAAGTTTCCCATAATTACTAACTCTCGTCACGTTAATAATTAAAACATAATTAATTTCCGGATTTTTATTAAATAAACATTCACATTAAATTTAAATAAATCCCGAAATTAATATAGCATAAAAATACGAGGTATTACATACTTCCCCCCTAATAACGGAATTTCTTCCCGAAATTCAGAAAATAAGGCATATCTGGTAAAAATAACTCTGGATATCTCTCGATAGTACGCAAACTAAATACATAGTACGGCGCTCAATCACTAGCTTTTTACTCACAACAATATTGTTTTACATACTCATTAGCGATACTTCACATTGTAATCCCACCCGAAAATATTCGCATAGGTCACGCCTAACCGTTATAAATTCCATTATCTCACTATCATTAGGAGGTCGCACCTCACTATCTGATGACTACTCGGATTTATTCACACTAAATTCCCATTTTGAGAAGATCATACGAACATTTGACCAATCTTGACTGCCTAAAACATTCATGGAATTCTACCATAGTTTTCGGGTATTTTCTCGACCGATCCAAAATTCTGATTATCTACTCTCCTCTAAACATACGGAAGGAGAATAGTTGAGGTTCTTCCATAACAAAACCTTAATAAGTACCTCGTACGCGACAAACAGGTACGAGTGCTCCTACAGATCATTCCTGAAATCATCGTACCCAGATTTCAAAATCTCCTTCACGTGGCTCCACTAATTTTTAATCACCATGCGCTGATTCCATAGCTAAGGGTGATACATCCTGCTTGAAACGAAATCTTATCACTGCTGGTTCCTGAAATCCCATACCAAAGGCAGGATTTACCAAATTTATACTGCGCCGGACCATTCACCGGCGTGATCCTTCCTTTCAAATGAAGTTTGAGGTATACTAGTTAGTATTGTAAGCCAGCCCAAAGGAATATCAATTACTTCCTCCTCGGAGACTTATTTCACAAGCTCAGGATAAATCCTAGATTTTGTCTTGAGGATGGCAACCAGTCCAAGGACTTTACCGATTTTGCCAACCTCTTCCAATTTCAGGGGTTTTCAAAAAAAAAATACAAAATTCTTTGGTTGATTCTCCTCTTTCAACCGAACCTTACCTATGGGCAGTGCATGTAGAGACTACTCACTACGCCTCGCTAAACATCGATTCTTCCCTAGAAATGTCTCACCTTAAGGGATACGTAATACTCCCCTTCCTTCCTTGGAGTATGCCGAAAGTTCCGACCCGTGCTCTTCTCTCCACGAAGCGCACTTCTGTATCTCTTATACTATACTTAACATCATTACTCTTTGTATGGGCAAGTCGCTCTCACACTTGACTAATAACAACTCCGCTCCGGGTGTGCTTCTTAACAATTAAACTCTACTCTATTCAAGGAATACCAATTTTTTTTTTAATGGCTTCCCACAGCCTTCCAATCAAGTTAGGGCGTGCTATTCTAATTACACACTTAAGTATGGATTATCGCCCCTCATGTGACGTTTAATCCACTCTATTACTTCCACATCGTTATACTAGTCCCACATCCATATTCTTCACACGTCTATTACCACGTCCCTTCGACTAGGACTATTTTAACTGTAGTTAACCAAGATGCCCATATTTTTGCAACACTCCGACCGCCCTGGGAGAGCGAACGGTGTGCTACTCGTCTGTAGGACTAACTAAATTCAACGGAATAGAAGTAATAAGGCATTCAAATTTCATGACAATAAAAGAGGGATAATAATTCTCAACCTTCCTCAGAAAAGTACAACAATTTTCCCCATTAGGTACAACGACCAAAATAAATCACTAACGCTCTATTCATCAAAATAATTTCAGGTCATCTCTTGTATAATATAAAGTTCTTTACAGATAATCCATGCTACGAATCATTCCAACTCTTTATTTGTGTTCTGAACGCGGTTATGACATTTGGTTACTCTCAATCACCCTAGAAATCCAAATTTCTTAAATCCTCTTTATCATCGTTCCACCCCTCAACTTGTGGGGATAACTTTCAATGCTTTCCTACCACAAAAATCCGGCTCCAATGACCTTAAAACAAAGTTCAACTTCCATTTACATACATAATTACTTGATCCCAATTTCGATAAGGGTACCGAACTCATGGAATAGTGAACAAACGTCTCCCTAATTCCAACCTTACGCAAAGTTTCATGCGTGGGATGTCTCGCAAAGCGAAATCCAAACAAGGAACCCCCCCGATACACTACTACTTAGCATTGTCGGTTATCGGGATCCGTTAGGTCCTCCGTCCATAGTGTGTACCACTTTATTCTGTCCCTTGACAGAAAAGTTGTAATTTCTACTGTAATTATGCTTAACAAACAACGTTTCCCAATTTTACTATCGTATTGGTTGATGGAAATTTCATCCTATAAACCTCGGATACATACGATCGGAATTCTCGAAATTCCTTTCCCTAATAATAGGGGTATAATTAACAACTCCCACATGTCTAAAGGCTAATATAACATCGCACTTTTCCTATCACTAAGTCCGGAGTGCTAAACATAATACTGAGTCAAATCTTATCGCTCAAGGGTAAATCCCAATACACACGGAATTATACTGACAAGGTCTACACATACTATGGCATCGAATATCTCAAGCCCGCTATCTCCTCTGAAGTATCTAGGATAGATAATATAAGTTCAAGTCCACCTTCTTACAGGTAAGGCCTCGCCCAAAACAAACATAAAACATGTTGTACCAATGCAACTACTCTGATATCCTCACAATCAATGTACACTAACATACTACCCATTTTATATAACATTTTATCAAAAATAATATTATACTTGTGTATCGCATCTCTACAACGAGTAACCTCTATAAAGTATAAAACACGGCTAATATACTCGCTCATCCTCCGCGGATAGTACTACTTATTCACATAAAGAAATATCCACATAAATATCCTCCGCGGATAGCACAAAAATCCAGCTTATACTAAGGAAAATATTCACATAATGGTAACATTTATAATTATATGCATTAAGCTCGCCTCACGTGCTAATCTGGCAATGAACAACATATAATGACTCTCTCGTGTCACATAAACACTCCTCATCCTCTGAGGATACAACTTACACTTCTACCTTGACAATCGTCTTGACTGCACAAATGGTTTTCGGACGTAACACGTCTACCCAAACCATAACAAAAATTATTTTAATCGTTGGCTTTTACTAGGCAATGATTCTTGTCCTTACTCACTTTGGAACATATTATCGTGAGCGATCTCACTTTCGGACTTGTCCTACTAACCAGGTTAGGATTTGTCCTCCTCTCGGACTTTAGCAAACTCGATTCCTGTTAACCATTCCGATTGTTCCTTTAACTTTTTAGGCCATAAAGATCATGTTACTATCTATAATAGCACGTACTGAATTTACCATCACTTGGTAAGAATTTAGCTATCTGAAGCATTTAAATGGTTTTCCCGATGTGTATCCACATTCTTTTGTGGTGCTACACCACTACTATTGTATTCAGTCTTATTCTCGACTAAATTCTTCGATTCCTTTAACTTTCCCACAAAGGAGTGTTATCATCTATTTTGACAGAATATGACATTGTCAACCTCTGAATCGGTCGTCCATCAGAATTTCATCTTCGAGTATTTTCAAATATTATTACAAGTTGGCCTCCCACTTGGAGTCGTTTCCCCCACTTGTATCTACATCCTTCGATACAAAATTCGTTAAGAGTTAAGAATTATACTCACGGATGGGCCCTTGACATGCCCTTCCTCGATGAGCTCAGAACCACATTTGCCTCATCCTGGACAATTGAGGAAGGAACATACGGTCAACATTGTACCTAAGGTCCTCCCATAGGCATAGCATTCCACCTCTAAAATTTGTGGTTGACTCCGTCCATTAAAATTTCGTCCCGAAAGCCAAGAAAATTTTTCTCTAAATTTTCACTTTCGGTTTGCCACACTCTGTCCTATATTTAAGCATGTGAATACTTTACTTCATTTGGCTATAACAGCATTTAAAAATCATTGCTGCACCTTAGTCGCCTTTCTAGTCGTGGCTTCTCGTGCCATAACGGAGGTGACCTCGACTACGGTCATCATCCTCGGATATATTTCATAATTCTCAACTGAGCCCTGCCCCCTGATGTACGCTTAACGGTCCTCTTCTGAAACCGTCATCGCTCGGCTCACGCACACATCCGAACGAAATTAGAATTCACTAGTGTATACACATTATAGCAGGAGAACGAAACCTCGTCAAAGAAAATTGACAATCCTAAACATAGGGCGCTATAACAAACAAAGCAACGCTGAAAGCATAGTAAGCCGTACAGATCCTAAGGACACTAGAACCTGATGCTCTAATACCACCTGTGACACCCCGCCTAATTAAATACCGGGAGATCACTCCTTTATTAAATTAAATCAAGGTATACAGTTGGTTCATTCTCAGCATCACTGTCGATAAAAGAATTTTTCCAACTTAACACCCTAAATAATTAAGCTAAGTGCCAAAACCATTTTCTAACATTAACTTCCAAATTTTATTTAAAGAAAAGATTTATTTAAATTATTAACAAAGCTCAAAGAATAAGATTCACACCACAATAAACTGGAACGAAAGAATCTAATATATAAAACATTCATCAACGAATGTCAACATGCGAGAAAATAAAGTAATACATCCGTCCTGAACAAAATCCCATAATAACGAACTAGGAAATAACTGAAATAACAATGTCCCAACATAAAGGAATAATGGAAAGGGCTACACATGCCCATCTGAATGAAAATGCTAGGAGTGGATCTGAATGAACGAAGTCGTCTAATCAAAAGACCTGCAACTCCCACCTAAGCTTCAGCGCGTTCTTTTCAAAAGATCCTAAGAAAGACGCCCCTGTGGCTGGGCACCTGAAATACATACATATATATATACAAGGGGGAGAGGGAGAGATAAAACGGGTCAGAGCCCGAAAGTGTGTATGATTTAAAATTAGTTTAGCAAGTATTTAAATTGATACAGGCCAATGCAACAACATATTAGTTCGACACTCTCTTGAGAAATTCTCACCTCTCTTCAAATGTGCACACCTATCGTACTAACCTTCCCAAATGGTTTAACTTAACAATTTTTATCATACTAACCTTCCCAATAATTTAATTTATCTTAACTTACACATAAGTTTTAAAACCGAACAATGTCAACGTGTAAAAAGGTTACTTTCTAGTTGTAGCACAACTCTCATTTTAACTTCATTAATTTATAAAGTTTTCCAGTGTCATATTATACTTTCGCAAAACAGTATTTATTATTTGAGTCAACAACCATGTCCTACTTATCAAGTCACGGTAGGTAGTTTGAATTCCATAATCTCATATATATATATAAACTACTCGGATAATATATATATATATATATATATATATATATATATATATATATATATATATATATATATATATATACATATATATTAGCACCCCAACTAAAATTATGGTGCGGGCATACTCTGCTATCCAACCCCCGTATCGCTCACACAAAGGGAAATACAAGTTCGGAATCACTCTCGAACTGTATTAACATATACAAAACAACATTGAGGCGAAGTATAGATTCCAAGTCTCTAAAAGGTCAGTACATACCCTCACGCCTCATAGGACCGTCTGAACTATCGAATCGATAGCCTGTACCAAGGATATCTATCTCCTAGGGTACGAACCAATATCCCCCAAAAATCAACACAGGATAAGGTCGTCCCAGCGCGGTAACCTCTGGGATAGCAAGTAGCACGGGTACGTTTTTCACATGTATATAATATATGCACACACAATCATATAAATATACCAATTTCATCATATTAATATAGTTTCCTCTCATTACCCATAATTACAACATTTATCCTTAATTTCACATTATTAAGATTACGTATAAGGTTTCGTCTCTAACCTTAACTCGAAGGGTTTTCTCACTAATTATGTAACACTCGTGGATTCTAACTATCCAAGTAGTAAATTCAGTAGGTAGACGTATATGCACTATCGTAAGTATTCGACGTAATCTCTCACTTGAAATACGTAGTTTCCTCGTTCTTTAAATAATTGTCCCTAAAACACAATTATCGTCACATAATAAAGTTCTTCAACACTTAATCATATGTCCTACCGGTCTCTCCTATATCCCAAAACATTTTATTCATAATACCAAAAATTATTCCACGGTAAATTAATTCAACTAATTAAACAAGGGGAAATAAGAGGCTACCAGGAAGGGTCGATCGATCGACGACTGGGGCTCGATCAATCGAACCTTCGATCGATCGACGCTCTAGGGTCGATCGATCGATCGAACAGGTGTTTTGATTTCTGCCGAAGTGCAGTTACGGATTTCATCAAAATTCTTCATCCAAATGCATATTTTTCAACACTAATCGTCCCAAAACTTATACCACAAACATAATAACATATTACCAGATGTTTCTAACATTAAGCATGCGTATAACCATCATTAAACATGATTAAACAACCTAAAATCTCATCTAATCATCAAGAACCCTAAGTTTTCTTAACTTCTATTCTAATCAGTTTTTCTCCAGAATTTCCTTCTACATAATCATCAAAATTCGTGGGTTAATCATCTACATCATATAAGACTTCCAGAATATGGTTTTAATCTTTTCTATATGGAAATTCCTATCAAAAAGTGGGGTTTTCTTCCATAAATTATACTCCTAATCATTCCTAACTAACATGAATATTGCACCAACGAAAATACGCAAGTTAAACACTTGCCTGGGATTTCAGAGGTCTGGTTCACGGCTGATTTTGGTATGGCTGCGTTCCTTGTCTCGTGATCTACGCGGTGGTGGTGGTGGCGGTGCAAACCGGTGGCCTTTTGGCCTTGGATTGCCTTGGAGCTCTCTCCTCTCTTCTCCAATGGCCGTCATTTGATTTGTGCATGTTCTAACCCTAAGAGGCTGACCTAATAGCTGATATAGGTTGGCTGAAATTCGTGGGTTTAATTACCCAATTTTGTAAAATGACTAAATTGCCCTCCCAGGGCACCAATTAGGCCTAAAAACGCCCCGAGACCCAAACTAAGCCCCCGGGTATACTTTTCTGACTATCTCGACCCTTCCGAACGCGTTGGCACACTCAAAACGACCATATGGACAACTTATAAAATTTTCACTTTTTATTTAACAAAATAAGTCCCGACGTGACACGGGCACGCCCTTACTTAAATTTCCGAAATAGTCATTTAATTCACTTATGACATTTAATACAACCAATAATATATTACTATGCTCATTAGTAATATTCAACAAGTTTCCCATAATTACTAACTCTCGTCACGTTAATAATTAAAACATAATTAATTTCTGGATTTTTATTAAATAAACATTCACATTAAATTTAAATAAATACCAAAATTAATATAGCATAAAAATACGGGGTATTATAAGCAGCCACAGAACGGTCCTGTGATAGTCACGAACACCTCGCACGGGACCAATGTGACTCGTAGGAACCGATCGCGTAGTCACCGGGCTCCCGGTTTGAGTGTAAGACGTAAATTTCTAAAAAATAGACTTAAGCATAAAAACATGCAATCGAAGGGTGAAAACGTAAAAAAACCAGAAAATGGTCCCGTAAGAGTTACGAACACCTCGTACGGGACAAATGTAAGTCTTAGGATCGGTCGTGTAGTCACTGCCCTCCCGATTTAAGTGTACGACTTAAATTTGCAGAAAGTGAGACTTAAGAATAAAAATGTGACACTGAAGGGTGAAAATGTAAAACAGCCATAAAATTGTCCCGTAAGAGGCACGAACACCTTGAACGGGACCAATGTGACTCGTAGGAACCGATCACGTAGTCACGGGGTTCCCGATTTGAGTGTATGACGTAAATTGGCAAAAAATTAGACTTAAGCATAAAAACATGTCATCGAAGCGTGAAAATGTAAAGCTGCCATAGAACGGTCGGGTAACAGTCATGGACACCTTGCACGGGACCAATGTCACTCGTTGGAACCGACCGCGTAGTCACGGGGATCCCGGTTTGAGTGTACGATGTAAATTTCCAAAAAATTAGACTTAAGCATAAAAACATGCCATCGAGGGTGTAAACGTAAAACAACCACAAATTGGTCCTGTAAGAGTAACGAACACCTCGCACGGGACCAATGTGACTCGACGGAACCGACCGCGTAGCCACGGGGCTCTCGGTTTGAGTGTACGACATAAATTTGCAAAAAATTAGACTTAACCATAAAAACATTCCATCAATGGGTGAAAACATAAAATAGCAACACAACGGTCCCGTGAGAGTCACGAACACCTCGCACGGGACCAATGTGATTCGTAGGAACCGACCGCGTAGTCACGGGGCTCCCGATTTGAGTGTACGGCCTAAATTTGCCAAAAATTAGACTTAATCATAAAACCATGCCATCGAAGGGTGAAAATGTAAAACATCAACAAAACGGTCCCGTGAGAGTCACGAACACCTTGTACGGGACCAATATGACTCGTAGGAACCGACCGCGTAGTCATAGGGCTCCCGGTTTGAGTGTACGACCTAAATTTGCAAAAAATTAGACTTAATCATAAAAAAATTCCATCGAAGGGTGAAAACATTAAACAGCAACAAAACGGTCCCGTGAGAGTCACGAACACCTCACATGGGACCAATGTGACTCGTAGGAACCGACCGCGTAGTCACGGGGCTCCCAGTTTGAGTGTACGACCTAAATTTGCAAAAAAATAGACTTAATCATAAAAACATGCCATCGAAGGGTGAAAACGTAAAACAAACACAAAACGATCGCGTAAGAGTCACGAACAGCTCGCACGGGACCAATGTCACTCGTTGGAACCGATCGCGTAGTCACGGAGCTCCCAGTTCAAGTGTACGACGTAAATTTGCCAAAAGTGAGACTTTTGAATAAAAACATGACATCGAAGGGGTAAAGCGTAAAACAAATAAATAACGTCCCCGTAAGAGTCACCAACGCTTCGCACGGGACCAATGTGACCCCTAGGAATTTACCGCATAGTCCCGGGGCTCCCGGTTTGAGTGTACGACGTAAATTTGCAAAAAAATAGACTTAAGCATAAAAACATGCCGTCGAAGGGTGAAAACGTAAAACAAACACAGAACGGTCGCGTAAGAGTTACGAACACCTCGTACGGGACCAATGTCACTAGTTGGAATAGACCGCGTAGTCACGGGGATCCCGGTTTGAGTGTACGACGTAAATTTGTCAAAAATTAGACTTAAGCATAAAAACATGCATCGAAGGGTGAAAATGTAAAACAAACACATAAAGGTCTCGTAAGAGTCACGAACAACTCGCACGGTACCTATGTGACTCGTAGGAACCGACCGCGTAGTCACCGGGCTCCCGGTTTGAGTGTAAGACGTAAATTTGTAAAAAATTAGACTTAAGCATAAAAACATGCAATCGAAGGGTGAAAACGTAAAACAACCACAAAATGGTCCCGTAAGAGTTACGAACACCTCGTACGGGACCAATGTAAGTCTTAGGAATCGGCCGTGTAGTCACTGCCCTCCCGATTTGAGTGTACGACTTAAATTTGCAAAAAGTGAGACTTAAGAATAAAAATGTGACACTGAAGGGTGAAAACGTAAAACAGCCATAAAATTGTCCCGTAAGAGGCACAAACACCTCAAATGGGACCAATGTAACTCATAGTATCCGATCCCAGTCATGGGAATTTCGGTTTGACTATACAATGTAGATTTGCAAATAATTACAAAGGTATAAAAACATCCCATCAATGGGTGCACATTAGTTTAAACATCCCATACATTATATACATATATACATGTATTACATTTATAGATATATACTGTTCATTTATACATATATACATATATATGTATACAAGTGTATATATGTTATATATACATATTTATCTTAGTATGTATATATATATCTCAGTATGTATATATATACATACTATACTCGGTATATATACTAACAGTATACACCTGTTAGTATATATACTCAGTATGTATATATATATATATATACATATATATACATATATATATACTAACAGTAAATATATACATATATACTAACAGGATATATATATATACATATATATATACACATAACAGTGTATATCTAATAGGTGTACTGTTAGTATATATTATGTATGTATATATATATATATATACATAACAATATATATATATACTGATTATATGTGTGTGTGTGTGTATATATATATATATATATATATATATATATATATATATATATATATATACACACACACACACATATAATCAGTATATATATACTGTTATATATGTATATTTTATATATATACTATATATAACACTATATATAACAATATATATATAGTATATATATAATCAGTATATATATATATATGTATCTGTCAGTACATACAGTTATATATATATATATGAAAAAAAATATGAACAGCAGTTTATATAGATAAATATATAAACAGTTTATATATATATAAACTATTATAACTGTTTCTATAACAGTTATATCTAACTATTTATATCTAACTATAATAGTTATAAATTATTATTATCTTTTGAAGTCGGATAGATTATAATTTATTTTGTATTTCGTGTAGAATAAAAATGGATTTGCGACACATGGAAAAGTCAATGGATACGGAGGATCGAGGTACGTAGCTACTCAGATACTTATTTAAGTTTATGTAGCTACTCGGATACTTATTTAAGTTTATGTAGCTACTCAGATACTATTTTTAGTTATTAAATCGGTGAAAGGGATTTAATGGTGGTTTAGCGGTGTTTTTTACTGTTGGATTTATTTTAATATTAAAAACAGGTTGGATTTCATGAATAAACAAAGGAAACTCTGTCGAAATTTTCTGAAATTAAATAGTATTTTAAATTGATTAAGTCAAACATACATGCATTTGAAGTTATAAAAACTCATGTAGTCATTTATTTTTATATTTTGTGCAGGTTGATGATGGATTTTGCTTGGAGTTAATATGTTCGTGGTGGCTTGGAGCTGGGGTTTCTTATGTGTAGGGGAGCCATATTGTTGCCCTCGTTTTAGTTTGCGTGGACTTTTTGAACATCTTTTGATGTGTTGGGATTTGTTATGTTCGTATTTAGGACGCATTTATTTTGTACCTTTATACTTGGATTGTGATGAAATATTATTTTGTAATTCATATTTATGAGATTTGGTTGAAAATTGTGGAATTTTGTATTACTTATGATTGTATGACAAATTTGCAATGTTATTTTAGATTATAAGGTTGTATGTTTGATGAAAAAAGTGCAATTTTAAAAATATTTTCAATTGTGAAAAAAATAATAGGTGATAAATAAAAATCTAGTACATTTGGCAACACAATTTTTTGTCGCCGAAAGTTATTATCTACATCTATCACTTTGGATATGGCAACAAATATTTGGTTGCGAAAAGATAACTTTTCGCAACCCAGCTCTTGTGTTTCCAAAGGTATAGTTTTTGGCAACACAAGACCTCTGTTGCCAAAGGTATACCCTTTTGGCAACACAACTCGTATGTTACCAAAAGCTATACCTTTGGCAACACAATTATTTTTGTTGCTGTTGAGTGACTTTTGGCAACACAAGACTTGTGTTGTCAAATGTATAGCCTTTTGGCAACACAACTCTTATGTTGCCAAAGTGTATAGCTTTTGGAAACACAATTATTTTGTTGCTGTTGAGTGACTTTTGACAACACAATTAATATTTTTTATTATAAATTTGGCAAATTATAAAATACTTTTGGCAACACAATTGCGTGTTGCCAAAAGTATACATTCAACAACACATGTCTGCTGTGTTGCCAAAGGGTTTCCTAGACAGACAATGGGCAACAAGCTGGAAACATAGAAAAATATGTTGCCAATACCTTTTAGCAACATATTTCTAACTTTAGCAACATAATTTGTATGTTGCTAATGGTGCAAATTCTTGTAGTGTTGCATAAAACTAGTCAAAAGTCTTAGTCTCTCACATAGTGAGTGTCTCAAATTGAGTGGAAAGATTTTCCAACATAGATTCTTTAACAGTGGTGATACCCTCCTGTGTCAATGTTAAAGTATCCCATGCCTCTTTAGACGTGGTGCACGCCATAATTTGGCGGAAGTCTTGGGGAGTGACGGCTCCAGAGATAGAACTTAAACCACATGAATTAAAATTGAGCAATTTAAAATCGTCTTCAGTCCAGTTTGACGCAAGTTTTAAAGAGGTGATGTTCTCAACAGTAACGATGGGAGGAGACAAACCATTTTTGACCAATAACCAAACGCACTCATCTATAGCTTTTAAATCAGATTTCATGTGAGCTTTACAATAGGCAAAATTATTGTCGTCAAAAGTAGGTACCCAATTATATAAGTGATCCATGAAAGTTTAAAAGAATTGATATCACAAAAAACTTTTGCGAAAAATAGGAATTCATAATAAAATAGTGAAACCTGCCCTGATACCAGTTTGTAAATGCGGTGCGATACCAATTGATTTAATTTGAAAATTCACTTATTTAATTAGGTAACTAATATTTAGCAAAACAAAATTCAAATAAAAATCAGCCCATTTGCGTGCAAGTGTAAATGAAAATCGGCAATCAACTGACAGAGTAATTCACGAAAAAAAAACCTGAGGGCAAAACCTTTAATATTCTAGAACTTTGCATGGTTACATGACCTTTGACTTACATACAACTTCCCTCAAGAATAATGCACGATGTCTGTGTCAAACCTTCAAAGCTTTCGCTGAAACTTAAAAATGGCTCACTCGCAGCTGTACTAATTTGGACACGTAGCCCAGACATGTAGTCTTAATTCTTTATTGGATCACCTTCCACAATAGCTCTCGGCTCTCCAGTTCTAGAGTTCTTCTCACAAACGTTGAACTTTGGGCAAAGTATGGTTTGGGTTCCACAAAACAACTCACATAAAAATAGTCTCTGGGATTTGTGATTTGTTAAAAACAAATTTGAACCCTCAAAATTGTGTTGGAGAAAAGGCATCTCTCAAAAATGTATTCTGATCAAAAGAAAAAAATTCTCCACTCAAAATAGAGAACCCTGACACCTTATTTATAAAAAGTTTTAAGGCGGTGATGTGTTAGGTAAAAAGACATCTCGTTCGAACGAACTGACATATCGTTCGAACGACGTTTGGTCTCATTCGAACGAGATTGGATCTCGTTTGAACGACCAGGAACAAATCTCTAGATTCGATTTACAGAGTTTTAAAATATACGGGGACTTCGAAAACAACACTCTTACGAATTTGAAAACAGTTATCATAAATCTTTTACGATAAAAATATTTTTTAAAAGATAAAGATCCATTTAAAATACTTCAAAAATCATTCTTCATAAAAGGAAAAATATTTTAATTTTTATAAAAAAATCCCAACACTTTTTAATGCAAAATGTAAATGGAATTTAACCAATTTATCGAGTTTGTCCTTGTTGGTCATGATTATTGAAGTTAACTTGAAATTCAGATCATCGATTGTAGATGTGCGCTTTCCAATGCTACGACAAACTTGAATACGAGATACTAAGTTTGATGGACTATGTCCTTACACAGTGAAGCTAGAGTTTACTATTTTGTTATGAAATAACCACATGAGTGGAAAATTATGGGCATTTTAGAGGGCGTCCTTCCTTAATTTCAAGAGGTTTTGTTGTGGATATTTGTATTATAAGGGTGAGAGAAAATTTGAATTTTTTTATAAGGTTCAGTAGAAGCATCAATAGTAGAGACAAATAAAGGTTTGTTTTGTTGCTTGTCCCCAATACTTAATATTTATTTTATAGATTTAAATTATCTAACTATGATATCCATTTTTTTGAAAATTTTACATTTGAGTGGGAGTTATATAGATTGACATTTGATGTCTTTTTTTTTGTTCTCGGTACATGTTTGCACACTTATTTGATATGAATGGAGTCATTCCCAATCTACGATTTGTGAGTTTATATACTCGTATAAATCTGGCATTATGAATTTTTAAAATGAGGTGTTATTATATAATTTCAATGTCAGTTTATATAATTTCGGGGACTTATGAGAATGCAGCGGTTCTACAAATTTATACGAGTATATAAATCTGGAATTAAATCCATATATACATCACCAACCGAAACTGCCAGAAATTCTGAACCATCGATCGATCGATGCCTGGCCATCGATAGATCGATTGATCTGGGCTGCTTCTTCTCCAAGAAGCTATTCAACCATTAAAACTTATCCCAAGATTTTATCTCTTCTTTAAATATCCTCCAACCTCAATCAACAACATATATATACATCAAAGGGGTTCTAATCATCCTAGAACCAATTTTCAACAATTAATTTCAATAAATTCTAAGTTTCTCAAATTCGGCATTAATCGACTTATATCCATTTTAATCTTTTAAAAACCCGTTTGATCCACGATATTTCAACCCAAAAATATTTAGTTTTATACCAACTATAATATGAGAAATTAACACACTTAATCGTAAAGAAAGTTAAACACTTGCCTCGTGGATAAAATCCGACGACCCCGAGTTGAATCCCACGAAGTTTGGCTCGAAATTCCTTTTCTTCCTTCTTCTATTCTCTTCTCTTCTCTTCTTCCTCTTCTCTTCCTTCTATCTTCTCTTTCTCTCTCTTAGGGAAGAATTTCGGGAAGAAATGAGGGTTTCCTTCTTAATAAACTCGAAATTTGGTATATACCCAATTGTAAAATGACTTGTGTACTCAATTACGAGCCCTTGCTAGTCCAAAATTCTTCAGAAACTAAACACTACCCTCGAATACTCTATTTGGACTATCTCGGCCATTCCGAACCCAACAGCCCAGTCAAAATCTCCATCCGAGTTACTTAACTAAAATTCACTAATTAAACCCAACACGTTCAATACGCGTGTTTTCCAATTAAAATATTTCCATTTGTCGCTTTACCTAACTGCGGCATGTAATAAAAATAATCCACTCATATACTTAGTCTCGTAAGAGAAATATTGTCCATGTTAATATTAATCCGTCACTTAAAAACTAACATTTACTATTCACTTTATAATATTAAATTTATTTAATTTCACTTATAAATTCCAGAATTACTATTCATAGAAATTCCTCAAATTACCAAATGAGGTCTACAGTGTAATTTAAATACATTTAAAAGTATGGGGTATTACAATGAGTTCCGATAAATTATGACGCGTAGAACATCAAAGGAGGCATGGGATGTTTACAGCTTACCCACAAAGGAACAAATGTTATGAAAGAATCAAAATTGCAAAACTTAACAACTCAATTTGAAACTATCACCATGCTCGTCTGAATATTTTGATGAATTCTATGCTAGATTATCGGATATTGTAAACACTAGCTTTAATATTGGTGAACACATTCCTAATGATAGAGTTGTTAAAAAGATTCTAAGATCACTACCTAAGCATTTTATCCTTAAAGTCACTGTGTTAAATTCTATGGGTAATTTAAACACGTTTAAATTAGAGGAATTGGTTAGAGACTTTCAAACCTTTGAAATGGACATGTGTCCTAAGTCTGTTAAACCAAAAGATAAGGGAATTGCACTTAAACCCCAGGCTAGAAAGGGTGAGGGGTACGCTAAAAGGAAAGAAGTGTCTAAACAGAGAGAGATAGAAACATCTGATTCTGAGGGAGAATTTGATTTAGACAACTTGGTTCTTTTTGCCAAAAACTTCAAAAAAATTCTCAAATTAAAAAATGGAAATTTTAAAGATAAAAAGAATTTTGAGAAAAATAAATATGGCAAGAAAGATGAAAAATATAAAAAGGACACCCCTAAGAGAGATGAAGAGAGATTCTACGAATGCAGGGGTAGAGGTCATAAGGCTTTTGAGTGTGCCACTACTGGTTAAACCGTTAAACCGTCATAAGGTTTAACCGTTAAACCGTCAAGGCAAGGGAAAAGTTGTCCTAAATGCCTCATTGAATCACCACATGAATGCAACTTCACCGCATTCATGGATAGTCGTGGAGGTTATCCCACTGCATCTCACGACGATGATGATGCCACCTCACATGGACACCTTGACAGTAATGAGAGTGAGGGAGAGGATGTTGGAAGTGAGAGAGAGAGAGTGATCTTAGATGCGCCTAAGCCAATTTACATGCCGAATCATTCAAAACCAAAAAGCGTAACAAAGAGTTAGTTCTTAGGATCGTCGTCGTTGAAAAGGAATTAGGAGAGACTAGAGAGAGAGAGTCGACGTTTATCACTACCTTGAGAGAGAGAGAGAGAGATAATTAGTTTGTGATGATAGAGAGAAGATTTTTGAGAAAGAAAAGGGGGACTTGACTAAACAAGTGGCTAATCTAAGGAGAGACCTTTTTGCATTAGAACAGACTCGAAAGATTCTGGAAGCCATTGTTGCCTAGATCACTCATGATCTTTAGAGAGCACGAGAAGTCAAGGTTCAAATCGAGGATAGATCTGGTAAGATGGGAAAGATGTTCCTCTCCCCCACCTTGGGATTTGGTGAAAGGTCGGGAATTGGTTTTGATGGTGTTTCCACCTCTCAGATTGCACCTAGACCAGTCCCTAAGTTTATGACTACTCCATATGGTCGCCCATCAAAGCCCAAAAGAAGAGTTCGACCAAGAAAAGCAAACCAAGGTCTGCCTAAAGTTGTGTTCTTTTGTACGTACTCCAAAAGAAAAGGCCACCTGAGAGAGTATTGGTATAGTTTGGGTCGGACTTCACATACTTGTGCTCCACCACATCGTACTGATGATTTTACCAGCCTGAGAGAGCATGTTGAGTTTTTAGCCACCACATCACAGAGTTTGATGAAAGAATTACGATGGATGTCTTTATCGTCAATGAATGATTCCCGCATCCTAGCTAAAACAAACAACAACAAGGGTAAACAAAAGGTTACCACTTCTTGGTTACCTAAGAAAGATGAAAAAGACCTTGTTGTTCACGTCTCTCTCAAAGCACATAATACCTCCCAATGGTCTTTTGACAGTGGCTACTCCAGGGAGATGGCTGGTGATGTATCTTTCTTTACCACCCTCGAGGATTGAAATGAAGGAAAGGTCACATTTGGATATGGGATCAAATCTAGCATAGTAGGATGAGGGACTATAGAGATACCTGGATTTCCTAAGCTAGAGAATGTTCTATAGGTGAAAGGTTTGAAAGCTAATTTACTCAGCATTAGCCAGCTGTGTGACTCTGACTTTGTAGTAAAGTTTGACCGGAATGCTTGTAATATCTATGATCAAGCCGGTATAATATTACTGTAAGGGGTGAGGACTGACGATAACTTCTATGGGATTATACCCAAGTCCTCATTTGCCTGCAACAGTTCCATGATCTATCCTATGGATCTGTGGCATCAATGTTTAGGTTACGTGAACATTAAAGATTTAGACCGTCTTGTTAAGAAGGACCTAGTACGTGCCTTGCCATATCTTGGAAAGCTAACTTCCACAGTTTGTGGACCCTATCAGTTGGGTAAACAAGTCTGTAGTCCACATAGGAAGTTGCATTCCATTACCACCTCCCGTGTGCTTGAGCTGATTCACATGGATCTTATGGATCCTACTCGTACTGAGAGTCTGGGTGGTAAGATGTATATCCTCGTTATGGTGGATGATTTCTCCAGATACTCAATTGTAGGTTTTCTGAGAGAGAAATACGATGCTGTAGAATTTTTAACGACCAAGTGTTGTGTCCTATAAAACCATCACGGAGTCACTATTAACAGGATACGTAGTGACAACGACATGGAATTTATGGAAGCAAAGGTAGATCTTTACCGTGATAGCCTTGGTACTAAACATGAATTTTTAGCCATAAGGAATCCATGGAAAAATGGGATTGTTGAGAGGAAGAATCGGATGAGTCAGGAAATGGCTAGATCTATGATTTTGGGTCGTAAGGTTACTAGGAGATTTTGGGAAGAGAAGGTGTCTACCGCGTGCCACATGGTGAATAGGGTTTACTTGCATCCACACACACTTAAAACTCCTTATGAATTGTGGAATGGCAAGAAACCCAACCTTGCATATTTTCGTGTCTTTGGAAGTAAATGTTACATCCTACAGGATAGAGAAATTAGGAAAGTTTGACTCTCGGAGCGACAAGGGAATTTTTATTGGATATTCATCAAACAGTAGAGCATATAAGGTTTTCAACCTGAATAGATCTAAGGTTATGGTGTCAATAAACGTCATAGTGCAAGATGGCGAACCTCCAACATTTGCTGATCCTAGCCTTTAGCGTGAGGAAGAAGACTTTTCTGAAAATGATTTACTTGTCCCTCACACACACCCTGTGGACCCTACTCCTATGTTAGGGGACACACATGCTTGGGTTCACAAGAGTCATAACTCGGCCACCAATATAGGCGATCCCACCTTAGGGTTCAAGACTCGTGCTCGGCTAGAGAAGGTTGTTAGTTATTTTTTCTCACGTGCACAGTCGAGCTCGAGAATCACAAATAATAACTCAGGGATGAACACTGGATATCTGCTATGTAGGATGAGTTGCTTCAATTTATAAAAAATAATGGCTGGGAACCTGTACCCCGACCTACTAAGAGGAATGTGATAGTACCGAGAATATTTTCAAGAGTAAAATGGATTAAAACGGTACCATAATCAGAAATAAGGATAGGTTGGTCGCTCAAGGATACACACAGATAGAGGGTGTAGACTTTGGGGAGACATTTTCTCCTCTTGAGAGGCTTGAGTCCGTCCTCTTACTACTCGCCATCGCATGTTAACTGCGCTTCAAGCTATATCAAATGGATGTCAAGAGTGCCTTTCTAAATGTCATTCTATAGAAGGAGGTTTACGTGGAAAACTCAAAAGGGTTTGAAGACCCTAAGCACCCAGAGCACATATACTATATGAGGAAATTCTTGTATGGTTTGAAGAAAGCACCTCGTTCTTGGTACAAGAGGCTTACTTCCTATCTCTTAGTCCGTGGCTTTAAGAGAGGGGAGTTGATATGGCATTATTCGTTAGGAGAGATGACGGCGCTATTTTGGTTGTGGAGGTCTATGTGGATGACATAGTATTTGGATCGGCGTACTCCCAGCATGCTCACCACTTTGAGCATGAGATGTAAAGTGAGTTTGAGATGAGCATGGTAGGTGAGCTTACTTTCTTTCTTGGTCTCCAGGTTCGTCATCTAGAGGATGGGATGTTCCTCTCCCAATCCAAGTATGCTAGAGATCGAGTGAATAAATTTGGTTTAGACTCCGTTAAGTATGCTCGTATACCTATGAGTACTTCTACCAAGCTTAGTAAGGATACTTTAGGCAAGGACGTAGAGCAAACCTTGTATCGGAGTATGATAGGTAGTCTTCTTTATTTGACTGCCAGTCGTCCTGACATAGCCTTTAGTGTTGGAGTATGTGCGCGATATCAGGCATCCCCGAAAGAGTCACACTTACTCGCTCTAAAACATATTATCAAATATGTGAGTGGGACTCTCTCCTATGGTATTTGGTATTCCTTTGATACCGATGACCGTCTGACCGCCTATTCGGATGCCGATTGGTTCGGGGATGTAGATGGTTGTAGTAGAATTCTGGTGGGTGTTTCTGCTTTGATTTTTCTCTTGTCTTATGAAAAACTCCATCTATTTATCCACTACGGAGGCTGAGTACATCACCGTCGGGAGTTATTGCACGCAACTCTTGTGGATGAAGAAAATGTTGGAGGATTATAGGATTTTACAGGACACCATGACCATCTCTTGTGATAACATGAGCGTGATACACATATCTCGTAATTCGATCCAATATTCGCTCACAAAGCACACCAGGATACATGAGCACTTTATACATCAATAAGTTGAGGAGAAAGTCATATCCCTGAGTTTCGTACCCACTGACCTTCAGTTAACCAATATTTTCATGAAACGTCTAGATGGCCTTAGATTCAAGAGTCTTAGGAAGTCTTTATGGATTTTCACAGTTGACTGAGGGGATGGTCCGTGTCTAGTATAGGATGCATTTTTCATGATCACATTATTCTGCTCCTATTTCTAATTTGTATCATTTTTGTATTTTTATACATTGTTTCTTTTTTTATTTCTTAAAAAAATTAAAAATACAAAAATATTTTCTTTTATTTTAGAAAACCAGAAAAACTCAAAAAGATTTGTGTATTTTGATTTGCACTATTTATGAATAACCACTTAGGATGAGCAAGTCCCAACTTCATACCATATCCATGGGACTGTTTGATAGAGATTTCAGACAATATGTTATGTCATTCATGTGCTTTACAATGTTTGGAGTCTTTGAGTTTCTATAGTGTTGCTACCTACAAGTTTCACTCACTTTGTCCTTTATTGCAAACATGCACGGATGTGTTTGATGTTTTTTTTTGACAAATTGCATGTTGGTTATGTGTTTTCATTACAATTCGGTCTATTACAATGAACCAAATGCGATAAAACAAGATAATAAAAGGTGTACCTATTTTTACCGTTGTGCTATAAGTTTCTGTGAACTTTATAAATGGTGAAGGGCTATAAAAGGTACTTATATATCCTTTGCGATTAAGCCTCCATTTAAATTGGACCTAAAAAATTGAGGAATTTTAATTATCCGGGGTCCAAAGAAGTTTAAAAGAGACCGAAAATATTGAAAGGAAATAAAAATAAATACTTGCCAATAATGGGCTATTAGGTTTATTCGCCAATTCTCCAATGTTTGAGAATTTAGATCACCTCAAATAGAAAATATATATGAGGGCGTTTGGTTGGAGAATTAAAACGGCTTTGGACATCCTTAAAAAGTCTTGAAACAGCATGAAATCGTTTGGACGTTATTGGTGTGAAAATCATGTTGACTTTGATTTATTGATTTTGATTTAAGACGATGTCATCTAAATTCAACAATTTTACCCCAAAGGACTATTTTGTTCATTCGTTAGGAGTACACTTATGCATCTTGCACACATGATATGATTGAGTTGATTTTCTTATCGAATTTGTTCACACATATTCACTCCGTTTCCATGATTTGGTCGTCTGAGTATAAATTTATGGTGTGTGATTTTTGTAACATTTTTTTGAATAAAAAATTGAAAAATTCAAAAATAGTTTCTTTGCTTGGTTTACTATAACACCCCAATTTGCTTTATGTGATTTATTCTTTTCCTGGTCTATTTCGGATAAATAAAAAGGGGGAGAACGAATTATGATATTATGGGGGAGTTTTAGTATGGGGGAGATTTGACTGTGCTAACATTCATTATGTCTATATCATTTCAAACTCAATACGTCACGAGGGCTTGTTGCTTTATCTCAAGTGTGTAGTTACGAAGATTTAAGATCAAATTGTTGCACACGTTGATGAGAAAATCTTGGAGTTTTGAAAAGTTTACTGTTGAAGTAAAGTTTGAAAGATAGAAGACTTGTCATTTTTCTTTCCATGATTGTCTTGGGAGGCTAGATTTGTATAGGTCATTCTTATGATTAATAATTTGAATTTTTTATTTTGTACCGGCATAGACATAAGGGGAGATTTGTAAGGACATTTTTCGTCACATTTAGTTTATGGTGTATACCGCTACAAGTCAACAAAGAATCGAGGATGCTATCTTTTACAAACTTCGGATCCGAATTACAAGTGACCTTCAACATTCAAGCACCGTCGAGATAATTTTGACATATCTTTGCTGAAATAGAACTGACTGTTCTTGTGGAGCTACTGAGTTTGTTCCAGTTCTGATGACACCGATCGATGCCTGCGGGTATTCGTGTGTCAAATTATTTCACTGTAATCCGTGTAGGTTGTGAGTTAAAAAATTATAGTGAAAAAAATGATTTTTCCCTTTGGGGATTTTTTCCTCATTTATGACTGTCTTGCATGCTTAGATTAATTTTTTCAATCACGTTTATTTGCAAGAGTAAAAAAATTATTGGGTCCTGAATTAGAATTTAATTAAATAATTAATTAATTTGAACGTACGCGCACTCTCAAAGTGGAATGACCTACACATATAAGATAAAAGAAATACCGTGACACGTACGAGTTCAAAGAAAAATAATAAACTCCCCCCCCCCCCCCCAATTTTTTCTCCTCCTTTTTGTCCGTAGTAGACAAAGTATAAGAAACTAAGCACGAATATCAAGCATCACACGATTCTAATTGAAACAACTGTAACAACCCTCGCTTTTAGGAGGCTCATTTTATATTAATTCACCGCATGAGGTAATTATATAAAATGTTGGAACTGGAGTAAATATTAAATAAATGAGTTGAAAATTAATATTTACTAGAATGTTGCAAGTTTACCATATGTGTAAGTAAATATCAGCATGTTGTATGTTTCATGGTGTCACGTGTTTTAAATGACATTATGGTTTAAATGAAATCGAACTCGAAATAATTTATAAAATTGTCGGATGCCATTTTAGAGGGCATAGTTAGTCCCGGAATGTGCAAGACAATCAAAATAAGTGACATATTGTATTTTTAGGTTCCGGGCACTTTTGACTTATTTTAGCTTAAATGCGTATTTGGAAATCATTTTAATGTGGTATTAACCATTTAAGTTGGGAATTTTAGACTTAAGCCACGATTTCACGTCTTGCCCCTTATTTCATTTCTCATTTGTGTGTTACCAAACAAAGAAAAAGAGAGAGAGAGAGAGAGAGGAAGAGAAAAGAGGAGAAAGAAGAGAGAAATTGGAGATTGGAGATGGGGATTGCTTCTACCACAAAGAAATCTGAGCTTTATACTTCAAGGAAAGTTTTCTACTTGCTAATATGTGATTTAAGATGAGTAAATTGTGTGATAGCTGTGTGTTAGCATATATGGATCAAAAAAGGAATTTATGGAGTTTTAACCCTAATCTTAGTTTATGATGATGAAATTGTGGGTTTTAGTAGTTAATATTCATGTAGGTTGATTTGGGGTAGTGATTCATCACTTTTATTGTATTTTATACCCCATTAATTTGTACATTCTAGCATTCCCGTGCGTGTATTTCCCGGTTCTTATACTCATTTATTGACTAACCCATGAATTCATCATATATACTTTGTATGTGTCTTTATTGAGCTTTTATAGGTCTCGGGAATGCATATTGGGAAGTTTGGTTTTGATCCAGAGAAGTTCCGTAGACACTTTCAGAGAAGGGGGAATTTTGATAATTCCAGCAGTTGGGTTTTGATCCTGATTTCTTCACGGAATTGTAGACCTTCTTCTTATCTTCATGTGGCCTCTGACGGTGCTTGAATCCGATCTCGAACGAAGAAGTTACGGATGTTTCGGTGAAACATGGGAGAAATAATGCAAAAGTAGTGCAACCTTCCTTTTTGAGCAGGCCCGAATCGATTCGCAATTCAGCCGAATCGATTCGGTTTCAGATAGGGAACATCTCTTCACTTCCGAATCGATTCGGATTTGGCACCGAATCGATTGGGCCCTGCATTTTTAGCTTTCTTCTTATTACTAGTTTGCCATTTTGGTTGGATTTTTGGGATATATCCCTTGTTTTTCCTCATTTGTGGATATAGATTACTTTTGTTAGATATTTGGATATATAGAAAAACACTCTCTTCTCTCTCCTAAGTCAAGTTCATTTATGGTTTTTTACCCACTTGTAAAGTTTTGATTACTAGTTGAATTGTGGTAATTAATGCAAGAAAGGTTCATTTACTTCTTCTCTACTTGTTCTACTAGTTTTGATTTGCATTTAATTCCATCTCTTGTATTGGGTTGTGTTTAAACTAGATAACTAACTTAATTATGTTATTAACTAGCATGTGTAGTTTAGTTTCAATTATGAGTAGCTAGACTTATGATTGGGGATCATAATCCCACCTTGGATGCTTGAACTTTATATTTAGGGTTTGATTTATAATTGTTCTAATGGAACTTCATGTGTTGGTATTGGAGTATCATAGTTTCTTAACTTCTCTTGTCATGCAAGGGTTAGTGTTTGAATCTTTACTACAAACCCAACCCATCTATCAATAACTAACTAACCCATAATCCTTCATTGTTGAGTTTAGTCTCTACATGGTTGATGTTCGGACTTAATTAGTTATGCTCGATTAGAATTAATTTCAACCAAGCCTTATAATCCCCTTCTTTATGAACCCGAGGTGGGAGAATGATCCTCGATCCCTTTAATATCTTGAACTCAAGCTTATCTTTGTTCTTTTCATAGTTCCGTAATCTTTAATTAATTAACTGTTCATCAAATAGTATGTTAATTTAGAGATTACCCTCAATCACTTTTCCAAAACATTAAATCATCTTTTACACTTTAACTTTTGTGATGTTTAGAGAATCCCTTTAAACTAATCCTGTTCTCTTAGGAGTGTCCAATCCCTATGGATCACGATTCCGTACTTACCGGATATTACTTGTTGCGATAGATTTGCACTTGAATCACAAGCTTTATTTAGAGAGAGCCAAGTTTTTGGCGCCGTTGCCGGGGATTGGCAACTATCTTAGGTTTTAAAAATTCTCTTTACACTATCGTTCCCTGTGGTCACCGTGACATCACGGTTTCCAAAAATCAATCCAAAATTCTGTAAATGCAAGACGCGAGTAGTAGCAATTTAAATCCTATTCGTGAACCCTCGTCGTCTAGTGAACCTTCGGATTATTGGAGACCTTTACCATCAATTTATTGTTCTAGTTCGGTCTCATCTTCTTCTTATACCTGGGCTCACTCCGATCCCACGACCTATGGCCAACAATGTTAGTGTGCATGGTAGTCAGGGGGTTGCACCCAAACCCCTGTATAGGACCATGCGTGATTACTTGCAACACGAGAGGACCACCTCTCCATCTTGTATCATATTTCCCTACAATGCCGCACAATTTCATTTTCGTAATGAAATGATTCAATTATTTCCTACTTTCCACGACATGGACAGTGAACAACTGTACCTTCATGTTAGAGAGTTTGAGGAGGTGTGCGCTACTTTTAGCGGTCAAAACTGTCCTCTGGATGTCACATGACTCAAACTCTTCCCATTTTCCTTGAAGGACAAGTCCAAAACTTGGCTTTGGTCTTTAACTCCTAATTCCACCGGGAGTTGGCGTGAAATGCAAGCGCAATTTTTGAAGACATTCTTTCCAACTCATCGCACCAACCTTTTAAAGAGTCAAATCCAAACCTTCGCTCAAACCGAAGGTGAATCATTCGAGCGATGTTGGGAGAGATTTAATGAGGTACTTCATAAATGCCCGCATCACGGTTTTGAAAAGTGGAGATTAATCTCATTTTTTCCACAATGGGCTTACACTTAATGCGAAACAAATGGTGGAGACAATGTGCTCCGGTGAGTTCTTTTGTTTAGATCCCGATGATGCGTGGGCACATTTCAAATATTATGCCAGACCACCCAAGCGTGGGATACCTCAGATCCGAACAAAACCAATTCGCGACCTTCGGTTCCGTCCTCGTCTAACCCTGCTACGAATCACCTCACTGACGAGGATGAGATGAAAATGAGAATAGATAAATTATGTAAGAAAGTTGAGGAGTTCGGCTCGAAGGTTCAAGAACCTCTTGTTCAAATTCAATCCGTAATTGAGGAGTTGTGTGCCATTTGCGACACTAATGCTCATTCGACCCAAGAGTGTCCCACTATTCCGGCTTACAAAGTGATCCTCCATGACCAAGCGAACGCTATTGGAGTTTTTAGAAGATCCCAAAACGTTTCCGACCAAGGGTTTAATCCATCTTAGGGTAACCAACTCGGTTACCAATATCAACAATCTCGTCCTCCTCCACCTCAGAATTACCAACAACCGTACATTCAACATCCTCCTCCTCAAAGTGCAATGCAAGGTCCTACACTAGGACCACTTCCACCAGTTATACCTGCCTACGTGCACCCGAACAAGAGAAGCCTAGAAGAAATTTTCAATCTTTTGCGACTTCTCAACAAGCCACAAATGCTAGGCTTGAAAAAGAAATTTCTAAGTTGGCTACAGTTTTGAGTGTTCAAGAAAAGGGAAAGTTCCCTTAGCAACCTCATTGGCCCATTGGGCAAAATAGTGTGAATTCCGATGTTTCTACTCCCTCTTCTGCTCAATGTAGATCTATGGAATAAGCTAATTCCATCACCACTCTTAGGAGTGGGAAGGTGATTGAAAATCCAACTCCACCTTCCCCAAAAGAATCCGACGAGGTCACAATAACTCCCCGAGAGAGTGAAGTGACTCATAAAAAGAGAAGAGATAAGTCGCCGGCCAAGGAGCCGGAAATTTCAGTCCCTTGTCCATTTCTCGCACCCTACCCTGAAAGGCTCCTTCCCATTGTGAAACCCAACAAAGATCAAGAAATCACGGAGACATTCAAACAAGTAAAAAACAATCTCCCTCTCCTTGATGCGATTAAGCAAATCCCTTCTTATGGCAAGTTTTTGAAAGATTTGTGAACCTTTAAGAGAAATCATGTTTCTCGCAAAAAGGTGGAGTTGACTGAACAGGTTAGTTCCATTTTCCAACATAACACGATTACAAAATTTAAGGACCCAGGGTGTCCAATTGTTTCATGTGTGATTGGAAACTACACCATTAATCGCACTCTTCTTGATCTAGGAGCTAGTGTGAACCTTTTGCCGTATTCGGTTTATCTTCAATTGGTCCTAGGAGAACATAGTCCAACCAAAACTAGAATCCAATTGGCTGACGGCTCTACCAAAATTCCACAGGGCATCTTGGAAGATATCCTCGTCCAGATAGACACCTTTGTGTTCCCGGTCGAGTTTAACATTCATGATACCCAACCTGTTTTAATCCCCAACAATCAACCTCCCGTCATCTTAGGACGACCATTCCTCGCGATCGTGAATGCTTCGATAAATTGTAGGAATGGTGAGATGAACTTGTATTTTGGAAATATTACATTAGATGTCAATATTTTCAATGTGTCTCACCTCTCGAGTGACGAGGATGAGTGTGTTAAGGAAGTGAGCTTTGTTGGTGTAGTATGTGCGGATGACGATCAAATTGTGAGAGAGGAAATTGAATGGTGTGTGACATGCTAGGAGAGGTTGGCGTAGGAGAAAACCATGAAATCGGGGATAAATTAGGAAATTTTGATTTCACTCTGATTGATGACTCTATCATATCTGAAATTGACATTTACATAGAGTCATCAATCCCATGTAGGGAGAGTTGCTCGGAGGAAAACAGGGTAGATGATGTTTCTATCGATTTGTACATCGAAACACCGATCCGTCACTTTAATAACCCATGGCCTCCTCTTTCTAATATTAATTCGGTTTCCAAAACCAAACACGGGTCAAATGGTCAGAGTTGTTCATTTTTTATGGGTATCATATCTTCCGATCTAGAACCCGATATAATTGTTAAGTGTGTGAACTCTAGTTGGAACAAAGTTAAAAAAAGGGGAAGAATAGGTGTTCACATAGTAAATTACGTCCTAATAATATCTGCGGATTTACAACCTGACATCGTACGCAGCAGCCCCGTTAGTAGGGTTGATTAGGTTCGGTAAATTCTCAATTTTGGTGCCGAGCATCCCCCGGCACATGTGGGGTGGCATTTTTTGGTTCCAGACCAGTTACATACATTAGATATATCATATTAGTCCAAGAAATCCAGTTGTAGGTGGCCCAATGATTAAATTTCATGAGATTTGGGAAATCAGCAGGGCAGAAAGTTGGAACCCATGATCCGAATCGATTCGGTTAATCACCGAATCAATTCGACCCTTTCCAGTAGACAATTAAGTGCTTGCGAATCAATTCGGATTAATACCGAATCGATTCGATAAACCCAAAGTGTCATGTCTCTTCATGCGAATCGATTCGTAATTCAGCCGAATCAATTCGCCCTTAGACAGTGTGGAATTCGAGAGTAGCGAATCGATTCGGTTTAATTACCGAATCAATTCGGTTCAGCACGTCACTTAAAATTCCCTCATCTGTTTTATTTCCACTTCTCATTTTCTCTTCTCTCTTAACCTGCGAACTCCACCTCTCCCAAATCATTTCCCTTATTCCATTCATCTTCACCCTCATGGCTTCCTCATCCAAGTCATCCTCATCTAAGGTTACTAATTCAACCCTCTTAAATTGATTTCAAATCTTATTTAGTGTTCTTGGTATGAAAGTAAGGTTAAATGGATTCTTGTAAAAATCCACATTTTCTACATGAAACTCATATTTTCTCATTGTTTATGATGTGAATCCAACAAATACAACTTGTTTATGTAGTTTTGATGATTCAATTGTATTTGTTGGGGGTTTTTCACATTCAAAATGTCATTTTCACCCTACTTTCCATACATTGCACACTATATGTTTGATAAAATGCCCCTGTGGGGATTTTGTGCGCTAAAGCTCTATCTTCGCACCTTTTATCGCACATTCTTGTTGAATTATCCTTGTTTGAGTGTGGTGTGCGTCGGTTGCGTCTACTCGACCATTTTTTCCCAACACGCATCCTCCGAACCTAGTTTCCCCAATTTTCACGATTACTTTGATTTTATGCATCGCACTTAAGGTGTGTGTATTGAATTAATGTTTTGTAGGTTTCTTCGATCTCCAAGCCCACATCCAATGAAATTTTGGGTCGAGGAGGTTTCGAATCCTTTCCCTCAAAGCAGGAGAGGGACTGGTTATGGGCTAGTTTTCCTTCAGGTCGCCCAATTGCTATTAAGAGGCCTGTGCACCTTGAGGATTTCCCCGCCTCTGTTCGTCGGTATTTTCAGAAGTTTAATTGGGAAGCCCACCTTGCAAGGGGGTGATGTCAATGATGAGCATGTTCGTCGGTTCTATACATCTCTCGCCCCATCTGGGGACAAAAATTTTGAGGCTTATGTGCAGGGTAAGTGAATTCATGTTTCAAAGCCTCTCTTGGCTTTGCATCTGATCGGGGCTGACAACCCCAAGGATTTTTATTACCCTTGCTCCGACGAGGGGAAGCTATCGAATGAGACCCTGATTGCGCGTCTGGCGCCAGGGAATGTTTGGGCTGGGGAGACTTTCCCCACCTCTCTTATGCCCGACAACCACCTTATTATCCACCTTGTTGATGTTAATTCCATCACGCCTACCCAAACCAAGGCTATTCTTCGCTCCGCCCAGGCCCACTTCCTTTACCATCTCTTAGACGCCAATTCCATAGTCAATCTTCCAGCCTTAGTACTTCAGCGGATGCTGAAGGCCGCTTACTGTGATGAGGGTACCACTACCCTCCCGTACGCGCGGGTAGTTTCCTGAATTTGTAGAGATTCTAAGTGCGAGGCGGCGGGAACGGATAACATTCCTCGCCTCCCCAAGATGCTTGGTGAAAAGGACATTGAGAGGAGTTTGGGAAAAGATTATTGGGAGAGGAGGAAAAAGCATATGTTGGATGCTCCTGATGCTCCTTGTGCTCCTGATGCTCCTATGCCGGATATTCCGGAAGTTACTCATCATGTGCCACCTCCTGTTGACCCCATTACATATCTCGGGGTGCGATGGATGAGTTGCAGGCTGATTTTACCGAGTTTCGGGGCACCTTTATGAAGAACTTCGCATCGTTTCGGGCTGACTATCAACGTGATACTTCCATGATTGCCCGGGCACAGATGGATTTGTTTGATCATATTCGTGGGGGCGAGGTTGTTGTGCCTCCGTACCTTTATGAATCCTACGCCCCTCGTGACCTCACCACGCTCGAGTCCCCAAGCCACCATCCGGACCATATTTAGGGCGTTGCCATCCCGTTTTCTCTGCTGCTGACTATTGTGGTTCTTATTTTGATTTTTAGTTTGTAACTTTTTAAGTTGTGTATTGGTGTGGGGAAGAGAGAGTACATTTAGTGTATTTTCTAGTTTTGGTTTTTGTGCCCCATGTACACAACTTGTGATTATTAATGAAATTACTCATTTTCATTTTCATACTTGTTCTTGTATATATCTCTTTTGTATATATTGTTGTTTTTGGTTCTAACATGTAACAGGCATGCCGTTGCGCATTTCTCGAGTTACTCCTTACGGGGTGACTATTTTCTAACCCTTTTTCCCTTTTTATCCCTACTAACATTGGGGACAATGTTTCATTCAAGTTAGGGGGTATGGATTACATTTTTGATACCGGTTATCATGTTAGTATTCATTTACTTAGTTATTAATATAAACAAAATATTTTTCTCTCTCATATCTACTATGATTACTTATATGATCGACTTATCCTATTGTAGAGCTATGAAGCATGCTTTGAGTTGTTGATTTTATTAGCCTTTAGCCCGTTATTATTTGCATTGTTAATAGCCTTATGAAATTAAACTGTGAAGCTTTGAGCATTTACACGAATAATTATTTATGATTTGGTTTAAAGCGTTTCAAATTCGTTATTTTAAGGTGCATGCTATACCCTTACAAAAGTGAAAATTGAGACTAATCGTCATTTGTGAGCGTATACATCCACTCTATCTCTTTCTTGTCAATGAAATTGTTGCCAATCTCATTTTCTTTTCACTTGATTGCTTATTAATTGATTTATCACTTGAGCATTATTTTCAATGGTGTTGAGTCCCGCGAATCACATGAAACTCTAGGAAAGGATTATAGGCCCTCGTTGTTGTTTAACCCATATGACCTTAACCTTACCCTTAAATGTTTTCCTTAGTCAACCCCCTTGAGCCTTATTATTCCTTTCGTTTTGACCCCAAATCCCTTGTCCAACTCCACATTGGAGTCCTAAACCCTTATTTACTCCTCCCGTACCTTAATTTGGGATTATTCCCGGGATCGAATGCTGTTGTTTATATGGATAGCAATAAAGCTATGAGTGGTCTAAAGAAGAAAAGAAAAAGCGAAAAAGAAAAGAAAAAGTTAGAAAAAGAAAGAAAGAAATATTGAATAAAATGGGTCCTAGTTGATTCCCATTTCACCATGTGCATGAATATCAAAGTCTCACTCTCATGAATACCTTGATTTTGGAATTTGATTTCGATTCCTAAATTGCCCATTAAATCCATTATCCCGCTTGTTATTCCCGAATCTCCTTTGATCCTACACACATTCCTTTCTTTTCCTAACCCTAACCTAGCCTAAATTCTATACCCTAAAAGTCCGATTTGATCCTAGGGTGATGTGATTCAAAGGTCGAACATTAGCGATAATCTGCTTAAATGATTTTCTCTTGGTTAATATGCGATATCCTTTCATGAGATTGTATTTTTCATTTTTATATCGCGTTCTTTGTTGATGACATGTGCGTGGCCTAGCTTCCCTTTACAATTACTCTTTATGCCCGCATGTCCCATGTGTGTTACATCCCATTTCTGAGTGTTCCATTTGTTGAGTGTAACAACCGGAGAGAACTTGAGTATGAATGCCTTAGCATTTTTATGGATTTTGAAAGTTTTTCCATGTCTAAATTACCACATGTGTCCGCTTATTTCGCATTTCCATGGTTTCGATTTTTATTGAAGTTATTTGTTTAATGCCGATAATTGTCATCTTTTGTGTGAGCTTTGTTCACTTTGTTGATAAATTGTGCTTCTTAGATATTTGTTGAGCTACGCATTGGTTTTTACCATATCATAGTATGAGTTGATTTGATGTTTGTGGGTGTCATCCCTGGAAACCCTCACGAGACCTCAATCGTCCCCTAGGGCCACCTAGGGGTTTAAAACGGCTTATTACAAATGCTAAATGCAATCGTTCGCCCGCGAGAGTGGCATTTTCCTTCTTTGTACATATTTCTTCTATTTTGGTTTTGTTGACACCACTTTTTTCTTCATACTTCATTGCTCAGGACTAGCAATGTATAAGTTCGGGGGTGCGATTCGTCACTTTTATTGTATTTTATACCCCGTTAATTTGTACATTCTAGCATTCCCGTGCATGTATTTCCCGGTACTTATACTCATTTATTGACTAACCACTGAATTCATCATATATACTTTGTATGTGTCTTTATTGAGCTTTTATAGGTCTCGGGAATGCATATTGGGAAGTTTGGTTTTGATCCGGAGAAGTTTCGTAGACACTTGCACATTCGGGGGCATTTTGGTAATTTTAGAACTCGGGTTTTGATCCTGATTTCTTCACAGAAGTTGTAGACCTTCTTCTTATCTTCGCGTGGCCTCCGACGGTGCTTGAATCCGATCTCGAACGAAGAAGTTACGGAAGTTTCGGTGAAACATGGGTGAAATATTGCCAAAGTAGTGCAACCTTCCTTTTTGAGTAGGCCCGAATCGATTCGCAATTCAGCCGAATCGATTCGCAATTCAGACATGGAAACATCTCTTCACTTCCGAATCGATTCGGATTTGGCACCGAATCGATTCGGCCCTTCATTTTCATCTTTCTTCTTATTACTTGTTCGCCATTTTGGTTGGATTTTTGGGATATATCCCTTGTTTTTCCTCATTTGTGGATATAGATTACTTTTGTTAGATATTTGGATATATAGAAAAACACTCCCTTCTCTCTCGTAGGTCAAGTTTATTTATGGTTTTTTACCCACTTGTAAAGCTTTAACTACTAATTGAATTGTGGTAATTAATGCAAGAAAGGTTCATTTACTTCTTCTCTACTTGTTCTACTAGTTTTGATTTGCATTTAATTCCATCTCTTGTATTGGGTTGTGTTTAAACTAGATAACTAACTTAATTATGTTGTTAACTAGCATGTGTAGTTTAGTTTCAATTATTAGTAGCTAGACTTATGATTGGGCACCTTGGATGCTTGAACTTCATATTTAGGGTTTGATTTATAATTGTTCTAATGGAACTTCATGTGTTGGTATTGGAGTATCATGGTTTCTTAACTTATCTTGTCATGCAAGGGTTAGTGTTTGAAGCTTTACTACAAACCCAACCCATCTAGCAATAACTAACTAACCCCTAATCCGCCATTGTTGAGTTTAGTCTCTACATGGTTGATGTTCGAACATAATTAGTTATGCTCGATTAGATTTAATTTCAACCAAGCCTTATAATCCCCTTCTTTGTGAACCCGAGGTGGGATAATGATCCTCGACCCCTTTAATATCTTGAACTCAAGCGTATCTTAGTTCTTTTCATAGTTCTGTAATCTTTAATTAATTAACTGTTCATCAAATAGTATGTTAATTTAGATATTCCCCTCAATCACTTTTCCAAAACATTAAATCATTTTTTACACTTTAACTTTTGTGACGTTTAGAGAATCCCTTTAACCTAATCCTGTTCTCTTAGGAGTGGCCAATCCCTGTGGATCATGATTTCGTACTTACCGGATATTACTTGTTGCGATAGATTTGCACTTGAATCACAAGCTTTATTTAGAGCGAACCTGGTAGTTTAATGTTGTTGGATGTGTGTAAAAATTGAAGAGAAATTGGTTTTGGGGAAAAACTAGGGTTCATAACTCGTAGGCCCCTTCTGGACCCATCTGCAGGGGCGAATCGATTCGGCCCATAGGGCGAATCGATTCGCTAAGGGTACAGTTTCCAGGTCTGGGTACCCGAATCGATTCGGGTTAAGGCCGAATCCATTCGACATTTACAGAAAGTAGGATTTATCTTTTGAACCGATTCGCTTTTTGGGCGAATTGATTCGCTTTGTGGGGCGAATCGATTCTCTTTGTGGGGTGAATCGATTCGGATCCTGCTGTTTTTAGTTGATTTTTTTTTCCAACTCAATTTTTATACTTTTTCTTTGGGCTTAGGACCTAGGAACCTTCTTGTATGAATTAAACTTAGAGTCCTAGAGTTTTTGATGAGTTAGTTAACTACCCTACATTAGAAATGAGCATGTGGGGGATTTTCTGGGGATATGCCAATTGATGTCAGGACATTCTTTTCTTCTAGTTGATTATTATGAAACTAGGAGTTGTAGTATTATGGTTGGGAGACTTTAGGATCTCCATTGAGCTATGTTAGTCTTGATGGTTAATAGTATTACACCGCAAAAAGGGTGGTGGGAGAATTAAATAGGGAGTTCACCCATTCTTTGAGGTTGTAATGCCGATATGAATTACGTATGGCTCCAGATAAAAGGTGAATCATTTACAAAATGTAAATGATTATGGTTTCGGATAAAATGAAACATACATATGAAAATGGTAAATGGAAATGAAATGAAAATTGTAATGATGATGGTAAATGATTATTTTTTTATTTTTTATTTTTTTTAAATCAGGATATTTATTGAGACTATAGAGAGAAAAGCCCTCTCACATGGCTTACAATCAAATCAAATAAAGAATTTGTTAGAAACTACTAAAATAGATGCTCTAATCACTCTAGGAAGATCACTATAATTTTGAGAACTAAAAGAGCTTTGGTGATAGGATCCATGAATGGCAAGCAACTCTGCAGATTTATTGGCTTCTGATGAACATAACTTGATGAGGCAATGATTAGTTTGGAGAAATTCATTGATTTCAGAAATTTCAGTCCTTATACGCCACTGAACTGTAGAAGAAGATATAAAACATTGAAGAATTTTTTCTGAAACACAACTCTCTAAATGCTATCATAAGGGAAGTTCGCGCGCATGGTGATGCCCCCTGGCTAATGAATCCAGGGTAGATATAGTCCTAGGTCATATGGGAGATTATGTTATGTTTACTGCGTTGGTTAGGAGATTTCGGGTGTGGTCTTGACTATTCCGCGGGCATATGGACGCTTCCCGACGTCTTGTGTTATTGGTGCCCAGGTTGTCTTGTTTGATAGGCCCTAGAAGATGATAGTCATTTAGGGGCGCGCCCAGTGGGTAAACTTGGAGGGGCGGTCTTAGAATCATTATATGTATATGAATATAAAAATTCTTAATGAAGTGGGACTTGATTGTATGAGAAATGTCATAAAGAGCATATGATGATGATTATATTCCTGTTAAGGAATGAAATGCCACAAAGAGCATTTGATTGAGATAAAATCCACAAAGAGCTTATAATTGCAATTATATTTTCCTGATAAGGAATGGAACTATGAAATGATGGAAATTTTTAATTAATGTTAATCATCCTTAGTTTCCTGCATAACTGAATTAAACTTTTGATTAAATATATTATCTTAGCTTATGCTTTAAATTGTGTAGGTAGATTCTTATTTCTATTAGTCATGTTTTACTGTTCATAGCTACATAACTGTCATACTTTTTATTCATCTTGTGATCATATAGAACTGGGCCCTGACCCATTCATATTTCTTGTTGTGCATGCATCTTGTATCTGCTCAGGTGCTCCGCCGCAAGGACGCCCGTTCTAATTTTCCTATTCAGATGTCTATGAGGAGCCGTGATACTTTGCGGATATTAAGGGATACTTGGTATAAACACTTTCATTTTTGTATTCTAGTTATGATCGGGTCTGATACTCGGGCGTGAGGCCCAAGCTTTTATAATTGTTTAATGTAATGTATTATGTAATTTACTGAACTTGTTTACTGTTATTGTATGAGTCTGTGATCGACAGCATATTCGGTCCCTTATTGTATATTTGATGTGTATGTAATATTATATCTTCGGGGTTTACACTTTCTTTTTAAATTGGGTTGTTTAAATTCTTTCTTTAACTTTAAAATCAAAATTTTTGACAACCCGTTTTTCTTAAATATGGAGTGGTTATCCTGTATACTTTGTATATTGTTGTAATGCTGAGAATGATTCCATCCATGATTCCTGTCATAATGGAGTATCGGGCTGGCCACCCCCAATTTCGGTGAGCGGGTTGTCACAACAACATCCCACAGACAATCAATTAAGCACATGCGATGAAATTACTAAGAAGCATGCCAACTATTTTTGCAAAAGTTTCAATTTTCTCAAAAAATATGTTTATAAGGTACATATAGGTACAAATACATCAACTCAACTCAACTCAACAAAGCCTTTTCCCAATTATTTGGGGTCGGCTACATGAATCCTATTTTTCCATTCCATTCTGTCCAGTGCAATATCTTCGGTTAAACCACATGACATCATGTCCTTTTTTATATTATCCCACCAAGTCAATTTAGACCTACCTCTACCCCTTGTGTTACCATCAATACTAACTAAATCACTCTTCCTTACAGGAGCATCCATTGGTCTACGCTTGACGTGTCCAAACCATCTAAGTCGATTTTCTCTCAATTTATCTTCTATAGGATCTACTTTTACCGTTTCACGAATTTGTTCATTTTTACTTTTATCCTTTCGAGTTTTACCACAAATCCATCTTAGCATTCGCATCTCCGCCACACTCATTTTCTACACATTTTGTTTCTTAGTTGCCCAACACTCTATCCCATATAACATGGTGGGTCTAATGACCGTCCTATAATATTTACCTTTTAACTTCAAAGGTATACGCCTATCACACAAAACTCTGGTAGCACTTCTCCACTTAACCCAACCTGCTCTAATCCTATGAGTAACATCATTACTAATATCTCCATCTTTTTGGAGAATCGATCCTAAATAACAAAAATGATCATTTCTAGGTATCTCTTGACCCTCCAATTTCACCACATATCCATTTATCCTCCTATTACTACTAAAATTGCACTCCACATATTCTGTTTTAGTTCTGCTTATTTTAAATCCTCTTGTTTCTAAAGTTTCTCTCCACAATTCCAACCTAGCATTAATCCATGTCTTAGTCTCATCCACTAAAACAATATCATCTGCAAATAGCATACACCATGGCATTTCATCTTGTATTTGTCCGGTCAACTCATCCATAACAAGCGCAAAGACATAAGGACTTAATGCTGAACCTTGCTGTAGACCTACCATATTTGAAAATTCACTACTTTCTCAAGCTGATGTTCTTACTGTAGTCATCGTACCATCATACATATCCTTCATCACATCAATATATCGGCGAGTCACTCCACTTTTATGTAGAACCCACCATATTATATCTCTGGGTATCCTATCATACGCCTTCTCCAAATCTATAAAAATCATATGAAGATCCTTCTTTTTCTCCCTATACCTCTCCATTAATCTCCTCAATAAATAGATTGCTTCCATTGTTGACCTCCTAGGCATAAACCCAAATTGATTCTCAGATACTGTTGTCTTTAATCTCAATCTATATTCAATCACTCTCTACCAAAGTTTCATTGTATGACTCATTAACTTAATACCACGATAATTTGAACAACTTTGTATGTCCCCTTTATTTTTATAAATAGGTACTAAAACACTTTTTCTCCATTCATCGGGCATCCTATTTGTCATTAAAATTCTATTGAATAATTTTGTATGCCATGATACTCCATCCTCCCCTAAGCACTTCCAAACCTCAATAGGGATACCATCTGGTCCTAAAGCCTTCCATGTTTTCATCTTTTTTAGAGCAATCCTGACCTCTGTTGTTCTAATTCTGCGGAAAAATATATTTTCTCAAGTCTCCCTAAGTTCCTCTACATCTAATCTACTCCCATTATATCCATTTAATAACCTCTCAAAATAGTTTTTCCATCTTTCCATAATTTCATCATCTTTGACTAGGACTCTCGAATCATCACTTTTGATTTCAACATCTGATTAGTACGCTTTGTCTGTCCATCTGTCTGTGGATGGTAAGCTGAACTCAGTCTCAACTCTGTACCCATAGCCTCCTGAAAGCTTTCCCAGAAACGTGACACAAAAATCTTGTCTCTATCTGATACAATATTCAGGGGCACCCCATGTAATCTGACAATCTCAGCGATGAACAACTGGGCATACTGACCCGTGGTATAATCTGTCCTCACTGGCAGGAAATGAGACAACTTGGTCAAACGGTCTACAATCACCCAGATAGAATCGTGTCCCCGCTGTGATGTAGGCAACCCGGTAATGAAATCCATGGAAATACTTTCCCACTTCCACGCAGGTACTTCCAACGGCTAAAGTAATCCTGACGGTTTCTGGTGGTCCACCTTCACTAGCTGGCACGTAGAACACTTGGACACAAGTTCAGCGATATCCTTCTTCATCCCACTCCACCAGTACTATCGTCTCATGTCCTGGTACATCTTATCGCCTCCCGAATGTACTGCAAATCGGGACCCATGAGAATGAGTCATCACTTCATCACGTAGTTCCGCTCCTTCTGGGACCACTAATCTCCCATTAAACCGCAACCCTCCATCCGAACTAACAGAGTAGGACTCAGCACCCTCGGCTAGAAGTCGTACAATCTGCTCCTGATAAAACGGGTCTGTGGTCTGTGCCTGTATTACCCTCGTAACAATCTCGGGTGTGACTGACATCACGGATATGAAAGAACGTGCTACTGCGTCCTGGTGACCCAACTCCTTCCACTTTGATTTCCAGATGTCCGCTACATCGTCAACCGGTCTACGGCTCAACGCATCAGCAACTACGTTGGCTTTCCCCGGATGATACTGTATATCGAACTGGTAATCTTTCACAAACTCTAACCATCTGCGCTGATGCATATTCAGCTCTCGCTGAGTGAACAGGTACTGTAGTGACTTATGGTCTGTGAACAAACGGAATTTCTCGCCCAATAAATAGTGCCTCTAAATTCTCAATGCAAAGACAACCGCAGCTAACTCCAGGTCGTGGGTGGGGTAATTCTTCTCATGCGTCTTAAGCTTGCGGGAAGCAAAAGCTATAGCCTTTTCCTCCTGCTGAAGTACTCCCCCAAGTCCTCGTAAGGATGCATCTGTGTAAACCAGGTACTCTACACCCGGCTTCGGTAAAGCAAGGACTGGTGCCGAAGTAAGCTTGTCCTTCAGCTCGTCGAAAGTCAACTGACAAGCGTCATCCCAGACATATGGTACCCCCTTGCGAGTCAGATTCGTCAATGGACCCGCTATTTTGGAGAATCCCCGAATGAACCTCCTGTAGTAACCAGCTAACCCCAAGAAACTACGCACTTCCGTCGGTGTCGTGGGCTGCCCCCACTCCCTCACCGCTGACACTTTGCTCGGGTCAACTGCTATCCCTTGCTCAGAAACAACATGGCCCAAGAATTGTACCTCCCGCAACCAGAATCCACACTTCTCGTACTTAGCATACAACTGATGCTCTCGTAGAGTCTGAAGAACCTGCCTCAAGTGTTTGGCATGCTCCTCCTCGGAGTGTGAATATATCAAAATATCATCTATGAAGATGATGACAAACTGATCCAAGAACTCTCTGAATACTCGGTTCATCAAGTCCATGAAAACGGCTGGGGCATTGGTGAGTCCGAACGGCATCACCCTGAACTCATAGGACCCATATCTCGACAATAAGGTAGTATTTGAAACATCCTGCTCTCTAATTCATAACTGATGGTACCCCGACCTCAGATCTATCTTCGAAAAGAAAGTTTCTCCCCTCAACTGGTCGAATAGATCATCGATTCGAGGCAACGGATACTTATTCTGTATCGTGACCTTGTTCAACTCCCGGTAGTCCAAGCACAATCTCAGTGAACCATCTTTCTTCTTTACAAATAAGACTGGAGCGCCCCAAGGTGAGGTACTCCTACGAATAAAGCCCTGACCTAGTAGCTGCTCAATCTGATCTCGTAGCTCTCGCATCTCTGTCGGAGCCATACGGTACGGTGCGCGTGCTATAGGTCTCGTATCTGGCAATAAATCTATAACGAAATCTATCTCACGACTGGGCGGTAGGCCTGGTATATCCTGAAACACATCGGAATACTCCCTAACAACTGGGATCGAATCCAAAGGAATCACAACCTCCTTAGAGGTATCCTCCTCAATGTAATATAAATGAGCGGTCGAACCTCCCTCTGGGCGAGGCATCGCCACTACAAACATCTCTTGCCCCGGAATGGCAAAAACAATGCTCCCACCGAAGCAATCAATCATGGCTCTATAAGATGCGAGCCAATCCATACCAATGATCACATCATGCTCGTGCATGTCTAAGACTAGCATGTCTGCAGGCAATACCAAGCTACCAATCTCTACCCCTACTCCCCGGCATATAAAGAATATAAGTGACCCACTCCCCAGTGGTGAGTCGACACACGTCACGGTGCTCTCTGCTGTGGCTAATAATCCTGAGGACTTCGCAAAATGCGTAGCTATAAAACAATGCGTTGCCCCCGTATCAAACAAAACTTTACCCATAGTACCATGGATAGGAAACATACCCTCAATCGCGGGTGGTGCCTGTGGAGCTGCTGCCTGGTGGACGTTATAGACACGTCCATACTGCAATTGCCCCTGCGGCACTGGAGCTGCTGGAATGGATGGTAGGTCTGGCACCTGGGCTGGAGCTGGAAGGGCAGGTGGAAAGAGTGGCCTCTGCGGCTCATTACGGGCTCCCTGCTGCTGTGGGGCCCTATCGCCCTCTGGGCAATCCTGACGCTTATGGCCGTGCTTGCCGCACACAAAACACCGGCCTCTGAAATTACCTCCCCTCTGTCCCTGCTGACCACGGCCCTGCTGGCCGTTACCTCCACGCCATTGGCCCTGATGTGCACGCTGTTGGCCTTGCTGGCCCTGCTGTTGTCCCTGCGGTCGGTGTTGGCCCTGCTGGCCCTGCTGATTAGGCTGACCCTGATGGCCCTGCCTGAATCCTCTGAATCCCTGCCTAGAATCACCTGAACGGAATCGCTTAGCAGGGTCCCCCTGATGGTAACTCTGCTCGTGCTGACGAGTCTGCCCATGAGTTGGTGCCCCACCGGCACTATTACCCCCGGTCCTGCCCTGCTGGCTGGACTCTCCTGCTCTCTTGCTTCCCTGAAGATGGAAGCGGTGATCCTGGCAATGTAGTAACGCTGCATTGAGTACGTCAGTGAAAGTACTCAGGGATAGATTCCCAATAAGGTGCTGACGGATCCTCCAAGCTAACCCGTCGACGAACAGCAAAATTTTCTTGCCCTTAGTGGGTGCCTCATCTGGCACAATAGTGAGAAGTCTCGTGAACTCCTCCTCATACTTGGCTACAGTAAGGTTCTCCTGCTTCAGATTTAGTAATCTCCGCCTCATCTCAGTCTGCACTGCGGGTGGAAAGTACTTGTGGTCAAACCGCTCCCAGAACATCTGAATAGGGATCGTGTCCCTCTCCTCCAAAGTAGTAGTGGACTCCCACCACTGTAATGCGGCTCCCACCAGCTTAAAAGAAGCCAATAACTGCTTTTGTACCTCGGTGCACTCATACATGCGAAGATGTCGCTGGATGTCTTTCTTCCATTGGCTGACAGTAACAATATAGGAGCTACCAGAAAACTCAGGGGGATGTGCTTTCTGAAAAGCATCCCGAACCCTCTCCCATGCAGATGGAAGCTGTGCTGGTACTGGCGCCACTGCCTGGACCTGTGGTGGAGCCTGCTGAATCACCGCTATCGCGGCATTTACCGCCTGAGCAAAGATGGCGGCTACCTCATTCGCATTCATTGTGCCTGGTGCCGGAGTTGCTGGCTGCTCGGCTTGGGCATGCCTATCTTTCGGAGCACGTCTCGGAGGCATCTGAAACGTGAACAAAATTTATCAGTCTACAGTCATCATCGAATTACAATTAACTGAAGACTTAAACGTAAAAGCAGGAATACAACAATCCTAAAAATAGGGCTCTATAGCAAAAACGTTAAGCTGAAAGCGAAGTAAGCCGTACAGATCCTATGGACACTAGAACCTGATGCTCTGATACCACCTGTGACACCCCGCCTAATTAAATACCGGGCGATCACTCCTTTATTAAATTAAATCAAGGTAAATAGTTGGTTCATTCTCAGCATCACTGTCGATAAAAAATAATTTTTCCAATTTAACACCCTAAATAATTAAGCTAAGTGCCAAAAACATTTTTCATACAAACTTCCAAATTTTAATTAAAGAAAAGATTTAATTATACAAAACAACATTTCTACGATATAGAATCACACCACGAAGAACTAAAATAAAACCATATATTCGTCAATCGAATGCCAACATAATAAAACCAAACATCATAAACTATCCTGAATAAATCCCATAAACAATACTGGAATAACTGAAATATAAGAATCCCAACAAGTAAATGAAATAATGAAAAGGGCGACACGTGCCCAAAAATGAGAGTAGTAAGAATGGAGTCAATAACAGAAGCCGTCTACTCAAGTGACCTGTAACTTCCACCTAAGCTGCAGCTCGTTCTTCTCAAAGGATCCTAAGCAAGACGCCCCTGTGGCTGGGCACCTGAAAATATACATATATATACACAAGAGAGA
The DNA here is from genome assembly GCA_949130495.1 of Sambucus nigra. NCBI lineage: Eukaryota > Viridiplantae > Streptophyta > Magnoliopsida > Dipsacales > Adoxaceae > Sambucus > Sambucus nigra. The sequence continues at coordinate 88,078,792 of OX422220.1, forward strand.
GAGAGAAAAAGAAACGGGTCAGGGCCCGAAAGTGTGTTTGATTTTAAAATACGTTAAGCAAGTATTTAAATTGATACAGGCCAATGCAAATCATATTAGTTCGACACTCTCTTGAGGAATTCTCACATCTCTTCTAATGTGCACTCCTATCGTACTAACCTTCCCAAATAATTTAGTTTATCTTAACTTACTCCTAAGTTTTCAAAACCGAACGATGACAATGTTTTAAAAAGGTTACTTTCAATATGAAGCACTCCTCTCGTTTTAGCTTCATTAAATTATAAAGTTTCCCAGTGTCTTCTCATACTTTCACAAAATGAGTATTTAATAATTTGAGTCAACAACTATGTTCTATTTATCAAATCACAGTAGGCAGTTTAAAGTTTATAACCTCATATATATATTAACTACTCGTATAATATATATATATAACAACACCCCAACTAAACTATGGTGCGGGCATACTCTGCTATCCAATCCCCGTATCGCTCACACAAAGGGAAATACAAGTTCGAAATCACTCTCGAACTGTATTAACATATACAAAACAACGTTGAGGCGAAGCATAGATTCCAAGTCCAAGAGGTCAGTACATACCCACACGTCTCTTAGGACCGTCCGACTATCAATCTGATAGCCCGTACCTAGGATCTCTATCTTCTAGGGTACGAATCAATATCCCCCATAAAGCAACACAGGATAAGATCGTCCCAGCACGGTAACCTCAGGGATAGCAAGTAGCGCGGGTACATTTTTCACATGTATATAATATATGTACACACAATCATATAAATATACCAATTTTATCATGTTAATATAGGTCACTCTCCTTACCCATAATTACAACATTTATCCTTAATTTTACATTTTTAAGATTTCGTATAAGGTTTCGTCTCTAACCTTAACTCGGAGGGTTTTCTCACTAATTACGTGACACTCATGGATTTTATCCATCCAAGTAACAAATTCAGTAGGTAGACGTCTATTCACTATCGTAGGTATTCGTTGTAATCTCTCACTTGAAATACGCAGTTCATCGTTCCTTAATTAATTATCCTTTAAACCCAATTATCATTTCATAATAAAGTTCTCAACACTTAATCATATGTCCTACTGGTCTCTTCTATATCCCAAAACATTTTATTTATAATGCCCAAGAAATATTCCACGGTAAATTAATTCAACTAATTAAACAAGGGGAAAAAGAGTTTGCCAGGAGGGGTCGATCGATCGACGTATGGGGCTCGATCGATCGAACCTTCGATCGATCGACGCTCTAGGTTCGATCGATCGATCAAACAGGTATTTCGATTTCTGCAGAAGTACAGTTACGGGTTTGACTAATATTCTTCATTCAAATCCATAATTTCCAACACTAATCGTCCCAAAATTTATACTACAATCATGGTAATATATTTCCAGATGTTTCTAACGTTAAGCATGCATATAACCCTCATTAAACATGATTAAACAACCTAAAATCTCATCTAATCATCAAGAACCCTAAGTTTTCTTAACTTTTGTTCTAATCAGTTTTCTCCAGAATTTCCTTCTAACATAACATCACAAATTCGTGGGTTGATCATCTACTTCACATATTATTTTCAGAATATGGTTATAACGATTTCTACATGCAAATCCCTATCAAAAATCGGGGTTTTCTTCCTTTAATTATACTCCTAATCATTCCTACACTAATATGATTATTGCACCAACGAAAATACGCAAGTTAAACACTTGCCTGGGATTTCAGAGGTCTAGTTTCCTGTTGATATTGGTGTGGTTGCGTTCTCCTCCTCGCGATCTACGCGTTGGTGGTGACGGCGGTGAAATCGGTGGTGTTTTGGGCCTTGAATCACCTTGAGAGCTCTCTCCTCTCTTATCCAATGGCCGTTCTAGGGTTCTGAATGTTCTAACCCTAAAAGGCTGACTTAAATGGCTGCTAAGGATGGCTGAAATTCGTGGGTTTAATTACCCTATTTTGTAAAATGACCAAAATGCCCTCCCGGGTCACTAATTAGGCCTAAAAACGCCCCGAGGCCCAAACTAACCCCCCGGGTATACTTTTCTGACTATCTCGACCCTTCCGGACGCGTTGGCGCACTCAAAATGACCATACGAACAACTTATAAAATATTCACTTTTTAATTAACATAATTAGTCCCGACGTGACACGGGCACGTCTCGACTTAAATTTTCGAAATAGTCATATAATTCACTTATGACATTCAATATAACCAATATAATATATTACTATGGTCATTAGTAATATTCAACAAGTTTCCCATAATTACTAACTCTAGTCATGTTAATAATTATAACATAATTAATTTCCGGATTTTTTATTAAATAAATCATCACATTAAATTTAATAAATCCCCAAATTAAATATAGCATAAAAGTACGGGGTATTACAGAATTTTTATGATGTGGTGAGAATGTCGTAATATTTAGAGATAAATTCTCATTCCCATGTAGTGATCATATGTATAAATATTTTATATTTAAGATGAATCTAAGTCATGTTTAGAATTCATGACAATTTATAATCATTGAGGAAATATGTTTGGGATTTAAAAATTGGAGTTAAAACTTAGCATGCGGCTTATATGATAGACTATAATGCGGAAGTAGAACAATTTGCCGAAATAAACTCCATTTACCTACAAGTTATCTATGTTATTCAATAAGGGACCAATTCAAACTTTTCTTGAATTGCTAACTTTGCTAAAAATAGGTTTTAATTTGCCAAGTCAATTAATAGTCCTAATTATTATCTTGAGTTAACTATGTGTCAAAATAGATAAAATATGATTCAATTAACTAGTTGCATTTCTAGTATTAAAACTACTTTTTCGTATGAGGCGAGATGTTGCAAATATGTGAAGTAAAGCACAAGGTGTTTATTTTACGTAGTAAAAACCCTTCCCCGGGAAAAATGACGGACTCTCCTAAGAGTCACCTAATCTACTCGCACTAAAACAATAAAAACAACAAGATCGAGTTAAAATCAACAAACACAACAATGTAAAGAAGATAGACGTACCTATTACCTCAAACGACCAAGTATCCTCCCTGGTTGCTTATTCTTCTCTCTCTTTACGTCTATACTTTCTTGCTTTTGCGTTTTACACTTCTTAGCGTCTCCTTTTTGCTATTGTAGATCAAGATCAGCTCAGTGCCTATTGTGTCCTATTTTCTAGTGAAGTATTTGTGTGCGGTGTTTTATCCTAGATGACTCACCCACACATAAATGGTACAACCGAATGCTATGAAACATATTATATCTCCTATATATCTTCGCAGGTCTAGTGTCAACTCAAGTCAAGTCTTCTTAACTTTCAATATAGTTTTGAAAAGCTTTCTTTTCTTTTAAATCTTGAACACTAGACTTGTTCAAATATTCACATAAATAAATGTGTCTGCATGAGTAAAAAGTGAGTGAATATATCTAAGTGATATGATATGTAAATCAATTAAATCAATGAAGTAATCATATATACAAATAACAAGATTGGAAATATCATGCAACTGTCTTAAAGAATATTTAGATTAAATCAATTTTAATCTCATATATATATATATATATATATATATATATATATATATATATATATATATATATATAAACTAAATATGTTTATTCAGATATAGGAATAGAAGACCAGCCTCTTCTAAATAGCTTACATCATTGTAACTCTATTGAGGATTAAAAAGGAAGAGACTTAAAGAAGGTTCTTCATATGACAGAACCTTTACAAGAGATGAGATAAAGATAGAGCGAATTAAAACCAACTTAAGACTAGATGAGGATAGCATTAAACCCCAAGAACAACTATTCATTGATGAAGTTTGGTAGACCCCATTTTTCAACTTTAAGCTGGCCTTTAACTTTAGATGGAAAGTTTCAAGGTTATGAGAGAAAATATCTTGATCAATCATACTTCCATGTTTAGTTAGGACGTCTGCTACTTGGTTAGCTTCTCTATAAATATGAGTGATAGAGTAGTTGATCTGCTTCAAACATTAGTTGATTTCATGGATTGTCCATTTGATTTTCCAAGGGACTTGAGCTTTCCCTTGCAGGATATCAATAAGAGCCTTTGAATCACATTCTATATGAAGATCATAATCTTTAAGATCCATATAAAACTCCAATCCTTTCTTTAAAGATGTAACCTCTGCCTCCATATTAGATATTTCTCCCAGAGAAGAGCAAAAGGCCCATACAATAGCCCCAGATTGATTTCTCATAATGCCTCCACCTCCTCCCTTACCTGGGTTTCCTAGAGCACTGCCATTTGTGTTAAGTTTTAAGAAACTAGGAGGGGGATTCTTCTATATGATCTTCTGCCTTGGATATCTCTTGGATAGTTTTGGATTTGGAATATACAGCTTCGTTAGAGTATTAACCTTATGCAAAACAGAAAAAGCATTAGTATTTACCCCCTCATACTTACTTTTGTTTATGTGGAGCCATAGACACTAGCAAACAATAGCAGTTATGAAAGAGTTTGTAACAGGATCGGACTTGCGACCATGTAACCACCACTAGAACAATTGATTTCTCACACTACCAGAAGCCCTCTTGACTCCATATTTTTTATTGATATTATTCCAAACTTGATTAGCTAATTCCCCTCCTTCAAAAATATGATCAATAGTCTCCTCTGCGGACTTCACACAACATTGGCACTTAGATGGAACTCTAATGCCAATAGCTCTAACTTTATCATCTGTTGCAAGAAAATTATTGAGCATTTTCCACATGAGGACTGAAATTTTTGTAGGGATTGCATTGTGACAAATGAACTTAGAACTGAATTGATGCGAATTCTTTATTCTGCAGACCTCCCAAGCTTAAGACATAGAGAAAACTCCATTTGAATTTGGCTTCCATATCACATTGTCTTAAATGTCAGGTCTGATCTTCTGATATAACTTGATCTTGCTAGCAATGTTTAAAGGTAAATGATTCTCCACTTTTTCCTTATCCCATTGTGAATTCGGATTCCAGAATTGATTAATAGCTTTGTCCTCTCCAATATCAGGGTCTTTGCATTCAATTATATCCCAGTTATCCTTATATATACTGATGTCTCCTTTCTCGATCTCCCATATCATATTATCTTCTGCTATGTCTCTCACAGAGCACATCATATTCCACAGGTGAGCACCACTTCTAAATGGGCAGAATTTGGGTGGTATTTCCTACAGTAGGCTGCCTTCAGAAATTGAGACCACATAGTATCCTTTGATCTAAAATTCCACCATAGCTTCATACTCAAGGATTTAGCAATATCATCCAAATTTCTGACCCCTAAACCACCTTCTTGAACAGGCCTTGTAATCACATTCCACTTGCACCAATGATGCCTATCATCCCCATAACTTGATCCACCCCAAAAAATTTGCCATTAGAACATTTAGTCTATTTACAATAGATGTAGGAGGAGATAATGCCGAAAGCATATAAATAAACATAAACATAAGAAGTGAATTAATAAGAACAATTTTCCCCATATATATATATATATATATATAAGGTCAATCCAACTAGTTCAGCAATATGATATTCTTGATTTAATCTAATTAGTTCTATGTTCTCAAATCATCAAGTATATGGTTCATGCAAGAATAAAATCGAATCATATTTTATATTTGTCCAATCTATTGCTCTGCAGGTTTAAACGTCTAAACCTAATAATATGAATATAATGAACCAAGATTTCTAAATTCAAGTAAAACAAAACATTTTAATTAAACACTGATTTAGAACATATCAAAATAATCAAAGTTATTAAACAACTCAGATTTGCGTACAAAACTTTTCACAGAAATAGATATAAGAAAAATATATCAAACACAATACCAATAATTTTGAAAAATTAGACTTAATACCACAGGTATGTTTTTCGTCTGTGTAGTGTATATATATATAAAATATATTTCAGCAATACATTACAAAAATGAGATCGAATAGATTACAAATGTAAATGAACAAATTAAACAAGAACAACAATTATAGATACTCATAATCAGATTTTTCAAATTGAAAAATCAACAAGAACTGAGAGATGATGTTCTGAAAAAAACGTCTAAGCTTGACGCCTCAAGATTTCAAAAATATCGAGTAGAAACAACCTTGGTTCAAAGTATACACTCTTAAGATAAATCTATTTGAATCAGGTGTATAATCTCACTCTCTCTCTAGAAATTTTAGTAGAGCTTCCGCTTGAAAAACAATGTTTCAGATATCTTTTAAAATGAGACAGAAGTGTGTTGTATACAGACACAACAGGAGTTCTCTAATTGGTGATACAAGAGATCACGGTGATTGTGCAAAATCATTTTTTATCCGTAGATAAAATTTGATCTTGTGGCTGTAAAAAAACACAAAATAGTGTGTTTAAAAAGAAACACGTGGTGTGCTAGCTGGTGTACCAAAGGCGTACTAAAAATGCTAACATGCAATACCAGCTTTGGTTTTGGAAAAAACCATGGGAGAAAAGATAAGATTCAAAGTTAGTGGAACCCAATTATAAACCATAAAATGTTATCGTTGTAAGAAAATCGATGACACACGGTGTCATTTTCTATAAACCAAAAAAAACTATTAAAGAAACTGTTTGGACACAACACAAATTTCAAATACAAGGCTATCATATAGATGGGAGTCTACAACATCAAAAGTCATATAGCTGTAGGTAATAGCTAAGGTATGGGCACGAGGCCCTTTAAGGGGACATGCCAGCAGTTATCTAAGGCTAATATACTATGACTATTGAATATATATATATATTAACCACGCATATTTTCATACATCTAATAACATATAACATAATTCACTTACACACGCATGAAAACATATTATTATACTAAAAAAAATATAAGACACGCATATATTAATAAAAGTTATCACAAATGAATTAAAACGAGTATTAAGCATTTAAAAATATAATTCTGAATTGTTTTTTGACATAAATATTCCATTAAATAAATTTTAATTTAATTTTTAAACTATTCTAAAATTTCTTTTTAATAACGTACACGTTCAATCAATATGCATGATTAAAATGATATGTTGTGTCATGTAGTGTAGTGTCCTGTGTGACAGTATAAAAATCCTACGAGCCATAGAGGGTGTGAGATACAACCTGATGTAGTATTGAGAATTCCGTCGAATGCCGAGAAGAAGTAGATAGCAGTAGGAGCTTGGCGGAGGTAATGACACTCACCCTAATTACACGAATAATTTTGTCAAAATCAAAGTCCAACTAAATAAAGTCCAATATAGCTAAAGCATTGAATACAAACCCTAAGAGTGCTCTATATAGGAACCTTTAAACTCCCCCATTGGACTTATTTTGACAAAACCCTTAAGTACATAAAATGATATACTAAGGATTTGTTTTCCCCTAAAATGTCCTATACAAAAGAGTATCTAACTACCCACCCATCCTAGAAATGAGAAAAACACGACTCAGGCGCACGGTTGATGAAACCCTGCAAAACATAAATACCTTTCTACCGAGATCAAGGTTAAAAGCATTTTCTCTACCAAATTAATACGAACAGAAATAATTGTGCAGGAATTAATGATACAAGACAATATGCATGAAAGAATATCAACACACAAAATAGAAAGATGTACTCAATTCTCCCCCATTTTGACTAAATAGTACAACAGAAGAAATTAATACATGAATATGTTTATAAACTGCAAAATAAACGTCTCGTGCATTAAACATGATTTTAAGAGATATCGATTGTTAGTAGATATCTTTATCCTAAAATCTCAGAGATCTGGTAAACAACATGCAGAATAAAGACAATCTACTTATCAAGCGCGGTCATTCCTATCATATGTCTCAATCTTTAGAAATGAGGTTTCTCTAAAGGTTTTGTAAACAGATCAGCAAGTTGATTATCAATAGAAATATGGTCTATTACAAGATCTTTCGATTCAACCAACTCTCTAATGAAGTGATGCCTAATAATAATGCGCTTACTCCTACTATGCTGGACAAGATTTTTAGCAATGCAAATAACACTCTCATTATTACAACAAAGGTGAACTTTGGAATCAATTATACCATAATTAGATAACATCTGCTTAATCCAAATTAGTTGAGCACAACATGCGCCAGCAGAAACATATTCAGATTCGACAGTTGACAAAGTTACACTAGTCTGCTTTTTACAGACCATCCAACTAGGTTCTGCCCTAAATAATAGTAACCACCCAAGATGGAACGACAATCATCCGTTCTACCGCCCCAATCCACATCCGAGTACCCAATTATCTCACATAAGGTGTCATTGGTGTACCAAAGTCCAAACTCAATTGTGCTTTTAACAAATTTCAAAATATATTTAGCACAACTAAGGTGAGACTCCTTTGGACTGGATTGAAATCGCACACAAATACAAACAACATATTGAATATCAGGCCTAGAAGCAGTTAAGTATAATAAACTACCAATATTTCTACGGTATAAAGTAGCATCTACATCAGGGCCACCATTAGATTTTGATAATTTGGTTTTTATACCCATAGGTGTATACGATATTTTAGCATTTTCAAGTCCAAATTTAACAAGTAAATCCTTAGCATAGTTAGATTGTGACATAAAAAGACCATCACTTCATTGTCATATCTGAAGTCCTAGAAAATACTGTAACTCCCCCATAAGTGACATTTTACATTCACTGCTCTTGTCTTTTGAAATTTTATTAACTTCGTCTAGAGAAGTTGACCCTAAGATAGTGTCATCTACATAGATTTGAGAAATTAAGATGTCATTTTTATTCGACTTTTTAACAAATAGAGTTTGGTCAACTCGTCCTCTAACAAACCCATGTGAAGATAAAAAAGTAGTTAAACATTTGTACCAATCACGAGGAGCTTGTTTTAAACCATATAAAGACTTTTTATGTCTATAAACATGATTGGGGTGTTTGGGATCGTGAAATTGTTTGGGCTGCTCAATGTAAACTTCTTTAGACAGAATACCATTAAGAAAGGCATATTTTATGTCCATTTGGTACAACTTAAATTGTAAGTAACAAGCAACAGCTAGAAGTAATCTCACTTATTTAAGACGAGTTACCAAGGCAAATGTCTCATCACAGTCTATTCCTTCTATTTGAGAATAGCCTTGTGCTACTAGTTTAGCCTCATTTTGAATGATTATCCCTTATTCATCGATCTTATTTTTTTAAATCCATTTTTTACTGATTACTTTGATATCTTTAGGCCTCAGAAATAAATACCAAACGTCATGATCCGTGAACTGAGCTAGCTCCTCTTGCATCGCATCAATCCAATAAGAATTATAAAGTGCCTATCTACTGATTTTGGTTCCCCAAGGGATACAAAAGAATCCATATTATATACTTGACGTAATTGATTTCTAGTCCTCACGGGCGCACGTATATCACCCACAACTTTTACGGAGGGATGATTATTTGAACCCAGTTAGGCACAATAGGGGTTGGTGCTGGCAAAGATTTATCTTCTGTCAAAACTAGCTCATTTAAAATATTTGTATACAAATCATTTTCCACAAGTGGATCTTTACTAACAGGCTCAATAGTGTTGTCAATTACTACAACATTAATGGACACTACAATGGATTTATTTCTCAACTTGTAAACTCTAAATGCCCTGCTATTTTGAGAATAGCCAAGAAAAATTGATTTATTACCTTTGGCTTCAAATTTAGAAAGATTATCGCGATCATTGCAAACATTACAAATAGAGGCAAAGGTCCAAAAATACTTTACATTGGGCTTTTTGTTGAACCAAAACTCATAAGGGGTCTTTTTGGTATTCGTCCCGAGGTAAATGCGATTAATAATGTGAACAGCAGTAATGTGTGCTTCGTCCCAAAAATATAACGGTAAATTTTTAGCATGTATAAGGATTCTAGCCATTTCCTGTATGACTCTATTTTTCCGTTCAATAATCCCATTATGTTGAGGAGTTTTCGAAGCACTAAACTGATGAGAGTAACCATTAGCTTCATAATATTCAATGATACCAATTTCTTAAAACTCACCACCTCTATCACTTTGAATCTGGGTAACTTGGGTGTCTTTCTCATTTTCTATTCTAGTCAGTATTTTTAGAAAATTGTTAAACGTTTCTCACTTAGCTTTAATGAAAGCTACCCATGTAAATCGAGAGAAATAATCCACAATGAGTAAGATATAAGAGTTTCCATTTAAATTGACAGTCCTAGTTAGACCCATTAAATCCATGTGAAGAAGTTCAAGAGGTGCAGTGGTGTCAACGTCTTTAACCTTTTTGTGAGGAGATTTAGTAATCTTACCCACTTGACATGAACCACAAACAGTAGGGGGTTATTTCTTTATTTTTGGTAAGCCTCTAACAAGGTCTTGTGATGAAAATCGATTTAAAGTTTCATAACGGATGTGTCCCAACCTATTATGCCGTAAGTAGGAATCATCTAAAAAAGTCACATTGCAAGACAAGGAACCAGAAGCTTTGTAATAGTTGTATGTGGTACGATTTCCTTTAATGTAATCTTCTCCCGATTCAAGCAAAACATCACATGAGGTTTTTAAAAAATTAACTTGGCAATCGTTATCATAAAACTGACTGATGGAAAGCAAATTAGCTCTCATTCCATGAAATAACAACACACCATTGACATTGGGTAAACCCTATTAATTAAGAATGCCTTTACCTATAATTTGGGATGGTCTTACCATCTCCAAAGGTAACATTGCCACCTTTCTAATGAACAACATTTTTTACTTTAGTAATATCCCCCATCATATGGCGTGAGAATCCGCTATCTAAATACCAACTAGCACTATGCATCTCACAGCAGAGGGCAGCCAAGAATATAAAAGATTTCAAATTTAAATGATTTAGCTGGTGTGTTAGGTCGCCAGATCTGATCCAAATAGGCACAGTTTTAAATTTGCTTTGAGACATTAAAGGGGATCTGAAATACGGCTTACCTAATGGTTTTGATTTGCGGTATGTCCAAGGTTTAGGTTTACTGAGATAACAAAACGATCCAATGCCTTTTGCGAATTTATTACCAAATCTCCTATCTCTTGGGTTAGCATAAAAATGGTCAATTTTACATGGAAATCATTGGCGCTCACAGTTTCGGTGTCCAAAAACATCACATTTATTATAGAATTTACTAGACGTAGGAACTTCTAATTCGCAACGCTTCCTAGAAAAAGCAGTTTTATATTGCTTACGAGCATTAGGAATAGGAGATCTATAAACTCTCTGATCAGGGGGAAATATTTAGACGTAGATGCCTTAATATAATTTTCAATGAAACTATCTATGTCACTTTCAAAATCACTTATAATTAAAACCTGTTTTCCTTTGGCCTTTTCAGATGACTTGCTATCCAATGGAAGAACCGTTTCTTCTTGGGCTTTTATAAATAAGATTGTTCTACTAGGATCAAGTATTTCACGAGTTCCCTCATATCCAAATCCTCTTGTATCGCCATGATATCGCTGGACAACTATCAATTCCTCAAGGTCAAAATATTTTATATCACGACTACGACACATTTTGAAAGCAGTTTCACAAACTTCTTTAGATTCTTCAACTTGTAAAAGTGCAGCATTGTATTCATCTTCCAAAGAGATTAGGTTTTCATTTAAGGTCGTAATCCAAAATTTAAAGTCAAGTACCTGTTTTTCAAAATCAATTTGGAAATTGCTCATTTCAATGGAATTTTGTTGAACTATCTTACAGTTTTTCTCTAGGGACTCACTAAGCAATTTAACCAGATTAGTTAATTCTTATATATTTTGCAAATTCCTCACATATAATTCAGCATAATCATCATAAGCAACAAAATTTTCATTATTCTCTGTGTCAGTGTGTGAATTGTTACAATCTTCAGACTTAGCATCACACAAACGTGCACGTTTGGCATCAAATGGAGCAGTTAATTCAAGCATAGAAGGTTGACTAACTAACAAATATTTAACAGTATCAATTAAATCAAGCATGATCATCATATTCACATTCATCTTCGGAATCAGTCATTCCATCTAGATATGCATCTCCATAACAGTCGTAAACTTCTCCTAAAAATGTAATGTAGTTTTATTCAGATTATGTTTGGTTTTGTTTTGATTCAGAATCAGAGGAATCATTCCAAGTTTTAGTAATTTAAGCCTTGTGTGTCTTAGAATACATGGATTATGGTTTGGATCTACATTCAACAATGAAGTGACTGAGTTTTCCACAATTGTGACAAGCCAGTTTTGATTTATCAATCTTATTACTAGAACTCTCATAATCAGACTTTGGTTTAGAGTTTCTGTTATGAGGTCGATTGAACTGACTAAACTGATTATTCTCTTGAATACGTCTTTTGGCAATAGAATTTTTATGCTTCAAGAGTTTCTTAAATTGTGAAGACATAAGAGAAATTTGATTGTCAATCGTATCAATTTCATTCGACTCCTCATAAGATTCATTGTCCGACTCAAATTGCTATTTAACTACCTTATGCTTGTTTCTATTGGGACAAGTAGTTTTTAATGCAACTTTAGACAAGTTGGTCATATCATTTTTTGCATACGAAGTAAAAGTCTTGCTAAAAGCTATTTCATGTTCCATAGTTCTCAATTTTGACCTAAGAAATTCTAGTGTGAGGGATGGATAATTTCTTCAATGATATAACATTTATGGTCAAACCTAGGGGCAAGGGACCTCAAAATCTTAGCACATACTTCCTGATCAGTATACTCTACATCGTTAACATGCAGTTGGGTAATAATATCAGTCAAACGCATATAAAAATCATCAAATGGTTCCTTATCTTTCATAACTAACATATTGTATTACTGAACAAGCATTTGGGTTTTACACTTCTTTACCCTAGCATCGCCTTCATGTGCTATTACTAAAGTATCCCAAGCATCTTTGATAGTAGTGCAGTGACATATACATTTCAATTCATTTTCACTCACACTCATGAAAATCGCATTTTTGCCTTCGGTATTGAAATTGTTTATCATTTTTTGATCAACACTTGATTCAAAAGTTTTAAGTTTTCTAAAAATAATGCTACCTTCCGCAATAAGAGTAGTGAGGTGCCTATAACCATTTTTAATTAAATCCCAAACATCATCTCCTAAAGTGCCTTGAATAAATTCAACCATTCTAATTTTCCAGTATGAAAATTTTGAGCCATAAAAAATAGGAGTTCTACTAATATTTCCAAGCCTAAGTAATTGACTTGAATAATCCATTGAAAATAAGGTAAAACGAGTTTGACAAAAGTTTTGGAAAATGATATTTTTAAAGTCTAGCTCTGATACCACTTGAGCGTGCGGCTTATACAATAGACTATAATGCGGAAGTAATACAATTTGCCAAAATAAACTCCAATTACCTACAAGTTATCTATGTTATTCAAGAAGGTACCAATTCAAACTTTTGTTGAATTTCTAACTTTGCTAAAACAGGTTTTAGTTTGCCAAGTCAATTAATGGTCCAAATTATTATCTTGAGTTACCTAGGTGTCTAAACAGATAAAATACGATTCAATTAATTAGGTGCGTCTATCGTAATAAACCTATTTTTCGTATGAGGCGAGATATTGAAAATATGTAAAGTAAAGCACAAGGTACTTATTTTATGTCGCAAAAACCCTTCCTTAGGAAAAAAGACGGACTCTCCTAAGAGTCACCGAATCTACTTCCACTAAAACAATAAAAATAATAGGAATGAGTTATAATCAACAAACACAACAACGCAAAGAAGATAGATGTAGCTATTACCTCACACGACCAAGCCTCCTCCCTGGTTACTTATTCTTCTCTCTCTTTATGTATGTCCTTGCTTGCTTTTGCGTTCTACACTTCTTAGCATCTCCCTTTTTCCCTTCTAGCTCCAGATCATCTCAGTGCCTATTGTGTCCTATTTTCTAGTGAAGTATTGTGTGCGGTGTTATATCCTAGATGACACACCCACACTTAAATGGTACAACCGAATGCTATGCAACAGATTATGTCTCCTATATATCTTTGCAAGTCTTGTGTCAACTCAAGTCAAGTATTCTTGACTTTTAATACAGTTTTGAAAAGTTTTCTTTACTTTTAAATCTTGAACACTAGACTTGTTCAAATATTCATAGAAATAAATGTGTCTACTTGAGTACAAAGTGAGTGAATATATCTAAGTGATATGATATGTAAATCAATTCCTGAAAATCACTCAAATCAACCAAGTAATCGTATACATAAATAACAAGACTAGAAATATCATGCAACTGTCTTAAAGAATATTTAGATTAATTCAATTTAAATCTCAAATATATATATATATATATATATATATATATATATATATATATATATATATATATAATAAGGTCAATACAATTTGTTCAGCAATATGATATTCTTTATTTAGTCTAATCAGTTCTATGTTCTCAAATCATCAAGTATATGGTTCATGCAAGAATAAAATCGAATCAGATTTTATATTTCTCCAACCAATTCCTCTACAAGTTTAAATGTCTACACCTAATAATATGAATATAATGAACCAAGATTTCTAAATTCAATTAAAACAAAACGTTTTAATTTAACACTGATTTAGAACATATCAAAACAATCAAAGTTATTAAACAACTCAGATTTGTGTACAAGACTTTTCATAGAAATAGATCTAAGAAATATAGATCAAACACAATACCAATAATTTTGAAAAATCGGACTTAATACCAAAAGTATGTTTTCGTGTGTGTAATGTTTATATATATAAAATATATTTCGACAATACTCTAAAAAAATTATATCCAATAGATTACAAATCCAAATGAACAAATTAAACAAGAACAACAATTGGAGATACTCACAACCAGATTTTTCAAAATGAAGAATCAATAAGAACTCAGAGATGATGTTGTGAAAAAAAAGTCCAATCTTGACTCCTCAATATTTCAAAAATATTGAGTAGAAACAGCATTGGTTCAAAGTATACACTCTTAAGATAAATCTGTTTGAATCAGGTGTATAATCTCACTCTCCCTCTAGAAATTTTAGCACAGCTTCCGGTTGAAAAACAATGTCTCAGATATCTTTTAAAATGAGGCAGAAGTATGTTGTTTATAAACACAACAAGAGTTATCTGATTGGTGATACAAGAGATCACGGGGATTGTGCAAAATAATTTTTGATCTGTTGATAAAATTCGATCTTGTGGCTATAAAAGAAACACAAAATAGTGTGTTTAAAAAGAAACACATGGTGTGCCAGCTGGTGTACCAAAGGCATATGAAAACGCTAACATGCAATACAAGCTTTGGTTTTGGACCAAACAGTGGGCGAAAAGATAAGGTTCAAATTTAGTTGAATCCATCTGTAAACTGTATAGTGTTACCATTGTAACAAATTGATGACACACGATGTCGTTTTTTATAGACCAAGCAACCGCTATTAAAGAAAACGTTTGGACCCAACACAAATTTTAAACACAATGCTATTATATAGCTGGGAGTCTACTATGTCAAAATTCATATAGCTATAGGAAAGGTTCTAAAAAAACGTGGGGCATCATCGAGGCGTGGAGTCCAAGCCTTCAGCCTTAGAAGCCTAGGCGAGCATTAGGGGTAAAAAGGCGTTTAGGCCTTATTAATATATTTTAATATTTTTTAACCATAACAACGCGATTAAAATACTAAAACTGTAAATATCATAAAAATATGTCTGAATATTTGCAAATCAAAATACTATTTGGTTATTTTGGATGAGATAATGGTCCGGTTTGTAAAAAAATCTTTAAAAGGCGATATCGTTTCACTAAAGCATTGTTGTTTTTAGAAAAATATGCACCTTAAGGATTTTACCAAGAATAAGGCATAAAAAGGTTAAGGCGGGGCGTTTCTCCCAAGCCTCAAGACTAAGCGTGCCTAGGCGGATTTTTTAGAACATTGGTTGTAGGCAACAACTAAGATATAGGCAATAGGCCTACTAAGGGGACATGCCAGCAGTTATCTAAGGCTAATATACTATGAATATATATATATATATATATATATATATATATATATATATATATATATATATATATATATATATATATATATATATATATATATATATTACCCGCGTATATCTGCATACATATAATAAGATATAACATATATGACTTACACACGCATGCAAACATATTATGAGACTAAAAAAATATAAGACATGCATATATTAATAAAAGTTATCACAAATGAATTAAAACGAGTATTGAGCATTTAAAAAAAATAATTATGAATATTGTTTTTGACATAAATGTTCCATCAAATAAATTTCAATTTAATTTTTAAACTGTGTTAAAATTTCTTTTTAATAACGTACACCTTCAATCAATAGACATTATTAAAATGATATGTTGTGTTGTGTAGTGTCCTATGTGTCAGTATAAAAATCCTACGAGCCACAGAGTGTGTGAGAGACAACCTTATGCAGTATTGAGAATTCAGTCGAGCGTCAAGATGAAGTAGATAGCAGTAGGAGCTTGGTGGAGGTAATGACACTCACCCTAATTACGCGAATAATTTTGTCAAAATTGAAGTCTAACTAGATGAAGTCCTATATAGCTAAAGCACTTAATACAAACCCTAAGAGTCCTCTATATAGTAGACTTCAGAAACCTTATTTAAAATCAAATTGGGAATGAACTTCACGGTCTGCAGGGATGAACAGGTTCCCCTACAACCAGTTCGGTGTACCTGTTACGGCCAGAATTGGTTAATTGATGTAATTTGTTCGTGAATTGGTTTCAGGTTAGATTATGTTGTTCGGGGATGGTTTAGGTGTTCTGGAGAGATGGTCAAAATTGAAAAATACCTTGGAATGATTTGGGGATATAAATGGGGTAAGAAATTGAGTAATTGTGCGGTATTATACTCGAATATTTTAATTATGGAATTTTGATGAAATATTCGAGAAATAGGGATATGGGTTGGGTGATAATGGTACGTTTCCAAAACTTATGTAATGGAAATTAATTAATTAGTTAACTGAATAATTAAATTATTAAGAATGGAAACAATATTCAAAACTATTAGGCTATGTAAGAGCAAATTTTCTGCCATTCCTTATAGATTAAGATTACATTTAGTTTGGCATATCCCGTTACACTTTGACTCTAGTCATCACAAAGAACCACATATCCAACATCGCCAAGTCCAATGATTCTCCACTTTATAAAGAGATAAAACTTTTAGGAATTTAAATTTATTCATTAACTTTATTTTGGGATGTTTTATTTTTTATTAAAATTGAAACATGATTTTTTGTTTTAAAAATCGAGGTATTTTTATTTTAAAATTATTTTTTCTAAGTTTTCCTACCTCATTCAAATGAGAAGACATTCTCGTTCGAACAAGATGTCTAGTTCGTTAGAAATGTCGCTCGATATCTTCATCTAATGAACATTTAAGAAGGACGTACTATTTGGCATCGTTTGAAGGTCGTTTGAATCCTGTTCAAATGAGATAGCGATGTTGTTTGAATGAACTCCTATTTCTTACTAACAAGTTGTTATTATCATTCAAACGAGCCCTAATTTCATTAGAACGAGTAGCATTGCCTCGAAATTTGTATTTTACTTTTAAATGCCTGTTTGATGTAAATTTTTCTAAGACTTTTTCCAAAAAGAATTCTGCCTACACTTTGCAAAAGTTTTCAACGTCTTGAGTTTAGAAAACTCTTATTCACAAAACATATCCCTGAAATATATTTGTGTGAATCTGTTTTAACCCAAGATAGTTTTGTATCCTTTCATATACTACAATTGTGGAGATGTCATCTTTACTCTTGACCATTGTGATTCTCGAGGGGATCATCGCTAAAGACAAAGGGTGATCGGTGGATACCGAGCATGGAACACCCGTCACCTATGGAGTTATCATGATCGAGTATTATTCTTTAGAGATTTTGCGAAGACTGACGCATTATACTTGTGGATGGTATCAAGTAGCATTGTAAGTTGATTGTCTTTTAATTTGTCTAAAGGGATGAAATAAAAAGGTTTTCCCTATAAGGGATTTTTCCTTAAACTTTTCCTTTGTTGATTGCATGCTTTACTTTATCTGTTTTATCACCTAGATATATATCTTAGGGTAACACGATAAAATTTCATTTGTTTTTGGACATTTAATTACATAAATCATTCGATTCAGATCACGACGACGCACTCTTAAATTGGTAACAGAGTTGGTTACACAAAAATACTGTAAGATCTTTTTCCGCAAAAATTATTTTTTCATGGATAATTTGTAGAATCAACCACCCATATTTGATGGTTCCAATTATGCTTATGGGAAAGCTATGACGAGGTCTAAATTAAAAGCTATACATGAACGAGTCTGGTTAGTTTATGAAATAGGGAGGACTCTTCCCACTATCACTATTGATAAAGTAATTGGTCCTAGAGATGTTTCTCATGGACTGATGATGAGTTTAAGTGGTGTAATTTTAACTCTCCCGGATTGGGTGCCATCTCTAGATCCGTCACCCCTGAATAGTTCCATCGTATTATGACATGCACCATGTCTAAGGAAGCATGGGATACCCTTAAACTCACTCACAAAGGTACCAATACTATAAAAATGTCAAAGCTTCAAAATTTGAGTACCCCATTTAATACCATCACTTTGTAAGATTCCGAGTCATTCAATGAGTTTTATGCACATTTATTGGACATTGTTAATTCTAGATTTAATTTTGGTGAGAAAATTATGGAGACAAGAGTTTTGAAAAAAAAATTTATGTCACTCCCTACACGCTTTATTCCTAATGTCGCCATACTTAACTCATTAGGGATCCTAGACACTCTTAGGTTAGAAAAAATTATAGGAGATCTTCAAACATACGAGATAGATATGTTCCCTAAAATCATTAAACCTAAAGAAGTAGGAATTTCTTTAAAGACTCAAACTAAGGAAAAGAAGAAAGAAAAAGTTTGTGAGATTTGAGGGTGATTGTGATTTTGATGACTTGGCCTTATTTGCAAAAAATTAAAAAGTTTCTTAAATTTTCTAAAGAAAAATCTTCCAATAAAAATATTTTTGAGAAAAATAAATGTAAGAAAGAGGCCAAGGGTAACGATGAGAAATAGGAAGATATTAGATGTTATGAGTGCGAGGGTGAAGGGCACAAGAAACATGAGTGTCTCACAAGGCTAAAGAGAAAGGGCAAAAGGTTGCGAATAAAGCACTCTTAGAGATAGTGACATCGAGTTGTTGATTTAGGGGGAGAATCACCACATGAACTGTGTGTTGTGTTCATTTCTAGTCACATTAGCACTTCGAGTTTGTCCCATACTGATGATGACATATCTAAACGTGAAAGCCTCATTGATGTTTTGATTCGTTCAAGTGAGAGTGGGGATGAGATTATAAGTGAGGGAGAAGGGGATATCCAAAAGGAGTTTAATGATCTTTACATCGAGACTTTGAAGATGAAAAATATTAATAAGGTGTTCTCTATTAGGGTGTTAGATTTGGAGAAAGATGTAAAAGTTTTGAGAGAGTGTGAGGAATCAACGAGTCAAATTGAGAAGATCATTTTTAGGCTAGGAAAAGGCCAATTTCACCAACACCATGTCTAGTCTTACGAGAGATCTTCAATCTTCATTAGAGACTTGTGATAAACTTGAAGTTTGTGTATCCTAACTTGAGAGCGATATCAAACGTGCTCCGGAGGTCAAGGTCATAATAGAGGACACATATAAGAAAGTTGGAAAGATGCTCCTCGATCCCACTTTGGGTAAAGTTGAGAGGAAAGGAATAGGTTATGACGGTGCATCCACTTCTCATGTCGCACCTGAGTCGGTTCTTGAGTTTAGGATAGATCCTGATGTCCCTCGGCCTAACCGACCTAGAAGAGCTCGTCCAAGATATTTTGAGAGATGTGGATCCAAGCCCGTATATGTATATTCCCATTGGAAACAAATAGGCCACTTAAGAGAGTTTTGTTTCAATCTAGGAAGAGTGTATCATAGGTATGTTCCTCGATTTGCTCCTGCACGAGTTCCTGCATTCACTCCCACTTATGCGACAATGCATGCTCCCGCACATCAATTGAGATATTTTGAGAGTTTTAGAGAATAATTAGAGGAGTATTTCGTCAAAACTTCACAAAATTCGATGGAGGAATTTCTTAGGATGTCATCTCCTTTTGAGATCTCCTCGGGGTTTAATGATTGAGGTTGAGACTTGTTCTAGCATACTATGATTTTCATATTCATGTTTCACATGCTTATTGCTCGACTATACTATCATTGTACTTATATTTTTCATTTTGTTATATTTTTTGAAAAATACAAAAAATATTTTATTTTAATAAAGATTTTGAAAAATACAAAAAATACTTTATTTTGATAAAGATTTTGAAAAAGACAAAGAGTTTTTTTTATTTTTTTAACACCATATAAGGATGAACATTACAGTTTTTCGGGTCACCCATTCATTCCATATCCACGTGTATATTTTGTAGTAATTTGAGACGTGACATCATTTCATGTATGTGCTTAATAATGTGTGGAGTCATTAAAATGTGATTTGATAATAACTTGAGAAATGTTTTACTCCTTGTCTCCTTTAATGCATACGAGGACGAGCTTATTTGAGGTCTGTCACATGTCGATGTGAGAGTGCACTTTTCTTTAATGGAGTAAACTTATTTAATTAGATGTCAACCCATAAACAAATTTTAATTCCTTGAAACCCTAAAATATGCAACTATGTAATTCAAGACATTAAATAGTAAAACATGTAATCACAAAAACATTCAAAATAATATTTTAGGAAAAAAATCCCTCAGGGAAAAACCTTTTATTTCACAAATAAAGTTTACAAATCGTAACTTACAACTATTTGAGTAAAATACAGTGATGATACCAAAAATGGTATCACCAGGTCATAAATGTATGAAGGTCAAACAGGTATACAAAAAAGGTAATAGTCACACAATATAAGAGTAAATCAATAGAGGAGGAGATGTAGTGAAGGGGATGAACACTTGGATTTAAGTGGTTCGATCGAAGCCTACGTCCATTATGTGTGTGTGTGTGTGTGTGTGTGTGTGTGTGTGTGTGTGCGAAATCCACTAGTAGATGTGGCTCTAATGGCCTGTCTACAACACAAGCTTTCTCTCTCTCTCTCTTTTTTATAAAAATGAGAAGAGTTTTTGCTAAGGTTTGAATTAATTAATGTTGCATAATGAAGAAGATGATAAGTACTTATATTGTCTTGGGGTTGTATTGCACCCCCAAGCATACAATAGGCATGTGCAGAATGATCCCAGCCAATGGGGTCAAGCCAACTGTCTTCGTCATATGCAGGTCATGACGATCCAATATTCTCACATGTGAGAGAATGATCCAGTGTAACAGTTTTAGATCACATGTGGTCTATGTCCTACGTGCACTGCTCCACGCGTGCCCCAAACCATGCGCTAAGTTGGCAAGATGACCCTGACCGACCTTAGTGGCTGATAACCTCTAACCTTCATGAAATGACACGTCATGAGGGTAGCCCACGTTCTAGACTCATTGTCCAGGAGGAGGCCGAGGTCGAGGATACTCAGGTTTTTAGGAATAATGTAGATACCTTACACTAGACGGCTGATGAGGGCCGCGATCGAGTCTTGAAACTAAGGCCAAGTCTTTAAAGGCCGAGCGATAGCATCTCATTTTTATCAATCTGGTCAGGGTCAGCTAGGTTCGAGGCCTATGACCATGGACGAGGTGATATTTGGCATATCAGTCACCCCTAGCCCTTAGTCTCTGACATCTGGATGAGGCTGAGGGGTAATGATGACAAGATGTCAAGCGTCACTGTTGATGACTGTTGAGGGGACACGTGTCAGCCATCAGGTGAATGGTCGCTTGAGTTGACAAATGTCAAACTCCCCATAGGGTTATGTCCAATCGAGTGTGAATGACAGCTTAGGCGCTTAGGGTTTTGTGCTCATTATGATGAGGATTTTGGGGAATTGTGTGGCCCTTTATGAAGTGTGCACAAATCCTTGTTTGCATATAAATAAGGGTTATATTTCAAAAAACATCTTCTCACTTTACTTGTTTCTTCATTAAGTTTACCTCCTTGAACCAGAACTTTAAAACTCTTAACACATGTCCTTTAAAGCATTGTGTCAAGGTTGTTTCTGCTTCTCCATTCCCATTTCTCTTCCAGGTAACCATCTTCTAGCATTATTGTTCAAACTTTTTCAGTTTCTATAAGGACACAAATTTCTAATTAAGTCATTTGTAGTTTCGGCTCAATTCCGGATAAAAATATTTGAGTCAAAGGATAGTGTTCATGTGTATCCTTCAAGCCTATGCAAATTTGAGTTGAATACTTATCGGCCTAGTTCAATGTGAAGACATCATCCTTGTCGAGTTTCAAGTGCCTTATTTTGCGTCCTTAATAATTCATCATATTTCAAGTCTCCAATAAGGTATAAACTCTCTCTCTCTCTCTCTCTCTCTCTATATATATATATATATATATATATATATATATATATATATATATATATATATATATATATATATATATATATATATATAGAGAGAGAGAGAGAGAGAGAGACTCGGAATAATTTCTAATGGGTGTAATCTTTATTTAATATGAATTTGGTATCTGAAAATCATGTTAGAAAAGTTTTTGGACTTAAAATTATAATAGATTTTTTTTTGGATTTTCTGAATTTTCGTTCGAAGGGTCGTTAGAATGAGAATGTCGTTCAAACGAGTTTACCAACGAGATTGCCAAATGGTCATTGACTCTTTGTTCGATGTTTCTTTTTAACGAACTCATTCAAACGAGTTTTTTCAATGAGTTTTGATCTATTTTTCCTTTTGAAATCTCGTTCGAACATAGTCATTTGAACATAGTCGTTCGAACGACCTGGAAATGTTGTTTAGATGAGATTTCAGAGGGAACAGTTATTTTGGCAGTTTTTTTCATTTTCCCACCTTTTGTCCCCACTACTTTTTGACAGTTTTTAACCACTTCGGGATAACATTTTTGCTAAGACTTTTCATACTTTTCAAAGGGCTATTGAGAGAAAAAATTCTCTAAGAAATTTCTCCTTATTTATTATTTAAAATGTTCAATCCTTAGAATAAAACCAAAGGGTCATCCCCTACCCCATATGGGGTCAGGAATTTTACCATTTGGTGTACATTAGATGGTACAGCCTCAAATTCTTTGTGGTCCACTCTTATCATGATAATGTTATAAGACGAGTATACACTTTCATCCATCATAAATACATTAACCTTATTTATTAGCCTCTTAGGCAAACATATCTTACATTCCTAATGGGTGCATCTTCTCACTGTTGAACCTATCAAAGGGTGATGATAAGGGATGATCCCCTTCTTGTTGAGTCCCAAATCTTTGAAAAAAGTCCAGAACATAACGTCGTCCGAACTTCACCTATCGACCAATATCCTCAGTATGTCATACCCATGCATCCTGGTCGTGATTACCAAAGGGTCATTCTGAGTAGTTAGGATTCCCTTGAGGTCGAGTCTTGAAAATCCCACAATTAGGGTGTCCATATCTACCTTCTTTATGTTCTCTAACTTTGTGCTTACTTCGGTTAAGTTAATGGCTTCAACTTTGGGAAGGGCCTTAGCCTAGGCCAAATGAGACTTACGATCGGGCACTTCTACACCACCCCTTTCCAGTTCACATCAAATGAGATCATGTGGAGTCGCCCCTTTAGATCATCGTCTTTTGGTGGCAGGTCCGGGTTGTTATCATCATCGTTATTTGAGGTATCATCCTTCTTCCCTATGACATCTTCCATGCACTTATCAGTTCTTCCATGCACTTATCGTCCCCTCTTTGGGCCATCACTGCTCACATACTTCCTTAGCTTACCTACCTTGAGCATCTTCTCAATCTCGTCGTTCAGGGAAAAACACTTATCGGTTAAGTGCCCGTGATCTTGATGAAATTCACACCATAAGCTTTTATTATTTTTTTGAGGGGGAGCTTTCATCTTTATGGGCCATCTTAGAGACCGATCGTTCTTGATCTCATTCAAAATGTTCTCACAGCTCACCTTAAGAGGAGTATATCCAGCAAACTTATCATCAACTGATATCTTCTTTCCATCTTTATACTTCTTCTGAAACTTGCTCCTAGTGCTAGCCCACTTATCATCCTCATATTTAGCTGCCATAGCTTCCTCGACATTCATGACCTTTATAATCGTCACCAATAGCTCGGCCATAGACTTTGGCGGGTCTTAAATAAGCTTCCAAAGTAATTTACTTTTCTGCAAGCCTCCTATTAACGCTGTCATCGAAATAGTATCCTCATAATCATCCACTTCTAACTTCTCCCTATTAAACCTCACAATGTATTCCCTAAGACTCTCATTATTCCCATACTTAACGTACAACAAGTGAGTAGTGTTCTTTTGGGGTCTTACCCTAAAGCAGAAGTTATGGATGAACCATTCTACGAGTTGCTTGAAATTTTTAATGGAGTTCTTCGGGAGTGAGGTGAACCACATACGGGCAACCCCAGTCAAAATGCTCGAGAATAAATGGAATTTCATCTCATTTGAGATGGAGTAGATGTCTACAGCCGACTAGTACATCTCTACATGGTGCATAGGGTTGGTACACCCATCATACTTTGGAGTAACCACCGACGGCTTGTATTTGTCAAGGGTTGGGAAGTTGACTTTTTTCCACAAAAGGAGAACCTTCTGAGTATCCCCTCTACAAGGGGTCACGAATCTTAAGGATGTCTCCAATCTAGTTTCCTAGCCTTTGAATTGAGTTATTCCAATGCCTCTCGATCGCTTTAACAACATTGGCATGGCTAATGTTATCTCTTGCTACCTCAGTCAGCCGATCAGAGGGTCCCCCTGCTGCTGACCTGCGTCAGCTATTTACCTCTCACTGGCCCTCGTCTCGTCCATACGATGGTTGGCCATCTTCCCCCAGCCTCCTTGAGCCAGCATTGCTCCTTGACCTAGACAACCTTTCTCTTAAATCACCAATTTGGCCGAGCCTTTTAAAGGTTGACCATCTACTTAATTGGTTAAAAGTTGAGCCTCTGGGTCAAGCATCTGGACTCGGCCTTCTATCATGTGCTCGATTTCCTTGAATGGGGCGTACCATATTTCCAGATAATTCTTATGGCTCCCAGCAGTCGATCTGAGCGTCTTTGGCCTCATAATCATCATAAAGGTCCTTCGGGCAGGGTTGGCCTTGCCTCCTCAGGTGTAAACACTTGGGGCCAGCAACGTCCCTCCATCATTGAAGAGGAGGTAGATCCTTTTGGGTTGCCTATGGTGGTCCCCTGGCCCCCTGGTGATGCTCCCCAGCTATCATAGTAATCATCTCTGGTGGGGATCCCACTGACCTAATTACTACATTCTGACTGAAGGCAACCAATTTCTCTTATATCACTTTTTGGATTGCTGCAAGGTATTTCAATATTGTCGCTACCTCAACCATTTCTGACTGAGGGGGTGCGTTACTGGAGCTAGAACTACCAGCTGGCGATGGTGGTGGTGGAAATTTTAATGCCATGTATTAAACCTTATAGGTGAGCTGTAGTTGAAGAGCAAAAGCCTTATGGCTCAACAGGAAGTTTTTCAATGTTGAAGCAACTCCATGAGAGGGAATAATCGGTTCACCACCAGAGACTCCGGTGAGGACAAACTATAATAGGGAAGAGATGATGCAACTTGTTCCCATAGATGGCGCCAGACTAATGATACCAGAAATGGTATCACCAGGTCACAGATGTATGAAGCTCAAAAAGGTTTACAACAATGGCAAAACTCACACAATATAACAGTAAATCAAAAACGGAGGACATGAGGTGAAGGGGATGAACATTTGGATTTAAGTGGTTCCTCCGGAGCCTACGTCCAGTGTGTGTGTGAGCAAAATCCACTAGTAAATATGGCTTTAATGGCTTGATTACAAAACAAGCTTTCTTTCTCTCTCTCTCTCTCTCTCTCTCTCTCTCTCTCTCTCTCTCTGTATACAAATGAGCAGAGTTTTTAAGGTTTGAATTATTTGATATTGAATAATGAAGAAGATGATAGGTACTTATATTGTCTTAGGGGTGTATTGTGTCCCCAAGCATACAACAAGCATGTGCAGAATATTCCCAACCAATGGGATCAAGTCAGTTGTCTTTGTTATATGCAGGTCATGATGATCAAATATTCTCATATGTGAGAGAATGATCTGGTGTAACGATTTTAGCTCATGCATGGTTTGTGTCCCATGCGCACTACACCACGCGTGCCCCAAACCATGAGCTAAATTGGAAAGATGACCCCAGAGATTTTAGTGGCCGAGGATAAACTTATATAACCACCAACCTTCGTGGAATGACACATCATAAGGGCAGCCCAAGTCCTATAGTCATCATCCAGGAGGAGGCCGAGGCTGAAGATACTTAGTCTTTCAAGAATAATGCAGATACATTACACTAAGCGACTGATGAGGGCCACGACCGAGTCATGCAACTAAGGCTGAGTCACTAAAGGCTGAGTGACAACTTCTAAATTTTGTTAATCTGGTTGGGGTCATCTAGGGCTGAGGCTTATGACCATGGATGAGGTGATATTTGGCATATCATACAGCCCGTCGAATCTCCCGTAGGTGACCTTCTTTTTGAGTAGTGGTTGTCACAAGTCCCACAAAGATCGCAGTATTCCTTTAGCAAAGATTCTCACACGAATCACAAGAGCAACAGTAGAGACTACTTTTTTACAAACGTAACTTCTATATTGAAGTGATTTGGGTTTCAAAGATTATTCAAAAAAGTATTTAGGAGAGTTGTGTAAATAAAAAATGTGTATTTTCTTTTTTAAAACTGAAGACTTTTTTGTAGCGGGTCTAGAGTTTTCGTAAATGCAGAGTCGTATAAAAAATCCTATCGAAAGCATGTATTTATATAAAATAGAAAAATTGAGGTAGAAAAGGATCATTTGAATGAAACTTTAACTTCATTCTAACGAGATTATCATGTCATTCGAACGGAGAAGATCTCGCTTCTAACGACATGTAAAAAATAAAAACAGTAAACCCTCATTTGAACCTCGTTTGATTTAGGCTTCAAACAACATTTGAACAAAATACAAAGTGGTACTAATGAGATTGCCATCTCGGTTGAATGAAACAAGCAAAAATAAAATATTTTTAAGTTAAAAAAATAGTCTCGTTTTGTAAACACATTTCAATAAAAAAAATCCCAATTTAATGTAAAAAATCCACCAAATCCAAAGCTACAACTATACCAATATTACATGATGACGGGGACATTGTTGAAGATAAACTGTGTGATGCTTGATAATCAGATCCGTCTTCTTGACCGAGGGATCGTGAGGTACCATGACATAAGTAATAAGATATGCTATACTCAATGTATCCTAATTTCTATGCACAAATCCTAGATACTAAGGGCAATGATAAAAAATTTTCCCTTATAAATACCCCCTATGGCTATTCTGGTACAAAATAAAAAAAATTCAAATTATCCAAAAAAATATACAAATCTAACACCCTCCCAGAAACCCACAAATGGAAAGATGCTTAAAATGTACAAGTCTTCAAAATCTTTAACTTTTCGAATCTTGAATTCTCTTTCTTTCTCTTGATCTTCCCTTTTGGGATCTTTGTCTTACGTGTACTTTGTTTATGATCATCAAAGTGTATCTGCACATAATAGATAAAGAAATATACCTCGATTTACCGTGTTTGTAGTAAGATAAAACTCACAAATAAATTCTCCCCCAAAAATCAAACTTTCCCTCCCCCATAATTCATTCTCCCCCTTTTTATTTGTCCGAAATAAACAAGGAAAGGAAATAAAAAGTAATAAATTGGAGTGTGTCACGATAATCATAGAATATCACTACAAATATAAGGCAATGAGAATAATGTAATGACAAGCAAAGAAAAACCAGTTATTTTTTATTTTTATTTTTTTTTAAGTAAAAAAAAATTACAAAAACAACACACCATGGAAAAATAAAAAAATAACTGCATCATGGAAGTGGAATGTAGGGATATGAACACATTTTGTAGGATTTTTTTAGGGAAGACGAACAGTACCCGACAAGTGTTATTAGAAATAGAAAAAGAGAAAGAGCCTTTCGTGTGGCATTTACAAGCTCTGAGAACCTTAAAAATCTAAAGAATGTTGATAGTTGAGTCCAACAGATCAACATAATAAAGATATATATGGTAATTTATAATAATTCCCATTTACAGTTTAAAGCATGAAATTAAACTTGGGGGTTTATGTTACCCTCATTACAATTTAATTTTATGACTGACTGAAGGGAAACCACAATTTACCATTTTGGGAAAAACTTTTATGATGGTTGGCAGGCTTTCAAAATTGGTGAAGACCATGGAGTTTTTAGTTGTACTTGAACAATTAGCAAAAACATCAACCATAAAAGTTGATTTCCTCTATATATGAGATAGAGAGTGATTGCCATGATCAAGTAGGAGATGGATTTTTTTAATCTTATCCTTGTATTTCTATGGAGGCTTCCATACATTATTCACCATGTTTACCACTGCTTTAAAGTCATTTTAAATTTTGATTTTGGAGAAACCTTTGTCAAAACAAAGATCAATGCTTATGTATAATGCATCAATTTCAAAAGTTATCTTTTTTGGAGAGCAATATATGAGTAAAATCATGTAATGATGTTACCTTTGTTATCTCTACCAACTCCTCCAATTCCACTTGTCCTAAAGAACCGTTGGGTCCCCATCAACATTTAATTTAAAGCAATCATTTGAAGGATTTATCCATTTAACAACATATAGAGTAGTTTTGGGCTGTATGATCTCCAAATTGAAAAGATTGATGATGATTATGCCCATGGCATTTAAGGGATGACAATTTACCTTCATTTTGAACAAGATAAATAAAATTTTCAATTATTTTCCCATGGGATATGGACATTCTCAAAATGACTTTTGTTTCTTACTTCCTAAATTTCTCAAAACATGAATGGAGGTAAAGTTAAGAAAAGAAATTTAAGGCAGTCTTTTTGGGGCATTTCAGCCACCAAGCAAAAAGCGTAAATTTGTAAGAGTAAAGTTCAAAAAGATATTGATAATATTACCAAAGTATTTCCAAACTTCAGTTGCAATTTGACTCTATAAAAAGGTATGAGAAATATATTCTTAATAAGATTGACATTATATACACCTAGAAGGCATTAAAATACTAGCTCTGTGAAACTCCATATCTAGAGCAACAGCTTGATTAAGGAGTTTCCAAACAAAAACATATGTAAGAAGAGAGGTTGATGGATGATGGAAGAGAGGTTCTAACAATCTCATAAATGACTTAAAGGAAAATTGATCTTAAGGAGTAACAGACCATATGTAGGTATCAACAACAACAATGATGTCTTGATCTGCGAAATATTTAATATCTCTCACTCTTTTGATAGTGTTTGAACCATTCTTTCCAGAAAAAATTTTAGATTTGTATTTTTTATGCGTGAAGGCTGACCAAAGACCTTTCTTGGATTTCAGCATCCAATACATTTTAGCACTACCTACCTTAACAATAGAGTTAAGTTGTCTAACATTTAGGCCTCCCTCATCAGTTGGAAAAACATATTATCCCAATTAACCCATTGATAATTGGAAATGTCAGTTTTGTTTCCTGACCATAAGAATCTAGCAAAAAAAAAATCAATTCTTATCAGGACTGTTTTCAGGGGGTTTAGGGGTGCAAGGGTATAAATTGGGATAGTGGACAACACATGGCTTATCAAAATCATCCTACCTCATTAGGAAAGAAACTTAGATCTCCATCCCTGAATTTTCCATCTATTTTTTCTAATCAATTAAGGAAAATGGGAGCATTTTCTCCTACCCTTAAAAAGGGGGTATCCCAAATATCTGATTGGGAGAGGTTTGAATATAAGACCATAGACATCTGACATTGTCTTTTTCCTAATATGGATAATTTTCTCATCCATTGAGAAACTACTTTTGCCTTTATTTATTGATTTCCCTAAATATTCTTCATATTTCTTTAAGATTTTCATAAGTCTTTTGCCACTTCTTTTTTCTCCACTGAAGAAAATAATTATGTCATAAGCAAAACTAGGATGAAAGATAAGAGTGTATCCTGATGGATGACTGAAATGTTTATAGAATTTGAAGGTATAAGGTGGTCAAGGCCTCTACTAAGGATTTCAATAGCAATAATGAAAAGAGTAGGTGAAAGGGGGTCTTTTTATTTAAGGCCCCGGGTAGATTTGGAAAAAAAACTACTTGACCATTACCTAAAATAGAAAACCAGTTATTTAAGAGAAGTCTCCAAACCATTTCTATAATAAATTGATTAAAATTAAATTTCCTCATTACATGCAGAAGATAGGTCCAAGAAACTCTATCATAAGATTTTTCCATATCAAGCTTCAAATTTACATTTGAGCCAAGAATTTTATTTCCTATATCACTGGCCATTTCTTAAGCTAAGAGTATGTCTTCTAGAATCTCTCTAACCTTGATGAAGCTACTCTGATTGGGAGATATGATGGATGGAAGGATTTTTCCAAGTCTAGAGAATAAGAGTTTAGTAGTGATTTTTTAAATTTACATTGCATATGATGATAGGTCTTTAGTGTGAGCAAGGAGTAGGGTTATTAATCCGGGGAATAAGAATTAAGGTACTACTTGACCAGATTTTTGGGATCTTAGCTCCTGCAAAAAATCTTAGAATACCTTGCCAAAGGCCTTTTTTGATGATATTCCAAAAGTCAATATAAAAATAAATCCTATAACCATCTGGACCAGGCACATTGTCTACATTTATATCCTTAGATGGAAAATCAATGAGCATGGTATTTTGATTATCATTGAGCAATTGAGGGATATAATTCAACAAATGGTGATGATTTGCAGTAGGTTCAGTAGTTAGGTATGAATGAAAGTGGTGTATTAAAGTCTCTTTAATTCCATTATGATCATATTGCCAGTTGGAATCTCTATCTTTGATCTCGTGAATTCTTAACTAATTCCTCTTTGCTTTAATAGTGGAATAAAAGATATTTAAATTAGAGCCTCCATCTTTAAACCACTTTAGATTAGACTTTTTCCTCTAATAGGTATATTCATTATTCATAGCATGGTTAAGGTTGGATTTGTCATGTTACAAAGAGAAAATATTCTATCATTGCTCATAGATTAGGCTTACATATAGTTTGGCATATCCCGTTACACTTCGACTCGAGCCATCATAAAGAAATGAATCTCCAATATCTCCAAGTTCAATAGTTCTCCACTTTATGAAGATATAAAACTCTTAGGAATTTAAATTTATTCATTAAATTTACTTTGGTATGTTTCTTTTTTTTATAAAACTAAAACATAATTTTTTTGTTTTAAAAATCAAGGCATTTTTATTTTAAAATTATTTTTTATAAGTTTTCCCGCCTTGTTCAAATAAGAAGACATTCTCATTCGAATGAGATGTCTAGCTACTTAAAAGAGTCGTTTGATATCTTCATCTAACGAGCATCTAACGAGGGCATACTATTCGAATCGTTTGATGGTCGTTTGAAGTCTATTCAAATGAGATAGCAATGTCGTTGAAATGAACTCATGTTTCATACTAACGATATGTTATTCTCGTTCGAACGAGCCTTATTTTCCTTCGGATGAGTAGTGACAACTCAAAATTTGTGTTCTCCTTATAAATAAATGTGTCGTGTTTATTTTTTATAAGACTTTTTCCAGAACAAATTCTGCATACACTTTGCAAAAGTTTTCAACCTTTTGAATTTAGAAAACTCTTTTAATTCACAAAACACATCCCCAAAATATATTTGTGTGAATATTTTTAACGCAAGATAGTGTTTTTTATCATTTCATATATTACTCTTGTGTAGATATCATCTTCACTCATGACCGTTACGATTCTCGAGGGGATTATTACTAAAGACAAAGGCTGATCGGTGGATACCGAGTGTGGAACACCGCTTGTGGACTGCTCCTGACTGAGTAGTATTCTTTATATATTTGTGAAGACTAGCGCATTATACTTGTGGCTAGTATAAAGTATTATTGTAAATCGAATGTTTTGTAATTTTTCTAAAGTTTTGAAATAAAAACGTTTTACCCATAAGGGATTTTCCCTCAAACTTTGCCTTTGCTCATTGCATGCTATACTTTATCTGTTGTATTACCTAGATGTTGTCTTAGGGTAAGAAGATAAAATTGGATTTATATTTGGACATTTAATTATATATATCATCCAATTAAGATCGTGATAGCGCACTCTCAAGATAAATACTGAGTTATAGGTACGCTTAGTTGAAACGATTGAATAAATATATACGAGTATAGAGAGTGTATACATATATTATTATATCCGTGTGCATGATATAATTATGTGAACAAACCAATCTAGTACTATCATCGTAGGTCACGCGATGTGGGTGATCTTACATTACGAAAAATAATAGGTTAATTATAGACCCAAGGTCATGGCACCATGCATGTGCCCTTTTAAGGTTTTAGTTCGAAGTGAGGTAATTTGGGCATGGCTATGAATCATTATAGAAGAACCTATGACCTCCTCCAAAACATTTATGATTTTATCGAGTTCAGTGTGAGACTTTGACTCAGTAGCCCAGGATAATGTGTGTACGACCTGGTTCATGATATCATTTCAGAGATCTACATCCAGTGAGCTATTACTCTGAGGGATGGAAGTTATACGCGACTTATGATGCTTGTTGTGTTGTAAAAAAAATGTATACATATATATTCAAAAAAATATATACAGGTATATGCCGCTATTGAGTTAACACTGAATTAATATCTAGTGAAAGTTATTTTGGATAAATTGACAAATTATAATCGTGAATTGGATGTGAAAATATTTTTTAAAATACGCATGACACAGGGTAGCATATGGACTTAAGGATAATGGAGAATAGTTAGGTAGGATAGTATAACTAGGGGTCAAAATGCATACGTTAGGTGCGCACAATAGTTGAGGGGTGAGTATTACCTTATGTGAGTGCGGCACCGATTTAAATATGGAAGAAAATATTCATAACTATTAAGCATTTTAATTACTTACAAAATATTTTAAAAAGTTTTGGGCTCTGACCCATATCAAAATCATTTTTAAAAACGTTTAGGTGTCCAGCCATAGGGACGCCAAGCATGATCATATTTCTAGGTAAATGGAGCGGTGACAATTCTGGATATTCTAGACATGAGTCTTTTCCTTACTATTTGGGTAGGTTGCCCATGTCAGCTTTAATTCATTTTGTTTATTTCATTTTGATAATTTCATTTTATTGGGATTATTGTATGGATTTTTTACCGATGGTTTATTTGGTTGATTAACATGTATTAGAGAGAAATATTCAGATTTATTCTATGATTGAGGATTTCGTTATGTATCTGAATGAATTTTGATGAATGGTTGTATTTATTTATTGATTTATGGAGTTTTAACAAAGATAAAATTTTTACACAAGCTTAATTAAATAATAGGTGGTTAGTAATTAATTGGTTTTTCATAGTGATGCTAAAAATGAGCCATATTAGATTCCTGTTTTATTTTGTATAAGGATGGAGGCCCATTGTTTTAGTAAGAGGGGTGTTATAGATGGTATTAGAGCATTAGGTTGTAGAGTCATTAGGATCTGTGCGGAATTATTATGATTCCAGCATAGCGTCCTTCTATATAGAGCCTTATTATAAGGACTGATTTACTCATTTACGCATTTAGATTCTATGGCTCATATAATTTATATTAACTATGGACTTATATAAATTTAGTCTAGTTTAAGATGTCTCCTAGAAGAGAACGACAGGCTAGGGCCACTTGAGGGGAAAATATTGGACAGGCATAACAGGAGTCTCAAGTGCCCAAGGGACCGTGGCAGCCACAGAGGTGTCTA
Organism: Sambucus nigra; assembly: GCA_949130495.1. Classification (NCBI taxonomy): domain Eukaryota; kingdom Viridiplantae; phylum Streptophyta; class Magnoliopsida; order Dipsacales; family Adoxaceae; genus Sambucus; species Sambucus nigra. The sequence continues at coordinate 88,112,782 of OX422220.1, forward strand.
ACATTATTACTTAGGCGATCAATGCTATAATGATCTCTATAAATCAGTAGTAGCAGCTAGTGTCACCAGCCATCCAGGCCCACCCGGGTACGTATATGTGGGAAAGGGTGAGAAAAATCTTTCACAAGGGGCATATGCCAGAGTTTAAAGGCAGTTTAGATATCCTAGTTGTCAATTAGTGGAAGGAGGACATGCAACATAACCTTCACATGGTTGAGTGCACTAACACTTAGAGGCAGATGTTGGCGACATTTAAGCTTGTGGGTGTAGCGCTACAGTGGTGGTAGTCAGTCACCATGGCAGAGGAGTGAGATATGATGCCTATTATAGAGTTTTAGGTGTGGTATGACCGCAAATGCTTTCCTCCAACTATTCAGATTGGGGTACAAAGGAAATTATAGGATGTGGTGCAGGGAGATCATTCAATAGTAGAGTATGAAGAAGACTTCACCCGAGTGGCTAATTTTGTGTCAGACGAGGTAAATTCCAAAGAAAGGAAAATGAGGAAAATTATGGATGGACTAAAGTAGAGAATTAGACAATATTTATTAGGGAACCCGACATTACAGACTTACTCTGATGTCATTAATTCCACACTGTTACACTATCAAGATCACTACTTTAACCTGAAGGGGATCAAGAGATTCGAAGCGTCCATTCAGTTGAGCAAGTTAGGGGGAAATGTTGTTATTGGGATACCACAACCTCAATAGTTTGGGAAATATTAAGTGAGGAATTCCCAATAAGGGAATTCATCAAAGAGATTTCATTCTGGGGTTTTTTGGCTAAATGTCAATGGGTTTATAAAGGGATAATAGGGCCCACAACAACAACATCATCATGCCCTTCAGGGCCACGGGAATAATGAGGGTGGCTAGCAGGGCCGAGGCTACTAGGGCTAGAAATCGGGATAGCCTCAATTCGGTCAGCGATAGGGGAATTTAGCAGGGCATTGGGTGTGAGGGTGGCAGTCCATATGAAGAGAGAGTGCCCATATCTAGGTCAGCCACAACAGCAGGCTGCCTAGTAAGGGAAGCAACCACAAATAGTATATGTAGCACCAGCACTAGTAGTCCCACAACAACAGGGACATATGCAGTTTGGGAATATTTATAACGTTCATAATGCATTGATACCATAGTCGCCGCCAATTCCACCTATAGTTGAGGATACGTTTCCTATCCATGGTCATATGTGTTTGGTGTTACTTGATATGAGATCATCGCATTAACTTATAGCTACTATATTTTCACGTATGGCCGATTTATTAGAGACATTTGATAGCATTATCATGTGTGTATATTCCCCTTTGGGTAGTGGGGAACTTATCACTTCGTATGTAGATGGGTGGGGATATATGTCTAAAAATCAATTTTAGTAGCCAACTTACTTGTGTGATATATGACTGGGTATGATGTTATCGTGGGTATGGACTAATTGGAGGAATATCGGGAGATGGTGGATTATTTTTATAGGACCATTGTATTTGCCATTCCAGGGAAGGAGATCTTCATAGTGGAGATGCCTCTTCCTGAGGGAGGGTTGAGTGCTCATATTTACTATATTAAGGAGGAAACAACATATGAGGTGGTTTTATTATTAAACTCGATTCCATTGGTTAGGGAGTTTTCGTATGTATTTCAGGAGATATCGAGTTTTTTCATCGAGTCGAAAAAAAAAATTATTATTGATTTAGCACCTGGGACTAGGCCAATTGCACATGCATCGTATCGTATGTCCCTATCATAGATGCAAGAGTTATAAGACCAGATTCAGCAGCACCTGGGGTAGTTTTTTATTCGATGGAGTACATAGGCAAGGGGTGCTCCAGTGTTGTTTCTGAAGAAGAAGGATGATTCACTTTGATTGTGCATTAATTATCGAGAGTTGAATAATGTCACAATTCGGAATAAATATATGTTGCCTCAAATTGATGATTTATTTGACCAGCTGAGAGGAGCAATGTACTTTTTCAAGATTGATTTGAGATCGAGATATCACCAGTTGTGCATTAGGGAGTAGGATGTCCCTAAGACTGCATTCCTGATGTGGTATGGGTCATATGAGTTTATGGTTATGTTGTTTGAGTTAACCAATACTCCTTCGGTATTCACGGATCTCATGAATAGAGGGTTTAGATATGTTTTATCTGGTTTATGATTGTATTTATAGACTATATTTTGGTATATTCTCTAACTGAGGATGAACACATAGAGCACTTGCGTATGATTTTACAAACATTATGGGATCATCAGTTGTACATCAGGTTCTCGAAGTGTGGTATCTGGTTGCGTGAGGTGTAGTTGTTTGATTATGTGTTATCTGAGAGAGGCATAATCGTGGGCCCGAGTAATGGTGTTAGTAGTGAGGGAGTAGGTAAAAGCCACGACATCAATACAGATTCGTACTTTCGTAGGATTTGCAGGATATTATCGTTGGTTCATTAAGGATATTTCAAAGATTACAGGTCCGTTGATTAATTTGACTCATAAAGGGGTGCCATTTTTATGGGATGATTACTGTCAGTTATCTTAGATGACCTAAAGGACAAGTTGACCTCATCACCTGAGCTTTCTCTGCCTACGGTAGGAGTGGAGTACCTTGTATTTAACGATGCGTCCTTATAAGGACTTGTGTGTATGCTGCAATAAGAGGATCGAGTTATGGCTTATGCTTCTCGCAAGCTCAAGCCATATAAGAGGAACTTGACCACACATGATTTGGAGTTAGCTTTGATAAGCTTTGACTTATGTATTTAGAGGCACTATCTCCTGAGGGAGAAATTTACTTTGTTCACGGATTATAAATCACTATAGTATTTGTTCACCTAGAAGGATCTCACTATACGATATTGTAGATGGTTTGATTTCATGAGGGACAATTAGTATGATATTCAGTACCATCCGAGGAAGGTAACATGGTAGCAGAGATGTTGAGCCAATTGCCAACGGGGGAGTTAGTGGTGGTTTGGAAAGCAAAATGGAGGGAGCTTCACAAGCATGATGCATTCGCCAGGGCTTGTATAGTAGTATTGACTATCACGTCTGAGATTATTATTTGGGTTGTGAAAGCATCAAAAAGGGTTCAGTTTTGCCAGGATAAGGTATGTTAGCTATTGTCAGAGAGGGAAGAGTGTTACTCGATCAGTTCCAAGGGAGTCTTATGCTTAAAATTGGGAGACTTATGGTCCTGGATGATGGAGATTTAAGGCATACCATTATGGCCAAGGCTCACGAGCCGAGATTTTTGTTACAAATCGACAGAAATAAGATGTATTAAAATATGCACAAAATATTGGTTGAAGGTATAAAATAGGACATAACTGAGTTTGTCTCGAAATATGTTACATATAAGTTAGTTAAGGTAGACCACCAGAGACCAATCGGGATGTTATAGCCCTTAGAGATTATGGTGTGGAAGTGGGAAATCATATTAACGAACTTTATCGCGGGGTTACCAACATCACGAAAAAATTATGATTTTATATGGGTGATTGTGGACCGATTAACCAAGGTGGCCCACTTTTTCCGATATAGATAGACTATATGACGGCACAATATTCCCATATTTTCGTAGCCAATATTGTAAGTCTATATGGTGTACCAATTAATATTGTGTTCGACAAGGACAAGATTTTTGTGTGCCATTTCTGACAGAGTTTCCAAGAGGTGTTGGGAACTATATTAAGGTTGAGTACAACCTATCACCTGCAGACTAATATGAAGACTTAGTGGGTGAATCATATGTTAAAAGATATTCTCAAAATGTGTATACTAGACTTTAGAGGAGGTTGGGAGCAGTATCTTCCACTAGTGGAATTTGCGTATAATAATTCTTAATAGTTTACCACTAGGATGGTGCCTTATGAGGCATTATACAATTGAGCTTCTCATTCACCTACTTGTTGGTTATAGGAGAGGGACAGTAAGATCCTTGGACCTCACATGATCTAAGATACTTCTGCCAAGATTGAGCTCATTTGGGGTCACATGCGAATTGCTCAAGATAGGTAGAAGAGTTATGCCGATGTAGATAGGCGACACGTAGAGCTTGATGTGGGTGACTAGGTATTGCTATGGGTGTCTCCTAAGAAAGGAGTTATGAGGTTTGGTAAGGAAGGGAAACTTGCACCAAGATATATCGGCCATTTTCCAATTATTGATAGAGTAGGGCAATTGGCTTATAGATTCACCTTGCCAGCTCACCTATAGAGAATTCACGATGTATTACATGTGTAGTCATTGAATGATTTTAAGCAGAGTGAGATGGATTATTGGCACATTCTGTTGTCAAATTTTATTTGTTATAAAACTACCGCAAGTGCAAGGGCTATTGAAAAATAGCATGTGTAAGTACGGGTCGAACCCACAGAGATTTCTTCAATTTTTATAAAATATTGATTGTCCAACTAGACATATAAGTGTATAAAAGTGATTAAGTTTCTAAACTAAAAATAAAAACGGAATAAATGAATAAGTACAAGAGATAATATTAAATGTGGAAAAAACTAGGACGTCGGTTCCGTTTGTCAATTTTAATTAAATTAACACATCAATTTAATCTCGTAGTTTCGAATTTATAACACAAAATTTACCGACTCTCGTCGCGTACATTTCAGAGAATATAATGTTACATGCATTCAAAATATTTTAACGTCTCTTGAATTAGACACCATAAATCCCCATTCCCTCGAAAATATCACGTTCTAAATTTTTAATATGTATTTAAGCATGGGATATCAAAACATCTAAGTGTAAGCATAACCCATCAAAAATGACAACTTTAAATTTTTTAAAGCATGAATGTATAATTAATTCTTAAGGTTTAAAAATACACTCTCGTGTATTTTTAAGAGAATACCGAATTTTTTATTTCAAATTAGAACACGTCGTAATATGTACGAAATTAAATTAACATGCGTGGTTTAGTTAGTCATGACAAACATCACCTAAGTCCTAGTAATTAAACTACTCACACAACATATTTCACACACAAATATTGCAAGATGAAAAAATAATTTTTATTAATAAATGTCAACATACAAAATTTTGGGTCCAAGACTTGAATTAAAATACACAATATGTTCCTCCAAAGTGTGCCTCAAAAATACTCTCTACACAGATTTTTTTTTATCTCTCAAAATGTGTCTCTTTTTTTTTTCTCCAAAATTAAAGTCCCTCTATTATAGAAATTAGCCCCTAATTTATAACCCAAAGATGGGACAAAATCAGGTACATAACGTAGGGAAAATGGGGTGGAATTATGTGAAGAAACATGGGTTGGTGGGTTTGGTTAGTGCTGCTTCGGTAAAAGAAAAAGGAAGGGAAAAACATGGGTTTTGGTAGTGGGGTGGTGGGTTTGGTTAGTGGGAAAATGGGTTTGGCTTTAGGGATTTTTGCCAAAAAGAATAAATGGGACAGACATGGGTCGAACCCCTGACCTCGCGCAACTTGCTCCCTTCTGCCAACCAGCTTACCCAACAACTATTTCTAATATAAACATACACCCAATTATATTTAACAACATATTAAAACCCAAATTTCCTAATTTGCACAATAGCCCAAATCACCATAACTTCTTCATTCAAAGTCTGATTGACTTGCCCTTTGAACCGACATGACCCTCATTTCGAGCCAAACAAATTTTCAATAGTGTTTGGATCTCGAGGTTGACTTAGGGCGTTGACCCGGAGCTTTGACTTTGACTTTTATTTGAATTCGAACTTTGCACGGCCATAACTTCTTCATTTCAACTCCGATTGTCACGTCGTTTGAACCCAGGTGTTGATACCAAATTTAGCCTGCTGACATGGCTCAATTAAGTAAAGACACGTGGAAATTTACCTGGAAGTATTAAAGGTTTCCGAACAACTACTTGACTCCGAGGACCCATACTACAACGAGAAGCACCATTTCCCCGACTAACTCAAATGCTCCGACTTACAAGAATCCTCCGAGGAACTCTACTGCTCCGAGGAAATCCATTGCACCGAGATACTCAGGCAGTCCGAGCTGCATCTCGTACAAAGCATTAATAGAAGGAAAGCCAACAGATAGACTACGCATTAAATACATACTGATGTATACATTTAAGGGGCAGTAATGAATTACCCTTTCACATGTACAACCTAGAGGCTATAAATACATTGTATCACCCTCATTGAAGGGGGACCGAAATTTCTTGATCAAACCTGTAATCAAGAATTCCCAAACACTCATCAATAACAGAAACAGTGGATGTAGGCCATTCTATTAAGGCTGAACCACTTTAAAAATTCTTTGTCTCATTTAATTTTATCTGTGATTAAATAATTAGATACGATCTAATTTTTTACATCAACAGATTGGCGTCGTCTGTGGGAATCGACTGGTAATATCGTTTTTCATCAAAAACAATCCATCAGAAATGGCTGATAATCCTGAATCCAGCAATCAAAATGCTGGAAACCCTCCAAATCCGTCTGCTCCATCAAACATTCCAGATCTGGCTGGAATAATGACAAATCTGGCCCGGGGCCAGACCGCCATGCAAGAAACTATACGGCAAGTCATACAAACTCTTCATGGCGGTGCACCTGCCCATTCAGGAAAGCAAAGTGTTCAAAGACAAACCCATTCTTCACGAACTAGGCGTACTGAATCATATCATAATGAGGAATCTGATTATTTCTCTTATCAACATGGGCGAACTTCATCAGTGTGGGCTACAAATACTGAACAACATATCACTCTTTCTCCAGAGAGAACCAGTGCACTGGAAAGATTAAGCAGGGTGTCTCCTTTCAGTCGGTTAGGCCCTAGGAGGAATAAAAGTCCACCTAAATCCATGTCAAGGAATTTTCGACAACCATCAGATTTAGGAGAAGGATCAGCCCAATCGCGACCAACTACTCGTCAAGATAGATCTCAGGAAGCCACATCAACAAGATCAGTTGCTCGAACCAACAGACCCGATGAAAGAAATGATGCGTGGAAAGGTTCTATCCAAAGACTGGAGGATAGATTGGGAGAAATGGTTAAGGCCAGGAACCCCCTACAACGAACTTTTGTTCAGGGGACGCCTTTTGTCCAAGCTATTGTGGATTTTCCCACACCATCGAAGTTTAAAGCACCTGTGGTGACCCCCAAATATGATGGAAAGACAGATCATGTTCTTCATATAAAGCAATATCACGCTGCCACCGACATTTATGCTGTCCCCAACGAGATGAGATGTAGAGCATTCTAGGGAACTCTTACCGGATCTGCTAAGATATGGTACAACAATCTTTCTCGGGGTAAGATCTCAACTTTCTTTCAACTGACCGAGTTATTCATTGGAAATTTCTGTTTTGGGGCAAAGCCAGTAAAACGAGTAGCTCATTTGTTAAGCGTTAAACAAAAAGCTGGTGAGACTACTAGAGATTATATAACTCGTTTTAATAATGAGAAACTCGAAGTCATAGACTATGAAGAAAAGACAGCGATCACCGCTTTGATGAGTGGGCTATTGCCTAACAAGTTGTATTACACTTTGGCAAAAGATCCACCCACAACCATGTCAGATTTGATGGCAAAAGAGGCCAAAATCATGAATGTCGAGGAGGCTATGGCTGCGAAGAAGAATATGGATAAAGAAACCAAGGTGGAAGTTGACAAAACCAAGAAGAAATAGCATAAGGGCAATGGTGGTGATAAACAATCCAAAAATAGGTCGTCATGGGAAATCTTGAAAAAATTTGATAATTATACTCCTTTGAAGATGGGTATCAACCACGTCTTGGAAGAAATCAAGAATAATGAGGAGTTAAAATGGCCAAAGAAGATGAAGGAAGACCCTGAAAGGAGGAATAGGGAAAAATATTACGAGTTTCACAAAGATCATGGCCATATGACTAAAAATTGAACAGCTCTCCAGAATGAGATCGAAAAACTCATTAGACGAGGAAAACTGTCAAAGTATGTTGATCGTAGAAATGAAAGAAGAAACGATGATCGAACAAGAGAGAGGTCGAGATCTCCTCGTCGAGCAGAGGAGAACAGGAAAAGAGATCATGAAGATGATACAGAAGATGACCCCGATCTTCCCAAAAGGCCAAGGCAACCAGAACGCGAGGTATTTTCAATACGTTTTGGGACATTTGATTGTAATGTTATTACAGGTGGAGATGCATGAGGAGGTGATCTTACTGCAGAAAGAAAGGCATACATTTGTGAGGCTCAAGCTTGCTCATATATTCAACGGATAAATTTGGATGAGGAGGATCGCCCGAGAAAGGTAAACAAAGAGAAGTTGGTTATTGGTTTTTCAAAGAACGATCTCACAGGTGTCTTATATCCTCATGATGACCCATTGGTGATCAAAATGAGAATAAAAGAAGTGATGATTTCAAGAGTTTTAGTAGATAATGGTAGCTCAGCAGACATCATGTTCTACTCGTGCTTCGACAGTTTAAATCTAAAGTTATCTCAATTGGAGCCTTATCATAGACCTCTTCTCGGTTTTGCTGGCGAGAAAGTTTTTCCACTTGGGACAATCAAGATGGATATATTCATTGGAACATGGCCTGCATGTCGAACAGAAAGAATACGCTTCTTTGCGATGGATAAGAATGTTCAGTCAGCTTACAACATCATCTTGGGAAGGGTCGGATTGAAGAAGTTTGAAGCAGTACCATCTACAGTACATCAGTGCCTAAAATTTCCAACAAACTTTGGAGTGGGAGTTGTTAAAGGTGATCATAAAGTAGCTCGGGAATGCTATTACTCATCTGGCGAGCAAGAGGAGCTGGAGGAATCGAGGAAAAAGACTACTACCTATCAAGTGGATGAAGGTACGGAAATTGAAACATTGGATCCTTGAGATGAATCTCAACTTGTAAAAGGTCAGGTGGTGGAAGCTACAAAAAATGTCATTCTGGACGACGAGCACCCTGAACGAACAACGCAAATAGGTTCGTCGTTGGATGCATCAATAAAACAGGAGTTGATAACTTTCCTAAGAAGCAGAAAGAAAACTTTTGCATGGAGTCATGAAGATATGCCTGGAATAGACCCAAATTTCTTATGTCACGAGCTCAACGTGAATAAGGAGATCAAGCCATTAAAGCAGCGAAGAAGAGTATTCAGTACCGAGAAGAATCAAGCTATACAAGAGGTGGTCGAGAAGCTCCAGAAAGCTCGATTCATAGAAGATGTTAAATATCCAGACTGGTTAGCCAATGTGGTAATGGTAAAGAAGAAAAACAACAAATGGAGGATGTGTGTTGATTTCACCGATCTCAATAAAGCATTCCCAAAGGATCACTTTGCATTTCCCCGAATTGACCAACTGGTGGATGTTACCTCGGTACATGAGCTACTCAGCTTCATGGATGCTTACTCTGGTTACAACCAGATCAAGATGAAACCTGAAGACAGGGAGAGTACTTCTTTTATTACCCCTAGGGGAACTTATTGTTATAATGTTATGCCTTTTGGTTTGAAAATGCAGGTGCGACATATCAGCGGTTGATGAACAAGGTCTTTACTGAACAAATCAGTTGCAATATGGAAGTCTATGTTGACGATATTCTGACAAAGTGTAAGAAAGCTGATGACCATCTAGTTGACTTAGGCCAGACCTTTGATCAACTGGATAAATATCAAATGAATTTGAACCCAATGAAGTACATATTTAGAGTATGAGAAGGCATGTTTCTCGGATACATTCTTAATCAACAAGGCATAGAGGCAAATCCTGAAAAGATCAAAGCTCTATTAGGGCTACGATCTCCAACGACGAAGAAATAAGTGCAGAGTCTCACAGGACGAGTAGCAGCACTCAACAGATTTGTATCGCGAGCAACTGATAGATGTCTCCCATTCTTTAAAATGCTCCGAAAGACTTTTGAATGGAATGATGAATGTGAGAAGGCTTTTCAAGACTTAAAGAAATATTTGGGAGCATCTCCACTGTTGTCCAGGCCAGTGATGGGAGAAAAATTATACTTGTATCTGGTAGTATCAGAGAATGCAGTTAGCTCGACATTGATCAGAATGGAGAATGCATTGCAAAAGCCAATTTATTACACAAGTAAAGCCTTCCGAGGAGCAGAGATCAGGTATCCAAAGCTGGAAAAATTAGCACTGGCGCTAATTGAGGCAAGTAGGGGAATGAGGCCATATTTCCAGGCCCATACCATAATCGTATATACTGACATGCCATTGAGGCAAGCCCTTCACAAAATAGAAAAATTAGGAAGATTGATGTACTGGGCAATAGAGCTCGGTGAATATGATATAATTTATGAACCTAGGTCATCGCTTAAAGGGAAAGCACTAGCAGATTTCATAGAAGAGTTCACCTATCCTGATACCCCCAAGGAGCAAAAGCAACTCTCCGATCAACCTGTGGATGTTACAGGATCGAAAAACACTAGATCAGACCAACTTAAGTTGGTAAAAGGGCAAGTGGATGTGAAAGGTCATCAAATTCGAGCTCAGAACAACTTAGGTTGGTAAAAGGGCAAGAAAAGATGATCGACGAAGAGCAAGAAATATCAGGGGATGGTGAAAAGAAGCAACAAATATTTCACCGAGGAACTCTGTCAGACCAGAAATTAGAAGACGAGTTGCTTATATGGAGGTTGTATGTAGATGGCTCATCTTGTACTACAGGCTGTGGAGCAGGGATCGTTTTAAACAACCCAGACAAAGTTGACATGGAATACGCACTACGATTCCAATTCAAAGCTTCCAATAATGAGGCTGAGTATGAAGCCATGGTTGCAGGTCTTAATTTGGCAAAAACTATGAAGGCACAGCAGGTTATTGTTTACAGTGGTTCTCAATTAATTATGAATCAAATGTTGGGAATATATGCAACCAAAGGAGAATTAATGATCAAGTATCATGCAAAGGTGATGGAGTTGGTATCAGAATTTATTACTATTAAGTTGGTCAGAATACCAAGGATGGAGAATGCTAGAGTAGACGCCCTAGCCCGATTAGCATCAGCTACTTATATCGAGCTGCGAAAAACAATACCAATTGAAGTGTTAGCTAGTCGAAGCATAAAGGAAGACCTGATGATGAATTTTATTACCCTTGATTTAAGACCATCTTGGATGGATGCCATCAGGGCATATATTGAGGAGGGATAATTACCAATTGATAATATCGCTGCCAAAAAATTAAAGTTTAAAGCTGCTTGGTATGTATTGACTAATGGTATTCTGTATAGACGAGGAATTATGGCAGGTTTACAAAGATGTGTACATCCCTCCGAGGTGAAAGAATTGATTGAAGAAATCCATGAAGGGTCATGTGGAGCCCATGTAGCACGTCGGACTCTTTTGCAAAGGGTAATGATGCAGGGATACTACTGGCCAATGATAAGGCCTGATTGTATAGCCTATGCCAAGAAATATGACAAGTGCCAGCGCTTTTCCTCCATCCGACGAACTCCACAAGCATTATTGACGCCTATCACTTCCCCTTGGCCATTCGCCATGTGGGGAATAGATTTGGTCGGGCCACTGCCAACGACCAGAGGAAGATTCAAATATCTCGTCGTCGTAGTGGATTATTTTACTAAGTGGGTAGAAGCTGAGCCTCTTATCGACATGACTTACGAGAAGGTATATCAATTTGTCTAGAGAAATATTATTTATAGATATGGTCTTCCCCATGCATTCATCACCGACCATGGAACGCAATTTGATAATGAGGAGTTCGCTGCCTATTGCCATCAATCCAATATTTTGAAGCTCCACTCAGCACCAGGTCATCCCCAAAGCAATGGACAGACTGAAATGACGAATAAAACACTACTAAATGGCTTGAAGAAAAGACTAAGTGATGCAAAGGCAAATTGGATCAATGAGTTACAGTCAGTATTATGGGCTTATCGTACTACTCCCCGAGCAGCAACTGGAGAATCCCCATATATGCTGGCATTTGGGAGTGAAGCTGTCATACCTGCCGAGTTGGGTCTCCCAACACACAGAGTACTGAATTTCAACTCCCCAGTCAAGGACTTAATGAGAAGATTGGATTTGGACATGCTCGAGGAAGTTAGAGAAGAAGAAGCCATTAGGAATGCTGCTTACCAACAACGAACAACTTTGTTCTATAATAATAGGGGGAAGAAGTGCGACCTAAAAGAAGGAGATTATGTGCTAAAGAAAGTCATTCAAAAGCATAACAAACTGGAGGCAAACTGGCATGGACCATACCGAGTTACAGAAGTTATTCGAGCAGGAACTTACCGAATAGCAACATTAGAGGGGGAGGAGTTTAAGAATGCATGGAATGAAGAACACCTACGCAAATACTATCATTAATGTAAAATCTCATGTAAAGCAGTTCCATCAGTATGAATAAAATGACGATATTCTTCCAGCCTCTCTATTTTTATTGAAAAAATTTCGGGGAATACTAGTGCTACACACTACACTGCTCAGCAGCAACAACAAGACATTCCTAAAAATCCCAACTTCGGTTGGTTAGGAAACCATACTCCTAAAAATGCCAACTCGGTTTGGTTAGGAGGCAAAAATATTCCTAAAAATGCCAACTCCGGTTGGTTCGGAAATAAAATATCGCTAAAAATGCCAACTCGGTTTGGTTAGGGAACGACATTCCTAAAAAGGGCAACTTCGGTTGGTTAGGAAACCATACTCATAAAAATGCCAACTCGGTTTGGTTAGGAGGCAAAAATATTCCTAAAAATGCCAACTCCGGTTGATTAGGAAATAAAATATCCCTAAAAATGCCAACTCGGTTTGGTTAGGGAACGACATTCCTAAAAATGCCAACTTCGGCTGGTTAGGAAACCATACTCCTAAAAATTCCAACTCGATTTAGTTAGGAGGAAAAAATATTCCTAAAAATGCCAACTAAGGTTGGTTAGGAAGAAAAAATATTTTTCAAAAAATTCCAAAGTTGGTCGGAAAAGAAAAATTCACCAATTTATATTGGTCGAGAATCAAAAGATATTGACCATTGTTGGTCAGAAAAATTTTACGAATATAGTAAAGACCAAATTAAATTTTTATTACTTGTGATTTTTAATTGGTCGAGAAGCAAAACATCATTATTTTTGGGCAGCCAAATGATTACCACAAATTTAAGCTAGTCGACAACAAGTTTAAATCAACTACAGTTGGTCGTCAAGATATATAATATTGTTATCTTTTTAACAGATATACATTGACAAATAAAAAAGTGTTTTACAACTACAAGACAATAGCAATCAAACATTTTCAAACAATATATGTCTTTCATTAAGTCCAAAAACAAAGTACATTGATAATAAAATGTATAAACAATTATTACATCAAAATCCCTATTCTATTGGTTTCTTCCCCTCTGCTTTTGAACCAGGTTCCTCGCCAGCCGGAGGATCATCTAAAGCATAAGGGGACTTTATAAAGTTGAGGTCTTGAAGCATCCTGATATCCATTACAGAGGGTCTATCTAGAAGGTGCTCGGGGTGAGATATCTCGGCATTAGAATGGAGATTATAATCACCGAGATACTTAGAAATCAATCACCGAGGAATGGCCCGAGCAAGGATCTAGCTCATGTCAAGCTTAAATGGAGGCACTGGTAGGTCGAGCAGTCCAGGATTATGGTAATCCCACAGGTAGTGACCCTGCTCCAACTGCAGTACCCCTAAGGCATTCAACCATCCCTGTTTGTAGCCCTCATTGTTTGCATTCTCAATATGAGCATCCAAATGGTAAAGATCTTCATTATAGCCTGCCATCCAGAATTCCTGGGGCTGCTTATGGAATTGATATGTCAATCTTTCCAGTTGCTCGTGGAGACTTTTAGCAAAGAGTTCTTTATTCTCCAAAGCAGACTTATGTGTATAAAGTTGCTCTTCAAGACTCATAATCTTCTTGGACATCTCAGCCAAGGCCTGGTTCTTCTCCATTAGTTGGAAGGCTTGATTCTCCAGAGCAGATTGAGTTCTTTGCTCTTCGAAAGTTACCCGAGCAGCTCTTGCTCGTCCCCGAGGAGCTCTTGCTAGTTCCCGAGCAGAATTAGAAGGCCCAATCCTCTTAAGGGTTTCTAGCTCATCCCTCAAGTTGGCATTTTCGACTTCAAGAAAAGAGAATCCTTCATTATTTACAGGGACCAAAGCACTTGATGAAGATGCAGCAGACTTCAATTGAGCTACTTCTCTTTGCAAGTTATTATTTTCTTGCTCCAATAGCTCAGCTATTTGCTTGTGCTCCTCGACCTCTGTTTTCAGAGTTCTCTATCTCACTTCATAAGAAGCAAACTTCTTGTCAGAGCCCTTGTCAGCATTGAGTTGTTGATATTTCTTCTCATATCCCTCATGCAAAAGAAATGAAGACTCCTTGTATTGTTGTTGAAGTTCATCGAGAGTGCCTTGTAAATCTTCAATCATTTCATAGTAAGCTACATTATTGGCCACTGCACGATCAAGTAGACACTTCAAATATTAATATGCTTCGATTGCTTATTCTGAAGCATCTCGGCCAAGGATGTCGATGATTTCTGTTGCACTCAGATCTGTGTGACCAGCAGTGAAGTACTCATCACATTGCCTCAACGGCTTTGTATCATGAGCAGACAATAACTCCATTCTGGCCATAAAAGAGGAGAAAGTAAGGATCAATAAGAATGCAAACAGAAGAATCAACAGTATGATCAAAAGTTCAAATTTTATTACATCATAGAAAAGGACTACAAAGTTCAAAGTTACATATGCCAAAAGAAAACAAAACAAAGAGAAAAACCGAACAACTTTACACCTTTTCCTTATCTCCCAAAATTTTTTCGAGAGCCTGGGATGAGGAGCTAGGTTACTCAACAGGAATAGAAGGCTGCTCGGCAAGTGCAAGAGGTTGCTCGAATGAGGCAGGCAGAAGTGGAAGCAGCTCGTTGGTTGTTTAGATAACTTGGAGGGCAGGGATTTGATCACCCACAACCATGGAAGATTCTTTTGAGGAAGCTTCATCCTCTTCTTCTTCCTCGGGAGTTGGAGGGGGACCAGGAATATGTCACTGGAATAGGTCAGAACCTTCCTCAACTTTCAACTCTGGTAGAGCAACAACCCAGCCATCTCTGAAATATTTACGACTGCTATACTCTACTTGCGACATCATTCCAGCCACTCCTTTATTCCATCCCTTGTCCCGGCCAACGCTGAAAGACTTCTTCACAGCTAATTTTCTTTTTTTCTTTCTCTGAGGATAGCTTCTCGGACAGAAGTTCCTCGTCAACTTTCAGCTTATTCTTAGCCTCCTCTTTTTGGTGACTTACTTCGCGGAGCTGGATTAATTCCTCCTCAGCAACTTTCAGCTTTCCCTCAAGCTCTTCAGCATTTCTGAGATTCTCGTCGAGCTCCTTATTCTTCTCTTCTCAATCCTTTACTCTATTCTCCAACCCTTTGGAGACTTCAACAATCTGAGCCTTCTCTTCCTCGATCGAGGAGAGTTTCTTCCCCCAGGAAGTTTTGTCCTCGTCATATTTCTGATGGGAGTCCTTCAGAGATTGGGTTAAACCCACTAAAGCTTCCTCCACACCAGACGAGGAGCTAAAAGCCTTGATAGCTTCGTCTTTCTTCACAATTGTATTAAAAAAGCTCACCAACTGGAAAAAGGAAATAACAACAAGTCAGTACAGAGACAGATACACTAAGGGAAAGATAAAAAGATTCAAAACAAGAAAAACTTACTAAAGCGATATGGCGAGTATCCAAAGAGGTGAGCATATCCCGAGAAAGGTTTTCTTCAAGACCTTGAATCTAGGGTATAATCCAAGTCTTCACCGAGCTCATGGCAAAGCTTAGGGGAACAAAGGTAGGAACACCAGTACCACTAACTGGGGGTTGGGAAATGGTTTCAGACAAATTGACCGAGGATCTTTTCTTCAGCCTCCTCGGGGGAACAGGAACAGTTTCGACCAAGGAGGAACTCTTGGTCGATGATATTACAATCACCTCTGTTGGAGCATCACTCTTACTCGAGGCCACTGGGGGCTTATCAGCAGCCTTCTTAGTTGTAGAAGAAAGAGGAGCATCAATTTTCTTTATCCCCTCTGGGACATCAGATTTACTTCTCTTTGCCTCCCCAACACCGGAGGCAGATTTCTCAAAAATAGAAGGAACCCTTCTTTTACCCATCTTTTGACTCAGGGGAATGTGTGATTCAGGAGAAGAATCTTCAGGAACTGGC
This sequence comes from Sambucus nigra, assembly GCA_949130495.1. Taxonomy (NCBI): domain Eukaryota; kingdom Viridiplantae; phylum Streptophyta; class Magnoliopsida; order Dipsacales; family Adoxaceae; genus Sambucus; species Sambucus nigra. The sequence continues at coordinate 88,128,956 of OX422220.1, forward strand.
ACCGGTTCAATATCACTGATCACCGGACGAGTAGTAAAAGAAGATGTGTAGATCTTATACTGCAGCAAGTATGAAGCAGACCTAATATGCTCGTTTGCAACAGTCTGATGCAAGCTCCAAATAAGTTTTAAGTGTTTTATGTTAACTTCTGTCTCCTTTGGAGCTTTTCTCTTACTATCAACTGCAAATAAAATAAGCATTGAAATATCAGTATAACATTTTATCAAACACAATGAAAGCGTAATTTCAAAAATAAAATGAAATCAAAATAACCTATCCCATTGCCATAGGGAGGGCATCTAGGACCCTGGTATACTTCATCTCCAGTTAAAGGAGCATGTTACCAATTTTTTATAACAACCCCATGCTCAAAATAGTCCCTATTGGTATCTGGGAGATTGACCACTAAAGCCCTATTTAAAAATCTAGTTTTTAAATAAAAAGTATTATCCCCAACTGCCCATCTATAACATAACATAATTTCTGGAATTCCTAAATAAGTTCCATGAATTTGATTTATCCTATGCACCCCATTAACTATCCTCCATGTATTGCGGGATAAAATTTGGAAGAAAGGAAAATCCACACTCAGCAACAAAAAGACTCGGGAACCAATGTCCCTCAGCCAAACGGAAGTAATCTAAAGGTTCCGAAAGTTCCTCCAGAACAACCCACGAAGGAATAGAGAAATCAAAACGAAACTTATCAATTGACTCTACAGCATAAACCATGATGAAAATAGAAGGAAATCAAAGAGAAAGAAGAAAATCTTACAGGAAAAGGATGAGTCTGTGACAACGGACGATGGGAAGGATGAACGCACAAGAGAGAGAGACAATGAAAAACTTAAGAAACAAATTTGAAAAAGTAGAAGACGATGGGATTTTCTGTGATGGTTAAATACCTTGCCTTGGGAAGGGGTAAATATAATGATTACAAAAAGAGACGGTTACGCTATCGGTGGCTATAAAGACAAAAAGGTGCGAGAATCGAAGAGGTTATAAAAATTCAAAAAGTCTGATTCTATGAATTTGGAAGGGGAAATAAATACAAAGGGAACGCTCCTAAAAATCAGGAGGATCATTTAACATCAACATACTCCAAGAAAGAATGTTCCACACTCCTCAAATTTTGAACTATGAAACACTGGGGGCTTCTGTTGATAGAAAATTTAGCCTGCTGACATGGCTCAATTAAGTAAAGACACGTGGCAATCTACCTGGCAATAGTAAAGGTTTCCGAACAACTCCTTGACTCCGAGGACCCATACTACAACGAGAAGCACCATTTCCCCGACTAACTTAAATGCTCCGACTTACAAGAATTCTCCGAGGAACTCCATTGCACCGAGATACTCAGGCGGTTCGAGCTGAATCTCGTACAAAGCATTAATAGCGGGAAAGCCAACAGATAGACTACACATTAAATACATACAGATGTATACATTTAAGGGGCAATAATGAATTACCCTTTCACATGTACAGCCTAGAGGCTATAAATACATTGTATCACCCTCATTGAAGGGGGACCGAAATTTCTTGATCAAACCAGTAATCAAGAATTCCCAAACACTCATCAATAACAGAAATAGTGGACGTAGGCCATTCTATTAAGGCTGAACCACTTTAAAAATTCTTTATCTCATTTAATTTTATCTGTGATTAAATAATTATATACGATCTAATTTTTTACATCAACACCAGGCGTCCCTTGATTCAAGGTCTTCAATTTCCATGGTTGGTCCGAGTCCTAAATCAGCCATTTGAATTTACAATTTAACCCTTGAAGTTGCATTGGTGTCCGTTTCATGCCCATTTTGCGTCCGGACTTCACCACTTTCTTTTTAAATCTTCCAATACTTAAAAACAAACTTGCACAAGAGAGTAGCAATATAAGATGTGAGAGTGAAGTTTTCAAAATTGCATTATTAATCCCATTTATTCTAAAATTTGTATTTTCTTTCTTTTAAATAAAAATAACTCTAAAAGCTCTTTATTTACGATAAGTTGGGCCTAACAATGCTTAGACTTGGATGTAAATACTACAAAATAATGCACTCATCAAATACCCCCAAACCTAAACTTTGCTAGTCCTTGAGCAAAAATTAGAATCTAACTCACTTTCGTAGGAATCACGGTTGCACTTAGCATGTGCAACAAGCCGTGAAACCTCTAGGTTGCCCTAGTGGACGAGTTTTGTCTCGTGAGGGTTTGTAGAGAATATACCCACAAAATTCAAAAACTTGACTCAATACAAAAGACTCAAAAGTAATATAACCAAGTTTGAATGCAAACTTCATAAATATAGTAGAATTTCACTTTTCAATCTCAACTTATCGTGTGTGTGTGTGCATAGCCAATATAATCGTCCATTTCAAAATATTTGATCGTTACATTTCTTATCCGAAAGTTTGTTTTGATTTCAAAGTCTCACAGATTGCACTCTTAATCGAACACTCGAAAATGGGTTATTTTCTCTCGGTATATGTGAATAAAAGAGTAAATTTATATGAACAAATTTCACATATACATGATCAAGAACGAACTTTTTATAATGGATGAATATGATCTCATGAACGGAAAATCGATTACTTTTTGAAAATATTGAATCACACCATAGATCCTATTCATCTTCTCCCCACACTTTAACTAACTTCACTTGAGATCGATTAGGACTTTCTTTGGTTTTATTGTAGGCTCGAATTTTGGCTAGAAAGAATGGCTTTTCGAGTTCAAAATTTCTGAGAATATAGAGGTTTTTCGGTATTTTGACTTTTATGTCATTTTTCTCACCTCCATTTTTCTTTTCTTTTTCTTTTTTTCTTTTCAAACTCACATTTTTTTCCTTTTTTTTCTTCTCCCTTTTTTTTCTTTTATTATTTTCTTTCCACACATCATTCTTGCAACCTCATTTTCTTTTGGCCTTTTTCCAACCGTAATTTTAACCTAGTATTCTAAGAAAATGGGCATGGCTTCTTTTTATTGGTTTTAAACTCCTAGTTGGAGTTGGGTAGGATAGTGGGCTTTAAACAAAATACTTATCTTCTTTTTGGATCAAATGGTCTTGCAATGTAATAATGTAAAAAATGTTGGAGTTTGGGCTTAATTTTCAGGCTTTCAAACGATGGCCTAATCTCATTTCTCAAGTTTCGTTAAATCTGTTTGTCTCAAGATGACTTATTAAGACTTCTAGTGTTTAAGATTCTGATTTTGACCTTTTGTTTTTAGTAATTGAACAAAACAATGAATTTGAGATCATCAACGAATTTATCACTGAAGGAAAGTTTGAGTTATTTTAACTCGGATTGATTTAAATCTCTCGAAAATGATGAATGGCACAATATCTCACCGGGCTAAAATCTTCACATTTATTATTTAAGCATATTAACTTTCGCCTCAATATCCATTTTTTATCATATTATATGGCTAAGTGTAAAATATTATATTGTGAATTAATTCTATGTTAAGAAATTGTTTCAAAACTCACTTATACTGAAAATATTTTTGGATTTTTAAAAAATTTCTGATTTTTTTTTAAAAGCGGAGAAAAATGACCTCAATACCCCCAAACCAGAATTCTACATTGTCCTCAATGATCAAGACAAAAATTTAAAAGGCGAAAAAGATATGAAAGATATTACTGTAATGAGGGACTTTCTCCAACACATGTTGCCTGGAAGAAAAATAATTACAAAAAGGAAAGAAAAAAAACTATAATACAAAAACACGACCCAAGTTATGTTTACTCGTGGTATACCGGGTCTTGGAGGAGAATGTCCTCCACTTCCCGATCTTGCAATTCCAGATATGGCTTCAACCTTTGACCATTAACTTTGAAAATTTTGCCATTTTTAGGATTCTCTATCTCAACCACCCCATGTGGGTAGACTGTCCTAACAATAAAGGGACCGGACCATCTAGACCTCAACTTACCAGGAAAGAGATGCAATCTAGAATTTTACAAGAGAACTTTTTGTCCAGGCTCAAATGACTTCCATAGGATGGACTTGTCATGGAACATTTTCATTTTCTTTATAAAATTTTGCATTTTCATACGCATCATTCCGAATCTCCTCTAACTCATTGAGTTGAAGTTATCAGACCTCTCCTGCCGTAGAAAAATCAAAATTAAAGGTCTTAATGGCCCAATAGGCCTTGTGTTCTAACTCTACCGGAAGGTGGACGGCTTTTTCGTAGACAAGCCTATATGGGGACATAGCAAGTGGGGTTTTATAGGCAGTGCGATAAGCCCACAATGCATCTAATAACCATAAGGACCAGTCCTTTCTGTTTAGATTTACTATTTTCTCGATGATTATCTTGATTTGCCTATTGGATAATTCGACTTGTCCACTGGTTTGAGGATGATAAGAGCATCCTACTTTATGAGTGACTAAATACTTTTTCATGAGACTCTCAAATGTCCGATTGCAGAAATGGGTTCCTTGATCACTAATGATGACTCGAGGTGTACCGAATCGGGAAAAAATGTTTTCTCGAATAAATTTGACTACCACATGACAATCATTTGTCCCACTCGGTATAGCTTCGACCCACTTAAACACATAATCAACTGCCAAAAGGATGTAAAGATTACCGTAGGATTTCGGGAAGGAACCCATGAAATCAATGCCCCAACAGTCAAAAACCTCAATAACCAATATGGGACTTAATGGCATCATATTCCTATGAGTGATCTTTCCTAACCTTTGGCATCAGTCACGACTTCTACCATAGTCATTGGAGTCACGAAAAATGGTGGGCCAATAGAATCCACACTACAAAATTTTCGCAGCGGTTTTCTTAGTACTGAAATGACCTCCACAAGCTTGGTCATGGAAAAAAGAGATTACGCTCTGAATCTCATGATCGGGGACACACTTTCTAATGATTTGATCTGGACAATATTTGAAAAGATACGGGTCATTCGAAAAGAAATTCTTGGCTTCCTTTAAAAATTTGGAACGATCTTGCTTAGACCAATGCAGTGGCATTTCACCCGTCACAAGATAGTTCACAAGATCGGTGAACCACGGAAGTTGGTTGACAAGAAACATTTGCTCATCGGGGACAGACTCATTAAGTGGCAATAAGTCAGTGGAAGATTCAACGGTCAACCTAGATAGGTGATCTGCCACTACATTCTCACAACCCTTTTTATCTCGAATTTCAAGGTCAAACTCTTGAAATAATAGGATCCACCTAATGAGACGGTCCTTAGGATCCTTTTTAGATAAAAGGTGTCATAAGGCCGCGTGATCGGTGAAAATGATGACTTTGGATCCTATCAAGTAAGACCTAAACTTTTCTAGAGCGAATACGACAGCCAAGAACTCTTTCTTAGTGGTGGAATAATTCAATTGAGAGTCGTTAAGAGTCATGCTGGCATAGTATATAACATGAGGAATTTTCTCGTCTCGCTGACCCAGAACCGCACCTAGTGAATAGTCGGAAGCGTCACACATGATTTCGAAAGTTTTACCCCAATCGGGGGGTTGCATAATAGGTGCCGAGGTCAATTCCTTCTTTAGCCTCTCAAAGGCTTGAAGGCAATCATCGATGAACTCAAAGGGTGTGTCTTTAGCAAGAAGATTGCATAAAGGCCGAGAGATTTTACTAAAATCCTTAATGAATCTCCGATAAAAACCCGCATGTCCTAAGAATGATCGAATTTCACGCACAGTTTTTGGGAGTGGGAGATTAGAAATGAGATCAATTTTAGCCATATCAACCCCGATACCCTTTTCAGAGATGATATGACCTAATACTATGCCTTGTTTAACCATGAAGTGACACTTCTCCCAATTGAGTACAAGGATCTTTTCCTTACACCTCTTCAGAATGAGGGTAAGGTGGTGAAGGCACTCATCAAAATTAGACCCAAACACAGAGAAATCATCCATAAAAACCTCAAGAAACCTTTCGACCATGTCCGAAAAGATACTCATCATGCACCGTTGAAAGGTAGAGGGTGCGTTACATAGCCCGAAGGGCATGCGTCGATAAGAAAAAGTACCAAATGGAAAAGTAAATGTGGTTTTCTCTTGATCCTCAGGAATAATTGGAATTTGATTATAACCGAAATAACTATCAAGAAAACAGTAATAGGGGTGACCGGATAATCTCTCAAGCATTTGGTCTATGAACGGAAGGGGAAAGTGATCCTTCCGTGAGACAGTGTTCAACTTCTTATAATCTATACAGACACGCCAGCTGATTTGCATCCTAGTGGGGACTAACTCATTATTATCATTTCTCACCACTGTAACACCAGATTTCTTTGGAACAACCTAAATGGGGCTGACCCATTGGCTATCAGAGATGGGATAAATAATACCCGCATCTAACAACTTGAGCACCTCGGCTCAGACGACTTCTTTTAGTATGGGGTTAAGTCGACGTTGCGCTTCATGAGAATTTTTAGCATTTTCTTCTAAGTTTATTATGTGCATGCACACTGACGGACTTATACTTTTAATGTCGGCTATGGTCCAACTGAGGGCTTCTTTGTGTTCACTGAGAACACGCAACAACTTACCTTCATGTTCTTTATCTAGGTCAAACTCTATGATAACAGGAAAGGCATCAGAAGGTCCTAAGAACCTATACTCGAGTGATTTTGGTAACGGCTTCAATTCAAGCTCGGGGGCTTTTTCAATCGAGGGTGGAATAGGTGACATGGAAAGTGAGAGGGGCTCGGGGTTAGACTTCCAATTTCCCACTTTTATGATAGGGGCGGAGTCGAGGAGGGCATTGACTTCTTCGATGGAATGCTCGACATCAAATTCGGACCCAAAAATGGCAAGACAAGATGATAAAGGGTCGTAATTATAAATTTGCTCGAAAGTCTCTCGGACGATACTATCAATCATGTCAACATCCATAGGTTCATCGTCATTGGGTGGTTGTTTGGCTAAATTGAACACATTAAGGTCCATAGTCATGTTTCCAAATGATAGGTTCAATTGGCCGCTATGTCACTGAATGACGACATCAGATGTGGCGAGGAAAGGACAACCCAAATAACAGGGATTTGTGCAATAGGATTTTGCACTTGTTGGGTGTCCAAGACAACAAAGTCGACAGGAAATATAAAGTCACCCACTTTAATTAGGACGTCCTCAACAATGCCTCGTGGAATTTTCACAGAACGGTCGGCTAAGGACAAGGTAATCCTAGTCGGTTTCAACTCCCCCAAACCTAGTTTCTCATACACGGTGTACGGAAGAAGGTTCACGCTTGCTCCTAAATCTAGAAGGGATTTCTCAATGAGGATCTCCCCTATCTTGATAGATATCGTTGGAGTACCTGGATCCTTATACTTTATGGGAGTTCGATAAGAAATGATCGAGCTTGCTTGCTCGGCGAGAAAAGCTTACTTGGGTACGTTGGTGCTTCTTTTGAAGGTATAAAGGTCCTTCAAAAATTTAGCGTAGGATGGAACTTGTTGTATGTCATTAAGCAACGGGATATTAATTTGTACGTGCTTAAATACTTCCAACATTTTATCCACTTGCGCCTTTTTCTTTTGTGGCACTAAAAGTTGTGGAAATGGAGCTTTCGGGACGTAGGTCTCAACAGATGGTTCGGAACATGAGGGCGAGGAAGAAGGCGGATCCACAGGTGTGTCCTTATTTTCCTTACCTTTCTTGGATTCACCCATGGTGGGTCGTGAGATATTATTCTCAACTTCTTTACCTGACCTAAGCGTGGTTTTAGACTTGGCATGCTCTTGGGTAGTGGACGTGCTAGTGTTATTTTGGACAACATACTGACCCCTAGGCATGTTGCCCTTAGGATTAGGCTCAGGTTGGCTTGGGAACATTCCTTTATTTCTCTCGCTCAAAGCATTGGCTAGTTGACTCACTTGCACCTCTAATTTGGCAATCGATTGGGTGTTGGCATGCAAGTTTTGTTGTGCAGATTAGAGGACACTTTGAGTGGTCTGTTGAAATTGCAGGGTATTTTGGGCAAGTAAATTCATCGTTTCTTCTAAAGAATGAATCTTTTGGGGTGAAGGAAATGACGGTGCGGAGGTGATCTTTTGGAAACCCGAGGGTGGGTTACTTAAAGATTGACCTCCACTACCCTGGTATTGGCCTTTAGACCATGAAAAGTTAGGATGATCCTTCCAACCTAGGTTGTACGAGTTGGAAAATGGGTCGTACTTGGGCTTGTTTTGGTAGAGGGCATTCGCTTGCTCGGTGAGAGCTTTATGGGCCGGAAGGGTGGGGAAACTTTTGACGAGGTGGTCGAAACTATCGCAAAGCAAACACATAGGTGACCCTACATGTTGAACGGCGGCATGTGTGACTCGGTTACCCTCTTTACTCATTTCTAAGGCTTCTAGATGACGGACCAAGGTGGCCACTTTTGCATCTAGTCCAAAACCTTGTTCTTCTGGGTGAGTATTACCCTCATTAATTGTGGTGGTCTTCGAATCCCAATGGGGTTCCCATTGTTGGGACTTTTGAGCAACGGATTCTAAAAATGACCATGCATCGACCTCACTCTTTTCTGTAAAATCTCCACTACACATTAGTTCAAGCATTGATCCAGTAGTGTAATCGAAACCCTCATACAAAATCTTGTTTTGACGACCTAATTCGATTCCATGATGAGGACATTGCAGGAGCAAGTCCTTGGTTAAGGAAACCCTCATACAAAGTCTCTCCCTCTTTTTGATTGAAAGTATTGATGGCATGACGTATTGCCGCCGTCTTTTGGTTAAGGAAAAACTTTTACAAAAATTCAACACTCAACTGATTCCATGTAGTGATGGAATTTGGTTTAAGTGAGAGTAGCCAACTCTTAGCTTTGTCCTTCAAATAAAATGGAAACAATTTTAGTTTAACAATCTCATCGGTGAGTTGTTGTAACCTAACCGTTCCACAAATTTCTTCAAACTCACGCACGTGGAGGTATGGGTCCTCCTTTTCTGTGCCTCGAAATATGGGAGGTAAATGAATTATTCCCGACTTGAACTCGAAATTGTTTACATTATGCGTGGGAAGAAGTATGCATGATGGTTGACTTGCCCTATTGGGATACAGGTAATCCTTTAGGGCACGAGTTGCTAGCTCATCTCCCATTTCTGTGAAAATCGAGGTGCTACCTATAACAGTATCGGGAATACTAGACTCCACTCTAGCTAAACGACCAGTAGAATCTCGACAACAACCTAGCATAAACTGTGCTCAGTCGATTTTATTTAATTTTTTTTATAATTATTATTAATATATATTATTATTTTTTAATTAATTAATATATATATATATATATCTATAGAAAGCATATAATCCGACACAGGACCACAAAATTCCTAAGCTAACACAAAGCAATTTGAGTTTATCTGAATTAGGTGAGGGGAAGTTCAATTTTTAAGATCTGGTTTCCCGAGATTATTCGACGACAATGGGTCTCCGAAATAATCTCCCTAATTAAAGAGCTCATAATTCTTGATGAGGGAGAATTTAAAAGACGACCAACTCCGAACTATTGCCTCAATTACCAAATATTTTCTCCAGGTAGGTGGTCGGTATGAAGACTCATTAAAAATCACGAATCCTAGTCAAGGTCAAAATGGCATCGATTTGAAAATTCTATGTTTGGATTAGTTTTTAATCCTAGCCTTGAAAAGAATATGCCTATGAGCTATGTGACAGCCTATGACCAATGTCTAATCAGTTTTAAATTAAAATTATGGCCTGGGTTATGCAGATGCTCAGGTAGCTTAATGATTTGTGGGCCAAAGAGGGGTGATTAAATCCTCAGCTTATCTTAAAATTGGGTTTTTCCCTTAAGTAAAATTATGCAACATGCTTATTGAAATTTGCAAAAATAGTTTCACGTAGGAGCACATACGACTTACCTCCGGCGTGGACTTTTTACGGTCACTTGTTTACGCCGGGTCGAAGTTTTATTTGACGTCGATCGGAGAGAAACGTCGCCTCCGTTTCAGTCGTCTCCTAGAGTACCTTGTGCGCGTGGCAAGATTGCACAAGTAACTTTAGCGCTTTTCTCACAGTTTCTTGCTTTTTTGAGTTTTTCTCTTTTCTCCTTTCTTTTTCTACTCTTGTTTTTTTTTCCCTAAAAAAGAACACAAAAAAAAATATACCAAGCGTAAAGTGCAAAAATTATTAAATACAAAAATACTTACGCATGCATTTACAAAGATTTTTTACACTTACAAAAAAAAAAGAACAAATAATAACCAAAAACACACTATAAGAATGGAGGGAAAAAAATTATATACTGAAAAAAAATATAAATTATGCTACTGAAATTACTATAAAAAAGTATTTTTTTCTATTTTATTATTATTATTATTATTATTATTTTTTATTTTTTTTTTCAAATTACAGAAACACGAAAATCTGGAAATTTCCAGGAAAAAAAAATTAATTTCGAATTTTTCAAAAATTTTAAGTACTTTTATGACAAACTAGTGTTAAAACAACTAGTTTCTCATAAGACATTTTAAATCTGTTTTTTTTTTTATACAGCAGCGTTGAAATCTGGAGATTTTCAGAAAGAAAAAAAAATAATTAATTTCAAATTTTTAGTTAGTTTAAGATAAAACTAATGTCAAAAACACTATTTAATCACAAAAAGACTTTAAATCTTTTTTTTTTAATTCTGAAAAAAATAGCTGCTGGAATATTTGATGTTTTTCAGTTTTTTTTTTCAAATTTTTTTTTTGGTTTTTGAGTACTTTTATGACAAAACTAGTGTTAAAAATACAACTAGTTATTCATAAAAGACTATAAATGTATTTTTTTAAATTCTAAAAAAAAAAACTGTTGGAATATATAGATATATTTTTTATTTTATTATTTTTTTTTACGATTTTTTTGTTTGTTTTAAAACTGGTCGGAAAATCAAAATTCTTAAAATCAACCGAAATTCCCGGCAACGGCCCCAAAAACTTGTTGTCAAATTTTATTTCTTATAAAACTACCGCAAGTGCACGGGCTATTGAAATATAGCGTGTGTAAGTACGGGTCGAACCCACAAAGATTTCGTCGATTTTTATAAAATATTGACTGTCCAACTAGACATATGAGTGTATAAAAGTGATTAAGTTTCTAAACTAAAAATAAAGAAGGAATAAACGAACAAGTACAAGAGATAATATTAAATGTGGAAGAAACTAGGACGTCGGTTCCGTTTGTCAATTTTAATTAAATTAACACATCAATTTAATTTCGTAGTTCCGAATTTATAACACAAAAGATACCGACTCTCGTCGCGTACATTTTGGAGAATATAACGTTACATGCATTCAAAATATTTTAACGCCTCTTGAATTAGACACCATAAATCCCTATTCCCTCGAAAATATCACGTTCTAAATTTTTAATGTGTATTTAAGCATGTGATATAAAAACATCTAAGTGTAAGCATAACCCATCAAAAATGACAACTTTAAATTTTCTAAAGCGTGAATTTATAATTAATTCTCGAGGTTTAAAAATACACTCTCGTGTATTTTTAAGCGAATACCGAATTTTTTATTTCAAATTAGAACACGTCGGAATATGTACGAAAGTAAATTAACATGCGTGGTTTAGTTAGTCATGACAAACATCACCTAAGTCCTAGTAATTAAACTACTCACACAACATATTTGACACACAAATATTGCAAGATGAAAAAATAATTTTTATTAATAAATGTCAACTTACAAAATTTCGGGTCCAAGACTTGAATTACAATACACAATATGCTCCTCCAAAGTGTGCCTCAAAAATACTATCTACACAGATTTTTTTATCTCTCAAAGTGTGTCTCTCTTTTTTTTCTCCAAAAGTAAAAATTAGCCCCTAATTTATAACCCCAAAAGGGACAAAATCAGGTACATAACGTAGGGAAAATGGGGTGGAATTATGGGAAGAAACATGGGGTGGTGGGTTTGGTTAGTGCTGCTTCGGCAGAAGAAAAAGGAAGGGAAAAAACATGGGTTTTGGTAGTGGGGTGGTGGGTTTGGTTAGTGGGCAAATGGGTTTGGGTTTAGGAATTTTCGCCAAAAAGAATAAATGGGGCGGACAGGGGTCGAACCCCTGACCTCGCGCAACTCGCTCCCTTCTGCCAACCAGCTTACCCAAAAACTCTTTCTAATATAAACATACACTCAATTATATTTAACAACATATTAAAACCCAAATTTCCTAATTTGCCCGATATCCCAAATCACCATAACTTCTTCATTCGGAGACTGATTGAATTGTCGTTTGAAACGACATGACCCTCATTTCGAGCGCAACAAATTTTCAATAGTGTTTGGATCTCGAGGTTGACTTAGGGCGTTGACTCAGAGCTTTGACTTTCATTTGAATTCGAACTTTGCACGGCCATAACTTCTTCGTTTCAACTCCGATTGTCACGCCGTTTGAACCCAAGAGATCCTTGATTCAAGGTCTTCAATTTCCATGCTTGGTCCGAATCCGAAATCAACCATTTGAATTTACAATTTAACCCCTGAAGTTGGGTAGGTGCTCGTTTCATGCCCATTTTGCGTCCGGACTTCACTGCTTACTTTTTAAATCTGCCAATACTTAAAAGCAAACTTGCACAAGAGATTAGAAATATAAGATGTGAGTGTGAAGTTTTCAAAATTGCATTATTAATCCCATTTATTCTAAAATTTGTATTTTCTTTCTTTTAAATAAAAATAACTCTAAAAGCTCTTTATTTACGATAAGTTGGGACTAACAATGCTTACATTTGAATGTAAATACTACAAAATAATGCACTCATCACATTCCATTAGAGGATTTTGATTTTCAGCCAGATATCTTATATGAGTATCGACCAGTCGTTATTCTAGATCGTAGTGAGTGTTAGCCGTGATTTAAAGTGGTCCTCTTAGTTCGTGTTCAGTGTGGATGTCATAATGCCAACGAGTCCTCTTAGTTCGTGTTCAGTGTGGATGTCATAATGCCAACGAGTCGACGTGGGAGCGAGAAGATAATATTCGTCAGAAGTATCTCTATCTCTTTATTCCGGGTATGCTCTAATTTTAGGGACAAAATTCCTTTTTAGGGGGGAAGTATGTAACATCCCGTAATTTGGAATAGTTATAAATTGGCATTTATATTATATGTGTTCATGTATTTAAAATAAGATGGGAAATAATGTGAATGTGAAATAAATATATATTAGCAAATGTATTCATATTTTTGTGATTTAATATTTACTAGTGTGATAAAGTAAATAAATTAACGTCAAATGTGATCTAAGTCGTAAGTGAGTAAACACAACGACCTTTGATAGTATCTCAATCGGGATGCGTGTGTAAGTTATATTAGGATGAGATTAGATAATTATGATAGGTAACTTGAATGATGATTTTGAGTGTACGATTGATTCAAAATAGGTCAAAATTGTCAAAATTAAGTACCCGGGGTAGTGTTTGGGTCCCGGGGGATTTTTAGACTAGTCGGGACTAGTATATGGCTATTTTTGTCATTTTAATGGGACATTAATAGTCAAATTATGATTTGATCTTATATATTGAAGGTTAGGATGAAATAAAAAGTCATTCGACAATCTCAAGGGTTTCCATCATGTTATGCATTAAGTTAAAGAGAAAGTGGAGAGAAATAAATGAGGAAACTCATATGATTTTCAGGAAAAGACAATGGAGGATTCAAGGAAGATAACTTGTGGGAGAATTTTATCAACAAGGAGGAATCTTTCACACACAAATCATACCTACAAGTCTGACCCCTTTTGAAGTTTCAAAAGTCATGATTCTATTGTACCCTTCTGGTGTGACATGTGAAGAAATTACGTGCAGACATTTAGACTTATAAAGTGCAAGCCTATGTTCAGCCTTAGTCCATGACTCAACGCATTTCAAACTTTTGACATCACCCTCTCGTGTGACTGGTGGTGACCAACCCTTTTCAATCGCTAACCACACACGTTCATTAATGGATTTTAAAGTACTTTTTATTCGCATTTTCCAATAATCGTAATTTGTTCGATCAAAAAAGGAGAATGAAAACTTTCAAAACTACCCAAATTCATCCCGAAAACACAAGGGATTAACACAACAAAAATATGTTTCTAGCTGTGATACCAATTTGTAGACCCCTTTTTCATTGCAAAATGTGTTTTAAGGATGACCCCTTTTTCCAATTTTTAATTCGCACCAAGATGTGAATAAATTTTAACTTAACCAAATTGTATCTTGATTAATCCTAAACATACATCTCGTGATTAAATAAAGTAAAGTAAGGAAAAGAATGTTCACAACGCCGGATGTACGAGGAAACCACCTAGGAAAAAAACCTTGGACGACACAAGCCAGACAATCACTATGACGTGGATTTAAAAGGAACAGACACAAGTATTACTCAACGACTCGATCCCCACGAGACTTGACGCTCTTCTGGTATTCGACCACACCTCCACAGTGCCCATGCAGAAAGTCCTTCTTCCATGATGATCGTCCACAACACACGTATCCATGTAGGTCTCGGTTTCCACGATATGGCTTGCAACGTCTATGATGTTGAACACGACTCTTCCGCTTCTTCACTGCAAAAACCAGCAAAGTTATATGTAGAAAAAACTTCAAATGGTGCCAAAAAAGATCACTATAACATGTAGTAATGAAAAGTTGGATCTTCGAAACTCTAAGGATTTTTTGGACTAAGAAAACTTTGTGCAGAAAACGTACTTGTTTGTAAACTATTTTTTTAGACTGCACACTTTACGAAATTCAAAGAAAAGATGCCTTAAATAATTTTCTTAAGTCGACATCTTGCTCGAACGACATAGGCATGTCCCTCGAACGACATCCCCATGTCGCTCGAATGACTGCTATGGTCGTTTAAATGATAGTACACACGTGTTTGATTTTAACACAACTCTAAACCATCTGTATCTCAGAATAAATGAAGTGTAATCCTTTTAGAACTCTTTAAAACCATTTAAAAAATATTTTCTTAATAAAATAAAATCTTTAAATAATTTAAAATAAACTCCAACTCCCATTAAAATTACTCATCTATACCTGAGTGATCTCGGGAATCAAATTGAATTGAAGATGAAATTTGCACCATAAACCGACATGATAAATCTTTGAAGCCTTGTCGTAATGTCTTCAATAAAGTTCAATACATCATAGTTTGTGTGGGATCGTGACCATAAAAATACGATATATGACTCAAACATGTTTTGTTCCGGGAATAAGTCAAATAAATATACAACGGACTTAATTGGAAATTTTTTCCTGACATTAGGTGAAACTAAGTGTTCTCTTATCAATCTTGTCACCTAATGTTAAAGCTATAGATAAAGAAATTGTGCATGTAAGAACTATTTCCCATATTTACAACAAAGTAAAAAATGTGTGAGCAATGGAAACGGGTTGCGAAAAGAAAAATATTTTGCATGAAATGCCACCATTAAAAAGAAGTCTAAATAAAAAAATTATGGCCCAGAGAAACAAATTTGCTAATGTCATATTTTATATTCATTGATGCTTAAAAAACAAATTTTCATTATTGAACATTCATTATATAGTGTGAGAACAAAAAATTGCATATGAGGGTGATATAAGTCGAAGATCAATGGGTTTTCATAATAAGTACAATTATTGCATTTTATGTGATGCTATTGGCCAGGGAATCATGACACTTCTAGGCATGTTGTTATATTTAATTAACTCCAATTGAGTCCATTTATCTTGTCATAAGGTTGAATGGAGTATTTACGTTTACGAATGTTGTTTGGCATCTTGCAGTTGTACGATATCTTAGGCGATGCTCTTATTCAGTTTGTTCACACCCCTATATTCCATTTCTAAGAACCGAATGTTTTCTACATTTCCTATGACTGTCTTATAACCATATTTTTGAGTGTATTTATCTATAAGGTTCTTTTCTTATCTAATTGTTTCTTCTTTTTCCAGTTTTCTCAGTTTTAGGCCAAATTGTAATCTTGTTGAAGTATTGTTCAAATGAGAATCGAACGAACCTCACCCATTTCACCACTACATTCTCATTTGAAGTTTCATTCGAAAGTCACTTTAACGACATCCTTCGAAGGAGATTCTAATTGTTCGAATGATCGACATTTTAGTAGGTCGGTTTGGTTCATTTCATCTGGCCGTTTGAGTTCCAAATTTATATAACTCAAAATCATTTTCTCTCCTTATTTCTCTCAAACATTCACTCAAAACCTCTCCACTTCTCAGTATTTCAACCCTCAATCTTCCCTCTCCTCCTATATAAACCCACTTCATTTAAGGCCGTCATCCATTACTCTTAAAGATTTTTCTTGGGGTTTTGGAAGATTTTCTTTAGGTACTGTCTCATTTTCTCTTCTAAACCTTGTACTTCCTTTTCTTTGATTGAGTTCATGCATATTGGGTTAATATTCCTAACATGCAACATTCTTTGTTGCCTATTTTTAAAAAAAGGACCTATTTCTATGTAAACTAAACTCATTTTGTTTTGGGGCTATATATATATATATATATATATATATATATATATATATATATATATATATATATATATATATATGTCATTTTCCTTAACAAAATTGCCATTTTTAAATGACTTTTCATGAGTTGTCTTGACATTATTTTTTCACTCATATAATTTTTGTCAAAAAATTCATGAAATATCATTCAATTTTAAGTTTTTATTTTTCAGTCATAGTATTGTTATTGGTGTTATTCTAATGGAGCTTGGGTTTTGATTTATTGTCTGTTTTGTTGTTCTGGAAGATTGGTTAGTGATATTGGGTACGGTGTAGATTTTATTCCTATGGCTGTCGGTCGTTGGCAATGATGTGTTGCTCAATCTGATGAGCAACACTCCTCTGAAGATGAAGAACCCATTACCAGCCTTCGACTTCATTGGGGAAATCATGTTAACTACACCTTATGTCATACTCTAGGTTTCCTTACTCAGTCCATAGTTAGGGAGGAATTCATAGACCTAGCCTCTCGGTCCGGTACCATCGTCTCCACTTGTCTTGCTACATGGGGATGGGACTCAATTTTTAATCTTCATGACCCCATCTACACCGATCTTGTTCGAGATTTTTTATTTGGTATGATTGTTAGTGAGCGCAGACTTGTGTCTCGATCCATAGTAGGTAAGTCCTTATTACTATGGAATCCATAGCCAGGCTTATCGATTTTCCCCAAGTTACCAATCCCTTATACCCTTATCCCGATGCATGTAGACCCGATTTTAGCCATCTTCTTGAAGCACGTTTTGAGAATTATGAATCGGGATCCACTATCAAACTATCAACATGTCATCTATTGTATGGTCTAGGAGTCATTTACCTTATGCTGTGACTCATCCCACTCCATCAAATTTCGTTTCATCTCATTTCGCTAAACAATCTTCTTCTTATTGTCACCCTCCATCCGAGTCAGAAGAGCTTAGATTTATGCATTTATAGGTTGAACAAATGGCAGAGGAACAACGTTAGAACAAAAGATGATGAAGGAATTATTCGCATCCATGCAAAGAGGGTGAGCGAGAGAGAGAGAGAGAGATAGAGATAGCAAAGGAGGCATAGATACGAAGAGCAAAGGAACAAGGTCGTCATGATTCTCGACTAATGCAATACTATGACGAGCTTAGACATGCTGAGATACAATGTGGAGAAGGTCATTCTAGTACCGGATCTTCATTCCATGATACTTTTGATGATGCACCTAATAATGTGACTCATTGAATGGATTTTAATATATCTATTTTTTTACTTGTGAGAGAGCGATTTATGGTTACATTCATTTACTCTCATTTGTTGTGGCACAACTGGATTTTTAGTTTCTTATTTTTATTCATCCTATGGTAATTTCTTTCATGTGATGTATTGTGGATGATTATAATTATGCTCTATAAGTTTTTTGTGATAATTCATAATAGTGCGTAAATTTTATTTATCATTATGCTTTGTGATTTATTTACTAACTTTGCAGGATTTGATCTATTTATTTCATGTGATGTATTGTGGATGATTATAATTATGCTCTATAAGTTTTTTGTGATAATTCATAATAGTGCGTAAATTTTATTTATCATTATGATTTGATCTATCCCTTTGTGTTTCTCGAACAAAAAGGGAGAACATATTTAGTGGGGGTAACTCTTAATTTCTATTACATTATCTTCTCCAAGTGAATTTATTTATTTGTTGTTCATGTGTGTAGGCCATTTAAAATTTTCTACAAACTCAAGCCTACAAAGAGCTTCATGTAGCTAGGTTGTAAGAAAGTCAATTTTGTCCATTTTCTTTTGGGTTTTAGGGGTGGGATTTTGGATCAGCTTATCGGCCTGGCTTCGATTTTTTTTTTCTTTTTTATGTTCATCACGAAATAGCCAAAGGGGGAGATTTGTAAGGGCAAATTTTTGCATCGAGTCAATTTTAAGTATTGGCTATTTTTCTTAGAAAAAAATATTTAGATTGTATACGTGTCATATCATGTTCTATAATTGAAAAATATGAACATCTAGGATTTTGACGCATCAACGAAGTTCACATCATCATTCCGAATGCTCATTATTCCCAAATGTATCTTACCTTTTGTTTTAAAATCTGTTAGAGAATTTTTTTGGGGCTTTATTTATTTTCCAAAGTCAAATTTTTAAACTTGTCCATTTTTTCAATCAACTAAGATTTCATTTAAAATATAGTTTTAACAAGATTTAACTTGTTTGAATGAGATATTCAGCAACATCCTTGAGGTCTCTATTGAAAAGTCGTTAGAAACCTTGTTCTAACAGGATTTTGATATGTTATTCAACCGAGACCTCAAGTCGGTCGAACGAACAGAGCGGTTACTGAAAATGGCAATTATTTTCAGCAGTTTTTCCCTATATGGTCCCTAATTTCCCACTACTTACACTTACAAAATAAAATGGAATCGGGAATAACTAATGAGTCTTCGCTCCAAACTTTTCCAAAAATCCAAATCTTTTTATCCAAACACACTCTAACATTTATATGATCACCTTGGATCATTTCTAAAGAAAACAAACCCGGAATTCCTACCACATTCATTCATCACCATTGTGCGCGGTAGACTTTTACACAAGTTGGACACTACACCAAAAATGCAAATCTGGCACGCTGAGGGAAGGAGATTCTGGCACGGTTTAAAACCGTGCCAGAAACTAGCACGGTTTAATCATAAACTGGCACGGTTTAAAACAGTATCAAATTCTGGAACGGTTCTAAACCGTGCCAAATATGAGTACACTTCATTAAAAAAATAACACCCCAAAATTTGAGGGGGGAACCAAAATTTCAAGAGACAATCTTTATTTTTTTCAAGAGACTAAATCTCCCTCTCTCTCTCTCTCTCGCTCTCTATCCGGAGACTCCCCATTCCACACTACCCGGCGACCCGATCGAAGCTACCCCCGCCTCCTTCATCGCAGCCTCCCGCCACCACCTTCATCGCAGCCTCTCACCTGTTGTCATCAGCTTCAAACCGCTGCTTCAAACCGCTGCCACTTGCCACCTGTTTATCGCATCTTCAAACCGACCCTCGCTCTTGTGTATCTCCTAGAGTTTCTCCGCCTAAAAAGAGAGAAGTGGGTGAGGGTGTTATACCTAAAAGAGGAACTAAACAAAATTAGTGTCTGAATCTAAATGGCAGCCGATGATTCACCACTACACCAAACTTCCGACAGCAATCTCCACTCCAGGTTTATTTTCTAAATTTCTTTCATTTGATTCAATTACAAGTATGAATCTAAATCATTTAATGTTAGGAGTACTTTTGTGTTCATTTGTAAATATTTAGGAAATTAACACTGTTCATTCTTAGGAGTATTTTTTTCTCAAATTAAATGTTAGAAATATTTAGTGGTATTTTTTGTTCAATGTTAGAAATTAGGGGTATTGTATTTTTCTATTCAATATTTAGGGCTATCGTATTTAATAGGGGCAACAATTTTAGAGACGAAACGAAGAGACGCTACGAAACGATGTGAAATTGACTCGAAATTGACACGATATGTCGTGTTCGTATCGTGCCATAATTATGAGTCGTGTTAGTCATGTTATCGTGTCTTGTCGTGTTAATCGTGTTTTTATTCGGGTTATCGTGTCTATTTATGTCCAATTTAGTATTTAGGGAAATGATAGAAATATTTAGGAGACATTTCAAATTTCAATGTTAATTTTTCAGTTAGTTTTCAATGCTGAAGTAATTTTTTATGATAATATCAATGTTAAACCTAAAAAAATCATCGCGGGGCCTACCACCCCCAAACCCCCGACATTGCTTGAAAACTTTCGCACCCCCTTACCAAAAATTCTGGGCCGCCACTGTCCATACTCCACGATCCACACTACCCGGCGCTCATCTTCACTGTCACCTCCATCATCTACAATATTTATGAAATAAAACCAACACATGTATTTCAATCGTCAGGATGCGTACACTTGTGTATGTGTATATATATATGTGTGTGTGATTATAGATTTTCTTTTAACTCCTTTGTGACTTGTTGATGAATTGATTGTTCATGTATGTGGAGTTGGTAGGGAAGAAATGAAATACATATAGCATTTTTGTCATTGAAGCTTCAGGAAAAATCAGAATATTAATTGCCAAAACGCAGTGTGTGTTGTTATGTTTTCCTTTTTACAGCCCCGTGTCTCGTTGATGAGTTGATTGTCTATGTGTAGATTTGGAGCTGGAAGGGTGGAAATGAAATAAAAATGAGATTATTTCACTAAAACTTTAGGGGGAAAAATGAGAAATAAAGGTCTATAGAGAATTTTATAATTAGAATTAGAATTAATTACAAAAACGCGTATGTGTGTGTGTGTGTGTGTGTGTGTGTGTGTGTATATATGTTTGTATATTGTCATTTTAACACCTTAGTGTCTCATCAATGAATTGATTGTTTATGTATATATGTGTGCGTGCACATAGTGTGTGTACTTGAAGGTGGAAGGGAAGAAGTGCACTAAAGATCAACTTTTGATTGGTATGAATATGTATATTTGCACATGAATGTATATACATGTAATTATACACTTTAAATTTATTAGCTCTATGTTTGGTTGATGAAATAGTGCCAAAGCCGGAATGTTGTTGTGAGCAATCACCGAGGGCTTGGGAGCATATCAATAACTGTAAGTAAGTATTCACTATATGGAATTTTTCTTTATTTTTTTTTATTGTCCAGTGAGAAACCATTCAATAAGTTTCTGTAATTGAATTATATATAATGATGTAGTTAGCAACCATTTGGACTGCTCACTTGTGCTAAGGATTTTGTTAGCATGGATACAAATGTAATCTTATTGTTCATACCCCTTGGACTTGACTTCTTTCTAGTTTATTCTCTGGTTAATTTTGATCACATTAACGTATTGTAGGTCAGGATATTAGCAGTTTATATGTAAAAGTAGCTTCAGAGCAAGGCCAAGGCCAAGGAATTACAAGTAATGTAACTTTCACATGCAGAATCCCACAAACTCGCTATTGGACAGGTGAAACTTGTAGGAACTGACCGCGTAGTCCCGGGTCTCCCATTTAGAGAGTATGACGATAATTTGCGAAAATCACACTTAGACTTGAAAACAGACCGTTAAAGGGTGAAAACCCAAACCAGCCCCCAAACGACCCCGTAGGAGGCACGAACACCTCGCACGGGACCAATGTAACTTGTAGGAACTGACCGCGTAGTCCCAGGTGTCCCGGTTAGAGAGTATGACGATAATTTGCAAAAATCACACTTAGACTTGAAAACAGGCCGTTAAAGGGTAAAAACCCAAACTAGCCCCCAAACGACCCCGTAGGAGGCACGAACAGCTCGCACGGGACCAATGTAACTTGTAGGATATAACCGTGTTGTCCCGGGTCTCCCGATTTGAGATTATGACGATAATTTGCCAAAATCACGCTTAGACTTACCGCGAACACCTCGCACGGGACCAATGTAACTTGTAGGAACTTACCGCGTAGTCCCGGGTCTAGCGGTTAGTGAGTATGACGATAATTTGCAAAAATCACACTTAGACTTGAAAACAGGCCGTTAAAGGGTGAAAACCCAAATCAGCCCCCAAACGACCCCGTATGTGACACAAACACCTCGCACGGGACCAATGTAACTTGTAGGAACTGACCGCGTAGTCCCGGGTCTCCCATTTAGAGAGTATGACGATAATTTGCAAAAATCACACTTAGACTTGAAAACGGGCCGTTAAAGGGTGAAAACCCAAACGACCCCTTAGGAGGCACGAACACCTCGCACGGGACCAATGTAACTTATAGGAACTGACCGCGTAGTCCCGGGTCTCCCGGTTAGAGAGTATGATGATAATTTGCAAAAATCACACTTAGACTTGAAAACAGGCCGTTAAAGGGTGAAAACCCAAAACAACCCCCAAACGACCCCGTAGGTGACACGAACACCTCGCACGGTACCAATGTAACTTGTATGAACTGACCGCGTAGTCTCGGGTCTCCCGGTTTGAGATTATGACGATAATTCGCAAAAATCACACTTAGACTTGAAAATGGGCCGTTAAAGGGTGAAAACCCAAACCAGCCCCCAAACGACCCCGTAGGAGGCACGAACACCTCGCACAGGACCAATGTAACTTGTAGGAACTGACCGCGTAGTCCCGGGTCTCTCGGTTTGAGATGATGACGATAATTTTCCGAAATCACACTTAGACTTGAAAACAGGTCGTTAAAGGCTGAAAACCCAAACCAGCCCCCAAACAACCCCGTAGGTGACACGAACACCTCGCACGGGACCAATGTAACTTGTAGGAACTGACCGCGTAGTCCCGGGTCTCTCGGTTAGAGAGTATGACGATAATTTGTCAAAATCATACTTAAACTTGAAAATAGGCCGTTAAAGGGTGAAAACCCAAACTAGCCCCCAAACGACCCCGTAGGAGGCACGAACACCTCGCACGGGACCAATGTAACTTGTAGGAACTGACCGCGTAGTCCCGGGTCTCCCGGTTTGAGATTATGACGATAATTTGCAAAAATCACACTTAGACTTGAAAACGGGCCGTTAAAGGGTGAAAACCCAAACCAGCCCCCAAACGACCCCGTAGGAGGCACGAACACCTCGCACGGGACCAATGTAACTTGTAGGAACTTACCGCGTAGTCTCGGGTCTCCCGGTTAGAGAGTATGACGATAATTTGCAAAAATCACACTTAGACTTGAAAACAGGCCGTTAAAGGGTGAAAATCCAAATCAGGCCCCAAACGACCCCGTAGGTGACACGAACACCTCACACGGGACCAATGTAACTTGTAGGAACTGACCGCGTAGTCCTGGGTCTCCCATTTAGAGAGTATGACGATAATTTGCGAAAATCACACTTAGACTTGAAAACAGACCGTTAAAGGGTGAAAACCCAAACCAGCCCCCAAACGACCTCGTAGGAGGCACGAACACCTCGCACGGGACCAATGTAACTTGTAGGAACTGACCGCGTAGTCCCGGGTGTCTCGGTTAGAGAGTATGACGATAATTTGCAAAAATCACACTTAGCCTTGAAAACATGCCGTTAAAGGGTGAAAACCCAAACCAGCCCCCAAACGACCCGTAGGAGGCACGAACACCTCGCACGGGACCAATGTAACTTGTAGGAACTGACCGCATTGTCTCGGGTCTCCCGGTTTGAGATTATGACGATAATTTTCGAAAATCACACTTAGACTTGAAAACAAGCTGTTAAAGGGTGAAAACCCAAACCAGTTCCCAAACGACCCCGTAGGAGGCACGAACATCTCGCACGAGACCAATGTAACTTATAGGAACTGACCGCGTAGTCCCGGGTCTCCCGGTTAGAGAGTATGACGATAATTTGCAAAAATCACACTTAGACTTGAAAACAGGCCGTTAAAGGGTGAAAACCCAAACCAGCCCCCAAACGACCCCGTAGGAGGCACGAACACCTCGCACGGGACCAATGTAACTTTATAGGAACTGACCGCGTAGTCGTAGATGCAATTTTTCTTCTTGTATATGCAATTTTTTTGCTTGAATATGATTTTTTTTTAAAATGACTTGGTTACTAATATTGTATCTTTTTTCTGTCTTATTTTTTTTGTAGGATGACATTCAATCGTTAGCTTTTATCCACTTGAAACGCACGAAGAAGTCAATGCTTTACAACAGGGGGATTGTGTATTTAGTGTCGTTAATATTCAGGATTCTATTTTTTGTGTTATGGCCGAGCAGGCTTCAGTAGTTTTATGATTTATTTTTATGGTCGTGCTGGCTATTGTAGTTTTATTGTTGACTTTTATGGCCGTGCGGGCTTTATATGGGCAGATTTTATGTTAGCAGGTTTTGGAATGCTCAAAAAATAGAGGAAACTCTGCCCATTTTTTTTTTGATATGGGAACTATTAACTCTTGTAATATTTTGAAGTTATTGTCGACTTTTATGGTCATGTGTTGCTTTATATTGGTATTATCTCCTGTAATTTTTTGAAGTTTGTATGCACATTAGTTTATCAACAACCTGCGATATTCATAATTTGTGAATTTTCTTGATTTTGTTTTTGCAAATAATAAATATTTTTCCTACCAAATTTGGAATTTGCAGATTTTCTAGATTTGGTTCCTATTATTATTTTTTTTAATCAACTGAAAAATCTGGCACGGTTTTAAACCGTGCCAAAATCGTGTCAATGCATAAAAATGAGAAGGCTTATAAAACAATCTGGCACGCTTTATAACCGTGCCAAAAGCGTGCCAGATAAAAGATAATTTGGCACGGTTTTGGCGTGTGCCAAAAGCGTGCCAGATTTAACATCTGGCACGGTTTAAAAGCGTGCCAGATTTAACATCTGGCACGGTTTAAAAGCGTGCCAAAAGCGTGCCAGATTAAAAAACTGGCACAGTTTAAAAGCGTGCCAAAAGCGTGCCAGTTTGAAAAATCTGGCACGGTTTTAAACCGCGCCAGAAAATCTGGCACGCCTGATTCTGGCACGGTTTTAAACCGTGCTAGATTGCGTCTGGCACGGTTTTAAACCGTGCCAGTTTCCTGTTTTTGGTGTAGTGGGAGATGGCGTATTAGGCATCGATGGATACCGCGACACAGGAGGTGTTGTGCAAACATATTGGAGCTACATGTGCTATGGACGGAGGTGTTTGAGACAACATCAACTATACTTATAGTGTCAAGTCTGCAGGTATTTTTTGTCTTCATTGTAAAATTTTATTCATAGTGGATTTTATTTAGGCCTAGCCATCCAAGGGTTTTTTCAATTGGATTTTTCTCGTACATTGCGGCGTTGTGGTTATGTGCTTGCTATTTTTTACCTAGATGCATTCTTAGGTTAAAAATATTAAAATTGGCTTAACCACAAATTTTGGATAATTAGGTGCTAAAATTTCACTAGTAACTTGATTGTAAAAAAATCCCGCATGTCCACGTAGGATTAGTTAGTCAAGATTGAAATTGGGAACACATCAATTATATTGGCCTAGTAGAAATTTTACCCCTGTGTTGTGTGTGTTTTTCGGAGTGTATTTCACGAATTTGAGTCTTTTCCATATAACTTGTCCCATCCTTTTAGTCTTTATCATATACTATCTGAAAGAACAATATCAAATGGGTGGTTAACTCTGCTGAATACCCTTTTGTTATCATGCAGATGAGATTAATTACATAGCATGCTTAAAATTGTAGGCAATCTCTAACCAGAAAATGATTAATTTAATTAGAAAACCCCCCAAGTTTTTGGAACATATCTCAGACTATATCAAGAGTACACAAGGTATAAGCCATGAATATGAATATGGAATATGCTAAACATTACGATAAATCATATCTAATAAATAAAAGTCAGATAAGGCAAGGATATGAAAATAAAATAATAGTATTATATGAGTGGGTGCATTGAAAAGAAAAATACGTACAATACTATGGTAAGAAATTTTCTTCTAACAAAAGTGAATGTTGTGATATATTTACTGATTTTAATATAGCTACAAGGTTTTAACCCCGCGCGATGTGTGGGCACTTCGTAAATTTTTAAAGTACTGTATTACATATTTAAAATACTTTATCAAATACATATTTCGGTATAAAAGAAATCATTTCACCGAAATTAAAAATATGTCAAATTTTAGTCTTAGTAACACTTAGTTATAATGTGCACTTGGAACAATACAGATTTTTTTTATAAGTTGGTTATATAAAAACTAAATATCTTTTATGATTAAAAAATAAAGTATCTTTATAGGTTTCTAATCTATGCGATGCACAATCATTTTTTAAATTATTACATGATATATTATGTGTGGTTTTATTTGGATAAAAAATTATGACACTCGCATTTCAACACAGAGTTTTGTATATTCTCCATCTATATATATACACTTCCCACTTCTTGTTATTCCCCATCTACATATAAAATATAAAAAAGTACTTAAGGAATTGAAGATTGTGAGAATTTAATCACATAATAATTTATGGTAATATTTATGATTTCATCACATGTTCCAATTCTTCTTTGAAACTTAAATCCTACCAACAAATTTTGTCATCTAGATCAAGAATGTTTTACTTCTGTATGAACTTTTTTTCTTTTTCTAGAAAAACCGCCACTAAATTATTACAATTTATAGTGAGAATTACTACAATTACTCTTTTATACGAAAATAGCAACAGAGAAAGAATTTCACATGAAAGACGATGCTTTGAAGTTTAACTTTGTAAATGCATAAACAAACATAATACATGTAAAAATAAAAATCGACTACTAAATTAATTAAAATACCAAACTTTATATTTATGTATGACCATAGTTACAGGATACTTTAATATATAATTTGTAGCATGTGCCTTAATTATTTATAATATATACATATTTTTGTTAAGCCTGTTCTAAGACCAGTTAAACTCATCGTCGTCGTCGTCGTCATCATCATCATCATTATCATCATCATCATCATCATCATCATCATCATCATCATCATCATCATCATCATAATAATAATAATAATAATAATAATAATAATAATAATAATAATAATAATAATAATAATAATAATAATAATAATAAAACTAATAACAATAACAACAACAACAACAACAACAACAACAACAACAACAACAACAACAACAACAACAACAATAATAATAATAATAATAATAATAATAATAATAATAATAATAATAATAATAGTATAAATTTGAAAACTACCCCCATAAAGTAGAATAATAGTTGAAACCTTAGGAATTCTATCTTTTTTAATTATACTAAAGTGAAATCTATATTTCGGGCAGCTATGCTTAAACCCACCTCTAAGTTTAAGTCCAGGTATGGGAGACCCTTTTCCTCCAGCATCATTTTCTCTGTCCTTCGCCTAAAAATGTTAAATGAAAATTCAAATTTTATAATTGATGAAGGTTCACAAATAGAGTCCAACTAAATAAACTCCACTAATGAAAATGTATAAATTAATAAAATTGAAATGAACATTCCAAAATAATTAGTCAAATTTCTGAGTAATTATAATTTAAAATCTAATATCAATACACGTCTATAATTTACCAATAAAATAATTCTCTCAAGCAAATGAATGCTAACAAAATATTCAAATTTGCAATAATTTTCACCTAATTGTCATCTACCTATAGGATTTGATTTTCTACTTCTACCACAATGAACAAATAAAAAAACATTAGATTTATCACCCACTAGATAAAGCAATCATTAAGAAACCCAATGTTGCTCAAGGTAAACAATTTAAGACCATGAAAAATAATCAAAGAAGAATCCCATTGTTTGATTTAAAAATAAATAAAAAGAGGTTGCTCACATTAATATTATAAGACTCCAAGTCACAGTAAAAAGTCTATTAAATATAATGGACTGGTCAAATACTACCTGAGCCAATGTATGCAAGATAATAAAATTATAATTTTTTTGAAAATAATGTAGTACTTATTCATCTACCAAAAATGATCATTGATATCGATGACATCATTTTTACAACCTCTTATCCAAGAATTACAAAAATTGGTCCCAAAGATTTTACAACATGAACAATTCATGTATTGAATAACACTGATTAGTTTTCAAAATAATCTAGGTGATGCAAAGGTGGTGAGGGTTCTTCAATACCAAATCAGAAAATGGATCGAGAGAAAAAGAGACATAAGCCACGTTGGGAATGGAGAGAACAAATTAAAAAAGTCATGGCGTAATTTTCTTAGGATCCATGTATAAATTTCACTGGGTTGTCTTTCATCCCATTTGCAATATTTCAACCTCAATATCAAACTAACCAAACACCATATTTGTATGTATAGATAAATATATGTACCCAAAGTGTTTATGAAAATACCTTAATGAAAATGAAGAGCATGTTGCTCCCTAACAAGGTATAAACTACAAATCTATGTAATACTATAAAATGGTTCACAGAATTTATTTCCCTTTCAGATTGTTTGACAACCATAGCCCCATATATGTCCAAAACGAATAACGAGGAATATCGGTTTGTAATAAAGGTTCTAGAAACATATTAGAATGCCTTTGGGAAATATATCAACTACTAATAGTCATGCATTATTTGTTCTTTTAAAGGAAGATAGAGGAATCTAAGGCGAAAGTAATGGATGTGCTTTTAGTAAAAACAATTGGTCCTGAGTCTAAATACTTAGGTTTTTTCCTTACACATGGGGGTAAATATAAATATGAGGCATTTTCATATAATCTAGAAGTTGCAGAGTTGAAAACAATACCTTGTATCACCGGGTGGGAGAGAAGTATTGATAAATGTAGTGATTCGGGCAATACCGAGCCATTGTGAGGGGTTCGAAAGTTTAAGAGTAAAATTCATTTAAAGAAATAAGAATTTATTAACTGCCTAAACAAGCTAGCTGGAGTGGGATTCAAAGACTTTCATATCTATAACATGGATCTCCCATTACAAAGTAAAGGTGGAGGTTGTCCGTGCTGCTAAATACACTGGCTAATAAACTTATCAAATCCATTTATTTTAAAAATCGCTTATTTTTACTGCCTTTATCAACACCAGAGCCCAATAACTACAAAATTATTAGCTAACGTACACTGCTCGTGGTGCCAGATCTCCCATGGTTGGCTAATTTTCTGGAGGCTACATCCCTTGATTCACAGACCAACACTTCTTTTTACTCTCCTAACGAAAGTAAATGAACCCCACCAAAGCCCAACAACTACAAAATTAATGTGGGCAGGTGTTTTATATCAGTTCAGTTTATAGTGAGGATTTTAGGGATTAGTGAAGGCCACCTTTTACATGATTTTTGTAAAAACATTCAGAAGGCTGACAGTCAACAATAGGAATAAAAAGACATGGAGAGAAGGAGATATATATAAAGGGGATCGTACTGGGGAGGGAGAGATATATTATTAAGAGCCAAAGTAGATGAAAAGATATTTGATTCTCTTTCAACGAAGTGAAGACGTGAGAGAAAAAGAATATGAAGAGAGGGGGAAATGAAAAGTTGAAATGATTTTATGAGAGAATGAATAAAGCCAACCCTAATTGGGAGTAACAGACTCAATCTATCTGTCCATGTGGACACTTTAGTTATAAAGGAGAAATAAATTTTGTTAAAGCATTTTAAAGTATTACTAGTGTTGATGTAAAAAATTAGATTATCTCTAATTATTTAATTACAGATAAAAATAAATAAGACAAGATATTTTTAAAGTGGTTCAGCCTTGAAAGAATGGCCTACGTCCACTGTTTGTGTTATTGCTGATTGTTTGCAGAATTCTTGATAATGGGTTTACCAAGAAATTCCGAGTCCCCTGCTAATGAGGAGGTTGCAATGTATTTATAGCCTTGAGGCTGTACAAATGAAAGAATAATACACAATTGTCCAATAATGAGCATTTAATGCGCAGTATCTCTTTTGATTATCCGGATATAAATGCTCTATACGAGATGCAGATCGGACCGCCTGAGTTCCTCGGACCACATAAGTAGCTCGGTATACATGAGTTCCTCGGAGAACACTTGTTGCTCAGAGCGCCGGATTTGGTCGGGGAGGTTGAGTTCCTCGGAGTCAAGGTGTTGTTCAAAAGATGTTTGCGATTGCCATGTAGATTGACACGTGTTTCTACATAATTGGTCTGCGTCAGCAGAATAAATTTGGTATCAATAGAAGCCCCAAATGTTTCGTAGTTTGATGTTGAGGAAAAGTATGGAACATTCTGCCGCTTATATTTTTGGTTTTTACGGTTTCTAGGACAACATTCGTTGTATACAACTCCTTTTTAAATCCATAGTATCAGTCCTCATAAATATTTTGAATTTCCATACGCACTTCGTTTTTCGTGTCGTTTTCTTCTTTTTAGCCTCCGGATATGCAATCGTCCATTTTGGTAATCATTTTTCTTTTCTACTCCCGAGGTAAAATATTTAAACACTTCAGAAAACTCAATCGTCTTTTACTTTTTCAAATTTGCATCTGCATCTTAGAACTTCTTCATTTCTTCTCTGTCTTGTGAATTCGTTTCTTCCATTGTTCGTTGTCACCTGATTCATCTTTTTCCTGTAAGATCTTCTTCCTTCTCTTTTATTTCTTTTATTCATCATGGTTTACCTTGTTGAGTCGCTTGATAAATTTCGTTCTGATTTTTCTATTCCTTCTTGGGTCATATTGGAAGAGCTTTCTGAACCTTCTGATTATTTTTGTTTGGCTGAGGGACATTGATTCCCCAGTCTCTTTGTAGCTGAATATGTCTTTTCTTTTCCTCCAAATCCCTTATGTTTGGAGTTCTGTCAATTTTTTGATGTTGTTCCTGCGAAAATAGCACTAAACACTTGGAGAATAGTTAATAGAGTTCATAGGTTAAACCAAATTCATGGAACTCATTTAGGAATTCCGGAAATTATATTTTGTTATATATGGGTTGTCAGTGATAGCACATTTTATTTAAAAACTAGGTTTTTAAATAGGGCTTTAGTTGTCAATCTCCCAGATGCCAACAGAGATTACTTCGAGCATGGAGTTGTTATGAAAAATTGGCAACATGCTCCATTAAATGGAAATGATGTGTATCAGGGTCCTATATGCCCTCCCTATGGCAATGGGATAGGTTATTTTTGTTTTATTTAATTTTATTTTTGAAATTGTGTTTTCTTTGTGTTTGATAAAATGCGTCATTGACATTTTAATTTTTGTTTATTTGAAGTTGATAGCAAAAGAAAATCCCCCAAAGAGACTGATGTCAATTTGAAGCACTTGAAATTTATCTCGAGTTTGCACCAAACCATTGCTGAAAAACATATCAGATCAGCCTCGTACTTCCTTCAGTACAAGAGCTACACTTCGTCTTTTACTGCTCGTCCAGTGGTGGGTGACATCGACCCATTACCAGTCTCTGAAGGTTCCTCTCCTGAATCAAATCTTCCCCTCAGTATCATAATGAAGAGACGAAAAGTTCCTTCATACTTAGACAAATCAGACTTTGCCAATGTGGAGGCGAAGAGAAATAAGCAGGATGTCCCAGAGGAAGGGACAAGGAAAGTTGATGCACCCCCTCCTGCTACTGTTAATAAAGTTGCTGAGAAGCCCCCTGTGGCTCCGAGCAAGGTTGTAGCTGTTTCTCCTCCAAGCGAGGTCATCGTTATATCACCGACTAAAACAACATCCTTGGTTGAGAATGTTCATGCTCCTACAAGGAGGATAAAGAAAAGTTCCTCGGATAAACTGGCTGAACCTATTTCTCAGCCTTTATTTGTTGGAAGTGGTGTTCCCACTTTTGTTGCTCCGAGCTCTGCCATGGGCTCTGTGAAGTCTTGGATTATCCTAGAAATCCAAGGTCTTGAAGATACTCTTTTTCAGGATAGGGTTACCACCTTGGCAGCTTAACATTGCCTCAGTATGTATTACTAATCAAGACTTTCAATTTTCAATGTTTCATTCTTGTACTGACTCAAAGTTATTTTTCTTATCAGCCGGTAACCTGTTTCAATACTATTTTGAAAAAGGATGAAGCTCTTAAAGCTTCGAGCTCCTCGGGAGGTGTGGAGGAGGCTTTTGTAGGTCTTACTCAATCCTTAAAGGATTCTCGTCAGAAATATAAAGAAGATAAGGTTGCTTGGGAGAAGAAACTGAAGTCCGTCGAGCAAGAGAGAGATAAAGTTGTGGAGGCCTCTCAGGAGTTGGAGAGGAAAATAAAAGAGTTTAAGAAGAAAAATGAAGAGCTTGAAGAAAAGCTCAAGAATGCTGGAGAGCTTGAGACCAAGCTTAAAACTGCTAAAGAGAAACTTCGTAGACTTCGTGAAGTTGATCGTCAGAGGGTAGAGGTAGAAGGAAAGTTGAAGGCAACTGAGGAACTTCTTACTGAGAGGATTTCCTCGAAGATAGCAAAGAGAAAACTTGCTATTAAAAATTCCTTTAGCGCTGGCTGGGACAAAGGTTGGAATAAAGGCCTAGCTGCCATGTCCTCTCAACTGGATTTTTCTAGCCTCAAATTCTTCAGGGATGGATGGATTGCTGCTCTGCAGGAGTCAAAGGTCTCAGAGAGTTCTGAACTTTTTCAGCACCATGTTCATGGTTCTCCTCCCTCTGCTGGAGAAGAAGAAGAGGATGGAACTGCCTCTGAAGAGTCTTCAATGATAATTAGGGATCAAGTCCCTACTGTTGAACTTCGCTACGAGCAACCCCAACCAACTATTACTCCTTCTGAGTAGCTACTCATGTCCACCGAGCACCCAGACTCTTCCTCAAAGTCTCCCGATGAAGTTATAGGGAATAAAGAGAAGGTGTAGAGTAGTTTGGGTGTTTGTTTTGTCACTTTATTGAATGTAACCTCAAATTTTGTATTTCCCTTCATGATGAAATAAAATTTCAAGCTTTTGGTTGTTTATCTCAACTTCTTCCTCTTTTTGCTCTGTTTGCATCCTTATTAATTTTTTCTATCCCTTTTCTTTTATAATTTATAGCTAGAATGAAGCTCTTGTCAACCCACGATACTGAACTGATGAAAAGATGCAATGACTACTTTAAGGCTGGCCATTCAGATCTGAACGAGGCTCAAATTATTGACATCCTTGGTCCAAATTCTTCTGAACAAGCAGTTGAAGCATATCAACATTTGAAATTCCTATTTGACCGAGCTATTTCCAAAAATGTGGCTTATTACGAGATAATTGAAGATCTCCAGGGTACCATCGAGGAACTTCAGTAATAATACAAGCAGGGGTATGAGAAAAGGTATCAGCAACTAAATGCTGACAAAGGATATGATAAGTTACTCGCTGCTTATGATTTTAAGGAGAGGACTTTGAAGACCGAGGTTAAAGAGCATAGGCAGATCATGAAACTGTTGGAGCAGGAAAATAATAACTTGTGAGGAGAGATATCCCAACTAAAATTTGTAGCATCTACCTCGGGAGCCTTAGTCCCTATCAATGACGAAGGTTTCTCTTTCTTGGAGGTCAAAAATGCCAATTTGAGAGACGAATTGGAAACTTTAAAGAGGATTGGACCCTTTACATCTTCTCGGGGACGAGCAAGGGCTGGTCGTATTTCAATTAAAGAGCAAAAAACTCAATCAGCCTTAGAGAATCAGGCCTTCTAGTTGATGGCGAAGAATCAAGCATTAGCAGAGATGTCTAAGAAGATTCTGAACCTCGACGAGCAACTTTCTGCACAAAGTTCTGCCTTGGAGAATAAAACGAATCTGGTGAAGAATCTTCATGAGCAGCTAGAAAGGTTGACCTATCAGTTCCATAAATAACCCAGAGAATTTTGGATGGCTGGTTACAATGAAGCCCTCTACCAAATTGATGACCGGATCCAGTAGTCAAGCAACGAGGGGTACAAGCAAGGATGACTGAATGCCCTGGGTGTGCTACAATTAGAACATGGTCATTATTTGTGGGACTATTATGATCCTGGGTTGCTTGATTTTGCCAGTGCCTCCATTTAAGCTTGGCATGAGCTGGATTCCTGCTCGAGCAATTACTTAGTGCCTGATCTCTAAATATCTTGGTGACTATAATCTTCATTCAAATTTTAAGATATCTCGGCCAGAGCACCTGCTTGCTCGTCCTTCTGTGATGAATATTCGAATGTTGAAAGATATAAACATTATAAACTCTCCCTATGCCTTAGATGATCCTCCTGCTGGAGTGGAACCTGTTTTAAAGGCAGAGGGAAAGAAACCCATAGAATAGGACTTTGTGTAATAATTTCTACTTTCCACAGTATATGTAATCCTTCTGGTTTTGAATTAAAAATTTTGGTAATACATTCTTCACATTATTTATAATTCTACTTAGTATGAATGAAGATTTGCCTTTTGTCATTTCATTTTCTTCTAAATACTTTATAGAATGTTTTTGCTTGTTGGTTAGCAAATATGCTTGTGACATATTGTTTTATTGCAGTGATTTATCAATCTTTAATTTCTAAATAATAGAATAACTTACACTTCATGTTATTGCTTAATTTAAACAATCGGAGTTGATTGAAATTGGCTTACCGACCAACTGGAGGTTTGAGATTTTTGTTTCCGACCAACCGGAGTTGGTGAACTTTTATTCCTCGATCAACCGTAGTTAGGGGATTTTATTTATCGACTAACCATAGTTGGTAGACCGACCAACCGTAGTTGGTGGGATTTTATTTATCGACCAATCGTAGTTGGTAGACCGACCAACCGTAGTTGGTAGGATTTTATTTATCCACCGACCGTAGTTGGTAGACCGACCAACTATAGTTGGTGAGGTTTTATTTATCGACCAACCGTTGTTGGTAGACCGACCGACTATAGTTGGTAGGGTTTTATTTATCGACCAATCGTAGTTGATAGACCGACCAACTATAGTTAGTGGGATTTTATTTATCGACCAACCGTAGTTGGTAGACCGACCAACTATAGTTGGTGGGGTTTTATTTATCGACCAACCGTAGTTGCTAGACCGACCAACCGTAGTTGGTAGGGTTTTATTTATCGACCAACCGTAGTTGGTAGACCGACCAACCGTAGTTGGTGGGATTTTATTTTGAACTTTATGCATAGTGTGTAGCACTAATACTCCGAAAAAATTTCAACAAAAGGAGAGAATTGGGTAAAACATCCAAAGATTTATTCATATCGAAGAAAACTGCATTACATAAGGATTGAACTACAGATAATATTTGAGAAGATGCTCTGCGTTCCATGCATACTTAAACTCCTCTCCTTATAAGGTTTCAATCCTATATGTCCCTGGTCGAACAACTTCTGTTACTCTGTAGGTCCATGTCAGTTAGCTTCCAGTTTGTTGTGTCTCTGAATTACTTTCTTTAGTACATAGCCCCCTTCTTTCAAGTCACATTTCTTTACTATCTGGTTGTAGAACAGAGCTATTCATTGCTGGTATGCAGCATTCCTGATTGCTGCTTCTTCTCTAACTTCCTCGAGCATATCCAAGTCCAACCTTCTCATCAAGTCACTGATAGGAGAATTAAAATTCAGCACTCTATGTGTGGGGAGACCTAGCTCGGCAGGTATAACAACTTCACTTCCAAATGCCAGCATGTACGGAGATTATCCTGTTGCTGCTCGTGGTGTAGTACGATAAGCCCACAACACAGAATGTAGCTCGTTGATCCAATTTGCCTTCGCATCATCGAGTCTTTTCTTCAAACCATTCAGCAGCGTTCTGTTTATTACCTCAGTTTGTCCATTACTCTGAGGATGGCCTGGTGTAGAGTGGGTTTTCAATATGTTTGATTGGTGACAATATGCAGCAAACTCCTCGTTATCAAATTGGGTTCCATGATCAGTAATGAATGTATGGGGAAGACCATATCTGCAAATGATATTCTTCTAAATAAATTGATACACCTTCTCATAAGTCATATCAATAAGAGGCTCAGCTTCCATCCACTTAGTAAAGTAATCCACTGCGATGACGAGGTATCTGAACATTCCTCTTGTCATCTAGAGTGGCCCGACCAAATCCATTCCCCACATGGCAAATAGCCAAGGGGATGTTATGGGTGTTAGCAATGCCTGAGGAGTTCTTCGAAATGATGAGAAGCGCTGACATTTGTCACATTTCTTATCATACGCTATACAATCAGCCCTCATCGTCGGCCAATAATATCCTTGCGTCATTATTCTTTGCAAAAGCATCCGACCTGCTACATAGGCTCCACAGGACCCATCATGAACCTCTTCAATTAAATTTTTCACCTTGGAGGGATGCACACATCTCTGCAAGCCAGCTATGATTCCTCGTCTATATAGAATACCATTATTCAATACATAACGAGTAACTTTAAACTTTAACTTCTTGGCTGCGAGCTTATCAGTTGGTAATGTCCCTTCCTCAATATAGGCCCTGATGGGATCCATCCAAGATGATCATAAATCAAGGAAAATGAAGTTCATCATATCTTCGTCAATGCTCCAACTAGCCAAGATTTTTATTGGGATTGTTCTGTGTATCTCGATGTGCATGGCTGAGGCTAACCGAGCTAAGGCATCTGACCTTGCATTCTTCGATCTTGGTATTCTAACCAACTGTACTGCATTAAAGATCGATACCGTCTCCATTGCTTTCACATGATAATTGATCATTAATTCTCCTTTGGATGCATATACTCCCAGCACTTGATTTATGATCAACTGTGAGTCAGTAAATACGATGACCTGCTCTGCTTTCATAGTTTTTGCCAAACTAAGACCAAGAATCATAGCTTCATATTCAGCTTCATTATTAGAATCTTTAAATTGAAAGCGCAGAGCATATTCCACATCTATCTCATCTGGGTTGTTCAAAATAATTCTTGCTCCACTACCTGTAGTACACGAAGAACCATCTACGTACAAATTCCACATAGGTAATTCATTATCAAATTCTTGGTCAGATAGAACTCCTCGGTGGAATATTTGAGGCTTCCTTCCATTTTCTTCTAACACTTGCTGTTGCTCATCGACCATCTTCTCTAGCTCATCTACCGACCTAAGTTGGTCGGGACTTAGGTTTAGTGATCCTGTAATATCCGCAGGCTGGTCGGTATTCAATTTTTTCTCTTCGGAGGTATCTGGATAGGTGAACTCTGCGATAAAACCTGCCACAGCCTGGCCTTTAGGCGAGGATCTTGGTTCATAAATTATGTCATATTCACCAAATTCTACTGCCCAGTACATTAATCTTCTTGATTTCTCCGGTTTGTGCAGGGCTTGCCTTAATGGCATATCAGTATACACCACTATAGTGTGGGCTTGAAAGTATGGCATCATCCTTCTACTGGCTTCAATCAGTGCTAGTGCCAACTTTTCCAACCTTGGATATCTAATCTCCGCTCCTCGAAAGGCCTCGCTAGTGTAATAAATTGGTTTTTGCACTCCTTCCTCCACTCTTATCAATGCCGAGCTAACTGCATTCTTCGAAACTTTCAGATACAAGTACAATCTTTCTCCCATCACTGGGCTGGACAACAGTGGGGGTTCTCCCTAGTATTTCTTTAACTCTTGAAAGGCCTTCTTGCATTCATCATTCCATTCAAACATTTTTCAGAGTGTTTTGAAGAATGGGAGGCATCTATCAGTTGCTCGTGATACAAATCTATTAAGTGCTGCAACTCGCCCTGTGAGACTTTGCACTTCCTTCTTCGTCGTTGGAGATCGTAGCCCCAATAGAGCCTTGATCTTTTCTGTATTTTCTTCAATACCTCGTTGGTTGACAATATACCCGAGAAACATGCCTTCTCGTACTCCAAATATGCACTTGGTAGGGTTCAACTTCATTTGATATTTATCTAATTGATCAAAGGTTTGACCTATATCAACTAGATGGTCAGCAGCTTTCTTGCTCTTGGTCAGCATATTATCAACATAAACCTCCATATTATGACTGATTTGCTCTGCAAACACCTTGTTCATCAGCCGCTGATATGTTGCACCTGCATTTTTCAAACCAAAAGTCATAACATTATAACAATAAGTTCCCCTAGGGGTAATAAAAGAGGTACTCTCCCTGTCTTCAGATTTCATTTTAATCTGGTTGTAGCCAGAATAAACATCCATGAAGCTCAACAGATCATGTCCTGAGGTAGCATCCACTAATTGATCAATTCGAGTCAAAGGAAAATGATCCTTTGGGTATGCCTTGTTGAGGTCGATGAAGTCTACACACATCCTCCATTTGTTGTTCTTCTTCTTTACCATCACCACATTAGCTAACCAGGCTGGATATTTGATATCTTCAATAAAGCAAGATTTTCGGAGCTTCTCGACCTCTTCTTGTATAGCTTGATACTTCTCGAGGCTGAACACTCTTCTTCGCTGCTTCACATGTTTGATTTCCTTGTTCGTGACACAAGAAATTTGGGTCAATTCCTGGCATATCTTCGTGGCTCCATGCAAAAGTTCGTTTTCTGCTTTTTAGGAAAGCTATCAATTCCTATTTTAGTGAGGCATCTAATGACGAACCTATTTGAGTTATTCGTTATGGGTGCTCGTCATCCAGAATGACATTTTCAGTAACTTCTATCACCTGCCCTTTCACAAGGTGCGACTCGTCCCTAGGGTCTAATGTTTTAACTTCTGCACCTTCCTCCACTTGATAGGTAGTAGTCTTTTTCCTAGATTCTTCAAGTTCTTCCTGCTTGGTAGATGAATAGTAGCATTCTCGAGCTACTTTTTGGTCACCCTTCACAATTCCTACTCCAAAATTGGTTGGAAATTTTAGGCATTAATATACAGTAGATGGTACTTCTTCGAACTTCTTCAATCCTACCCTTCCCATTATGATATTGTAAGCTGATTGAACATTCTTATCCATCATAAAAAAGCGCACTCTTTCTGTTCGACAAGCAGGCCATGTACCGATGAACATGTCCAACTTGATCGTCCCAAGTGGAAAAGCTTTCTCGCTAGTAAAACCGAGGAGGGGCCGATGATATGGCTCCAACTGGTATAGCTTTAGGTTCAATCTATCAAAACATGGGTAGAACACAATATCGGCCGAGCTGCCATTATCCACCAATACTCGCGAAATCACTACTTCCTTCATCCTTATTTTGATCACCATTGGTCATCATGAGGATATTGCACACCTGCGAGGTTATTTTTAGAGAAACCAATGACCAGTTTATCTTTGCTCACCTTCATCGGGCGATCATCCTCAGCTAGATTTATCCTTTGAATATATGAACAAGCTTGAGCCTCATTGAGGTAAGCTTTCCTTTCTGCAGTAAGGTCTCCACCTCCTGCATCTCCACCAGTAATAACATTGCAATCAAATAATCCAAAATGAATAGAAAATACCTCACGTTCTGGTTGTTTTGGTCTTTTAGGGAGGTTTGGCTCATCTTGATCATCTTCTCGGTCTTCTTCATGATTTCTCTTCTTATCTTCTTTTGCTCGACGAGGAGATCTAGACCTCTACCTTGCTTGATCATTGCTCCTTCCACCATTTCGACGATCTACATACTTGCTCAATTTCTCCCGCCTGATGAGCTCTTCAATTTCATTCTGGAGAGCTATACAGTTTTTAGTCATATGACCATGATCCTTATGGAAGGCGCAATATTTATACTTATCCCTCTTTTCAGGATCTGCCTTCATTTTTCAGGCCAGTTTAGCTCCTCGCTGTTCATGATCTCCTCCAGAACATGGTTTATGTCTACTTTCAAAGGAGTATAGTTTCCAAATTTCTTCATTTGTTCTAATGCTTACTTTTATTTTGACTACCTGTTACCCCCATTGTTCTTCTGTTCTTTCTTCTCATCTTTGTCACCCTCAACCTTGGTTTCTTTGGTATCCATATTCTTCTTTGCAGCCATAGCTTCCTCGACGTTCATAATTTTGGTTGCTTTTGCCATTAATTCTGCCATGATTGTAGGTGAATGTTTGGCTACAGTGTAGTACAATTTATTTGGCAACAGTCCACTCATCAGAGCAGTGATCGTTGTCTTCTCTTCGTAATCAATAACTTCAAGTTTCTCGTTATTGAAACGAGTAATATAATCCCTGGTGCTCTCCCCTGCTTTTTGTCTAACACTTAACAAGTGTGCTACTCGTTTAACTGGTTTTGATCTAAAATAGAAGTTTCCAATAAAGAGCTCGGCCAGTTGAAAGAAAGTTGCAATCTTCCCCCGAGGAAGATTATTGTACCATATTTGAGCAGATCCAGTGAGAGTTCCTGAAAATGCCCTGCATCGCATCTCGTCTGGAACAGCATATATATCAGCAGCTGCTTGGTATTGTTCTATATGTAGAACATGATCAGTTTTTCCATCATATTTTGGTGTTACTACTGGGGCTTTGAATTTTGATGGTGTGGGGAAGTCTACAATTTCTTGTAAGAATGGTGTTCCTCGGATAAAAGTCCTTTGTAAAGGATTCCTGGCCTTAGCCATTTCCCCTAACATGTCTTCCAATCTTTGAATAGATCCCTTCCATGCATCATTTCCTTCCTCGGGCCTATTGGTCCGACCAAGTGATCATGTTGAATTTGCCTCTTGGGACTTTTCACGACGAGCATCTGGTCGTGATTGGGCAGAACCTTCTTTTAATTCATATGATCGTTGAGAGTTCCTCGACACCATCCTTGGAGGACTTCTATTCCTCCTGGGACCCAAACGATCAAAGGGAGAGACTCTGCTCAATCTTTCAAGAGTACTGGTCCTTTCTGGAGAGAGAGTGATATTTTGTTGCGTATCTGTAGCTCGTACCGAGGAAGTCCTTCCAGGCTGATAAGAAGGATCGTTGGATCTCTCAGGACGATATGAATCGGTGCGTCTAGAATGAGATTCTTCTGGGAGTAACGTTCGCCTAGTCTGTGAGGAGGGCAAACGGGTATTTCTCTGAATGCTCCGTTGTCCTGACTAGGTTGGCGCTCCACCTTTGATAGTTTGCATGAGTTGTCGCATGGTTTCCTGCATGGCGGTCTGGCATTGGGCCAAATTAGCCATTATACCAGCCAGATCTTGAACATTTGGAGGAACAGATGGATTTGGGGGGGTTTCAGCGTTTCGATTACTGGATTCTGGATTATCAGCATTTGATGATGAGTTATTTTGATGAAAAATGAAAATCACAGTCATTTCCCACAGACGGCGCCAATCTGTTGATGTAAAAAATTAGATTATCGCTAATTATTTAATCACAGATAAAAATAAATAAGACAAGAGATTTTTAAAGTGGTTCAGCCTTGAAAAAATGGCCTACGTCCACTGTTTGTGTTATTGCTGATTGGTTGCAGAATTCTTGATAATGGGTGTTAACGCAAAAATTCTCCATCTACGAGGACCAATCAGAAAAGGACACATGTCATCCTACGTGGCAATATTCGGCATTCGAGGATAGTTGGTCGTAACCCGAGGAGTGTTAGTCGGCATCCGAGGAGAGTTGGTCGGCACCCGAGGAGTATTAGTCGGCACCCGAGGAGAGTTGGTCGGCATCCGAGGAGAGTTGGTCCTCACCCGAGGAGTGTTGGTCGGCATACCAACCAGGAAGATCAAGGGATAACTATGCATTTAATGTGCATTAATGAAGATGACTATGCATTTAATGAGCATTAATGTACATTTATACTGTAGATGACAACACGTAGCATACCAAGCAATTCAACAATTAGATTCGTTGAATGTAGACATAATGTATAAATGTCTACATACAATGAATCTCTTTATCCCCCATCACTATAAATACATGTATTCCCTTAGCCAAAAGGAGAAGAGAACCAGAGAGATCCAAAAGAACTAAGAAACACCATACAGAAGATACACATCCTTTCTCTCTCTACCACATTATGCTATTGTAAACCCCTGGGAATAAAATAACAGTGGACGTAGGCTTTTCCTTATAGCCGAACCACTTTAAAAATCTTTGTCTCTTATATGTTTGATGTGAATGTTTATCTTCATCTTCAATCTCATCCTCATCATTTATCTGCAACAATGGGTTTACCAAGAAATTTCGAGTCCCCTGCTAATGAGGAGGTTACAATGTATTTATAGCCTTGAGGTTGTACAAACGAAAGAATAATACACAGTTGTCCAATAATGAGCATTTAATGTGCAATATATCTTTTGATTATCCGGATAAAAATGCTCTGTAGGAGATGCAACTCGGACCTCCTGAGTTGCTCAGACCGCCTAAGTAGCTCGGTATACATGAGTTCCTCGGAGAACACTTGTTTCTCGGAGCGCCTAAGTTGGTCGGGGAGGTTGAGCTCCTCGGAGTCAAGGTGTTGTTCAAAAGATGTTTGCGATTGCCATGTAGATTAACACGTGTTTCCACATAATTGGTCCGCGTCAGGAGAATAAATTTGGTATCAACAACTAGGTTTTAATCCCGCGCGATGCGTAGGTACTTTGAATTCTCATAATAAAGGATATGTATGACATACATATACATAATTAGTACACAATTAAAATTTTATACTGCCTCCTAATGTTACACACACACACACACACTTACATATATATATATATATATATATATATATATATATATATATATATATATATATAT
Organism: Sambucus nigra; assembly: GCA_949130495.1. NCBI lineage: Eukaryota > Viridiplantae > Streptophyta > Magnoliopsida > Dipsacales > Adoxaceae > Sambucus > Sambucus nigra. The sequence continues at coordinate 88,171,437 of OX422220.1, forward strand.
ATATATATATATATATATATATATACAAAAGTGCTCCCATACGGTAGTCCCGTATAGGAATCAATCCGGACTGTCTGCGTGTCAATGTAAAAATAAAAAGCGGATCTTCTCTCCTCTCATGTCCTTCTCCTTCTTTTCTCTCTCATCTCTCCTCTCTCTCCTCACGTCTCTTTGTTGTCTTCTGTTTAATGCCTATAAGAAAGACTAACACCTCTTTTGCTGTCAAAAAGTCTTTTTACTTTAATAGATGAAAAATTGATTGTTATCCTTATAAAAAATTGCTTTTAAATAGAGCATTATTTAATGACTATAAAAACTGTTTTTTTGAAGTAGCAAGGATTTTTTGATAAAAAAAGAATCAAATATTAAAAAGATTCTCAAATATTTTTTAATATATATTTAGTCCAAATATTTTTATTTTGTTCCAAAAAGTCCTTCAAACACCAATTTAAGCAATAATCTCTTATTTTTAAAATCCTCACTAGTGGCATGTTGATGGATTTTTTGGAACAAATAAAAAGATTTGAACTAAATGAGTATAAAAAATGTTCGAGGAAGTATTTGATACATGCCTCTAAAGAAATTAGTCTAATAACATAGAGTTTTTTGTAATAAAAATATTTTTTTATATATATATAAAAGCATTTTGCTGGCGTGTATCACATTCATTAAATTATATGGGTCCGCGCCAGCGGCATAAATATTATTTTTCATAATTTTTTTATAAAAGTATTTTTTTTATTGTAAACAACTATAAATTATTAAATTGTTTTTATTAAAACAATATTTTGTCCTATTATTATTTTTACTTTTTCATTAGGCAAAATATAGGGCTAATTGGACACAATATTTTGCCACATCGGTGTGTCCAATTTGTGTGGTAAAATTATGGGTCCTTGTAGAAGCTCTCATACAATTAAAGTTGTACCAAATCATGTAATAATTATCATACGAAAAATTAAATGTGAATTGTTGTACCAAAAAAACATAAATGTGCAAAATAATTGTACCAAAAAATGTGCAAAAAATAAAATTTCATCTAGACATCTTCATCGTCATCTTCGTCTTCGTCTTCAACTCCACGCGTTAAATCTGTAAAAAAAAGCATGAACTGTTAAAATAAATTACAAATTTAATGAACTAGTCGGAGTTACAAATTATTAACAATTACTAAGTTACATTTTAAATTCATATTACCCGTCGTAAAAAAATCTTCCGTGGATGCATCTCCACAGATATTTATGGAGATGAAGATTAAGATATTGTGTCCAATTAGCTTATATTTTGCGTAATAGAAAAATAAAAATAATAAAAGGACAAAATATTATTTTAATAAAAAAATTAATAATTTGCAGCTCTTTATAACAAAAAATACTTTTATAAGAAAATTATGAGAAAAATATTTATGCCGCTGGCGCGGACCCATATAATTTAATAAAGGTGATACACGCTAGCAAATTGCTTTTATATATATAAAATGTTTTTATTTCAAAAAAACTCTACGTTATTAGACTAATTTTTTTTATCAAGAAATCCGTGCTATTTAAAAAAAGGGGGCATATACCAAATAGTCCCTCGAACTTTTTTTGTTACACATTTAGTTCAAGCCTTTTTATTTTTCCCAAAAAGTCCTTCACCATGTCAAAAAAAGTTTTACCATGCCATTGGTGCGGCTCTTTAAAGTTAAGAAAATAAGGGACTTTTTGGTACAAAATAAAAGGCTTAGACTAAATGTGTATTAAAAAATATTCGAGTGACTTTTTAGTATTTAATTTTAAAAAAATAGTTTCTAAAATTTATGAAAGCATTTTATCAATAATAAAAGGCATTAAATAGTGCTCTATTTAAAAGCAATTTTTTGCAAGGATAAGAATCAATTTTATATCTACCAAAAGTAAAAAGACTTTTAACCTTAAAAGAGGTGTTAGTCTTCTTATACACATTAAATAGAAGACACTAAAGAGACATGATGAGGAGAGAGGAGAGAGGATTCACTTTTTATTTTCAAATTGACACGCACGCAGTCCGCATTCAAAACCATACGGTAGTACCGTATGGGAGAACTATTGTGTGTGTGTGTGTATATATATATATATATATATATATGTGTGTGTGTATGTGTGTGTGTGTGTGTGTGTGTGTGTGTGTGTGTGTTAGTGCCAATAAAATAAACTCGGGAACAGAGAATTTACAAAAATTTAAAATTTTGATATAATTGGTATGGGATGAGTTTCCAAATTTTTGAAAATTCAGGAACATCCAATCAAAAAAGAAAAATCCAAACTTATGCTCAAACCAAATAAACTTTTAAAACTCTCTCTATAAATTAGATCGAAAGAATCAAGATAAACTATCAAATTAAAAGAAATACAACACCCATATGGCTGACAAATTAAACTTTTTACCAAGAATTTGTTACGCTTTACATAACCCTTGGTTCCCTTTGGCGTTTATAGTCGCACTCCATTGTACATCTCTCTTTATATATTTGGCACCTAAACCTTCAATACTCTTCCAGATTTACATACCCAAAATCGAACGTATAATATTCTTATGCACACAAAAAAAAATCGTGCATATAAGTTTATAAAATGAGAGATAATCATATAAGAAAATGTGATGACACTCCCGTAAAATGATCACATGATGGAAAAAAACTTAAATAACATTACACACACTGCTTAGAGAGTACCAAAACACACTCAACAAAATAACATGTGATAAAACATGATAATCACATAAAAATATAGAGATTATGATTAGATAAAAGATAAGTAAGCACAAAGCCTCCAATATCACAAACGCAAAGCCTGAAAATAGAAATACTAACCATATACATATATTTTGTTACCTTTCCTTTCCTTCTAGTGATTACAGACAATTAATTGAACATTTCCAAAGGTGTACCTGTTGGGTATTATTACTATATATATTTATTTTGACTGAAGTAAAGACGTTAGTGGGAGTGGCCAAGTGGTAAGTTAGAGGGTGTGTGTGCATGAGGTCTTGGGTTCAAGTCCTAGGGAGCACACTAATTATTAAGGGTCAAATATTGGGCCTTGGGCATTGGGCTTTTGGGGATTTTTAATATACATTAAATCTTTTCAAAATCGTTTTAATTTTAAACCGTTTTAAGTCTTTGACTATTTCTTCCACTATAGCTTTTAGTGGAGATATTAGTGGGTTAGTTGGCTAAAACCTCTACCCACGTTTTTTACCATTTCCCTTATATAAGAAAAGGCTACAGAGTCAAAAACGAAAGAAAATCTCTCTCACGTTATCTGCAAAAATACTTTTGCTATATTCTGAAAATCAATTTCTTTGCAAAAATTCTTTTGCTATTTTCTGAAAATACATTTATGTTCGTCACTTTTTGGGAGTGCTGGAGTATCCTGAGAGTTTGAAGATTTAACGCATAGCTAGTGTTTAAATCTGATCGTTGAATCCTGGGAGGTGTATGTTCACGAGGCTAACAGCTACAAATATCAACGAGAAATTTCACCTTTAGGACTTTGTGTCAAACACAAACCTCGATCGATAAGTCCTTCTAATTTTATCTATTTCGAATTTGGGTTATTTCGTTTATTATGCAATTACTATTTCCAACAGTACCTTCATTAATGAAGTTGTATGTTGTTTTTAGTATAGAAATCAACGGTGAGCTCAAGAAGTGAAGATTACCAATTTAGAAATATGATTTCGAATGTGAATTTTTTTTCACAAGAATACCCGTGTAGCAATCTGGTCTTGTAGATTTATATCAGAAAATGTTTGTTGGGAATTTTTAGACCAAATTCATATTATTTAGGACATAAGTCCCTATTAAGAGATAAATTTTTGAATCTTCATGCCTTGGTTTAGCAGCTCTTTTCATTGCAGGAAGAAAATTTTTCTCCATATCTAGAGAAATCACCTCTGAACACTGATGCATCTCTTATTTTTCCTTGAAGACATCATGAAATAAGATTTTGTCTGAAGGGATATCCTCTAATGAGAACCCCAAAATGCATTGAAAATATCTTCCACACTTGCCTTGCTATGTTACCTGCGTGGCGTCCGAGGCTGTTGCCACAGAAAGGGGAGACAGCAGTGTCGGACATCAAAGAAAGGAGGCGAATGCCCACCTAGAGGAGAGAGAGAGAGAGAGAGAGAGAGAGAGAGGACTTCTAATGTGATTATCGAAAATATAAGAGCATCTCCGATGCATGTGTGAGTTTTTTCCTATGTGTCTACAAGAATTAAACAATGTGTATCTTATGTGACATAAAAAATTCTATGTAGACATTCTAAATAAAAAACCATCTCCAATGGAAATGTTTAAAAGTAAACTTGAGTGACACATGTACTTAATTCGTTTGTTGGTAAAATGTGGAGAAAGAATGAAAATGACAAGATGGAGAAAGAAATATTTTGATTGGTTAGTTTTTATCTTCACAATGTGAAAAGGAGCCTCTATATCTAGAGAGTCTACTTCACATTATGGATATTAAATATTGACATATCACCTCCACATTCATTCTAGAGGGTTGCATCGGAGAGATTTTTTAACTCATACTGTATTAATCCTAAGTGTTACCTCATATTCTCCCACTCCACATTAGCATTGGAGATGCTTTAAAAGGGAATATAAAAAATATATGAAAGGGCCAAGAGAGAAAATGAAGAGGTGGGTCTCTTGTGAAAAATGTAGATAGAATTAAAGGAAAGGGAGGGCACGAATTGGACTCCTCAAGGCCTTCCAAATTAAATAAGAAAGTGGAAGAGGTTGGATAAGAAAGATGTATGACAATTAATTTAGGTGCAAGTGACAATCTTTTAAGAGGTGACACCAAATTTATATTTAGTTACTAAGTTTTAGCCCCGCGTGATACGCGAGTACTTTGTCTGGCTTAGTTAGAATTTATATAATAAGAAATTTGAAATAAAGCCAAATGACTAGTATGTACCTTCTAGGTAAGGAAAATAGATTAAGAAAAATCTAGTGGACTTCTAAAATATAAAGTAAGAAAAATCTTAAAGCAGTTATGTTCCCAAGCAAAGAACTACAAAGAAAGCTTAAACATCCTAAATATTCTCTTTTATGAGGCATTTCAGCAAATGACTAGTGTGTAAAAAAGATAAATCATATGAAAAATTATGTTAACAACTTAACGTACCTTTATGTACTTTCTAGGTTCCTGATTGCAACTATCAAATGCATTTTTTTCCTCGATGTGTAAACACCATAAATAGATAAGGAAATCGTTGAATATATAATGTTTAAAATACAAATTTAGAAAGGATTTAGAAAGGAACATAGTAACCCTAAATATGTATGTCTTAGATGAGGCATTTCACCAAATGCCTGATGTACTAAATGTTAAACTCGACTGATAAAAATAAATGTGGAACTCATATGAGAAATTAGGCAATTGAGGATAAAGTCCTCTTTTCTCTCTCACATGAGGTTCTTAATCTCCTTAATGATATAGGATTCCCACTAATATCCTTCTTGTTCTTCCTCCTGTACAAAATGGTTCACCATTATATTTTCAAAATCCTCACCTCCTAAGTGAGTATCACCAGTACTTGATTTCACCTCAAAAATCCACTCCTCAATAGTAAGAAGTGGGACATCAAATGTCCCACAACCAAGGTCAATAATCAACACAATTTTTTCACCAACACATGTACTATATGTGGAACTCAAATGAGAAATTAGGTGGACAGCTACATAAATCTTTTCTTGACTAAGATTTGGAACCAATAGGGGATGAATCAATGTAAGAACAATAATAAATGAAATATAAGTAAGAATGAATTAAAGAAAAATATTTGTTAAAATAAATATTAGGATAACTGGATAATCTACAAACACTTAAAACAAATTATCGCATATGAGGTAAACAAAAATTCTAGAGATTAGTACTTATAGAGGGAGATAGTTAACACACCTAACCATGTATTTTCGAATAATGTGTTGCATAGTTTTAAGACCCGATGTTTGTACAAACATTAAAAAAAATTATGGGAAATTTATCTCTAAGTTTAACATGTAAATAAATACGTACAATAATTTTAAACATGTAAAAGAGGAATATAAATGTGAGATTGAGGGGGAAAACGGTGTATAACAGTGAAGATAAAATACATAAGGGAGCTATTTAGTTCCTTTATACATAGCAATGGAGACCCATTGTCACAGATAGGAAGACCCACCTTGTTGAAGAGACGCATGAATTTTGTAAATAGTGGAGACTATTTACCTTTGTAAATGAAAAAAAGGAGACAAAGGGAGAGAGAGTGAAGCCGAAAAGATTGATAACCGTGGGAAAAGAACAAAAATGAACAGGTGGGTAGAAGTAGAGAGGAGAAAAATAGAAATGTAAATATCAGGAGTGCAAGTGAACACTTGGAGAGGGATGGAGCCTCTTAAATATAACAATTCTCTCCTTACACGTGGCATACTCTATTTGAGAGATGCTAAAATTATATTTACTCTCCTTACATGTGGCACACTCTCTTTGAGAGACACCAAAATTATATTTAGATATTAGATATATAGATTAGAGGTACGATGGTAATGAATGGCGATGTATATGTGTTGCAATATCTTTGTTTTGTATTTTTTTCTTTATTTTAAAATTTTGAATTTTAAAAATTTTAAAATCCCCTTAGGGAAGAATGCAAATCAACACCAATCGTATTCATGCCATAAACCATGTTGTCTATTTCTGGTACCCAAAAGTCAAAATTAATGACTAAGTTAATAGATATTTGGATCAGATACGTATCAGGTCGAATGATGCCATATTTTAATTATATCCATAACCGATACTCCATTGTTGCAACATTCAACTAAATGTTTTAAGATATATATAGTTCGATAAAATAGTGGCTTCTGTCCACGAGAAATCAACAAGATTTCACTATGTAATGAAGGTAGAATCTCCTTTAAAAAATAACATAACCAAAATATAATCTATCCACGAGGAAATTAACAAGAATTTTCTTAAGTAAAGAAATTAAAATACTTAACTCAACTTAATAAAGCCTTTTCCTAATTATTCTTCGGGGTTGATTACATGAATCTTAAATTTTCATTTAATTATGTTCAACACAATATCCCCTCGGTTAAACCACATGTTACAAAAAAGCACTCACATCATTAGAATTCCAAAATGACACACTGACTTGTGACTCCCTAAGCAATTTATGGCTATACAACACATGGCGTAAGTGTTCAAAATGATATGATTGACTACTATTGTAGAAATTTTCCATATAAGAATGAACCCAAAATCGTACCAGTTCATAAATGGGTTAAAAGACAAATTTACCAAGAATTTAAGCCAATACTGAACATATTTGAATCTCATATGTAAGGATTCAGTTGCCTAAATTAATTGTGCTTTGTAGTAGAAATACACTTGACATTCTATAACATTTAACTCTGAAGTATGTACAAAACCAAACAATAAAAATTCTTTCCTAAAAATTTAACGTATCAATTTCATAAATTACTTATAGAGAAGGCACATGGAATGAAAAGTAACTTATAAAAGGTAACTTATCCTAACTAAATTCCATAGCCAAATAGTTGAGAAATTTCATAAACATTAAAAACATATGGATTTTACATGCCTGTAAAGTGACCTCCAACACACAAAGTAAAATGAATATAATTAATAATTGAAGAAGTATTACCTACAAGGTTGATTGGAAGATTTGGATTCTTAACCGAAATGGTTAATTCATCATTCGACTCGAGAATGCAATTGTCTTTCACTGCACGAGTCTTTAATTTTTGCATTAATATATATATATGATGTTAGAGGAGGGAATGACATCTAAACTATAGGAATTTAATTCATGCAGCTGAGACAGAATCTTAACCTAATAATAAACAAGCTTCGTTCTTTTATATGAATAAAATAAATGGCTTTACTATTACTATGCTTGACTTATGACCTAAAAATTAACATCAAATCCACATAAAATATAACCATATTACTGAATCGATTTGAAGCATATAAAACTACCAATAGAGGAAGATAATGGGGTATAAAGCCATGTTTAGGTTTGGGTAGCCCAGGAAAACGATCGGGATCGGGGTTATAAGGTTGTGAAGAAAGGGGTAAAGGATTAGGTTTAGACTTTTGGCTTGATTTGGAATTTAAGAACTTTTGAGTTTTTATTATTTTAATGAGACGTGCCCACATTTCGCACGATTTTTAAACCGTGCCATTTTTTACATGTTCAAATCCATGACAAATAAGGATAAGTTATGCTAGACTTTGGCATGATTTATAACCCTTCCAGATTCGCCTTTTGCAAGCGTACCAGATTGGCAGTTTTAGTGTAGTGAGTAATGGGTAATGTAATGGATCGTAACACCCAAAATAATGTTTAATATTGTGACTGCTCCAGGAATGTGAGACAACAATGACATCTCTCTTAGAGGGTCTGTTACAATCGGTGACTTCAATCCAAATCGCTACAGCCTCATTCGAAGAAGGGGATTGTAAACTCTTTGGTCCAAATTGAAATGTTTTGCAACATGGACTTGTTGGTCGTATAAGGATGTGAACTCCTTTAATGTTGAAAAAATCGTTCATATGGATTTATTTGTAGAACTTTTATCAACTTGTCCACTATGCCACTGTCCAATTTCGTACTTCCTAGTTTTCTAACACGATTTTAAAGTTTGTTTTCAGTATCGTAAAAGTACGGGAGCCGATGGTGATAAATGATGATATGTTTGTCCTTATGCGTAAAAGGTATATACCACAATTCTATTTGATGAACGGTCTTTGTACCAGATAACTTCGAATGAGGTGAAGGAGAAAATTCTATTATAATTTTGAATTTTGCTGCGAAATTCCTTTGATTTAGTGGATGATGATGTGAATAAATCAAGTCATTCTCGAGGAACCGAATGTTTAGCTGACATTTTTGGCAACAAGAGGTTGGTGGTTTGTATTAAAACCTTGTGGTTAGAGTAGTGTGGAAAACATTGTCCATACAATATTTCACCTAGGATAGAGTTCAATTAAAATATGTAGCACACGTGGTTGTGTTTTAAAAAATATTATATTAATATTTACTTTTGACCTTAATGTAAAAATGAATTTAGTTGGGCTCTAAGAAGTGATGATACTAGACGTCTTTTAACCGCTTGAGTATCATTATTATTAGTTTTATGAAATAGTCTTGATGCCATTTCTACCAATGAAGATAGACATGCAAAAGTGAGTAAGAAGAAGCTAATAAATGAATTTAATTAAAAGGCATAAAAATATATATGAATAAATAAATCATATGAAATAATATTAATTATGAGTCTACTTACCTAACTTTGGAAGAGCGGTGAGTAAAGATATTGTATCTATTTAAGGAATTTTAAATTGGAATATATGAAAATATATTAAAAGTGGTATGTGAATTTATTAATACAAGTACTCAATTGTATTTATAATTATAAGGAGATGACATAGTTCTCACCTAAGTAAAACAAATAAATTTGGAAGCAGATAGAGATAATCAAAATTCAAATATCAAGAACATAAATCATCACAATAATTATGATTTTTATTCTAATTTTTTTTCCAATCGAGGATTCTTCGTCATTCAAATTTAGTCGATCTATGATATTCTTCTGTATATTAATCTTCATCTTCAACTAATTCATTTCATTGATGGCTTCTCCATAAGATTTAGCGATTGAGTGGTAATCGTATTCATAGTTTTTCATCACCATATAGTTTACATTATTCACTTCAAAATTGTACATTCTTTTCAATAGGGAATTTTAAATTGGAATATATGAAAATATATTAAAAGCGGTATGAAGATTTATTAATAAAAATACACAATTGTATTTGTAACTATAAGGAGATGACATAATTCACACATAAATTAAACAGATAAATTCGAAATAATATAGAGATAATCGAACTTCGAACATAGATATAACATTTATTATTAAAAGAGTTATTTATCAAGAACACAAAGCATCTCGCTAATTATGATTTTTAAGTTTAAATTTTTATTCCAATTGAGGATTCTTCTCCATTCATATTCATTTGATCGATGATATTATTTTTTATATTAATCTTCATCTTTAACCAATTGAATTCATTGATGTCCTCTCCATAAGATTTAGTGGCCGAGTAGTAGTTGTATTTATAATTTTTCATCGCCATATTGTTTGCATCATTCACTTAAAAATTGTACACTCTTTTCGATTAAATAATAGTAGCCTTGATGGCATCTTGTTTTGATTTTTCCTTATCATATGTTAGACAACTCAACATCCTCAGATTTAGACGATCACTTAAATGAAGCTCAATGTAGGCATGAAATGTGTTATCATGTTTTTCATTATATCCATACATGCAACGACATATATATATATATATATATATATATATATATATATATATATATATATATATATAGCTTGTTCATTACAACCTCAAGGATACCTTTGAAGCTAATATCAATAATAAAAGTAGGGTTTTTAATAATCTGCGGAGTCATGTTAACATATATTGTCATTCAATAATTCTAATACTAAAATGGAATGTTCGAGGATATTATTTATGGATGGATTTCATTAAGGAAATTTTTGAAAAATAGGGAGAAAGGGTGTTGAGTATGTTTTTTATTTCATTGGCAAATATTATTAATATTAGAAATAGTTATTGATAATATTCTACAAATAAAATTAATTCATACACTAAGAGTCTTTTATGCTTCTAACAATAAATTTGTGTACAAGAATAGTAAAACATAAGCATAGGAAACAAAGTAAACGTAAATTGTATGGAACACCCATGTAAGAATCAATCATCTTTGAAAATAAAGATGTATAGGACGAAGAAAAATTTGAGTACCTAAAATATAATAGAAGATATAAAGCAGAAGTAGAGAAATGTTAGTTGTGTTAATAAGAAACCCACACATTTTCCTGTGCAGATTGTAAATTAAAATTCTACATGTAAAGTGGTACTATGTAATTCTTGAATTTTTTATTTTATGTTTGTGGAAAATTTATAATGAAAAATAGATTTCTTAACTTCAGTGAAGATTGTATTTTCAAGATTCTTATTTTCCATTTTTACTTCACTAAAGTTTATTTGCTTTAAATTCATACTTCATGCTTCATAATTATTAATACTACAATATAATCATTGTCTAAGTACCCTAAATATTGTCTTTTATTTATTTTTTTAGATTTGATTGCAAAATCGAGTACATTAACGTATAAAGGTGGCTCAAAAGTAAATAAAAGTGAACTTTGATTCGTTCATTTCAAATCAATATAGAATACATTTTACACTTTAATCTTTATTATGGTAACTTTCCCTAGAAGTTACTATTAGTTTAGTTCATTTCTTATGCATGATTAACCTGATCGCTTGAAAAACAATGTTACAAACGGGACAAAATTTTAATTAAATTATATTAATTCAACTTTAATCTTGAATGATAATCAATTAACCAGTAACAACACAACACAACACAACACAATACATCAATATGTCCCCCAAAATATGTCGAAATCGTGTCTAAAACAGTAAGAAGTTTAAACCACATAGACACATTTTAATAAAACAATGTCAATCCAAAGTTGAAAAGTTATTCAACAATTTTAGGGCCTTCACAAATCCATCCCAATGTTCTTCTTACCAAAAAAAGTTATGCCAAATATACAATAGCACATGTATGTCTCAGTTGGAAGAAGTTATTAACAACACATAGTTATAAAAAAAATTCCACCAGTAAATTATTAGAAAAGAGATGCACAAATACTTTATAAAAAAATATATAAAAATATCATTTGATTTAATTTAACTTAACCAGAAAATGTGAGAATCAAAATATGATGTGAAAAGAGTAAACGAATTACTAATAAACTCTAGGGCCTTCAAAAATCCATCCCAACATTCTTCTTACTAAGAAATGACTACCAAATATACAATAACACACATATGTCTTTATGGCACGAAGTTATTAATAAGTTATAATTAGAAAAAAATCCAATAATAAATTATTAGAAAAGAGACGCACAAATTCTTGATAAAAACAATATAAAAAATATCATCTGACTTCATCTAAAATAACCATGAGATATGAGAATCAATTAAGGATGTTAAAAGATTAATAGGATTACTAAATAAATAACTATATATGTTTTATTCATAAATAAAAAAATCTCAAAAAAAGAATAATCAAGCATTCTAGAATTAAGAAACTACTAGAGAAAATTTGAAGTGAAAAAAAATCAAAGGTTTATAATATTAAGAGTGTGGCCATCCCGATATCTTCCCCTCCCTGGCTACTTTTGGGGGAAAAGAGGGAGAGATAAATGTTTCACGCCCCTCACTACGTCGTTGGGTGCTTCAGTTGTCGTCGATTTTGGGGTGATGTAAAGAGATAGAGCCCCCCACCTATTTTGCATAAAACAGGCAAAAGTACATGTTGTTGCCTCAAGAGAGTGGCATTAAAGACAAACTGATGCTTGAGAAACCGATAATTCAAAGGTTTGGGGGCTAAGTTACGGAATGGGAAGGTGTTAAGCATCCATTCCGCCCTTATGGTCTCTCATGGGCTTATGTTACTATTTTCCTCAATTTCTCCATTAAGTGTGTATGAGTGTATATATAAGTGGAGATCGAAATCGCTTGACTCGTATCATGGAAAGACTGGAGTGAAGCCATCCAAAGGAATATTCCGAAAATAATAATTAGAAAATATGATGTGTGCGCTTATCAAGATATTGATCATTCATGACGAAACGATAATATATATTAGATAAAACGCAAATACGAATCACAAGTATATATATATATATATATATAAAGTAAGAAAAATGATGAAAATAGGGAAATAGAAAAATAGGACTCAAGTCTAGGATTTTAACCTAAGACGCCTACGTAGCCTATAAAGTCATTAAAGTCCATGTAGTTCGCATGTGGCATAAGGGTGGGGTTTATTCCATAGATTCAAACGCGAGTTTATTATATATGTGTGTAGAAAAGATATTTTTAGTTTTGAAAAAAATGTTATGAAGAATCTCGTCGAAATTTATGGGTGTAACCCTCTTTTTTTGTTTTGTTTTTTTATAGAAAACAAATTATTTGCAATATAACTAATAAATGATGAGATGTTAATGTGTATGATCCAAAGTAAAAGCTAAATTGAGAAATTATATAACTAATGCAAAAATAAAGAAATTTAAAGAGAGAGAAGGGTGTTTGGACCTTCTTTGGAGATTTAGAGCTTGCCATTGATCTTTGATGAGCTTCCTTTCAAGTTGAGATAAATTTTGGATGCGATAGAAGGAGATTTTTGGTAATTTGGGTATGAGAATGATGGGAATGAAAGGTGGAGTGGGATTTCACAATAAAAAACTTCACTAGTTGCAGAAGAATGTTGTTGAGATCACTGATATTGATGTATCCAGGGTTCATTTCGAAGTGAGATCATGCTCTCCCTATATAGGGTAGGGGTGGACAATTGGAATAATCCTTTCCCTGCCTATTAATAGGTAACCCAAGACATACTACCGATAGGCAGGGAAATGGGTCAGCCAATTGGCAGTTTCATGCATATTTTTTTTTTAAATGTGGTAAAATGTAATTTGTAAGTCCAAATTGGGCATGGGTCATACTTTTAGAAAGGTAATTCGGAGATATTTAATAATCCTTCAAGCCTCTTTCGGGTCCATGAGTTAACTTTGGGTCAAAGGGGGCTTGGAATCACCTGTCGATCCTTCGGATGAAAGATCTTCGAACGATGATGAATCGTTCATTTAAAACGTAAGTCTGAACTGTGAATAGAGCAGACCGTTAGAAAGGTTATGCGAGGTTCTTCAATGTTCCAAAGATCTTTGCTCGGTTTGGAGAGTTGACTTTCATGAAATGGGACCTGGAAGCAACCGGTGACCTTTCAGAGTAAAACGGATCGTTCATTCGTAGCGTAAGGCTAATTTATGTATGGGGAAAATTATTGGAAAGGGTATTTAGTCCCCTTAAAAGATTCATTTAGTCTTATTCAAGATGAAGAGTTGACTTTGGTCAAATAGAGCTCGAGAGCGCTCGGTGGCCTCCGAATATATTTTTAGGGGAAAATAGATCGCTCGTCCAAACTGTTATGCATTTCATAAATAAGGGGGACCATTGGAAAGGGGTTTTAATGACCTTCGAAGCTTTATTGAGCTTCGTTTCTGACTGTGAAGTTGATTGGGGCCAATTCGAGGCCCAGGAGCACCTAGTATCCTCTAGATCAATTTTTGGTACTAAAATGGTTCGTTTGTCCAATCGTTATGCCAAATCATGCAAAGGGGTGGACCGTTGGAAAGGAGATTTAGAGCTTTTCTAAGGGTCAAGGTCAAAGTGGAGGAATTTAAGTAGGGAGTGACCAATTCTGAGGGTTGAGGTCAATTCTGAGGACCTTAAGTTAGAGCGACCAATTCTGAGGGTCGAGGTTAATTTTGAGGACCTTAAGTAGAAGAGACCAATTATGAGGGTCGAGGTCAATTATGAGGACCTTAAGTTGAAGTGACCAATTATCAAGGTTGAGGTCAATCTTGAGGACCTTAAGTTGGAGTGATTATTTATGAATATCGAGGCCAATTCTGAGGACCTTGAGTAGTAGTGACCAGTTCTGAAGGTCAAGGTCAGTTGTGAGGACCTTAAGTAGGAGCGGCCAATCTTGAGGGACGATGTCAATTCTGAGGGCCTCAAGTTAAAGTGACCAATTTTTAAGGTCAAGGTCAATTCTGAGGACCTTTAGTAGGAAGCTACCAATTCTGAGGGTCGAGATCAATTATGAGGACCTTAAGTTTTGAGTGTGGGGAATATCTTTCTTGGGGAATTTTTATTTGAGACTCTATTAGGGATGAGACTTATGCCTGGAGATTATGTCTTTCTAAAAATCTTAGTCTAGAAATTCCAATTGGGGAAACAGTTGATAACTTGGGGTTTTGAGATTCCGCTGGGAAATGTGATGTTGGGTAGAGATGTCCGGTTAGGGCTTCTAGCTCTTCTTTGGAAAAGGTTTAATTAGAGAGTTCATGATGGGGAAACAGATAAGATACTATATAGCCCTGCTGGAGAAGCATTTTGTTTCTGCTGCGGATGAAGTTTTTGAGATTCCACTAGATAATTTTAGCGTGCTTTTGGGATGCGGTGCACTAATTTTTAGGTTTTAAACTGGGGATAAAATGTGGTATTAATCCATATATGGATTTGGGATCTTAAAAAATGGTTTTCTTAATGAAGAAATGTTCCAATATTTATTTGGTAATTTTAGGAATTTTTCGGAAAATATTTGGAATCTTCGGGCATTTTTTGAAAATTTTTGTACGAAATTTTAGGGGGGGTTCCAACTGGCATGTTGTAGGGGTTTCCAACCTGAAGTGGCATGGTCTTATGAGATATATTAGGAAGGGGAAGGGATAGTATCGATCGGGGGGTGTCAGGCGACTGCTGATCGGCATACCCCTGAGCATCCTATAAAAGGGGAGAAATCTCTTCATTTTTCACAGCTTCCATCTTTTCTATCTTCTGCAATCTGTTCCTGTGTTCTCTCCTCATTCAAGACTAGAAAATGTCATATTCCTTAAGTAGCGAGACCTATATGGTGTGGCTGGGTGTTGACGATTGGGAAAACTTGGAGTGGTGATGAGAATGATTTTGGTTTGTTCGAGCCTGTCGCCAATGATCGGACTCTTCTATGTGAGATTTTGTACCACCGATCATGAAGGGTAATGAACCCTAATGGTTATGTAAGTATCGTATGACTTTTGTTATTCTTTTTCATATTTTTCATTTGGTTTCTTTGCATTTTGATGAAGGGTTTCTCCTTTGTTTTGGCATACCGACATTGTTTCTACGATCTCCCATTCCCAGGGGACGACATAATTTTGATATGTATGGGAGCATCATCCTACGTTGGTGTGATGGGTAGTCTATTTCACAGGTTTTAGTAATTTGGCATCTGCATTGGATGAAACGCCACATTCTATGACCGTTTTATGAGCTTTGGGGGAGAGGTGGTGGGATACCACCCACACCATACACTTAGGATTTAGGGAGATGATGGTGTCCCCTATTAATGTCCAGCAGCTGCTGGGGATAGACTATAAGGGGATGTGGATAGAGGTGAACCCGTCCCTGAGGGTGACACCGATGGCGGTGGATGTTGCGCTGGGAGATGTGGAAGCAGATAGTCTCAAGGGAATCGATCTGTATTTCTCTTCTTTGGGAGGTTTTGCTGAGTCAGCGGATCGAAGAGACAGGTGAGCTACAAGTGAGGCAGATGGCTCGCCTATTTATTCTTCTTCTGTTGGGAGGGTTTTTGGTGGCGTCGAGTGACAATGTCATGTATTTGTGATTTTTACCATATTTGAGGGTATTTTTTAATATCCTTTTCTTTGATTTGGGGAGCCTAAATTTGGCTACCCTTTATTATACTTTGTATGCTTTCAGTCGGTACTACCGATACACTTTTACTGGATCCACGTATCTTCTGGAGGTATTTTTCTTTTTGCATTTTTCGTTTATGCATTTTCTTTCATTTCCTTTTTGATTTTTTATAGTTGCTGACTCTTGTCTTTTTACAAATGTGGTTTTATGAGATGATTGGGTCTAATGCCTATTTGATTGGTTTTCTTGATGTGTCGATGGGGAACTTCTTCCAGATGTACCGATGGCGGAAGTCCAACCGGCGGTCTAAGCAGTCTTTCTCTTTGGCAATAGTACGGTGGGTCTTGAATGTCCTGACGAGTGACCAAGTTATTTCTTCTATTTTCTTCTGAATGCTTTTCTTTAGCATTTCTCTTTACTTATGCGAGTATTGACTTTGTCTTAAAAAATGTAGGTGACCTTCTATTCCTGGGGGACGGCCAATAAACACACAGGGGTGATCGAGATGCATGCCTAGAAACGTCGATTGTTGGCACACGAGTTTGTCTATTATTGGTATCTAGGAGAGAAAGTAGTCTGGTAGATTGTGGAAGACGAGGTAGTGGTTCCATCGAAGATTCCCCCGAGATATATGAGGCGGGTTCGAGACATACCAGAGGACTTTAGGGTTGCAGTGATGATCGGTGGGCCCTACTCATCATATATGGGAACGATGGGGGCTTACGACCACCTTAACTTCGTGAGGAGCTAGCTAATGCCTTTTTGAATCTATGATGTGGTGAATATGCCTCCACCTCCTACAGCTTCTGGCAGGGGTACGAGTCAGCCGATGGGGTCATCCCACATCACTGGTGGTGTGCCAATGTCTGCAACAGCACCGACATCAGATGTTCCATTTTTCCAGCTTTCTCATCCTTCTTAAAATATCTGATTGGATGGAGGTAGATCATTGAGGATGCAGCATCGCCCTAATACGATGGACCTGATAGTGTTGGGACTGACGGAGGACGTTCTTCACTCAGATGTATATCTCTTCATTTCATTGTCCTTAATTTTTCACATTTCTCTTTTTTCTTTAAATTAATTGATTTTCCTTTTTATTTTACTTATAGCACATTCGGGTGTCGATTACCTGGATGAGGGACATTCGAGACTGGATGGCTTCCATGACGGCTCATATTCGGGATTCGATCTCGGTTCCTTCTGTCTTGTGCCATCTGCTTCTTTTAAGGAGGGTCTGGAATGGGTAACGGAGGCTCATTAGCACGTCATTTGGGGAAACGTGTACATTGTAGGGATGGGGGATCCGGGGGGGGAGAGAAAGAGAGAGATTATGGCCTTGAGTTGAGTCCCGTTATTTTTCTTCTTATTTTCTGCAAAAAAATGTAATGACATCAGTATATATATGAAATGAATGGAATTTTTATTTATTTACCTTTGCCTTAAATTACTTAATCTACATGCACTTTTTATTTTGTTCGCTGAGACCGTAAAAATGGTGGGAATAACTCCAAAGAAAAATTATTTTGAGACAAGATGAGTAAAAACGTAGAAAGAAGAATCATGAATAAAGATAGAATTTCAAAAAAAAATAAGTGGATGTCAATCGCCATGCCCCTGTGCTACCTATTGGCACGTCAGTCCAATCAAATAACCCCAAGGCTTTTATTACACTTTTTTCAACTACTGGTACTTGATGGGTTAGTCTTTCATTTGGATTTTGTAGACTATTTGTTTTTAGCCCAACTTTTCAATTATAAAAAGGAGTAAGGTAGGGAGGTTTCTTCACTCATTCACATTTTCTTTCCCTTTCTTATTTCTTGTCATGTGTCTTATTATTTCCAAAATGGCTCTTCCCATAAGTGCGGAATTTGCCTCGTATCTTGAGAATTTAGAAGCTACGTGTTTGTACAATGTAGAGTATGATGCCTTTAACTTGTGTCGGATCTCTTTGTGGCATAACTGACCCAATGATTGGGATATGCTGATGGCGGAAGCACAATTCTGGTGCCCCGAGAATCATGTTTTCTGGTCTTTCTTGGACGAGATCTATCCGACCTATAAAGAGTTTTCTTCTATATTGGGGGTAAATCCCAGTGTGGCGGCAACCATACCTGAATTTTCTTGGTCTCCTAGGGGGTTGTTAGCAGGACTTCTCCATATCTCTCCTTCGATGGATCAGCCATTGGTCACTAGAGGAATGATCTTCCTCCCAGATATACAGTACTCAGTACGTCTATAGGATGTCAATGATGTGGGCCATGCCGGAGCCGTTGCCCTAAGCTTAACTTCCAAGCTACTGCTAGTGATCGGAGACCTGATGGTGAACCCTCAACTAGATACCATTACTATGTGGATGTTATATATTAATGCTTGGCGGGAAGGTAGTTATAATTTTCTATGAGGAAGTCCGGTTATGTTGTTCATGTGGCTGGCTGAGAGATTCCATTTGGAGGTCCCCCAGAATATCCATTTGTAAGAGTACAAAATTTCTTCACCCAGTATTTCATTAACTTTTGCATGGGTATTGAGAATTGGGTAAATTGGTTTGTGGAGCACGGAGCTCGATATTTGCATTAATCGGTGCCCTAGTGGGGGAGTTACGTCCCATTCTGGAATTGGGGGAATAGTGGTACATTCAGTTAGTTGGCCTCCGATATACCTCCTTCTATTTTCCCTAGCGGATCCTGCATCAAGTCGGATGTGAGAAGATTGTTCCTTTGCCTACCATGGACTTCTTTCCTGTAGAGGATTTGAAGGAAAGCATGCGCAAGCGGTTGGGCTTTTTGTGGGAGAGTCGTCGATCGTCAAACAGTCATTCCCAATTTATTGGCAGGGTTTGACATGTTTCTAGAGACTATATAAAGTGACTGTGGAAGATGGTAGTGGTTAAGATCTTGGCCGAGGAGATCGTGCAGAGTCGGTTTTCCATGTTTGACACTATGGAGGGGGCGTAGTGGTTTCTTCTAAGCTGATATGAGCTTACCGTTCCATGGAACGACTTCGGTATTCCATCCAAGCAGGGGAAGTTTGGCGGACTTAAGATGATGATGGGGCTAGATATTCTGGAAGCTGTAGATAGGTTCTTTTGTGAAGTCGATGAATATTTTTGAAGCTTTAGTGATGGTTTTTATATGTTTTTATTAAACGATCTGGGAAGGTTTGGTTAGTTTTTTTAAGAATGGTTTGGTTTGTTTTGTTTTAGGGCAATTAGGTTGGTGGGGGTAGTTGTTTGAATCCCTACACTAATATTTCCTATAATTGTACTGAATTCTTCTAAAATAGAATATAAAAGGATTTCGATTATATTATTATGCCTCTTACTGATTTTTATGTTAGAATTATCTCTACCAGTCGCTAAAGCATACATAATCCTTTTGTTCATGTAAATGATGAAATGAACCATTATTCTCGGATATGAGAAAAGAATGGCATTTTGTGAAAAAGAAGGGGACTGTTCCCATGTAAAGCGTGTGAGATGCCTACATTCCTCTAGGGGAAATTTTTTGAGTTTCATTTTTGAAAGAAAAAGGGTGTTTAGAGGATCAGGCCCCAAATAGTTTTGAGTAGAGGGAGATGAAGATTTTTTTACAATAGAAGGGGGTGAGAGGAGTCGTAGCGCATCGAGATTTTAGAATAGAGGTAAAATTTCTTGAGATGATCCACATTGACTGGATGCGCCATCTCTTCTCCATTAAGGTCAGTGTGCATAGCGGTTCCACCGGATATAATCTTCTTCACGATGTAGGGGCCATTCCAGTTTGTCTTGAATTTCCCTCTTGGGTGTCAGACGGGTTCTACAAATTCTTTATGGGCTAAATCTCTTTTTAAACACCGCGATCCTTGAATCTCCTGTTGAATGATCGCGCTATCCGGTGATGGTACCCTTATATATGATATAGAGCCTTTAGTCTCCTTTCGTTCAAGAGCGAAAACTTGTCAAGTCAGCTTTGATGCCAGTCTTTATTTATTGATTTTAGTTTCAAGCATGACACATAGTGAAGGTATTTCTATTTCAACGAGTAGGAATGCTTCCATGTGTTTACTAGAGAGTAAGGGGTAGCCCCAGTAGATGCTCGGACTGAAGTACGATAGCCCCAAAGGGCGTAAAGGATTCGATCGACCCAATATCGATAACTCTTGGTCATCTTGCTGATGATTTCTTGGAGGTTCTTATTAGCGACTTCAACTACATTGTTGGTTTGTGGTTGGTATGGAGGAGAACTGTGTCTCTGAATTCCATACTCGTCAACCAATTATGTGACTTATGCCTTGAAATGTAACACGTTATCTGACACTAGCTCGTGCGGGACCCCATATCGGTAGATAATAATCTTTTGAATGAACTTGGATACTTTTTTAGCATTCAATACTACGTATTACTCAGCTTCGACCCGTTTGGTGAAATAATAAATGGCAACCAGGATGAACTCGTGCCCATTATAGGCTTTGAGTGTGACTTTCCCTGTGATATCTATGCCTCATGTAGAGAACGATGAGGGAGAGGTCATGTTATATAATTCCCCGAGGCTAAGTGCTGGAGATGGGAAAACTTTTGGCATTTAAGGCATCTCCGGACATAGGCGGTGCAATCCTTAACCATGATCGTCCAATAGTAACCCTATAGGATAATCTTCTTAGCGAGCATGTGTCCATTCCAGTTGGGTCCACATTACCTACTGTGGATCTTTTGCATCATCTTTTCAATGTTAGCCCCTGTGATGCAACGTAAGCGTCTTCCATCAAAGTTTATTTTGAACAGTGTTTTATTGCAGACTATGTACTGGGCAACCAGTTTGCATAGGGTCACTCGGTCTTTCTTGTTGGTATCTTAGGGGTATCTATCGTACTTAAGGAGGCACCAAATTTTGTAATACTAGCACTCGACCATATCAGAGTCTACTTCTTTCACGAGCTCAATGTGGTAGCAATGGGTTGGTTTAGCTTATTTTTGGACTAGGAAAAGGGCCATCGTTATTCCCTCGGGCATGTCAACCAAGGAGGTAACAGTAACGAGGGAAGTTGTTCCCTTCCCGGGGTAAGTAGAGGAAGGAGATTTCTCAAAACTAGGAGGCTAACTTTTCTAGGTGGACGTGGAAGGGTAAAAGTTTTTATCTTTAAATTTTCATCAGCTAAGGACCTGGCTGATGATGAGGGCAATATCCTTGTAGACATCTATGCATTGGATTCCTTTCTTGAGAATGACTTTGAGGCTGACGGTTCATGCTTCATATTGGGTCATGACGTGGGTGCATGGAAAATCTACCTTGATGGCAATGGGAGTATGAGAGTCATCAGGGGTGAATAGTAGTATCCCAATGACGTATCTTTTTTTGCTGGAAGCGCCGTCATAAAACATTTACCACCAGATTTTTTGCTAAGAGGTATAAAGGATATCTTCATCCGAGAATTTGGAGATCCAAATGTTAACTTCTTCTATGGGGTAATCAGCAAGGTAGTCCGAGATGGTTCTTGCTTTCATGGATTTTTGCATGACATACACAATATCGAACTCGCCTAGCAGTATCAACCATCGAGCCATTCGGCTAGATAGGGTAGGTTTCTCGAGCAGGTATTTAATAAAATTTATTCGATATATAAGGCTAATGAGAAAAGAGAGCATGTAGTGTCGAAATGTTTGGGTGATCCTAACAAGGGCAACACATCCTTTTTCAAAGGCAGTGTAGTTGACTTCGTACCCTACCAGTTTATGACTGGTGTAGTAGATGGCCCTTTCTTTATGGGATTCTTCAATGCATTGGGCTAGCAAAGCCCCAACAATGGTATCTGTTACGGTCAAGTATAGGAGTAGGGGGAGACCAGGCCGCGGTGGCTTGAGTACCAGAGGTCGAGTTAGATATTGTTTGATTCAATCAAAGGATTCTTGATAGGCCTCATTCCAAACTTTGGTGGAATCCTTTTGGAGGAGTCTGAAGATGGGTTAACAAATAGAAGTCAACTGGCTGATTAACTGGCTAATATACCGTAATTTTCCCAAGAATCCTTAAACTACCTTCCTTTTTCAGGGTGGTGGAATTTTGAGTTTGGGTTTCAGTTTGAAAGGATATGCTTCAATTCCCTTCTCACTAATTATGAATCCTAAAATATTTCATTTGGTGCTTCTAAAAATACATTTTTGTGGGTTAAGTCGCATCTAGTATCGTCGTAGTCGTTCAAAAAACTTTCGGAGAGCGAGAACATGACTTTCCCGAGTCTATATTTGATGATCATATCATCCACGTAGACCTCGACCTCTTTGTGTATCATATCATGCAAGATAGGTAGCCCCTGCATTTTTTAGACCGAATGGCATAATCGTATAACAGAAGGCTTCCCAAGGGGTGATGAATGTGGTTTTTTCTTGATGATCAGGGTGCATCTTGATTTGATTGTATTCGACAAACATATCAATCAATGAGTTGAGAGCGTGACTTGCTATGTTATCCACAATCATGTCGATATTGGGCAGTAGGTAATCGTCTTTCGCAGAGGCTTTGTTCAAATCTCGATAATCAATGCACATACGGACTTTTCCTCTTGATTTTGGCATGGGTACAATGTTGGCAGCCATGCGGGATATTCGATCAGCCGGATGAAGCCTACGTATAACTATTTGACCACCTCCTCTTTAACCTTAAGCAACCATTAGGTGCAGAGCTTACGTAATTTCAATTTAATCGGTTTTCATTTCTAGAGATTTGGAATCTCGTATTATGTTAGCTCAGTATCAATGCCCACCATATCGTCATAGGACCATTCAAAAACGTCCATAAATTCCATTATTGATTCTTCGAGATTCACGCGCTCATGCTTATCAATGGTGGACCCCATCCTAATCTCACGCAGTTGGCTACTAGAATCGAGATTGATAACAACAGTTTCATCTTCATTAATTTGAATGTGGTTATGTTGTTTGTTATTAACCTTATTAAGATCAGTTAAGAGTTGTTCTTTTGCAAAATTATCATCATCAAGAGTTTAATTAGAATTAAGACAATTAATGTTAGGTATAGCAAGATACTCAAAATCTCCATTTATTCCATTCTAGAGAAAAACAGTGTTGAGAACCTTATCAAAGAAGGTCTTGATTATATTTTGATCATAATAAGGAGGAACAACAAAATAAGAAGAATAATTAGGATCAATATTTGGGTTGGGTTGCATTTAAGTAGGTGGCACTAGTATAGCATTCCAGTTGAGGAGGGGTGCATTAGCAGTCTTGATCAGGATGGATGGATCTGATGATGTAGCGCTTGAGTGGATCATGCAGAGTGTCATCCCTAGTGTTTGCAGATCGAATAAATCCCAGGAGTCACTTCCCTCGAAAATCTCAATAATAGTTGTAGTCTTCTCAATAAGCGGTTACACATAATGTTGAGAGTTCTTGATCCAAGAGTAACTATCTTGAAAGAAGATTTCCATTCCTGGTTTCATCTTTTTATCCTTATGATCATACCAAAGTTTGGGAAATCCACAAAGGTAAAATCTTCCCCCTCTTTGACAAATCAATCATTCAAGGAATCCCATTAAATAGTCTTTGCACTTTCTATCCTTCTCTTCAATTGAGGACGACGGAGCATTCCGAGTCCCTCTAATGATGGTTGATAACCCAGGACACACGGAGGAAAGGCCCTCTTCAGCACTATAGGTTCCAATATCCCCTGTTATCATCGTTTTAGCGCCAGTTTAAGCATGAAGTGCATATTCTTGAACATCTGTATCACGTTGACATTGTCGTAAGGGATATCCTCTGGACAGAATCTGTATTTAAAATCATCCCCTGCTGAGAGTGGAAGTGGTTCGACTCGAAATCCAGATAGAAGCATATCATTTGCCCCATGTCATATCTCTAGTACCGGGTTAATAGTGCTTGCATTCATGCTACTATCATCATTGCCTAAGATGGTGATGACATGTCCTTTGGCGAAGAACTTCAGTTTTTTATAGAGAGAAGAAGATACCCCTTGATGCTGTGAAGCCATGATCGGCCGAAAAGTGGGTTGAAACAAGCCGATATGTCGATAACGGGGTTTATAGGTTTATCCCCAATTGTAAACTTTATGGATACCATTACCTCTCGATGAGTGTTGTCATCAGCACACACCGCGATGAAAGTTGGAGAAAGGTTGCTTACTTTTAAACATAAGCAATTGAAGGTTCTTAACGGGAAACATTAAGTGCTGATTCATTGTCGACGAGTGAAAGTGGAACTGTCGTTCCCATCACCTCAACAGAGATATTGAGAGCATGGTTATGATTTGGACCAAACTTAGGGATTTCTTCATCAGACGAGGAGATAATTCTAGTATAAGTTAAGGATTCGATCAAGTCCACTGCTTCTTCTGGAGTTGTGGAATGAGGGACTGTGGTCTCGATAAGCAATTTAATCAAGGCATTTTAGTGCAGTTGGAAAGACATGAAGAGTCCCCACAAACTGATGTTGGCTTGAGTTTTCTTTAACTGGTCAAAGATCTTGATCTCCTCGATGGTCATTTTCGGAATGGGGAGTTTCTCTACAACACCTTTTCCTTTATCTGTCGTTGTTGATTAAGGTTTCGAACTCTGGTAGTGCCTTATAGATCTTTTCACGTGGTTCACAGAAGAGGGGAAGAATAAAAACCCTATTTCTTTATTTATCTCGGGCTATTCGACCACTTTTTATCTCTCCTATTAGATCTTCAAATGATATCATCCCACATACACTAATAACTGGGCTAACCTTTTCTTGGCTTGGCTCTTCATCAGAACTATCAAATTTATCCCCCAATTCGGTGGAAATGATTTCATCCTTCCAAGAGATATCAATGCATTCCATAACTTGTATGACATCTTTATGTAGATCCTCCCACTTAACCGAAAGATGTATAAGTGAGGGGACCGATCGTCCTTGTAGCTTTAAAGCATCGAGTAACTTGAATATACTATAAATTACATTGGTACATGTGAATAAACTTGCCATGATCTGAACTGCATCGTCCAAACTTACTTCATCAACGGGCACTAAAAATTTTTCTAACCCGTGACCCACTTTCGGGTTTCCATGAAAAGTGTACTAACTTTTGGCAGTCAATGGTCATTTATTAGGGCAATTTTAGACCAAATTCTAAAAGCTGGTTCAGTACCACTGAAAATTAAATATCCTTCTCTCTGGACCGAGTGCCAACGGCAATATATGCTCTTGTAAGAAGTGACAGGTCCTAGTCAACAAAACATGTATGGTGTAAGAGAAAATATTAGCAAACTTTAAGGGGTTTGGGTGAATATACGGGTATAATGAGTGATTTACTAGGTACAAACTAGGTAGATGGATCAAATTCTGAGTCATTCTCTAGGAAGATAGCATTTGTATGATTTGGAAGTGGATCGTGAGTGGTTTTTTCCTTAGGATTGGCTAGTGGGAGATAATAACCCGATCAATCAGACCTTAGATTACCTTCCGAATATGGAAACACTGACAAGTTGTATGACCGACATTTTGATGGAAATCACAATGGGCGTCAGGTTTGAAATTTTTAAGAAGTGAGTTTGGTAATGGACGAGAGTCTAATGTCTTGATGAGATTTCAGCTCAATAAGGCTTAATAGACTTTATAGAGGGGAGCTTGAAGCTTGGTGTATTCTTTTCTGATATGGTTTGTATAACTTTTCGACACCCAAGAGGTAACAGGCTGTGAGATGTTGTTGATGGTTGAAACTGTAGTGGGTTTCTCATATATTCTTGGAGTAAACTGGCTGGATACTTTCTTTGTATCATCTTCTATCTTGGCAAGACTTTTTTCAATTTCCACGCCTACTTCTTGGAAGTCTCGAAAATGGGGGTAATACTGTCCTCCCATCATCGTTCGAACATGGGTTAAGAAGTTTTTCTTCACAATAATAACTTTTTCCTCTTCGAAAGTCCGGTTAGTCATGATTGCCTCTTTCTCCCTCCATCTTACTATAAAATTACTGATAGTTTCTCTAGGGTTCTACTTGAGAAGTTCTAACTTACGACATGTAACTTCTAAATCCTTGTTGTATTTGTACTGTGACATGAATTCATTGGCAACGTCCACCCACTTATGAATTTTGGATTCTTTCAGGGATAGGAACCAGTGAAGAGCGTTGTCCTTCACAGTCTGCTAGAATATTAGGGACAATATTTCCTCAGAGTCACCTAGGAGAGTCATTAGTCAGTGGTAACTTCAGAGATAAAAAATTGAGATCTGCTACCTCCGAACTTCTCAATATTGGGCATCTTGAATTTTTCTGGCAATCTTTCTTTAGGGTAGGGAGACATAAGGGTGTAATCCATATAGTTCCTGGAGATTCAAACCTGGTCAAATTTCTTGGTCAATATCTTAAGGTCCTCCTTGAATTTGTTCAACTCTTCTTCCTTCGGACCAATGGTACTGGCAGGTTAGCCCATGTGTAATACCCTATAATTTTGAGGGTTTTATTTATGAATATTGTACAAGATTTTGATAATATTATTATTTTATTAATCGGGATATTGATATTATATTTATTTTTATTTGAAGTGAATCGAATATTTAAATTCAAATTTAAGTGGCTTTTGGACATTTTGTAATTGTTTAAATATATAAACTAGAGAATTTTAAATTAAAGGGTAATATAGAGCATTAGCTTAGGCTCGAAGCTAGGGTTTGAGAGAGGGGTTATGTAAGGAATATTATGGGTGATTATAAGGAAAGAGAGATGAAAAAGAGAGGCCAAAAATGAAATCCAAAGAGGCAAAAACGAGTGGATTGAGAATAGCCAATTTGAAATGTTTAGATCTTCTTTTTGAGTCCATTCGAATGAGATATAAGAAAAATCCAAAATATATACCTGGCTTAATTTATCATGTAGAATCCAAATCTAAAGTCGGATTGGCGATTCAAATAATTTTTGGATCTGATTTTTCTGGGTTTTAAAATAGGACTATTTAGGGTTATCTCGTATTGGGGTTAGAACATGATTTGATTATTTTCGCGATGGAAACGTGATGGTGCGATCAGATTTTGAGGATGATTTTTATGTGACGATTCATGCGATGATTTAAGTTACGGGACTTACACAATATGCTCCTAAATTCTCTTGAGAGTATTCCGTTTGTTTTCTGTGTCGATTGCACTCATGTTGAATTGTGATATACATTTGAAATCTGAGAATTGTTGGAATCTTGATATTGATTCATTGTGATATATTATATTGTTATTTAAGCATTGTGTCATGAGATTTTAATATGGCGCTGATAATGGGCACCCGCTAATAGTCCCGCAAACCGGTATATGGCTTTGAGATGCCTAGGAGGGGTGAGGTGAGGCTTGGTGACTCATTGATGTGTTGTTGAGAAATTAATATTGATATAATGCTTGAGTATTGCATTTGATTTGTAAATGTGGATTCGTATTGTTGCGATTTATTCATCGTGCCATTTATTTTTAAGCATCTATTCCTGTCATATTATGTACTTCCCCGCATTTTCTTTTAGTTGACAGGTTAGTGTGGATTGTGATGCTATGGGCTATTTTCGAGAATTATTTTAGTGCTTGAATTGGAAGATTTTTTTTAATGTATAAATTAGTGGTGTAGTTTTAGTTGGAGAATTTTATAATTGGGAGAAACATTATTATAATCATTATTATGAAAATAGAAGGATTGTGGGTTTGTTATATTTAAATTATGGGCATTTAGATGCTCTATACTCTTTATTGATGGTTTTAATTTAGTGTTATTGCATTAGCACACTGCGTTCTCTTTTTTGGGGGCACGGGATGTTACATCCTGGCTGGGCAAGGTTTGGCATAGGGAGCTGGGCTGGTGGTAGCCATTAACAGGAGGGGCACGTGGAGTGTGCTGATATTCTTCCAGGACCCAAATAGGCTTAGGTGCGGCCGACCCATAGTGCGAAAGAAGAGGACCTTGGGCTATTCGAGAATAGGGACCCGGTTTTGCTACATCTCATGAACCTCGATTTGAAGGTTATCAATCATAGCAGTAAGTTGGACTAGGACTGTTATTAAATCAGGTGGCGAATTCGATACTTGGTTTGCATTCTCAATGGAAAGTAGGTGAAGGTGGATTCCAGACTCGGAGAAAGTAGCGAGAGAACTGACGGAGCTTCAGTTCGGTTCAACGGAAGATCGAAGCCAATAGGGAGCCAAGCTAAAGGTCGGGTCAGTGATCGACCTGAGAGGGGAAAATGATTCGAATTTATTTTTGAAAGAGAAAAGGAAGAATTTTTTATTGGAAAAGAGGAAAATGTTTTAGACATTTTTTGAAAAGGGGAGGACAAAAATGTTTTGGTATTTTGATAAAAGAGTAGGAAAATTATTTTTGATATTTTTGGTAAGGACGGAGGAAAAACGAGAGAAGACTCTCAACATTCTTCTTCTTCTTCTTCTTCTTCTTCTTCTTCTTCTTCTTCTTCTTCTTCTTCTTCTTCTTATTATTATTATTATTATTATTATTATTATTATTATTATTATTATTATTATTATTATTATTATTATTATTATTATTATTATTATTATTATTATTATTATTATTATTATTATTATATTTTCACTTGTATTAGGTTTATCTAAATGCAAAAGAAATGTCGGACGAGACACGAGCCTAGGAAAAAATAGGTTTGAAAAAAATGTTAAACATGGTCTGACTTATTGCCAGGCTTATGGACAAGGTTCCGCTTTGGAAAAAGACGAAATCACACAAAAATTTGGGTGGCATGCCGACCCGGCATTTGGACACAGTTTCGAAAAGTAACCAACAACTAAATATGAGTTCCCTAGGTTTGATGCCTATATGAGGTTATGTAGTTGTTGGGTTAGTGGAAAGGTTCCCTATTTGGCATGACTTCCACAATATATGTCTTGCTTTTGAGGGTAATCGGTACGTTTGGACAAGTCATTTGATTTACCCGAGTGTACTTGAATTGCCTCATTATATACCTTGTGAGGATGGTATATATGAGAGAGAATTCGATATACTAGACGTACGTGAATGAGTTCCCTACGATATACCTCCTGTCATGCCTTCGGTCAAGAGGTACGATGCAGGAGGAACCGTTAGATATACATCAAAGTTATTTGGCTAATGGAAGGTGAGAGTCATATTGCTTAGGCTAACTACAACCTGCTAGACCAGCACCCATCACAAAGTGATCCCCAGTATGGGAATTTTTTTTGGTCAATAGCCATGCTCTTGGTGATGTAGTCTGCAAAATGTATGATTTTTTATTAGTATATGATGGAGAGAGTGTTTTTATTAGCATGATGAGCACTATACTAATAAGGAAGAATGTAAAAGTGTTATGAAAAGTAAATCTAGCATGGAGCATGAAGATTACACTACGCATGGATATGCAAGAGTGAGTGATGTGTGAATATCTATAAGTGAGTGTGTGACAGTGAATCTAAACATGGATCAACTACAAATGGTGTGTGACAAGTGTGAGTAAGCATGGATATATACAAGGGTGGTAAGTTGACGTGTGTGCTAGTGACACCTAAGCAAGGATATTTTAAGTGGTGTGTGAAACATGTGGATATAAGTGAACTTATATATAATTGTGAGTAGTGTGAGGTGTACATGGAGATAATTTACAAGTGTGTGAAGTGAAATTTACATGGGAGGTGATGTAAACATGAAGTAGATATATACAAGAAATAATAGAGGAGAAAACGAAACATACAGGTAGGTCCATACGCACGCAAGCACAAAATGATAACACCTATGCAAACAGAGTCTAGCCCTCTTAAGTCTATCCCCAGTAGAGTCGCCACTGTGGTCATCCCGAATCTTCTCCTCCCCGACTGCTTTCAGGGGAAAAGAGGGAGAGATAAAGGCCCCGCTCGCTACATCGTGGGGGCTTCGGTTGTCGTCAGTTTTAGGGTGATGTAAAGAGATAGATTAGCCATCATATTTTGCGCAAAAAAGGCAAAAGATCATGTCGCCACCTCGAGAGAGTGGCATCAAAGACAAACTGATGCTTGCGAAACCAATAATTCAAAGGTTTGGGGGCTAAGTTACGTAATGGGAAGGAGTTACACACCCATCCTACCCTTTTGGTCTCTCATGAGCTTATGTTACTATTTTCCTCAATTTCTCCAAGAAGTGTGTGTGTGTGGAGATCAGAATCGGTTGATTCGCATCATGAAAATGATGAAGTGAAGTCATCCATAGGAATATTCTCAAAATAATAATTAAAAAATATGATTTGTACGCTTATCGAGACATTGATCATTTATGATGAAACGATAATATATATTAGATAAAATGCATATACAAATAACAAGTATATATATATATATATATATATATATATATATATATATATATATATATATATAATGGGGAAAATGATGAAAATAGGAAAATGGGACTCGAGTCTTGAGTTTTAACTCGAAACACCTACGTAGCCTATAAAGGCATCAAAGTCCACGTAGTTCGCATGTAGCATAAGGGTAGAGTTTATCCCATAAATTCAAATGAGAGTTTATTATACGTGTGTGTAGAAAATATATTTTTAGTTTTGAAAAAAAATTGATGAAGAATCCCGTCTGAATTTATGGGTGTAACCCTCTTTTTCTTTCTTTCTTTCTTTTTATAGAAAATAAATTATGTGCAATATAACTAATAAAGATGAGATGTTAATGTGTACGATATAAAGTAAAAGCTAAATTGAAAACTATATAACTAATGCCGAAATAAAGAAATTTAAAGAGAGAAAAAGGTGTCTAGACCTTCTTTGGAGATTTGGAGCTTGCTCTTGATCCTTGATGAGCTTTCTTGCAAGTTAAGATGAAAGTTGGATGATGGAGAAGGAGATTTTTGCTAAATTGGGTATGAGAATGATGGGAATGAAAGGTGAAGAGAGATTTAACATAAGGAAACTTCACTGGTTGCAGAAGAATGTTGTTGAGCTCACTGATATTGATGGATTTGGGGTCCCCTCCGAAGTGAGATCATGCTACCTTTGTATAAGGTGGGGGGACTATTAATCGACATAGTCCTTGACCTGCCTATCGATAGGTAACCCAAGACACACTGCCGATAGGTAAGGAAATGGGTCTGCCAATTGGCAATCTCGTGCAGATTTTTCAAAAAAATTATCGTAAAATGCAATCCGCAAGTCCAAATCGCACACGAGGCATGCCGTAAGAAAGGTAATTCAAAGACCATTAAGAATCCTTCATGCTGCTCCTGGGTCCGAGAGCTGACTTTGGGTCAAACGGGGATCAAAAGAGCTCAACGACGCTGGATCGTTCGTCTGAACCATAAGTCCAAATCGCGCATGAGGAAGACTGTTACAAAGGCTGTGCAAGGTACTTCGATGTTCCAAAGAGCTTTAGTCAAATGGAACCCGGAAGCACCGATGACCTTTCGAAGTAAAACAAATCATTCGTCCCTATCATACGACTAATTTGTGCATGGGGAAGACCATTGGAAAGGGTATTTAGTGACCTTATAAGATTCATTTAGTATCGTTCTAGTTGAAGAGTTGACTTTGGTCAAATGAAGCCCGGGAGCGCCCGATGGCCTCCAGATCAAGTTTGGAGGAAAATGGATCGTTCGTTCGAACCATTATGACGTTTCATGTATGGAGCAAACCGTTGGAAATGGGTTTTAGAGCTCTTCAAAGATTCATTGAGTTTTCGCTCTGACAGTGAAGTTGATTAGGTCAATTAGGGGCCTGAGAGCACCCGGTGGCCTCCAGATCGAAATTCAGCAGTAATATGGTCCGTTCGTCTGAACCGTTATGCCTATTCCGACATGGGCGGGACCATTGGAAAGGGAATTTTGAGCCCTTCAAAGATTCATCGATCTTTCACTCTGACGATGCAGTTGACTAGAGTTAAATGGGGCCCGGGAGCACCCGACTGCCTCTACATCGGTACGCGGAGTATGACCTAGGGGGTTTATGTCAAATGGGGAGGAGTTAGGGACCTAATGAGAGACTTAAGGGGGTTCCTAGAATTTGATGTGTACAAAGAGTCTCTCAAGCAGTGAGAGAAAACGCGATGTAATATTTTGGAAGCAGTGGAGGTGTCGGTGATATTGGAGAGATAAGAGAGTTGCCCATTCATAGCGTCATTTATAGATTGCTGACGGTTGATGGTACATTTAATCAATTTTAGTTGATTTAAAGCATCATCATCATTTGATTTACCCACATAGAAAATTAAGATTCTAAGCTTTCATCACAAATAAACTAATTTCTTCATTATCCTAAAAAACAAAGGGTAGAGCTATTCCCACTCCAATCAATTTCTAAGGCACTCCAAAATCATGTAAAATGACAAAACAACCCTTTGATACTTATACACACCTACTAACATGTTAAAAGTAAAACATAATTACTAAATCTTTATGAAAAAACAGTTTTGAACTATTTTTTTAAGTTGAATAATTACTCTATTTTTTCAATAAAAATTAAAACCGTTGAAATGTATGCCAAATAAAAATAAAAAAACCGAGTTCTCTTTTAAAATAAAATCTGAGTTTTCTTAATAAAAAAAAGGGGACAAAAAAAAGTGTCTTTTTTGTCAAATTTTATAACACCCGTTTGATTGTTTTTAATAAAGAAAATAAAAGAAGAATTTAAAAAATTCCGAGAACAAATATTTTTTGTCGTTTTTTCTTTACTTAAATAGAACGTGTTTTTAATAGAAAACGATAAACATTCCCAAAACATTTTTTTTTCTTTATTTACAGTAATTCTATCAAAGTAAAGAAAAAATTATACAAATATTTATTCTCGGATTTTTTTAAATTCGTCTTTCATTTTCTTTATTAAAAATCAGACGGGTATTATAAAATTTGACAAAAAAGACAGTTTTTTGTGCCCTTTTTAATAAAAAATAACTCGGAGTTTTTTAAAAGAGGACTCAGTTTTTTAATGTAGGCTCTCGTTTTTATTTTTGTCGTTAAAAATATGTTTTCTATGTGCTCTTTTTATTACATATGTTTAGTTTTTTAAATTTAATGTCTTAGAGATGTGATTGGTTAGTGCTGCTGGCGTGGACCCACATCCATTAAATAATATGGTTCCGCGCCAACGGCATTGACCAATTGCATCTCTAAGACAAAAAAAATTCAAAAAAAACAATCGCGTCTCTAAGAAATCAAATTTTCAAAAACAAAAAATATATAAAAAAAGATCACGTAGCAAACATTTTTTTTTAACGACAGTGATAAAAATGAGAGCCTACATTAAATATAATAAAATTCATAACTTTTAAAATAGTTCAAAAATGTTTTAAAAGTTTAGAAAAACAATTTTTTTTTCTAAAAAAAACTATTTTTCATAAAGATTTATTAATTATGTTTTACTTTTAGCATGTTAATAGGAGTGTGTAAGTATTAAAGGGTTGTTTTGTCATTTTATAAAATCTATTTAAGTAAAGAAAAAAGATAAAAAATATTTATTCTCGGATTTTTTTAAACTCTTCTTTTATTTTCTCTGATAAAAAACAATCAAACGGGTGTTATAAAATTTGACAAAAAAGACACTTTTTTTGTCCCCTTTTTTATATTAAAAAGCTCACATTTTATTTTAAAAGAGAACTCAGTTTTTTTATTATTATTTGGCATACATTTCAACGGTTTTAATTTTTATTTAAAAAAATAGAGTAATTATTTAACTTAAAAAAATAGTTCAAAACTGTTTTTTCATAAAGATTTATAATTATATTTTACTTTTAACATGTTAATAGGAGTTTGATCATTTTACATGCTTTTGGAGTGCCTTAAGAATTAATTAGAGTGGAAATAGCTCTATCCACAACAAAATGTGAAGATAGTGCATGTAATATATATATATATATATATATATATATATATATATATATATATATATATAGGCCCTCTCCTGTAAGGACTCCTTATAGTAGACTCCGGTACATACCATTTTTTTTAAAATAGTAAAGAAATGAATTTGTTGATGAAACTTCATGGTTATGATCTCCATGGTGGGAAGATCATCTCCAATTTTTTTCATAAAAAAATTCAATAAAAAAACTGTTGAGAGGAAGTGATATGTAAAAAAATGGTATAAATATGCATTTTCGATCGTTGAAATGTTGACCATCATCTCACCCACTTTTTGATTGAATTTTTTGATGAAACTTCATGAATATGATCTCGATAGTGAGAAGATCATATCCATGGAATTTCATTAAAATATTCAATCAATAAAGCGACTGGCGCCGACCCAACATTTCAACGGTTGTAAATGAATATTTATACCATTTTTTTACATATCACTTCAGCTCAACGGTTTTTTTATTGAATTTTTCGACGAAAAAAATTAGAGATGATCTTCTCACCATGGAGATCATATCCATGAAGTTTCATCAAAAAATTTATTTTTTTACTATTTTAAAAAAATGGTATGTACCGGGATTTGCACCAGAAGGAATCCTTAGAGGAGACTTTCTGTGTATATATATATATATATATATATATATATATATATATATATATGACTACTGTAACCAACGATGTGAGGAAGTAAAAAAGAACTAATTCAGCACTCCATAAGAAACAAAATAGAATGGATGCAATAGTTGAATTAGTTAGTTCTCAAGAACTTGCATCAATTAATCCAAATCCATACTGAATGCAGGTAAAACTATCAATATGATTGTACAATACAAACAAAGTCATTCAATTCCACACCATCCATTTCTATTGCTTGTGCGTTTCTTGCACGTCAGTCACGTTAACTTTTCTTAACGATAAAACAATTTCTATTGCTTGTGCGGTTCTTGTTCGCCAATTTTCTATGGATTCTGATCCCATCGTAAACAGCTACTGTAATGAGCCCCCGCCACTTGAATCACCATCACCATTTTTGTAGGATTATTAGCCATAAAATCCATAGAAGTTTAAACCATATCATTATAATTATAGAATTTTACCCACCAAGTGACTGCCCTTTGTCTCACATGTTCAAGAACCATTAAAATCTCACTACATTCTTGTGCCTATGACCCTATACCAGATTACCAATACTCATTGCAGTACCTAAATGTCAAATCTTAGCATGACATATTACTGCTATGCATCTACTTTACAAATAACGACACTGCCCCCAAATTTTAATTTTAATGCTAAATAAAAACGATTTAAAATAAATAAAAGATTAATTTTATTAGACAAAATTTCTACGAATTTTCAAAAATTTATTACCTTTCATGTGAAAATGGCTTACTAAAAAATAGTAAGAAAACAACCCCTCTAGACTTTTTTCTTCTCCTTTTGCTCATGTTAAATGTAAGAAACTATTTAAAAACTTTTGTCTTCAAAATGAGACCATTTTGTACACCCCTATTTGTTTAGAAGATATTTTTTTAAATTTAACCTCATTGTATAGATTATTTACTCTTGCACTGTATAGATTATTACTTTTGGTGTGTGACAATAAGTCAAATGAAACTCAAATTAACAAATTATAAGCAACACTCACTGTTGCAAGATGTATTATGTTAGCCTTTTCCATTTCGTGCTCTCCTCTATCTTTAGTCAATCAAACGCGTATACTCTAGCATAAAACAAGTAGAGTTAAGACTTTCGAATGAAATACCATAAATGCGTATAATATCACCTTTGTTTTAAAATGGATATAAAGAAAAAAAGTTAAATGGAGTGAAATAGAACTAAACCAAAAAGAAAAACAAATCAGAAAGAAATAAAAAAAAAGAAAAGAAAAGAAAAGAAAACTATAAATCAAAAAAAGAAAACAGAACAAAAAATAACCATAAGAAGAGCATATTTCATATTGACCTCACTGTATAGATTATTTACTATTAGTGTGTGACAGTAAGTCAAATGCAATTAAAAAAAACACTATAAATCAAAAAACAAAAAAAGAACAAAAAATAAACATATGAAGAGAATAGTCCGTATCTTAAACAAAATATTAAGAAGAAAATTAAATGATACCATCATATTTGACTAATATCAATCCCCCTACTGGAAAACAAACTTAGTATACATTTCCTGCCTTAAAACACATAAATAATACTCGTTTACACCTTAAGACATTTCATCAAACATGAGTTGTGAATCAAGGCTCGAATGAAATTTTATACACATGGGAATAACGAAAACTAAGACAAAGTATTATGCAGATAAAAAATTATCATTAGCTAAAAGAAAACATTTTTTCCATATTACAGTTGTCTTACCTGAAAAAATTTGAAGATCCTACCAGATATAGAGGGAAACAATGGAAGGGCAGATAATATGGATCGGGATTTTTATAGATAGGTAGGGAGGAGAAGAAGGGGTTGGTATGGAGGAGAAGAAGGGGATGGACAGCAACATTAATTGATGTTATATAGAAGAAGAAAATCTTTCTTGGATGTATATTGAAGAGGAAGACAAAGGAGTGGCATTCTGAATATCTTTCGTGGATGTATAGAGAACAGGAAGACAAAGTACTAAAGTATGGGAAGTGACATTAACAAAGACTAAACTTGTTAATGTTTAATAAAATGGGGTTAAAAAGTTTCAGAGAGGACAATTGTGTTTTAGGCTCATTTTAAGTTAGTATAAGATGAAAATATATATATTTTACTTATTACAATTGGGGTTCGTACTAATATAGGCGGTATATTATTTTACCTGAGTTTTTTTAGTGGTTAGTTATAATGATTTGACAAAAATGTTTGGGTTATTGTTATATGTTTCTATGTAAGTACCTTAATTTTATTATGTGACCATCACTATAGAAGTTGAGTCTTATATTTTCCATATATACACACAAAGTAATGGATCCTCATCATTGATGTCAACTTATGGTAGCTAACCTATGTTCTACTTGTGCGAGAGGTTAAACAATCCAATGATGGATAGAGTTATAGGTTGTTGATGCACACTTATAGCCTTTTATATTGTTATGTAATGGAAGGTGTAAGAGTATATGTATACTCATGTTCAATTTTGACAAACGGATTGTCAAATTTCGTTTTACAAATTATACTTTGAGTCTTTTGTCCTTGAGAAATTTTCGACAAAGCGTCATGAATGGTAATATTCATCGAAAATCTTGATCAAAACTCAATCAGTCATCATTCACAATCACACTCATTAGAATTTCACTTAGGTTGAGTTAACACACTTAGTATACTTGTCATTTTTATAAGTTGAAAATGATTTTTTTGTGCTTTAGTATTATTTGGTAATAGTGTTATAAGCATGCAAAGATGCGTTCATATAAATATTTTCAAAAGGAGAATTTCATAAGTATAATTTGTGTATTTTCATTACGGTTAAAAAAACACAACTTGTTCTACTTTTTCCAAGGTTCTTGTGTCTTTTGCGATTTAGTCACATCAGCAAAGATTTTCTTCGTGCTCCCGAATGTTTTTTGCTAGTCGTGGGCTTCTCCAAAGATTATTTTTCTAGTTTATCAAGTGTCATGCATGACCTCCATCCTCGTGAACCGTTCGCATCATCAAAGTCTTTTTTCATGACCATGACAGTTCTTCGTGGGACGTGAACTTTGTCTATGTAAGGGATCTTTTCTAAAGATATTTTTCTTTTCTTTCGGAATTCGTACAAGACTCACTTGCATCCATATATTTCCTTCTTTAAATAGTTGAGTTTGAGATATTAATGATGAGATCACCCTCCCCACTTGTGCTACTTGTGATTCACTACACATGTCGATACACATGTTATGTATGGATAGAGTAACATTACTATCATCGTTGTCAAAAACTATCTAAGAAAATTTCTAATAGTGAAAAATACATTTGATCAAAATGATTTGAAAGAGATAAGTTTTCAAGTATAAATGATCTAGAGATTCAAACCATACTTTTCTTCTTCATGTTTCTGTTTAGTATTTTTAAGAAGCTTGTTTTCAAACATTGATCATACGTCCTATTGAAGCTTAAAACACTTCTACCTTTATTCTTGAGAAAATATAATTATATCTTTGTTTTTGAGATACTTGTGTGAATATATCAAAAATCCATTATGAAGTTTGAGTAAGACAATGTATTTTCAACACTTTCAAAACCTTTAGGATCACTCGCATCCTAGAAAGTGGTACCCAATCATTTGGTGAATTCTCAAAAAAATTTATCTACATATTCAAAAGAAGAGATTCATATCGGAGTAAATATTTGAAGACATTAGTCGAGTACAAAACTAGTCA
Source organism: Sambucus nigra (assembly GCA_949130495.1). Taxonomy (NCBI): domain Eukaryota; kingdom Viridiplantae; phylum Streptophyta; class Magnoliopsida; order Dipsacales; family Adoxaceae; genus Sambucus; species Sambucus nigra. The sequence goes on from OX422220.1 coordinate 88,210,010, forward strand.
TGGTCGTGTAGCCTTCTCTAACTTTTGTTGCCTTATATGGAAGATATGGTGCGAAAGAGTGGATAATGAGTTATCCCATTGTGTAAACTTAAGTCGTTAGTTTCAATTTGTAAAAATCTACAATAATGCATTTGTCATTCATTTTGGCTCGAGGTTTTATTCTCATTAATGGATTTTTTCCTTGTATGACATAGTGTTATGTTATTATTGCATTTATTTTTCATTTGGATTAATCACCTCATCCTGAAGATAAAATTTAGTGTAATCAAATTTATAGAACATTTCATCACATGGATCTGAGTTGTGTTATGTGTGCCCATAAGGTATTAAAGAAAAACGTTTTCCGCTATTGCGATAATAACTTTAATTTAGGTACCTTTGTCCATCTCGAATTTGAGTACACGCACTTTCAACTGGTATCACAAATAAACCTCACTCTTGTAGGTTTTATTTCCTTAGGGTAGATCTAGTGTGTGTGTGTGTGTGTGTGTGTGTGTGTGTGTGTGTGTGTGTGTGTGTGTGTTATAGAGTTAATTATGAGTAGCCGTATTAATGACTTTCTTAGTTATCATAATAGTCATGATTTTACTAGACTTGTAACCCCATTCAATTTTTTGGATCACTCCATTACTCAAATAAAAAAGGATTATGTTAGTAGTAAAGATAGTGAAGAAGAAGATGATTTAAGTGGTTATTATCAAATGTTAGTTTTAAGATCAAAATCCTTATTAAAAGCAAACGTAATTTTTTTCATATAAGTAAAGATTTTGCAAAAAGAAATGTTTTTAAAGAAAAATTAAAATCCTTGACAATGAGAAAACTATATTTTTTTCATGATCTAAAATCTTTAAAGGAAGAAAATGATTTCTTTCAAGATGTATCAACTCATAGATATTCTCTTTACCTTAGAATTAAAGTCCTTGATTTTTGATCTAATGATATCTTATAATTTGTTTATGAACTTGTATAAGATAAGAAGTTACCTATGATTGAATATGAATGCATGTCCACATTGAGAAACGAGAGAGATGATTTTATGATCTCATTAGACAATTTTAAAAAGGAAGTTTCAAGTTCGTGAAAAACCCAATGTCAATCTTATAAGAGATGATTGAAAATATTACTAGCGACTTACATTCTAACAGAAAACATATTAAGAAATTTATAGAGGAGAAACTTTCCGTGTCAAAGATTCATCATCAAATGGATCACCATTTTGAGCCAATTTTCAAAAGTATTAAAAACATTAGGAAATGTGGCGGAGTGAAACATTTGAAGGAGAAAATTCTTGTTCATCCTAGTGTTATAAATAAAAATCAACCATTGCATATAAGGAGACGTAGACATGATAATATTTTTTCCCATTTTCATAAATAGGGTCACTTTAAAGATTATTATTTTAAATTGAATAAAGTTCAACTATTTTTAGAAGTTTTTTCTTAAGAATAAAATGCATGTTTTAAGACCTAAAATGTTTGCGAGTGATCATTGTCACATTAAAAGTCATTTAAGCAACTGTTGCTATTCGCTCAATTCAACCTTGCATTTTCGCAAGGCTACGATGAATATGAGTTGTGTTTGAAATAATCTGAAGGAAAGACCATTAAAACATGTTCGACATGTTCACAGTAAGAAGGTAAAAGATATTAAAAAACTTCCTAACACGCAATCGAACCCTGAAATTCCACATATGAATCATATGTGGATAAGGAAACACAATATGAAAATGATAGATATAAATATCCTAAGGGATTCAAACTTTGTTCTCTCAACCTTTAATAGATAAATTGTTTTCTCGATGTGCCTATAACTCTTGAAACACTTATTTCGTTCCTCGACTCATCCTATTCTTTTTGTGTGCTATTATTGTCTTTGCATGTTTTTCTTAAGAAACGGTTATTGATTATGTGCTTATAGGTTAGTTGGCTCGTATTATAAAATAATGTATGATCTCTTGCACGTAATATTGTATCTTGGTTTCAATTATACCTACCCAGTCTTGAAATTAAAATTTAACAAAAAAAAATGTAATATTTTAAATATTTATTAATGTAGAGTATATGCTATAACCCAATGCATTTTAATTTGCTCAACATTCTTAAAAATATTATTTTACTAGAAGATTAAAATAAATAAATTTAATTCTTGCTTTATGGTGTCTCAAAATTGGTTATGATTTGAAAAAAGGGTTTTCTATTTGCCTTGTGCATGCGAGTATTGTCCGTGGTTATTGTTACAACGATTTAAGCAAATTTATTCAAAATCATGAGTAATGAAGTGGATAGGACTACAAAATGAGGGAAATGGGATTCATACCTTTGAAAATTAGAAATAAGTTCCCCGCTTTTGTTATGTTTGAAAGTCAACACTTGTAATATTATTTGAAAAATTTGTGTCTCAAAGAATTTTTTCTATCTTAATATTGGGTAAGACCAAAGATATGAGACCAGTATTTTTAATCATAAATCACTTTTTTGAGGAAGAAAAGAGTGTTAATTGAAAATTCTGTATTTTCAAGAAAAAATGATTTTTTTAATGATAAACATCATTGTAAATTTTCCAAAAGATTTTTTTTAACTTCATATTCAACACTAAAAAATGTTCACTTTTCTTCTTTGCATGACTTATATTCATTGCCCTATAAAAGGTTTGAGAGTTATCTTGTTTGGTTCCCTCTTCTTCACACTCTTCTTAAAGATTGGGGGGAAAGCCAAATGCGTGCTCGACAAATAGTTTAGACTCGGGGGACACCAGATTTGGCCAAAGCTTCATCCTAACATTTCTTAAAGAGAGCCTTATGGATGAATTCCAGTTGTTTCTTCACAAGGCCAAGGGCTTTTTACCATCCTTTATGATAAGCACTATCTTTGGCTTTTAAAGCAACCGACAATGATTAAGTAAACTCTTCAGCAACCTTCTCTATATGGTTGACCTTCGATCTTAGAGTGGATAGATCTAAGTCTTTAGCCCTCATTATAACATCAAAATCCTTTATTTTCTTTTGTTCAGCATTTAAAGTCTTCTAGGCTTTGTCTAAGGCCTTGCCCTAGGTCGACATTCATGTTGGCCTTGTCGACCCTCCTATCCAGGAAGTTGATAAAATCCACCAAAAACTACAAGTTAAAAGTTGAGAAAAACAAGTAGTGCATAAAAGATTTAAAGGAATGATAATAGAAATATATATATTACTAAGACTTACGAGTCCATGATTCTAGGCAGCATGAGAGGCAAGCTTGTTAACTGAAAGCTCCTGACCACTACCTAGTTTGATGGAAGGGTCCAAGTCAGCATTCTTAGCCACTATTCCTTCAACAGGACCCTTCACTTTATTAGGTGCATCCACCTTCTTTTGGGTGGGAAAATTTACTATAAGACTGGAGATAGTCTTGCTCTTCTTCACAGGGAGGGTCTGCATTTTATCTGGGGAATCCTCTAAGTTGACTAGGTCTGATGGACCCCCGACTTATTTCCTCTTAAAAGACTGTGTAGTTGGAGAACTGGGGGCAAAGATCCCCTCCATCAAATTGGGAATCCTCTTTCTCAGAGTTATTACTTATTTAAAATTGAGACCATGCTAAAAAATCACAAAACTCTAGGAAGAGTTGGTTCGGGGGTAAGGTGATGCCAGCCTCTGCAATAAATTAAGAGAATATCCAATCTCCCCCTTTAATGTTATAGTTGTTCTTGGGATGATCCCTATTTCAATAATTATCCATTTTGAGATATAATGACCAAAAAATGATTCTTTTATGAAATCATTATTCGAATAAATCATCTTCGTAACCAAGTAATGAAGAGTATGGAAGAATAAAAATGGTCCTTAAAAGTAAAAATTGCAGAAAATCAAAGCTGGGAGAAAAGTGAACTTACAATGGGTAGAGATGCAAGTGAATCTCTGAGATATTTTGAAAAATGAAATGAAAGTGAAAAGAATCCAAGATAAACTGACGACAACAATGATGCTAGTGCGAGGCTTCGAGTTCCAGGACAATTCCCATCATTACTGGCATGCCCCTAAATGGTGACATGCGAGCGTTATCGCCCTTTGGACTAATCAATGCATATTTACCAGTGTGTACTTAAAATAGCAAGGAAAATTATGTGCATGCCCTCCAAGTCTAATGATAAAGATAAAGAAAGTTCACTACCCAAAATATAAGTGTTAGCCTCCTCTAAAAATAGTACATGCCGACAACCACATCTTATCGCTGACCACGATCAAGACTACATCTACCAGATGAGTAAACCTTTACACCCTAACCAAATATAAAGCTTTGGGGGAATTATGTGACCATTCCTACAAAGGTGACACATGTTCTCCAATTCAATCAATTATCATAATTCATGAAGATAAACACAGTTATGGCCGATCAATAGAAATCTAAGAATTATATGTAGGAAATCAAGCTCTGATTGCTATCTAAGGTCATAGAGCCCCAAACGACACAATCTCTTTATTTTTATATAGATATAACCCTCACCCCTAGGAAAATGTGCATGTAATCTTTATTATCAAGATATGATCAATAAAGAGAGAGAGAAACACCTATGGATGTAGGTACATTATCAAACCGTATACATACTATTTTTATGTGGGATTGTGCATGATTTTATTTTGTTTGGCTTTGATCATGTGAATTTACACCAGTAGGATTTTACAACCTACAATTGTGTCGTTTGTGAGAAATAACTTCCATTTCCCCATCCAATAAAAGCTAACGAGTATTTGTGTCTCACTCACACATCCCATGCATACCATCTCGTGATAAGCATCAAAATGGACCTGAAGCTCCCAGAGTTCAATTTGAAATTTACCTTAATAGGAGTTGCAAGACACTTACTTCACGTTACTAGTCACATAAAGAGAAAACTGTAGATAACAATGTACTACCACAATTCAATCAGATCTCATGATTGTTGGGTACCTATGAACAATGACTCTGTCAACAGGACGATGCCACCTCTTTATTCTAAGGGATATAGATATAATTAAATTAGAGTGCAGTCATAATTAATGTAGTAGAATTAATTATGATTAAATGAAGAAGGGAAATAATTACAATAAATGCAATTGGGATGTTTGAGTATTTATTTAGAAGTTAATTTAATTATTGGTCTTCGGTTCCTAGTATAGTCTAATACCCAAGTAATAGGCCTGAAACTCTCTAGAAGACCAATTTAGCTCAAGATTATGCCTTATACCTATTTAAATTGGTGTAAGTTAGGCATTTGAGTTAATGGTCTATTATGGAGGGTTATAGGGAAGATACAAAAAATACTATTCACATTTTTATGAATGGATGAGGAGACAAAAATTAGTTTCTCTAATATTTCACTGAAGTTTCATCTCCAAGAGTGTCCAGACACAAGACTTACTTTGGATGGATCACATATTAGAAGATTCGAGATGCTCAAAGCATTCTAGTAAGGTTTTTGGAGACCTTGGAGTTCAGCAGGATCTTCATCTTATTCAACCCATTTCTCCTTATATAAATCATAACATGATTCGCAATGGTATTTTTTCTTGAAACCCTATATTTATTCCTTAAAACTAGTTCTTATTTTTATTTCCAATGCATGATTAATAAAAGTTCTTAGGGATGATTTTTTTTGTATATTCAAATGTCGATCCCGATTTCCTAATAACATTATATTTCTCCCGTCACTATCTTTTTTCAACCATAATTGCAAATTAATTATCAATAGTTTAAGATAACACTATGCCTTTTATCCATCCTTCGAACAACTTCTAGTTAGGCATGTTCTCATAAGATGTTTGATGACGTTCTTCTCATATATGACATCCAATATATGGCATGCAGGGTTACCCTTCTAGTATGATAAGTCAAATAATATTGGCCTCTGAAACCGCATCTTCCTTTTCGCGTCTTTATTCTCAGCAGGGGTCTTTTTGTGCTTGACATTATTAAATTCAGGATTCTTTTCCATCACATTAAATCCACATTTTGAAGCCCTCCTTTTAATTTATGAACTTGAAAAGCTTTCTCGAAGGTAGCCTATGTTCAACCCCACCTAACAAAACATTAGCACTTTTATCATAACTAAACCTTTTAAGGACAAATTTTCAATTGAGTCAATTTTTATGTATTGGCTTAATTCCAGACGAAACACTTTGATTCATAGGGTATTATCCATGTTTGTCTCCTTTCAAACCTATAACATATTTGTTGAAGACATAGCGGTTAAGGGGTATTGAATACATCATCGTGCCTTATTTTGTGCCATGTTTCGTCATCAACATTCCAAGGATCTCTAAGAAATGAATGCATATTTTATGTTGACCCTTGGATATTTAATAATTGGGTGTTAAGATTTTTTTTAATCTAATGATAACATATTTTTATACATTTTTTATAAGCCATTTTAGGTGTCGATAGACCCGAGACTAAACAGAACTTTAAACGAGTCAAAATTAGCCTTTGTTGTTTTCTCATTAGATAGGTTGTTTGAACTATAATGGGTACCTCGTTTGACCGAGATTCCAAAAAACCATTTTTTTCTTTTTTGAATCTCATTAGATAAATCGTTTGAGGCCTTCGAACGAGATTAATTCCCTCGTTCGAACAACCTTCTAACAAGGAAATTTTTTGAAAAACTTGACCTCTCTGGAATTTCATTTAAATTCTCGTTAGATCCCTGCTCTAATGATCGAGCACGAATTAAAAACAATCAGTTTATCTAGCAGTTTTTTTCCCTTAAATCCCCAGTACTTCCTTTTCCATCCATGTAAGTACTTATCACTTTTTTCATCCTTGGAGAGAAAATACCTTTCCAAACGTCCAAGAAATTTTTTCTTAATCGTTCATGATTAAACTTTCAAAATAAAAAATCCATGTTTACATTAAATTAATGTAGATAAAAGATTCTCTCTCTCTCTCTCTCTCTCTCTCTCTCTCTCTCTATATATATATATATATATATATATATATATATATATATATATATATATATATATATATATATATATATATATATATATATATATGTTTTGAGATTGAGTTTTTGGCATCGTATTCATTCTCTACATTATTGAAAATTATTTCTTGAGGAAGACTCCGTCCTCCTTCGTTTACATATGATGGACCACGTATGCGTGGCATTTGCTGAGACCTATCGGTGGACTCTGAGGCGTTGGTGGACTCCTTCGTGTGACTAAGAATAGTTTGAAGGAATGTAGGGCATCAAACCTTGCAAGGGCATCGAGTCGTTGTGTAAGTCTTATGTTGTGTATTTTTGTAATTTCGTACTTAGGGAGTTTGTGGTTAGGTCATCCAAGGTTTTTCCCACTCAATTTTTTCTCGTACATCGGGCATAGTGATTATTTATTTTATCTTTCAATTCACACCTAGATGCATGTTTAGATTAAAAATATAAAACTGATTTAATCATAAAATTGTTTTATTTGGTGTTTATTTAATTAGGTAGTTTTCTTTGTTTTAATTTAAAGTTGAATTAATCTTATTTAAGTAAAAACATTAATTGGAGAAATAAATTTTTAATTGGGTTTGTGTAAATTTTGGAACCATTCCATCCAAATAGGATCGCCTCATCCTTTTTAGATTGCTATCAGAGTGGGTACACTAAATTATCGTGCTAGATCCTTTGGGGCTTGAATGTGAAAACTTTATCATTTTTGAGGTTTCTCGTTTTTTATGCTTCTAACCACGCGTACTGAAAAATGCATATGAGGTCAGCACTTAGTCATTGGATGAGCGAGTTTGGCAAGCGGTTGGTAGAGGGTGGTCCCCACTAACGTGTTTAGTAGAAGATGTTCGTGTTTTTGAAACCATAAAAAGATGGACTGCGGATGAGCATAGGTTAGCAAATTAAAATTAGCGTGTTTTAAATGCTCTTTTTAGCACGGTCACACCGGAGGAGTTCTGCCATACTATGATATGTGAAACGTATAAAGAGGCTTAGGATACACTCCAACTCACCCTTGAAGGTACAACTGTTGTCAAGGCTTCCAACCTCTAAAATCTCAGTTTGAAATTATTAAAATGGATGAGAGTGAATGCTTCGATGAGTTTTATGCTAGATTGTTTGATATTGTGAACTCGTCTTTTAACTTGGGAGAGAAAATACCCAAAAATCATATTGTTAAGAAAATCTTAAGGTACTTACCTAACAAATTTTGTCCTAAAGTAACGGTGTTAAAATCCTTAGGCAACTTAGACTCTACGAAACTCAAGGAACTTGTAGGTGATCTTCAAACCTATGAACTCAATATGTTCACCCCCAAAAATCCTAGAAAAGATAAGGGCATTGCTTTGAAATCCCAAAAGGATGAAACACGAGTCTCGAATGATGAGTCAGACATGGACTCTAATGATATAGTTGTGTTTGCTAAGAAGTTCAGAATTTCTTAAGTTTAATAAAGAGAAATTTAAAAATGATTATAAAAATTTGAGAAGTCTAAGTATAATAAGGCTGTTAAAGTACCTAACAATCGTAATGATAATCTTAAGAGGGATGGGTCAAATAGGTGTTTTGTGTGCGAGGGGTATGGCCATTAAGGAGCTGAGTGTCTTACTAAACTATGGAAGGAGGGAAAGAATCCCATTACTTACAGTTCCACCCTTAGTGATAGTGGACCGAAGAGGTACCCGATTCCCTAATTGAGAGCAACTTCACCGTGTTCATGGCTGATCATGCTAGTTTTGATGAGAAATATTCCCATAAATATAGTTCTTTTCATGACACTTCCAAGGCCATTGTTTACGAATCCCAAGTGTTTGATGGTAATGAGAATGAATAAGAGGGGGAAGAAGTGAGTGAGCTTTGAGTTTCCTTTCATGAGTTCTATGAGAAATTATTGAAATTGAAAAAGGCAAACTTCAAGTTGGAAGATAGGATAAAAGAACGTGACGTAAGAAGAGATAAGAATGTTTTAATTAAAGATCTTATGGCATGTGAGAGGATTTTTTTAGAGAAATGAGAGTATGTTGAAGGTGAGAGAGATAGTCTGCGAGGTTTAATGGAGGCTATGAAGAAAGAGATTCTTTAGTTTAAAGAGACTAGGAGTTTACTTGAGTCTATGATAGTGGAGCTTGAAGGTAAATTGAGAGACTCGAGTTGTATCAAGTGTGATTTGGAGTGTAGGTCCAAAAACTTAGATAAGATGTTAGGGACTGTCCAAAGAAAAAAATTACAAGTGTGGTATTCGATTCAATACTCAAAATCCTTCCACTAATAAAGCCAAAACCATGATTTAAGAGAGTTAACAATTGATAAGAATGTTAAAATAGGTCAACCATTAGGTAACATTACATGTTTCTTTACTTTCACACGTTATCATATGAATGGAAACCTTAGGCGTTTTTGTTTTGATCTTAAAAATAGTCTGGAGAAGTCTAAACCTAGAGTCACAAAAGTTTTCAAAGCTGAGAGCACCATGTTTCACCTATGTGGGTTAGGAAATTCAATTTATAGGATTTAAATGATAGAATTCTTGATTCTCGAATGCATTCACATGATACATTCCATGCTAAATATAGTGGTTGAGTGTGTTTACATGTCTACATACACTAGCTTTTGTACTTAATGATATATATGTTTTGAGTCTTTTGTATTTTTTATTGAGTTTTATTAAAAAGTATAAAAAGATTTTGTTTGTATTTTGAGTTGTTCTTATTTAATTTTTTTTAAATCTAAAAACTCAAAAAGATTTATTTTATTTATGTGTACTTTAGTTTTACACATTTTGTGTGGCATATCCTTGTGTTTGAATCCAATATCACTCCACATATCCATGTGACTAAAACTTTTGATTATGAATTTCAATGCTTAAATTATTCTTTATCATGGTTGCATGTACTAGTTTGACTTTGATTTGCTTAATGGATTCTCTTTGTATATTCCTTATCACACACATGTATGAGCTCTTTTAAACATTATCTTCACATAATATATTTAAGCTAAGTGAGATATTCTCCCATCAATCTTGTCATCTACACATCCTTAGACTATGGTGTATTTGTGCATGTAAGAACCATTGCCCTAGAATTTATTATTTATTGAAAATTTTGAGTGTGCACAGGAAAGGCTACGGAGGGAGAAAAGCTTCTTTGAGGGAAAGCCACCATTGGTAAGAGACTAAAAAATTAAGAGGCAAAAGAAAAGATTAAATTGCCAATGCCATGTTTTAATTTTGATCATCAAAATTGATATCTTCAAAAGATTTGACATAAAAAAATGACATATGTAAAGTTTTAAGAGTGTTTTAGTTGAAGATAAATGGGTTTGCACAATGAATCCTAATTATACTTAAATTTTATGATGCTATTGATTTGTAGAATCATTAAAATTCTAGGCCTGTATACATTGTGCCTATTTGTTCTTTGAGTTCACTTTATCTTGTCTCACGAGGATAAATAGAAGATTGATAAAGTTTTGCGCTCAGATATAACTTCTTGAATATGTTTAAGTGATTGGGTCATAATGCTATTGAATCTAGTTCACACCCCGTCACTCCATTTTCCACATATTTATTTAGACGCATTTATTCCATATGAGTATGTAAAGCTTAACATGTTTAGTGCCTTATGTGGTGTATATAACTATATATATGTTCTTATGCTTCATTGGTATCTTTTTCATATTTATATATATGGTATCATTTGTTTTGAGTTTTTATTTTTACGTCTAGTCCGTGTATGCTATTTGTTCATATTAGTATCTATCTTGTTGCGACTTTTCATTGGTATCATATGCTTATCTTAGTACATTCTAGTTAGTATCATTTTCATATCACATCATAGTTGGTATCTATTATTCTTTGTGTGGATTAGTTGTTCCTGTGTTACAAAGTTTCTTTGTTGTTTCTTGTATCATTGTACACCATTGCATAATATACTTATTTACTTTATGATTATCCATTATTTCATTTAGGGGGAGAATTTGTATAACTGGAAAATATAACTATTTTATACACCTTAATGTTTGTCTAGTCCTGAATAACAGGGGGAGAAATGGTATCTAACTCTTTTCATTTGGGGGAGATCTATTAGTTAGAGGGAAACGTCCTTTCTTATGTAGATATTGTTAGACAAAGGGGGAGAATTTTATTATGCAATTTATATTGTTATATTCTCCATGCGTTTTATGGCGTGTTTAAGTGTGTAGGTTTACATACATACGACGAAGTTTAATACAGACAAACCTAATCAGAGTATGTGTTGGTTATGCATGTCTGTACTTTTTCTTTTGGGTTGGGATTGAGTCTTTTAGATAATTTGATGGCCCATACGCGTTTTTTACTTTTTGTTTTGTTCCGAAATAGCCAAAGGGGGAGATTTGTAAGGACAAATTTCCAATCGAGTCAATCTGTATGTATTGACTTATTTCTAGACAAAACACTTTAAGTCATAAGATAGAAATGTTGGTTGTGACCTTTTAAGTCTATTTCATGTTTGCTGAAGACGTAGCGGCTAAGGTAAAGAGAATACATCATCATGCCATTTTATGTGCCATCTTTTGTCATTAACGTTCCAGGCAGTGGCGGAGGGACTGTGTATATGACCTGGGCACTTGCCCAGGCCAACAAAGGTAAAAAATTTTTTATGTACTGGTATAATTTATAAAAATTTTAAAGATATTGGGGCAATTTTAAAAATAACCTAATCTTTCAAACCTAAAAAACACGGATGATTCTTAAATTAAAAGCAAACAAAACCAACCCATTTTGATGTTTGAATATATTTTTTGTTGTTAATTTTTAGTTGCTAATAAACATTTTGATGAAGTTGTTGGATTTTTTTTGTATAAATATGTTATTCTGAAAATGTTGTTGAATTTTATTCTGAAAATGTTTTGGGTATGTTTTTTAATAGAAATGTTTGGGTATGTTTTTTGTTGTTAATTTTTAGTTGTTAACAAACATTTTGATGAAGTTGTTGGATTTTTTTTGTATAAATATGTTATTCTGAAAATGACAACTATCTAGTTTTGTATGAACTTACATTAGTATCATTTTGTAATGATGTTTTATTTTTTAAATCATTGTAATTCGTCTATTTATATGTTAATTTTTATGCAGTTAAAAGATTTTTATAAGTACTACTCCAAAAAAAAAATAGGGGCTACCGCCCCCGAACCCCCCATAAATTTCCAATCGTGCCTAGGCTAACTTTTATTTTTGGCTCGGCCACTGGTTCCAGGGATCTCTTAGGTATGAATGCATATTTTATAATGAGCCTTGGATATTTAATTATTGGGTGTTAAATTTTTTATATCTAATGCTAACATATTTTTAGACATTTTTTTAGAAGTCATTTTGGGTGTCGATAGACCTTGGATCAAACGAAACTTCAAATGAGTCAAAATTAGCCTTTGTTGTTTTCTCAGTAGATAGTCTTTTCTAAGTAGAATGGTTACCTCGTTTGCACGAGATTCCAACGAACCATTTTTCTATCTTTCGGGAATCTCGTTACATAACTCGTTCAAAGGCCATTAGAATGACATTGGTAACCTCGTTCGAATGACCTTCTAACAGGGAAAAATTTCAAAAAACTTGACCTATTTCATTTGCATTCTCGTTAGATACTTCTTTTAATGTAAAAAGAATATGTCGTTTGAACAAGAATGGTACCTCATTCGAACAACCGACTGCAAATTTTAAAAAAAATAGTTTTTTAGGTTGTTTTTTCCTTAACTCCCCACTACTTCCTTTTCCATCCATTTAATAGTGCGGGATATCAATTTTAGCATGATGTTTTTCATCTTTTGAGAGAAAATACCTTTCCAAAAGTCCAAGAAAGTTTTGTTTAATGATTCATCATTAAACTTTCAAAACAAAAACCATCTTTACACCTAATTAGTTAGATCTAAGATTTTACGCACACACACACACACACACACATATATATATATATATATATATATATATATATATATATATATATTGAGATCTAGTTTTTGGAACCGTGTTCATTCTCTACATTATGAAAAAAAAATCTTGCAAAGGATTCCATGATCGTTGGTTTACATACGGGTGGACTCCATATGCGTGACGATTGGTGAGCCTTCTTGGTAAAATCCGAGGCTTGGGTGGACTCCTACCTGTCACTAAGCAGAGGTTGAAGGAACGAAGAGCGTCAAGGCTTACGCGGGTGTCGAGTCGTTATGTAAGTCTTTTGTTGTCCTTTTTGTAATTTCGTACTTAGAGAACTTTGTGGTTGGGTTGTCCGAGGTTTTCTCATTTGGGTTTTCCTCGTACACCGGGTGTACTGATTGTTTATTTTATCTTGAAATTAACACCTAGATGCATGCTTAGGTTAAAAGGATAAAATTTGTTTAATCAATTTTTTTTATTTGGTATTTAATTAATTTGTGCAATTTTGTTTATTTTAATTTAATATTGAATTAATTTTGTTTAAGTAAAAAAATAATTTGAGAAATAAATTTTTTAATTTGGTTTGTGTAAATTTTGGAACCATCCCATCTAAATATGGTCGCCTCATCATTCTGAAATGTATGATTGGTAGGGAAGAATATCCAATGACAATGATATATAATTTTTTCACTATCCATGATATGTTTAGATCTAGTTTCCTCTCCATAAATAGGACACCTAAAGTAACTATAAACATTATAGCCCGACAAAGTCCAATAAGTAGGGAAATCATGGATTGCCTATATCAACATAACTTTCAAATTGAACTCTTCACATTTGCTAGACTGAAATTCATTCACTCCTACTACCCACAACTCATTTATTCATCTACTAAAGGTGCAAAGTAGACATCAGTGTCGTCACTTGGTGCCTTTGGCCCAGGTATCAACAAAAACAACATTAAAAATTATGATCTCGTGTACAACGGAGGGGAGAGATTTAGGATACTAAGATCATCAAAAATACACTTTGATTAGTGCTTAGATTGACGAATGGATTAAACCCATCTTTTGATATCGCTAAATGAATATTACGTTATTAATTGGAGAAATCTGGGTAGCTAAATATATGCCTTTCCAAATGGCTGAGTCAATAGGATTACACATGAGATTATCCCCTAATTATTCTCTAATGTACCAAGTTATTGACTTAGGTATCCATGGTATTGTGAAAAATATCTTTAATCTAGGACCAATGGGGAGATATTTCAATATTTTTTGGAGGTTATTTTAAAAGTTCACCCATCTTATTATTCGAACCATGTATTTGGCACATATCTAGGTTCCTCGCATACTAGACAATAATCATGATTTTTAGACTCCTTAAGATATAGTATAAAATCATACTTGCAAGAATAAATTTATTTACACTTCATCCTCAAACCTTTCAAACAATTCTCTATACTTGAATAGTTATATGGTAGCATATTCTATTTGGGGAGTAAACCCTTCACCCAATTCAGAATTCCAGTTACGCTATTTTTAAACAAACCAAAACATCTCTTCAAACTATGAACCATGGCATAGAAAGTTGTCTGATCTATATCATAGTTAAGGTACAGTGGTTAGGTCAATTTTACTTTTAAACTTAGGTAGTCTTCGTCAAGGTTTATCCCAACACCGTCATAAACATTAGAACATGCAACACAATTATTAGAATACTCTTTGTTTTCCACCATATGTACTCCTTACGAATCATCTATCAAATCATCTAACATATTATGCTCTACGGTATCCTCCCGTAATTCCATCACTATCCTACTAGATGGTTGTATGAGTGGTTGTTCAGGGATAAAGGTATAATTTAATTCCTCGTGAAAAACCCACACTCAATAAACATCTTTTATACCCCATTTAAGAAAAGACAATTCAACTATTTTCCACTCAAATAGTTTACTATTTCTATAGTATGTGCAATGAGAAGAGAAATCTTCACTATTTAGATATCTATTTGTGAATTTTACAAACTTGTTAGCACCACTACAGTACACATCCATGAGTCTGATTATCTCACCATCCACTCTTTGTACAGAGAACACCCCACAATATCTTGCAGTAACCGTTACCTACCATATGTAAATAAATGGGGTAGTTAAATTAGACATAAATGTAACTCAATAAGTGCAAACAAACAACAACACAATAACAACCTCACAAAAAAAAAAACCTAATTAATAACCTAAATAACAACTTAGTTAACTGAAATCCAATAACAATCCAACAACACGTACGCGTTAATAATAATGAAGAGATTAAGTTCTACAAAGTATGTGTTAATAATAATGTGTTTCGTAAGGTCCATGATACTATCATGTTAAAACTCTAAGACGCATATACATAGAAAATTGGTTTTATTTACACTTTATAACCAAATCTAATACAACTTTAAAAACTTATGTATAGTTGGAGAACGCTAAAAAATATAAAAGATTGTTCATTATGTTTTTTCCATTTTCAGCAAAAATCATTCATATATTTAAATCAACCCACAAATGATATGTTTTAACCAAAATGATTTTATTTACAAGAGTAAAAAATATTATAATAAATGTCAAACAAATATCAAAGTCAAATATTCACATTCTAATGAAGAATGATTTGAATGTTCAAACCCTGTTTTTAAGTCCAAAATATATCAAAGTCAAATATTCACATTTTAAAGAAGAATGGTTTCAATGTTCAAATCTAGTTTTTGCATAAACTGATTGAATATAATATGAAGATTATACATGTATATACAACTAACTTAAAACCCATATTAAAGAACTATACAAACACACACACACACACACACACACACACACACACACACACACACACACATATATATATATATATATATATATATGTTTGTAAATCATATGAGGAAAATGGAGGTTTTTGATATAGGAAGGAGAGATAGAGAGAGAGAGATAGAGGAGTTGTAGAGAGAGGAGATGGTAAAGAGAAAATAGGTATGAAAAAGTTTTATTTTGGTTTTTAGCGTAGTAAGAATTGTCACAGTCCTTGATCATAACAAACCCTTACTAAACATATGACACAATCTGGGTGTTTTGTTATACTGTATACCCATAACAAGTGAATCATAATGCATCATTATGATATTTTAGGATTCATGCTTATTAGACTTCTTGATACACTTTATGTGTAAAAAGATTTTATCATTAATATACACATCTTTACCATTCATCTTATCATAACATTTGTTTAACTGTCTATATATACATTTGGTAATTTTGATTCACTTTGCTAAGTGTATGATTAACAAAATCAAGTGCTCACTTTAGTTGTTGGGTTCTTGGTATTTAGGTTATAAGTTATTAATCTTTGCCTTTGTCCATGATTTCTTTTGTGTCATGGGGTGTTGTATGTTTTTACTAGTGCCTGTAATATAAGTTTTTTATATTTTGTCACGTAATAGACAAAGAAAGAGATTGTAAGAAACCCTTTGGGAAATTGAATTGTCATATTTTGTGTTACAAATATACTTTGAGTATCTTGCCATTGAGATTGTTCGGGCAAGGCATCATGAATAGTTATATTCACTAAAAAGTTTCATTAAAACTCAACAAAAAATTATTCACTATCGCACTCGTTGGAATGTCACTTAGGTTGATATGGATGATGTATTAGTGATATAAGTATGCAAACATGTTTTCATATATATATTTTCAAAATGAAATATATATAAAGTATATCATGTGTTTTTTTTATTAAGGTTAAAAAACTACACGACTTTTTCTTCCTTTGCCAAAGTTCTGGTGTCTCTCGTGACTTGGTCACAACAACGAATATTTGATTCATGATCACAAATTCTATTCAGTTGTCCTCCCTCTTCGTGAACCATTTGCATCAGCAAAGACTATTGTCACGATCGTGATAGTCATAAGTTGCGAACTTTGTTAGTGTAAGAGATAAAGTTTAAAGACATTTTGCCTTTATTTTAGAATACATACAAGACCTTCTTTAAGCCATATATTTCCTTATTTAAACAATTTAGTATGAGATACACCATCCCTAATTGTGCTACTTGTGGTTCACCACACATGTGGAGAAACCTGATATACGTGGAGAGAATAACCTCATCATCATGATATTCATCAAAAAAAATTTAAGAGAAAAAGTTATTTGAGAAATTATCTTTGAGTGAGAAAAGACATTTGATCAAGAGGAATTTTCAAAGATATATTTTTTTGAGTTTAAATTCTCTCCTTCTTCACTTATATCTTTTGTATTTTTGAGATATTTGTTTTGGAACATTTATCATAAGTCCTATTGAAGATGAAAACACATCTACTTATATACTTAAGAAAATATATTTATATCTTTATCGTTGAGAGACGTGTGTGAACATGTAAAAAATTAGTTATGAGTTTTGAGTAACACAAATTAGTTTTCAACACTTTCAAAGCCTTTATGATTATTTTACTTGATCATTTAGTGGATTCGCAACAAAGTTCATCTTCAGATTCAAAAGCTAATACCCCGCCCTTATATTTTAATTATTTTTTCGCATAAATTGAACTAAACTGAGAACCTTGATATTTGGATAATTATAATGGGGATTATATTCTAATTTTACTATTTTTGGAGGCTTGATGATAATTAGTGGAAGTCATGGGTTTAAATTGGAGAAAAATGAAGGAAATATAAGAAGAGTCGTTCGATCAAAACTTGGGTCATTCTAATGAGAATCAAGGCTTGTTCAAAGTAAGGGATCAAATGATCTTCGAATGAGATTCCATTGCATAACTGATCAAGGTCGCTCGAAGGCCGTTAGAAATGAGGGATCGAATAAGACGTCCTTATCGTTCGAACAAGGGGTGAATCTTATTCATATGAGGTTAATTGAATTTGTAAATCAGTTGGCCCTTGTGAGCTGTCTCGTTCTGGGCGCCGTTGGATTAATGAGATGTCAAAATCTAGTGAACCCAGATTAGGTAAAAATGAGATTTTGGTGTTTAATGGTTTTTATAAGGCTTTTTTGGGATTCATTTGGTTATTTGAAGATGTAAGATATAAATATATATATATATAGATAGATAGATAGATAGATAGAGAGAGAGAGAGAGAGAGAGAGAGAGAGAGTAGAATGGGTCTTCCACCATTTTTTAGATTCTATCCACCACCATATATCAACCTTAAATGATCATATTCTTCTAGTCTTCACCACATCCAAGATTTAAATTCCCATCCATTATTTGGCATAACTACAAATTGATAGAGGTGTTGTTGGGGGGTTTTTGGAAAATATTAAGATGGTGCTTTTATGGAGTTTTAAGAGGCTTTTTGACTAGGTACTATGTGGAAGCTAAATGGAGCATGTTTTGGACTGGGGCAACCTCCTTGAAGCCACCTTAAGAGGTGGGAGGTTGCCTTATTCTTAGATCATTCATGCCTTCCATTATTGGTGCTTCATTGAGGTGGAAAAAATCTACTCTTAGATTAAGACTCTATTATATGCATTTGTAGTCTTGATTGTTAGAATATTAAGAGTAGAATGCTTAGGAAAAAGATGATGGATTTTCTATCAAAATTAATAATAAATATTTTTATGAAATAAAAATGTTGGGAAAATGCCATTTTTGTTGAAATAAATAAAGAATACATACATAAAAGTTTCTTCAAATATAGATTGGTATTTTTAGAAAAATGGTGCATTTTCTAGAAGCACGATGTTAAACATTTTATGAAATAAAGTGTTTTCGAAATGATGTTTATTTTGCTAAAATATTTGGTGAAACTATGTTCCAAAGTTTCTTGCAAATATAAAGATTTTATGAAAATAGACATTTGTTTAGTTTTGAAGAAATAAAATGTATTTTATCCCTTAAAAGTATAGTTTCGTAGGTATTATGAATTTTTAAAATGAAATGTATGTTTCACCCATTAATATGATTTTGGGATTTAAAATCCATCTTCTCATACATATAAACTTGTAGTATTTTGGCAATGAACATATAAAACAAAATTAAAGAAGTTTTTTTTTAAAACATGAAATAAGAAAAGTAAAAACTCAAGTCTTCAAAGTGTGTGAAAAAGGTGTCATAGGTGTGATAAGTGTAAATTTATAGGACTATATGTGTTAATAAAAGAAAATGGTATTTTCTTATGAAGTAGTCTTATATGTTTAATGATTCTTAGAAATGAAAGTATTGAAATACATATATTTCTAATTGAGAAGAATATTACTCCAAAAGGTTAAAAAGGTATTAAAATCACTTAAGAAGTTAGTGTGGGTAACTTAACGGTGTTTGGAAAATTAACATTTGTGAAAATGGAGTTAAAGTTGTGTTTGGAAAAAAATGGATAAAATGGTAATTTTATGTAAAGTGGAACATTCTTATGAAATAAAAGTGTTGAAAAGATTGTTACACATGGTAGTTTTAATGAACATTATTTTTGAAATAAAATGAAAGTTAAAGTATAAGGGACATGAAATGATGATTTTCAAAGTGTAACACAAGCTGGGGTGAAACCCCGGGTTTTGGTTCGGTCGGGTAAAAAGAAAAGTGGAATAATATGTGGACATTTGGAAAATGTTAAAACACATTAAAAAGGAACTCGGGTGATACCGAAAAAATTAAAGTGGGCCTAGACCCTAGGGGTGAAAGACTCAAAACACTAGGTAGAACATATGGTGCGTATAGCAGGTGTTGTGGAGCCTGTTAAAGTATGCGGTTATTGGAAGAGTCCAAGAAAAAGATAAAAGAATAAGGAACATGTCAATAAATGGGTTATGTGGTGGAAATCTGTGAAGACAACCTAACACTATACCAAATCTGCCGAATTGTCATGGTCATTGACCTTGACAAGTTGGACTTGTCAAGGTCAATGACTATGACAATTCTGGGAGTGACAACTTTTGTTATCATGGACTTGTCATGGTCATTGACCGTGATAAGTTTATTAGAATTGTCATGGTCTATGACCTTGACAAGTTTTGTCACGGTCATAAACTGTGACAAACTCGTGACATTCTTTAAAGAATTGTCACGGTTACTAACCATGACTAGTTCGTGATAAGTTTTATTTATCACGGTCAATGACCGTGATAATTCTGGGCAGAATTGAAAAAAAAATCTACTGGGCAGTATGGCCACTGCCACTGCCCAGTAGTATATTTGTACCTTTTATTGCAATGTTTTACCTGTTCAAACATCATATATCCAAATAAATTAGAGATAATGCAAATATACATTCAAAACAATATGAATCACGATATAATCCAAATATAATTCAAATGTAACAACTTAAAATAATTCAATTCAAATAATGTCACTACATGTCTGGGGTAAGGTTAGCTCTGAGGAGGTGAGTAGGCCACACGATATACGAATTGACACACCCAACAATATACATCGTGCCGCATTATTTGCACAACCACAAGGGGGAGTTCTCCTTCCCTGGAATCACATGTGTGACGAGCACCTTGAACTCGATGTCTTGAAGAAAACGTCCATGAACTGGCATACCCTGGATGGTATTCGGGTCCCTCAACCCCCGCCCTATCCGCTGGCCATCAAATATGTCCAGTAAAAACATGCTCGGCCAACTAAGTGTCGATATCGGTCGGTCGAAGGTAGACAAATATGGGAATGGATCATCAAAGTCCACACATGTCGGCGATAAAGCAGTGAGGTCCACATCCTCGTCATCCTTCACCTCACCCTCCTGTACCTCCTCCTCCTCCACCTTTTCCTTCCCTTTCGCCTTACGATTTCCACCCAATGAATGCTTCATGAATGAGAACAAATCTTGGACCATCGCCTCCAAACGGGACAGCTTCGCGTCACGCGAGTCTACCATTCGAGCCAACTCGGTATCGCTCGTATCCAATCCGATGATCCTAGATTTGGCCACCCGTGAGCTCACCCCCTTGTCCTCCCCTTGCAATCAGCGCCAAGAACTTGGCTGAGTGCATTTGTGGACAAAGATTCCTTGTTGGCATCAGACTGCGACTCATGCACCTCCTTAGTAAAATAAGTAAATAAAAAAATTATAACGTCATTAACAAAAAGTAAATGTCGGATTACTTACAATCGTGGATGTGACGCTCGAGGACACCTCTTTATCCTTCCCCTTCTTCGCCTGAATAACCACATAAGTATCGAGCCTATGTGGCCTACCCCAAGGGCCACTCCCTGTCCCCTGAAATTAAATAAAGTAAAATTAGTATTGGCCCCGCAAAGTAAAATAATGCAAAATAATATATTTCTATAATTATAGAAAAATTAAATGTTACCATCATCCTATGTTCCACCTCGGCATAAGACGTCCGGACGGAGTAGTGCACGTTCGTCTTTTTTGCCTGATTTTCCGTCCCCAATTGGCGAGATGCCAATTGTCTCTCCCCGATCTCATTGTCAATGAACTTTTACCATTGTGCTAATGAGATCGGGTCCTTTGACGGGACGGATTCATGCATTCGGATAAAGAACTCTTGGGTCTTCCCAAAGTACCAAGTCTGCATATTTTTCTTCCACGTCTTGTGTTGCTCCCTCAACTTCTCTGTCACATCCCGCCTAATTCTGGCGTCGGCCGCCACCAAAATTAAGCCGGGCGTGAGTAAATAAAATACCATTCTTAGCATGCGACAGATATGAGACATCAAATTTTAATCCACAATATAATTAATTTTAATCAAACCCAAATATGAAATAAATGATCCATCACATGCTAACTCCAAAGGAAATCCATACTCCAATAATAATATAAATCAATCCAACTGAACTTAAAACAACTTTGGAACCAAGAAGGCCCAATAACTCCAAAATAGTCTCATAAATAAAACGACTGAATGGAAAGAGAAAATCCAACTACTAAGAAGTAACATAAATCCAGCTGCACCTCCAAAAGATCTCCAATGAATCCTATGCAGCAACTCCCAAAAATCCTGAAAAAGATTAGTCAACGCATGTGTCAGAGCCAAAGCCCCGAGCATGTAAACCGGCTACTCTCCTCAAATACGGTCCTTGAACCCAGACAATAGTGTTATATATATCGACTATAACAATAGAATCTTTGAATTACGAGATTAATAATCACCATAAATAAGTTCATAATTACCCGCAAGATTTTCATAAAAGCCACACCAATATGATTTTAATTAACCCACCTTCCCACAAATGTTAAATTTAATTGATTGAACCGTGAAGAATATTACCAATACCCGTCCCCTTGTCAAGTCCGCCGTCTGGTCCGTTTTTATCCTGCGACCCTCGCGATATGACAAGGTTCCACACACGCACCCGTCCCCTTGTCAAGTCCGCCGTCTGGTCCGTTTTTATCCTGCGACCCTCGCGATATGACAAGGTTCCACACACGACACGACATAACTCTTCCTCTGACCCGTTCAAACTGTCAGCCCTAGACACATTATGTCATCAATAAATTTTTAATATCCGTTTTAGTCATGCGATATTAAATTCCACATTCCTTGTTTTCGTTAATCACATTAATTTCCCCCACCCTTAAAAGCGATGTGAAAATCCTCAAAATAACCTTTAGTCCCAACTAAGGGTTCCCAAAACACAATATCATCCTATCCTAAGCAAAGAATGATTATATAATTTCACTCCACCTATATATCAATCCTAGGCCATCACAAATAAGGTATAAAATAGAAAATCATCCCCCACCCCAATTATATAACCCGCATAGACTTACACTAACTAGTCCCATACCTAATTAGCATAAATCGTAATTAAGGCCCACTTACTAGTCCCATACCTAACAAGTGTACTATAACCGGGGTGAAAACCAATTATCTATCATACCCAACCTTTCCGAAATATTAACATATTTCCATAGAGTAACACAATTCCAAATTATAACAACATTCATAATAATAATAAATTCCCATTTAAATAATTCAATTTAAAAAATGTAAATCAAAGACACCTAAATATAATGATTCTCAGAATAATCGCTACATGCAAGTCCTATCATGATTCTTATTTTCCAACACAAGGAATTAAATTGAACTAG
The DNA here is from genome assembly GCA_949130495.1 of Sambucus nigra. Taxonomy (NCBI): domain Eukaryota; kingdom Viridiplantae; phylum Streptophyta; class Magnoliopsida; order Dipsacales; family Adoxaceae; genus Sambucus; species Sambucus nigra. Next base: position 88,232,912 of record OX422220.1, read on the forward strand.
GGTTTTCACATGAAATATCAAAATTTACTTTTAAAAGGGATCCTCTACATGCACGTGCCCAAAACAAAAATCGGCTACACCGGCACAACCCAAAGAATAACAAAGTTATAAGTATTCGGTAACATTAATTTTTCATGCAAAACAGTCCCGAAATTTATCTCTTCAATATTTATATTCGTAACTTATTTTAGAAAAACATGCGTTTAATGGAGGCTACAATCAAGACACATAACACTAAAGGAAAAGAATAGGGTCAACATGCCTGGGATTAGTTCGACAGAAAAATCTGATTACGTGACTGTGCTCCTCTCGAAAAATGGGTCAAAACCCCTTCTTATACCGACTCGGGACAGATTAGCCTTGGCCCTCAAAACTGAGCTTGAAAAGTTATTTTAATGGTGGCTAGGGTTTTGAGGTAGAAGAAGATGGAGAAAATAGAGTTTTTTGCTCTTAGGGTTTTCACAAATGAGTGTTTAAAATTCTAGCCCCGTCCCTTTAAATATATATATGTGGAAGAGTTTTAAAACCAACCAAATTCGTCAAAAATAAGACTGTTGCGCACGTTTCCTGGGAGGGTCGATCGATCTACACCCCCGTCGATCGATCGATCACCCCGAAAAACTGACAGTTTGCCCAAAAAATGCCATAAGGCAAAAATATTGTAAAATCAATATAAAATCCGTTTTAACTCCGATTTTAGTTCCGCTTGAAGATTTATTCTTCTAAAATCATAACCAACATATTTAGCCAATAAAAATTTCAAAATTCAAAAATTTATTTTTCTCGCAAATTCCAATTAATTAATTAAATAATAAATAAAAACACGGGGTGTTACATGCTCCAAGACAGAATCGCGTAGCTTTGGATCCAGGCTGAATTGTTCCTGTCCAACAAATACAATATTAGTTGTGAATATATATATATATATATATATATATATATATATATATATATATATATATATATATATATATATGAAATCGAAATCGAAATTGAAATTGAAATATTGATATAAATATAAATATAAATACATTACCTGTAGTGCCACCCAAATAGCTAACTTGAGCTCATTTGGCCCCTCCCTCCAACTAGTGTACCCCGGTCCGATGATCATCTTTACCATCTCGATGGATCTCGCTAATAGCCCCGTCTTGTTATCGATGGCCATCCCCAATTTGCCATATTTGGGGAGCCTAGGGGACGAGGAGCCCTCGTCGCCTCCGCTACCACCGAGCCCAAACGACATCATCATAATCAACATCATCATCCTCGCCTTAATACCCGAAGGAGACATTTGCTATAAAAAAATGTTGTTATTAGTTCAAATCAAAATGAATTAGAGGAAGACATGCAAATATGTACAATTACAACAAATCCAAATGAATTGTTATTGTTTAACACCTCAATTCTGAATTCCAAAACAACAACATCTAGCTCATAATATGTACAATTACTAAATATTTGAAACATCCCCACCCCGTCCCCTATTGCCCACACACACGCACACTACACAAGAGTGAAAATGATAAAGTGCAAATCAATTAAAAGCATTAAAAATGGATTGATAGAGTACAAATTGGAATATTTATTACAAATTGAAAAATTGTTTCAAATTCGGGTTATCATAAAAAATGGATTGATATTCGGTAGGAGCAACCAAGTAATCCACACTACTATTTAGACGCTTTGGCGTATAGGACAATTGACCACGACTCGTTGTTGATATACTCCGAGTAAAACACTTGGTTAACCTTTTGAAATGCACAAACAAACGGCTCATCGTTCACGTGGTCGTTGCTCTTCAACTTGGACAAGTCAACCATGATCAAATTGGTGATAGGATCAACATTTCAAGCATTTTTATCCTCAACTCTTACCCAGTCACAGTAAAATACAACCTCTTTGAAGCTTATATAATCCAATTCAAATATATTTCGAATTACACCATAATAAGTTATTTCAGCTTCAACGAGGTTTTTATCTTTTGTGCTCGCTCGAAAGAAAGTAAGATCCTTGTATGAAATGCCTGAGTTCTGTACATTTGTACTTTCCTCGTACACTTTTGCGTCGAATATTTAACTGTTCAATAAATACTTTTTGTACTCTTGTGCCCCGAACAAGGGTCCAGTGGCTAGATGAGCAAGCCTTGATGTCGCATCACCTGTCTTTAAGAGCTAAGAATATGTATAAATTAATTAGATTAGTTGTAAAGTTTGAGTGTAATGTAACGTTATATAATGTCTATTCTCATTATAATTGCCTCTTGTGACAACCACAACCTAAATTCACTGTCTGATTGTACCATTATTTTTCATCTTTTTTGTTCTCACAGGATTCATATTTTCTGCACATTAAAAATTAATCATGTATAAAATAATCTAAAATAATGTTAAACATTAAAATAATCTAAACTTACTTTTTCCATTCTTGGACATCTTCATGTGTGTCAAATAGATAATGAGCTACTTGTTCATGTTGCAAACTCATTAATTTTACTCGTTTTCCCATCACATGACCACCATCATCGACGAACTCATCAGTGCCATCAACGCTGGTTGAGTCAGGCATATATTCCTAAGTACATATTGATGACTCCACGGTGATGTATTCCTCTGTAATTGATCCTGTAATGTATCGCGTATTCTTGACGTAATCTTTAAAAACTTTCATCAATCTTTCGAATGGATACATCCTCCGATATCTAACTGGACCAAGAAGAAGTGCCTCGTCGCATAGGTGTACCAACAAGTGAACACTTATGTCAAAGAATGCTGGGGGAAAGTACTTCTCCAGCACACAAATCGCTTCGGTCACCACCAATTTTGCGGCCACTATGTGTTCTCGATTGACTACCTTCTCACACAAGAGTGAGAAGGTAATACTAATTTGCATAATAGCCCTCCGCAAATCCTATGTTCAACCCCGCCCAATAAAAAAATGGAATCTTTCTCAAATCTGAAACTATGTGCCGGGGGTAAAAACCTCCTATGAAAATGGTATACATTTTTTGAGCTAAAGGATAGAAGAAGAGATTCAGTCTCATTTCCACAAATAGGACACCCCAAATAGCCATGTACTACACAACCAGATAATGTCCCATAAGCTGAAAAATCATGAATTGCCCACATTAACATAGCTTTCAGCATAAACTATTCTTTTCTAAAAGAGTCAAATGATTCCACACCCTCTTCCCATAACTCATTTAATTATTTTACTAAAGGATCCAGATAGACATCGGTGTCATCACTTGGTGCCTTTGCCCCTGGTATCAATAAAGACATCATCAAAAATTCAGGTCTCATACACTGTGAAGGAGGGATGTTGAGTTGGGCTAAGATCACTGGCCATACACTCTTATTGGTTCTTAGATTTTCAAATGGATTGAAACCATCTGTTGATATAGACAAACGAATGTTGCGCTGTTCTCGAGCAAAATTGGGATACTCATAATTAATCCTCCTCCATGCTGTAGAATCAATAGGATGACTCTCGAACGGGTCTAAGGGCTATTGAATGCGTAAGCATAAGAAATAGAAGGGTAGTATCTATGATCACTATATGTAATTTCAAGTATGTTTCATTTAATTATCATACTATATATATATTGTTCGTTATACAAAGTAATTTTCAAAAAAAGTTGAAAAATCCCACCCCATATGGACAATAATCCAGTGGTCATGCCACTTTTAAAATTAACCAACCCAACATTGATCCACTATAATCGAACCGCAAATGGCAACAACAAATGTGTATCCCATACTCCTTCTAATTCATCTACTCAATTAATTCATTCATCAATTAAATTAATAATTAAAGTATACAATTATTAATTTACTAATTTACAATGAGGGGCAATCCTACTTACATATAAAAGGGGCACTAATTATTAATTTACAAAAAAAATTAACAAACAATCAATATTAAATCAATCAATTCTTTTACAAGGGGCACTAGAATATGAGGGTCAATATCTAATAAACCAATAAAAATTTAATTAAAAAACACACACACATGCACATATACACCCCCTTCCCCCCACCCCTACCCTACCCCTCCCCCCCACTGCCCCTGCCCACCACACGCACACACACACATATATACACATGCACATATACACACACATGCATATATTCAAACACAAACACACACACATACACTCACGTGCGCGCACATACACCCCCCTCCCCTCCCCCCAGCCCTGCCGCCTCCCCCCACATGCATATATACACCACACACACAGACACACATGCACATTTACACACACATATATACACACACACACATATATACACACACTCACATATACATACACATATGCATAAATGGAGGAGAAATAGAGAGAGAAAATATACCAAAGTTGTAGAGAGAGAGAGAGAGAGAGAAATGGAGGGAATAAAATCGGTGGGAAAAAAAGAAAAGGGAGGGTTTTTAAATGATAGAATTGTCACGGGCATGTCACGGTCATTGATTGTGACAACTTTTCGATATTTTCACGGTCATTGACCATGACAAGTCCGTGACAACTGTACTTGTCACGGTTAATGACTGTGATAAGTATTTGTCACAGCTTTGTCATGGTCATTGAACGTGACAAAAAATGCATGTTTTTTTGTCACAGTCAATGACTGTGACAAGGCTAGCCGCTTACAGGGTGCCAATTTGGCCATTTTGGTGTAGTGTAACTTAAATGAATTAATAAATGTTCCGATAGAGGTTAAAATGGAAGTAAATGTGAAATTGATTAATGTCATGAGGTAAAGAAAAGGGTAAAGCAAGTGGATTATTAGGTGGTTAAGCAACCTAAGAGGTTTAACCCATAATTAACACAAGAGTGTGTTATGAAAGGTTTTCAAACGATAAATAAGTATTTTCTAACACGGTGTTCGTGTGTGTTGAAAGGGTGATTTTTAATGAATATACTAATGTGGATTGGTTAAAATGGGAAGGATAATTTCCGTAAAGAAATGGCTTTCGGTCAGACCAAGTGTAGTTATTTCAAATATTTAATCGTGTGTGTTAAACAAAAGTTATGAATGTCAAATTGAGAAATTAGCAATGTATGAAAGGTGTCAGCCAAATACGCGGTGATGCTTTTTAGATGTATTACTTCTCGAAGTGAGAAATTAGCAATGTATGGATAATGTCAAGCTCAAGCAAAATTTGTGTAGTCGGGATAACCTAAAAATTCGTGGGATGTGGGATGTGTAGTCTTATGTTTGGAAATGGTTCTTCATGATGAATTTAATGATTGGTCGTATTGTGATTCACTATTGGGTGAGTGTCCATCACTAGAGAGGGTTGCCCGTAAAGGTAACGATATGCTTTGGGTATTATAAAAGATAGTCCTTGGACTTGATTGAGCATGACCATCAAGTGAGTGGAGACTCGGAGTCGGCTATGTGACATTCATGGTTAGAAAAATAATGAGCGTTAGAGCATGTCATATGTTGAGTCTTTGGTGACAAACCCCATGTAAAGGCGTGTGATGTGATCCTAGATATTGAAGACTTCAATGATTTTGTCTTAAAGGGTTTCCATGACTTAGAATGAGAGTTTCTAAACCCCATGAATTTGAAGAATAGATGGATCGAGAATTTTGGGGAAAAAATTCCCAAAATAGGGAAGTTTGTAATACCCCGCCCTAATATTTTAATTATTTTTTTGCATAAATTGAACTAAAATGAGAACCTTGGGATATGAATAATTATAATGGGGATTATATTCTGATTTGACTAATATGGAGGCTTGATGATAATTAGTGGAAGTCGTGGGATAAAATTAGAGAAAAATTAAGGAAATATACGAAGAGTCATTTGAATAAAAGTTGGTTCATTCGAAAAAGAATCAAGGCTCGTTCAAAGCAAGGGATCAAAAGAGCTCCGAATGATATCTCACGGCATAACTGAGAAGGGTCTTTCGAAGGTCGTTAGAAGTGATAGATCGAATGAGACACCCTTCTCATTTGAACGAGGGGTGAATCTCGTTCGAACGAGGTCAATCGAATTTTTAAGTTAAACTATCCTTGTGCGCTATCTCATTCTAGGCCGTTAAATTAATGAGTTGTCGAGATCTGGTGAACCCATATTGATTAAAAATGGGATTTCGGTGTTTAATGGGTTTTTATAAGGCTTTTTTTGGAATCATTTGGTTATTTGAAGATGGGAGAGAGAGAGAGAGAGAGATGGGTGGAGTGGGTCTTCAACTATTGTTGAGATTCTTTCCATTACAAACAACCACTCCCCCACCATATATGAACCTTAAATCATCATATTCTTCTAGTTTTCACCATATTTGAGCTTTAAATGCCCATTTCCTCCATTGTTGGGAATAACTAAGAATTTATAGAAGTGTTGTTGTGGGATTTTTGGAGAAGATGAAGACGAAGATTTCATGGAGTTTGAAGGGGTTCTACCAAGAAGAAAAATGGAGCATGTTTTTTCAGTGTAGAAACCTTCTTGAGGCCACTTTAGGAGGTGGGAGGTTGCCATCTTCTTATATCATCCATGCCTTCCATTTTTGGTGCTTCACTGAGGTGGGAAAAATCTACTCATAGATTAAGACTCTATTTTTTGCATTTGTAGTCTTGATTGTTAGAAAATTAAGAGTATGATTATTAGGAAAATAATGATGAATTTTATAACAAAATTAATAATAAACATTTTTATGAAATAAAAATGGTGAAAAAGTCCATTTTTGTTGAAGTAAATGAAGAATCTTAAAAGTTTCTTGAAATAAATATTGGGATTTTATGAAAATGGTGCATTTTCTAAAATCTTGATATTAAACATTTTATGAAATAAATGTTTGGAAATGATGTTGATTTTTCTAAAATATTTGGTGAAATAATGTTCCAAAGTTTCTTGCAAAAACGAAGATTTTATGAAAATTGACATATATTGAGTTTAAAGAAATAAAATTTCGTTTATCCCTTGAAAGTATATTTTTGTAAGTATTATGAATTTTTAAAATGAAATGTATGTTTAACCCATTAATAGGATTTTGAGATTTAAAATCCATCTTCTCATGCATATAAACTTGTAGAAATTTGGCAATGAACATATAAACAAGTTTAAATAAGGTTTTGTTGGGTTTAAACATGAAATAAAAAAAGTAGAAATTCTAGTTTTCAATGTTTATGAAAAAGAGGTCATAGGTATGATAAGTGTAAGCTTGTAAGACTACATGTGTTATAAAAGGAAATGATACTTTCTTATAAAGTAGTCTTATATGTTTAATGATTTCTGAAAATGAAAGCATTGAAATAAATATGTTTCAATTGATAAGAATATTACTACAAAAGGTTAAAAAGGTGTTAAAAACACTTAAGAAGTTCGTGTGGGTAGCTTAATGGTTTTTGAAATATTAACACTTGTGAAAATGGAGTAAAAGGTGAGTTTGGAAACAAATGGATAAAATGGTAATTTTACATAAAGTGGAATATTTTTACAAAATTAAAACCTTGGAAAGGTTGTTACCCATGATAGCCTAATCAATATGATTTTTGGAATAAAATCAAAGCTGAAGTGTTAGGGATATGAAATGATGATTTTCAAAGTGTAACACAAGTTGGGGTGAAACTTCGAATTTTGGCTTTGTCCTGGTAAAAGGAAAGGTGGAATAATATGGACATTTGCAAAATGTTAAAACAAATTAAAAATGAAATTCGATGACACCGAAACAATTAAGGAGGTCCCGGAGTCCTAGGGTGAAAGACTCAACACAATGGCCATAACTTAAGAAGCTTATAGCCTGCGGTATGGAGCCTGTGCGGTTATTGGAAGATTTTGAGAAAAAGATAAAGGAATAAGAAACATGTCAAGAAATGGTTTATTTGGTGAAAATGTCTGAAGACAACCTAACTTGAAGGAATTAATAAATATTTCGTTAAGGGTTAAAATGAATAAGTAAATAGAAAATTTATTAATGTCCATGAGGTAATGAAAAGGGTAAAGTAAGTCGGTTAATGGGTGGTTAATCAATTTAAGAGGTTTAATCCATAATTAACACAAGAGTGTGTTATAAAAGATTTTTAGAGGCTAAATAAGTATTTTCTAACACAGTGTGCACGTGTGTTGAAAGCATAATTTTCAATGAAAGTACTAATGTGGATTGGTTGAAATGGAAAGGGTAATTTCAAGTGAAGTTGTTTCTAGTATTTAACCATACATGTTAAACAAAAGTGATGAATGCTAAAATGAGAAAAAGGAAATCTTTTACAAGGTTAAGATTTTCAGAAGTAAAACTGTTTCATGCATTAAGTATATCTATATGTATATGTCTATTTATATGTCTATTTATGTTTATATATATGTATATATATATATATATATATATATATATATATATATATATATATATATATATATATATATATATAGAGAGAGAGAGAGAGAGAGAGAGAGAGAGAAGGTTGTTGCATGTGTATGTACGTATAACGTGTTAGAGTCTTCTTTCTGCCATTCGATTATATACTGCATTTTATACATTTCCCACTTACCATTTGGCTCACTTACTCGTTTTGTTATGCCAGGTTGGGTGCGGTTTCGTATTTTGAGAGAGATATACATGTAAGTACTCTCTTTTATTTTACGTTAGTATCTCTGTATGCTTGGACTCCTAGGTGCTCCCCACGGATCCCTCACATAGTTTGATTTCAAATTAAAATAGCATGCTAACAAGTGAAACGTTAATTAAAATAAAATTTGATTAGCAACATTATATAGGTTATTAATTGAACTTCACATCTAATGCTTGGGTTGGACTGAGTTGATCACGGGTAACCCATAAATCCGGGTCGGGCCATTAATAAAGCATATTTTTATTTCGGGTAAAGATTTGAATACATTATTTGAGAACAAAACCGGTCACGATTGTTTAACGTTATCTAGCTGTTGTCACCTTCTACGGAAGATATGGTGCGAACGAGTGGATACTGATTTAGAAAATTATGTCAGTGTAATTGCTTAACTCGAATTTAGGATTCACATGAGGTTCAACCCAAACCGGTCCGACTGCATTAGGTGTGGAGTGACGTGAAATAACCAAGATAATATTTTGAGTCAATTTTATTTAATTATTTTAGCTAAATGATCATGGGATTCCATTTTTCAGGTATATAAATAAAATAATATTAAGTACAAAACCGATTAGGCAGTGACATAGGATTCGTGTAATCAAAGCTACTAGCATAAACATTAAGAATCACTTACCTACAAAATGATCTCAAAGACGTAATGTCACTTAACTTGCCATAACAAATGGAACAAGGTGATCCAATGCCCACTGGGGTTTCCGATAATACAATATAGAAACTAATAACCAAAAGAACTAATTTTATCTTATACATTAACTCGAATGTACATGAAATAGCTAAAAAGTGTATGCATTAACCATGTTTATTCAAAAGACATCCTTAAATTTGGGTTAAAAGTTATTAACCTTTATATCCTGGTCTTTACTGTCTTATTACTAAATGATCCATTAATCCATTACTATATACGATTGATATGTGAGAAACTATATTCCTTCGTTACTCCTTTGCTATTTATTTAATTTTTAATTGAAATCATCAATTTCAATTCTAAACAACAACTTCCATGGCCTTTTCTAAATTTAGTCTTTCAACACACGCATCAAGTGTATAAAATATTCATTTACATTTATATGTCAACCCGAACTTACAACCACTATCGGTTATTTGAACACCTTTATTTCATTGTTTTCTTTATTTTCAGCATTACTAACACCTTACCTTGTTAACTTGTTACATTCTTCAGTCCGTTATACCATGGGTTTATTAATTATCTAAATTTCACAATTTCTCATAATGCTATTTCATGTCATTTATACCCGAGATATCCTGTCTGTATACTGTTACTAATCGTGTATGAATAACAAGTTCATTATAACTTTATTTCCATCATTTCAGAGTTCACCAATCTCATTTATGTTCATAGGCTTTCACCATCTGCTATAAATGTCGCAGTCGATTGCTTGATTGCATAGTTGTTTTGGGTCTAAGAATAAAGCCGTACTCTAGGGCTCCGGGGCCTTCTTAAACTTTCCTGGTTGCTTCGAGACCTTTATTCACACTTTAGTAAACAATATTTCTCATTATTTCCTTTTAACCCAACCGATGAGACCCAAACCAAGGTAAATGACACCTTGACATCCTTTATTACCCTTTGAGCACATCTCATTATTTAGTCCTTTACTTTAATTACACACTTTTGCTTTCATAAGGTAATCCATACTTCAATTTTAAGTTTAAGGACCATTAAGTGTTCATTTAAAACCTTAGTGTAACAATACTCCATATTTACCATAATGTCTTATTTGAAGAAAATAATTACAATTAGTCCATTTCACATGTTTTAACATGAAATTTAACAACTTAACTCTTACATGTTTCCAAGATTTTCATTTAATCCAAAACATAGCATATTTCTCACCTCATAATTCTTTAATAACATTCACACATTTTCATACCCTTTCTACAATATTTAAAGTCACGTTGATTAGGCTAACAATATTATGAATTTATTAACATAACAATTTCATGTTAAACGTCTTCTTATCATGATACTACTTATCCCAATATTATAACAAGTGACTTTTATAGCCTTTTTACACACAAAATTATAACTTTTTTGCCTTAGAACCCTAAATTCAACATAACAATTTTTCTTAGATGAGATAATATTTGTATACATGAAATAACATTATTTGAGGATGATTTCTTTCTAAAATATCCCATTTTATATTCTGGAAATTTTGATAACTGTGAAACCCACTTTAAACCCTTTATTATAACATATTCTTGCGCATTATCATATCACATGATAATACTAATATAAATAGCATGTACTCTACATAAATATTCATATTTAACATGATTAAATGTTTTAGAAAATACGAGTTAGAACCCCTACCTCAAGATGATAAAATTATTTTGAAGATATGTAGAAGATACCTCAAATTTCTCTGAAGAAAATACTCCAAGAAAGCTTCAAGAAGATCCATCTATTTAACCCCCTTCAAACTCTATAAAAATACCGTAAAATTCATAAAAAAAAATACACCTCATGCTTTATTAAAATACTTGGGTTTTATCCTTGAAATATTCCAAGAATTAACCCAAGAGTTCTCCAAAATATCCCTTCACAACTCTGTCAAAATAGACAATCCCATCCCTAATAATAATACAAATGTTACACTCAAGGGTTGTGTGTTGTGCGAGTGTGACTATGATAGCTTTATCCATAGAAATGGTGAGATTTTGGGGCTATAGTGTGCATTTTATTCGTCTTGGTAGTAGGGTATTATCATGTTTTGTGTTGGGAGGATGCCTATTTATATCTCCAACTAAGGGAAACTTTAAGTTGGAGCAGCTTGATCATCTAAACCTTTATTTAAATTTGGTGCAACAGTTTGTGATAAAAAGAGAGATACGTTTCGAACATACAATAGTTAGATTAAAAGGTGAATTGCCACATTTCGATCTCACCAAATTCAGATGTAATTATTTTCATTTTTGTTCTTATCTACTAGGTTTAAATATAATTCCTTCTACCTGAATTATTTGGCTGAAATTATTACCTAGAGATGCAATAATCCAAATTACCGACTACTCCTTCCTTATACTGGACTTTATTACCATGCGAATTTATATATGTATCTAGCCAATCCAAAAAGGGAAAACTCATATCTTAGTCTTTCCTTCCTTTTGTTTGGTCTACTCCTCATATAATACACACGACCCCACTTAGTTAAGACCCACCTGAACCCATTTATTATAAATCCCTCCAATGCATCCATTAAGCTTCTAGTTGTATAAACAATACATTTAAGAGTACAGAACAAAATAAAAGGCATAAGAGGCTTTTAAATATAGTGTGTATAAAGAACAAAGGTTATCCAATAAATGATCATAAATATAGATATTAATGGAGACAATCATTGTAGAACGCATAAGAATAACGGGGTACACAACTAATCCTATTAATTTCACTATAATATTTAAGCAAGAGTAAAATAACACTTGTACCCCTCAGTGGCAAAATAATTCTTTGCTCGAAAATAATATTTTTCACCAACACCTAATATTTTTCTTATAAAAAAAATATAATCCTACCAAATGAGGTTTCTTCCCCATGTGTGAAAATAACCTTAAAAAAATGTTCGCAACACTTACAATATATTATTGACACAATATGAGTGGTTCATGAGCTTTTATTTTGTTATTTAAGGCTATTTATCACTTTGCCCATTTATTATCCTTTTTATGCATGCGCGTCATGCATGCAACAAGCCATTCCCAAACACGACATGAAAATTTATATTCTTTATATTCAACATCCGTATAATACATATAAATTTTTCTTGCAAACTTGTATGAAAAACGTTCACTTAAAACATAAATTGTCCTTTTATTAGCTATAAGACTAATGCAGTGAAACACATGTGGCTATTTTATGCAAACTTTCGTGTAACCCAAATATTTATCAATTAGTTTATTTATATAAATCAAGGGTATTACAGTGATTGGAAGGCATTAGTTTTTATTTGTAACACTCTACCATGATGCATTTGTAACTCATTTCGGCCCGAGTGTTTTTTTGTTATTTTATTTTTGCCTCATATGACTTGGTGTTGTGAGACTATTTTAGTTATTTCGCATTTAGATTAATCACCTAATATTGAAGATAAAATTTGGGGTAGTCCAATTTCTATAAAAAAATTTCACATGCACCTCTACTACACCAAATACAAAAAATTATCACATTCCATGACGATGTCAAAGAATATTAGCCATGATCTATGACTATGATAATATCTACGATGACCATTTTTAGGGTCAGGGTCCAACTCGTGATCATTTGAAAGAGTTACGGTCCCATTTGTAACCTAACATTAGGGACATGGTCATAATCAATAACTATGACCACCCCTCACGGGCCACGACCGTGACCCTAATCGTGACCCCATATCGTGAACATATATTAAGCGGCCACGATTTCTGATCATGAACCCTTGGCATGAACATATATTCTATAGTCACGGTTCATGATCCCGACTAATTTCTACACCCATGAAAATTGTCACGGTTTAGGACTATGACTAATAATAAATTTATTTTTTAAAAATAATTTTGATTTGTTTGTTTTCAAAAAAGCCCTGTACATATTTCAATCATGTCATACAATTTCATTATATAACTAACTTATTCATCAATCCAAAATTAATAATATTAAAATTATCAAGCCATCAAATTAATCACAAAAATTCAAAATTAATAATATTAAAATCCATATAATTTAAAATTTAATACTACGCTTTCAGGATGAATGTGGTCTCTATGATTTGCCTACAATCCTTGGTATCCCGAAGCATATGTAGTCTAGTTGTAATCAACATTTGCATCCACCCGATTAGAGCTAAAATTTTATAAAATGTTCCAAATGTTAATAGTAATAGGATCTGAACAACAAAATGTTCATTACCCAAAGTTACAAATATTACAAAATGTATTAAACATAATTTATAAGCGAAGAGTTATGGTCTTAATAGGTCTATAAAAATTATGAAACCTGAACCGTTTAACTTATAATTTTGTGTCATATTATTAAATCGGCTGTATTAAAATTACGAAATTGCGACGTGACGTGTTATTGTCTCATGTTGTGTTATCTTTACGGGTGTATCAAAATTGTGAAAACCAAATCGTTTTCTTAACATGTCTATCATGTCTTATTTCATTTTACTGAGTCTATTTAGTATGCACAAAAGCAAATTTTCATCATTGCAAAAATCATTTATAGTAGTACCTAACTTCAACAAGAAAATATCAACTTCAAAAAATCTAAGAAATCATACAAGAACATAAGTTAATGTATCGACAAATCGTCGTCTAAATTTACAATAACAAGTAGAAATAAATTAATGTATCAACACTTATTCATCATTTAAATTAAGTAATAGATCCTTTAAATCAGGGTCTCCATCAAGAGCATAATTGTAGATGCAATTATTATGCAGCACAAATAAATATGAAAGAGGTGACAACCAAGAAAAAACAAATAAAAGACCAATCACACAACAACGAAGATACGTGGTTCAGCAAAGAAGTGCCTACGTCCACGGTGGTTCAGTCAGTGTTATTTCTCTATATTCTGAAGAGTAAGTACAGAGAATACAACTTGTCCTTTGCCCCGGACTTAGGGTTTAATTTATACATGTGTATGTTGGTGTAGTGGGGGTGATGGGTTCCTCTTTATTAGTCATCTCCCTTATATGGGATCATGTTCCCCCACAACTTCTCTTCATGGGATCGTGGAGTAAATGGATGAGTACCAGAGGTGACGGGCCTGGGCTTTGGGCCGCTGAAGAGGGGCTACTTGTCCAGGCCTTATGGTGATAAAAACGGGATACCCACAATTGCCCCTAAATTTGTTAGGCCGTTCTCGCGGGTCTGATGAATTTAAATGATCAGCAATGATGGTTGATCTCTTTGAAAATTGTGAAGTTACTTTGGCGGCACCCGCTTCGCTGTCCGTGCATTATGATTAGCTTTGAAGGCTTGTTGGAATAAGACACATTTTCTCTTCGTCGTTCCAGCTTTTCCATCAATCTTCTATTTTCTGAGAACTCTCAAGTTTTGTACCTTCTGTTTTCGGTCTCCACTCTCATCGCTTCTTCGCCTTTTGATCTGATCTTCTGTCCTGTAAGTCTTTCGTGACTTTTTCTTGATTTTATAGTTTTTCCTGTATTTTTCCAATGGCGAAGATTGGAAATAGGTCGGTAACTGAGTTTAGAAAATTCTACGGTATTCCTGAGTGGGTAGAGATTGAGTGTTATGCCTCGCCGCCTAGGAACGTCAGGGATATAGAGGATACACATTGGATTCATGTCCTGTTGCTCTCCCAGGGGGGTCTTACCTTTCCCCCTAATGGTTTGTTTCTGCACTTTTTTAGTTATTTTGGTATTGTGCCTGCACAATGTTCACCCAATGTATGGAAAATAGTGAACGGTGTGCACAGGATAAATTAGTTGTACGGCACGAGGTTAGGGCTTGCCGAGGTCTGTTTTTGTTATTCTTTTTCTCGAACGAGTTCAGGTGTCTTGTACCTTAAGGCTAGGAGCCCTGATAGGGTATTGGTAGTAAATTTACCTGATTCCCATAAGGACTACTGGCAAGAAGGTTTTCTCGTTAGGAACTGGCAATACTCCCCTCAATTTGAAGGGTCGAGGTCTGAGAGGTTCACTATTCCCTTTTATGGGGAAGAATATATAGGTAGATGTTGTATTGTTGTTTCAACCTTTGCTGACTTTGTGACTTGTCTAACTCCTCCTTGCTTTCTCCTTTTCAGCGAAGATAAAGAACTTGGAGCCAGCTCTCAGCGAGGTTCGTATCTCGGAACTGGTGAAAGCTTGGAACATCAGGGAACCTTTGGGTGACGGCGAGCATCCTAGGTCTGCTGCTTTTCTGCTTGAATACAAGAACACAGGCTCGAGCTTCATAGCCCGACCTGTGGATAGTGTTCCGGACTTTGACTCTTCCGAAGAGATTTCAACTGAGCCCATCCAATTGGACGAGGAGGAGAGCAGCTCGGAGAGTGAGCCTGCAGGTGTTGGGAGTAACTTGGGTGGAGGCAGTGCTGATAGTAGCAGTTCGTCGAGTACTACCAGCAGTCCAGGTGAAGAAATGCCTCCCAGGAAGAATCTAATCCGGGATGATGATGATGATGATGATGATGTGCTTCTTGCACAGAGGTCCAAAAAATTAAAGACTGTCTCCGGGGCCATAGCTACTGGTTCTCGGCCTCCCTCTCAAGAACAAGAGAAGAAGAAGAGAGAGGAGGAGCAGGCGAGGGAGAGGGAGAAGAAAAAGGAGGAGGAGAGGAATAAGGTGGAAGAGAGAAAGAGGAGGGAGAAGGAGAAGGAGGAGGAGAGGAGGAAGATGGAACTGAGGACCAAGACTGGTCAATCCTTGGTCCCAGTATCTGCTTTGCCTGAGGGGGCTTCGGTGGCCACCTCTCCTCAACTTGCCCCTGCGCTGCTTGAGAGGGCAGTCCTCCCTGCAGATCGGGAAAGGGCGTCAGGGTCTGATCAACTGGCCTTGCAAGCTAGCCAGAGGCTCGCCTTGGTAAGGTTTCTTTTCTACTTCCCAACTTCTCCTAATCTGCTTTGATGGCTTCTTCTTTCTGATCTTTACCTTATTTTCTGTAGTTTGTGACTGACTTCGCCGTGCTATATCGCTCTCGCGACGAGCTGTTGAGAAGGAACAGCGAGCTGGAGCAGGCGAATTCTACTCTGGTGGACAGGGGTTCTCAGTTGGAGGCCGATCTGAAGGCTGCTGATGCGGCTCGAGCTTCTTCTGCCTTGGCCCTTGCTAATTCTGCTCGCGAGAGAGATAATGCTGTCAGGGAGCTCGGCGAGCTGAGGAAGTCGTACGACCAGGTCTGCTCTAGCAAGCTGGACTTTGTGGAGAAGAACAGGGTTCTTACCGAGCAGCTGGAAGCGGAGAAGGCCCAGGCAGCCACTGTTAAAGAAGATTCATACAATTCTGGCTGGGCTGCTGCGTATGAAGACGCCGAGGTTCAGATAGGCTATATTAGGCGTCTGAACTTCAAGAAGGGGTGGAACAAGGCCCTTGTGGCTGCAGGGGTGGATGTTGCATCCCCACTTTTTGACGAACATGATCCAGGGCCCAAGCCAGTTATGGATGAGGAGCCAGCCCCAACTGCTGAAGGGGTCAATCCTGCTTCTCAGGCGACTCTTGCTAATGCTTCCTTGGTCGAGGGGGCAGTGCACACCTCTGCAGAGGGTAACGCCCCTGCTGATGCTGATAAGGACGAGGGTCCGTCCACCGAGGTTGCTAAGTGATAGGGATCTCTTTGTAATTTTTTCCCTTTTTTTTGTTCTGATGTAACCTCGCTCATTATCAATAAAAAGGCTTCGTTTTTGTTTATGCTGATTTCTTTTTGTTCTCTTCCTTTCTTTGTAGTTGGTTGATGTGGATGATTATATTCCTGTTACCTCCCAATTGGGTAGGACTCTGGGTCCTAATGCAAGCCCTGCAGTTCGCCAGGCTTTTGCTAAGCTCTGTAGGTTTGCTAAATTAAGGAACCAGAAGTATAAGGATCAGTCCGAGCTGGTGGCTAAATTGAAGGACAGGCTCCAGGAAATGGGAGAGATCGGAGCTTCAGTGCAGGAAGAAGTCAGCGAGCTGAGAGTAAAGTTACTGGAGGCTACCGAGATCAATCAGGTCGTGGAGTTTCTTCAGCGGGAGAATGATGACCTGAGGCAGGAGGTCTTGAAGCTTAAGGAGCATTCGCCGAGCACCGCTTCGACAGTCCTGCAAGGTTCTTCCTCGTCGCGAGCTGCTCGGCCACCCCTCCCGCGAGCTGGCAGGAGTATGCGGGGTAGGAGTAGGGAAGCTGAAGAGCAGCGTGAGAGGGAGATGGAGGAGCTGCGCGGCGATGTTCAGCGAGCTTACGTAACTGCTGCTGGGCTTCAGAGGGACGTCACCCGACTGCGGCATTTATTTAAGAAGGGCCCTCGCCAAGTGTGGACTGATGGCTATGATCAGGGCTGGCTAGATGCTCCCACAAGATTATCAGAGTTCGAGGAGCTTTCCTTCATCAGGGGGTGGTTGAGTGCTCTCAAAGAGCTGCAGGTGCCGAGAAATTCGATATTGTGGTATCGGCATGAGATGTCTCCCTCTACTCTGATGCCCAATCCATTTAGGCGAGATGACCGATGGATTCCTATCGATGCTATTCCTCGGCGGCTACTGGAGTTGGACACAAATGAAGTTGTTGAGGAATTCGATCCTGCCCCTGATGACGGGAGGAGAGCTAAGGTTGCTGATAACCTTGCTCGGAGGCTTCCCCCTTCTTGATTTTTTGTTTTTTAATAATTGTAAATGCTTTGGGCGAGTCTTTGCCGACTAAACATGTACCATTATTGTTTGTAAATATAAAAGATTAATGGAAAGTTTGAGTTTTGGGCGTTTTTGCCGACTAAACGTGTTTATCCAATCTCTGTTATATTTTTGCAGCTTCATAATCTTTATCTTGCCATGTGAATGTCCGCCCAGTCCAGTATTAAGAATACCATTGTGCTCTCCCTTTACCTTTTAGGTCGTGTCGTCACACTCCCTTAGGTCTAAGAGGGGCAATTGGCGAGGACACACCTGTTTTTGGATGTCTTCATCCGGTCAGGATTTTGTTTAACCAGAGTAGGTTCGATGCCTAAGAATACTCTGTAGGGCTTCATATATTGCCATGGGCAATGCTAAGAGGTCTGTCGTGCTTCGTGACGATGACCTGAGGAGGGGTGTTCCCCTGCTATGTCAACTATTATACCTGTGATTTGAAAAAGATGTGCAATAAGATATAATTGTTATACTTTTAGAGAGTAATCAACTGAGAAATTTTTATTGGTGAGTAGAGAAATAAACTGTCTTTTCCCAAAATGAGTACAATAAAAGATCTAACAATAGAACTCCTAAAAGTAGAATTTCTTGAGATTAGCTGCGTTCCATGCTCGTGGTATCTCTCTGCCCTCCATCGTTTTCAAATGATAGGCACCTTGCAGGTCGTCTCTAATTATTTCATAAGGTCCTTCCCAGTTTGGGCCCAGTTTACCATCTGATGGCTTTACTGTGTTGCCAAGGACCTTTCTTAGGACATAGTCTCCAATTTCGAACTTCCTCGGATTGACCTTTTTGCTGTAGTGCTTCGCGAGCTGTTGCTGATAACTCGCTAGTTTGACTAGGGCAAGTTCCCTGCGCTCGTCGGCCAAGTCGAGTTCAGCGAGCAAAGCCTGATCGTTCTGATTCTGCTCGACAAGGTCGGATCTCATTATAGGCAATCCTGCTTCTAATGGAATGACCGCTTCCATACCATATGCTAGTGAGAATGGCGTCTGACATGTGGCTCGTCTGGGAGTCGTTCTGTATGCCCATAGGACATGTGGTAGCTCGGTAGTCCACGCGCCTTTTGCTCGTTCTAACCGCTTTTTTAATCCAGCGATCACTGTTTTGTTAGAAGCCTCAGCTTGTCCGTTGCTCTGAGGATAAGCTACCGAGCTGAAGTGGTGCCTGATTCCGTGTTGGTCGCAGAAGTCCTAAAAGGGGCCACTTTCGAACTGTGTCCCATTGTCAGTGATGATGGTTCTGGGGATCCCGAATCGAGTGATTATATTTTTCCATATGAATTTCATCATGTCAGCATCTCGGATGTTCGCCAGAGGTTCTTCCTCGATCCACTTGGTAAAGTAATCGGTGGCAACCAACAGGTATTTGCGATTGCCGGCAGCGGTGGGTAGAGGTCCCACGATGTCCATTCCCCACTGGGCAAAAGGCCAGAGGCTGGTCAGGGATTTCAATTCGCTAGCAAGCTGGTGGACCATGGGGGCGTGAAGCTGGCATTTTAGGCATCTGCGGACATATACTGCGGAGTCCCTTTGCATATACGGCCACCAGTAACCTTCCTTCATTGCTCGGAAGGCTAGAGATCTTCCTCCGACGTGACTTCCGCAGATTCCTTCGTGGAGCTCGTGAAGCACTGTCTCGACCTCGCCTGGGTGGACGCATCTAAGATAGGGGCCGGAAAAAGATCTTTTATACAAGTCGCCTCCCGTGGATAAGTGAAAGCGAGCATCTTTGACTCTTATCTGGTGGGCGGTCCTTTTATCATCTGGGAGCGTTCCGTTCTTCAAATAGCCCGTTACGGGATCCATCCAGCTAGGGCTGGTTCCAATTGGAGTATTTGTTTCGCTTTTGTTAGCTCGCGGTGAATGCTCGGGTAGCTAAGGAAATCGATAGGGATTATCCTTTTAAGGCTGGAATCGACTGCCGAGCTCAGGGCTGCCAAAGCGTCAGCGTGGCTGTTCTGCCCCCTGGGGAACTGCTGGATGTTGATTTCTTCAAAGTTTGTCATCAAGTTTCTTACCAACGAGAGGTAGGCTGCCATCCTCTCGTCCTTCGCGTTGTAGTCTCCACTTATCTGATTGGAAACTAGTTGCGAGTCTCCGAATACCTGTAAATGTTTTGCTCCTAGAGTTTGCGCCCTTTGGAGACCTGCAATTAAGGCTTCGTATTCTGCTTCGTTGTTGGAGGCTACAAATCCCAGCCTAATTCCTTGCTCGAGGACTGCATTTTCTGGAGTGATGAGAACAATTCCTACTCCTGCCCCCTTTGAGTTGGAGGCTCCATCAACGAATAGCTTCCAGCTTCCCCCTGTAGCCTGGCTGTTTTGTTCTGTTGGTTTAGGCTGGTCGAGAGGTTCTTCGCCCGTGAATTCAGCTATAAAGTCAGCGAGGACTTGACCCTTGATAGCTGTCCTTGGTTGAAATTGGATGTCAAACCGGCCGAGCTCGACTGACCACTTAGACAGCCTGCCTGACAAATCTGCCTTCCTTAGGACAGCCTTGAGGGGGTGTGATGTAAGGACGATGATCGTGTGAGCTTCGAAGTAATGCTTTAGTTTCCTTGATGACATTACTAGGGCGAATGCGAGCTTTTCCAATGGCAGGTATCTCTGCTCGGCGTCTAGTAAGGTTTTGCTCGCGTAATAGACTGGATGTTGGATCCCTGTGACTTCACACATTAGCGCTGAGCTGATAGTATGGCTGGATACAGAGAGGTAGAGGTACAAAGGGTCCATTTGCTGTGGCATGACGAGCAGTGGTGGGGAGCTTAGGTAGGATTTGAGCTCGCCTAATGCTTGCGAGCAATCTGGGGTCCATTCTACCGTTTTGCTGCCTTTTAAGAGTTGAAAGAAGGGCTTGCATCTCTCGAAGGATTTAGAAATGAAACGATTCAGAGCAGCGAGCATTCCAGTGAGCTTCTGTACATCGTGGATTGTGCGAGGAGGTTGCACCCGTTTAATTGCCTCAATCTGGTCCGGATTTGCTTCTATGCCACGCTTGCTGGCCAAATACCCAAGGAACTTTCCTGACTGGACACCGAAGGAACACTTGCTCGCGTGTAGTTTCATTCGGTATTTCCTGAGGATTTCGAAGGTACTTGCCAGGTCAGAAAGGTGGTTTTCTTTCTCCTTGCTTTTGACGAGCATGTCGTTGATGTAGACCTCCATCATGTTTCCCATCTGATTTTTGAACATTTTAGTAACCAGCCGCTGATAGGTTGCCCCTGCATTTTTTAGCCCGAAAGGCATGACCTTGTAACAGTATAAACCAACCGTCGTGATAAACGCCGTTTCGTCCTGATCTGGGGCATATAAGGGAATCTGGTGATAACCCGAGTATGCGTTCAGGAAACTCATTCGCTCGTGAGCTGCAGTGGCATTTACTAGTTGGTCTATTTTTGGAAGAGGGAAACTATCCTTGGGGCAGGCTTTGTTGAGGTCAGTGAAGTCTATGTAAACTCTCCACTTACCGTTGCTTTTTGGAACTACCACTGGGTTGGATAACCATTTGGGGAACTGCACTTCCCGTATGGATCCTGCATCCAGCAGTTTTTCGACTTCCTGTTCTATTGCTTTGGCTTTCTCGGGAGCAGTTCGTCGTGCCTTTTGTGCTATCGGTTTGAATGTGGGATTGACGTGCAACTGATGGCAGACCATATTGGGATCGATCCCTGGCAGCTCGTAGGGTTCCCAGGCGAAAACATCTATGTTGCTTCTGAGTAAGGTTAACAAATCCTTTTGCTCTTTGTTAGTGAGTGAAGTCCCGATCAGGAAGACTTTGCTGTTGTCGCCTTCCCTAGCAATGACTTCTACCAGGTCCTCTACAACCCGTTCGGAGGGGAGGAGCCTGGTCTCTTCCACTCCGGGCCTTCCATATTTTAATTGCTATTTGGAAGGGATTGCATCTTCCTCCACTCCGGGTCTTTTTTCTCTGGCCTCGGTCGGATAGCCGCTATGAAGCACTTTCTCGCCATCGCCTAGTCGCCATGTATCTCCATCACTCCCCGCTCGGTGATATATTTGAGTTTCTGGTGGTAGGTCGAGGAGACAGCCTTCATTGCATGGAGCCATCCCCTGCCGAGGATGGCTTGATATGGTGAATCGATGTCGACCACCAAGAATTCGATCATTTTTGAAACACTCCCAGCGAGCACTGGTAGTACTATTTTGCCCAAAGGCATGGTCATTTTTCCAGCGAAGCCGACCAAAGGGACAGTGGTTCCCTTAAGGTCGGCGATGTCCAACTTCAATTTCCTGAACAGGTCGATGTATATTACTTCGGATGAGCTTCCTTGATCGACGAGCAGTCTGTCGATATCAATGTTGGCTATTCTGAGTGTAATGACTAAGGCATCGTGATGTGGGGTCCTCACTCCCACAAGATCTTCATCCGTGAAGACAATATGCTTGTTGTAGTTGATGTCCTCTGCTCGGCGGCGTTTTCCTGCCTGTGATTTTTCTGGATCAATTTGAAAAGCTTGCATTACTGCTGTCAGCTTCTTTATCTCCATCCGAGCTGAGTTGCCCTGGATTTGCTTAACATCGGATACTCCATGGATTACTGCGAATTCATTTCCGGTGTCGTCTTCTAACACGTTGTCGGGTTTTGCCTCCTTGTAGACAATCACTCTCTCTACCTTCCTTTGCACAAAGTTATTCAAATGTCCGTATTGGGCCAACTCCTCGAGGTGGGACTTAAGAGCCTTGCAGTGCTCGGTCTTATGTCCCCCCTCTTTGTGGAAGGTGCATCTCAGCGCATTGTTTCTTTTCGATGGGTCTCCTCCCATTTTCCGGGGCCATTTGACGAACGGCTCATCCTTGATCTTAGCGAGAATTTTGTAAATTGGTTCTTTGAAGATGGTGTTGACTGCCTGGAACGATTTTGCAACGTCAGGGCCCCCTCCGTTTTTGGGGCCATTCTTTCTCCCATTCTTTCCTCCTTTTTTCTGGTTATCAACTTTCTCACTTCCCTTCGTGGCGAGCTTGGCTCGACCATTTTCCCCTTCGTTAAGGCGGGTGACATCTTCCACCTTTGCGTATTTCTTAATCCGGGCCATCAGGTCATCAATGGTGGTTGCTTCCTTCTTTGTCAAGGACTGGTAGAGGAGGGAAGAGCTAGGTAGCCCAATTTTGAATGAAGCCACTGCCACTTCTTCTGCGCAGTCTTCGACTTCGTTGAATAACTCCCAGTACCTTTTCGTGTAGTCTCGAAGTGTCTCCTGAGGAGTTTTCTTCATCGTCAATAGAGCATCCATCCTTTTGGGATGGGAGCTGCTGGTGATGAACCTGGCCGTAAAGAGCTCGGCCAGGGATTTGAAATTTTTGATGGATTGGTGAGGGAGTTTCTCGAACCATTTCTGGGCCACGTCATGAAGGCTCGAGGGGAAAATACGGCACATCAATGCATCTCGGTGATTCCAGAGGGTCGTAGCCTGCCGGTACTGCCTGACATGATCAATGGGATCAGTCTTCCCGTCATAAATCTTGAACCTCGGAATAGCAAATTTTTTGGGAGCTTCTTCTTCTTCAATTTCCCTTGTGAAGGGCGATTTCATTTGGGTCTTGAGGGCTCTCCTGGCGAGTTCTCTGGTTGACCAAGTGCCGCGGTGAGCTGGATGTTGGTCCATTTCTCTGCGGACCAGGTTCCGTATGTTGTCGTCGCTGCGAGCAGGGCTCTGATAGCGGTGAGCCTTTCTCAGTTGCTCGCAGAGGTCGTCGTCTGAGTCACCACCTTCGAACCCTTGATGTTGCCACCTACGACTCCTTCCTCGGCTGCGAGATTTGCTCGCCTGAGGGCTAGGAGTGCAATAGGGGCGTTTCCTGTTATCAGGATGTAGTTCTTTTTCCAGTTTTTCCAGTCTTCTTTTCAGGCGAGCATTCTCAGCCTCATACCTGCGAGAAGACTCCCTCTGCTCGTGGAGCCTTGCTTCGTATGCATCGATCAATCTGGATATCTGAGTGGACCTCACTGGTCCTTGACTTTCTTCTGAGGCTGGCCTTTCTAAGCGAGCCCCTTGATCGGAACGTCGGACTTCAGACCTGATCCTGCGAGGAGCGGGTGGCTCCTGAATGTCTCCTGCTTGGGGAGCGTTGCTGCTGTGACCAGACATCTTAGATTTTTTTTTTTTCGGTGTGGGCTCTTCTCAAGGAAAGATAAACGTTTCCCACAGACGGCGCCAATTGTAGATGCAATTATTATGCAGCACAAATAAATATGAAAGAGGTGACAACCAAGAAAAAACAAATAAAAGACCAATCACACAACAACGAAGATACGTGGTTCAGCAAAGAAGTGCCTACGTCCACGGTGGTTCAGTCAGTGTTATTTCTCTATATTCTGAAGAGTCAGTACAGAGAATACAACTTGTCCTTTGCCCCGGACTTAGGGTTTAATTTATACATGTGTATGTTGGTGTAGTGGGGGTGATGGGTTCCTCTTTATTAGCCATCTCCCTTACATGGGATCATGTTCCCCCACAACTTCTCTTCATGGGATCGTGGAGTAAATGGATGAGTACCAGAGGTGACGGGCCTGGGCTTTGGGCCGCTGAAGAGGGGCTACTTGTCCAGGCCTTATGGTGATAAAAACGGGATACCCACAATAATAAAACTCTATAGGTGCCTTTAGTGCATTTGGATGAGTAGTCAAACCCTTTGGTTCATGAAAAATAGCAAATTAATTATTATCATTTATGCACCTTGAGTAGAATACATTCTTCAAGTTTTTAAAGGCACAAATAAAAGGTCCATTGACCCTAAGATCTTTATTCTTTGATTTTTATGGTGATGGACTTCGTAATTATCTTCAATTAGGTCATTCAAAGCAGGATGTGCTCATGAATCATTCATCATTCCCAATGGGTCGATCATAGGTCATTCTTTCGAAACATGGGATACATTATTTTCCTCATAAAATGTCCATATCTTATAGTCTAGAAACATACCCCACCTTAGAAAATGCAACTCAATGTCTTCCAAATACTCCAAATTTTCATTTATACAACGTGTGCATGGACACGGGATCTTATCACTGTTAAGATTTCTATCATCATACTTAACAAAATCATTAACCCCTTTTACATGCTTATAAGAGACCCTATCATTCTCTTCCACCCATTCTTTGTATTATGGGAAGCCCATTAAGGATTTCTTCAAAATTCATTTCACCTATATAAATACGTTAAGATGAAGGTTATATTGCATTTAAGAACTCTCAATTGATAATCCAAGCAAATTTATTAAAATTCATTTAATCCAAACATTCAACCAATATAAAAAAACCAAACAAATTATAAAGACAAATTTCCAATAGAGTCAGTTTGTATGTAGTTTGTACATATTCCATTTTTGGATAAAACTCTTTGAGTCATAGGTTATGACTTGAGATTTTGACCTTTCAAGCCTATGATGTGGTTTCTTGAAGTCATAGTGACCAACTTAGAAGATCTATATCATTGTATCATGTTTCGTGCCCATTTTCGTCTTCATGTTATGAGGATCTCTTAGGTTTGGACGTGTAGATATTTTGATCCTTGGATATTTTATAATTGGGTGTTAGGATTTTATAAATAAAATGTTTTAAATATTTTTAAATTATTTTATTCATTTTTTTGTGTTTTAAAAGATTTTTTTTGCGACCTCATTATAACGAAATTGGTAAGTCGTTAGAGTGATATTAGAAATGGTCCTAGAAATGTCACCATATGTATTTTTACAACCTCATTCCTCGTGTCTACATAAGTACACATTGAGATAGGAAAGGTCACCTTAGGTGTTTTCTCTTTGATATTAGAAATGGTCCTAGAAAAATAAAGTCCAAAGTCACCCGAGGTTCCCAAAACTCGAGAGCATCACGTTTCACCTATGTATTGTAATACCCCATAATTTTAATGATTTTAAAAATTGCATTAATTAGGATTAATTGTGGGTTAAATTAAATTTAATCTGAATTTTAATAATACATGGAAATTAAGTCAGGACGCACATGTGAGTCGTGTCGGGACTAAATTTAAAGGAAATAAAAGAAAAATATTTTTATGTCATCCAAATGGTCATTTTGACTACAGAAGAGTGTCTGGAAGGCTTTAAATAGTCAAAAAGTCTATTTAGGTGTTTTATTTGGGTCTCGGGGCACTTTGGAACTGAATAGACACCCCGAAGGGGTATTTTGGACATTTGCCAAAGGATGTGAACAGTACCTACGAATTTGGGAGTTATCTTATTTAAGTGTAAAGTTTATCAAAGTGAGGTTCATTAACAAAAAATCAAGAGACAAGTCTGTGAGGAGAGGAGATGCTTTTCTAAGAATAGAAGAGACACCCTAGAAAGCTAAGAGGCCAAAGGACATCTTACACCTCCACCACCACCACCGAAACTTGATCGAAAAAAGGGGAGGACCACCAGTAGACTATCATCCCCAAGGTTCATACCTACAATGTAAAGGCTAGTGACTTAATATTTGCAAATCAGTGTGTATAATGTCCATATTAGGATAGTTGTAAAATTCTAAGAATTTGCATGATTTAAAGATAAACCATGATGATTTTAATGGAATCCTTGATATCAGATACATGTAGGACAAACCTACTTTTGATTATGTATTTTATTCCACCAATTTGGAATCAATTGATAAAAAATATCTGAGTTTTTATATGTTATTATTGGAGAAAGGATAAAATATGGATTTTCTGGAAATCG
This sequence comes from Sambucus nigra, assembly GCA_949130495.1. Classification (NCBI taxonomy): domain Eukaryota; kingdom Viridiplantae; phylum Streptophyta; class Magnoliopsida; order Dipsacales; family Adoxaceae; genus Sambucus; species Sambucus nigra. The sequence goes on from OX422220.1 coordinate 88,259,545, forward strand.
TGGGAAATAACATGTTTTATCTAAACTTCTTGATGATTATAGGTTGTTTAATGTTTGGATATCAATTATATATATTGTTATATCATGTGGTACAAATTATAACAAGTTTGGGATTATAAAATGGAGGATTTAAAGATGAAAGATGAGGAAACCCGTGGGCCAAATATGCAGAAATAATAAGCTGATACTTGTTTGGTCGAGTAATCGAACCTTTAATGTCAATCGATCGAACAGGTCGATCGATCGATCCAGACCGTCGATCAATCGACGATCCACAATATGTGATTTTTTTCTTTAAGGTTTGATTAAATTCCCCTCTTCCAAGGATGCTTAGTGTAAGTTAAATATAGCATAGTGGGATTTAGGGAAGATCAGTGGGGTAGTAATTGAGGCCCGAAATATATTTATGTGTGGACTTAATCCTTGAAAATGAAATAATGGATTAAATTTTAATTACAGTTTATCAAAGAATAAACCAATTTGATGATAATATGAGTATGTGTAAATTTGGGATTTGGGATGACATGGACCAGTAGGGTGTGAATAATTACCTACTAAATTTTATTTGAGAAATATGAATGTCCTTCAAGTGTTGGGAAATCTCGGGAAATATATGTTAATAAGTAAAGTCATAATCTATAAATACATAGGATATTAGAGAGACAAATATACTCGTATGGAATTATCATATATTTGTGTGAATACCTTAATGATATTAGATAGGTGGGGGGAATACCTATACTGTAATTTTTATTATGTATGGAATACCTACGTTGCTTACTATCGAGGTGGGGCTTTCGCATTATGATCAATCTTATCCTGATGAGCCCATTTGGGGGGATTTTAGATTCGTACCTTTAGCATAGGACCGTGGACACGTTCTATCGGTGTGAGTGTTCGACTGGGGAGTATGCTCGCCTCCAAATATGTATGTTGTGTTATTTATGGTTCGGGAGAGACGCTAAGCCAATAGTCCATTCTACAGTAAGAGATGTAATTGGACATGATAGAAGAGTATGCATGCACTGCAGCTGTGTCTGGGAGGTTCTGCATTAGTATATATAATAGTGTGATGAATATATACACTATGGTGTGATCTACTATGTGAATTAGTAAATAAAAATGAATAATAGAATCTGAAATGAATTAAGTAAGTGAATACTTAATGCTCGAATGCCAACTTCATCTTAAAGAGAAATGAACTTGTTTAAATTAATATAAGTATTGTGTGGGAAATACGGGATATTGAGAAGCGATAGAATAATAAATGAGAACCTTGTTTAGGAGAATAATAAGGTACATCTAGGCGTGCACACTGGATGAGAGGTGAGATTCTCATGTGAGAGACGAGAACTAACATGTACATAAAGCCTGCTTAATTGCACTTGCTATTTAAAAAAAAAAAAAAGCTTTCACAATCAAGTTATGACCAATTTACTTGCATATTCTCTTCTCTACTATATCTATTACACTAGGTTCCTGTGACACCCCGCCTAATAAAATACCGGGTGATCAGTCCTATACCAAATTAAACAGGAATCCCAGTTAGTTCATCCTTAGCATCACTGTCGAATTTTTTTTAAAACTTACTAACCACCTAGTATTCCAAAAGATGGTGCCAAATTTTAACTTTTTAATTAAACAAAACAGTATATGCAGAAATAAATAAACACCAGTCACACAACTGAATAAAACTCAACTGAATAATTAATTAAACAATTTGCCGAATAAACCATCGGTCACCAAAGCAAATAATCCAATACAACCATCCAACACCTGGATAAATACATTTGAAAACTATACTGAGAAGACTGGGCGATAAGCCCCAAATAAAACTAAAACTGATAAATGATTCCTACTCTAGGAATGAATAAGCCACACGTCTAATCCAAACTCCTGCTAGCATCCACATATGCTGCAGCTCCATGTCCCTGGAATAGAATATCAATCCTGGCATCCCTATGGCTGGACAACTAAAAGGTTCTGAAAATAGTTTTATGGCAAGGGTTAGAACCCAAAACATTTTGAAAATATTTAGCAAGTGAATTAACTCCAGTAATTTAAAATGCATGAATGCGCTTCATATTTATGTAAGTGTCGCACTCTCTTGTGGACATTCTCACCCCTACCCTAATATGCACACCTAACGATCACCTTGACCCCCAACTAGTTGTACTACCCCATCCAATTAGTCCTGGTGTAACCTCCCCTTGCCATACTACTCTAACCCGAGTATAATTATTCATGAATTATAAGTTGTTTCACCAATTAACTTAATTAATTCCTTCTTAAATAATAGCATATAACTGTGTCACAAGTTATATAAAGTAAATACATCACACACTATATTATTACCCGTATACAATATTGAATACCATTATATATGTACCTTTACAAAAACATCCACACATATAACATACGCATATCCATCCCTCCGAGTATACCCTTGCCGGATGATTGCCTCTAAAGTGCTATCCCACTAGGTGTGCTCACATAACCTAGTTACCCAAATTGGATTCGCTCACCAACTTGGCCTAAAACATAAACGAAGTGGAGGCGGTCATATTCCTTCCCTGAAAGTGAGATAATCCCCTCACCCATATGTGACACCCTGCCTAATTTAATATCGGGTGATCAGTCATTTATTAAATTATAACCAAGGTGAACGGTTGGTTCATTCTTAGCATCACTGACGCAAAAATAACTTTACCAATTAAACACCCTAAATAATTAAGCTAAGTGACAAAACCATTTTTAAGACATCAATTTCCAAGTTTCATTTAAAAACCAACATTTAAAACTTTACATAATTCATAGTTTAATAATCACACAACAACTATACCAGAACATATAATCCAAACAATTAAACATCCAACTAATTAATCCCAACTTTAAAACTTAATGAAAACCATCCTGACAGTAATAATTCCAAAGTATAAATACTGGAAATAAACAAATCACGATCTCTGATAAAAACATCTGAATAATGGAAAAGGGCGACACATGCCCAACTGAATAAAGTAAAAACTAGGAGTGGAATCAATAGTGAGATCGTCTAACCAAGAGGCCTACAACTCCCACCTAAGCTTCAGCGCATTCCTTCCAAAGGATCCTATTCAAGTCGCCCATGTGGCTGGGCACCTGTAATATATACACACACACATATATATATATATATATATACAATAGAGAAAATAGGAATCGGGTCAGAGACCGATTGTAAAACAGTTTAAAATTTGTTTAGCAAGTATTTAAAATACTTACTGGCTAATGCAACAATCATATTAGCGTGGCACTCCCTTGAGAAATTCTCACCTCTCTTCTAATGTGCACACCTATCGCACTAATACTCCCAATAGTTTAATTTACCTTAAGTTCTCATAAGATTTCATGCTGAAAATTTCAAATGTTAAGGAAGTTAATTTTATTTAACAGCAAAGTTCTCACATAAGCCTCATTTGATTATAGTGTTTCTCAGTAACGCATCATACTTTTCAAACACTTATTCCCAAGTTGAAATAATTATTCATTTCTTACTTACCACAATCACAGTAGGTAGTTTCCATATTTTAAGTTTAAATATATATTAACTACTCATATAATATATATAACAATGACACCCCACATAACATTTATGGTGCTGGCATACTCTGGTATCCATTCCCCGTATCACTCGTACTAAGGGAAATACTAGTTCGAAATCACTCTCGAACTGTATTAACACAAAACACATACAAATTGAGGCGAAGCATAGTTACAAGTCACTAAGATGTCAGCACATAACCTCACGTCTCTTAGCACCGTCTGACTATCGATCCGATAGCCTGTACCAAGGATTCCTACATTCTAGGGTACGAGTCAATATCCCCCATAAAGGTCCCATCGAGATAAGACTGTCCCTGCGCGGTAACCTCAGGGATAGCAAGTAGCGCGGGCATGATTTTTACACGTACATAGTATATACACCAACACATTCATATATGTATACTACCATTCCCACTTCAAATTTAGGTACACCCATGACCCATACTTATGATATTTATTCTCATTTCCCATTGTTAGATTAACTCGTATAACGGTTTATCTTGTTTATTCTTATTTAGGATTATTCCAACTTACTAAGTAGTATTCGTAAATCCCTGTCTTCCCAAGTATAATTTCAGTAGGTACTCATTCATTTTTCAACGTAACTTCCTTACGAGTCTCACCCTTTAAACACACGTTCCCATTGTTTCTTAAGTGTAAAATGCCTCTGTTAAGTATTAAATCTCGTCTTTTTTAAGGTTTCCATTTTCTTTATAAAGTCCTACTGGTCTTGTTTATCTCCCAAAATATTCTAACAATAATGTCCAAGAATTTCTATTCATTTAAGTTGGAACTACCTATTTAAAAAGGGAAATTTGAGTTTTCTAGGAGGGGTCGATCGATCGATAGCAAGTGCTCGATCGATCGATGCGTTGATCGATCGATACCTCTGGTTCGATCGATCGATCAAGTAGGTATGGCGAATCTGCAGTATTTCCAGTTACGGTAATGTTTCACAAAAGTAATTCAAATCAACATTTTTGATTTCAAAACTTCAAACCAATTACACCACAAGTGTTATACTTCGAAATAATGATTATTCTACGTAAGGCATGACAGTTTCCATCACTTATAACGGATTAAACGGGTTAAAATCCAGAAAATCTCAAGAACCCTAAAAATTCCTTTAACTTAGTTCTTCTCATTCTTTTTCCAGATTTTCTACTCCTAAATTAATAAATTTCGTGGTTGAACCTCTACATGTGATTTATATTTCCAGCATACATCTTTTATCTCTACAACATACAAATCAAAGTCTCCCATATAGGCTTTCTTTCATGAAAACCAGTCCAAATTAACCCTAGACTAACATCATTGAAGCATTAACTGAATTAAAGCAAGATAAACACTTGCCTGGGAATTCTTGGTTCATATTTTGTGGAGAGATTGGTGTGGTGGTGTTCCTCGTTGTGCGATCTAACGTTTGGCGGCGACGGCGGTGCAAACGGTGGAGTTCTTAGCCTAGAACTCCTTGGAAAGCTTCTCCTCTTCCTCTCCATTGACCGTATTTAGTTTATGGATGTTCTAACTCTAGAAGATGACTCTTACCATATGATATACAGTTAGAATTTTCCTGGGTTTTCATGTCCAAAAATGTAAAATGTCCAAAATGCCCTCCCGAGATGTTAATTAGGCCTAAAAACGCCCCGAGACCCAAAATAAACCCCTGGGTACATTATTTTGACCATCTCGACCCTTCCGGACACATTGACGCACTCAAAATGACCATACAGGTGACTTATAATTTATTCACTTTTAATAGTTCGAATTTAATCCCGACACGACACAAGCGCGTCCCGATAAATTTCTAAAATTATCAAATTAGATTCCCGTGATAATTTTACTAATTATAATTACACCTCTTACTTTACTCATAACACAATTCCAATAATTACTAACTCTCATCATGCTAGTAAGAATTTAAATGATTTTTCGGATTAATATTAAATTAATATCTTTAATTAAATTTAATAAGTCCCCAAAATTAAAAGTCATAAAAATACGGGGTATTACATACTTTCCCCCTAATAACGGAATTTTGTCCCGAAATTCAAAAAATAAGGTGTACCTGGTAAGAATAACTATGGGTACTTCTCATGCACATCCGTCTCACGCTCCCAAGTGGATTCCTCCACATTATGATGCTCCCACTGGACCCGGACAAGTGGGACTACTTTCGACCTCAATCTTCTTTCGCTATGGTCTAGAATAGCCACTGGCCTCTCCTTGTAAGAGCTGTCGGGCTGTAAGTCAATCTCCTTAATTGCGATGTGGGTGTGGGCCATGTCATCCCGAAGGTATCGTCTCAACGACGAGATGTGGAATACATCGTGAATGCGGTGTAAGTGTTCTGGCAATCCCAATCTGTATGCTACTGGCCCAATCCTCTCGCTAATGGAAAATGGTCCTACGTACCTCGGGGCCAATTTCCCTTTCTTCCCGAACCTCATCACTCCTTTCATAGTAGATACACGTAGAAATACTTGGTCCACAACATTAAATTCTCGGAATAACCGTTTTGCATCGGCGTAGCTCTTCTGCCCATCCTAGGCTACACGAATGCGACTCCTGAAAATCTCAATCCTAGTGGAGGTTTCCTAAATCACCTCTGGTCCGAGTAACATGTTATCCCCCACCTCTAGCCAACAAGTTGGGGAACGACCAGGCCTATCGTACAATGCCTCTAATGGATCCATGCCAATCGTGAACTGATAAGAGTTATTATAAGCAAACTCCACCAGTGGAAGATGTGGCTCCCAACCTCCCCCAAAATCAAGGATACACATGCGTAGCATATTCTCCAACATCTGATTGGTATGATCTGTTTGTCCATCTGTCTGTTGGTGGTACTCAACCTCAACTCTCTACCCATGGCCTCCTGAAAGCTCTCCCAGAAATGCAACAGGAAAATCTTATCTCTATCTAACACAATATCCAGGGGCACCGCATGTAATCTGATAATCTCAGCAATGAACGACTGAGCATACTGACCCGTGGTATAGTCTGTCCGTACTGGTAGAAAATGAGCCACCTTGGTCAAATGGTCCACGATCACCCTGATGGAGTCATGGCCCCGCTGTGATGTAGGCAACCCAGTAATAAAATCCATGGAAATACTCTCCTACTTCCACGCGGTTATTTCCAATGGCTGAAGCAACCCCGATGGTTTTTGGTGGTCCACCTTTACCAGCTGGCAAGTATAACACTTGGACACGAACTCAGTAATGTCCTTTTTCATCCCACTCCACCAGTATTATCGCCTCATATCCTGGTACATCTTATCTCCCCCAGGATGTATCGCAAATCGGGACCCATGAGACTGGGTCATCACTGCATGACGTAAGTCTGCTCCTTCGAGAACCACCAATCTCCAATTAAACCTCAAGCCTCCATCGGAACTAACAGAATAGAACTCATCACCCTCAGCTAAAAGTCGTATAATGTGCTCCTGGAAAAATGGGTCTGCTGTCTGTGCCTGTATTACCTTCGTAACAATCTCGGCTGTCATTGTCATGAAAGATATGAAGGAACCGGCTACCGCATCTTGGTGACCCAACTCTTTCCACTTTATATTCCAGACGTCCGCTACATCGTCTACCGGTCTACGGCTCAACGCATCAGCAACTATGTTGGCCTTCCCCGGATGGTACTGTATGTCGAACTGATAGTCTTTCACAAACACTAACCACCTGTGCTGACGCATATTTAGCTCTCGCTGAGTGAACAAGTACTGCTGTGACTTATGGTCTGTGAACAAGTGTAATTTCTCCCTCAATAAATAGTGTCTCCATATCCTCAATGCAAAGACGACCGCTGCTAACTCTAGGTTGTGTGTGGGGTAATTCCTCTCGTGCGGCTAAAGCTTGCCGAAGGCAAAAGCTATAGCCTTCTCCTCCTGCTGAAGTACTCCCCCAAGTCCCCGTAAGGAGGCGTCGGTGTAAACCAGATATTCCATGCCTGTCTTAGGTAAAACAAGGACCGATGCTGAAGTAAGCTTGTCTTTCAGCTCGTCGAAAGCCAATTGACAAGCATCGTCCCAAACATATGGTGCCCCCTTGTGATTCAGGTTCGTCAATGGACCCACTATTTTGGAGAACCCTCGAATGAATCTCCTGTAGTACCCGGATAACCCCAAGAAACTACGTACTTCCGTCGGTATCGTGGGATGTCCCCACTTCCTCACCGCTGACACTTTACTCGGGTCGATCGCTATCCCCTGTTCAGAAACAACATGCCCCAAGAACTGCACTTCCCATAACCAGAACCCACACTTATCGTACATAACATACAGTTGATGCTCTCGTAGAGTCAGAAGAACCTGCCTCAAGTGCTCAGCATGCTCTTCCTCGGTGTGTGAATATATCAAGATGTCATATGTGAAGACGATGACAAACTGATCCAAGAACTCTCAGAACACTCGGTTCATCAAGTCCATGAATACGGCTGGAGCATTTGTGAGTCCAAATGGCATCACTCTGAACTCAAAGGACCCATATCTCGTCAAGAAAGCATTCTTCAAAACATCCTTCTCCCTAATACATAGCTGATGGTACCCTGACCTCAGATCTATCTTCGAAAAGAAAGTTTCTCCCCTCAACTGGTCGAACACATCATCGATTCAGGGCAACGGATATTTATTCCGTATCGTGACCTTGTTCTGCTCCCGGTAGTCCACACATAGCCTCAGTGAACCATCACTCTTTTTCACAAACAAAATTGGAGCGCCCCAAGGTGAGGTACTCCTGCGAATGAAGCCCTGACCTTATAGCTGCTCTATCTGATCTCGTAACTCTGGCATTTCCACCGGAGCCATGTGGTATGGAGTGGGTTCTATCGGTCGAGTATCCGGTAATAAATCTATGACAAAATCTATCTCTCTACTGGGGGTAGGCCTGGTATTTCCTGAAATACATCAGAATACTCACGAACAACTAGGATCGAGTCTAAGGCAATCCCGATCTACTTCGAGGTATCCTCCTCTATGTAATACAAATGAACGGTCGAGCCTCCCTCTGGGCGAGGCATCGCAACTACAAACATCTCTGGCCCCGAAATGGCAAAGACAACCCTCGCACTAAAATAATCAATCATGGCTCTGTATGTTGCGAGCCAATCCATACCAATAATGACATCGTGCTCATGCATATCTAAGACTAACATGTCTGCTGGTAATATCAAGCTATCAATCTCTACTCCCACCCCCCGGCATATAAAGAAAATTAAAGATCTATTTCCCAGTGGTGAGTCTACACATGTTACAGTGCTCTTTGCTGTGGCTAATAACCCTAAGGCCTTCACAACATGAGTAGCTATAAAATAGTGTGTCGCCTCAGTATCAAATAAAACTCGACCCATAGTACCATCGATAGGAAACGTACCCTCAATCGTGGGTGGTGCCTGTGGAACTGCTGCCTAGTGGACGTTATAGACACGTCCGTACTATAACTACCCCTGCTGCACTTGAGCGGTTGGAATGGCTGGTAGGGCTGGTGCTGGGAGGGAGACTGGGAAAAGTGTCCTTTGTGGCTCATTATGAGCACCCTGCTGCTATGGGGGCCCTATCACCCTATGGACAATCCTGACGCCTGTGGCCATTCTTACCACACCCGAAGCATCGACCCCTGAAATTTCCTCCCTTCTGTCCCTACTGATTACGACCTTGCTGGCCATTACCACCCCGCCATTGGCCCTGCTAGCCCTGCGAAAAATGTTGTTGGCCCTGATGGCCCTGCTGCAGACCCTGCGGCTGACGATGTTGGCCCTGTTATCCCTGCTGATTAGGCTGGACTTGCTGACCCTGCTTAAATCCCCTAAATCCCTGCCTGGAGTCACCTGATCAGAACCGCTTGGCAGGGTCCCCCTGATGGGAACTCTGCTTACGCTGATGAGTTTGTCCCTGAGATGTCGGTGCTCCACTAGCACCATTACTCCCTGTCCTGCCCTGCTAGTTGGACTCTCCTGATCGTTTGCTTCCCTACAGATGGAAGCGGTGATCCTGGCAGTGTAGCAAAGCAGCATTGAGTACATTCGTGTAGGTACTCAGTGACAGGTTGCCTATGAGGTGCTAACAGATTCTCCAAGCCAACCCGTCCACAAATAATAGTATCTTCTTTCCCTCAGTCGGTGCCTCATCTGGAACTATGGTGAGAAGTCTTGTGAACTCCTCTTCATACTCTGCAACAGTCGAATTCTCCTGTTTAAAACTCAGTAACTTCCTCCTCATCTTAGTCTGCACGGCGGATAGGAAGTATTTACTGTCAAACCGCGTCCAAAATTACTGAATAGAGATAGCATCCCTCTCCTCCAAGGCGATAGTGTATTCCCACAAATGCAAAGCGGCACCCACTAGCTTAAAGGAAGCCAACAGCTGTTTCTGCACGTCCGTTAACTCGTACATGCGCAGATGCCTATGGATATTAATCTTCCCTTGCCTTTCCACAATGATATCCGAACTACCCGCAATCTCTTGGGGATGCACCTTCTGAAAGGCATCCCTAACTCGCTCCCATGCAGATGGAAGCTGTGTTGGTACTGGCACCACTGCCTGAACTTGGGGGGGGGGGGATCCTTCTTCACTACCGTTAGCGTGACATTCACCGCCTGAGAAATGATAGAGGCTACCTCGGTTGCATTCATCGTTCCCTGAGCCGAAGCTACTAGTTGCTCGGCTTGGGGATGGCTATCCTTTGGTGCACATCTTGGAGGCATCTGAAATGTGAAGAAATTTTATTAGTCTATAGTTATTATCAAATCTCAAATAGCTGAAGACGTAATCATAAAAGTAAGAATTCAACAATCCTAAAATAGGGCTCTATAGCAAGAACGCTAAGCTGAAAGAGGAATAAGCCGTACAGATCCTAAAGGACACTAGAACCTAATGCTCTGATACCACCTGTGACACCCTACCTAATTAAATACCGGGAGATCAATCCTTTATTAAATTATAACCAAGGTGAATGGTTTGGTTCATTCTTAGCATCACTGCCGCAAAAATAACTTTACCAATTACACACCCTAAATAATTAAGGTAAGTGACAAAACCATTTTTAAGACATCAATTTCCACGTTTCGTTTAAAAACCAACATTTAAAACTTTACATAATTCATAGTTTAAGAATCACACAACAACTATACCGGAATATATAATCCAAACAATTAAACATCCAACTAATTAATCCTAACTTTAAAACTTAAAGGAAACCATCCGGACAGTAATAATCCCAAAGTATAAATACTAGAAATAAACAAATCACAATCTCAGATAAAAACATCTGAGTAATGGAAAAGGGCGACACATGCCCAACTGGATAAAGTAAAAACTAGGAGTGGAATCAATAATGAGATCGTCTAAGCAAGAGGCCTGCAACTCCCACCTAAGTTGCAGCGCGTTCCTTGCAAAGGATCCTATGCAAGACGCCCCTGTGGCTGGGCACCTGTAATATATACATACATATATATATATATATACAAGAGAGAATAGAAAATAGGAAACGGGTCAGAGCCCAATTGCAAAAAAGTTTAAAATTAGTTTAGCAAGTATTTAAAATACTTACCGGCTAATGCAACAATCATATTAGTGCATCCCTCCCTTGAGAAATTCTCACCTCTCTTCTAATGTGCACACCTAACGCACTAATACTCCTAACAGTTTAATTTACCTTAAGTTCTCAGAAGATTTCATGCGAATAATTTCAAATATTAAGGAAGTTTATTTTATTTAACAACAAAGTTCTCACATAAGCCTCATTTGATTATAAAGTTTCTCAGTAACGCATCGTACTTTTCAAACACTTATTCCTAAGTTGAAATAATTATTCATTTCTTACTTACCACAATCACAGTAGGTAGTTTCCAAATTTCAAGTTTAAATATATATTAACTACTCATATAATATATATAACAACGGCACCCCACATAACATTTATGGTGCTGGCATACTCTGCTATCCAGTCCCCGTATCACTCGTACTAAGGAAAATACTAGTTCGGAATCACTCTCGAACTGTATTAACACAAAACACTTACAAATTGAGGAGAAGCATAGTTCCAAGTCACTGAGAGGTTAGCACATACCCTCACGTCTCTTAGGACCGTCTGAATATCGATCCGATACCTTGTACCAAGGATTCCTACGTTCTAGGGTATGAGTCAATATCCCCCATAAAGGTCCCATCGATATAGGACTGTCCGAGTGCGTAACCTCAGGGATAGCAAGTAGCGCGGGCAGGATTTTTACACGTACATAATATATACACCAACACAGTCATATATGTATACTACCATTCCCATTTCAAATTTAGGTACACCCACGACTCATACTTATGATATTTATTCTCATTTCCCATTGTTAGATTAACCCGTATAACGGTTTATCTTGTTTATTCTTATTTAGGATTATTCCAACTTACTAAATAGTATTCGTAAATCCCTGTCTTCCCAACTATAATTTCAGTAGGTACTCATTCATTTTTCAACGTAACTTCCTTACGAGTCTCACCCTTTAAACACACGTTCCCATTGTTTCTTGAGTGTAAAATGCCTCTGTTAAGTATTAAACCTCATCTTAGATTAAGGTTTCCATTTTGTTGATAAAGTCCTACTAGTCTTCTTTACCTCCCAAAATATTCTAACAATAATGTCCAAGAATTTCTATTCATTTAAGTTGGAACTACCTATTTAAAAAGGGAAATTTGAGTTTTCCAGGAGGGGTCGATCGATGAATGGTAGGTGCTCAATCGATCGATGCGTCGATTGATCGATACTCCTGGTTCGATCGATCGATCAAGCAGGTATGACAAATCTGCAGAATTTCCATCTACGGGAATGTTACACAAAAATCATTCAAATTAACATTTTTGATTTCCAAACTTCCAACAAATTACACCACAAGTGTTATACTTCGAAATAATGATTATTCTACGTAAGGCATGCGAGTTTCCATCACTTGTAACGGATTAAACGGGTTAAGATTCCAAAAATCTCAAGAACCCTAAAAATTCCTTTAACTTAGTTCTTCTCATTCTTTTTTCAAATTTTCTACTCCTAAATTAATAAATTTCGTGGTTGAACCTCTACATGTGATTTATATTTCCAGCATACATCTTTTATCTCTACAACATACAAATCAAAGTCTCCCAAATATGCTTTCTTTCATGAAAACTAGTCCAAATTAACCCTAGACTAACATCATTGAAGCATTAACTGAATTAGAGAAAGATAAACACTTGCCTGGGAATTCTTGGTTCAGATTTTATGGAGAGATTGGTGTGGTGGTGTTCCTCGTTGCGCGATCTAACATTTGGCAGCAACGGCAGTGCAAACGGTGGAGTTCTTGGCCTAGATCTCCTTGGAAATCTTCTCCTCTTCCTCTCCAATGGACGTCTTTAGTTTATGTATGTTCTAACCCTAAAAGATGACTCCTACCATCTGATATACATTTAGAATTTTCGTGGGTTTTCATGCCCAAAATGCCCTCCCGGGATGTTAATTAGGCCTAAAAATGCCCCGAGACCCAAACTAAACCCACGGGCACATTATTTTGACTATCTCGACCCTTCTGGACGCATTGACGCATTCAAAATGACCGGATGGGTGACTTATTTAATAGTTCGAATTTAATCCCGACACGACACAAGCGCGTCCCGATAAATTTCTAAAATTATCAAATTAGATTCCCGTGATAATTTTACTAATTATAATTACACCTCTAACTTTACTCATAACACAATTCCAATAATTACTAACTCTCATCACGCTAGTAAGTATTTAAATGATTTTTTGGATTAATATTAAATTAATATCTCTAATTAAATTTAATAAATCGCCAAAATTAAAAGTCATAAAAATACGGGGTATTACACCATCTACCGGACGCTATGACCTGGGGATATACTCACCCTACTCATCAAGCTAGGGGATTCACCCACATCGCGCAACCTCCCCTGACAGCACTAGAGTATATAAATTAAATAAATATCTAATCACTAATATTTAATAGCGCACACAATATATACACACACACACATATATATATATATATATATATATACTATCACTAAAACGTATATATATACTATAAACCCCGACTTTACCGTGTACTCAAAGATCCATAACACTAGCGTGAAATTTTCTGAGTCTATGTCCCGACTCACTTAATTAATTTTCTCACTCAACAATTTATCATCTGCCCGAGTCTATGGTCCGACTCTATTATATTTAATTCACACCTCAATTAACTTATTACCTCCCCGAGTCTATCGTCCGACCATAATTAAATTAATTAACACATCTATTAATTTAATACCTTCCCGAGTCTGCAATCTGACTCTAATTTAATTAATTAACACATCAATTAATTCAATACTAATCCGAGTCTGTGGTCCGACTCTAATTTAATTAATTTACACATTAATTAATTTAATACCAATCCGAGTCTATGGTCCGACTCTAATTTAATTAATTTACACACTAATTAATTTAATACGTTCCCAAGTCTACAATCCGACTCTAATTTAATTAATCTCACATTAATTAATTTAATACTTTCCGGAGTCTACAGTCCGACTCTAATTTAATTAATTTTCACATTAATTAATTTAATATTTGGTGTCGCCCAACCATTATACCCGGACTCGCTCACTTGGCTCGTAACTTACTATTTCCCGAGTCTATGTTCCGACTCTAAATTAATTTACTCTCTCAATAATTAATTTAATACTTTGGTGTCACTTAACCAACATACCTGGACTTGCTCACTTGGTCCATTTTTACATCTCACAATTTCATTCCCACATATTCTCCCACAATGTGTCACACATTCATCTCCATCAAATATCTCAATTATATATACCTATAATTACCAACATACCCAGACTCGCCCACTTGGTCCATAATTAAATTGAATATGTTTCACCCAAAATTCTCACTTTAAGTCTCAACTCTTAACATACATTGCACATTCCTAATATCTATCTTTTGAGCGCCTTGCTATTAATTCTCTATAATTTTTCACCAATTAAAATTATACCCAAAATCCAAAAAGAAAACAAGGCAAGGTATCAAACTGCCCGACCTGCCAAGGTTTTCCCATCGTCGATCGATCGATGGCCCCTGATCGATCGATCGATCCTTTCGTGGCAACTCTTCTTCCCCTACTGAATTCAACCATTAACGAAAATTCAAGGTTTGTAAACCTTAATTTCAACCTCTAATCAAGTCATCCCACCACATAAACATCTTGAACTTTGATCCTATACAACATATACACCTTCTAGCATTTGAATTTCTCAACTTATCTCAAAATTTCCGAAATGGTTTTTTTTTTCCATAAATCTCCATTAACTTTGTTCTACAATTCCAAATTCCAGATTCAAATTCCAACATTTTATACTCCGATTTCTCATTCAAATCATATATCTATACTAAGAGATATATAATACACCTATTTCTTACTTTGAATCTCAACCAAGTATCCCATTACCAAAACCCCATTTTCACCCATTTATACCCAAAAACGAATTTTAGTTTGCACAACACTAAAATATGAATTGGATATCATAAATCTATCATTACATCATGTTAACCACTTGCCTGAAATCATTTGTAGAGTATGATCCATTGTAGGGAATGGTTTGATGACGAACCCTCACTTTTGCCCCTTGATTTGTCTCCAAAAAGGTTCCCAATTGCTCTTGATTTGTTTTCCTCTATGCCTCTCTCAAAGACTTGGTTTAGAATTTGTGTTTACTACCGTTTAACACTTTCCCAAATTAGGTTAAAAGTCTTAATTCCGTTTTTGGTCATATGGGTTTAATTAAAATGGTCTGAATCACTCCGTGTAGGCCCAGCTATGCCCAAAAATACCCCGAGACCCAATTACTACCCCCGGGTACTCTTTTCTGACTATCTCGCCCCATACGAACTCAACTGCGCACTCAGAATTATCATTCGAAATACTTTTTGTCATTTCCAAATTTCGACCTCAAAATGCGACACACATTAATTTGGACAATTAAACTTAAAGTCGCCAATTATAAATAATTCTTCCCACTCAAATAAATTCTCCAAATCATAAATTTAAGTTTCTCCAATTTGAATATTTTTATAACTCCCAAAAATATTTAAATATTAAATTCTCAAAATTACGGGGTGTTACATACTTCCCCCCTTACAAAGGAATTTCGTCCTCGAAATTAAGATGAGCGTAATGTTCCATGTTTCGCATATCACTCTCTAGTCATGTGCCTCTAAGCCCGCTATATCTATCCCATACGCTTCTAACCATAAGTTACACAAGTATGCATTTAAATTAACCAGGACGACCATACACCCTATACCCGTGCTTAACCGCACAAAATTTGCTTTAGTTAACCCGGGTGCCCATACGCCCTATCCCCATGCTTTACCGCACGAAAGTTACCCGACTAAGCTAGTCGTAACCCGTAATATAACTTCGAACCCGTAGTCATATCATATATATATATACTGCCCGGGGTACCCAACCCATGTACTAATGACCAAATATCTCCCCACTTTCCAACATTGCGCTAAGTTTCATGCGTGGGATGTCTCGCAAAGGGAAATTACAACAAGGAACCCCCCCGATACACTACTACCTAACATTGTCGATCGTTGAGATCCATTAGACCCTCAGTCCATAGCACATACCCCTAAATACTTGTCTCTCAACACAAAAGTATATACGCTTACCCTCATGCTACCAAAGACAACATAAAATACCGCGCCCTTACTATCACTAGTCCTTGCGCAAAATAAACCCCGCGCTATCTCTCTTTGCTCGAACATAATTCTAACCACCCTGATTCACTTTAGTAAACACCACTACTTATAGGGATAAAATGTGACAACACAAAACCTCACTTTGCGTCTATCGCACCACACAATATAACATAAACACACACATATACATAGGCTAAACGCCCTCTCAGGTGATACCTAGTACCAATCATATCTAGGTGTCACGAACACCAAAACTTACCCCAGTATTCATAATAGTTCAAATCCATCGCTATCCAGCCGATATTTAGGAAATATTATCAATCCTACTCCCATAATTCTCGAAAGTAGTAACTCCTCGCATAATTCAAACCTTCACTCAGTGTACACTTCCACTCTCCCGTGAAGAACACCAAAGAACTCCGCTACCCCACGGAAAGTTTATCCACATACTATGGCTACTACAGCCAACGCACCCACTAAATTCGACTCACCCGCAAACTCTAGTGAAAAATAAGTCCTATATTGTGACATCCTCCTTGTCAATCAAAAGTATACCCCATGCCCATAGGGTAAAAATAATTACCTCCATACTCAAGCTGTAACGGCTGATCCTCGGGTTCCAGAGCATCTTCTCCCTGCTCGAATGCACCCATGACTTACTGTAGTGGCTGTACATCCAGGACCTCATCCTGTAGTTGACCCCTAACTCACTAAGGACAACCTCTCTTCATGTGCCCTACTTCCCCACAAACGAAACACCTACGATGAAATTCACCCTGCCACTGATCCCTTCTTGCTGGCCATCATGTTGATAGCCTCCAGCTCTAAATAGTTTGGCATGATTTCCCTGCCGAAAATCCTTCCCTTGATCTCCCCCTATCTACTGCTGGGATACCCCACTGGTATTGTTCCCTCCTACTTTTTCTGATTGGTTGGTTTCCACTCCTTTCCTGCTTCCTTTCACGTGGAAGCGATATTCCTGACAGTGTAGGAGTGTTGCGTTAATGACATCATTATAAACTACTAATGCGGGATTACCAATTAAATGTTGTCTGATTCTCCAGACTAACCCATCCATAAACCTTGCTTTCTTTCTCTCTTCATCGCTTACCTCATCCGGTACAAAATTTGCCAATCGAGTAAATTCTTCCTCGTAATCGGCCACTGAACAGTCTCCCTGAGTTACCTCACTAAATTTTCTCCTCATTTCGGTCTCAACCGCATGAGGAAAATACTTGCGGTCCAACCGCACCCAAAACTCAGCAATAGTTACTGTATCCCTTTCCTCAACTGTGGTGATAGACGCCCACCACTGTCGCGCTTCACCCACTAAACTAAAAGTGACTAGCATTTGCTTCTGTATCTCATTGCAATCTACCATGCATAGGTGATGCTGAATATCTCTCTTCCACTGACATGCCAGTGCCACATTTGAACCCCTTCGAAATTCTGGTGAAAATATTTAGCAAGTGAATTAACTGCAGTAATTTAAAATGCATGAATTCACTTCATATTTAAGTTAGTGTCATACTCCCTTGTGGACATTCTCACCCCTACCCTAATGTGCACACCTAACAATCACCTTGACCCCCACCTAGTTGTACTACCCCGTCCAACTAGCCCTGGTATAACCTCCCCTTGCCATACTACTCTAACCCGAGTATAATTATTCATGAATTATAAGTTGTTTCACCAATTAACTTAATTAATTCCTTCTTAAATAATAACATATAACTATGTCACAAGTTATATAAAGTAGATACATCACACACTGTATTATTACCCGCATATAATATTGAATACTGATACGACGCAAATATTGCGTTTTTCATCCGTCGAACCTACGCATTTTAGCCCCCTCGGGTGCCTTAATCGCTATATTTAAGCCCGTTAACCAGACAACCTCGGTTTATACTGTTAACATGCTATATGAGGTATAATTGGGCTTTTGTAGGTATTTAGGTACCAAGTAAGGGATCCGGACGCATTCCGCGCAATTTCCGTACGCAACCGCACGTTCAAGGGCAATTCGGTCATTTCACAGATTGGGCGCCTAGCCCGACATCTACACGGAAGTTGTATCTCTCCTCGCTAGCTTCGCGTGACCATGAACGGTGCGGGATTCTGAGTTCGTACGACATAGTTACGGAGATTTGAGCGGAGATGGATTGTATGCCAATGCAGGGGAAATTGCAGGTTGCCACTGCTTGATCGATCGATCGAGCCTTCTTATTTTTTCCACGATTTACACTGTCGAGCGATCGACCACAGGGGTCGATCGATCGATCCCCTGTTTTCTCCTGCAGATATTTTCTTTCTTTTCTTTTATTCCAACTTACTATATAAGATAGTTTTTGTTGTAATAAAAGGAGACTCTCATATTCTAAAATAGATAGTTTTTATTTAGGGTTTGGTTTGGAGAGTTCATTTTCTCTTCTTCTTGGATTGACAACCCATGTGGTTTTGTAAGATCGAACTATTCACTTCCTCTCCATTAATATAGTTTGTTCTTCATCTTTCCTTGCCTTGTAATTTAGTTTCCATGCTTTCTAACTAGTTTACTTGATTTAATTCTTTCTTTCCTAGTTTAATTAACATAATTTAGTTTAACTCACCATGCAACCTTAGATAAATAGGGTCGGGATTTCATTTCCGCCATTTTCGGGCCCCGAGCTCCGAAAACTAGGTTTCGTGCAAAGTCGCGTTTAATTGAAACCGCGTGTATTAAAGTTGGATTGTTATGCGTTTAACTTTATTTGTCAAGCAACTTCAGTGTTTATAGCGACAATCCGAATTTAATCTGCGTGCGACCATTTTCCATTAAATGTTTAATCTTGCAACTTTGGCTTAAATTCCTTATTGTGTGATGTTTATGCTTAATTGGATATGCTCGATGAAATTGCTTTCGAGCCTTAACTCTAGTTAGTAGTTGTTTTGATCTGTGTGGTAGGATGCGATCCCGATCCTCGCTTTCCTTTAATTTAGCATTAACTTATTCTTTTCTTTTGTCACCATTTCTAACCTATCATCTTTTACACTTTTATTCCTGAAGTAATTAAACAATTAACATCTAAAATTCAATCACTCCCTCTGGACTTCTTACGATACCCGACTTACCGCTGTGCTTGCTTGTCAAGTGTAGTAGTAGCTTAGGTTTCTTTTGTATCGCGACGGCGAAACACACAACGATTGTGTCCTCACACGAACACACTTTTTTCGCCCGGTCACAAAATGGCGCCGTTGCCGGGGAGTTTGTTTTAGATAGTAATTGTTTTATTATTTCATAGTATTTTTCCTTTTGTATTTGTATTCTTTGTTTTAACCTTTTTTGCAGGATAGCATATTTGAGCGCTAAGAAACTTTGATTCGCGGTTGCTCACTTTCTTGCTCGGATTCTCCGTCTACAAACAACGAGGTAATCATGTCCTTCTATTATAGTTATTACGGTTATTCTAATGATTCATACTTTGGGGATAGTTTTCAAGGTTTTCATTTTCAAGATTTTCTTGAAAATGAAAGACTTGAAAACATTTATTGGAATGAAAATCGTTATTGGGAGCTTGAGTTGGATTCATTATTCGAATCCAATGGCGATTCTTATTTCATTACTTTCGAAGACGAGTTTCAACCAAATGAGGAGTCTGAGGCTCCTGAGCCGAGGAAGCCTACTTTGGAAGAAACTTTACTTCTTTACTCCCAAGGTTTGGAAAGCTTAAATGATGCTGGAATGAGACTTGGAGGACTTTGCGATGAGATGAATTCTTATGCACAAAACAACGAGGAGGTGGAAACTTGTGTTTTACCTCAATTTTTCAAAGAATTTCTCATCGAATGTGAATCTCTCTCCCCCGAAATTCAATCTCCTTCCGACGATAAGTTGATGGAGATTGAATTTATTTCATTACCATTTATGTTTTCCGTCATTGAACCATTAGAATTTCCGGTTGATTCCTATGAGTCGGTAGAAACTTTTAAAATTTCTACACTTTTTGCCGATGAGTACTCTTTACCGGACTTGTTTTCGATGGATGCTATCCCCACGTGTGCACCATCTCCCATTCCATTTGAAAAATCTTTGGGAGATGAGTTAACTTTTCTTGGACCTCAGGTGTACCTTTCCCCCTTGTTATCCAAATCACCCATCGTCCGCCCAGAATTTCAAATTGGCGATGGTTCATTTCTTTCACCGCCCACATGCCTTCCGTTGTTCAAATGAAATTCCTATTTTCCGGGGGGCATGCATGTTCGGGAGGGTCCACCGTTGATCCGCCAAATTCAAATTGTGTTTTGGATGGACCCTCAAAAGTTTAAACTTTTGGTATATAGTTAATTGCACATCCTAAGTGTAGGTTGTATATACTAACTTCTTCATTTTTGTTTTTCTTAATTTTAGCCTAGTATAATTAGTTAATCTCTTTTTATTTCTTTTTGTATGCTTGGTTCTGACTCTTTTGTAGGTTTAACGGACTTGAATTTGTGGAGACTATGCATCCCGGCACGCATTTCTTAAGAAAACAATAAAAAAAGTCGCAAAAACATTTTTTTTCCTTTGTTTCTCACACACACATCCTCACGCATTTGCATTTGCTTTTCTTTTTATTTTATTTTTCATTTTGTCGTGACCATGCGTGTGTGTTGCTCATTGTACATATTTTTATTTTTTTTAGCATAGGCCTTTTTGTGTGTATATGTATGCCTATGTGTAATTATTTTTATTTTTATTTTTCTATTTTTATTTCATATTTTTATGTGTATATATATATATATACTATGTATATAGTTATTTTATATTTAGACCCCATATTTATCCCTTATTTGCAATTTCCCCCTCCCCCCATTTAAAAAAGGAATGCAGTGTGCCTGGCCCTGCTTGATCGATCGATCGAAGGCCAGGCTCGATCGATCGATCGAGCAGGTTAAAGCCGAGGGCTGCTACTTTTTTCCCCTCTTTTCTCTTATTCTCTCCTCTCCTCTCTCAAACCGATTTTGCCCTAGATTTTTCCCCACACACATTTCTTCCATTTTTCTTCCAATTTCTACATATCCAAGGTATAATCTTCATTACTCTTACATGATTTTGTAGCTTTTGTTAGAATTGTGTCACTAATTCCATGTTTTTACCATTTCTTGACATTGTTTGAATGTGTTGCTTGGCCCCTGATTTTTTGTTGTTCCAACCATTGTTTTTCATGATTCTTGATATAAATCCACTCATGAACAAGTTTATATTGCTGCATTATTGTTTTGTTCATGAGTGGGATGATTTCGTTGGTTCAAACCGGTATTTTCAACCTTGACGCACATTGCGCACGCCAAGTGTTCGTCAAAATGCCTAAAACAGATTTCAATACAATTTTTGACGCACACTTGGGTGATTTTCATGCCTTGTCGCATTTCGACATTCTTCATTGCAATGTTGCATATTTTCACCTCGGTTTTGCGCACTTGCACCACCATTTCAACTTTTACACTACTAACCATAAATTGTGCTTACACTTTGCTTTGTATTGTGTAATTCTTATTTTGTAGGTTGAAATGGCACCAAAGAAATACTCGTCTACTAGGTGTGTGCCCGCCGGGGGCGTTGATGGTTTTCGCTGCGAGCAGGAGCGGGATTGGTTCCGTGTGCACTTTCATACATCCGAGCGATCGCTTGGTTTTCACTTTGTGTGGGTCCTTGAGGAGATACCGAGGGAGGCGCGTGTTCTGTTGCGCCGTCAGAGGTGGGAGCCCTTTCTTGCTACTAACGGGCGTGTCAACGAGGAATTGGTCCGAATATTCTACGCGATGTTAGTGGAGGTAAAGGGCAGCAGTGGGCCGACTACATACGAGGCCATGGTTCGTGGGGTGAGGATTCCCTTCAGCATATCAGATTTGGCAGATTTTATGGAAGTTCCTCTCCCCGCGGATTTAGTCAGTTTTCTTGATGGGACTATTTTCGGCCGAGGGACATTAATAGAGGCCCTTGCACCGGGCGAGGCATGGAAGAAGGGTTCTTTCCGCTCGGCTGCGATGGAGGACTTGCCTCGATTATTGCACTACATCAATGTCCATTCCTTCATGGTGACGAACAACCGGTCTGAGGTTCGTCACAGGCATGACACATTGATCTACACGATGATCAATGGCTTGGGCAGTATCAGCTTGTCCAGTATTTTTCTAGACATGATGTGCGCGACTGCGAAGGAGATCCCATGGAGATATTCCCTTCCTTTTCCTGCCCTCATCACGAGGATTTGTATTTCACACGGTTGCCCAGAGATGGACGCTGACCGTAGGCATGACCCACTCGGGCTCTTCTCTAAGGACAACATCTCAAAAATTCTAAAGCACGAGTGGGGGCAACTGATGGGTAAGAGATAGAGGGCAGAGATAGCTGATGTGCCGGACGATGAGGAGGATGAGATCATGGAGATGGAGATGGGTGAGGGTTCTCACGCGCCACACACCGATGATGATGCCCGCTTTGCGGCATTTCAGGCCGTGCAGGACCAGCGCTGGGAGGAGACCCAGCTCAGGTGGGCGACTTGGGAGTCCCGCCTGGACCAGCAGCAAGCTCAGTAGGAGAAGTTTTATGCCGAGCAGCGGAAGGTGTGGGCCGTGCAGAGGCAGGCAAGGGCACAACATAGACAGGATTACCGGATGATGCAGCGGATGATGAGAGATCTTTATCTGCAGCGCAGTGATTCCGACACACCATTGCCTCCTCATTTTCAGGAACCCTCTGATCCTAGTGGTTCCGGCCACTAGGCTGTTGCTGTACTGGGTTATTTTTGTATTCCGGGATCGGATATTATATTGTACTTTTTATTTTTTATTTTTATTTTTATTTGTATTTGTATTTGTATTTGTATTTCTTTCATTTCACTAGTTGTAATGTATTAAGTGATTTTGTATTGAACTTATGAAATGAGAAATGAAAATGTAGTTTGCGGTTGTTTATTGGATTTTGATGTGTGTGACCTTCCATTTTATAAAATCAAAAAGTTCACCATCAATTTATCTAGTATTTGCACTTCAGCCCCTCTATATTATTGTGACTTGTGACATAGATTCTCTTAACTTAATACATCGGTACATATTCTTCATATGCTTTGTACTAACTTGTTTTGCAGCTTCATTTGGACTTGTACTTATAGAGATCGCTCCACATGTGGGTAATATCATTCTTTTCCAAGCTTTGTGTTGTGTTCTTTAATGGACGCATTGGGGCCAATGCAACATCTAAGTTAGGGGGTGTAGGATATTCTATCCATTTTGCTGTTTAGTCCTTGGATTTGATTACAATTTAGTTACAAAGCATGTTTTTGTTAAAAATTTGAAAATTTTCAAAAATATTTTCTTTCTTTTTCTCCTTTATTGGGCATTTTTCCCTTGTTTCCGATGATAAATTTTAATAATTGCCCGATCAAATAGACAATTCAACGATGCATGTTCTCGATTTTAGAAGTTATTGGATTTTAGTCCCTAAATCATTGATATTATGAATAACTTCATGAATTAAACCTTAATCCGTGAGCACATGCACCATTCTTTTTATATTGATTTGGTTTAAGATTTTTATAACTCGGTATGCTTTTCTTGCATTGTATATACTTACACCGAGTGAGATTAGAGACTTATCTTCATTTGTGAGTGTATACACTATTCTTTCCTCTTTGAAAACGTTGAATTCGTCGGTAATCTCTTTATTCTTTCATTGACCGTTCATTAATTGAGTTCATCCTTGAAATGTGTTACTTGAGCATGATTTTCATATATTGTTTTGACTCGAGAATTGCGTATACTTTGTGAAATGATCATAGGCCATCTTTGTTTTATCGTCCATATGACCTTGACCTCACCTTTTATATGTTCCCTAGTCAACCCACTTGAGCCTAAATACTAGCCTTTCTTTTCACTACCCTAAATCCCATATCCAACTCCAAAATGGAGTTTTATACCATATATATTACCTTACATAACCTTGTTTGGATTGCTGCTTGGAATTGAATGTTATTATTGTTGTGTGGTTGCAATTTGAGTATGAAAAGAGTAAGAAGTGAAAATAAAAAGAAAGAAAAAGAAAGAAAAAGAGTGAAAAAGAGAAAGTTGAAAACAAAAGAAAACAAAAGAGAAAAAAGAGAAAAAGGAAGAAAATAAAAAGAAAGAGAAAGTTGTTTATATTGTTTGTAGTGTTTCAATAAGCTTTGATTACTCTCTCGATTGTTATATCTAATGCTCGTTTGGACATCTTTGTCCAACTTTTGATATTGCCCACTTTTTCACATTATTTCGAGTTTCATCCCCAAACACTTTGAATCTGTATATACATCCCTTTCATTTGGTACCTTAACCTAGCCTACATTACAACCCTATACAAGTCCTATGTGATCTTAAGTTGATGTAATTCAAATGTTTAAATAGTTTTGATAATCTGTGAAAATGCATTTCGCTTCTTTTATATGTGCAGTATCCTTTCACTGAGATTGCAATTTTTATTTCCTATATAGCGTTCTTCTTTTGTGACATGTGTGCGGACTAGTTTCCATTTACATTTACTCCTTATGCCCGCATGTCCCGTGTGTTACCTCCCTGTTTCAAGTGAATTCATTTGATGAGTGTAATGCCCGTGAGGATTGAATTTTATGCATGCTTTGATATTTAGTATCCGAGTTATTTAAGTTTTTCGCCAAATCATACCTTGCATATGCTCACTCCCCTCCCACATGTTAGAGTTTCAATTCATTGAGGTGCATTCGATAATGTTAATAACTACGGACTTCCCATGCGAATTCGTTTGCTATGCTAATAAAATGTTGAAATCTTGTTCACACTGATGAGTTTGTCTTACTTGATTGGGCATATTTTGAGGAAACTTTATGATGTTTGTGGGTTCCATCACTGAAAACCCTCACGAGACGACACTCGTCCACTAGGGTAACCTAGGGGTTTAACGGCTTATTGCATACACTAAATGCAATCGAATCACCCGCGAAAGTGGCCTTATCTTTTTATTGCTTTTATACCATACTTTTGTACTCTCTCCTGTCTTGGTTTACTTGTTCTTCTTATTGCATCCTATTTCATTGCTAGGGACTAGCAATGTGTAAGTTAGGGGGTGTGATACGACGCAAATATTGCATTTTTCATCCGTCAAACCTACGCATTTTAGCCCCCTCGGGTGCCTTAATCTCTATATTTAAGACCGTTAACCAAACAACCTCAGTTTATACTGTTAACATGCTATATGAGGTATAATTGGACTTTTGTAGGTATTTAGGTACCAAGTATGGGATCCGGACGCATTCCGCGCAATTTCCGTACGCAACCGCACGTTCAAGGGCAATTCGGTCATTTCACAGATTGGGAGCCTGGCCCGACATCTCCACGAAAGTTGTATCTCTCCTCGCTAGCTTCGCGTGACCATGAACGGTGCGTGATTCCGAGTTCGTACGACATAGTTAAGGCGATTTGAGCGGAGATGGATTGTATGCCAATGCAGGGGAAATTGCAGACTGCCACTGCTTGATCGATCGATCGAGCCTGAGGGTCAATCGATCGAGCCTTCTTATTTTTGCCACGATTTACACTGTCGATCGATCGACCATAGGGGTCGATCGATCGATCCCCTGTTTTCTCCTGCAGATATTTTCTTTCTTTTCTTTCTTCTTTTATTTTATTCCAACTTACTATATAAGATAGTTTTTGTTGTAATAAAAGGAGACTCTGATATTCTGAAATAGATAGTTTTTAGTTAGGGTTTGGTTTGGAGAGTTCATTTTCTCTTCTTCTTGGATGGACAACCCATGTGGTTTTGTAAGATTGAACTATTCACTTCCTCTCCATTAATATAGTTTGTTCTTCATCTTTCCTTTCCTTTTAATTTAGTTTCCATGCTTTCTAACTAGTTTACTTTCTTTAATTCTTGCTTTCCTAGTTTAATTAACATAATTTAGTTTAACTCACCATGCACCCTTAGATAAATACGGTCGGGATTTCATTTCTACCATTTTCGGGCCCCGAGCTCCGAAAACTAGGTTTCGTGCAAAATCACGTTTAATTGAAACCGCGTGTATTAAAGTTGGATTGTTATGCGTTTAACTTTATTTGTCACGCAACTTTAGTGTTTATAGCGACAATCCGAATTTAATCCGCGTGCGACCATTTTCCATTAAATGTTTAATCTCGCAACTTTGGCTTAAATTCCTTATTGTGTGATGTTTATGCTTAATTGGATATGCTCGATTAAATTGCTTTTGAGCCTTAACTCTAGCTAGTAGTTGTTTCGATCCGTGTGGTAGGATGCGATACCGATCCTCGCTTTCCTTTAATTTAGCATTAACTTATTCTTTTCTTTTGTCACCATTTCCCACCTAGCATCTTTTACACTTTTATTCCTTAAGTAATTAAAAAATTAACATCTAAAATTCAATCACTGCCTGTGGATTTCTTACGATACCAGACTTACCGCTGTGCTTGCTTGTCAAGTGTAGTAGTAGCTTAGGTTTCTTTTGTATCGCGGCGGCGAAACACACAACGATTGTGTCCTCACATGAACACACTTTTTCCGCTCGGTCGAATACCATTATATACGTACCTTTACTAAAACATTTACACATATAACATACGCATATCCATCCCTCCGAGTATACCCTCGCCGGATGATTCCCTCTAAAGTGCTATCCCACTGGGTGTGCTCACATAACCTTGTTACCCAAGTTGGATTCGTTCACCAACCTAGCCTAAAACATAAACGAAGTGGATGCGGTCATATTCCTTTCCTGAAAGTGAGATAACCCCTCACCCATATACCGGACGCTATGACCTGGGGATATACTCACCCTACTACTCAAGCTAGGGGATTCACCCACATCGCGCAACCTCCCATAATAGCACTAGAGTATATAAATTAAATAAATATCTAATCACTGATATTTAATAGAACACACAATATATACACATATATATATACTATCACTACATCGTATATATATACTATAAACCCCGGCTTGACCGTGTACTCAAATATCCGTAACACTAGCCTGAAATTTCCTGAGTCTATGTCCCAACTCACTTAATTAATTTTCTCACTTAACAATTTATCATCTCCCCGAGTCTATGGTCCGACTCTATTATATTTAATTCACACCTCAATTAACTTATTACCTCCCCGAGTCTATCGTCCGACTCTAATTAAATTAATTAACACACCTATTAATTTAATACCTTCTCGAGTCTGCAATCTGACTCTAATTTAATTAATTAACACATCAATTAATTTAATACTAATCTGAGTCTGTGGTCTGACTCTAATTTAATTAATTTACACATTAATTAATTTAATACCAATCCGAGTCTGTGGTCCGACTCTAATTTAATTAATTCACACACTAATTAATTTAATACGTTCCCGAGTCTAAAATCCGACTCTAATTTAATTAATCTCACATTAATTAATTTAATACTTTCCCGAGTCTACAGTCTGACTCTAATTTAATTAATGTTCACATTAATTAATTTAGTATTTGGTGTCGGCCAACCATTATACTCGAACTCGCTCACTTGACTCGTAACTTACTATTTCCCTATTCCATGTTCCGACTATAAATTAATTTACTCTCTCAATAATTAATTTAATACTTTGGTGTCACTTAACCAACATACCCGGACTTGCTCACTTGGACCATTTTTACATCTCAGAATTTCATTCCCACATATTCTCCCACAGTGTGACACACATTCATCTCTATCAAATTTCCCAATTATATTTACCTATAATTACCAAAATACCTGGACTCACCCACTTGGTTCATAATTAAATTGAATATGTTTCACCCAAAATTCTCACTTTAAGTCTCAACTCTTAACTTAGATTGCACATTCCGAATAGCTATCTTTTGAGCCCCTAGCTATTAATTTCTCTATAATTTTTCACCAATTAAAATTATACCCAAAATCCAAAAAGAAAACAAGGCAAGGTATCAAACTTCCTGACCTACCAAGGTTTTCCCATCGTCGATCGATCGATGACCCCCGATCGATCGATCGATACTTTCGTGGAAGCTCTTCTTCCCCCCACTGAATTCCACCATTAACGAAAATTCAAGGTTTGTAAACCTTAATTTCATCCTCTAATCAAGTCATCCCACCACATAAACATATTGAACTTTGATCCTATACATCTTATACACCTTCTAGTATATGAATTTCTCAACTTATCTCACAATTTCTGAAATGTTTTTTTTCCATAAATCTCCATTAACTTTGTTCTACAATTCCAAATTCCAGATTCAAATTCCACCATTTTATATTCCAATTTCTCATTCAAATCGGATATCTATACTCAGAGATATATATTACACCTATTCCTTACTTTGAGTCTCTGCCAAGTATTTCATTACCAAAACCCTATTTTCACCCATTTATACCCAAAAATGAATTTTACTTTGCACATCACTAAAATATGAATTGAATATCATAAATCTATCATTACATCAAGTTAACCACTTACCTGAAATTGTTCGTAGAGTCTGATCCATTTTAGGGAATGGTTTGATGACGAACCCTCACTTTTGCCCCTTGATTTGATTCCAAAAAGGTTCCCAATTGCTCTTGATTTGTTTTCCTCTGTGCCTCTCTCAAACCCTAGGTTTAGAATTTGTGTTTACTGCCATTTAAAACTTCCCCAAATTAGGTTAAAACACTTAATCCCGTTTTTGGTCATATGGGCCTAATTAAAATGGCCCGAATCACTCCGTGTGGGCTCGGCTATGCCCAAAAATACCCAGAGACCCAATTACTACCCCCGGGTACTCTTTTCGGACTATTTCTCCCCATCCGGACTCAACTGCGCACTCAGAATTGTCATCCGAAATACTTTTTGTCATTTCCAAATTTCGACCTCAAAATGCGAGACACATTAATTCGGACAATTAAACTTAAATTCGCCAATTATAAATAATTCTTCCCACTCAAATAAATTCTCCAAATCATAAATTTAAGTTTCTCAAATTTGAATATTTTTATAACTCCCCAAAAAAATTAAATATAAAATCCTCAAAATTACGGGGGTTTACAGTGCCCAGCATCTGGGATGCCTGGCTTAGAGGATGGATATTTTGACGAGTTTCTGGAGATGCAGCTTTGGATTAGATGCTTTCATTCTATTGATTCCTATCTCTATAGTATTTGACTCATTTAGGGCATGTCTCCCAAGATTCTAGTAGTTCCATTTCTATTTCGGATATTGTACTGGTTTTATATTGGTACTGTTATTATAATTTTGTTTTGGATGGTGATATTGAGATATTTTAACTGGAGAATTTATTCGAGTTACATTTATTCTTATTGACTTTTAATTCAGTTGTGATGGGATGTTACTTATTTTATTCCATATGGTGGAATGAATTTAATTAAATTAAAAATTGGAATTTTTTTTACACTTAGCTTATTTAATTATTAGGTGAGTTAATAAGAAATTGTTTTCGAGAGTGATTCCAAGAATGAACCAACTAGATATTCTGATTTAATTTAATAAAGGACTGATCATCCGGTATTTAATTAGGTGGGGTGTCACATGTAGGTTAAGAAAACATATTTGGAGGCCTTACATGTTAGACTTATTGATTCTCGGATTCTTTCATATGATACTTCGCATGCAATATATAATAGTTGATAATATTTGCATGTTTACGTAAACTAACTTTTGTACTTCATGTTATATGTGTTTTCTAATTGTATTTGGTTTGAGTCTTTTGTATTTTCAGTTTCCTTTTTGGATCTTATTGATAAAAATACATAAGGATTTTATTTGTTTTTTGATTTGTTTATGTTAAATTGGTACCATTTTGAAAAATATTTAAAAAACTCTAAAAGATTTTTTTGTTTATGTGTAGTGTAGTTTTACACATTTTACGTGGCATATTAGTGTGTTTGAATCCACTTCATAAAATATTTTCATGTGGCTAGGACATTTGATTATGATTTTCAATGCTTCGATTATTCTTAATCATTCTTGCATTGAGTAGTTTGAAAATGACTTGCTTAAATGATTTACTTTCCATATGCCTCCTCACCCACATGTACAAGATCTTTTGGATTATAACTTCATATGTTATATGAATAAAGTGAGATGTTCTTATACACATATATTTAATGGGGGGATTTGTGCATGTAAGAACTATTGCCCATGAATTTGTTATTTTATTAAAAATACGAGTGTGCATGGGAAAGGCATACTAAGGGAGAAATCTTCCTTGCATGAAATACCACCATTGATAATAGCCTAAAAATTTGAGAGGCAAACGAAAAGAATATATTGCCAAGGATAAAAAACAATTCTCATTGATTCTTTAATGAAATTGGTATCTTCAGATATGAGAGTTAAAAATGATATATCTATAATTTTGGGGGTGTTATAAGTTGAAGATCAAAGAGTTTACGCAATGAGTCCTAGTTATTTTACATTTGATGCTATTGATTTGAGGTTAATTAATATTTTATAGGCTACTGTGCATTACGTGTGTTTGTTCATTATGAGTTCACTTTGTTTGTCACTATGAGGCCAAATCTTTGTTTGATAAAGTTAATGTAGCCATATAGAACTCCTTGAAAAATTTGGAATGGTTGGGTTATAATTCATTTGTTTTTAGTTCATGCCCCTTCATTCTATCCCACATATATAGACACATCGATACTATGCTAGTGTGTAAATCGTATTATGTTTTGTGTCTTGTTTGTAGTGTTTAAACGTATATATATTTGGTAATGTATCATTGGTATATTTTTCACACACACACACACACACACACACACACACACACACATATATATATATATATATATATATATACGGAATCGTATATTTTGAGTCTTTTTGTTTGCATTTAGTCCATGTTTTCCATTTGCTTTATTTTTAGATGTAATCGTCATGATATATGATCATATTGGTATATCTTGTTGTCTATTTACATTGGTATCTCATGATTCATTTGTATTTAAGTTGATATCATTTACTGTATCAATATTAGTATTGACTGACCATTTTTTGGATTATTTATGCATGTGTTACCATGTTGTGTTTGTTTCACATTACACCATTTCATGATATTATTATTATTTTCATATTTCAATTGGTATCACATATTCTCACTTTTGAGGGGAGATATGTTTTGTGGGAAAAAGTGTTTTATCACGCATTCTTTCTTTGCTTATTCCTGAACAAAAAGGGGGAGGAATGGTATATTTATCTTTAGTTTTAGGAGATCTTTGTCTTAGGATAGACGTCTTACCTAGGTGGGTATATTTAAACATATGGGGAGTTTTATTCTTATACATGTTTTATATATTCTTATATTTGTTTGCATTTGAAGGTGTGAGTGTGCAAGTTTGCAACATGCATCAAAGTTTTAATTAACCAAAGCTACGGAAGGTTTATAAGTCTATCGAGTTGTACTTTTTCCTTTTAGGTTTGGGAATTTCGTCTTAGAAGATTTACGACCCATAGGATTTTTTATTTTTGGTCTTGTCCCAGTATACCAAAGGGAAAATTTGTAAGGATAAATTTTCGATAGAGTCAATTGGAATGTATTTTGACTTTATTTCGTGTTTGAACAATATTCTTTGGGTTATAGGTTAGGACTTGAGTTATTGATATTTCATGCCTCTGACGTGATTTCTTGAAGACATTGCAGCTAAGTTATAAGATCTTTATCATACTTAACAAATTCTATCTAAGTTTTTTCTATCTGCATACTTAACAAATTCATTAACCCCTTTTACATACTTATAAGAGACCCTATCACTATATCCTACCCACTCTTTATATGGGAAATCCATTAAGGATTTCTTCAAAATTTATTTCACTTATATAATTACGTTAAAATGAAGGTTATATTGCATTTAAGAACTTTTAATTGATATTCCAATTTTTTTTATTAAAATTCATCCAATCCAAGCCTTCGATCAATATAAAAAATTAAACAAATTATACGGACAAATTTCCGACATAGTCAATTTGTATATATTTTGGACTTATTCCATTTTTGGACAAAACTCTTTGAGTCATAGGTTATGACTTGAAATTTTGACCTTTCATGCCTATGGTGTGATTTCTTGAAGACATAATGACCAAGTTACAAGATCTATATCATTGTATCATGTTTCGTGCTTGTTTTCATGTTCATGTTTTGAGGATCTCTGAAATAGGAATGTGTACATATTTTGATCCTTTGATATTTTATAATTGGGTGTTAGAATTTTCTCAAAATTATTTTGAAATGTCTTAAAATGATTTTATTCCTTTTCATATTTTTAGATGAAAAATTATTTTTCG
Source organism: Sambucus nigra (assembly GCA_949130495.1). NCBI lineage: Eukaryota > Viridiplantae > Streptophyta > Magnoliopsida > Dipsacales > Adoxaceae > Sambucus > Sambucus nigra. The sequence goes on from OX422220.1 coordinate 88,292,182, forward strand.
TGACCTCGTTAGAACAACATTGGTAAGTCGGTCGAACGAGATATGGTACCTCGTTAGATCTTGTTCAAATGAAACTTGAAACGGGTTATTTTTCTAACCTTGGCTAAAATCTCATTGGAAATGTCGTTTGAATAGTGTTCGAACAAGATACTATACTTCATTCGAACGAGATATAATGTCGTTCGAATGAACCAACGAATTTTATTTTATTCGAGATTTTCCAAACTGATTTTCATCCTTATCACATTTTTAACAAACCCCGAATAAATAGGAGAGCGGAGCATCATTTTTAATAGGGACTTTTATAAGATTTAAAGTTCCCGGCCTTGTTTAAGAAGCTCTCCAAAATCCTAGTTTATACCCAATTAATTTAAAATCCAAGTTACTATTAATATATCTTTGAAGAAACTCGTTTAGGCACCAAGGCTTAATCTCTACTTCTTTCCGAGAATCATTTCATACGCTGGACTCCGTATTAGCTATTTGCACACAGTGGACTCCGTAGTATAGTGTTGTGGTAAAGAAGAGGTGGACTCAGTGTCCAATCCATTGATGGTTGATGAGCTATTTGGTGGATATCGAGGCATATGTGGACTCACACATTGTCCCAGTTACATGGGTATGTTCCTACATTAATGTCGTGGGGGAGAGGATGGAGATAAAAGTTGCGTTAAGGCTTTTGAGGGTGTCCAGTCCTTATATAAGTCATCTGCCGACTTTTGTAAATCATTTATCATGGTGAATTTTCATGGTTGGTCTATTCAAGATTTATTCCATCTAGATTTTTCTCGTACATCGGGCTTTGTGGTTGATTTACTATTTTTATCTCTACTATCACCTAGCTATATGTTTTAAAATTAAGATAAAATTTATTAATCATTTTTAACACAACTTGTTAAAAATTAGTGAAATATTTTAATATGATTTAAATTATTTAAGTTTAATATTTAATTTGAAAAAAATTGGCTTTTGTTTAGACCATTCCCTATTAGCACGCTTTTCAAATTGGTATCAGAGCAGGAGCACTAAGTTTTTATGTTAGATCCGTGTTTAGGCACGAAGTCTAGAATTTTTTATTCGGAGGTTCAATCATTATCTAGACCACTTATGTATGATGTGTGTAACTATGCGTATTAGAAAGTGGATATGTTAGCACTTAAGTCGTTAGTTGAGCGAGTATGGCAAACAGTTGTTAAGGGTTGGTCCTCACCCATGGCCTTATCTGCTGATCAGAGCATTCCCATACCCGTAGAATTATGGAGTGAGGAAGATCATTGGTTGGCAAATTACAATTTACGAGGAACAATGCTCTGTTTTGTATTCTCCCACAGAAGGAGTTCCACCCTATTATGACATGTCAAATGTATAAAGAGGATTTGTACGTACTCCAAATCACCCATGAAAGTAATAGTGCTATTAAGGCATTCAAACTCTAAAGCATCACCACCATATTTGAAACTATTAGCGTGGAGGAAAGTGAATCCTTTGATGATTTTTACGCTAGATTGTCTGACATTGTGAACTCATCGTTTAACTTGAGAAAGAGAATATCTGATATTCATTTAGTGAAGAAAATCATAAGGTCCTCACCTGACAGATTTAATTCAAAAGTGAGAGGTTTGAATTCCTTGGGTGATTTAGACTCTATGAAACTAGAAGATCTTGTAGGTGATCTTCAAACTTATGAGCTTGACATGTTTTCCTCTAAAAATACAAAGAAAGATGAGCTCATTACTTTGAAAGCCTGAAAGGAGGAAACGTGAGTTTCGAATGATGAGTCTGACATCGATTATGATGATATGGCCATGTTTACGAAGAAGTTTAAAAAATTTCTCAAGTATGAAAAATATTTGAATAATGTAAAGAAGTATGAGAAAAATAAATATAATAAGGCCGATAAATTCTCTAGAAATCATAATGATAATTTTAAAAGGGATGAGTGAGATCAATGCTTTGGGAGTGAGGGTTACGATCATAAGGCAGCTGAGTCTCCCACGAAACTAAGGAAGGAGGGCAAGAAACTGAAGATGTACATTTCCACCCTTAGTTTTAGTGATCCGAAAGAGGACCTTGATTCCGTCATTACGCACAACTACACCACGTTCATGGCAAAAAATTCGAGCCTTGATGAAAAATCTTCCTATGAAGATAATTCTGAGGATAACACTTTCGAGTCCATTATTGATGATTCCCAAGTGAGTGATGGTGGAAAGAGTGAAGAATAAGAAGAAGATGAAGAAGAGCAGGATGAGAGTGAACTCCAAGTTTCCTTTGATATTCCAAATGCTTACATTATAAAAGGAAAAATATACTTTTGAGAGAGTTAACCATTACTAAAAATATTAGAAAAGGTGAACCCAAGGGTTAGATTCCCCATGTCTCCACGTGTATACATTGCGGTAGGAAAGGTCACCTTAGGCATTTTTATTTTGATCTCATAAAATTTCCTAGAAAACTAAGTTTAGAGTCACCGAGGTTTCCAAAACCCGAGAGCATCACATTTAATATATGTGGGTTAGGAAATCAGATTTGCAGACTTTAGATGCTAGACTTATTGATTCTCGAATGCTTCTATATAATACTTCTCATGCTATATAATGGTTGATTGTGTTCTCATGTTTACATATACTAGCTCGTACACTTCATGTTAATTGTGTTTGCTAGTTATATGCAGTTTGAGTCTTTTGTACTTTGATTTTAATTTTTAGATCTTATTGATAAAAATACAAAAATATTATGTTTATCTTTTGAGTTGTTTATGTTAAATTAGTAGCATTTTTTATTTTATTTTTAAATACTCAAAGATATTTTTGGTTTATATGTAGTTTACTTTTACACCTTTTGTGTGGCATAATGGTATGTTTGAATTCACTTCATTTCATGCTTTTTATATAACTAGGACATTTGACTATGATTTTCAATGCTTAGATTATTATTAATCATGCTTACATGGAGTAGTTTGAAAATGACTTGTTTAATGGATTAACTTTGTATATGCCTCTTTATAAACATCCATGATCTCTTTCGGATTTTAACATCATATATTGCATAATCTAAGTGATATATTCTCCAAACAATCTTGTCACTATACGTATATATTTAATTGGAGAACTTGTGCATAACCATTATCCATGACTTTACTATTTTATTGAAAATATTAGTGTGCATGAAAAAATGGCTACGAAGGGAGAAATCCTCCTTGTGCAAAAGTCCACCGTTAGCAAGAGCCTAAAGTATTTATAGGCAAAAGAAAAGAAAAAATTGCCAAGGCCAAAATTTTATTTCACTGATTCTTGGTATCTTAAAACATGACAGTAAAAAATGATGCATCTAAAATTTTGAGGGTGTTATAAGTTGAAGATTAATGGGTTGCACATCGAGTCCTAGTTATTTTATGTTTGACGCTATTTATTTGAGAATCATCAATATTTCTGGTTTATGGTGTTTATACATATATATATTTTCCAGTGTTTCATTTGAATAATTTTGGATATTTATATAAATGGCATCGTGTGTTTTGAGTTTTTGCATTTTCATTTTATCTATGTTTGCCATGCTTTATCTTTGAATCAAATTATCATGTTATATGATCATATCATAATCTATTGTTGTTTGTTTACATTGGTATCTCATGCTTCATTTTTTATTCAAGTAGATATCATTTATCGCATCAATATTGGCATTAATTGATCATTATTTGGATTATTGGTACTTATGTTGCCCTGTTGTGTTTATTTCACTTTATACCATTGCATGCTATTATTCTTTCTTCCTTAATTTCAAATGGTATCATATGTTCTCACTCTTTGGAGGAGATATACTTTAAGGGGAAAAGATGGTTTATTATGCATTCATTCTTTATCTATTCCTCAACAAAAAGGAAGAGAAATTGTATCTTTTACTTTAGTTTTAGGAGATCTTCATCTTAGGAGGAGACATATTACCTAGGTGGGGATTATTAGACATAGGGGGAGTTTTATTCTTATGAAAATTTTATATATTATTATATTATGTTTGTATTTAAAGGTGTGTTTAAGTGTACAGGTTTGTAACATATGACAAAGTCTACTCAAGATTTACGAGTCGATCGAGTTGTACTTTTTCCTTTGGGGTTGGGTATTAAATCTTAGAAGAGGTTGATGGATCATAGGATTTTTTATTTTTGGTTTTGTCTCGAAATACACAATAAGGAAGATTTGTAAGGACAAATTTTTGATAGAGTCAATTTGTAAATATTTTGGCTTTATTCCGTGTTTGGACAAAACTCATTTATTCAAAGGTTAGGACTTGTATTGTTGACCTTTTATGCCTATGCCATAGTTTCTTGAAGACATAGCGGACAAGTTATAAGATATATATCATCGTGTCATATTGTATGCCCATTTCCGTCTTCATGTTTTGAGGATCTCTCACGTATGGATGCGTACATATTTTGATCCTTGGATATTTTATAATTGGGTGTTAGGATTTTATAAAAATTATTTTTAGATGTTTAAAAAAAAATTTATTCTTTTTTATTTTTTAAAATAAGAATAATTTTTTCGCGTCCTCGTTGGAACAAAATTGGTAAGTCTTTCGAAGGAGATATGGTACCTCGTTAGATCCTGTTCAAACAAAACTATGCATGAGATATTTTTTACCCTTTGCTAGAATCTCATTGGGAATGTTTTTTGAATTGTGTTTGAAGGAGATACTATACTTCATGTGAATGAGTTACAATGTCGTTCGAACGAACCCACAGTTTTTTATTTTATTCAAGATTATCCACACTAATTGCCATCTTTATCTCATTTTTAACAAACCACATAAGAGTGTTGAGTAACATTTTTAATAGAGACCTGTCCAAGCTTTTAGAATTCCCAAACTTGTTTAAAAGGATCTCTAAAACCCTACTTTGAACCCAAATTATTTAGGATCCAAGTTTCAATTAATATATGCTTTGAAGATCCCCTTTTGGGAACCAAAGTTTATTATCCACATCTTTATAAGAATTTTTTTCATATTGTGGACTCCGTATTAGCTGTTTACACATGGTGGACTCCATGTTGTGGTGTTTCGGTAAAGAAGCGATGGTCTCCATTTTCAGATCCATTGACAGATGATGAGTTATTTGATGGTTACCGATGATTATGTGGACCCAAACGTTGTGGCAGTTTTGTGGGTGGATTCTTGTGTTGTCGCTGTGGAGGAGAGATTGAAGATCGAAGAAGCATAAGGCGTGCAAGGGCATCGAGTAATTGTGTAAGTAATTTGTCGACATCTATAAATTCTTTATTTAAGTAAATATTTATGGCCAGACCGTCTGAGATTTTTTCCACATTTGTTTTCCTCGTACATCATGCATTGTGGTTGATTTACTTATTTGATCTCAGTTATCATTTAGGATAAAGATAAAATTCGTTAAACATTTTTAGCACAAGAAATTTAAAATCAGTGCAACATTTTAATATAGGTTAAATTGTTCATGTTTAATATTCAATTTGAAAAAAAATTAAAAATTAGCTTTTATTTGGATCATTCCCTATTATCAAGATTTCTCATAAATTAAGATAATATTATTAAAAAAAATGGTCAACGTATCTAAAAAAATATAAATATTTACAAAGTTGTCCACGAAAATTAAAATAAAACATGTTTCCTTCCACCAACATTTGAAGAAAATAAATGGTCCAAGCCATAAAAGATTTCAAATACTCAGAATTTGGAGCATCTTCACAAATGTGGTTAACATGCACACTCTCTTAGTCGCACCCAATGTAGATTTCATCCACCAATAACTGAGCCTCCATCTAGAAGTTGTGAGAGATTATGTATGGAGTCATAAAAATAACCCTGCAGGAACTAATAAACCTGGTGTTTCTCAAGTTCTTTACATAATACCCTTAAAGATAGTCACCATGTCAGGAAGATGGTAATGCTTAGGTATAAGTTATGGAGAGGGGAATGTTTCAGGAGTCATTTAAGAGGGGAAACCTTGAGGCATTTGAGAGGGAAATGTTTAAGGAGGCTTAAAATTAGGGTTGATTTGTGTTTGATTAAAAATTTAGCACAAGCCTTTGATGCCATTCACTAGTTATCGCCAGGTATTGGTAACCAAGTTTATGTTTGCCTTAAGATATGACATTTACTCCTTCACTTTCCCCATTTTTTCCTTTTGGTTCGACATGTCACTCTTCATCGAACTGAGCTCTTCCATAATGTGTGTGTATGAAGGATTTTGTTCCTTGGCATCTTTGATCTCATTACTATTATCCTCCACTTTTTAATCTTTCCAAATACCTTCGTTAAGGCATATGAGTCAATGTCTTATGAGTTACACTCTAATTGACTGCTCGTTATGCCATATATAATTTTGTGTAGTATAATAATATATTTAGGATAATAATTTTAACATTATTTTATTATAGCATATGTGTGATAATTAAATTCAAGATCACCTATGTTGAAGCCACTTTGAATAAGAATTTGTTGGTATTTTTATCCTCTTAGGCATGAAAGAATAAGTTGACATGGCTAGGCTCTTTCCCTTCTTTTGAAGTCCCCTTGGTCCTTTCCTCCCACTAATCCTTTAAATTTTCATATGATTTGTACCCAAGGTTGGGGATATCAACTTTCTTTGCCCTGTTATCTCTATTTTCTAACTTTATATAAGTTTTCATCCATAGAGTCTCTCCCCAAGAATTCATTCTATTGGTTGATAGATAGTTCGACATTTGGCAAAACTTTGACTTTCAGCACTAATATTTCGAAACTTGATGCCCCATAAGGAAGTGATGCTTTCAGAGGTTCTTCCTCTAAGTTTTGAATTACTCCTCTATCCCGAAAAAAAACTATTGTCTTCTAACCTCTCGAGATTTTAAATTATTTATTAAGTTGTTCCCACTGATCATATTTAATGACATGATCAACACTATTCCTATTATCTTCTTTCTCGATACCCACACTAATCGTTTAGAGCTTAAAATAGCATGCTTTAAAATTTTGGATGGTACGTTTATCACCGATAGGATTCTCATTAAGGGTGAATAAAATGTGTTTCTTGTCTTGTGTTTGGGATTCGATAATGAAAGTTGGATTAATTGGGTGTTGGGGAGTTTGTTGAGTCCAAAACAATGTAGAAGGAGCACAGTTAACTTAAGGTATAGTAGAGAATTGAGAACCAGTATGCATTGAGAATTGCGGCGGTTGAGTAGGAGAGAATTGAAATTGAATAAGAATGTCTTTATTTATTTAATCATATTTGTTCCTCTACGATATTCATGAATATCCGCAACGGGAACTCGAAATCCTTTCTTCTTCAATTTTTTGTCAAGCTCCATTTTCTTATAAATATGTCGTGACATATCGCAATCTGAGTACATTATTCGTAAATGAAATTTTATCCATAATGGATGAATATCTTGTAACACCCCGTATTTTTGACGATTTAAATAATTATGTGATTAATTATTATTATGGGAATACGTATGCGATTAATTATTGTTGTTGGATTAATTAAATTAAAATGTGAGAAATTAATTTGTTATTAATCCGGATTAAAATGATTATTAACTAGCGTGCCAAGGGTTAATACTTACTGTTCATAATTATTTAATATTACTATGTGATATGTAATACGGACTTATAATACTTGATAAATTGTCAAAAATGAAAAATACAGCAGTTTGGTAATTTAAGTCTTATACGCGTGTGAGTCGTGTCGGGACTAATTAATAAAAAAATTATTTTTATTAGCTTGTATGGTCATTTCGAGTGTTCTGTTGAGTCCGGGAGGGTCGAGATAGTCAAAATAGTATACCCGGGTGTTTAGTTTGGGTTCCGGGGTAATTTTAGGCCTAACCGGCATCCCGAGAGGGCATTATGGTAAATTGTATTTTTGGATTAATGGACAAAAATTAGAGAATAATTATATCATCTACGGGAGTTTCCATTAGGGTTAAGTTACACAAATCAAGAACGGCCATGGAGGGCGTGAGGGATAACCAAATTCCAAGAGAAAAGGGCCAAATTATCCTCACCTTGCATAACCGTGACCACCAACGCGTAGATCGAGAGGAGAGGAATGCGTATATATCAACATCACCAACGGATCAGACTGTCAAATTCCAGGCAAGTGTTTATTACTTGCTTTCTTTTAGCAATAATCATGCGCATGTTAGTGTAGGTGAAATTAATCATGATTTACATATCAATTGGGAGAAAATTGGATATTTAAATTATGATTAAGGATTGGTTTAATTAGTGGTTGAAATTCCTTCATGTATGTAGAGGATTAATCATGGAATTGGATTATATATTGATGAACGAATCTGGGTTGATTAGGTTCTTTAAATGAAAATTTGGAAACTAGGGTTCACACGAATTAATTTGGGGATTTTAAATAATTATAATGTTTAATGATGAATTAATGATCCTAGGATGTTGGGAATGATTTATAATCCATTAGGTGTTGATGGGTATTGATGATGAGGCGTTGGGTGTTGAATCTTAGAGGTTTTTTAGGTCAAAAAATGGTAGAAAACTCTGAAATTTGGCGAAGAAGACGAAACCGTGGGTCTCGCGCGAAGTGGTTCAAATGAGATGGGGATCTCTTCGAAGTGGTTCGAACGACATGTGGAAGTGGTTCAAACGAGATGGGGATCTCGCCCGAAGTGGATCGAATGACATGTGGAAGTGGTCCGAACGACATGTCATTATGGTTCGAATGACATGTCAGTCTTCTTCGAACGATATGTCATCTGGTTCGAGCGACAGAAGGAATTTTTGAAATTTTCTTAGAGTCCACTTTCAAGTTTACCGGTTTATTGGAGTGAGAGAAACTGCCAAATAGTAAATTTAAATAAGATGAAATTTCGGGAAAGTATGTGAGAATAAATACTTTTATTATTTCGGTATAGAGAAAATATACCATGGTGATTACGAGAGAGATAGTAATCTAAATATTTATAATATACATAGAGATGAGATTAAAATACGTATGAGGAGTATATATGTAGGTTGGAGAAATACCTATAAATTATAATAGGATGTGTGTATGCCTATTATGGGAAATTATTGTTAAGAGCACTAATGAGTGATAACTCGAGGGTGCAGAAATTCTATTATTAAGTGTACTAATGGGTGATAACCCGGGGGTACAAGGATGATTATTGTTAGGCACACTAATGGGTGATAACCCATGGGTGATGGATTATTATTGATAGGTGCATTAATGGGTGCTAACCCGGGGATGCAGGATTTTCTTATTAGGTGCACTAATGGGTCTTAGCCCGGGGGTGAAGGATTAGTACATATATGTATAGGGATGATGTGACTATATATATACGACCTTGTGAATATTTCTATTGTGTGAAATTAGTAGACATGGTAATAATAATAATCATTACTTTGCACCGAGTGGTCTTAACCTAAGGGTGCAGGATTAGTGTATATATATAGGGATGATGAGACTATATATATGTATAAGTGTACTTGGGTAACTTTCTACTTTGTGAAACTAGTAGATAAAATGGAAATGTGAAATAAAATAATCTTAGTGGATAAAGGATTAACCATTCTAACGGTAAATAATGAAACTTAGTATGTGAGATAAACTATCTGAATAGCGTATTGTATGGGCGATACGGGAATACTACTAGTGAGCATAGTTAGTATTAGTACGGTTTCTGACTAGTTAGACCGGAAGGTATAACTAGGGGGAGATTAGATATACGTTAAGCGTGCACAATAGACGAGAGGTGATAAACTCATGTGAGAGTTCGATAACTAACATGCATGTAAGACTTCGTTTAAGATCCAGTTTTAAATACTTGCTAAATCATTTTTACACATCGGGCTCTGACCCGTTTCTTGTATCTCTTCTCTCTTTTGCTATATATATGTATTATATATGGTGCTCAGCCATAGGAGTATTAGATTTAGAGATTTGGATTTTTTGACGTGCTGCGGCTGTTGTGGAGGATGTAGGTCCTTGTAGTATATGCATCTATCTTTTTCATTCAGTTTCACCTAGACTTCTTATTTAGGGCATATGTCACCCAATTCTAGTTCTTCATCAGAGTTATTGTATTCAGTTTATTTTATGGTTTGCAATTTTGTATTGGAAGGTTTTATCTAGTCTTATTTATTTCAGTACTTGATTCATGTTCAGTTTATTTACATCCATATGTGTGGTGAATGGTTTATATTTTGAAATTTAATGGAAATGGATTTACTTGGTTTTACTAAATTGGAAATGTTTTGACACCTAGCTTAATTTTATATTAGGTGATTAATATGTTAAAAAGTTTTTCGACAGTGATGCTAAGAATGAACCAACTGAATATCATGTTCTGTATTGGTAGATGACTAATCACCCTATATTTAATTGGGCGGGGTGTCATATGTGGTATCAGAGCATCACGTTTCAGTGTCCTTAGGATCTGTGTGGCTTATTACGTTTCAATGCATCGTTCGTTGATGCAGAGCCTTTTGATAGGATTGTTGTGTTCCCCTACATATGCGACTTATGTTCTCCTGCTACGAATTATAATGGATGTGACTCATTATATGAAATTTTGTGCGATTCGAACACTAAAAATCTTAGCTTAACCAGCGAGGGCCGTAAGAAGAACTGCGGGAGAAGAAGCTCAACAGAAGACATAGAGTAATCGGGAAAAAGTGATCGGGACAAAAATCACCATGAGGATTACTTAAGCAAGAGATAGTAAAATTATCACTCAGGAACTGTGGGTTCCCAGGACACAGTCGTAGATAATGGTGGAGTGATTTCAGGACCACCTAACATAGTCGATGAAGGGGAAATCAGAGGGACTCTCTTAAAAACCCATCGGTGAAGATGCGAAGAAGAAAATGAGAAAATGTAACAGACCAACGGAAGTAGGAAAATCCGAAGGCAGTGGTGTAGAGTGGGGTGTGACGACACTCAGAATTAAATTTGGAGTTAAAAGCTATAGCTCTTAGGAGCATCATGTAGTGATTAGAGGCAAACACCATATATGAAGAAGTGTGTTTGAAATTTAGAAAGAAATTTAGGTACGATTTGACTGTGAGGTCATCCATTCTACGTGGTATCAAAATGCGAGTGAAATTTCTATGTTTAACACGATGGGTAAGATAGAAACCGATCGTGAGAGAAAGGTTAAATTGCATAATAAACTTCGTACCAGACAGAGGGGTATAAATTATCCATAGGGTTTATAGTTGAAAAAGGACCCGTGAGTAAAATACCAGTATGAATGGGAAATATGGTTAGGATGACTAGTGTCGAGGTCGTCAAGGTCATGCGTTAGTATGATGATGTTAACGCTTCCAAGAGAAGGGATTAAAGAGGTTAAACGAATCTGCTAAAGAGCGAAAACTGAATTTAACGGTGTTAGTTAAACCCAACATGAGAGTATACACAGTAGGGAACTCGATTAGATGATTTTTAGTGATTAACTTCGAGAGGATGATGAAGTCAATCAGGGCTTTAGAGGCTAAGCATAGTTCCAAATGGCCAACGTAGCCAAAGGGACAACGAAAGAATAATTATGAGTTAAGACTGCTGGTCCGAGATGAGGACATTCCCAAAATGGTCAGTGGGACCAGTGATGGGGAAATAGTGTATGAAGTGTTCCTTATGTGAAGGAAGTAGAACTACAAGTATTGAAGGTGTCCACAATTGAGACGTGAGACCGAAGAGATTAGAAATGGTAAACCATGCCAGTTAGGCATAACAACTAGGGGAACGAGACTTCCAGCGAAAGAATTTGGGGTCAAGAGAATTAGGCCGAGGAAATTTATAACCCGAGAGTGACGATTTCAAGCTGGACCAGTAGAGTCCTCGTTAATAGTGGCATACAGTATGTCAGGGTCTACAGTGCCGGGATGTAAACGAGAGTTCAATAAAGCTATAATTGAGGCCTAGAGAGTTTGGGCCAACGTTTCAATAATGGTCGCGAAACTCAAATGAGGGAATAAATTATCCATGATGAGAGAGGACAACCATAGTATGAAATCCTACGATGTATGATGATTGCATATGTTCATGGGTCGTGATGGCAGCCACGTGCTGAGACCCTGTGATTTGGCGAGACTAGTGAGGTTTTTCTTCTTTCTTGTGAGTAAAGGATAGATTCTAGTGACATGGGTGTGCCATAACTTTTATGTAAATTTGAAAGCCTAAAATTCGCGTGCGGGTCGAGTTTAGTGGGAACGTTAGTTTTAACAGTCTTGTTACAAACGTATTTTTCGTTGTTAGTAGGGCATTTTGATGATTTCCCGTGAGTGAACCGGGTGGGCCCTAAGAATATGTTTTGTTCTTATACTTTACTACTGCATTGAGTTAACTTTAGTATAGTTTATTATGGTAATGTGTAGTGATTAATTACCGTATGGTTAAACGATAGTAAAAATATAGTGATATGACTGTCATGCCGAATACTCCGGGAGGAGTGATCTTAGTTTTGTGCGGTGCCACCTGAAATAGGGTTGATACTAGATAAGAATATATATGAAACTTTCATGGTATTATAGACCTCAGTGAGTATAGTGTCTAATTATATGGGATTCCCGAGCATAGGAATTTATTTTTCTGTTAAGACTTAGAATACATTGTGTTCTTATCGAGCAGCGAAATATAGCTCGTTATATATTTATAGCACCAAGTAGTTGGGATAGTGAGGGCGCCATGCTTCATGTTGCGTTTTTAGGGACATGAGAGTGGACGAGTAAACTTTTATGTCACAATACATAGATTGTGGGAAAGTACATAGTATGTACTGAAGGCCTTACGGACCTCGATAACCGACTAGGTTAGATAGTAGTGTATCGGGGGGTTACTTGTTTGGATTTCTCTTTGCGAGACATTCCACGCATGAAACTAGCGAACGTCGAGAGTTGGAGAGAAGTTTGGTCGATAGTACATAAGTTTTGTATGATGGTTATTGTACCTATAGGAGAATATATTTGAGAGTTCATAATTCTTTTATGACTTAAGGCCAATAGAGTCGCCTAGTCTCAGTATCATTCTGAATATATCAATGATACCATTGAAGGATTGATTAAGTTTTGACTAGTGGGGTGGTTGAGTATACCCATACCACATTAGCATACCGAGTGTGCAAGAATTGAGGTAAGAAAATTTTATGTCTTTTGTATAATGATGCGTGAGGCATAGGGTGTGTGGGCTCCCTAGGGGATTAAATCAAATGGTGGATTATGATTATCTTTAGAATTCGATAACATGTAACTGGGTAATCCGAAGATTACTCCGTAAGATTTGTTAGAGACTTATGTTTCAAAATAAACTGAGATTTTTGAGCGGGAAAATAGACTTGTGTCACACGATACAACAAAGTCACATGTATCATGATTAGAAGTACATTCAAGAGAGTATAAAATTTATTAGGATACAAATAATAGTGGTAATGGGTTTAATGTAGAGTAATTTTCAGAGTTAGTCTTGCAGTGGGTCGGCTGAGTGTGGGAAAAAGGGCGGACAATTCGAAACCAGTAGAGGATCCTTCCACTAGAGAATGGGAGAGTATCCCAAAGGATCTTCTCATGTAGCTGAGATGGTATGATTATAGGTACTAAAAAGCGATTGAGTACGACCTAATACCCACAAAGGGATGGACAGGACAAGCGGCCTAACTGGATGCGGGAGAGAAAATTTTATGTGGACCCTGAGATTTTAGGGGTGGACGAGAGTAGCACCTTCCACTAGTGGAGTTTGTGTTCAAATAACTCCTATAAGTTCACGTTCGGGCAGAGTGCCAATTAAAGTATGGCATGGTAAACTTTATTCTTGTCTTACTTGAGAGTTAGAGGTGGGGGACTAATTATGATTACAATTGTCGGAGAAGAATCAATATTATCGTACATATTGTGTGTGAAATATATATTGCACAGCCAATTTACTTGTATAAATGATAGGAGACGAAGTCTTATGTGTCTGAAAGGAGGATAAATCTACTAAGGTGCAAATAGTAGAAGGCTAGATAGTGAATATCTAAAACAAAGTTGAAGTAGTGAAACCTAAGAAGAAAGGCTTGGGCAAGAGCCTATATGACAGGGTAAACTGGAGTTTAAAGCAACATGTGAAGTGTTCATTATTAAGGGTATTCGATAGCGTACTATATGGGTGGTACAGAGTAGCTTACTTGTGAGCGCCGAGATGCGATGCGCAATATTTTTACAGCATTGTCTGTACCTGGTATACTTTTTTTGAATTTCGGGACGAAATTCCGTTGTAAGGGGGGAAGTGTGTAACACCCCGTATTTTTGACGATTTAAATAATTATGTGATTAATTATTATTATGGGAATAAGTGTGCGATTAATTATTGTTGTTGGATTAATTAAATTAAAATGCGAGAAATTAATTTGTTATTAATCCGGATTAAAATAATTATTAACTAGCGTGCCAAGGGTTAATACTTATTGTTGATAATTATTGAATATTACTGTGTGATATGTAATATGGACTTATGATACTAGATAAATTGTCGCAAGTGAGAAATACGGCAGTTTGGTAATTTAAGTCTAACACGCGCGCGAGTCGTGTCGGGACTAATTGAATGGAATAAGAAAGATAATTTATTTTTATTAGCTCGTATGGTCATTTTGAGTGCGCCGTTGAGTCTGGGAGGGTCAAGATAGTCAAAATAGTATACCCGGGTTTTTAGTTTGGGTCCCGGGGCAATTTTAGTCCTAACCGGCATCCCGAGAGGGCATTATGTTAAATTGTATCACCTTGCATAACCGTGACCACCAACACGTAGATCGAGAGGAGAGGAACGCGTACATACCAACATCACCAACGGATTAGACCATCATATTCGAGGCAAGTGTTTATTACTTGCTTTCTTTTAGCAATAATCATGCGCATGTTAGTGTAGGTGAAATTAATCATGATTTACATATGAATTGGGTGAAAATTGGAGATTTAAATTATGATTAAGGATTGGTTTAATTGGTGGCTGAAATTCCTTCATGTATGTAGAGGATTAATCACAGAATTGGATTATATATTGATGAACGAATCAGGGTTGATTAGCTTCTTTAAATGAAAATTTGGAGACTAGGGTTCATATGAATTAATTTGGGGATTTTAAATAATTATGATGTTTAGTGACGAGTTAATGATCCTAGGATGTTGGGAATGATTTATAATCCATTAGGTGTTTATGGGTATTGATGATGAGGCGTTGGGTGTTGAATCTTAGAGGTTTTTTAGGTCCAAAAATGGTAGAAAACGCTGAAATTTGGTGAAGAAGACGAAACAGTGGGTCTCGCACGAAGTGGTTCAAACGAGATGGGGATCTCGCGCGAAGTGGTTCGAACGACATGTGGAGGTGGTTCAAACGAGATGAGGATCTCGTGCGAAGTGGTTCGAACAACATATGTAAGTGGTTCGAACGACATGTCATTCTGGTTCGAGCGACAGAAGGAATTTTCAGAATTTTCTTAGAGTCCAGTTTTGAGTTTACCGATTTATTGGAGTGAGAGAAACTGCAAAATAGTAAATTTAAATAAGACAAAATTTCGGGAAATTATGTGAGAATAAATACTTTAATTATTTCGGTATAGGAAAAATATACCTTTGAGATTACGAGAGAGAGAGTAATCTAAATATTTATACTATACGTAGAGATGAGATTAAAATACGTGTTAGGAGTATATATGTAGGTTTGAGAAATACCTAAAAATTATAATAGGATGTGTGTATGCCTATTATGGAAAATTATTGTTAAGAGCACTAATGGGTAATAACCCGGGGGGTGCAAGAATCTTATAGTTAAGCGCACTAATGAGTGATAACTCGGGAGTGAAGAAATTCTATTGTTAAGTGTACTAATGGGTGATAACCCGGGGGTACAAGGTTGATTATTGTTAGGTGCACTAATGGATGATCACCCGGGGGTGCTGGATTATTTTTTATTGGTGCATTAATGGGTGCTAACCCAGGGATGCAGGATTTTCCTAATAGGTGCACTAATGGGTCATAACTCGGGGGTGCAAGATTAGTATATATATGTATAGGGATGATGTGACTATACATATATATATATATATATATATATGAACTTGTGAATATTTCTATTGTGTGAAATTAGTAGACTTGGTATTAATAATAATCATTATTTTGCACCGAGTGGTCTTAACCTAAGGGTGCCAGATTAGTGTATATATATAGGGATGATGAGACTATATATATGTATAAGTGTACTTGGGTAACTTTATACTTGGTGAAACTAGTAGATAAAATGGAAATGAGAAATAAAATAATCTTAGTGGATAAAAGATTAATCATTCTAACGGTGAATAATGAAACTTAGTATGTGCGATAAACTATCTAAAAAGCATATTGTATAGGCGATACGGGAATACTACTAGTGATCATAGTTAGTATTAGTATGGTTTCTGACTAGTTAGACAGGGAGGTATAACAAGGGGGAGATTAGATGTACATTAGGCGTGCACAATAGACGAGAGGTGAGAAACTCATGTGAGATTCGATAACTAACATGCGTGTAAGACTTGTTTTAAGATCCAATTTTAAATACTTGCTAAATTATTTTTACACATTGTGCTCCGACCCATTTCTTGTATCTCTTCTCTCTTTTGCTATATATATGTATTATATCAGGTGCTTAGCCACAAGAGTATCATATTTAGAGATTTGGATTGCTTGACGTGCTGCAACTGTTGTAGAAGCTGCTGGTCTTTGCAGTTGACGCATCTATCTTTTCCATTCAGTTTCACCTAAACTTCTTTTTTAGGGCATATGTCTCCCACTTCTAGTTCTTCATCTGAGTTGTTGTATTCAGTTTATTCTATGGTTTGGAGTTTTGAACTGGAAGGTTTTATCCAGTCTTATTTATTTCAGTACTTAATTCATGTTCAGTATTTATTTACATCCCTATATGTGGTGAATGGTTTATATTTTGAAATTTAATGGAAATGGATTTACTTGGTTTTACTAAATTGGAAATGTTTTGACACCTAGCTTAATTTTATATTAGGTGATTACTATGTTAAAAAGTTTTTCAACAGTGATGCTTTGAATGAACCAACTGAATATCCTGTTCTGAATTAGTAGAGGACTGATCACCCTATATTTAATTGGGCGGGGTGTCACATATTTTCTGTTCATTCTGTAATTGTGTTACAAACAACAATGCATTGTAGGGATTATATATGTGAAATATATTCTCTATTGCCTCATCACGTCATTCTGGCAAGAAAAATAGTATACATAGAACATGTGTAGTTGCGAAACATGAAGCCCACTATTTATATGGTAATTATACTGATTAATTTTCCTAATCCCATACTGGAAAATAAGAGTACCCTCTATATGACTTACACTATTAAACGAGATTATTACGTAATAGACTATAACCTCTCTATTTTTCGTTGAAAGTAATTATTACTATGACTCATTTATGTTCTGAGAAAATATATAAAAGGAGGGTGTGAGCATGGACAATGTTTTAAAATGCGAATGAGAAGATGAAAAAGGTATAAAAGGTTTGCATTTGGGGCAACATTCAAATACTATGATTATTAGTTTAATTAATCTTAAAATTACTGCGAGTCCACCAAGTAATTTATGTTTTCCAATTAGTCAATCAAAATAAGTCCAATTTTAATTTAATGAATCCTAGAATTACTATGTGTCCACCAAATGACAAAGCCTTCCCACCAATATTTGTTCACCCAAACATCAACCACTTAAGGAAGGGTGTGACACCCCGTCCAATTAACCGTCGGGTGATCAGGCCTTTATCAAATTAAAACAAGTTTCTCATATGGTTAATTCTGAGCATCACTGTCAAAAAATAAATTAATTACTAACCACCTAAGTTAATGAAGTCGGTGCCAAAATTTATCTTTCGAATAAAATAGGATAATAGAATAGTTTGAAAACTAAAATAACATACACGACATACTATAATCCAAATGAACACTAATATGCAAAAAAAACTAACATAAACCAAATAAAGCGTCAGCAAAAACAACAACCAAGCAAACATTCGTTATCCAACTACAATATAAAACTGATACAAATCTGGAATTGTAATGGAGTCAACTAACAACATGTATACATATGAAATATAAGAATGAGATCCTATGCTAGATCTGAATGAAAGAGTAGGCCACTCAATGATTCTGTTAGCATCCAAAATGATACAACTCTGAATCCCTGGAATGAACTCAAGTAAGGCACCCTTTTGGCTGGACACCTTAAAGGTTTTGAAAAAATATTTATAGCAAGAGTTAGTACTCAAAACAGTTTGAAAATATTTAACTTATCGCAATTAAAATTGGTTATTTATTACACATGTTTGGTTCACCCACAGTTCCTTAAGTCTCCTCACCTCTCATTTAATGTGCATACCTAACGTCCTATACTTAGCCCACCTAGACATCATACCCAAGCTATCTCGACTAAAGTATATAACCGATCTTATAAATGGTCAACTCTCCCGTACTTCCCATATAACACACTTTATTATTAACATCCTCGCGTCAGTTTTCATATAGCATTCACATGTACTATATTTAATCATCATAATCAACTCTTATTACTTAATTCATAAAGCATTTCAGATTTATCATTTGACTTTCATAATTAAGTTTCACTACTTAATTTACTATAGATATTCCCAATCTATTTTTAGTCTGTAAATTAAGTCTCTCTCTAATTAATTGATCATATTTAGATGTATATTTATATATATATATCATCAACAAGTCTACTTTCGCACATAAGTAGAATATCATGAAGTAAGTATATATATATACTATAAGGATTATTGGTCCGGCTAATCATCGACCCCAATCATCCAATCATTTATATCGGTCCGGATATCCCTCGACCCCAAAGTAAATGAAATGCATATGTATATTGGTCCGGATACTTCTCAACCCCTATATCTTTTAACTTAGATTTAGTTCGGATCATTTGCAACAACCCACCTAATCAAATGTCGGGTGATCAAAACTTCATTTAATTAAATCAGAATATCCAGTTGGTTCATTCTCAGCATCACTGTCAAAAACAATTTCTTTATTAATCACCTGATAGTTAATTAAGCTAAGTGTCAAAAAAAATTCCATTTTATTTAATTATAGCCATTATACAACACGAAATAATAATATGCAACAAAACATTACAACTGAATTAACTATAACAAGAATAAATGTGACTGGATTAACTCTCTAATGAAATTATAATATTTACACTAAGTAAAACTGATATCCATAATGCTTACATAAATAATTACAACCTCTAGAATCCTGGGAGACAAGCCCTAAATGAAGTAGACGTTACAGATGAGTGAATCAACAGAAAGGAAGCGTCTAAACAAAATCCGCATCTCTGCTAGTAGCTATAATCCATCGGAACATCCATAATCTATGTTAGACATCCCTGCTGTTGGATACCTGATGTACAATATATAGTAGAGAAGATAATATGCAAGAAAACGAGTCAGAGCCCGATTTTAAAAGATTTTAAAAATAGGGAGTGCTTAAGAATTACAAATAAACATTTATTATGTACATGTTTGTTTCTCGGGCTCTCTGTTAAGAATTTTCACTTCTTATCTAGAGTGCACACCTATCGTATATTATTATGTTCCTAGTTAAGTTTCCCTCCTAACTAGTTTCCACAACATAATTCTAACCCATATCATAAACCCGTATACATAATATAATTATTCATATTCATCTCTATTTAATATGAACTAGTCTTGTTAAAACCCTGGAATTAAGTGTTACCTTATTCAGATTTCATTATTTACTTCAATCTAAAACATTACACAACAGATTAAATCACAGTTTATATTTTTAAGCTACAATATCATACAGAAGATTACATCTCTATATCTATAATTTCACACAGTAGATTACATCACAGTTTATATATATAATATCACACTAATTATATATATATATACTAAAATGACACCTCCCCAGTCATAGCTGCGGTCCATGCATACTCTGCTATCATGTCCTGATACATCATGTCACTCTATAGAGGACTAGTTGTGACAACCCGAATATAATTATAATATTATATTTAAATCATGCTTACCTTATGTGATATGAATAATGTGTTATTAGTATATCTAATATTAAGTTATTATGTTTAGTCTAATCCTACTTTCATAAATCATGAAATGTTGAATTATTTACAAACACAAAATTATGTTGTTTTCGATAGAAATGTCACTGTTTAAGACTAGTTTTGACCTTTATAACATACCAATTGAATTTAGGTGAAAACTATATAATTGTATACATGTGAGTTAGGGTTGTAACATAACAAATGGTTAATAAAACGAATGTTTGAGTAAGAAGTTAGGCCAAATTTACGAACAAGGGGCAAATCTGTCAATTCCCTTTAAGTGGCAAATTGTTTTCTTATTAAACCAAATGGTTTAATTTGATTGGTTGGCATGGGAGGCAGCCTTGGCTGACTTAAAGCTCTCCCTATAACTTATTTATTCATCAAATTAAGCCCTAGGTTCGGTTTCAAGTGTTGTTAGCTTGAGGAAAGAGAAAGCAGAAGTTTAGGAAGAAACAATGAGGAGAAAAAGTGTAGAAAAATCGATAGAAATTACGTAAAAGTCCCGAAGGTAATCCTAATCGCAAGTCTTATTATTTCTGTCATATTATTGATTTAGATGATATAAATCATCATTTGTTTACTAAAATTTAAGCCCTTTATAAATATGTATGGTTATATGAAAGTTTAAGTTAAATTGAATGTACAAACCCTTAAAATTGCTTTGTATTGAAATCCCTTGTATTCAAACTTTTATATCTCTTTGTGTGCTTATTGGAATTGAGACATTCCAATTGTATGAGAAACGAGACTCATATATTCATATCATATCCGAGAATTAGGATTTAAATCATTGTGGTTAGGCCTTAGTTATGGTTGCAAGTTAATATATAGTTGATGTTTGTATATTTCATTTCGGTATGCCCTAAGTTTGTCCCAGCTTTTGACATAGAAAATGAAGTCAAAAATTTATGAAACTTTAATTATATACTATTAAGTATTTTTACTGAAAATGTGTTAAAAATCATGGAAATTTATGAGGTACAAAAATTATGAAAACTCTTGGAATTGAAGGAACAATAGAGGAGCTTGTAGGGCAGATTTCTTGTGTTGTAAAGAAATGGTCCCAACTTGTTCTAGAAAGATTGAAAAAATACATCGTCACTTGTAATGGAAAGTATATTCAGATATGATTTAGTATTGATAAGATTGGATACCTGTAGTTGTGTAATTTATGAATATAGGATGGTTAAGTATGTAGGACAATAATTTGAGGCCATACTGGATAACCCATAAAAGAATATTGTTATCTCCTCTTCCCAAAGAGTATTTGGAGTACATGTTCCATGTGTATATACATTGAGAAGTATTCTTTCATATTTACTTGGGTTTAGTTATAAATCCCTTATGAGTTATTTCCTACGGTTGAATGTTCTTAATTTTATCAACATGTGTACCATTATTTTGTAGTTACTCATGTTTCATGGAATGTGACTGAAGTGGAATTATATTGTTGTTGTATAGTCATGGAAAGTTACATAATTATGTTTGGATAATACTTATGATTGAGATTCAGTACTGATTTGGTTGGATTGACAGGTGTAACGTCTAATCAACCCAGTTCAGATCCACCCAAAGGAAACGTAAATACATAGTTGACAACCCAAGGTGAGTGTACTCACTAGAATGATGTATTTGTATACTGTTACGAATATGATCATAATGTTATTAATATAAAAAATTTCATTTCGATTTACCAAAATGGGATGTTACTCCCCGACCCGGAATGGGGGGATTTGCCTATTAATGACAAGGGGTTACTCCTCGACCAGGAATGGGGGAGAATTGTCTATTTAGACACGATATGTGAATCATAATTCAGAAAAGTTGGTCATTCATTATGAATGAGATGGATAAGTTCATATATAATTATATGGACATGATTTATTGCATTTAAATTCATGCAGTAGTATAATAGTGAGGCATTCACTGGGCTATTTTGCTCACGGTTCTTATGTTCACTTTTTTTCAGGTAATGCGATGTCTTTGCCAAATCTAGGAAATCGAGTTGGGTTAGCCCGAAATGGGAGAAACATGGATTTGTTTAAATGTAAATAATGTAATTAAGTTAACTTATCCTTCAAGAAAGTTTTTATGGGCATGACTACTTTGATGTTGTAAAAAGGTTTTCAGTTATATGGATTTACAATGATGACTCTGAAATTAAAACTCGTGTTTATGGTTTAGTTAAATTAATCATGGTTTGACTCATTTTGACTTTCAAAATTAATTATAGGTAACTTGGTTGGGGTGTGTCAGACTTTGGTATCAGAGCCTAGGTTTTAGAGGTTCTAGAGTGAGAAGAGTCTAGATTTAGCAGTGAATGTTAGAAATTAGTTTTGTTTGATACTAATGATTATAGTAGGAAAGATATGTATATATGTATGTTGTTATATCTTTGATTCATTTCAGATATAAAAGAATGGAAGGAGGGAATGTGAATGTGGGAATAGAAGATGAGTTTTCAAATATGGCAGCAAAAGCGAAGGTTAAGCAACCTATTCATGGAAATGTAGAACCCGAGCTGGAACAATTGACAGACATGCAAAAAATGGCATGTGATATGAATCTAATGGCAGAGAAGCAAGCTAGATTTATGGCTCAGGTGGAAGAACAACATACTCAGCAACTGGAGGCACAAGCATTGGCTAGGGCTGAGGAGGTGATACACCGAGAAGAAAGGAGTACTTCACACGAGAAATTTATTAAGAAGAATCCACCATCGTTTGAAGGAGTAGTTGATCCAGAAGAGGCAGAAGTATGGATTAAAGAGATTGAACTTATCTTTAGTGTAATGAGGATGCCTGAAAATCAACACGTGACCTTGGCGGCGTATATGCTGAAAGGAGAAGCTAAGTACTGGTGGGATGCCATAAAATAATTATTAATTACTCTAGGAGGTGGGAATGTGATCTCATGGGATGGTTTTGTTAAAGCCTTATATGACAAGTATTTCCCACCAATGTATCTAAAATAAAAGGAGAAAGAATATTTCATGTTGAATCAGAGAAGCATGACTGTTAGAGAATACGAAGCTAAGCTTACAGCCTTATCCCTGTTTGCTTCGATGTTTATATGGGATGAAGAAGATATGTAAAGTCAATTCCTTGATGGACTAGAATTAGTTATTAAATCAAGGCTGTCGACTTTAGAGACTATTAATTATTTAGCTTTGGTGAACAAAGCCCTGCTGGTAGAAAATGACGTGAATCAAGCGAGAGGGAATCGAGAACGAGGTGTAAAGAGAAGAATATTCGATACAATTTATCAAAAAGGTAGTGATACAGAATATTCGAGACATGGAGGGCACAAATTCCAGTATGGTAGAGGCATGGGAGGTAGTTCGCAAAGGCGTGAAGCTAGTGGTGGAAGAGGTTCAGGAGTTTCAGCACAAGGATATCCGAATGTTTGTTTCTTTTGTGAGACATCGGGTCATATAAAGAGAAATTACCCAAAGTTACTGAATATAAAATGTTTTAACTGTCATCAGAAGGGACATCTGAGAAAGAATTGTCCTATGTTATCAATAGTGGTTTCAGTCAGTAGTTTGGGAACTTATAAAGGATCCTCTCCAGGTAATGCCACCAGGGGAATAGGTACAGAATAAGCAACTGGATCAAGGGCAGGAGGAAAAGTGTTTGAGATGACGGTACAAGATGCCCATGCTACACCAAAAGTGGTTACAGGTAAACTTTCTATTGTAAACAAAGATTTATATGCACTCATTGATCCTGGATCTACGCATTCATTTGTGGCATTCTATATTATTTCATATTTGGGGTAGACCATGTTCATTTCTCAATTGTGTCTTATATATTTATGCCCCAATGGAAACTGCAATTCTGGTGGAGCATGTATATAAAGATTGTGTTTTATGAATGGGAGAGAGAGATTTCTATGTTGATTTGATACCGTTGGCCATTTGATATTTTGATATTATATTGGGGATGTATTGGTTATCATCGTATCATGATTCCATTGATTGTTTTTGAAAGGAAGTTACATTTCATCTACCAGGTGAACCTGAGTTCCAGTTTATAGGAGAAAGGAACGTTGTTCCTAATTGTCTTATATTAGTAATTAAGAGTAGGAGATTGTTGAGTAAAGGTTGTACAAGGTATTTAGCTTATGTTGTTGATACTAGTAAAGACACAGTTAAAATTCAAGATATACCAGTAGTTAGAGAATTTTCTGATGTCTTCCCAGAGGAATTTCAAGGATTGCCACCCGATTGGGAAGTATAGTTTTCCACTGAATTAATTCCAGGTACTGGTCCAATTTCCCTTGCTCCATATAGAATGGCACCATCAGAGTTGAAAGACTTAAAAGTGCACTTACAAGATCTGATAAGCATAGGTTTCATTCGGCCTAGTGTTTCACCATGGGGAGCCCCAGTGTTATTTATGAAAAAGAAAAATGGGACAATGCGATTATGTATTGATTATCGGTAGTTGAATAAGGTGACCATTAGAAATAAGTACCCTCTACCTCGTATCGATGACTTATTTGATCAATTACAA
The DNA here is from genome assembly GCA_949130495.1 of Sambucus nigra. Taxonomy (NCBI): domain Eukaryota; kingdom Viridiplantae; phylum Streptophyta; class Magnoliopsida; order Dipsacales; family Adoxaceae; genus Sambucus; species Sambucus nigra. The sequence continues at coordinate 88,316,823 of OX422220.1, forward strand.
GGGGCCACAGTATTTTCGAAGATTGATTTGAGATCTAGTTACCACCAATTGAAAGTAAAGGATAGTGATATTTCCAAAACATCTTTTCGGACTCGATATGGGCACTATGAGTTTTTAGTGATGCCATTTGGATTGACTAATGCCCCACCAGTTTTTATGGACTTGATGAAATGGGTATTCCACCCTTTCATTGATTCATTTGTGATTGTATTCATAGACGATGTGTTGATTTACTCGCATAGCATGGAGGAACACGAGAAACATTTGAGACTTGTATTGCAGATTTTGAGAGGGAAGAAATTATTTGCTAAATTTAGCAAGTGTGAGTTTTGGTTGAATGAAATAGTGTTTTTAGGGCACGTTGTCTTGGGAAATAGGATATATGTTGATCCAAAAAAGGTAGAAGCAATCGTTGAATGGGAGAGTCCTAAGAATGTGACAGAAATTGGGAGTTTCCTAGGGTTGGCAGGTTACTATCGCAGTTTCATTAAGGGAATTTGAGCAATAACATTACCATTGACAAAGTTGACAAGTAAAGAAGTGAAGTTGTATGGGATTAAGAATGCGAGAGGAGGTTTAAATAATTAAAGAATCGATTGGTTTCAGCCCCTATACTTACTATTCCGTGTGGGAATGAGTCTTTTGTGATCTATACCGATGCTTCATTTCAAGGGTTAGGATGCGTTCTTATGCAGAATGGGAAGGTAATAGCATATGCTTACAGAAAATTAAAGACGCATGACCAAAACTACCATACACACGATTTGGATCTAATAGCCACTGTTTTTTCTTTGAAGTTATGGCAACATTATTTTTATGGAGAAACTTGTGAGATATTTACGGATCATCAAAGTTTGAAATACTTTTTTACACAAAAAGAACTGAATTTGAGACAGAGGCATTGGATAGAGATGATTAAAGACTATAATTGTACCATCCATCATCATCCTGGAAAGGCCAATGTAGTAATATATGCTTTGAGTCGAAAATCATCAGAGATTCTTAGTTGCATACGGTGTGCCCGTGTTGGAAATATTCTTGACTTGGCATCGATGGGGATTGAATTAAAGTTTTCAAAAAGCGGAGGATTAATAGTACATGTCACAGTGAGACCTTTATTAGCCAAACACATATGAAATTTGCAGATTAATGATCCATTCGTTGAAAAGAAGAAACAAGAAGTTCAGGATGTAAAGAGAGTGACTTTGAGATTAAGAATGATGAATCGTTGTGTTATAAAAATAGAATTTGTGTACCGAATGATCCATCCTTAAAGAAGGATATATTAGAAGAGGCACATAGTTTTATTTACTCTATGCATCTAGGAGGTTCCAAAATGTACAAAGATTGGAAAGAGTATTACTGGTGGAACAATATGAAACGCGAGATTGCAGAGTTCATAGCTTAATGTTTAGTATGCTAGCAAGTAAAGGCAGAGCATCAGAAGTCGGTGGGATTATTATAGTAATTTCCTATTTCGGAATGGAAGTGGGAACATATAACGATGGATTTTGTTACAGGATTACCCTGGTCAACAAAGAGGCATGATTCTATTTGGGTGATTATAGACCAATTGACGAAGTCAGACCATTTTCTTCCAGTTAAGACCACCTACACTGTTGACAATTATGCACATATGTACGTTGATGATATTATCAATTTACATGGGGAACCAGTGTCAATTGTATCTGATAGAGATACAACGTTCACTTCTAAGCTTTGGCCTCGTCTACAAATTGCCATGGGCACAAGTTTGAAGTTCAACACTGTATTTCATCCACACACCGATGGGAAATCATAAAGGACGATTCAAATATTAGAAGACATGTTACGAGCTTGTGTATTTGACTTCAAAGGTAGTTGGGATCATCATTTTTCATTGATGGAATTCTTGTATAATAATAGTTATCAGTTCACCATTGGTATGGCTCCGTATGAAGCTTTATATGGGAGGAGATGTAGAATGCCTTTGTGTTGGGAAAAAGTGGGTGAAAGGAAAATTTTGGGTCTTGAATTAATAGATATGATGAAGGAAAAGATTAAAATAATTCGGGAATGGATAAAGATAGCCCAAAGTAGGCAGAAATTTTATGCAGATAAGAGGAAGAATCCATTGGAATTTCAAAAGGGGGATTTTGTATTCTTACGTATTTCACCATGGAAGGGCGTTATGAGATTTGGGAAGAAGGGGAAACTAAGTCCAAGATACATTGGACCATATGAAGTGTTGGAAAGAATTGGGGCCCTGGCATATATATTAGCATTACCTCCAGAGTTGTCTCATTTACGTGATGTGTTCCATGTATCTATGCTTCGTAAGTATTTGGTAGATCCATCTCATCAATTAAAAACTCAATATGTTGAACTTAAGGAAGACATATCGCATATCGAGGAACTAATGGAAATTATTGATCATAAGGAGCATGTATTGAGAAATAAAGTTATTCCCTTAGTTAAAGTTATGTGGATGAGCCATGTGTGACACCCCGACTAATTAAATATCGGGTAGCTACTCCTTTATTAAATTAATTCAAAATGCCAAGTTGGCTCAGTTAATAGCATCACTGTCGAAAACATTTTTTATGATTACTAACCACCTAGTATTTAAAAAGTAAGTGCCAAATTTTAATTTAAGTCTGATTAACATGCAACAAGTGTAATAAAGAATAATAACACCATTCACCATACTGAAGTAAAAAGAATAACCATCACATAACGTAAAATAAAGTCCGGAGGAAAAACTCCTCACTACAATCCCACAACTCAAATAAGTAAACCGAAAACTAAAACAGTATATGCCAAAGTCTGAAAACTGTAATGGAAAAGTAACTCTAATAGAAATGGGCAACATGCCCTACAACTGATAGATAATGAATCTGGAATCCAAGTGATAGAAGCGTCTACAAGCAAATCCCTGTAGCTTCCACAAACAGCTACAGCTCGTCACCTGAATGAATATCCTATGCATGGTGTCCTTGTGGCTGGGCACCTAAAATGGTTTTACAAGAAAAGTAGATTTGAAAAGCAAACGGGTCAGAGCCCGAATGTGGAGTTATATTTTAAAAACCTGCAAGTGCTTTAAAAACATTTAAAACATTAAATGCAAAGTACATGTTAGGACGTGCACTCACATGATATTCTCACCTCTCGTCTAACTGTGCACTCCTAACGTAAATACCCATCTATAACGACACATACCACTAGCTAAGTGACATCATCTCTAGCTAGACTATCATAGGTCCTAACCATATTACTCGGTTCTATTAACATTATAACGCTCGTAATTAAGTAGGGGTTTAACGTAAACTCAGATGCTCAACATGCAATATATATCACTATCAGTTAACTCGTTATATTACTCGAAGCAATACCGTAATTATATTCACAACATTAACATGAAGGTTCCCATTAATTAAGTGTATATTATTCACATCATAAATATACAATATAAGCACCCCGAGAACTAAGCTGCGGTGCACACATACTCTGCTATCCATCCCGGTACATCACGTACATAAGGATTACATATTCCGAATCTCTCAGGAATAGTTCACAGATAACAACATCACAAACAATGGAGGCGAACACAGTCACATCACATAGGTCACGCACATACCTACGCTCCTACGATCAGCGGACTTATTAATATCCCAATAAGTCTTTCTATGACCTATGTTCATCAAGGTAACCAGTCTAAATCTGGGCAACACAAGGATTAGAGGGCCCTAAGCGAACGCAAACCTCCCGTGATAGCAAGTATGGTAGGTATGTCATACACACAATTCATATACTAATACTAAGTAAACACACGTCTTAGTAATCCCGTAGTTTAATCGTAGTACATATCGCTTTCTCGTACTAACTTATAATATCTACAACTTATACTATTCCGGTTTATCATCATACGCGCCATAATCTATTCTCACGTCGTAGTAGACACTCATGTCTCAACCCAAACGGTTCATTGAATTAAATCTCTCGTATAAAAATTTACTCCTCGTAATAACCCAAAAGTCCCAATTTTATCCTTACATCATCATTGGAATGTTATCTGTATCCTCGAACAAGTTTACGGGGCTTCAAAAATCCAAACAGTCCAAAAAGGCCCAAACTGTCAACTCGTTAGAAGTCTCGTTCGAACGAGACTATTCGAACGAGATCCCTCTGTCAACTCGTTAGAAGTCTCGTTCGAACGAGATTCCAGTTAGTTCGAACGAACTGTACCTTCTAACGATATCTCGTTCGAACGAGATATCGAACGAAACTACCCCTCGTTAGAAGAGACTGGTCAACTCGTTAGAAGCTCATTCGAACGACCTGGGTAGGGGCTTCTAACGACCTGCCAGTTTCGTCCCAGATTCTCTTAGTTACGTTTTTCATCCATTTCTACTCCTCAAATCTTCTCCAAAGTTCGTCCTAACAATGTTTTAAGTTCTCTAATCATCCTAAAACATGCTAAGGTCATAAACTAACATCTTTTAAGGCATTAATGCATCCTAAACATCATTAAATCACAAGATTTTATACTTTTCCCCAATTTTATCAAGAACATGAACCCTAGATTTATATCATCATCAAATCCCATAATTTAATCCGTTTTAATTTCTTCCAACATACATTAATACCAGAATAATCATCTCTATGTAATTCTACATGTGATTTGTCCTCAATAATCAAGTTCTAAATCCAATTAACATGGGTTTTCATTCAACTTTCAAGAACAATTAAAATTCTTCAATTTCTAACATGGAAAAGACATTCTCTGAAATTAAATGGAATAAAGTCATTTGCCTTGGTTGTCTCTGAGTTTGGATGATGGTTTGATAGAGTTTTTCTGCAGAATTCCGTCTCTCCAAGCTTCTTCTCCAATGGTAGCTTAAGGTGGCTAGGGTTTGATTTGGGGAACTTAGAAAACTCTTCTAATAACCTACGTAGCCTTCTAGGTTAATATGGTTTGGTTAATGGGCTTAGTGGGTTAAATCCACATCAGATTAAGACTCCCAATTTTCGTCACTTTTAATTCCTCAAAATGTAAAATTACCAAAATACCCTTTAAGTTGCCGGTATGGCCTAAAAATACCCCGAGACCCAAACTACACCCCCGGCTAGTGTTTTCTGACTATCTCGACCCTTTCGGACGCGTTGGCGCACTCAAAACGACCATACGGGTAATAGAAATAAAAATCACTTTTTTTGTAATTAAAATAATATACCATGACGCGGCGGTCACACGCGTCTTCACAAAATTCTCAAATTGCCGTATATTAATCTCACGACAAATTTTATAATACCAAATACATATATCAAAACATGTATGCACATAATCAAATACCAACTCGCATCTCGTTAGTATTTATAACCCTGATTAATTTCCAATTAATACGCATTTAATTAATTAATCCCAAAATAAATATAGCGAAAAGTATGGGGTATTACATACTTCCCCCCTAATAACTGAATTTCGTCCCGAAATTCGAAACTAGAAAGTACCTGCTAAAAATAACTCTGGATAGCGTTCGCGCATCTCATCCTCGCGCTCCCATGTGGATTCCTCGACATTGTGATGTCGCCACTGAACACACACTAACGGAACTATCTTTGACCGCAGTTTCCTCTCGCTTCGGTCCAAAATAGAAATCGGCCCCTCCTCGTAGGAGCTATCCGGCTGGAGTTCGATGTCCTCCACAGCAATGTGAGAATGAGCCAAATTATCTCTAAGATATTTCCTCAGCGAGGAAATATGAAACACATCGTGAATCCGATGCAAATTCTCCGGTAACCCAAGTCTATACGCAACCGGTTCGATCCGCTCAATAATAGGAAACGGCCCCACATACCTCGGTGCCAACTTCCCCTTCTTCCCGAAATGCATAATCCCCTTCATAGGAGATACCCTGAGCAAAACATGGTCACCTACTTGGAACTCCCTGAAAAATCTCTTCGCATCAGCATAACTCTTCTGCCTGTCTTGAGCTACCCGAATGCGACTTCGAATCAACTCAATCCTTGCCGAAGTATCCTGAATCACTTCCGGCCCAAGCAGTTTGTTGTCCCCCACCTCTAACCAACATGTTGGGGAACGACAAGGCCTACCGTACAACGCCTCAAACGGAGCCATGCCAATTGTGAACTGATAGGAGTTGTTGTAAGCAAACTCCACCAGTGGAAGGTACTGCTCCCATCCACCCCCGAAGTCAATAATGCACATGCGTAGCATGTCCTCTAACATCTGATTGGTGCGCTCAGTCTGCCCATCAGTCTGCGGATGATAAGCCGTACTCAACCGCAATTTCGTGCCCATGGCCTCCTGGAAACTCTCCCAAAACCTCGAAACAAATATCTTGTCTCTGTCAGACACGATATTTAGGGGCACATCGTGAAGTCTCACAATCTCTGAAATGAAGAGCTGGGCATATTGTCCCGTAGTGTAGTCAGTCCTTACGAGTAAAAAGTGAGCGACCTTGGACAACCTGTCCACAATTACCCAAACGGAGTCGTGACCCCTCTGCGACGTAGGCAACCCCGTGATAAAGTCCATGGATATGCTCTCCCACATCCACACCGGGACCTCCAATGTCTGTAGCAATCCTGCCGGTCTCTGATGATCCACTTTTACAAGCTGACAAGTGGCACATTTTGAAACAAACTCAGCGATATCTCTCTTCATACCGCTCCACCAATACTGGCGTCTCATGTCTTGGTACATTTTGTCCCCTCCGGGATGTACCGCGAACCGTGAGCCGTGCGACTCTACCATCACCTCGTGTCGCAATTCCTCCCCTTCCGGAACCACTAATCTCCCATTGAAGCGTAATCCCCCGTCTGAGCTAACGGTATAGGACTCGGCTCCCTCTGCTAGTAATCGAACTATCTTCTCCTGACAGAACGAGTAATTAGCCTGTGCCCGTACTACCTTCATGACAATCTGCGGTGTAACGGTCATCACAGACATGAAAGATCGGGCCACTGCATCCTGGTGTCCCAATTCCTTCCACTTAGCCTTCCACACCTCTGCCACCTCATCTGCTGGCCTACGGCTCAACGCGTCTGCTACCACGTTAGCCTTACCTGGGTGATACTGGATGTCGAACTGGTAGTCCTTCATAAACTCAAGCCACCTACGCTGCCGCATATTCAATTCCTTTTGCGTGAACAGGTACTGTAGGGACTTGTGGTCCATGAACAGTTGGAACTTCTCCCCCAAAAGATAGTGCCTCCAAATCCGTAGGGCAAATACCACTGCCGCCAACTCCAAATCGTGCGTGGGGTAATTTTTCTCATGAGGCTTAAGCTTACGGGAAGCATAAGCTATGGCATGTCTCTCCTGCTGCAATACACCTCCCAGTCCTTGCAAAGACGCATCAGTGTAAACCAAATACTCAACTCCCGGTCTCGGCAATGCTAACACAGGTGCTGAGGTCAATTTGTCCTTCAATTCATCGAATGCCAACTGACAGGCGTCACTCCAGATGTATGGCACACCCTTATGAGTCAGATGTGTCAAAGGACCTGCTATCTCCGAGAAACCCCGAATAAACCTCCTGTAGTATCCTGCTAGACCCAAGAAACTACGAATCTCAGTCGGTGTCGTGGGCTGTCCCCACTCCCTCACCGCTGATACCTTCCCCGGATCAACAGATATTCCCTGGTCGAAAATAATGTGTCCCAAAAACTGGACTTCCTTCAGCCAAAACCCGCACTTCTCATATTTTGCATACAACTCGTTCTGACGAAGTGTCTACAAAACCTGCCTCAAATGCTCGGCGTGCTCCTCCTCTGTCTGGGAGTAAACCAGAATATCATCAATGAAGACAATGACAAACTGGTCTAGGAAATCCCTGAACACTCTGTTCATCAAGTCCATAAACACAGCTGGAGCGTTGGTCAAGCCGAAAGGCATAACCCGAAACTCGTAAGAACCATATCTCGACAAGAACGCAGTCTTCGAGACATCCTCCTCCCTGATACGCAACTGATGGTATCCCAATCTCAAATCAATCTTCGAAAAGAAAGAAGCTCCTCTCAACTGGTCAAATAAGTCATCGATTCGAGGCAATGGATACTTATTCCGTATCGGGACCTTATTCAACTCTCGGTAGTCCACACACAATCTCAGTGAACCGTCCCTCTTCTTCACAAACAGAACAGGAGCGCCCCAAGGTGAGGTAATCCTGCGAATAAAGCCCTGACCTAACAGCTGCTCTATCTGATCCCGTAACTCCCTCATCTCAGCTGGAGCCATACGGTACGGTGCGCGTGCTATAGGTCTCGTACCCGGTAGCAAATCTATAACAAAGTCTATCTCTCGACTGGGGGGTAAGCCTGGTATCTCCTGAAACACATCCGAATACTCCCTGACTACTGGGATAGAATCTAAAGAAATCACTACCTCCTTAGAGGTATCCTCCTCAATGTAATACAGATGAGCGGTCGATCCTCCCTCTGGGCGAGGCATCGCCACTACAAACATCTCTTGCCCCGGAATGGAAAAAACAATGCTCCCGCTGAAGCAATCAATCATGGCCCTATAAGCTACGAGCCAATCCATCCCAATAATCATATCGTGAACATGCATGTCTAACACTAACATGTCTGCAGGTACTACCAAACCACCAATCTCTACCCCCACTCCCCGGCATATAAAGAAAATAAGTGACCCACTCCCCAATGGTGAGTCGACACACGTCACTGTGCTCTCTGCCGTAGCTAACAATCCTAAAGCCTTCGCGAAGTGTGTAGCTATAAAACAATGTGTAGCACCCGTATCAAACAATACCCGACCCATAGTGCCATGGATAGGAAACATACCCTCAATCGCGGGCGGTGCCTGTGGAACTGCAACCTGGTGGACGTTGTAGACACGTCCATACTGTAGCTGCCCCTGTTGAGCTGGGACTGCTGGAATGGGTGGCAATGTTGCCATCTGTGGCGGTGCGGGAAGAGAGGCGGGAAACATAGGCCTCTGTGGCTCCTGGCGAGCACCCTGCTGCTGCTGCTGTGGGGCCCTGCCCCTATCAGGACAATCCTGTCGCTTATGGCCAATCTTGCCACAAACAAAGCACTTCCCCGGGAAGTTCCCACATCTCTGTCCCTGCTGTCCCCGGCCCTGGTGGCCATTACCGTTCCTCCCTTGGCCCTGCTGGCCCTGGTGAAACTGCTGCCCATTCTGCCCCTGTTGGCCCTTATGGCCGTTTGGACCCTGATGGCCCTGACGGAAACCTCCCTGTCCCTGTCTATAGTTCCCTGACTGGAACCTCTTACTATCCCCCTGCTGGGAGCCCTGCTCATTCTGTCTCTGCCCCTGACCAGATTGTGCCCCGCTGGCACCATGTCCTCCAGTCCTGCCCTGATGGCTAGACTCCCCCGACCTCTTGCCCTCGGCCATATGAAAACGGTGGTCCTGGAAGTGTAACAATGCAGCGTTAACCACATCAGAATACGTGGCCAACGAAAGGTTCCCCAACAGATGCTGACGGATCCTCAATGTCAACCCGTCCGTGAACTTCTCAATCTTCTTCTTCTCTGTTGGTATCTCATCTGGAACGATATTCAACAGGTTTGTGAACTCGGCCTCATACTCGGCCACAGTCTTACCTTCCTACTTCAGCCTCATCAATCTCCTCCTCATTTCCGTATGAACAGCTGACGGAAAGTACTTGCGGTCGAACCGCACCCAGAACTCCTGAATCGTGAGAGTATCCCTCTCCTCCATGGTGGTAATAGACTCCCACCACTGCAGTGCAGACCCAACTATCTTGAAAGTAGATAGCACCTGCTTCTGAACATCCGTGCACTCATACATCCTTAAGTGCCTCTGCATATCCTTCCTCCATTGGCTCGAGACTACCACATTTGAGCTACCTGCAAACTCTGGCGGATGCGCTTTCTGAAAAGCGTCACGTACACGCTCCCAAGCAGACGGGAATGCATTAGCCTGAACTGGCGCGGCAACCGGCGCCTGCGGTGGTGCCTGCTGAACAACGGCAATGGCAGCATTTACCGCCTGGGCTACTATAGCTACAACCTCAGCGGCGTTCATCATGCCCTGAACTGGAGCGGGCTGGGGTTCGGGCATTGCATCCCTGGGAACTCGTCGTGCACGTCGTGGAGGCATCTGAAATAAGAACAAAGTTTATAAGTTCGCTATTTATAAACTTAAGATAGCTGAAGAACGAAGCATACACAAAAAGAGTACAACAGTCCTAAAATATAGGGCTGTATATCAAAGAAATTTAGCGGAAACATAATAAGCCGTCAGATCCTAAGGACACTAGAACCTGATGCTCTGATACCACCTGTGACACCCCGACTAATTAAATACCGGGTAGCTACTCCTTTATTAAATTAATTCAAAATGCCAAGTTGGCTCAGTTAATAGCATCACTGTCGAAAACATTTTTCATGATTACTAACCACCTAGTATTTAAAAAGTAAGTGCCAAATTTTAATTTAAGTCTGATTAACATGCAACAAGTGTAATAAAGAATAATAACACCATTCACCATACTGAAGTAAAAAGAATAACCATCACATAACGTAAAATAAAGTCCGGAGGAAAAACTCCTCACTACAATCCAACAACTGAAATAAGTAAATCGAAAACTAAAACAGTACATGCCAAAGTCTGAAAACTGTAATGGAAAAGTAACTCTAATAGAAATGGGCAACATGCCCTACAACTGATAGATAATGAATCTGGAATCCAAGTGATAGAAGCGTCTACAAGCAAATCCCTGTAGCTTCCACAAACAGCTACAGCTCGTCACCTGAATGAATGTCTTATGCATGGTGTCCTTGTGGCTGGGCACCTAAAATGGTTTTACAAGAAAAGTAGATTTGAAAAGCAAACGGGTCAGAGCCCGAATGTGGAGTTATATTTTAAAAACCTGCAAGTGCTTTAAAAACATTTAAAACATTAAATGCAAAGTACATGTTAGGACGTGCACTCACATGATATTCTCACCTCTCGTCTAACTGTGCACTCCTAACGTAAATACCCATCTATAACGACACATACCACTAGCTAAGTGACATCATCTCTAGCTAGACTATCATAGGTCCTACCCATATTACTCGGTTCTATTAACATTATAACGCTCGTAATTAAGTAGGGGTTTAACGTAAACTCAGATGCTCAACATGCAATATATATCACTATCAGTTAACTCGTTATATTACTCGAAGCAATACCGTAATTATATTCACAACATTAACATGAAGGTTCCCATTAATTAAGTGTATATTATTCACATCATAAATATACAATATAAGCACCCCGAGAACTAAGCTGCGGTGCACACATACTCTGCTATCCATCCCGGTACATCACGTACATAAGGATTACATATTCCGAATCTCTCAGGAATAGTTCATAGATAACAACATCACAAACAATGGAGGCGAACACAGTCACATCACATAGGTCACGCACATACCTACGCTCCTACGATCAGCGGACTTATTAATATCCCAATAAGTCTTTCTATGACCTATGTTCATCAAAGTAACCAGTCTAAATCCGGGCAACACAAGGATTAGAGGGCCCTAAGCGAACTCAAACCTCCCGTGATAGCAAGTATGGTAGGTATGTCATACACACAATTCATATACTAATACTAAGTAAACACACGTCTTAGTAATCCCGTAGTTTAATCGTAGTACATATCGCTTTCTCGTACTAACTTATAATATCTACAACTTATACTATTCCGATTTATCATCATACGCGCCATAATATATTCTCACGTCATAGTAGACACTCACGTCTCAACCCAAATGGTTCATTGAATTAAATCTCTCGTATAAAAATTTACTCCTCGTAATAACCCAAAAGTCCCAATTCTATCCTTACATCATCATTGGAATGTTATCTGTATCCTCGAACAAGTTTACGGGGCTCGAAAAATCCAAACAGTCCAAAAAGGCCCAAACTGTCAACTCGTTAGAAGTCTCGTTCGAACGAGACTGTTCGAACGAGATCCCTCTGTTAACTCGTTAGAAGTCTCGTTCGAACGAGACTGTTCGAACGAGATTCCAGTTCGTTCGAACGAACTGTACCTTCTAACGATATCTCGTTCGAACGAGATATCGAACGAAACTACCCTCATTAGAAGAGACTGGTCAACTCGTTAGAAGCTCGTTCGAACGACCTGGGTAGGGGCTTCTAACGACCTGCCAGTTTCGTCCCAGATTCTCTTAGTTACGTTTTTCATCCATTTCTACTCCTCAAATCTTCTCCAAAGTTCGTCCTAACAATGTTTTAAGTTCTCTAATCATCCTAAAACATGCTAAGGTCATAAACTAACATCTTTTAAGGCATTAATGCATCCTAAACATCATTAAATCACAAGATTTTATACTTTTCCCCAATTTTATCAAGAACATGAACCCTAGATTTATATCATCATCAAATCCCAGAATTTAATCCGTTTTAATTTCTTCCAACATACATTAATACCAGAATAATCATCTCTATGTAATTCTACATGTGATTTGTCCTCAATAATCAAGTTCTAAATCCAATTAACATGGGTTTTCATTCAACTTTCAAGAACAATTAAAATTCTTCAATTTCTAACATGGAAAAGACATTCTCTGAAATTAAATGGAATAAAGCCATTTGCCTTGGTTGTCTCTGAGTTTGGATGATGGTTTGATAGAGTTTTTCTGCAGAATTCCCTCTCTCCAAGATTCTTCTCCAATGGTGGCTTAAGGTGGCTAGGGTTTGATTTGGGGAACTTAGAAAACTCTTCTAATAACCTACGTAGCCTTCTAGGTTAATATGGTTTGGTTAATGGGCTTAGTGGGTTAAATCCACATCAGATTAAGACTCCCAATTTTCGTCACTTTTAATTCCTCAAAATGTAAAATTACCAAAATACCCTTTAAGTTGCCGGTATGGCCTAAAAATACCCCGAGACCCAAACTACACCCCCGGCTAGTGTTTTTTGACTATCTCGACCCTTCCGAACGCGTTGGCGCACTCAAAATGACCATACGGGTAATAGAAATAAAAATCACTTTTTTTATAATTAAAATAATATACCATGACGCGGCGGTCACACGCGTCTTCACAAAATTCTCAAATTGCCGTATATTAATCTCACGACAAATTTTATAATACCAAATACATATATCAAAACATGTATGCACATAATCAAATACCAACTCGCATCTCGTTAGTATTTAAAACCCGGATTAATTTCCAATTAATACGCATTTAATTAATTAATCCCAAAATAAATATAGCCAAAAGTACGGGGTATTACACCATGGAATTAAAGAAGAAACTTGGGAAATGGAGGATATCATGAAGAAACAATATCCCCATTTGTTTGGTAAGTGACCTTTATATTAAATTTCGGGGACGAAATTTTCTAAGGGGGTGAGTTGTGACAACCCGAATATAATTATGATAAATTATATTTAATCAATTCTTACCTTATGTGATATGAATAATGTGTTATTAGTATAACTAATATTAAGTGATTATGTTTAGTATAATCCTACTTTCATAAATCATGAAATGTCTAATTATTTACAAACACAAAATTTTGTTATTTTCGATAGAAATGTCCCTGCTTAAGACTAGTTTTGACCTTTATAACATAACAATTGACTTGAGGTGAAAATTATATAATTGTAGATAAATGAGTTAGGGTTGTAACACAATAAACGGTGCATCAAACGGATGTCCCGGTAAGAAGTTAGGACAAATTTACGAACAAGGGGCAAATCTGTCAATTCCCTTTAAGTGGTAAATTGTCTTTTATTAAACCAAATGGTTTAATTTGATTGGTTGGCATGGTAGGTAGCCTTGGCCGACTTAAAATCTACCTCTAACTTATTTATTCATCAAATTAATCCCTAGGTTCAGTTTCAAGTGTTGTTAGCTTGAGGAAAGAGAAAGTAGAGGTTTAGGGAAAAAAAAGTGAGGAGAAAAAGTGAGGAGAAAAGGTGTAGAAAAATCCGTACAAATTACATAAAAGTCCCGAAGGTAATCCTAATCGCAATTCTTGTTATTTCTCTTATATTATTGATTTAGAAGATATAAATCATCATTTTTTTACAAAAAATTCATCCCTTTATGTATATGTATGGTTAGATGAAAGTTTAAGTTAAATTGAATGTACAAACCCTTAAAATTTCTTTGTATTGAAACCCCTTGTATTGAAACTTGTATATCTCTTTGTGTGCTTACTGGAATTAAGACATTCTAATTGTATATGAAAGTAGACTCATATATTCATATCATATCCTAGAATTAGGATTTAACTCATTGTGGTTAGGCCTTAGTGATGGTTGCAAGTTAATATATAGTTATTTTTTGTATATTTCATTTCGGTATGCCCTAAGTTTGGTCCAGCTTTTTAAACATAAAATCAAGTCAAAAATTTATGAAACTTTAATTATATACTATTCAATATGTTTTCTTAAAATGGGTTGAAAATCATGGAAATTTATGTTGTACAAAAATTATGAAAATTCTTGTAAGTTGAAGGAACAATAGAGGAGCTTGTAGGGTAGATTTCTTGTGTTGTAAAGAAATGGTCATAACTTGCTCTAAAAAGATTGAATAATTACATAGTCACTTGTAATGGAAAGTATATTAAGATATTATTTCGTATTGTCAATATTGGAGACCTGTAGTTGTGCAATTTATGAATATAGGACGGTTAAGTGTGTAGGACAATAATTTTGAGGCCATACTGGATAACCCATAAAAGAATATTCTTATCTCCTCTTCCCAAAGAGTATTTTGAGTACATGTTCCATGTGTATATACATTGAGAAGTATTCTTTCATATTTACTTGGGTTTAGTTATAAATCCCTTATGATTTATTTCCTACGATTGAATATTCATAACTTTATCAACATGTGTACCATTGTTTTGTCTTTACTCATGTTTCATGGAATGTGACTGAAGTGAAATTATATTGTTGTTGTATAGTCATGGAAAGTTACATAATTATGTTAGCATAATACTTATGATTGAGATTCAGTACTGATTTGGTTGGATTGACGGGTGTAAGGTCTAATCAACCCAGTTCAGCTCCACCCGAAGGAAACATAAATACATAGTTGACACCCCAAGGTGAGTGTACTCACTTGAATGATGTATTTGTATACTGTTATGAATATGACCATAATATTATGAATATAAAATTATTTATTTCGATTTACCGAAATGGGAGGTTACTCCTCGACCCAGAATGGGGGAGATTTGTCTATTAATGACACTGGGTTACTCCTTGACCAGGAATGGGGGAGAATTGTCTATTTAGACAGGATATGTGAATTATGATTCGGAAAAGTTGGTGATTCATTATGAATGACACGGATAAGTAAATATATAATTATATGGGCATGATTTATTGCATTTAAATTCATGCAGTTGTATAGTAGTGAGGTATTCACTTGGCTATTTTGCTCACGGTTCCTACGTTCATGTTTTTTTCAAGTAATGCGATGTCACTATCAAATCCAGGAAATCGGGTTGGGTTAGCCAGGAATGGGAGAATCACGGATTTGTTTAAATGTAAATAATGTAATTAAGTTAACTTATCCTTCAAGCAAGTTTTTATGGACACGACTACTCTGATGTTGTAAAAAGGTTTTCAGTTATCTGGATTTATAATGATGACTCTGAAATTAAAACTTGTGTTTATGGTTTGGTTAAATTAATCATGGTTTGACTCAAATTGACTTTCAAACTTAATTATAGGTAACTGGGTTGGGGTGTGTCACTAATGATTCGGTGTCTCTCACGAATCATAAAACATAACACAAACATATTGGAGGGGAGCATACTCCCCAGCGAAATGGGTCACTCACATACCTACCCTCCCATTTAACCGTTGAAACTATCATTACACCAATAGCACGTATCCATGGTCCTATGGTCGGGGTACGAATATAAAATTCCTCCCAATTGGGAGCACAAGGTAAGACTATCCACAATGCGAAACCTCCACCCCGACAGCAAGCAGCGTAGGTATGTCATACATACAAATAATAATATAGGTATTCATCACAGCTATATAAATATAACATCCATAAGGTATTCACACAACCATATGATAATTCCCATACATAGTATTTTTATCTATTAAATCCTATGTATTAAAGATTATGACTTTACTGCTTTATTTTATATTCCCGGGCCTCACTCACTACTCGAAGATTAAACAAATATTCCTTAACCTAATTCAATAGCTAAATTTCTACACCCTACTTGTCCTTGTCATCATAACTTCCGAAATTCGATGAATTAAACTCATCTTTAATTAGGTTTAATTCTCGATAACCCTTAATTCATTCTTAACCCTTCATTCTATCTCTTAGGGTTAACCCCACCTATTCCTAAGGTCATACCGGTAATTAATAACTCTCTTACTACTGGTCACAACCATAAATTATCATTTATCCAATTTAAATCCCATGTAACATAAGTCTTAATAATAACTCGTTAATTTCCCCTCATTCAAAAATTCCAAAAAATAATATTTTTCGGGTCTTAGGTATATCCTACTGCCCTTCCCTAAGTCCCATTAGTTCATTTAATCATCATCAAAGATTCCTCAAAGTTTGGGATTTAATCAACAATTAAAAAGAAAAATATTTCACATTTCCAAGGGGAGTCGATCGATCGATGAGTCTGGTTGATCGATCGATCAGTCGATCGATCGACAGTCTTGAGTCGATCGATCGATGGACCAGATATTGCCCAGTTTTCTGCATTATTTTTCCTACGGGTTTCTTACTTTTTAATCATCAAAACCTTTATCAAATAATCACTAACTCCCCAATATTCATTCCATATGATAAACCAAGATTTATAAATGATTTCTAATAATCAAACAACCTAAAATCATCAAGAAGGTTGGATTTAAAACATACTATTTACAGAAAACTCATATTTTTATATGTATCCATGAACATCATATAAACTCCATTTTTTCTTCACCAAATGATTCCCAATTTAAATATCATGATATCCAGATCATATACCGTTATATATGGATAAGTTATAACGTAACAAAAATCATTTAAACATCATTAACATGAATTAAATTACTCAAATTCCATTTTATTCTCAAGAACTCTAATTTTTTACTTTATCATCAATAAGAGTGTAAATCCTAGATTTCTTCACAAGATAATATAAAATTCATGGAGTTTATTCTATAATAAAAAGATATCACTTCTAGATAATATCCAATTCAAAGATTCATTTTAAATTATCACAAATTTATCTTTGATCATGCAACTTTTAAGAATTTTTCTAACTATCCTAACATGGACAATATAAAAGCTGAGATTGCAATAATTAATCACTTGCATTTAGATTGTAGGTCTGATCCATTGGGGATAATACTCTACTAATGGTCCTTTCTTTTTTTTGGCCAACTTTCGACAGTAGTGGTGGTGGCTCTTGGTGGTGCAAGGTGGTTGTCCTTTGGTTTCCTAGAAAAAGTCTCTTATTCTCCCATAAAAAGTCTCTCAATCTCCCCTAAACCTGTTCCTCTTATTTTTAGTGAATGAAACTAAGCTCTCGAATCCCTTTACTTATAAAATAAACTCATATTTTCGTAGTTACTATTCACCTCCCTTGTAAAATGATCAAAATACCCCTCTGGGGTGTCCTTTCAGTTCCCAAGTGCCCCGAGACCCAAATCAAACACCCAATTAGACTTTTTCGACTATTTGAACCCTTCTGGACACTTTGGCATAGTCAAAACGACCATTCGGATGACATAATAATAATTCGCTTTTATTTCATTTAATTATAATCCCGACACGACTCAAATACGTGTCCCGACTTAATTACCATAATTGTCGTACACATACTTCGCGACAATTATATAAAGTCATAATCATATATAATACTTTAATCACTAAGTAATATTCAAGATAAATCACATATTACTTTATTCTCGAGTAATATTTAAATCCGGATTAATTTCCAATTATATCACAATTAATTCTAATAAATCCCATTTTAAAAATCATTAAAAATACGGGGTATTACATACTCCCCCCTTACGACAAAATTTCGTCCCAAAATTTGGAAACAAAAGTATAGCAGGCAAGAACAATTCTGGATAATTATTGCGCGTCACATACTTGCGCTCCCTAGTAGACTACTTTGTACCGCCTATACAGTACGCTATTGAATACCCCCAATAATGAACACCTCACTTATGATCATTTTAACCTCAGGTTACCATGTCACGTAGGTTCTTATCCAAGCCTTAGAGTTTAAGTTTCACAACTTATACTTTATTCTAGATATTCACAATCTAACAGTCTACTATATGCACTTAAATAGATTAATCGTTCTTCAGATAAATACCATCTCGTCTAGTAATTATCATACAAAAGTAGGTTAATTGTGCAGTATATATTCTACACACAATATATAGTGTAAGTTTTAAATCATCTCAACTATTCGCAATAGTTCCTGGTTCCTCACCTTTATCCCACAAGTACGTGAAATAATAAGACTTACCGTATCATACTTCATCTGACACAATGCCCAACAGTAAACTTATAAGAATTATAGTACACCAACTTCATTAATGGAACGTACGTCTCTCGTCCTCCCTTAAGAATCAAGGTTACAAACATAATTTATCTTCTAACATCAGATTTGTTCGCTTAGTCTGCCCATTATTCTGCAGATGATATATCATACCTAATCACCACTCGGTACCCATGACTCGTGAAAATTCTTCTAAAATCAGAAGACAAAATTTCATCCTAATTGGACACAATATTAAACGATACCCTATGTAACCTCATTATCTCGGTTATATTAAGATCAAAGCATATTGTCTCGTAGTATGATTAACCCTAACTGGTATAATGTGATCTACTTCAGTCAACTGATCCACTATCACCCAAATAGGATCGTAACCAACTTCACGATAAAATCCTTACGAATATTCTCCCAATACTACTTAGAAATAACTAACGGTTGGAGAAACCCCTGCTAGTTTTGAATGGTCCACCCTAATTCTAACAGACAGGTGGCCCGCTCCAAGAGGAATCTAGCCAAACATCTCTTCATTTAAATCCTATTACCATAGTTATGTATAGCCGGATACATTTGTTATTCTACCGACTATATCTCTAATCGTCATAAATGACCATACATTCAAGTCCCGATATCTAAACCTCTATATTTATTTTCCTAATCCTATATCTCCAAAATGGGGAACAATAACAAATTTAATTACCTAGGGCGCCCATACACCATATATTTCTCGCATTATTGCGCAAATAACATATACTCTTTTTTAGTCCATTTTCGCTCACTTGGCATACTGATATGGTAGGTGTGCAACCAATCACCCCACTAGTCATAACTTGATCACTCTAACAGTGGCATTATTGTTTTTTTCATAATGTTACTAGGACTAGGCGACTCTTAAGTCATAATAGAATTTATTAACTCTAAATTTATGTTTGTATATCTAAAATGACTAAGGTATGAACTTATGTACTATCGACCAAACTTCCCTCCCATTCCCGACATTTTATAGTTTCATGCGTGGGATGTCTCGCAAAGCAAAATCCAAACACGGAACCCCCCGACACACTACTACTTAACATAGTCGATCGTCGAGATCCGTAATGGCCCTCAGTCCATAATCTGTACCTTCCCATAATTTCTACACGTTGACATAAAAGTCTACTAGTCCATGCTTATATATCCCTAAAAATAACATAAACCATGTTGCTCTCACTATCCCAAATTTTTGGCGCTATATATAATGAGCTATTTCTCGCTGTTCAACAAAAACATAATATATCCTAAGCCACATCAGTAAAATAAATTTCTACTCACACATATAACTAGACAAAATTTTCACTAAGGTCTATGATATCATGAAATATAGGCCCAACCCTATTTGAGTTGGCACCGCACAAAATTAATTTTACTCTCCCCCGAGTATCCAGCACGATAGTCTTATCAGTTAATCTACTATCGTTTAAACATTTGGTAATTTATCACTACATATTACCATAATAAGTTCTATTATGCTATATCAAACAAATAGAAAAATTATAATAATAAAATATACTCTTAGGACCCACTTGGTTCACTCACGGGAGACACGAAAAAGTCCCGCTATCAACGAGAAATACTTTTGTAACTAGACTGTTAAAATTATCATTTCCACTAACCTTGACTCGCACGCGAATTTGGGGTTTTCAATTTATATAAGTCTGTTGTGACACACCATGTCACTAGAATTAATCCTTTATTCACAAGGATGAAATAAAACTTCACCAGTCTCCCCTGATCACATAGAGTCCTTATATGCACCTCTCACGGTTAAAACAATTCACGATCACTTGCACCCGTTATACATATAGGATTTCATCCTATAGTTGTACCCGCCCGCTGTGGATAAATTATTCACTCCTGTGGTTTACACACCCATTATTGAAATGTTTGCCCAGCATAACTAAGCCTCAATTATGGTCTTAGCGACCTCGCTTTTTCTTCTTGGACCCCGCCGACCTTGAAATACGGTATGCTACTATTACCGAGGACTCCACTGGTCCTATTAAAACCTACCACTATTGGGCCGTGAATTTCTTGGGCCTAATTATCTAGACCCAATTACTCCCCTAGAAGTCTCACTCCTCTAGTTGTTATGCCTAAATGGTATGGTTTACTATTCCCAAAATTTATCAGTCTCACTACTCAATGTGGACACATTTAACACTTAGTAGTCTCTCGCTCTACACATAGGGTAAATTCCCTTATTATTTCCTCATTAATGTCCATTTTGAACGTCCTTCTCTTGGACCTATCAATCTTAACTCCCAATTGCTATTCCCATTATTCTTTTGGCTCTATGGGTCCTATGGAATACATTATCAACTACACTAGTCTTGGCTGATTTCATCGCCACTAAGAAGGGGTTTAATCATGTCACTTTAAATGGGTCCCCTACTGGGTAAACCTTCCGGTGATGTTTCATTAACAATATTGAATTCAATCTTACCCTTCAGCTAGGTTTCCATTTAGAAGCATCATCAAATTTCTTGGTGACGTTAATCCTAATCGTCTTCATCAAATTTTCAACCACACTAGAGTATTTCACTCATGAGTCCTTTCATATAATTAACTCTATTTATCTTCTATGTACCCCATCCTTCCTACGATAAGGAGTTCGTCAAACAAGTTACTTATCTCTTTCTTGCCCATAAGAGATAAGTTTCGAAATTCCATTCATATCCAGATTAAAACATCAAATGAACGATTTCACTATCGATACATACCTAAAATTATTATTCCATCTTCACACATATTCTTTGTATGTGATGTCTAACTCTCATAACTTAAGTTTGTTCTACCTAGAAAAAATTTACTAGAAAATTTTCAAATCCTTGGTGTTACTAAACTTCACCCTTCACAATTGTCTTTGAATTTCTTCCTTCACAAGATTCCAACTCCCTCACCTTTCACATATAGTGCTGGGTGAGTTAATAACGGCACAACCATCAACTATGATGGTGCTTGGGAAACTATAACTCCCAAGCGACTTCCTTAATGTTCTCAACCCAAATAACAATTATGATGGTTTCTATCTCCAACACCATTTCCAAAATACTCTATATCTTTGGCTGAGTCCTCTTCCTGCTGTCCTTCTAACGGATCTTGCTAGTCGTCCCAATGTGTTTAGCGCACGATGCTCGACCGAACTCGTATAAGCAATACATCTTACATACTTCATGGCAGGAGAACGTAAGTCAAAATACGCAGAAGAATTGAACATCCTGATAATTGGGCTCTACATCCAAGAACGCTACGCTGAAACGTAGTAAGCCACATAGATCCTAAAGACACTAGATCTTGATGCTCTGATACCACCTGTAACAAACCTCCTAATTAAATATCGGGTGATTTGTCCTTCATTTTATTAAATCAAAATATTCAGTTGGTTCATTCTCAGCATAACTGTCGAAAATAATTTCTTTATTAATCACCTAATAGTCAATTAAGAAAAGTGTCAAAAACTTTTTCTATTTTATTTAATTATAGCCACTCTACAACACGGAACAATAATATGCAACAACACATCACAACTGAATTAACTATAACAAGAATAAAGGTGACTGGATTAACTCTCCAGTGAAATTATAACATTTACACTAAATAAAATTTATATCCATAATGCTTACATAAATAATTACAACCTCTAGAATCATGGGCGACAACCCCTAAATGAAGTAGACGCTATAAATGAGTGAATCAGCAGAAAGGAAGCGTCTAAACAAAATTTGCATCTCTGCTAGTAGCTATAATCCATCGGAACATCCATAATCTATGCTAGGAATTCCTGCTGCTGGATACCTAATGTACAAGATATAGTAAAGAAGAGACTATGCAAGAAAATGGTTCAGAGCTCGATTGTAAAAGATTTTAAGAATAACACGTGCTTAATAATTACAAATAAGCATTTATTATGTACATGTTAGTTTCTTGAACTCTCTCTTGAGAATTTTCACCTCTCATCTAAAGTGCACACCTATCGTATCTTATTATCTTCCTAGTTAAGGTTCCCTCCTAACCAGTTTCCACAACATAATTCTAGGACATATCATAAACCCATATGTCTCATACCATACGTAATATAATTATTCGTATTCATTTATCTTTAATATGAACAAGTCTTGTTACAACCATGGAATTAAGTGTTCATTTACTTAATTCAATTCAAATTTCATTATTTACTTCAATCTACAACATTACAGAATAGATTAAATCACAGTTTATATTTTTCAGCTACAGTATCAGACAGAAGATTACATCTCTATATCTACAATGTCACACGGTAGATTACATCACAGTTTATATATATAATATAACACTAATTATATATATAAATATATATACTAATACGACACCTCCCCAGTCACAGCTGCAGTGCATGCATACTCTGCTATCTTATACTGATACATCATGTCACTGTATAGAGGACTAATGATTCGGTGTATCTCACGAATCATATAACATAACACAAACATATTGGAGGCGAGCATACTCCCCAGCCAAATGGGTCACACACACACCTACGTTCCCATTCAACCATCAAAACTATCATTACACCAATAGCACGTGTCCAAGGTCCTATGCTCAAGGTACGTATCTAAAACCCCTCCCAAATGGGCGTACAAGGATAAGACCGTCCACAACACGAAACCTCCACCCCGATAGCAAGCATTGTAGGTATGTCATACATACAAATAATAATATAGGTATTCATCATACCTATATAAATATAACATCCATAAGGCATTAACACAACCATATGATAATTCCCATACGTAGTATTTTTTTCTATCAAACCCTACATATTAAATATTATGACATTACTTCTTTATTTTATACTCCCGAGCCTCACTCAACACTCGAAGATTAAATAAGTATTCCTTAACCTAATTCAGTAGGTAAATGTCTACACCCTACTTGTCACTATCATCATAACTTCCGAAATTCTATGAATTAAACTCATCTTTAATTAGGTTTAATTCTCGATAACCCTTAATTCATTCTGAACCCTTCATTCTATCTTTTAGGGTTAACCCCTCCTCTTCCTAAGGTCATATCGATAATTAATAACTCTCTTACTAATGGTCCCAATCATAAATTATCATTTATCTAATTTAAATCCCAACTAACATAAGTATTAATAATAACTCATTTAATTAACACTCGTTAATTTCCCCTCATTCAAAAATTCCAAAAAATAATATTTTCAGGTCTTAGTTATATCCTACTACCCTTCCCTAAGTCGCAGCAAGTTTATTTAGTCATCATCAAAGATTCCTCAAAGTTTGGTATTTAATCAACAATTAAAAAGAAAAATATTTCACATTTCTAAGGGGAGTCGATCGATCAATGATTCAGGTCGATCGATCGATCAACAATCTTGAGTCGATCTATCGATGGACCAGATATTTCCCAGTTTTCTACACTATTTTTCCTACGAGTTTCTTACTTTTTAATCATCAAAACCTTTATCAAATAATCCTAAACTCCCCAATATTCATTCCATATGATAAACCAAGATATATAAATGATTTCTAATAATCAAACCAACTAAAATCATCAAGAAGGTTGAATTCAAAACATACTATTTCCAGAAAACTCATATTTTTATATGTATCCATGAACATCATATAAACTCCAATTTTTCTTCACCAAATGATTCCCAATTTAAATCTCATCATATCCAGATCATATGCCATTATACATGGATAAGTTTTAACGTAACCATAATCATTTAAACATCATTAACATGAATCAAATTACTCAAATTCCATTTTATTCTCAAGAACTCTAATTTTTAACTTTATCACCAATAAGAGTCTAAATCCCGAATTTCTTCACAAGATAATATAAAATTCATGGAGTTTATTCTATAATCAAAAGATATCACTTCTAGATAATATCAGTTTTAAAGATCCATTTAAAATTATCAAAAATTTATCTTTGATCATTCAACATTTTAGAATTTTCCTAACTATCCCAACATGGACAATATAAAAGCTAAGATTGCAATAATTAATCACTTGACTTTAGATTGCAGGTCTCTTCCATTAGGGATGATATTCTACTGGTGGTCCTCTTTTTTTCGGCCAACTTCCGACAATAGTGGTGGTGGCTCTTGGTGGTGCAAGGTGGTTGTCCTTTGGTTTCCTAGAAAAGTCTCTTCTTCTCCCATAGAAAGTCTCTCAATCTCCTATAAACCTTTTCCTTTTATTTTTGGTGAATGAACCTAAGCTCTCTAATCCCTTTACTTATAAAATAAACTCAGATTTTCGTAGTTACTATTCACCTCGCTTGTAAAATGACCAAAATACCCCTCTGGGTGTCCTTTCGGTTTCGAAGTGCCCCGAGACCCAAATCAAACGCCCAAGTAGACTTTTTCGGCTATTTGAACCCTTCTGGACACTTTGGCGTAGTCAAAACGACCATTCAGATGGCATAATAGTTCACTTTTATTTCATTTAATTACAATCCCGACACGACTCAAATGCGCGTCTCGACTTAATTACCATAATTATCGTACACATAATTCGTGACAATTATATAAAGTCATAATCAATTGTAAAGTCATAATCATATATAATACTTTAATCACTAAGCAATATTCAACATAAGTCACATATTACTTTATTCTCGAATAATATTTAAATCCGGATTAATTTCCAATTATATCACAATTAATTCTAATAAATCCCATTTTAAAAGTCATTACAAATACGGGGTATTACATCATCATCGACCCCAAATCATGTATTCATGTATTGTTCCGGGTACTCATTAACCCTAATACCGAATTAAGCATACTTTAGGTATTCACACAACCTAAGTATCAATTTATTAGGTTTTCAGACAACCAAATTATTTACACTAGTACGTGACATTTTTTTCTCTCGAATATTCACCGTACTTTACCATGTATTTATGAGTTTACTTTACTTTCGTACTCCCCTCATAGTCCTACTATAAAATAATATATCTACCAATATTACTTTCACAAGTGCATAAGTATTCCCCCACCACGTCCATTTAGGAATACAAGAGAAAAGGAAAAATTTCATAAATTCTGAGCACCGGATCGATCCTCTTCCTAGGACGGGACCGGTTCAGTTTTTGTTAAGGCCGAACCGGTCTGTTTTTCTGCAATTCAGTTCTTATTTCGTAGTAGCATTTTTACACCTTTTTTATGCCAAAATCTCATAATTTCTTCACCAATTTCACAATCGATTGTTCTTAACTATTTCTACCAGAGTTAGGATGATTTCTAACGTTTCAAACACATTAAAACTTCACCGAAACATTGAAGAATGAATCATCCCCCCCCCCCCCCAAACTCTTTCATAAACTAGTTTTATGTTAATACATTAAATTTCATTCAAAACTCAGATTTAAATCCGTAGTAACAATCAAAACTCATCTGATTTATGATCCTCCACAGATATAAACCCTAACTGCATGAAGTTTTACCCATGATGAAATCAATTGGTACTCTTCATCAAGGTTTTGAAATAAAAATCAATCTATTCATGAAATCCCTACGCATGAGTACTATAACTTTAATTCAATATGCAATAAACACTTACCTTAGAATGATTGATTGCTTCTTCTCCAATCTTCTTTTCCAATTATCTTGAGGTGCAAGAAACCTTTCACCACCTTCTCAATTCTCTCCTTAGGAATTAGGAAAATGGTTCTCTCTTTTCTCTAATGGCCTCTTTAATCGGGTTATAAGCCCTAACCCCAATCTCTAAATATCAGATATATGGCTCTAATTTTCATAGGCCCCTTGACCTCTTTTAAGAAAATGACCGCAATGTCTAGGGCTATGTTTTTTTCGAACTTTCTGATTTTTTCGATTTTCGATCCGATTTTTTTCGAATTTGGAATGAAATTTTAGTTTGTTGATTTTCGATTTTTTGGAAAAAAATCGAATCAAAAATCGAAAAAATTCTGAATTTTCGGT
Organism: Sambucus nigra; assembly: GCA_949130495.1. NCBI lineage: Eukaryota > Viridiplantae > Streptophyta > Magnoliopsida > Dipsacales > Adoxaceae > Sambucus > Sambucus nigra. The sequence continues at coordinate 88,343,358 of OX422220.1, forward strand.
TCGATTTTTCCGAAACATTGCCGATCCTACCTTTTTCGAATTATTTCATATTTTTTCAAAATTATATTTTGATTTTCGATTTCTTTTTCGATTTTTTGAAAGTTTTCCATATCCCACATCGGTTAGGAGAGAGATAGGGCTCTAGAATATGCTCTATAGACTGAGAGTATCCTCCTAACTTCTACACAAATAAAAAAATGAGCCAAATCCTCATGTATTTACATGTTGGGTTAAGCCATTTTCTTTTTTTTTTTAAATGAGAATTTCGAGTAATCGAAAATCCATAATTTTTTTTTTTAATTTTGGAATTTCCAAAATTTTTGGAATTTTAATATATTTTGTGAATTTTTGATTTTTTTGCGATTTTTCAATTTTTTCGAATTCGGATTTTTTTTTTTAATTTTTTGAAAAATTTGGATTAGAAATCGAAATAGTTTTTTTATTTTCGAAAAAACCAGAATTTTTTTCGAAGAGGCATTTTTCGATCGATCTTGTTGAAACACAACCCTAGTAACGCCCTTACTAGGTGCCGGTTTGGTTCAAAATTGACTTGGTCCCGAACTATACCTCCGAGTATATTATTTTGACTATTTTGACCTATTTGGAATCATTCGTGTCCTCTAAATTCCTATTTGAGTAACTTAAAATATATTTCTCATTCTTCACCTCAAAGTAGTCTGCGTGTGACTCCTGGTGAGATAAACTAGAAAGCGCACATATCACTCGCTATGCCGTATAATGATAGTCATTTGTTCTTTACCATTCACACTTAGTAAATTTCATCAAAATATTAATCAATATCTATCTCTCGATTAATATTTAATAATCACATTTATTAATTAAATCACATTAAATTACTTCACTCGCATAATTTAAATAAAACGTATTTTCCTAATTAATTTCCGAATTAATTACTTTTAAAAAATGCGAAAATACGGGGTGTTACATACTTTAGCCCTTACAAAGGAATTTCATCCTCGAAATTAGGACATACCTACGGTAAATAACTCTAGATAATGCTCTCGCATGTCATCCTACCACTCCTAAGTCGACTTCTCAACATTGTGGTGACCCTACTGAACTCGCACCAAAGGCACCACCTTAGACCGTAGTTTACACTCACCATGATCTAGAATAGCCACGGGCCTCTCCTCATATGAGACGTCTGGTTATAAGTAAATCTCCTCAAGTTGAACGTGACAATATGCCCTCTCGCTCCTCCTGTTTTTCTTTAGTGATGACACATGGAACACATCATGTATCCACTATAGATGCTTTGGAAGTCCCAATCTGTATGCTACCGGTCCCACCCTCTCTATAATAGGAAACGACCCCACATACCTCGGTGCTAACTTCCCTTTCTTACCAAATCTCATAATCCCCTTTATAGAAGATACGCGAACCAACACCTAGTCACCAACTTCTAACTCCACAAGTCTCCTGTCGGTGTCAGCATAACTCGTTTGCCTATCCTGAGCTATCCGAAGGCATCCTCAAATTACTCAATCTTGGCAGTAGTCTTCCGAATCATCTACATTCCTAACAACTTGTTGTCCCCCACCTCTAACCAGCATGCGTGCGGATGATAAGATCTCCCATACAGTGCCTCAAAGGTGCCATCGCGATAGTAAATTGGTATGAGTTGTTATACACAAACTCTACCAATGGAAGGTATCGCTTCCAACCTCCCCTAAAATCCAGGATACACATCCTCAGCATATCCTCTAGCATCGGATTCACCCTCTCTGTCTGTCCGTCCATATGGGGGTGATATGTCGTACTCAATCTCAAGTCGGTACCCATAGCCTCCTGAAAGCTCTGCCAAAAATGTGATACAAATACTCTATCTCTAATATACACAATACTTTGTGCATACTATATTGTGTCATAGTCTATCCGAACTTGAAAGAAGTGGGCAACCTTGGTCAACCGATCCACTATCACCCATATCGAATCTTGACCCCGTTGTGAAGTAGGTAGCCTAATAATAAAATCCATCGAGATGCCCTCCCATTTCTACACAGGAATCTCAAGTGGCTGTAGCATCCCCGAAGGTCTCTGATGGTCAACCTTCACCAGCTGATAAGTAACACACTTTGAGGCAAACTCTTCTATGTCTCTCTTCATGCTGGACCCCCAGTACTGTCTCATCATATCCGGGTACATCCTGTCCCCACCGGGATGTACCACAAATCTAGAACCATGAGACTCAGTCATAAATTTATGTCTCAAATCCTCATCCTCAGGTACTACCAACCTCCCATTTAAGAATAGGCTTCCCTCGGAGCAAACTGAGTAGGCCTTTGCGCCCTCAGCTAATAACTGTCATACAATGTCTTTACAGAACTGATCCTCTACATGTCCATTAACTACCCGCATAAAAATCTTAGGAGTGATATCCATCATTACCATATATGCTATGACCACCTCATCCTCTTGTTGGAGCTCACTACAATTTTCTTTCCATACCTCTGCTAAATCTCTAGTAGGTCATCGGCTCAATGCGTTTTCCACTACGTTAGCCTTTCAAGGATCATATTGTATATCAAACTATTATTCCTTCACGAATTCTAGCCACCACATCGGCCTCATTTTCATATCCTTCTGTGTGAAGAGATACTTAAGTGACTTATGATCCATGAACAATGTGAATTTCTCCCCCAATAGGTAATGTCTCCATATCCTCAACGCAAAAATGACCGTTGCCGACTCTAGGTCTTGGGTGGGGTAATTCTTCTCGTAGGGCTTTAACTTTTGAGATGCATAAGCTATCGCCCTCTCTTCCTACTAGAACACACCCCAAGTCCCCGTAACGATGCATTCGTGTACACCCGATACTCTGCAACGCTCTAGGCAATGCAAGTATGGGTGCTAAAGTCAATCTATCCTTCATCTCATCGAAGGCTAATTGGCATTGGTTGCCCCACACAAATGGTACACCTTTACAAGTCAAGCTCGTTAAATGCCCAGTAATTTTTTAGAACCCCTTGATGAAGTGACGGTAGTATCCGTCCAACACCAAGAAGATGCGAATCTCGATCGGTGTAGTGGGCTGCCCCCACTCCCTCATTGTCGATACTTTACTTGGATCAACAATTACGCCCCTTTCGAACACAATGTGACCGAGAAATTGTACCTCTCAAAGCCAAAATCCACATTTACTGAATTTGGGATACAATTTATAGTCCCGTAACATCTGCAGAACCATCTATAAATGCTCGGCATGATCCTTATCCGTCTGTGAGTAAACGAGGATGTCATCGATGAATACTATTACAAACTGATCCAGAAACTCCCAAAATGCTCTGTTCATGAGATCTATGAACACTGCAAGCGCATTAGTGAGCCCAAATGGCATCACCCTGAACTCTAGGACCCGTACCGCGACAGGAAAGTGGTCTTAGGAATATCCTCCTCCCAAATACGCAACTGGTGATAGATGACCTCAAATCGATCTTGGAAAATTACGCAACCCCTCTTAACTGATCAAATAGGTCGTTAATCCTAGGTAACGGATACTTGTTTCGTATCGTCCTCTTGTTCAACTCCCTATAATCCACGTGCAAGTGAAGTGAACCATCCTTTTTCTTCACAAACAACACCGGGGCTCCCCAAGGCGATGTACTCCGCCGTATGAAACCCTGACTTAAGAGATGCTGAATATGATCTCTTTGCGCCCGTATTTCTGAGAGGGCCATGTAATACGGTGCTCTGGCAATTGATCTCATCCCCGGTGTTAAGTCATTGACAAACTCTATTTCCCAGCTTGGTGATAGCCCGGGTATCTCTTAGAACACATCCTCAAAATCCCTCACTATAGGAATCGAATCAAAGGGAATGATCACCTCCTCAAAGGTTTCCTCCTCAATTTATTATAAATTAGTGCACGATACTCCCTCGGGAAGAGGCATTGCCACCAGGAACATCTCCTGTCCCATAAATTGAAAATACAATCGTCATCTCATAACAATCTACCATCTCTCTGTAGCCTACTAACTAGTCCATACCTAGAATCACGTTATACCCCTCTATATCTAACATTAGGAGGTCTGCCGCTAAGCTTAATCTCCCAATTATAATATTGAATCCTCTACAGATTGCATAAATCAATGAACCACTACCCATCGGTGACTCTACTCACATAAGGAGATTATTGGTTGTCTCTAATAAATCGGTGGCTCGTGAAAATCTAGTCTTAATAAATGAGTGAGATGTTCCAGTATCAAATAGTACTTTACCCGTAGATCCATGAATAGAAAATGTGCTCGCTACTGCAGGTGGCGCAGGAGGTGCTGGCGGTCTAGGTACATCTCGAATGTTGAATACATACATGTATTGCATTTAGCCCTGCTGTTGGCGTGGGGTTGGCACTGGTACCGAAGCTCAAGCCTACTGCCCCTACTGGGCCCCCTGATGGTGCCCCCCAATAAGCTATGGACAAGACCTACTTTCATGACCCTGCTGGACACATGTGAAATAATACCCTTGAAATTGCCTCTGACCTTAGCACTGTTGGCCCTAATGTAGGCCCTGGTGGCCCTATCCCTACTGGACACGCCCTTATTTCTTTTGGCCCTGATGACCCTGAGGGACCTGCTGCTGCTGCTGGGGACCTTATTGGCCCTGCCTATCCGATCGGTACCCACCAAATCTAAACCTTTTGGCAGATTTCCCTTATTGGGATTTTTGCACCTGTATGCCCCTTGTTTACTGTTTCTGGGGTGGTGTGCCACTAACACTGCTCCCCCCAGTCTTTTCCTATAGCATAGACTCTGCTCCCCTCTTACTTATCATGCCATGGAAATGAAAGTCTTGACAGTGCAAAATTGCCACGTTAACAACCTCAGTATACGTCATTAATGTGGGATTTCCAATCAAGTGTTTCCTGGTCCTCCAGGCCAAGCCATCCATAAACTTTGCCTTCTTCATCTCTTTGTTGCTCACCTCGTCTGGTACAAAATTTTCTAGGCGGGTGAACTCCTCTTCACAATCAGCAACTGGGTGGTCACCCTGACATACCTCACCAAACTTCTTCCTCATCTCTTCCACCACTATCGACAGAAAGTACTTGCAGTCAAATCGCACCTAGAAAGGTTGTGGTCACTGCCTCCAATGACAAAAGGGCTGCCCTTATTAACCTGAAGGTGTCCAACATCTGTCGCTGAACCTCACTACAATCGAGCATGCGCAGGTGTCGTTGAATGTTCTTCTTCGAAAGAAATGCCTCCACTACATCCGTGCCACCCTGAAACTCAGGCAGATGGACCTTTTGGAAGGTCTCTCTGATGCTATGCCAAGTGGGTAGCCCTTGCTGGGCTGGAATATCTGGTGCTACGAGTTACTGAACCTGAGGCTGAGGGAAGTGGGCTTCTATGGCCCTCATAGTTATCTCTACTCCTCGAGCTACTATCACTGCCACCAGGGTAGTAGAAATTATCTCTGGTGGTGGTGGCGGTACCTGTTGCTCCTGAGGATCCTCCCCCACCTCATCTATGGTTGTGGCCCTCTCAGCTCGCTTTCTCCTCGACAAAATCTAAAAATAGATCGAATCGTATAAGCACACAGTTTATACAAAATTTAATGGGAGAGGCACGATATCTTAAGGCACGAAAAGATATAAGCAACAGTCCTAATATTAGGGCTCTATGTCAAATAAACTTTACACTGAAACGTAGTAAGCCGTACAGATCTTAGGGACACTAGAATGTGATGCTCTGATACCATTTGGGACACCCCGTCTAATTAAACATCGGGTGATCATGCCTTTATCAAATTAAAATAGCTTTCTCATATGGTTCATTCTTAGCATCACTGTTGAAAAACAAATTAATTACTAACAACCTAAGTTAATTAAACCGGTGCCCAATTTAATATTTCGAATAAAATAAGATGATAGAATAGTTTGAAAACTAAAACAACAAACACAAGATACTAGAATCCAAACCAACACTAATATGTAAAAACAACTAAGTTAAGCAGAATAAACCGTCGGCAAAAATCACAACCAAGCGAAAAAATCCACAATGCAACTGCAAAGTAAAACTGATACAAATCTGGAACTGTAATGGAGTCAACTGAAAACATGTCTACATATGAAATATAAGAATAAGATCCTATGATAGATTTGAATGAAAGAGTCGGCTACTCCATGATCCTGTCAGCATCCACAATGCTATATCTTCGAATCGCTGGAATGAACTCAAGTAAGGCGCCCTTGTGGCTGGACACCTAAAAGGTTTTGAAAACATTTTTATAGCAAGAGTTAGTACTTAAAACAGTTTGAAAACATTTAAGAAACAATTTATCGCAATTAAAATTGTTTATTGATTACACATGTTAGGTTCATGCACACTCCCTTGAGTCCCCTCACCTCTCATCTAATGTGCACACCTAACGTCCTATACTTAGCCCACCTATCCATCATACCCAGGCTATCTCGACTAAAGTATAAAACCGATCTTATCAATGGTCTACTCTCTCGTACCGCCAATCCAGCACGCTTTATTATTAACACCCTCGCGTATTTAAATTTTCATATAACATTCACATGTGTTATATTTAATAATCAAAATCAAGTCTCACTACTTATTTCATAAAGCATTTTAGATTTATCATCCAAATTTAGTAATTAAATTTCACTACTTAATTTACTATAGATATTCCCAATCTATTTTTAATAATAAAATTAAGTTTCTCTCTACTTAATTTATCATTTAGATGTATATTTATATACATATATATATCATCCACAAGTCTAGTTTCGCACATAAGTAGAATATCATGAAGTATATATATATATATACACTATAAGGATTATTGGTCCAGCTAATCATCGACCCCAATCATCCTATAATTTACATCGGTCCGGATATCCCTCCACCCCAAAGTAAATGGTATGCATATGTATATTGGTTCGAAAACTCCTCGACCCTCATATATTTTAACTTTGATTTGGTTTGAATCATCATCGATCCCAAATCAAGTTTTCATGTATTTTTCCGGATAGTCATCGACCCCAACACCGAATTAAGCATACTTTAGGTATTCATACAGCCTAAGCATCAATATAATAGGTATTCACACAACCAAATTATTTATACTAGTACGCGATGTGTTTTTCCTCTCTAATATTCATCGTACTTTACCATGTATTTATGAGTTTACTTTAGTTTCGTACTCCCTTCGCAGGACTACGATAAAATAATATATCTCCCAACATTACTTTCACAAGTGCATAAGTATTCCCCCACCTCGCCCTTTTAGGAATACAAGAGAAAAGGGAAAATTTCAAAAATTCTGAGCACCAGACTGGTTCATTTTTTGTTAAGGCCGGAATGGTCCGTTTTTCAGCAATTCAGTTCTTGTTTCGCAACAACGCTTTTACACCTTTTTGATACCCAAATCTCATAAATTCTTCACCAATTTCACAATCGATTGTTCCCAACTATTTCGAAAAAATCGAATTTTGATTTGATTTTTCGAAAAAATCGAATTTTGATTTAATTTTTCAAAAAAATTGGATCGAAAATCGGAATAGTTATTTTACTTTCAAAAAAATCAGAATTTTATTCGAAGAAACATTTTCCGATCCGATCCGATCCGGCCGAAACACATCCCTAATAAAGGTTTTTACTAGGTGCCGATTTGGTTAAAAATTGATCCGGGCCCAAACTATACCCCCGAGTACACTATTTCGATTATTTCGACCCATTAGGAATCATTCGTGACCTCTAAATTCCCATCCGAGTCACTTAAAATATATTTCTCACTCCTCACCTCAAAATAGTCTACACGTGACTCCTAGTGAGATAAACTAGAATACCCAAATATCAGTCGCTATGCCGTAAAATGATAGTCATTTGCTATTTATTATTCACACTTAGTAAATTTCATCAAAATATTAATCAGTATCTATCTCTTGATTAATACTTAATAATCACATTTATTAATTAAATCACATTAAATTACTTCACTCGCGTAATTTAATTAAAACGTATTTTTCTAATTAATTAGTTTAAAAATATGCAGAAATATGGGGTGTTACAAAGGGGTGAACACGGCCATAATAGTTAATAAATAAGATATATACACTAATAAAAAAAATACAAGCTCCCAATAATATGAAGGATCATCCTTCAAGCTAAGATAACCTTTACCCGCATAATAGTAATACTAAAATAATTAATCAATAAAATACAACAAGTCTAATCGTAGTTAAATTTTAATTGAATTAATACTAGAATTACTATGTATCCACCAATGACAAAGCCCTTACAATAGTTTGTGTTCACCCAAACATCAACTAGTTAAAGTAGGGGTGAATACGGCCACAATTGTCAACCAATAAATTATAAATATATATAAAAATAATTTACATGAATGAAAAGATAAGTAAAATAACCTTAATAAAGAAAGCAACTAGAATTATATGAGCTTCAATAATTGATCTCCAGTTACATATGCACATGGAACGAGAATAAAAAATATTAACAAACATATAATTGCAATAAGAAAAAATACTAACAAATAGGTAAATAACCCTAATTTATTATATGCAAATGTACATACCCTCTCTCTCTCTCTCTCTATATATATATATATATATATATATATATATATATATATATATATATATATGTGTGTGTGTGTGTGTGTGTGTGTGTGTGTGTGTGTGTGTGTGTGTGTGTGTAGACCCTTTTTGGGTGGATCGTGTCGTATTAGAATGGGTTCGTGTCAAATATTAAGTAAACATGTAAATGGATAGTGTCATATTATAGAGGGTTCGTGTCAAATATTATTCCACTCATACATGATTAGTTAAGAGTCCAAATAGATCATGCTGTATTATATGATTTCAGGTCATGCTTAAATTACTATATCTATAGTATATATCTAATTTGTATTATTTACAATCAATTTCACTTTACTTATGACATGTCTAGGTACTCAACTCGTTATGGGTTGACACATTGTAATCATTAATTCATTAAGAACTAATTTACGTGGTATCTCATTTCATCCCAAGGGTCCGTTTTATATCATTGGTGGTAAATCATCAAACGTGAATATATGTATAGTATTTGAATGTTTGTTAAAAAAAATCCCCCCAATTAGTCATTAAAATGTACATGCAATGCTCCATTAAACTGTTACCATATATAAGAAAAGAATCAATTGAAATGGTTATTAAAATGTACAAGAAATTCTCTATTTCTTGGTCACAAACGTACACATAAATGTAAAACATATAGAAAAAATGTTTTAGGGTATTTCTTCATCACATACATATAAAAAAATACATACATACATACATACACAAGGGTATGCATACAAACATAAGAGCTTTGCTCCAATTTTTATTCACATAACTTAAATGTACCATATATAGAATAAATATTTTAGGATTTTTCTTCATATATATATATATATATATATGTGTGTGTGTGTGTGTGTGTGTGTGTGTGTACGAACATACATATACAAGGGTTTTGTTCCAACTTTTGTTCATATATATACACATATATGTACCACATATAATATAAAGTTTTTAGGGTTATGTTTTATCACATACATATATACATACATACATACATACATACATACATACATACGTACATATGAAGCATCCTATATCTTTGACTCACTTTAGTCTACATTATATAGAGCTCATCTAGTTTGAAAATAGAGATAAAATTGTGTCTATCCCTAGTTGAACCAAAAAGCCTCAGAACTTTCATAGCTTCATTGATATTCCTCTATAAGATCATGAAGGTATAACACATACACCACACACTAGGACTGCATTCATATAATGATTTACTCGCGATATAATCATGTGTGAGTTATATCCCCTTAAAATGTTTTTTTTAAATAATTTTTCGGATTTATTTAAAATATTCTAAGTATTTTAAATGATTTTTTGGAAATTATAATCTACTCTTAATAAAGTTTTTTGGAAGATTTATAATTATTTTTTCTCCTTAAAACTTCTCTGGGTAGAAATCGAAACCGGCACAAACTTATGTGGGCTCAATTTGTATTTTTTAGTACTCTAAACACACACGTTTTACACTGACCTTGTTCACCCACGTGTTGATTTTATATCGATCCGATTTGTGTTTCTTCACAGACTTAGATCCCTTAGTTTAATACGGTTCGTTCATTTGAGTTTATCAATGGTTCCATGTTGTTGTTTTGTGATCCATTCCTCTTCATATATAAGGATTGGAACCCTTTTCCAAAGCAGAGTTTTTGGTTTTCGTCTTTAGGGTTTCCTCATTTTTAGAGACAAAAGAGAGAGGGAAATATACAGAGAGAAGAAACCTTTTGTTTTTATCATACAAACCCTAACTGGTTTTCGATCAAACTCTATATCTTTAACCCAAACCAAAACCTGAGTATTTTGAGAGTTGTTGTTGAGTTCGTTAAAGACTATTCGTGGTTTGATCCTCTGTTGTTTGAGATCTTCATTCCAACTTAGTCATATTGGTTTGATTTCTATTTATTCTTGTAGAAACTGTAGATCTAACTATCTTATGTCATATATCACTTAGAACTGCATTATTTTTGTTTCTCATCTTGAGAACTCATATTTGTTGATTATTTCAATTCGTAAATATTTTTGAAAACTCAAGAATCAACAAATCTTACTTTTATTTTTAGTTCTTACAAAACAAGACTTTTAGTCTAGTTCAAATCACAATCAGTGGTTTACAATTTCAAAAATCTTTTTCAAAACCTCTAAAATTGTTTAAGACCTTGACCGTCTTCTGAGTAAGGTAACCTTGGATTTGGTGATATATTGAAAGATCAAGAAGTCTTTTGTTCTCTAAAGAAGAGAGAAACATAAAGCATAACATCATTTAGATCTGATTTGTAATTTGATGGGATCTGTTTGTATAAATAAGTGTGAGTGTGTACATTCATGTGTTAGAACACTGTCACAAAACACTTATCACACTACTATACAATAAGTGTTGGAATTATGATCTTCAAGTTCAAGAGTCGACATAAAGCCGGAACAAAATCAGAGAAGTTATGAAGTTGAGAAAGAGACATCATCATCAGAGTTGCAGAGAAGTTGGAATCAAGCTAGTGGAGTTGGTATGTATTCTAAACTTATATAGGTCTGATTTACTTGCTTATGTGTTAAATAGCTTGTAACTTGATATTTTGCTTTAGTGGATGTTGGTTTATAACTTAGAAGTCACCATGGATGTTTACTCAGTTGGGTGAGGTTTTACCACGTTAAACATTGTGTGCACTTAATCTTTCTGCATCATCTCATCTTCTTCTAGTTGGTGTGCTGAGTTAAACTGAATTAAACATGGTTTTTTCAAAACTAGTTATATAATCTTGAAGATATCTCGTACATAATTTGATTATACACAACTTGTGTTAAACATTATGATTTAAAGAAAAACGTTTCCCCAAAAAATAGTTCGGAGATACATAGATAGTTTAATATAGTATTAAACAACTTAAGTGGTATTTTTTAATTGGTATCAGAGCTTTGGAAATTTTCTTTAAGATCTTGTGTTACTGAAATTGTTTTCTTGAAATCAAACAATGGACGAGAAATTTGAAAGATTTGGTAACTTGTCCAGACCCCCCTATTTAATGGAAATAACTTTCCTTACTGAAAGGTGAGGATTATTGCTTTCATACAAGGAACCTTGGTAGATGATGTCTAGGACATTATTGAAAATGGTACACTTATCTTACAAAACTAGCCACTGTTGGAAGAACTATGAGGATTAAGAAAATTTTAAGTGAATTCACTAAAGAAGAGAAGTAAGACTCTCTAAACAATAACAAAGGAAAGAATGCCATTTTTATGTCAATAAATGAACATGAGTTCAAAAGTATCTCATCTTGTACCACTTCTAAGGAAGTTTGGGATACACTTATGACTGCACATGAAGGTGATACCAGAGTTAAGGATGCTAAAACACAGATGCTCATTCAGCAGTATAACTCACTGATTATGACAGAGTCTGAGTCATTCGATGACTTCTATATCAAATTAACTGATATTGTGACCAAACTGCATGAAAATGGTATTACTTATGATAGGAGCGAAATTGTATCTAAAATTCTAAGATCATTACCACAGAAATTTAACAAAAAAAAGTATGCAATTTAGGAGATGAGTGATCAAAATCTTACCCCTGAACTTCTCAGTAGAAAATTGAGAACTGTGGAAATGGAACTAGAATTCAAGAAGCAATTAACTTAGTCCCATAGGAAACAAACCAATTCTAATTTGAACTCCTCCTCTAAGTTGATAAAATTTGAATTGTCTATACCTACTCTTGACTTAGAATATGATGAGGAATGTAACTTGGATAGTCTTGATAATCAAATTGCCTTAATGTCTAAACAATTTAAGAAACTAATAAAGTTTAGAAATAAAATGGAAAATGGACAAGGCAAGCCAAATTATCAAAATCCTTACAGTAGCAGACTCATGAGAAGATATATGAAAACCATAATACCAAGAGAACTGAGGGAGCTCTCAATAATGTTGAATTCTATAGATGTGGAAAGTTTGGACATATGGCACAAGACTGTAGAGTAAAGTTGAACAAGAATTATAAACATACTAGGGCTAACCTATGCAAAACATGGGATGGCTCAAGTGACTCTGAAAATGATGAGCCCGAGTCACCCAACACTATTGACTCCTGTATGTCATTCTTTGCTATAATCATTTACAATGATGATCTACTTGTATTTCTGACAGAACTTGATACTAATAGTTCTACTCATAATATAGTGGATAATCATATTATTGGATTGGATGCTTTAATACTTGAGAATACTGTTGATGCCAATGCGAGATGTGTGAGTCAAATGGGAAGTGATAATATCGATGCCAATGTGTGTGTGAGTCCTAAAACTAAATATCCAAGGGACACTACACACTATGCACATAGTGATTCAGATAATGAAGACCTCCTTGATATACACACTGTATGCAATGGCTCTAAAGAAAAGCTCCAAATTTGACACAGTTGTCAAAGACCTCACTAGAAAACTAGATGACATGAGCCAAATGGTTAAACTTAATGCTAAAGAGTACACCACCCAATGTTTAGTTTATGAAAATCGAACAAAAAATTTTGTTGAAAAATTAAAGGAATTGTTCGAAAAGAATAAAATTCTGGAGAAAAAAGACAAAGCTACTTTGCTGGAATTGGAACAAACTAAGGAAAATACCTCAACTATTTTAAAAAAAAATACTAAGTTTGAAAACAATTCAAAATATTATGAGGAATTTATTGTTGATAGAAAAACCAATTTTGATGATCGGACTGGAATAGGATTTTGTCCTAAAGATGACAAACAACCTAAAATGTGTGAAACTATTAAGTTTGTATCTGGAAGAAAAAGACCTATGGAAGTCTGTCTAGATTTCCTATCTTTAAAAAATGATTTTGAGACAAAACATAAAATTCTAGACATTGGTTAGTCAAGTAACTCTAAGGAAAAAGTTGAACCTAATGCCAAATACATTTGTCCTCCTATAAGACGTTTTGTTCCTCCATTTCAGCCAGTGGTTATTAAAAACAAACCTAGAGTTCAAACTAGTCCTATACCTATGCTTAGTAATTTTCCTAAGGAAAATCAATCTACCTATAACATTTACTATTTGTATTGTGATGTCTATGGGCATTCACTTGAAGGATGTTTTTCAAAACGTCTCTATAAAACAATTTACTCCTCTTCCACGTACAAGAACCTCAACTATTCCAGGAAGAATCAAAACCACTATGTCTTACCTAGATAGCCTGATAGGAATTCTAACTCTCGTAATAGGAAGAGAAGATCCAATACTAAAAAGACATCATCAAATAGGAATTTCAGATTCTTTACTAAACCTATTTCTCGATATGATCAACCTTTTCATAAAATACAAACGAATGTACAAAACATTTTTCAACAAAAATCTAATGCTCGTAAGTTTTATCAAATGAGAGCAAATAAGCGTAAGATTTTGAAGAAAAGAGCAATTTGGATTTGGAAAGATGATATTATATCTTAAATGAAGTGTAACATTGTTATCAACGCTTTAAAATCCCAACACACATCATCTGGTTGGTATTTGGATTTTGGTTATTCCAAACATATGACTGGGGATGATACCAAACTTTCAAATAAAATTAATTTCTCCGGTTGAAGTGTCATGTTCGGAGATGGTATATCAGCCCAAATCATAGGTAAAGGAACACTCCATGAAGAATGTCTTCCTATTCTTGAAAATATGCTATTAATTAAGGGTCTCAATGCCAACTTACTTAATATTTCATAATTTTGTAACTCGAATCATACTGCCACCTTTTTAAAGAATAACTGCAAAATTTTAATTGAAAAAGGTGAGTGCATTATTACAAGGCTTCGTACTCCAGAAAATTATTATATTGTTAAGTCGAGTACTGAAGTTTGTAACATTGCTAGATTGGATGGCATTGAGATATGGCATAACATATTGGGTCACAAAAATTATGACAGTCTAAGAAAATTGTATTTATAAGAGAAAATTAGAGGTATGCCTAAGATCAGACCTATTTCCAACGTAACTTGTGGACCATGTCAATTAAGAAAAATGGTTAAGGCTCCTCACAAGAAGATTAAGGGTGTTTTCTCCACTAGACCTCTATAACTCATCCATATGGACCTTTTGGGTCCCTCTTGAACTACAAGCCTTTGTGGAAACAATTATATTCTTGTTATGATTAACGAATTCGCTCAATTCACTTGGACTGCCTTCTTAAAATAGAAATCTAAAACTTTTAGGAAATTTCTAAAAATTTAACTTCACATTAAAAATGAAAAGGACTCCAAACTGAATAAGATTAGAAGTGATAGAGGCAGTGAGTTTATTGATTATAGAGTGATTGAATACTGTGATTATAATGGCTACAAACATGAGTTTAGTGAACCTAAGAACCCCAATAAAATGGGATTGCTAAACATAAGAATCGCACTATTTAGGAGATGGCTCATGTAATGCTCCATGACAAAGATTTACCTAAATACTTCTGGGTTGAATCTATTCGAACAACCTGTCATATAATCAATAAAGTATATCTCTGGAAAAACACTAAACAAACTCGTTATGAACTCTGGTACAATAAAAAACCAAACCTAAAATACTTTAGGACTTTTGGTAGTACATGCTTTGTCTATAAAGATAGAGAACACCAATCTAAGTTTGAATCTAGCGGAGATAAAGATATTTTTTTAGGCTATTCTCCTAACAGTCAAGATTATAGTGTGTATAATCTTAACATTCAGACTCTTATGGAATCCATTAATGTAGTTCTAAGTGACACTAATGTAGATAGTAGTAATAAAAGGACAACTATCGTGAATGAGTCTGAAAATTCGTTAACATCTGACTCCTCAGTGATAGTTGATCTTTTACACACTGAAATACCTCAAGTACCTAACTGGGTTTCAAAAGACTATCCTATAGATAGTGTTATTGGTAACCTTACTGAACCTGTGAGGATAAGATCTTAAGTTCGCAATTTAGCTCATTTTGCATGTTTTTTTTCCCTCTTGGAACCAAAGAATGTAAATGAAGCTTTGAATGACTCTATGTGGATATTTTCTATGAAAGAAGAACTTAATCAATTTGTCGTTCATGATGTTTGGAATCTTGTACCTAGGACCAATAATAAAAAGGTTATTGGAACACGTTGGCTGTTTAAAAACAAAACTAGTGAGACTGGAATGGTAATTCGAAACAAAGCTAGGTTAGTAGCTCAGGGATATTCTCATATTGAAGGAGAAGATTCCAATGAGACTTTTGCACCTGTCACTCATATGGAATATTTTCGACTACTCTTTGTAATAGCCTGCTATTTGCAATTTATCCTTTAATAAATCGATGTTAAATCAGCCTTTCTTAATGGCATCTTAACTCAGGAGACCTATATAAAACAACCAAAAGGATTCATATATCCACGTCATCCAAACCATTTGTATCGTCTAAAGAAGGAACTTTATAGGTTAAAATAGGCTTCTAGAGCCTGGTATGAGCGTCTTTCCTCTTTTTTGTTAAATAATGGTTTTAAGAGAGGATGGAATGACTCAACACTTTTTGTTAACAAATTTGACAAAAATATTGTAATAGCCCAAGTGTACATTGACAACATCATCTTTAAATCCACGTCTCCTACCGAATCTAAGACATTTTCATATATCATGCATAATGAGTTTCAAATGTCACTTATGGGAGAGTTACAATTCTTCTTAGGACTCTAAGTTAAGAAACATTTAGAAGGTTTATTTGTATCGCAATCTAAGTACGCTCTAGAGATAGTCAAAAAGTTCGGATTAGAGAATTCTAAAGAATATAGGACTCCCATGGGCACGTCAGTGAAATTATCCAAAGATGAAAATCGAAAACCTACCAATTACACCTTATATCTTAGCATGATAGGAAGTCTTTTATATCTTACTGCTTCTAGACCTGACATTATGTATGTCATTCGTGTTTGTGAATGCTACTAATGTAATCCTAAAGAGAGCCACCTTATCTGTGTGAAAAGAATCATTAAGTATGTGAAAGTTACTCTTAATCTAGGTCTATGGTACACTAAAGATATGTCTAGTACCACATAGGATATACCGACGATGACTGGGCAGGATGCTCAGATGATAGTAAAAGCACCTCAGGAGCTTGCTACTATATTGATAATAACTTGATGGGATGGAATAGTAAAAAACAGAACTGTACTTCTTTATCTACTGTGAAATCCGAATATATCGCCACAGGTAACTGTTGTGCCCAACTACTTTGGTTAAAACAAATACTAAATGATTATGGAATTTTTGAAGAAAAAAATCATCTCTATTGTGACAATCAAAGCGCGATCAATATATCTTAAAACCCAGTTCAACACTCTCGTACTAAACATATTAAAATACGTCATCACTTTATATGAGAGCTTGTCGAAACTAAGGAACTAGATATCAATTATCTTCCTACTGAATTGAAATTAGCTGATTTATTTATTAAACCTGTTGATCATATTAGGTTTGAGTTCTTATGAAAATTTATTGGCATGACAATTCTTGAATAAACTGTTTACTATACAAGTTATATATTTGCCTTCCCTTTATCCATTTGAGACAAAATGGGGGAGATATGTTTAAGTCTATTTTTAATCTATTTTAACTAAAAATGCTTGATCTTAGTTGTTTATCTTACAGGTAACAAAATTGATTTGTTGTACTTCAGATTTTGATAGGGTACTGGTTTGTAATTAGTTGAGTTATGTACTTTTCTCTTTCTAGGATTTGGGTAGATAGAATTTTGTATAGGAATACATTTTTCTTCTTTTTTTCATATCCCTACGAGTCCTAAAAGACTCAAAGGAGATTTTGTCTCATATTTCTAAAGGGGGAGATTGAAGCATCCTATATCTTTGACTCACTTGAGTCTATATAATATAGGAGCTCATCTAGTTTGGTAATAGAGACAAAATTGTGTTTATCCCTAGTTGAACCAAAAAGCCTCAGAACTTTCATAGCTTCATTGATTGTAATAACCCTCGCTTTTGAGAACCTATTTGATATTCATTTGCTAAATGCAATAATTATATATAAAATGTTGGAATGTGGAGTAAGTATTAATTTAAGGAAGAAAAGTTAATATTTACTAAAATGTTGCATATTTACCTTATGTGTAGGTGAATATCGCCATGTGGTGTTTTATTGTGTCATAAAAATTAAATGACATTAAGGTTTAAAATGAAATCAGAACTTAAAATGAGTTATAAAAGTTTCCAGACGATAATTTGGAGGGTGCAGTTAGTTCTGGGAGGTACGAGATAGTCAAAACGTGTGCCATATTGTATTTTGATGTTTTGGGCACTTTTGACTAGTTTTAGTTTAAATGTGTAGTTGCGTATTATTTTATCGCAGTATTGATCACTTAAGTTAGAATTTTAGACTAAGGCACGTTTTATGTCTTGGAACCCACTTATTTATCTTAAGCCCCATTTGTGACCTAGAGTGAGAGAGAGAAGAGGAGAAACCTTGTGGAGAAAAGGGAGATTGAAAGTTTGAAATGTGATCCTGCCTACATCTTCATCAAATATGAATTTGCAAGCTTGAGGCAAGTTTTCTACTTGCTATTATGTGATTTAAGGTGGATAATTAGTATGATAGTTGTGTATTAGTTTTGGCTTGTTAATGTTAGGATTTTTATTGGATTTATGGGCTTTAAAATCTTTGGAAGAGATTTGGATGTTTATTGGGGTAGATTAATGTTGTTGGAAGCATTTATGATCAATTAGTAGAAATAAATGATATGGGTTTTGGTTGTTGGAAGAAGAAATAGGGAGGCTAGCTCTGCTATGACCGGTCGACCGTGGTTCCAGGACTGATCGACCGAGCCTTCGGGGATGGGCACACTGCTTTCCCACCAAGTCCTAAATTTTGGTATGCGATCGACCGCGGGCCGTGACCGGTAGACCGGCCCCCTTTGACTAGACATTCTACTTTTCTTCGTAGGCTAAAACATGAGACGCAATCGACCGCAGTCTCATGACCGGTCGACCGGTCCCCTGTTTTCCACCCTAAAACTTTATTTTTGTTTCCTAAGTTTCTTCTTTTAATTAAGGACTGGGAACCTTATTGTATGAAGTAAAATTAGAGTCCTAGAACTTTAGTTGAGTTTGGCCGTTACCCTAGAGTCGAATGGGCTCGCTTGGGGTTTATTTCGGGAGGTGTTTAAAGTGATGTTTAGGAATTGCTTTTCCTTTCGTAAATTATTAGGGAATTAAGAGTTATAAGCCCATACTTGGAGATTCTAGGGGCCCTTTTGAGGTACATAAAACCTTGGGACTCGTAAGATTTTGGTGATCAATTGGATGATAATTCGGGACATAAAACATGATGAGTATTAATGAAAGCATTCTGAATTATGGTTTCCAATAAAATGAAACACATGTATGATTAATGGAAATGAAAATGAGATTTATATGGTAAATGTTAATTTACTTAAACGCACCTCTCTAAATGCTATCATAATGGAAGCTCGCGCATGAGGTGATGTCCCCTGGCTAGTGAACGCAGGGAGACTATAGTCCTCGACCATATGCGGGTTTATTATATTTGGTTCTCCGCTAGTGAGGTAATTTCGGGTGTGGTTATGACTCACTCGCAGGCATATGGCCACTTCCCAACGTGTGTTAGGTGCCCAGGCTACCTTGTTTGATAGGCCCCTGGAAGATGATAGTCATTTAGGGGCGCGCCCAGTGGAGAAACTCGGAGGGGCGGTCTTAGAATAGTTATATGTATAAGAATATAACCTTTCTAATTTCAAGTGGGACTTGAGATATGTATATTGCCACCAAAATGTATGATGGCAATTGTATTCCTGCTAAGGAATAAGAATTGAAAAGAAATGAAAAGTAATGATGGTATTATATTCCTGTTAAGGAATGGAAATTTAAAGGAAGTGGTAAATAATGATGGAGACATTTAAATTATGATGTCTAATTATATTCTCTTGTATAATTAAATAAATGACATATCATTTAAAATGCTCAATTATTCTTTGTAATTAGGTTGTTAGAAGCTAAAATTCCATCATTCATGATTAACTGTTCATATCTATTATGCTTTTTATTTACCTGGGAATCATATAAAAATCGGGCCCTGACCCATTCATTTTCCATGTTGTAATTGTTATTGTTTCCGCCCAGGTGTTCCTCCACAAGGATGCCCGATCTGATATTCCTATTCCATTACTTTTGAGGAGCTGTAAGAATTTGCGGATATTACAGGATGTTTTATTAGACGCCCTCATTTTTTTGGTATTCTAGATTATGATCGGGTCTTTCTTCGGGCGTGTGGCCCAAAACTTTGTAATTGTTTAATGACTGTATTATGTAACTTATTAAATTGTTGCAAAACATTGATTGTAGCTGTGGACCGACAACATATTCGGTCTTCTCCTTGTATATTCGTTATGGAAGTATTATATATGTTATCGTAAAATTCCACTATCTTTTAGAATGGGTTGTTTAAATTATTTTCTTGACGTAACCTTTTAATCAAATTAAATATTATTGGCAACCCGTTTTTTGAATTATTAGGTGGTTTTCCCGTATACTCATTTTATGGTTAATGCTGAGAATGATTTCCATCCGTGATTTACGTTATGTTGGAGTATCGGGATGGAAACCCCTTATTTCGGAGTGCGGGTTGTCACAGATAGTATCAGAGCATCAAGTTCTAGAGTCTTTAGGGCCTATGGGGACTTATCACGTTCTACCGTAGCGTTCTTGATATAGCCTAATGTTAGGACTGCTTTGTTGCTTATAATTGCGAACTTCTGCGATATAAATCATTTTGAATAGTATTATAACTCTATTGTTCCTCCATCTCAGATGCCACCTAAGAGAGGCCGCCCAGCGAGATGCAATAGAGTTGAAGAAGAGAATGTTGGTTCTCCACCGCCGCCGTAAGGAACTTTTAATGCTGCTGATGTAGCGAACATTGTGTCCCAAGCGGTCAATTCTGCCATGACCATAGTGGCTCAGCAAACGCCACAAGCTCAACAGTGAGCGCAAGATGCCCAAGCTCCTACGGGACCTTCTCCGTGGGAGAGAGCTAGGGAATCCTTTTTAAAAGGGCAACCCTCAGAATTTGATGGAGGCTCGGATGTTATAAGAGAGAATCAGTGGAACAAAGACATGCAATGCCATCTACGTATGGTGGAATGTAGTGAGGAGAATAAGCAAGTCCTTTCTACTTTTAAACTTGTTGGGGCCGCATTACACTGGTGGGAGTCTATGACTACACCAGAATAGAGAGACACTATGCTGATTTCTGAATTCTGGGTTTTGTTTTATCAAAAGTACTTTCCTCCCGCGATTCAAGGGGAGATGAGAAGGAGGCTATAAGACGTTGTGCAAGGTGAGAGATCCGTAGCTAAATATGAAGAGGGGTTCATCGAGTTAGCAAGTTTTGTACCGGAGGAGGTGACTCCCGAAGATAGGAAGGTTTTGAAGTTTATGAGAGGGTTGAACTGGAGGATCCGGCAACACTTGCTGGGTAATCCGGCATTACAAACTTTTAGTGAAGTCATGAATGCGGCATTACTACATTGCCAAGAACATAGATTGTTTGTGCAAAGTGGCAAGAGAGTCACCATAGTGGGGCAAGCGGTAAGGCCTGGAGGTAGTGGGAGTGGAGGAGGAGTCTTTCCCTCGTCCCAAACTTCGGGTATTAAGTAGAAAGAAAGGGATATCCGGTAAGGGGATTTGTCAAAGAGGCAATGTTCTAGTGGGTTCTATTCGGGGAACCATAATAATAGGCACGGTCAGGGTGCCTCACAACAACAAGCAGGCCGGGGTAATGAAGGAGGTAGAGGCCATCAGGGCCAAGGTGCTAACCAATTTATAAATAATTGGGGTCGTGTTTTGAAGAATATGATGGGAAAGTGCTTCCAATGTGGGTAGGCAGGTCATTATAAGAAGGAGTGTCCTCAGCTTATTAGGAGACAGGTTCCTAGAGCTCCACAGCAGCCATATGTTCAGTTTCTACCATAGGCACCGAATCCGATTGTCCCTCCGCAGTAGGGTCGGCTACATTATGGGAGAGTTTATCATATTCAGGACGCTATGCTTCCTCCTGCTCAGCCGGAACCACCAACCATTGAGGGTAAGTTCCTTATTAAGGGACACATGGGTGGTATTTTATTTGATACGGGTGCGACACAGTCATTCATTTCTAGAAGCTTTTCTCAGACCACAGAACTGATTAAATATACTGAGAGTACTTTTACTAGCGTCGAGTCTTCTATGGGTGATGGTTCACTCATTTTTCTTATTTATAAAAATATGGGAATTATTACTGGTAATTTATGCTTTGAGGCCGATTTACTCGTCCAGGACATGGTCGGGTATGATGTGATTTTGGGCATGGATTAGCTTGTGAAATATCATGCTATAGTTAATTGTTACGAGAAGAGTATAGTCTTTGTCGTGCCGTGACAAGAAATGTTCCTGGTGGTTATATCTCGTTTAGAGGGAGGTACTAGTACTTATTTGTATTCTATTGCGGAAGAGATTTCTCGGGATGTGGTTGTTCCCTTAGAATCTATTTCGGTTGTTAAAGATTTTGAGGATGTTTTTTGGGAAATACCGAGTTTGCCTCCGAGCAGGGAAATTGAGTTTGTGATTGATTTAGCATCAGGAACTCGACTGGTAGTGCGAGCTCCTTATTGTATTGCTCCTGTTAAAATGAGGGAGTTGAGAGATCAAATTCAGCAACTATTGGAGCAGGGATTCATTAGGCATAGCACGTCGCCATGGGGTGCTCCAGTGTTGTTCGTTAAGAAGAGAGACGGTTCTCTCCAACTATGTGTTGACTATAGAGAATTGAATAAGATCACCATTCTGAATAAATACCCTTTGCCTCGTATCGATGATTTATTTGATCAACTTCAAGGAGCGTCGTACTTCTAAAAAATAGATTTGAGGACAGGGTATCACCAGTTGAGGATAAGGGAAGAGGATGTATCCAAGACTTCTTTTCTGACAAGATATGGGTCTTATGAATTTTTCGTTATGCCCTTTGGATTAACCAATGCCCCAGCCGTATTTATGGATCTCATGAATAGGGTATTTTGGGACTTCCTGGACTAATTTGTTATTGTATTTATCGATGACATTCTAGTATATTCTCGAACAGAAAATGATCTTGCTATTCATTTGAAGTTGGTCCTACAAAGATTGAGAGATCACCGATTATATGTTAAATTCGAGAAGTGTGGCTTTTGGTTACAGGAGGTACAATTTCTAGGCCATGTTGTGATGTCACAGGGTATATCGGTGGATCCGAGCAAGCGGTGAGGGAGTGGGGTCAGCCCATGATGCCAACCAAAGTTCATAGTTTTCTGGGTTTGGTGGGTTATTACCGTCGATTTATCAAGGGTTTCTCAAAGATCGCCAGCCCTTTGACAAATTTGACCCGAAAAGGGGTGAGGTTTATTTGGGATAAATCCTATCATGCCGCTTTTGATGAGCTCAAAGATAGATTGACTTCGGCTCCAGTCCTCGCCTTACCAAAACCAGGGTTAGAATATCTAGTCTTCACCGATGCATCTCTTCATGGATTAGGAGGTGTGCTTCAGCAAGAGCAACGGGCTATTGCATATGCTTTTAGAAAGCTCAAGCCTCATGAAAGAAACTATCTGGTGCATGAATTAGAACTAGCTGCGGTTGTCTTTGCCTTGAAGATATAAAGGCACTATCTCCTAGGAGAGAAATTCTGTCTTTTCACGGACCATAAATCGCTGTAATATGTATTTTCTCAAAAAGATTTGAATATGCGACAACGCCGATGGTTAGAGTTCGTGAAGGATTATCAATTTGATATTCATTATCATCTGGGAAAGGAGAATGTAGTAGCGGATGCCTTGAGTAGAAAGCCATAGGGAGAGTTAGCAGAGGTTTGAAAAGCTAAGTGGAATGATCTTGATCGGGTGGATGCGTTGACGAGATCATTTATGTCAGTAATGACCGTTACTCCTACCATTGTGGCAAAGATTGTAGAAGCCCAAGGAAGGGACAAGGGTTGCCAAGACCATATACGCCGATTACAGTTCGAGAGAGTGGAGTCATACTCGATTAGTTCTTAGGGTGGATTACGCTTCCATGGAAGGCTTATAGTTCCTGAGGAAGGGAAATTGAGACGGGCGGTGATGGCCGAATCTCACAGATCTAAATTTACGATACATCCCAGTGGGGACAAAATGTATCAAGACACGCGCCGTTATTATTTTTGGCCAGGCATGAAGCGGGATATTTCTGAGTTCGTATCCCGATGCACTACTTGTCAGTTAGTCAAGATAGATCATCAGCGACCGACAGGGTTGTTGCAACCGTTGGAAATTCCGGTATGGAAATGGGAGAGCATATCGATGGACTTTATTACAGGCTTGCCAAGGTCTCAGAGCGATTGTGACTCTATTTGGGTGATTGCCGATCATTTGACTAAGTCGGCACACTTCCTACCCGTGCGTACTGATTATGACACCACTCGTTATGCCCGATTATTCATTGTGGAGATTGTCAGACTCCATGGGGTGCCTTTAAATATCATTTCCAACCGAGACAAGATTTTCGTTTCCCACTTTTGGCGAAGTTTCCAAGAGGCTATGGGAACTGAATTGAAGTTAAGCACTTCTTATCATCCTCAGACAGATGGCCAAACTGAACGAGTAAACCCAATGTTAGAGGATATGCTCCGTATGTGTATGCTTGATTTCAAAGGCGGTTGGGAATAATACCTTCCATTGGTTGAGTTTTCTTATAACAACTCTTACCAATTTACTATTGGAATGGAACCTTATGAAGCTTTTTAAGGAAGGCCTTGAAGATCACGCGCTTGTTGGTTAGAAGTGGGCGATAATAACTTTCTAGGACCTGAAATGATCCAAGATACTTCTTCAAAAATTGAACTCATTCAGAATCGCATTCGAATAGCTCAAGACCTTCAGAAGAGCTATGCCGATTCGGGTAGGAGACATATGGAGTTGGATATTGGGTACCAAGTCTTGGTGCGAGTATCGCCCATGAAAGGTATTAAGCGTTTCGGAAAGAAAGGGAAGCTTGCGCCGCGTTTTGTTGGACCTTTTCTCGTGATTGCTAAGGTGGGTCCAGTGGCGTATCAACTTGCCCTACCGGAACCTTTACAGAAAATTCATGATGTCTTCCATGTCTCCTCTTTAAAGAATTACAAGAGATGTGAAGGTGCACTTTGGCATATTCCTTTTGAGGATCTTGACTTGCAACCAGATGTTTCATATGAAGAACAACCGGTTGCTATTTTAGAGCATGGGGAGTGTAAGTTGAGGTCTCGAGTGTTGCCCTTCGTGTGAGTCCAATGGAGTCACCATAACGCCAAGGAATAAACATGGGAACGCGAAGATGATATAAGGGAAAAGTATCCACATCTCATTATACAAGGTACGCTTGAATTTTGTGGACAAAATTCCCTCAAAGGGGGGGAGTATGTAATAACCCTCGCTTTTGGGAACCTATTTTCTATTCATTTGCTAAAGCAGTAATTATATATAAAATGTTGGAATGTGGAGTAAGTATTAATTTAAGGAAGAAAAGTTAATATTTACTAAAATGTTGCATATTTACCTTATGTGTTGGTGAATATCGCCGTGTGGTGTTTTATTGTGTCATAAAAATTAAAATGACATTAAGGTTTAAAATGAAACCGGAACTTAAAATGAGTTATAAAAGGTTCCAGATGATAATTTGGATGGTGCAGTTAGTTCCGGGAGGTGCGAGATAGTCAAAATGTGTGCCATATTATATTTTGATGTTTTGGGCACTTTTGACTGGTTTTAGTTTAAATGTGTACTTGCGTGTTATTTTATCGCAGTATTGATCACTTAAGTTAGAATTTTATACTAAAGCACGTTTTATTTCTTGAAACCCACTTATTTCTCTTAAGACCCATTTGTCACCTAGAGTGAGAGAGTGAAGAGGAGAAACCTTGTGGAGAAAAGGGAGATTGAAAGTTTGAAGTGTGATCTTACCTACATCTTCATCAAATATGAATTTGCAAGCCCGAGGCAATTTTTCTACTTGCTATTTTGTGATTTAAGGTGGTTAATTAGTGTATTAGTTTTGGTTTGTTAATGCTAGGGTTTATATTGGATTTATGGGCTTTGAAATCTTTGGAAGTGATTTGGATGTTTATTGGTGTAGATTAATGTTGTTGGAAGCATTTATGATCAATTAGTAGAAATAAATGATATGGGTTTTGGTTGTTGGAAGAAGAAATAGGGAGGCTAGGTCTGCTATGACCGGTCGATCACGGTTCCAGGACCGGTCGACCAGGACTTCGGGGATGGACACACTACTTTCCCACCAAGGCCTAAATTTTGCTATGCGGTCGACCGCGGTCCGTGACCGGTCGACCGGCCCCCTTTTCCTGGACATTCTGCTTTTCTTCGTAGGCTAAAACTTGAGACGCGATCGACCGTGGTCTCATTACCGGTCGACCGGTCCCCTATTTTCCACCCTTAAACTTTATTTTTGTTTCCAAAGTTTCTTCTTTTAATTAAGGACTAGGAACCTTCTTGTATGAAGTAAACTTATAGTCCTAGAACTTTAGTTGAGTTTGGCCGTTACCCTAGAGTCGAATGGTTTCGGTTGGGGTTTATTCCAAGAGGTGTTTAAAGTGATGTCTAGGCATTGCTTTTCGTTTCATAAGCTATTAGGGAATTAAGAGTTATAAGCCCATACTTGGAGATTCTAGGGGCCCTTTTGAGGTACATAAAACCTTGGGACTCGTAAGATTTTGTTGATCATTTGGATGATAATTCGGGACTTAAAACATGATGAGTATTAATGAAAGCATTCTGAATTATGGTTTCAAATAAAATGAAACACACGTATGATTAATGGAAATGAAAATGAGATTTATATGGTAAATGTTAATTTACTTAAACACACCTCTCTAAATGCTATCATAAGGGAAGCTTGCGCATGAGGTGATGTCCCCTGACTAGTGAACGTAGGGAGACTATAGTCCTCGGCCATATGCGGGTTTATTATATTTGGTTATGCGTTAGTGAGGTAATTTCGTGTGTGGTTATGACTCACTCGCAGGCATATGGCCACTTCCCAATGTGCGTTAGGTGCCCAGCCTGCCTTGTTTGATAGGCCCCTGGAAGACGATAGTCATTTAGGGGCGCGCCCAGTGGGAAAACTCGGAGGTGTGGTCTTAGAATCGTTATATGTATAAGAATATAACCTTTCAAATTTCAAGTGGGACTTGTGCGATTTCCATCACTCATATTTCGGCTCAGATTTTGGCTCAAGAAAGGTATTTTTGCGATTTCCATCCCTCATTTCAATTCTGACTGTGTGAGTGTGTGCATTTCAGATTTCGATTCTCATTGTGTGTGGGTATGTGTGTATATGTGTGTGTATGTATAGATTTATGTTTATGTGTGTGTATATGTGTTTCTATATGGGTGTGTATGTATAGATTTATGTCTATATGTGTGTATGTTTGTTTATGTATAGATTTCTATTTATATGTGTGTGTGTGTTTATGTATGTAACTATGAACAAATTGTATTTTTTGTCAATAAACCCTAGATATTGTATTGGGGTTATTTTTTTTTGAAAAAATATTATTCAAAACCCTAGACATTATATTTTTTTTTTGTACAATATAATTAAATTGATTTTTAAGAATTAAAAAAAATTACATTCACCTTGTTGTGGATTATATGCGTGTCATCATATTATGTTGGGAGTTATATGCATGTTGTGATTTTTTTGACAAAATATAATTAAATGGATTTTTAATGTTCCTTTATTTTTAACTTTCCATCCTTCATTACGGTGTTGTTCTCCCTTTTTCAGAATGCATCATCTTTCTATGCAGAAAATGTGTCTCTGTAGCGCGTCTATAAACATTGAGAGGTGATTTATTAAATTTGCATAGTATTAATTTTATTGTTATCCATTTTTCAATTACACCTAGGATTGGTGTTTTGACTTCGAATCTAATTTAGTAATAGTGAGAGTTCAAATATTAGCTTAAGTTTCTATTGTTGGCCATGATATCCATTTTCTAAGATTAAAGATAAAAAAAAAACTCCATTTTTAGGCTCCCACTCATGCAATACTAAAGTTGGAGCTTAGTAAAGGTGAATTTTTAGTTATAGAAGTAGATTGCAACTGAAATATCAGTTGTCGAAAATAAAAATATAGGCACGCAGTTATTTGGCAATGTAAATGTTCTCTAAAAGAAAATAAATTTTCTCTCAAAGCAAGTGAATGCCTCCTCCAAACAAAGTAAATGCCCTTCTTTTTATATAATTTTTACTATTTTAAGTTGTGCATAGTCGTTTTCTTTTCAATGTCGAATACTTTTCTTCTCAAATGGGGATCCCGGTTTGTGAATACGACGATAATTTGAAAATGTCTAGATTTAGAGGGCGAAACCCCAAAATAACCCCCGAACTGCCCCGTGAGAGGCACCAACACCTCGCACGGGACCAATTTAAGTCATAGGAACTGTCCGCATGGTCACGGGATTCCCAGTTTGAGAATACGATGATAATTTGAATATATCTAGACTTAGACTTAAAAACATGGCGTTCGAGGGAGAAACTCTAAAACAGTCCCCGAACGACCCCTAAGAGGCACCAACACCTCGCACGGGATGAATGTAACTCGTAGGAACTGACAGTGTGGTCACATGACTCCTTGTTTGAGAATACGATGATAATTTGAAAATATCTAGACTTAGGCTTAAAAACATGACGTTAGGGGGAGAAACCCCAAAATAGCCCCCAAATCGCCCCGTGAGAGGCTTTAACACCTCGCACGGGACAACGTAACTCATAGGAACTGACCGTGGGATCATGGGGCTCCCAGTTTGAAAATACGACAATAATTAGCAAATATCTAGACTTAGCCTTAAAAACATGGCGTTAGAGGGCGAAACCCCGAAACATCCCTCGAATAGCCATGTGAGAGGCACCAACACCTCGTACGGGACTAATGTAACTCGTAGGAACTGACCGCGTGATCACGGACTCCTGATTTTAGAATATGACAATAATTTGAAAATATCAGGACTTAAGCTTAAAAACATGGCGTTAGTAATCGCATACATGAGAAACCTTTTAGTAATCATTTTTAGTAATCACATACACGGCAAGTCTTTTATTAGTCATTTTAATATGAGTATACTATTGAAAACTTTTTTATGTCATTTATGCTTTTACTACTCACATAACATAGTCATTTAGTAATCACAAACAATAGCTTGCCTGTTTACAATTTAACTAGCTTACTTATGGTCAATTTTATTTATGATTATGTTGGATAAATGTATCATGAAGTATCATGAGTTGCTCAAACAACAAATGTTACTACACATGTTCATTGTGATTTTCCTATGGAGTGGATTTCAGATTTCATGTTCAAGGTATGATTTTATATATGTATGTAGCCCACTTTGGTGGGAAGAGCCATCTTAACGTTGTCTGCTATATATATTCAACATATATACATACAACAACAAATATGCATTCAGCAACATATATTCGGCAGCTATATGCATATATGTACAACAGCTTATATGCAACAGCATATATGCATACAATAGCATATATGCAACAGTTGTATGCATATATGTTGCATATATGCACAGAAGCACATATGCAACGTATATGCAACTTTTAAATGATGTTCTAATGACACTGAGAATTTCATACAATCCCAAAAGCTTTCTTTATCCACTTTCCTCGGCTAAAAAAATCAGAATTTCTATTTGGGATAAAGTACTTTAACTTTCAACTCATTACAATTGCATAGATCGATGTAAGACACTAAATATTACTTTCTCCAAAAAAAAGTACTCCATGTCTAAACCCAAATCCCTGTCATTCATTCAAATTAAATCCCTTTAGGCACTTCGTATTTTCATCTCTATCTCAGAACAACCATCATATTTTGGACTATTCTATTCATTGTTAATCTAAGTGGTGTATTTGTATACACACACATAAAACAAATAAACAATTTCGTACAAGTTCTTCATTAAACATTGTTTACATATTGCAGATTTAACAAATTGCATGCCAGTTCTTCATTACATACCAGGTACTCTTTACTTTAACTAAAGTAGTTATATAATTTATATGCATTATGTATTAAATCTTTTAGATGATAGAAGGAGTACGCGATAATTATTTGTTTTGTTTGGTTTGGTTGTAGGATAATTATTAGTTGTTGGATAGTTATTGGATACTATGTTAGAAGGAGTATGGCATAAGTAGAAGGATTACCGGATAATTATTAGCTTGATTATTCGATAATATGATGAAAATATGTTAGTCTCACGATTTGAGAATACAACGATAATTTGAAAATGTCTAGACTTCTGCTTAAAAATATGGCGCTAGAGGGATGAAACCCGAAAGATCCCCAAATGGCCATGTGAGAGGCGTCGACACCTTGCACGGGACCAATGTAACTCGTAGGAATCGACTGCGTGATCATCGGTCTCCTAGTTTGAGAATACGATGATAATTTGAAAATATCTAGACCTATCCTTAAAAACATGGCGCTAGAGGGAGAAACCCCGAAGCAATCCCCAAACGGCCCCGTAAGAGGCACCGACACCTCGCATGTGACCAATGTAACTCGTACGACCCAACCGCATGGTCACCAAACTCTCGGTTTGAGAATATGACAATAATTTGAGAATAACTGGACTTACGCTTAAAAACATGGTGTTAGGTGGAAAATACTCAAAATAACCCTTGAACGGCCCCGTGAGAGGCACCAACACCTCCCACGACACAAATATAACTCATAGGAACTGACCGCCCGATCACAAGACTCCCGGTTTCATTATATGATGATAATTTGTAAAAATCTAAACTTAGGTTTAAAAATAAGGATTTAATGGGTTAAAGACCGAAACAGCAACGAACGGCCCCGTGAGTGGCACCAACACCTAGAACGAGACCAATGTAACTCGTAGGAACTGACTGCGCGATCACGGGACTCCCGATTTTATTATACAATGATAATTTGTAAATTTCTAGACTTAGGCCTATAAACGTGGCGTTAGTGGGTGAAAACTCGAAATAGCCCCCGAACGGCCTTGTGAGTGGCACCAACACTTTGTACGGGACCAATGTAACTCGTAGGAACTGACCGCGTGATCACGGGACTCTCAATTTGGGAATACAATGATAATTTAAAACTATCAAGACTTAGGCTTATAAACATGGCGTTAGAAGGCAAAAGCCTGACACAGCCCCCGAACGGTCCCCCGTGAGTGGCACCAGCACCTCGCACGGGACTAATGTAACCCATAGGAACTGACCGCGCGATCATGGGACTCATGATTTTATTATACGATGACAATTTGTAAATTTCTAGACTTAGGCTTATAAACATGGCGTTAGTGGGTGAAAACCCGAAACAGTCCTCGAAACGGCCCCGTGAGTGGCACTAACACCTCGCATGGGATTAATGTAACTCGTAGGAACTAACCGTGCAATCATGGAACTCTTGGTTTGAGCATATGACGATAATTTAAAAATATCAAGACTTAAGAAAAACATGGTGTTAGTGGGTGAAAACCCAAAAAAGTCACCGAACAGCCCTGTGAGTGGCACCAACACCTCGTACGGGACCAATGTAACTCGTAGGAACAAACTACGAGATCACGGGATTCTCATTTTTGGAATATGATGGTTATTTGAAAATATCTAGACTTAGGCTTAAAAATAAGGCATTAAAGAGCGAAAACCCCAAAGAGCCCTTGAACGGACCCATGAGTGGTACCAACACCTCGCATGGGACTAATGTAACTCATAGGAACTGACCGCGCAATCACGGGACTCCCGATTTGATTATACATTGACAATTTGTAAATTTCTAGACTTAGGCTTATAAACATGGTGTTAGTGGGTGAAAACCCGACATAGCCCCCAAACGGCCCCGTGAGTGGCACCAACACCTCACATGGGACTAGTCTAACTCATAGGAACTAATCGTGTGATCACAGGGCTCCTGATTTTAGAATACAACGATAATTTTAAAATATCAAGACTTAAGAAAAAAAGATGTTAGTGAGTGAAAACCCAAAACAGCCCTCGAACAGGCCTGTGAGTGGCACCAACACCTCATACAGGACCAATGTAACTCGTAGGAACTGACCACGTGATTATGGAATTCTTGGTTTGGGAATACGATGATAGTTTTAAAATATATATACTTAGGCTTAAAAACATGGCGTTAGAGGGAGAAAACCCCAAAACAGCCCCTGAACGGACCCATGAGGTGCACTAACACCTCGCACGGGACTAATGTAACTCGCAGGAACTGACCGCGCAATCATGGAACTCCAAATTTGGGAATGCAATGATAAGTTAAAAATATGAGGACTTAGGCTTATAAACATGGCATTGTGGGTGACCACAGTCCCCGAACGTCACCATGAGTGGCACCAACACCTCGTACAGAACTAATGTAACTCGTAAGAACTGAACACGCAATCACGGGACCAATGTAACTCGTAGGGACTCACCACGCGATCATAGTACTCTCGATTTGAAAATACGATGATAATTTCAAAATATCTGGAACTGGGCTAAAAAACATGGTGTTAGAGTGCGAAAACCCGAAATAGCCCCTGAAAGGAACTTTGATAGTCCCCAACACCTCGCACGGGACCAATGTAACTCATAGAAATTGATCGCGTGATCACGGGACTCCCGATTTGACAATACGATGATAATTTTAAAACATCGAGACTTTGTCTTAAAAACATAGCGTTAGAGGGTAAAAACCCAAAATAGCCCCCGAGCGGACCCGTAAGGGGCACCAACACCTCACACAAGACTAATGTAACTCATAGGAACAAATCGCACAATCATGGGACTCCTGATTCGATTATATGCTAATAATTTGTAAATTTCTAGACTTAGTCTTATAAACATGGCGTTAGTGGGAGAAAACCCGAAACAGCCCCCGAACGGTCCCATGAATGGCATCAACACCTCGCACGGGACTAATGTAACTCGTAGGAACTGACCACGCGATTACAACACTCTCGATTTGAGAATATGATGATACATTGCACATTTATAGTTTTAGGCAAAAAAATTAGGTGTCAGTGGATAAAAACTTGAAACATCCCCCGAACGGCCCCGTGAGTGGCACTAACACCTCGGAGGGGACCAATGTAACTCGTAAGAATTGACCATGTGATCACGGGACTCCCGGTTGTACAATATGATGATAATTTGAAATTTTTTGGACTTAGTCTTAAAAATATGGCGTTAGTGGGTGAAAACCTGACACATCCCCCGAACGGCCTCGTGAGTGGTAACAGCACGTTGTACGGGACCAATGTAACACATAGGAACTAACCGCCCTATCACGGGACTCTTGGTTTGAGAATACGATGATAATTTGAAAATATATAGACTTAGTCTTTAAAACCTGGCATTAGAGGGCAAAGACCCAAAATAACCCCTGTACGGACATGTGAGGGGCACCAACACCTCGCATGGGACTAATGGAACTCGTAGGAACTGACAGCATGATAATGGGACTCCCGATTTGGGAATATGATGATAATTTGAATATATCAAGACTTAAGATTATAAACATGGCGTTAGTGGGCAAAAACCCAAAATAACACCTGAATGGCCTTGTGAGTGGCACTAACACCTCGCACGGGAATAATATAACTCGTAGGAACTAACTGTGTGATCAGGGGACTCCCAGTTTAAGAATAAGATGATAATTTAAAAATATTGGACTTAGTCTTAAAAACATGGCGTTAGAGGGCAAAACCCGAAATAGCCCCTGAACGGACCCGTGCGGGGCACCAACACTGCGCACGGGACCAATGTAACTCAGAGGAACTGACCGTACGGTCACGGGACTCTCGATTTGAGAAATGGTTGATAATTTTGAAATATCTAGACTTAGGCTTAAAAACATGGCATTAGAGGGCAAAAACCTGAAACAGGTCTTGAACGGACCCGTGAGGGGCACCAACACCTCGCACGGGACTAGTGTAACTCGTAGGAACTGACCTCGCGATCATAGGACTCCCGATTTGAGAATACGATGATAATTTGAAAATATCAGGACTTAGACTTAAAAACATGGTGTTTGTAGGTGAAAACTCAAAACAGCCCCCGAATGGCCCCGTGAGGGGCATCAACACCTCGCACGGGACCAATGTAACTCGTAAGAATAGGTAACACGATCACCGGACTCCTAATTTGCGAATATGACAATAATTTGAAAATATGATGACTTAGGCTTAAAAACATGGCGTTATAGGGTGAAAACCCGAAACAACCCCCAAACGGCTCTGTGAGTGGCACCAACACCTCGTACGGGACTAATGTAACTCGTGGCAACTAACCGCGTGATTATGAGACTCCCGATTTGGGAATACGATTATAATTTTAAAATATCTAGACTTAGGCTTAAAAATAAGGCATTAGAGGGTGAAAACTCGGAACGGCCCCCGTTTGGCACCATGAGTGGCAACAACACCTCTCCAGGGAACAATGTAACTCGTAGGTCCTTTCTACGTGATCACGAGACTCCCGATTTGAGAATACGATAATAATTTGAATATTTCTAGAGTTAAACATAAAAACATGGCATTAGTGGCTGAACACCTGAAACAGGCCTCAAACGGCCCCATGAGTGGCACTAACACCTCGCATGGGACAAATGTTACTCGTAGGAACTGATCGTGCGATCACGAGGCTCCCAATTTGATTATACAATGATAATTTGTAAATTTCTAGACTTAGGTTTATAAACGTGGTGTTAGTGGGTGAAAAACTAAAACAGCCCCCGAACGACCTTGTGAGTGGCACTAACACCTCGTACCGGGCAAATATAACTCTTAGGAACTGACCGTGCGATGACGAGACTCTCGGTTTGGCAATGAGACGATAATTTTAAAATATCTGGACTTAGGCTTATAAACATGGCGTTAGAAGGCAAAATCCAGACACAGCCCTCGAACGGTCCCCATGAGTGGCACCAACACCTTGCACGGGACTAATGTAACTCATAGGAACTGACCACGTGATCACGGGACTCCCAATTTGATTATACATTTACAATTTGTTAATTTCTAGACTTAGGCTTATAAACGTGGCGTTAGTGGGTAAAAACCCAAAATAACCCCCGAACGGCCCCATGAGTGACACTGACACCTCGCATGGGATCAATGTAACTCGTAGGAAATTACTGTGCGATCATGGAACTCTTGCTTTGAGAATACGAAAATAATTTGAAAATATCACGACTTAAGAAAAATATGGCGTTAGTGGGTGAAAACCCGAAATAGGCTTCGAACGGGCCCGTGAGTGGCACCAACACCTCGTACAGGACCAACGTAACTCATAGGAACTGACTGTGCGATCACGGGACTCTCGGTTTGAGAATGCGATGATAATTTCAAAATATCTGGACTTAGGGTAAAAAAACATGGCGTTATAGTGCAAAAACTCGCAACAGACCCTGAACGGACGCGTGAGGGTCACTAACACCTCGTACGGTACCAATGTAACTCATAGGAACTGACCGCGCCATCACGGGACTCCCTATTTGAGAATACGATGATAATTTGAAAATATCAGGACTTAGGCTAAAAAACATGGCGTTAGTAGGCAAAAACCCAAAACAACCCCCGAACGGCCCCGTTAGGGGCATTAACACCTCGCACGGGACCAATGTAACTCGTAAGAATTGGTCACGCGATCACCGGACTCCTAGTTTAAGAATACGACGATAATTTAAAAATATGTTGACTTAGGCTTAAAAACATGGTGTTAGAGGGGGAAACCTTAAACAATCCCTGAACGGCTCTGTGAGTGGCACCAACACCTCGTACGGGACCAACGTAACTCGTGGCAACTAACCGCTCAATCACGAAACTCTCGGTTTGAGCATACAATTATAATTTGAAAATATCTATACTTAGGCTTAAAATATGGCATTAGAGGGTGAAAACCCAAAACGACCCCCATCGGCACTGTGAGTGGTATCAACACCTCGCAAGGGACCAATGTAACTCGTCGGAACTTTTTGCGCGGTCATAGACACCCGATTTGAGAATATGATAAAAAATTTCCTATTTCAAGACTTAAACATAAAAACATGGCATTATAGCTGAACACCTTAAACAACCTCCAAACGGCCCCATAAGTGGCACTAACACCTCGCACAGGACCAATGTAACTCATAGGAACTGACCGCGCAATCACGGGGCTCCCGGTTTGATTATACAATGATAATTTGTAAATTTGTAGACTTAGGCTTATAAATGTGGTGTTAGTGGGTGGAAACTTGAAACAGCTCCCGAACGGCCTTGTGAGTGGCACCAATACCTCGTACGGGACCAATGTAACTCGTAGGAACTAACCACGCGATGAAGGGACTCTCGGTTTGGGAATACAATGATAATTTGAAAATATCAGGACTTAGGCTTATAAACATGGCGTTAGAAGGCAAAATCCTGACACAGCCCCCGAACGGTCCCATGTGAGTGGCACCAACACCACGCACATGAATAATGTAACTCATAGGAACTGACTGCATGATCACGGGACTCCCGATTTGATTATACGATGATAATTTGTAAATTTCTGGACTTAGGCTTATATACATGGCGTTAGTGGGTGAAAACCCAAAATAACCCCCGAACGGCCCCGTGAGTGGCACCAACACCTCGCATGGGACTAGTGTAACTCGTAGGAACTAACTGTGTGATCACGGGACTCTCATTTTTAAAATACAATGATAATTTAAAAAATATAATGACTTAAGCAAGACATGGTGTTAGTGGGTGAAAACCCAAAACAGCCCCCGAACAGCCCTATGAGTGGCACCAATACCTCGTACGGGACCAATGTAACTCGTAGGAACTGATCACACAATAATGGGATTCTCGGTCTTAAAATACGATGATAGTTTTAAAAATCTAGACTTAGGCTTAAAAAAATGGCGTTAGAGGGAGGAAACCCCAAAGAGTCCCCGAACGGACCCACGAGGGGCACTAACAGCTCGCACGGGACTAATGTAACTCGTAGGAACTGACTACACGATCACGGGACTCCCAGTTTGGGAGTGCAATGATAATTTAAAAATATTAGGACTTAGGCTTATAAACATGGCATTAGTGGGCAAGTATAGCCCCCGAACGGCCGCGTGAGTGGCACCAACACCTCGTATGGAACTAATGTAACTCGTAGGAACTAACTGCGCGATCATAGGACTCCCAGTTTGAGAATACAAAAATAGACTTAAACGTAAAAACATGGTGTTAGTTCGTGAAAATCCGAAACAACCCCCGAACGACCCCGTGAGTGGCACCAATACCTCGCACGGGACCAATGTAACTCACAGGAAATTACTACGCGATCATGGGACTCTCACTTTGAGAATACGACAACAATTTAAAAATATCAGGACTTAAGAAAACCATGACGTTAGTGGATTAAAACTTGAAATAGGCCTCGAACGGCCCCGTGAGTGGCACCAACACCTCATACAGGAACAATGTAACTCGTAGGAACTGACCGCGCGATCACGGGACTCTCGGTTTGAGAATATGATGATAATTTCAAAATATCTGGATTTAGGCTAAAAACATGGCATTAGAGGGCAAAAACCCGTAACAACCCCTGAACGGATGCGTGAGGGTCACCAACACCTCGCACAGGATCAATGTAACTCGTAGGAACTGATCGCGCCATCATGGGACTCTCGGTTTGAGAATACGACGATAATTTGAAAACATCTTGACTTAGGCTTAAAAATATGGCGTTAGAGGGCGAAAACCCGAAATAGCCCGCGAACGGACTCGTGAGGGGCACCAACACCTCGCATGGGACTAATCTAATTCGAAGGAATAGATTGCGCGATAATGGGTCTCCAGATTTGGTAATATGATGATAATTTGAAAATATTAGGACTAAGGATTATAAACATGGCATTAGTGGGCGAAAACCAAAAACGGCACCCAAACGGCCCCGTGAGTGGCACTAACACCTCGCACGGGAATAACATAACTCATAGGAACTAACTGCGCGATCACGGGACTCCCGATTTGAGAATATAATGATAATTTGTAAATATTTGAACTTAGGTTTAAAAACATGGCGTTAGAGGGCAAAAACCCGAAACAGCCCCCGAACGGAGCCGTGAGGAGGACCAACACCGCGCACGGGACCAATGTAACTCGTAGGAACTAACAACGCTATCAGGGGACTCTCGGTTTTAGAATACGTTGATAATTTGAAAATATCTAGACTTATACTTAAAAACATGGCGTTTGAGGGAGAAAACCTTAAACAACACCCAAACGGACCTGTAAGGGGAACTAACACCTCACACGTGACAATTGTAACTCGTAACAACTGACCGCGCGAGCATGGGACTCCCAGTTTAATTATACAATGATAATTGGTAAATTTATAGGCTTAGGATTATAAACATGGCGTTAGTGGACGAAAACTCGAAAAAGCCCCCGAACGGCCCTGTGAGTGGCACCAACACCTCGTACGGGACTAATGTAACTCGTAGGAACTGATCACACGATCATGAGACTCACTGTTTGAGAATATGATGAGAAGTTGCATATTTATAGACTTAGGCATAAAAATATGGCGTTAGTGGGTGAAAACCAAAAACAGCCCCCGAACGACCCCGTGAGTGGCACCCACACCTCGTACGGGACCAATGTAACTCGTAGGAACTGACTGCGTCATCACGGGACTCTAGATTTGAGAATATGATGGTAATTTAAAAAATTTTGGACTTAGTCTTAACAGCATGGCGTTAGTGGGTGAAAACCCGACACAGCCCCGTGAGTGGTACCACACCTCGTGCGGGACTAATGTAACTAATAGGAACTGACTGCGCTATCACGAGACTTCGATTTGAGAATACGATGATAATTTTAAAATATCTAGACTTAGGCCAAAAAATATGGCGTTAGACGGCGAAAATCCGAAACAGCCCCCGAACGGACCTGTAAGGGACATCAACACCTCGCATGGTACTAATGTAACTCGTAGGAACTGACCGTGCGATTATGGGACTCCTAATTTCAGAATGCGATGATAATTTGAAAATATCTGGTCTTAGGATTATAAACATGGAGCTAGTGGGTGAAAAACCTGAAACAACACTCGAACGGCCCCGAGAGTGGCACCAACACCTCGCACGGGACGAATGTAACTCATAGGAGCTGACCGCGCGATCTAGGGACTCCCAATTTGAGAATATGATGATAATTTAAAAATATAAAGACCTAGGCTTAAAAGCATGGTGTTAGAGGGTGAAAACTGAAAATAGTCCCCATACGGACCCGTGAGGGGCACCAACACCTCGCACTGGCCTAATGTACTCGTACAAACTAACCGCACGATCACGGGACTCCCAATTTGAGAATATAATGATAATTTACAAATATTTGGACTTAGACTTAAAAACATGGCGTTAGAGGGCAAAAACCCGAAACAGCCCCCGAACGAACTCGTGAGGGCACTAACATCGCACACTGGACCAACGTAACTCGTAGGAACTGTTAGTGCGATCACGAGACTCTCGTTTTGAGAATATGATGATAATATTTAAATATCTAGACATAGGATTAAAAACATGGCGTTAGAGGGCGAAAACCCAAAACAACTCCCGAACGGACGCGTGAGGGGCACCAACACCTCACACGGGACTAATGTACCTCGTTGGAAATGACCGTGCAATCAAGGGACACCCGGTTTGAGAATACAACGATAATTTGAAAATTTCGATAATAAAACATAAAAACATGGTGTTAGTGGGCAAAAACCTGAAACAACCCCCGAACGGTCTCGTGAGTGGAACCAACACCATCAAGGGACTAATGTAACTTATAGGAAATTATGGCGCGATCACTGGACTCCCTGTTTGATAATATGAAAATATTTTTAAAATATTAGGACTTAAGCAAAACATGGCGTCAGTGGGTGAAAACTCAAAACAGGCATCGAACGGCCCCGTGAGTGCCACCGACACCTCATACTAGACCAATGTAACTTGTAGGAACTGACCGCGCGATCACGAGACTCTCGGTTTGAAAATATGATAAAATTTGAAAATATCAGGACATAGGCTTAAAAACATGGTGTTAGAGGGGAAAAAACCTGAAACAGCCCCTGAACGGACTCGTGAGGTTCACCAACACCTCGCACGAGACTAATTTAACCTGTAGGAACTGATCGTACAATCACGGGACTCCCAATTTGAGAATATGATTAAAATTTAAAATATCTAGACTTAGGCTCAGAAATATGGCGTTAGAGGATGAAAACCCGAACTAGACCTCGAACGGACTAGTAAGCGGCATCTACACCTCGCATGGGACTAATTAACTCATAGGAACTGATCGCGCGATCACGGGGCTCCCAGTTTGATTATACGATGATAATTTGTAAATTTCTAGACTTAGGCTTAAAAACATGGCGTTAGAGGGTGAAAACCCGAAACATCCCCCAAATGGACCCGTAAGGGGCACCAACACCTCACACAGGTCTAATGTAATTCATAGGAACCGATCGCGTGATCACGGGACTCTCGGTTTGAGAATACAATGATAATTTGAAAATATCTAGACTTAGACTTAAAAACAGGGCGTTAGAGGGAAAAAACCTGAAACAGCCCCCGAACGGACCTGTGAGGAGCACCAACACCTCGCACGGGACTATTGTAACTCGTAGGAACTAACCGCGAGATCATGGGACTCCCAGTTTGATTATATGATGATAATTGGTAAATTTCTAGACTTAGTCTTATAAACATGGCGTTAGTGGGCGAAAACCCAAAACAGCCCGTGAGCAGCACCAACACTTCGCACGGGACTAACGTAACTCGTAGAAACTAACCACACGATCATGGCACTTTTGGTTTGAGAATACGATGATAAGTTGCATATTTCTAGACATAGGCATAAAAATATGGCGTTAGTGGGTGAAAACCCAAAACAGCCCCCGAACGGCCCCGTGAGTGGCACCAACACCTCGTACGGGGCCAATGTAACTCGTAGGAACTGACTGCGTGATCACGGGACTCCCGGTTTGAGAATACGATATTAATTTAAAAAATTTCGGACTTAGTCTAAAAAGCATGGCGTTAGTGGATGAAAACCCGACACAGCCCCCGAACGGCTCCGTGAGTGGTACCACACCTCGTGCGGGACCAATGTAACTCATAGGAACTAACCACGCTATCACGGGACTCTCGATTTAATAATACGACTATAATTTGAAAATATCTAGACTTAGGCTTAAAACATGGAGTTAGATGGCGAAAACTCGAAACAGCCCCCGAACGAACACGTGAAGGGCACCAACACCTCGCATGCAACTAATGTAACTCGTAGGAACAGACCGCGCGATTACGGGAATCCCAATTTCAAAATACGATGATAATTTGAAAATATCAGGTCTTAGGATTATAAACATGGCGCTAGTGGGCAAAAACCCGAAACAGCACCCGAACGGCCCCGTGAGTGGCACCAACACCTCGTCAGTACCAATGTGACTCAAAGGAACTGATTGCGTGATCACTGGAATCTCAATTTTATAATACGATGGTAAATTAAAAATATCCAGACCTAGGCTTAAAAACATGGTGTTAGAGGGCAAAAATCTGAAGCAGCCCCCATACGGACACGTGAGGGGCACCAATACCTCGCACGGGACTAATGTAACTCGTACGAACTCATCGTGCGATCACGGGACTCCCAATTTGAGAATACGATGATAATTTAAAAATATTTGGACTTAGGCTTAAAAACATGGCGTTAGAGGTCAAAAACTTGAAACAGCCCCCGAATGGACCCGTGAGGGCACCAACACCGTGTACTGGACCAATCTTACTCGTAGGAACTGACCGTGCGATCACAAGACTCTCGGTTAGAGAATACGATTATAATTTTTAACTATCTTCACTGAGGCTTAAAAACATGGTGTTAGAGGGTGAAAACCAAAAACATCCCCCAAATGGACCCGTGAGGGGCACCAATACCTCGCACGGGACTAATGTGACTCGTAGGAACTAATCGCGTGATCACAGGACTCCCGATTTGAGAATAAGATGATAACTTGAAAATATATAGACTTAGGCATAAAAACATGGCGTTAGAGGGTGAAAATTCTAAACAACCCCGAATGTCCCTATGAGTGGAACCAGCACCTCGCATGGGACCAATGTAACTCCTAAGAACTGATTGCGCGAACATGAGACTCCCGGTTTGAGAATACAATGATAATTTGCAAATTTCTTTACTTAAGCCTAGAAACATGGTATTGGTGGGCGAAAACCTGAAATAGCCCCGTGAGTGACACCAACAACTCATACGAAATTAATGAAACTCGTAGGAACTGACCGCATGATTACAAGACTCATTATTTGAGAATACGATGATAATTTAAAAATATCGGGACATAGGCTCAAAAACATGGCGTTAGAGGGAGAAAACCCGAAAAAGCCCGTGAACGGACTCATGAGGGTCACCAACACCTCACACGGGACCAATGTAACTCGTAGGAACTAAACGCACGATCACGGGACTTCCGATTTGAGAATACAATGAAATTTTAAAAATATCTAGACGGATAAAAACCCGATCTAGCGCCCGAACGGACCCGTTAGGGGCACCAATACCTCGCACGGGACTAATTAACTCATAAGAACTGATCGTGCGATCACGGGACTCCCGGTTTAATTATACGATGATAATTTGTAAATTTTTAGACTTAGGTTTATAAACACGACATTAGTGGACGAAAACCCGAAACATCCCCCGAACGGCCCGTGAGTGGCACCGACACCTCACA
Organism: Sambucus nigra; assembly: GCA_949130495.1. NCBI lineage: Eukaryota > Viridiplantae > Streptophyta > Magnoliopsida > Dipsacales > Adoxaceae > Sambucus > Sambucus nigra. Next base: position 88,385,824 of record OX422220.1, read on the forward strand.
CGGGACTAATGTAACTCGTAGGAACTAACCGCATGATCACGAGTCTCTCGGTTTGAGAATATGATGATAAGTTGCATATTTTTAGACTTAGGCATAATAACATGGCATTAGTGGGTGAAAACCGAAAATAGCCCCCGAATGGTCCCGTGAGTGGCACCAACACCCCATACGGGACCAATGTACCTCATAAGAACTGACTGCGTGATCAGGGGACTCCCGATTTTGGAATACGATGGTAATTTAAAATTTTCTGGACTTAGTCTTAAAAACATGGTGTTAGAAGGTGAAAACTCGACACAGCCCCTAAACGGCCCCGTGAGTGGTACCCACACCTCGTGCGGTACCAATGCAACTCGTAGGAACTGACCGTGCTATCACCTGACTCCTGGTTTGAGAATACATTGATAATTTGAAAATATCAGGACTTAGGCTTCAAAACGTGGTGTTAGTGGGCAAAAACCCGAAATAGCCCTCGAACGGCCCTGTGAGTGGCACTAACACCTCGCATAAGACCAATGTAACATGTAGGAACCATTCGCGCGATCACCGGACTCGTAGTTTGATAATATGATGATAATTTGAAAATATCTTAACTTAGGCTTAAAACCATGGCGTTAGAGGGTGAAAACCCAAAATAACCCCCGAATGGCTCTCTGAATGGCACCAACACCTCGTACGGGACCAATGTAACTCGTAGTAACTAATTGCGTGATCACGGGACTACCGGTTTAAGAATACGATGATAATTTGAAAATAACTAGACTTAGGCTTAACAACATGGCGTTAGTGAGTGAAAACCCAAAATAGGCCCCAAACGGGCCCGTGATGGGCACCATCACCTTACACGTGATGAATGTAACTCGTACGAACTGACCACGTGATCATGGGTCTGCCGATTTGCGAATATGATGATAATTTAAAAATAACTACACTTTGGCTTAAAAACATGGCATTAGAGGGCGAAAACCCAAAACATCCCCCGCACGGACCGGTGAGGGACACTAACACATCGCATAGGACTAATGTAACTCGTAGGAGCTGTGCACGCGATCACGGGACACCCGATTTGTTTATACAATGATAATTTTTCAATTTCTAGACTTAGGCTTATAAACATGGTGTTAGTGAGAGAAAAGAGAAAAAGCCCTTGTATTGCCCCGTGAGTGGGACCAACATCGCACACGGGACCAATGTAACTCGTAAGAACTGACCGCACGATCACGGGACTCCCAGTTTGAGAATACGACAATAATTTGAAAATAACATGACTTAGGCTTAAAAACACGGCGAAAACTCAAAATAGCACCCGAACGGTCCCGTGAGTGGTACCAACACCTCGCACGAGACTAATGTAACTCATCAAAACTGATCGCGTGATCACGAGACTCCCGGTTTGAGAATACAGCAATAATTTTAAAATATCTGGACTTAGGCTTAAAAACATAGCGTTCAAGGGTTAAAAATTCGAAACAGTCCCCGATCGGCCCCGTGAGTGGAACCAACACCACGCATGGGACCAATGTTACTCATAGGAACTGACCCCGCAATCAGGGGACTCCCGGTTTGAGAATACAACGATAATTTAAAATTATCTAGACTTAGGCTCAAAAACATGGCGTTAGAGGGTGAAAACCTGGAAAAGCCCCTAAACGGACCTTGAGTGGCACCAACACCTCGCACTGGGCCAATGTAAATCGTAGGAACTGGCCGCGTGATCACGAGACTCCCGATTTGAGAATACGATGATAATTTGCATATTTCTAGACTTAAACATAAAAACATGGTGTTAGTGGGAGAAAACTCAAAAAAAGCCCCGAACGGCCCCGTGAGGGGAACCAACACCACGTATAGGACGAATTTAACTCGTAGGAAGTGACCGTGCAATCACGGGACTCTCAATTTGAGAATATGATGATAATTTGAAAATATTTGGACTGAGGCTAAAAAACATGGCATAGAGGGAAAAAACCCGAAATAGCGCCCGCACAGACCCGTGAGGGGTACAACCACCTCGCACAGGACCAATGTAACTCGTAGGAATTGACCACGCAAGAACGGACTCCCGATTTGAGAATATGATGAAAATTTTAAAATATTTATACATACGATAAAAACATGGCGTTAGAGGGAGAAAACCCAAAACCGCCCCTGAATGGACCCGTGAGGGGTACCAACACCTCGAACGGGACTAATGTAACTCATAGGATCCAACCGCGCGATCACGATACTTTTTACTTGATTATACAATGATAATTTGTAAATTTCTATGCTTAGGCTTATAAACATGGCGTTAATGGGCAAAAACTCGAAATAGCCCCCGAACGACCTCGTGAGGGGCACCAACACCTTACACGGGACCAATGTAACTCGTACGAACTGATCGCGCGATGATGAGACTCCTAATTTTAGAATACAAAGATAAGTTGCACATTTCTAGACTTAGGCATAAAAACATAGCGTTAGTGCATGAAAACCCAAAACAGCCCCCGAACGGCCCCGTGAGTGGAACCAACACCTCGCACCGGACCCATGTAACTCGTAGGAACTAACCACACGATCACGGGACTCTCGATTTGAGAAAACGATGATAATTTAAAATTTTCTAGAGTTAGTCTTAAAAACATGGCGTTAGTGGGTGAAAAACTGACTCATCCCCCAAACGGCCCCGTGAGTGGCACCAACACCTCTTTCGGGACCAATGTAACTCGTATGAACTGACCACGGTATCACGGGACTCACGGTTTGAATATACGATGATAATTTGTAAATTTCTAGACTTAGGCTTACAAACATGGCGTTAGAGGGTGAAAACTCAAAACATCCCCCGAACGGCCCCGTGAGTGGCACCAACACCTCGCACGGAACCAATGTAAGTCGTAGGAAATTACCGCATGATCACGGGACTCCTGGTTTAAGAATATCACAATAATTTGAAAATATTAGGACTTAAGCAAACTATGATGTTAGTGGGTGAAAACCCGAACGGCCCCGTGAGAGGCACCAACACGTCGTACAGGACCAATGTAACTCGTAGGCACTGGCCGCGCGATCACGGGACTCTTGGTTTGAGAAAATGATGATAATTTGAAGATATCTAGACTTAGGATAAAAAACATGGTGTTAGAGTGCGAAAATCCAAAACAACCCCGAATGGACCCGTAAGGGGCACCAACACATCGTACGAGATAAATGTAACTAGTAGGAACTCACTGCACGATCACGGGATTCCCTATTTGTGAATACGACAATAATTTGAAAATATTGGAACTTAGGATTATAAACATGGCATTAGTGGGAGAAAACTCAAAATGGCATCCGAATGGCCCCATGAGTGGCACCAACACCTCGCACGGGTCCAATGTAACTCGTAGGAACTGACCGCGCGATTATGGGACTCCAAGTTTGAGAATACAATGATAATTTGACAATATCGAGACTTAGGTTTATAAACATGACTTTAGTGGGTGAAAACTCAAAACATCCCCAGAACTGCCCCGTGAGTGGCACCAACACCTCGTACGGGACCAATGTAACTCGTAGGAACTGACCTCACAATCACGTGACTCCTGGTTTGAGAATACGATGATAATTTGAAAATATTTAGACTTAGGCATAAAAACAGGGTGTTAGAAGGTGAAAACCTGAAATAGCCCCCGAACAGCCCCATGAGTGGCACCAACACCTCGTACGGGACCAATGTAACTCATAGGAACTGACCATGCGATCACGGTACTCCCAGTTTGAGAATATAATGATAATTTGCATATTTCTATACACAGTCATAAAAACATGGCGTTAGTGGGTGAAACTCGAAACAACCCCCAAACGGCCCCATGAGTGGCACCAACACCTCGTACGGGACCCATGTAACTCGTAGGAACAGATTGTGCGATCACGAGACTCTCGGTTTGAAAATATGATGATAATTTCAAAACATCTGGACTTAGGCTTAAAAACATGGCGTTAGAGGGCGAAAACCCAAAACATACCTCGAATGAACCCGTGAGGGGAACCAAGACCTCGCACAGGATCAATGTAACTCGTAGGAACTGACCGCGTGATCATGGGACTCCCGGTTTTAGAATACAACGATAATTTTAAAATATCTCAACTTAGGCTTTAAAACATGGCATTAGAGGTCGAAAACCCAAAATAGCCCCCGAATCGACCTGTGAGGGGTACCAAGACCTGGTACGGGACTAATGTAACTAGTAAGAACTGACTATGCGATCATGGGGCTCCCAGTTTGGTTATACGATCATAATTTTTGAATTTTTACACTTAGGCTAATAAACATGGCGTTAGTGGGTGAAAACTCGAAACAATCCCCGAACGGCCCCATGAGTGGCACCAACACCTCGCACGGGACCCATGTAACTCGTAGGAACTGACCGCGAGATCAAAGGGCTCCCATTTGAGAATACGATGATAAGCTGAAAATTTCTAGATTTAGGCATAAAAGCATGGCATTAGTGGGTGAAAACCTAAAACAATCCCCGAAAGGCCTCGTGAGTGGCACCAACACCTCGCACGAGACCAATGTAACTCGTACGAAGTGACTGAGCGATCAGGGGACTCTCGGTTTGAGAATACGTTGATAATTTGAAAATATCTAGACTTAGGATTAAAAACATGGCGTTACAAGGAGAAAACTCAAAACAACCCCTGAACGAACTCGTGAGGAGCACCAGCACCTCGGACGGGATCAATGTAACTCGTAGGAACTGATCGCGCGATCATGGGACACTCAATTTAAAAATACGGTGATAAATTGAAAATATCAAGACTTAGGCATAAAAACATGGCACTAGTGGGTGAAAACTCAAAGTAGCCCCCGAATGGCACCAACACCTCACACGGGAACATTGTAACTCGTAGGAACTGACCACGGGACTCCCGATTTGAGAATAGAATGATAATTTTCATATTTCTAGTATTAAACATAAAAACATGATGTTAGTGGGTGAAAACCCGACAAATCCCCAGAACGGCCCCATGAGTGGCACCAAGACCTCATATGGGATCAATGTTACTCATAGGAATTGACCGCGCTATCACAGGAATTCCATTTTGATTATACAATGATAATTTGTAAATTTCAAGACTTAGGCTTAAAAACATGGCGTTAGAGGGTAAAAACCCAAAACAGCCCCCGAATGGCCCCTTGAGTGGCACCAACACCTCGCACGGAAACAATGGAACTCGTAGGAACTTATCGCGCGATCAAGGGACTCCTGATTTGAGAGTACGATAATAATTTAAAAATATCAGGACTTAAGCAAAATATGGTGTTAATGGGTGAAAACACAAAATAGGTTCTGAACGGCCCCGTTAGTGGCACCAACACGTCATATGGGACAAATATAACTCGTAGGAACTGACTGCGTGATCACGGGACTCTCGATTTGAGAATACGACGATATTTGAAAATATCTAGACTTAGGCTGATAAACTTGGCGCTAGAGGGCAAAAATCCAAAATAACCCCCGAGCGGACCCATGAGGAGCACCAACACCTCGCACGGGACCAATGTAACTCGTAAGAACTGACCATGCAATAACGGGACTCCCGCTTTAAGAATATGATGATAATTTGAAAATATCTAGACCTAGGCTTAAAAACATGGCATTAGAAGGCGAAAACTCGAAATAGCCCCCGAACGGACCCGTGAGGGGCACCAACACCTTGCACGGGACAATTGTAACTCGTAGGAACTGACCGCGTAACCATGGGACTCCCGATTTGAGAATAGAATGATAATTTTCATATTTCTAGCATTAAACAAAAAAATATGATGTTAGTGGGTTAAAACCCGACACAACCCCCGAACGGCCCCATGAGTGGCACCAACACCTCGTATGGGAACAATGTAACTCCTAGGAATTGACCGCGCTATCACAAGAATTTCTTTTTGATTATACGATGATAATTTGTAAATTTTAAGACTTAAGCTTAAAAACTTGGCGTTAGAGTGTGAAAACTCGAAATAGCGCCCGAACGGCCCCTTAAGTGGCACCAACACCTCGCACGGAACTAATGTATCTCGTAGGAAATTACCGCGCGTTCTTGGGACTCCCGATTTGAGAGTAGGATAATAATTTAAAAATATCAGGACTTAAGAAAAACATGGCGTTATTGGGTGAAAACACAAAACAAGTTCCGAACGGCCCCGTTAGTGGCACCAACACCTCGTATGAGACAAATGTAACTCCTAGGAACTGACTGCATGATCAGGGGACTCCCGATTTGAGAATACAAGGATAATGTGAAAATATTTAGACTTAGGCTCAAAAACTTGGCATTAGAGGGAAAAAACCCAAAACAACCCCCGAGCGGACCCATGAGGGGCACTACACCTCGCACGGGACCAATGTAACTCGTAGGAACTGACCATGAAATCATGGGAAACGATAATTTGAAAATATCTAGACTTAGCCTTAAAAACATGGCGTTAGAGGGCAAAAACCCGAAATAGCCCTCGAACGGACCTGTGAAGGGCACCAACACCTTGCACGGGACTAATGTAACTCGTAGGAACTGATCGAGCGATCAACGGACTCTCGATTTGATTATATGATTATAATTTGTAAATTCCTAGACTTAGGCTTATAAACATGGCGTTAGTGGGCGAGAACTCGAAACAACCCCCGAACGGCCCCGTTAATAGCACCAACACCTCGCACAGGACCAACGTAACTCGTAGGAACTGACCTCGTGATCATGGGACTCCCAGTTTGAGAATATGACTATAAGTTCCATATTTCTATACTTAGGCCTAAAAACATGGCGTTACAGGGTGAAAACCCGAAACAGCCCCCGAACGGACCCGTAAGGGGAACCAACACCTCGCACGAGGACCAATGTAACTCGTGGGAACTGACCACATGATCACGGGACTTATGATTTTAAAATACGATGATAATTTAAAAATACCATGACTTAGCCTTAAAAACATGGCGCTTGAGGAAGAAAACCTGAAACAGCCCCCGAACAGACCTGTGAGGGGAACCAACACCGCACACGGGACTAATGTAACCCATAGGAACTGATCGTACGATCATGGGACTCCCAGTTTGATTATACGAGGATAATTTTTAAATTTCTAGACTTAGGCTAATAAAAATGGTCTTAGTTGGCAAAAACTCGAAACAACTCGTGAACGGGCCCATGAGTGGCACCAACACCTCACACGAAACCAATATAACTCGTAGGAATAAATAGCGCGATCAAGGGACTACCGGTTAGAGAATACGATGATAAGTTACATATATCTAGACTTAGGCATAAAAACATGACATCAGTGGGTGAAAATAAAAACAAATCCCCCGAACGACCCCCTGAGTGGCAACAACACCTCGCATGGGACCAATGTAACTCGTAGGAACTGACTGTGCTAACACCGGATTCCAAGTTTGGTAATGCGACGATAATTTATAAATATCTATACTTAGGCTTAAAAACATGTCGTTACATATTGAAAAGTCTAAACAACCCTAAAACGGACCCGTGAGGGCCACCAACACCTCGCACGGGACCAATGTAACTCGTAGGAACTGACCGCACGATCACAGGACTACCGATTTGAGAGCACGACGATAATTTGAAAATATCACGAATTAGGCTTAAAATGATGGCATTAGTGGGAGAAATCTCGAATTAGCCCCCGAACGGCCCTGAGTGTGGCACCAACACCTCGCACGGGACCAATGTAACTCGTAGGAACAGACCGTGCAATCACGAAACTTCCGATTTGATTATAGGATGATAATTTGAAAATTTCTAAAATTAGGCTTATAAACATCGCGTAAGTGGGAAAAAACTCGAAATAGCCCCCGAACGGCCCCGTGAGGGGCACCAACACCTCACACGGGACCAATGTAACTCATAGGAACTAATCGCGCGATGACGGGACTCCCGATTCGAGAATATGATGATAAGTTGCATATTTCTACACTTAGGCATAAAAACATGGCGTTAGTGGGTGAAAACTCGAAACATCCCCCGAACAGCCCTGTGAGTGGCTCTAACACCTCGTACGGGACCAATGTAACTCGTAGGAACAAACCGCGTTATCTGGGACTCCCGATTTGAGAATACGATGATAATTTATAATTTTCTAGACTTAGTATTAAAAACATGGCATTAGTGGGTGAAAACCCGACTTAACCCCCGATCTGCCCCGTGAGTGGCACCAACACCTCGTACGGGACTAATGTAACTCGTAGGAACTGACCTCACTCTCACGAGACTCCCGATTTGAATATACGATGATAATTTATAAATTTCTAGACTTAGTTTTGTAAACATGGCGTTATAGTGTGAAAACCCAAAACATCCCCCAAACGGCCCTATGATTGGCACCAATACCTCGCACGGAACAATTGTAACTCGTAGGAAATTATCGTGTCATCACGGGACTCCCGGTTTGAGAATAAGATAATAATTTAAAAATATTAAGACTTAAGCAAAACATAACGTTAGTGGGTGAAAACCCAAAACAGGCCCTGAACGGCCTCGTGAGTGACACCAACACGTCATACGGGACCAATGAAACTCGTAGGAACTGATCACAGGACTCTCGATTTGAGAAAATGATGATAATTTGAAAACATCTAGGCTTAGGCTAAAAAAATGGTATTAGAGAGCGAAAACCAAAAATAACCCCCGAACGGACCCGTGAGAGGCACCAACACCTCATACGAGATAAATTTAACTAGTAGGAACTCACAGCGCGATCACGGGACTCCTTATTTGGGAAAACGATGATAATTTGAAAATATCAGGACTTAGGATTATAAACATGGTGTCAGTGGGTGAAAACCCGAAATAGCATCCGAACAACCCCATGAGTGGCACCAACACCTCGCACGGGACCAATGTAACTCGTAAGAACTGTCCGGGTGATCATGGGACTCCAGGTTTGAGAATACAATGATAATTTGAAAATATCGAGACTTAGGCTTATAAATAAAGCGTTAGTGGCCAAAAACTCGAAACATCCACCGAACTACCTCGTGAGTGGCACCAACATCTTGCACGGGACCAATGTAACTCGTAGGAACTGACCTCGAAATCAAGGGACTCCCGATTTGAGAATATGACAAAAATTTAAAAATATTTAGACTTAGGCTTAAAAACATGGCGTTAGAGGGTGAAAACCCGAAATATCCCTTGAACGACCCCGTGAGTGTCTCAAATACCATGTACAGGACCAATGTAAGTCCTAAGAATTGATCGCGTGATCACGGTACTCCCAGTTTGAGAATACGATCATAGTTTCCATATCTCTATACATAGGCATAAAAACATGGCGTTAGTGGGTGAAAACTTGAAACAACCCCCGAACGGCGTCGTGAGTGGCACTAACACCTCGCACAGGACCAATATAACTCATAAGAACTTACTGCGTGATCACGGGACTACCAGTTTGAGAATACGATGATAATTTAAAAACATCAGGACTTAAACAAAACATGGCGTCAGTGGGTGAAAAACCAAAACAACCCCCAAACGGCCTCGTTAGGGGAACCAACACCTCGCACGGGACCAATGTTACTCGTAGTAACAGACCGCGCGATCACGAAATTCTCGGTTTGAGAATACGATGATAACTTGAAAATATCTGGACTTGGGCTTAAAAATATGGCGTTAGAGGGCGAAAACCCCAAACAGCCCCCGAACGGACCCGTGAGGGGAACCAACACCTAACATGGGATCAATGTAACTGGTAGGAACTAACCGCGTGATCACGGGACTCATGATTTTAGAATATGATGATAATTTATAAATATATCGACTTAGGCTTTAAATCATGGTGTTAGAGGGAGAAAACTCAAAACAGCCCCCGAACGGACCTGTGAGGGGCACCAAAACCTCGCCCCAGACTAATGTAAGATGTAAGAACTGACCGCACAATGATTGGGCTCTTAGTTTGATTATACAATGATAATTTGAAAATTTCTACACATAGGCTTATAAACATGGCGTTGGTGGGCGAAAAACCAAAACAGCCCCCGAACGGCCCCATGTGTGGCACCAACACCTCGCACGGGACCCATGTAACTCGTAGGAACTAATCGCGTGATCACGGGACTCTCGATTTAAGAATACGATGATAAGTTGCAAATTTCTAGAATTAGGCATAAAAACATGGCATTAGTGGGTGAAAACCCAAAACAGCCCCCAAACAGCCCTATGAGTGGCACCAACACCTCGCACGTGACCAATGTAACTCGTTGGAACTTACTGCACAATCACGGGACTCCCAGTTTGAGAATACGATGATAATTTAAAAATATCTAGACTTAGGTTTAAAGACATTGCCTTAGAGGGCAAAAACTCGAAATAACCCTCGAACGGACCCGTGAGGTGCACCAACACCTCGCACGGGACCAATGTAACTCGTAAGAACTGATCACGCGATCATGGGACTCCCAGTTTGAGAATACGATGATAAATTGAAAATACCATGCCTTAGGCTTAAAAACCTGGCATTAGTGGGTGAAAACCCGAAACAACCTCCGAATGGCCCCGTGAGTGGCACCAACACCTCGCACGGGACCATTGTAACTCGTAGGAACTTACTGCAGGATCACGGGACTCCCGTTTTGATTATACGATGATAATTTGTAAATTTCTAGACTTAGGCTTAAAAACATGGCATTAGAGGGTGAAAACCTGAACGGCCCCATGAGTGGCACCAACACCTCGCACGAAACCAATGTAACTCGTAGGAAATTACTGGGCGATCACGGGACTCCCGGTTTGAGAATATAGAATTAATTTAAAAATATCAAGACTTGAGCAAAACATGGCGTTAATGGATGAAAACCCAAAATAGGCCCCGAACGGCCCCGTTAGTGGCACCAACACCTCATATGGAACAAACTTAACTCGTAGTAACAGACCGCACGATCGTAGGACTCTCGAATTAAGAATACGACGATAATTTGAAAATATCTGGACTTAGGCTTAAAAACATGGCCTTAGAGGGAAAAAAAGCAAAAACGGCCCTCGAATTGGCGCGTGAAGGGCACCAACACCTCGCATAGGACTAATGTAACTCATAGGAATTGATCGTGGGATCACGGGACTCATGGTCTGAGAATACGATGACAATTTAAAATTATCTGGACTTAGGCTTAAAAACATGGCGTTAGAGGGCCGAAACCCGAAATAACCCCCAAACGGACCCGTGAGGGGATCCAACACCTCGTACGGGATCAATGTAACTCCTAAGAACTGACTGCACGATCACAGGACTCCAGGTTATAGAATATATAATGATAATTATAAAATATCTTGGCTTAGACTTGAAAACATGGCGTTAGAGGGAGAAAACCCGAAACAGCCCCCGAACGGACCTGTGAGAGTCACCAACATCTCGCACGGGACTAATGTAACTCGTAAGAACTGACCGCGCGATTATGGGGCTCCCAGTTTGATTATACGATGATAATTTTAAAAAAAATTGACTTAGGCTTATAAACATGGCATTAGTGGGAGAAAAGCCGAAATAGCCCCCGAATGGCCCCGTGAGTGGCACCAACCCCTCGCCCGGGACCAATGTAACTCGTAGGAACTGACCGCATGATCACGGAACTCCCGATATGAGAATATGATAATAAGCTGCAAATTTCTAGACTTAGGCATAAAAACATGGCATTAGTGAGTGAAAACTGAAAACAGCTCCCAAACAGCCTCGTGAGTCGCTCCAACACCTCGCACGGGGCCTATGAAACTTGTTGGAACTGAATGCGCGATCACGGGACTCTCGGTTTGAGAACATGATGATAATTAGAAAATATCTAGATTTAGGCTTAAAAACATGGCGTTAGAGAGAGAAACCTCAAAACAACCCCCGAACGGACCCGTGAGAAGCACTAACACCTCGCACCAGACCAATGTAACTCGTAAGAACTGATCGCATGATCATGGTACTCCCCATCTGAGAATAAGACGATAAATTTAAAATATCAGGACTTAGGCTTTAAAACATGGCATTAGTGGGGTAAAACTCTAAATATTCCCCGAATGGCCCCGTGAGTGGCACCAATACCTCGCACGGGACCATTGTAACTCGTAAGAAGTGACCACGTGATCACGGGACTCCTGATTTGGGAATGAAATGATAATTTGAATATTTATAGACTTCAACATAAAAACATGGTGTTAGTGGGTACAAACCCGACACAACCCCTAACAACCCCATGAGTGGCACCGACACCTCGCACGGAACCAATGTAACTCGCAGGAAATTATCGCGTGATCACTGGACTCTCAATTTGAGAATACAATAATAATTTAAATATATCAAGGCTTAATCAAAACATGGCGTTAATGGGTGAAAACCCAAAACAACCCCCGAACGGCCCCGTGAGTGGTACTAACACCTCGTACGGAACCAATGTACCTCGTAGGAACTGACCATTCAATCACGAGAGTCCTGATTTGAGAATAGGATGATAATTTGAAAATTACTAGACTTAGGCTTTAAAACATGGTGTTAGAGGGAGACAACCCAAAATAGACCCTGAACGGACCCGTGAGGGGTACCACACCTCGCACGGGACTAATGTAACTCGTAGGAACTAACTGGGCGATCACAGGACTCCCGATTTAATGATACGATTATAATTTGTAAATTTCTATACTTAGTCTTATAAACATGGCGTTAGTGGGCAAAAACTCGAAACAACCCCCTAACGCCCCCATGAGTTGCCCCAACACCACGCACGGGACCAACGCAACTCGTAGGAACTGATCGCGTGATCACGGGACTCCCAGTTTGATAATACAATGATAAGTTGCATATCTCTACACTCAGGCTTAAAAACATGGAGTTAGAGGGAGAAAACTAAAAATAGCCTCCGAACGGACCCATGAGGGAAACCAACACCTCGCACGGGGACCAATGTAACTCGTAGGAACTGACCGCATGATTACGGGACTTTTAATTTTAAAACACGATGATAGTTTGAAAATATCAAAACTTAGCCTTAAAAACATCGCACTAGAGGGAGAAAACCCGAAACAGCCCCCAAACGGACCTATGAGGGGCACCAACACCTCACATGGGACTAATGTAACTCGTAGGAACTGACCGTGCGATCATGGGACTCCTAGTTTGATTATACGATGATAATTTGTAAATTTTTAGACTTAGGTTTATAAACATGGCATTAGTGGGCAAAAACTCGAAATAATCGCCGAATGGCCCCGTGAGTGGCACCAACACCTCCCACGGAACCAATATAACTCGTAGCGTTAGACCGGGCGATCACGGGACTCCCAATTTGAGAATACAACGATAAGTTGCATATTACTAGACTTAGGCATAAAAATATGGCATTTGGGGTGAAAACCAAAAAAATTCCCTAAACGGCCCCGTGAGTGGCATTAACACCTCGTAGGGGACCAATGTAACTCTTAGGAACTGACCGCCTGATCACGGGACTCCCAATTTGAGAATATGATGGTAATTTGTAAATCACTAGAATTACGCTTAAAAACATGGTGTTAGAGGGTGAAAAGCCGAAACAGACCCAAAACGGACCCGTAAGGGGAACAAACACCTCACACGGGACCAATGTAACTCGTTGGAACTGATCGCATGATCACGGGACTCTCGGTTTGAGAATACAATGATAATTTGATAATATCAGGACTTAGGCTTAAAAAGATGGCGTTAGTGGCCGAAAACCCCTAACATCCCCTGAACGGCACCGTGAGTGGGACCAACACCTCGTACGGGGCCTATGTAACTCGTAGGAACAAACCACGTGATTAGGGACTCCCGATTTGAGAATACGTTGATAATTTTCATATTTCTAGACTTAGGCATAAAAACATGACGTTAGGGGGAGAAAACCCGAAGCAGCCCCCGAACGGCCCTGTGATTGGCACCAACACCTCGCACGGGACTAATGTAACTCATATGAACTGACCACGTGTTAACGGGACTCCTAGTTTGAGAATACAATGATAACTTGAAAATATCTAGACTTAGGATTTAAAAAATGGCGTTATAGGATGAAAAATCGAAACAGCCCCCGAACGGATACGTGAGGGGCACCAACACCTCGCACGGGATCAAGGTAATTCATAAGAATTGACAGCGTGATCAAGGGACTTCCAATTTGAGATATGACGATAATTTATAAATATTTAGACTTAGGCTTAAAAACATGGCATTGGAGGGAAAAAAGTCGAAACATCCCTAGAACGGACCCGTAAGAGGCACCAACACCTCGCAGAGACCATTGTAAGTCGTACGAACTGACCACACGATCACGAGACTCCCGATTTGAGAATATGTCGATAATTTGAAAATATCAGGACCTAGGCTAAAAAATATGGCGTTAGTGGGCGAAAACCAGAAACAGTCACCGAACGGCACCGTGAGTTGCACCAACACCTCATACAGGACCAATGTAACTCGTAGGAACTGACCGCGCGATCACGGGTTTCCAGATTTTATAATACAAAGATAATTGGAAAATATCTGGACTTAGGCTTAAAAGCATGACGTTAGAGGGTGAAAACCCAAAACAGCACCCGAACGGCCCCTTGAGTGGCGCCAACACCTCGTACGGGACCAATGTTATTCGTAGGAACTGATCGCCTGATTACGAGACTCGCGGTTTGAGAATATGAAAATTAAATGAAAATATCTAGGCTTAGGCTTAAAAACATGGCGTTAGAAGGGGAAAACCCAAATTAGCCCCTTGACGGCCCCGTGATTGACACCAACCCCTCATACGGTACCAACATAACTCATAGGAGCTGACCGCGTGATCACGGGTCTCCTGATTTGAGAATACGACAATAATTTGAGTATTTCTAGACTTGGGCATAAAAACATGGCGTTAGTGGGTGAAAACCCGAAGTAGCCCCCGAACAGCGTCGTGAGTGGCACCAACACCTCGCACGGGACTAATGTAACTCGTAGGAATTGAGAGCGTGATCACGGAACTCCTGGTTTGATTATACGGTTGTAATTTGTAAATTTCTAGACTTAGGCTTATAAACAAGGCATTAGTGGGTGAAAACCCGAAACAATCCTCCAACTGCCACGTGAGTGGCACTAACATCGCGTACGGGACCATCATAACTCTTCAGAACTGACCGTGTGATCACGAGACTCCCGATTTGAGAATATGACAAAAAGTTGCATATTTCTAAACATAGGCTTAAAAACATGGTGTTAGAGGGTGAACTCCTATAACAGCCCCCGAACGGACCCGTGAGGGGAACCACTACCTCGTACGGGACCAATGTAACTCGTAGGAACTGATCACGTGATCACGAGTCTCTTGATTTTAAAATATGATAATAAGTTGAAAATATCTAGACTTAGGCTTAAAAACATGGCACTAGAGAGAGAGAACCCAAAACAGCCACTAATGTAACTCGTAGGAAATGATCGCGCGACCATGGGGCTCCTTATTTGATTATATGATGATAATTGGTAAATTTCTAGATTTAGGCTTATAAACATGGAGTAGGTGGGCAAAAACTCGAAACAGCCCCCAAACAGCCCCTTGAGTGGTACCAACACCTCGCACGGGATCAATGTAACTCATAGGAACTGACCACACGATAACGGGACACTGGTTTGAGAATACAACGATATGTTGCATATTTCTAGACTTAGGCATAAAAATATGGCATTAGTGGGTGAAAACCCAAAAAATCCCCAGAACGGACCCGTGAGTGGCACCAACACCTCGTACGGGACCAATGTAACTCGTAAGAAATGACCGTTCGATCAAGAGAATCCCGATTTGGGAATACAATGATAATTTCTAAATATCTAGACTTAGGCTTAAAAATATGGCGTTAGAGGGAAAAAAGCCGAAATAGCCCCCGAACGGACCCGTGAGGGGCACCAACACCTCGCACAGGATCAATGTAACTCGTAGGAATTAACCGCTCGATCACGGAACTCCCAATTTGAGAATACGATGATAATTTGAAAATATCTTGACTGAGGCTCAAAAACATGGCGTTAGAGGGCAAAAACCCGAAATAGCCACCGAACGGACCCTTAAGGGGAACCAACACCTCGCACAGGATCAATGTAACTCGTAGGAACTTACTGCACGATCACGGGACTCCCAGTTATGTAATACGACGATAATTTGAAAATATCTCAAATTATGCTTAAAAATATGGCGTTAGAGGGTGAAAACCGAAACAGCCCCCGAACGGACCTGTGAGTGGGACCAATACCTCGCACGGGACTAATGTAACTCGTAAGATCTGTACGCGTGATCATGAGGATCCCAGTTTAATTATAAAATGATAATTTGTAAATTTCAACACTTAAGCTTATAAACCTAGCCTTAGTGGATGAAAACTCGAAACAGCCCCTGAACGGCCCTGTGAGTGGCACCTACACCTCACAAGGGACTAATGTAACTCGTAAGACCTGATCGCACGATCACGGGACTTTCGATTTGAGAATATGCTGATAAGTTGAAAATTTGTAGACATAGGCATAAAAACATGCATTAGTGGGTTAAAACCCAAAACAGCCCTCGAACGGCCTCGTGAGTGGCACCAACACCTCGCACGGGACCAATGTAACTCGTAGGAACTGACTACGCGATCACGGGACTCTTAGTTTCAGAATAGCATGATAATTTGAAAATTTTAGGACTTAGGCTTAAAAACATGGCATTAGTTGATGAAAACTCGAAACAGCCCCCGAGTGGCCCCGTAAAAGTGGCACCAACACCTCGCACGGGACCATTGTAACTCGTATGACATGATCGCGCGATCACGGGTATCCCAATTTGAGAATTCAACCATAATTTGCATATTTCTAGACTTAAACATAAAAACATGGTGTTAGTGGGTGAAAATCGACACAGCCCCCGAACAGCCCCATGAGTGGCACCAACACCTCGTACGGGACCAACGTAACTCGTAGGAACTGACCGCGCTATCACGAGACTCCCAGTTTGATTATACAATGATAAATAGTAAATTTCTATACTTAGGCTTAAAAACATGGCATTAGAGGGTGAAAACCCAAAACAGCCCCCAAACAACCCCATGAGTGGCACCAACACCTCGAACGAAGCCAATGTAACTCGTAGGAAATTATCGCGCGATCATCGAACTCCTGGTTTGAGAATATGACAATAATTTAAAAAATATCAGGACTTAAGAAAAACATGGCGTTAATGGGTGAAAACTTGAAACAGGCCCTAAACGGACCCGTTAATGGCTCCAACATCTCGTATGGGACAAATGTAACTCGTAGGAATAGACCACGCGATCACGAGACTCCCAATTTGAGAATACGATGATAATTTGAAAATATTTGGACTTAGGCTAAAAAACTTGGCATTAGAGGGCGAAAACCTGAAACAACCCCCGAACGGACCCGTGAGGGGCACCAACACCACGCGCGGGACCAATGTAACTCGTAGGAACTGACCATTCAATCACGGGACTCCCGGTTTAAGAATATGACACTAATTTTAAAAATATCTAGACTTAGGCTTTAAAACATGGCGTTATATTGAGAAAACTAAAAATATCCCCCGAATAGACCCGTGAGGGGCACCAACACCTCACACGGGACTAATGTAACTCATAGGAAATAACCAGGCGATCACAGGACTCCTGATTTGATTATACGATTATAATTTGTAAATTTCTAGACTTCGGTTTATAAACATGGCATTAGTGGGTGAAAACTTGAAACATCCCCCGAACGACCCCGTGAGTTGCCCCAACTTGCACGAGACCAACGCAACTCGTAGGAACTGACTGCGTGATCACAGGACTCCCAGTTTGATAATACAACGAAATGTTGCATATTTCTAGACTTAGAGGTCGAAAGCTTGAAATAACCCCCGAACGGACCTGTGAGGCGAACCAACACCTTACACGGGGACCAATGTGACTTGTAGTAACTGACTGCATGATCACGGGACTTTCGATTTTAAAATACAATGATAATTTGAAAATATCAACACTTAGGCTTAAAAACATGGCGATAGAGGGAGAAAACTTGAAATAGACCCCGAACGGACTTGTGAGGGACACCAACACCTCTTACAGGACTAATGTAATTGGTAGGAACTGACCGTGCGATCATGGGACTCCCAGTTTGATTATACGATGATAATTTGTAAATTTCTATACTTAGTCTTATAAACATGGTGTTAGTGGAAGAAAATTCAAAACAGCACCTAAATGGCCCCGTGAGTGGCACCAACACCTCACACTGAACTAATATAACTCGTACAAATAGACTGCGCGATCACGAGACTCCTGGTTTAAGAATACGATGATCAGTTGCATATTTTTACACTTAGTCATAAAAATATGACATTAGTGGGTGAAACCCTAAAAAATCTCCCGAACGGCCCCATGAGTGGCACCAACACCTCGTAAGGGACCAATGTAACTCGTAGGATCTCATCACATGATCACGGTACTCCTGGTTTGAGAATACAACGATAAATTGTAAATATCTAGACTTAGGCTAAAAAACATGGCGTTAGAGGGCGAAAAGCCGAAATAGCCCAAGAATGGACCTGTGAGGGGCACCAACACCTCGCATGGGACCAATGCAACTCGTATGAACTGACCGCACAATCACGTGACTCCTGGATTTAGAATATGACAACAATTTGAAAATATCAATACTTAGGCTTAAAAAATGGCATTAGTGGGAAAAATCGCAAACAGGCCCCGAACGGCACCGTAAGTGGCACCAACACCTCGTACGGGGCCAATGTAACTCGTAGGAACTAACCGTGCGATCACGGGACTCCCAATATGAGAATACGATGATAATTTGCATATTTTTAGACTTGGTCATAAAAACATGGCGCTTGGGGGTGAAAACCCGAAGGAGCCCCCGAACGACCCTGTGAGTCGCACCAACACCTCGCACGGGACTAATGTAACTCGTAGGAACAGATCCCACGATCACGGCACTCCCAATTTGATTATATGATTATAATTTGTAAATTTCTATACTTAGGCTTATAAACATGGCATTAGTGGGCGAAAACCCAAAACAGTCCTCAAACGTCCACGTGAGTGGTACTAACACCTCGCACGGGCCCAACGTAACTTGTACGAACTGACCGCTCGATCACGGGACTCCTGATTTGAGAATATGACAATAAGTTTCATATTTCTAAACTTAGGCTTAAAAACATTGCGTTAGAGGGTGAAAACCCGAAACAGCCAACGAACGAACCCATGAGGGTAACCAACACCTCGCATGGGACCAATGTAACCTTTAGTAATTGATCGCGCAATCACGGGACTCCTGATTATAAAATACGACGATAATTTGAAGATATCTAGACTTAGGCTTAAAAACATGGCACTAAAGGGAGAAAACTCAAAACAACCAGTAATGTAACTCGTAAATACTGACTGCGGGATCATTGGACTCCCAGTTTGATTATACAATGATAATTGGTAAATTTATAGACTTATGCTTATAAACATGGAATTAGTGGGAGAAAATCCAAAATAGCCCCGAACGACCCGGTGAGTGGAACCAACTCCTCGCAGAGGACCAATGTAACTCGTAGGAATCGATCGTGCGATCACGAGACTCCCAGTTTGAGATTATAATAATAATTTGAAAATATCTAGACTTAGGATTAAAAACATGGTGTTAGAGGGCGAAAAGCCGAAACATCCCCTGAACGGACCAGTGAGGGGCACCAACACCTCGCATGGTACCAATGTAACTCGTAGGAATTGATCGCGCGATCACGAGACTCCCAATTTCAGAGTATGACGATAATTTGAAAATATGATGACTTATGCTTAAAAACATGGCGTTAGAGGGTGAAAACCCGAAACAAGCCCTGAACGGCTCCGTGAGTCGCACCAACACCTCGTACGGAACTAATGTAACTCATGGCAACTGACTGCTTGATTACGAGACTCTCGGTTTGAGAATACGACAATAATTTTAAAATATCTCGACTTAGGCTTAAAAACATGGTGTTAGAGGGTGAAAACCCGAAACAACCCTCGAACGGCCCCGTGAGTGGCACGAACACCTCGTACGCGACCAATGTAACTCATAGGAACTGACCGCACGATCACGGGACTCCAAATTTGAGAATACGATGATAATTTGAAAATATCTAGACATGGCGTTAGAGGGTGAAAACTAGAAATAACCCCCGAATGGCCCCGTTAGTGGCACCAACACCTCACAGGGGACCAATGTAACTCTTAGGAACTGATCGCATGACCACTGGACTCCCTGTTTGAGAATACGATGATAATTTTCATATTTCAAGACTTAAACATAAAAACATGGTGTTAGTGGATGAAAATCCGAAACAGCCCCCAAAAGGCCCCGTGAGGGCACCAATACCTCACACGGGACCAATATAACTCGTAGGAAATTATCGTGCATTTGTGGGACTCCTGGTTGGAGAAAACGATGATTGTTTAAAAATATTAGGACTTAAGCAAAATATGGCGTTAATGGATGAAAACCCGAAACAGGCCCCGAACGGCCCCATTAGTGGAACCAGCACCTTGTACGGACCAATGTAACTCGTAGGAGCTGACCGAGCGATCACGAGACTCTCAATTTGAAAATATGATGATAATTTGAAAATATCTGGACTTAGGCTAAAAAAATTGGCGTTAGAGGGCGAATACCCGAAACAACCTCGAACGGACTCGTGAGGGGCAACGACACCTCATAAGGGACCAATGTAACTCGTATGAACTGACCATGCAATCACGGGACTCTCGATTTGAGAATATGATGATAATTTGAAAATATATAGACTTAGGCTTTAAAACAATACGTTAGACGATAAAAACCCGAAACATCCCCCGAATGGACCCGTGAGGGGCACCAACACCTCGAACATGACTAATGTAACTCTTAGGAACTGACCGCACGAACACGGGACTACCAGTTTGATTATACGATGATAATTTGTAAATTTCTAGACTTAGTCTTATAAACAAGGAGTTAGTGTGCAAAAACACGAAACAGCCCCCGAACGTCCCCGTCAGTGGCTCATAGGACCACTGTAACTCATAGAAAATCACCTCGCGATCACGGTACTTCAAGTTTAAGAATACGACGATTATTTAAAAATGTATGGACTAAAGCAAAACATGGAGTTAATGGGTGAAAACCCAAAACAGGTCCCGAACGGCCCCATGAGTTTTAAGAACACATTGGACAGGACCAATTTAACTCGTTGGAATTGACCGCACAATCAAAGGACTCTTGGTTTGAGAATAATATGATAATTTCAAAATATCTAGACTTAGGCTTAAAAACATGGCGTTAGAGGGTCAAAACCCGAAATCACCCCTGAATAGCCTCGTGAAGGGCCCCAACACCTCACAAGGGACCAATGTAACTCGTAGGAACTGACCGCGCGATCACGGGACTCCCGATTTGAAAATACGACGATAATTTTATATTTCTAGACATAAACACATGGTGTTAGTGGGTGAAAACCCAAAACAGCCACCGAACCACCCCGTGAGTGGAATCAACACCTCGCACGAGATCAATATAACTCGTAGGAAATCACCGTGTGATCAAGGGACACCCGGTTTAAGAATACGACGATTATTTAAAAATATCACGACTTAAGCAAAACATGGCGGTAATGGGTGAAAACCTAAAACAGGCCCCGAACGGCCCCTTTAGTGGCACCAACACCTCGTACGAAACCAATGTAACTTGTAGTAACTGACTGAGCAATCATGAGACTCCCAGTTTAAAAATACAATGATAATTTGAAAATATCTGGACTTAAGCTAGAAAAACATGGCGTTAGAGGGCGAAAACCCAAAATAACCCCTGAACGGACTCATGAGGGCCACCAGCACCTCGTACGAGACTAATGTAACTCGTAGGAACATACCATGCAATCACAGGACTCCCAATTCGATAATACGGTGATAATTTGTAAATATATAGACTTAGGCTTTAAAACATTACGTTAGATGGTGAAAACCCGAAACAGCACCTGAATGGACCTGTGAGGGGCACCAACACCTCGAACAGGACTAATGTAACTCTTAGCAACTGACCGCGTCATCAAGGGACTCCCAGTTTGATTATACGATGATAATTTTTAAATTTCTAGACTTAGTCTTATAAACAAGGGGCTAGTGTGCAAAAACACGAAATAACCCCCGAACATCCCCGTGAGTGGAACCAACACCTCGCATGGGAGAAATGTAACTCGTAGGAAATTACCGTGCAATCACGGAACTCCGAGTTTGAGAATAAGAAGAATATTTAAAAATATCAGGACTTAAGAAAAACACGGCGTTAATGGGTGAAAACCCAAAACAGGCCTCGAACGGCCCCGTGAGTGGTACCAACATCTCGAACGGGACCAATTTAACTCATTGGAATTGACCGCGCAATAACGAAACTCTCAGTTTGAGAATACGAGGATAATTTGAAAATATCTAGACTTAGGCTTAAAAATATGGCATTAGAGGGTGAAAACCAGAAACAACCCCTGAACGGCCCCGTGAGTGGCACCAACACCTCGCACGGGACCAATGTAACTCATAAGAACTGACCGCGAGATCACAGTACTCCCGGTTTGGGAATACAATGATAATTTCATATTTCTAGACATAAAAACATGGTGTTACTGGATGAAAACCCGAAACAGCCACCAAACGGCCCCGTGAATGCAATTAACACCTCACACGGGATCAATATAACTCCTGGGAAATCACCGTGTGATCACAGGACACCCGGTTTGAGAATACGATGATTATTTAAAAATATCAGGACTTAAGCAAAACATGGCATTAGTGGGTGAAAACTCGAAACAGGCCCAGAACGGCCCCGTTAGTGGCACCAACACCTCGTACGGGACTAATGTAAATCGTAGGAACTGACCGAGCGATCACGAGACTCCCAGTTTGAAACTAAGATGATAATTCGAAAATATCTAGACTTAAGCTAAAAAAAGGCGTTAGAGGGAGAAAACGCAAAACAACCCCCGAACAGACTTGTGAGGGGCACCAACACCCCGTATGAGACTAATGTAACTCGTAGGAACTGACCATGCAATCATGGGACTCCCGGGTTGAGAATACGGTGACAATTTGAAAATACCTAGACATAGGCTTAAGAACATTACGTTAGAGGGTGAAAACTCGAAACAGCCCCCGAACGGACCCGTGAGGGGCACCAACACCTTGCACGGAACTAATGTAACTCATAGGAACTGACTGCGCGATAACGGGGCTCCTAGTTTGATTATATCATGATAATTTGTAAATTTATGTACTTAAGCTTATAAACATGGCGTTAGAGGGTGAAAAGCCAAGACAACCCCCGAACGGACCAGTGAGGGGCATCAACACCTCGTACGGGACCAATGTAACTCGTAGGAATTGATCGCGTGATCATGGGACTCCTCATTTCAGAATACGTCGGTAATTTGAAAATATCAAGACTTAGGCTTTCAAAAATGGCGTTAGTGGGTGAAAACCCGAACAGCCCCCGAACAACCCCATGAGTGACACCAACACCTCGCACGGGACCATTGTAACTCGTTGTAACTGACTATGCGATCATGTGACTCTCGGTTTGAGAAGACAACTATAATTTTAAAATATCTCGACTTTGGCTTGAAAACATGGTGTTAGAGGGTGAAAACTCGAAACAGCCCTCGAACGGCCCCGTAACTGGCACGAACACCTCGTGCGCGACCAATGTGACTCATAGGAACTGACCGCATGATCACGGGACTCCCAATTTGAGAATAGGACAATAATTTGAAAATATCTAGACGTGGCATTAGAGGGTGAAAACTAGAAATAGCCCCCGAATGGCCCCGTGAGTGGCACCAATACCTCGCACGGGACCAATGTAACTCTTAGGAACAGACCGCACGATCACCGGACTCTCGGTTTGAGAATACGGTGATAATTTTCATATTTTAAGACTTAAACATAAAAATATGGTGTTAGAGGGTGAAAATCTGAAACAGCCCCCAAAAGGCCTCGTGATGGCACTAATACCTCGCACAAGACCAATATAACTTGTAGGAAATTACCTTGCGTTCACGGGACTCCTGGTTGGAAAAATGACGATTGTTTAAAATAATGGGAACTTAAGCAAAAATATGGCGTTAATGGGTGAAAACCCGAAACAGGACCCGAACGGCCCCATTGGTGGAACCAACACCTTGTACGGAACTAATGTAACTCGTAGGAACTGACCGAGCGATCACGAGACTCCCGATTTGAAAATATGATGATAATTTGAAAATATATGGACTTAGGCTAAAAAACATGGCGTTAGAGGGGGAATACCCGAAACAACCTCCGAACGGACTCACGAGAGGCACCAACACCTCGCACGGGACTAATGTGAAATACCGTTACTAAAGACGTTTAATATAAAATTAAACTATTTAAGTAACTCCGAACTATTTTTTGAGGAAACTCTTTTCTTAAAATCAAATCAAATTAATCACAAGATGTGTTTAACAAAAATATGTACGAGATCTGTTCAAGATTGGTTAACAGGTTTGATAAATCAGTTTAAAAACTTTAAACTTAGCATAACCAAGAATTAGATGAGGAGATGTAGAAATATTAAGAACAAGGATTTTTTACGTGGTAAAACCTCACCCAACTAAGGAAACATCCACGACTCCCTCTACGGAGTAACCAAACATTCCACTAAAACAAATTATAATAGTTACAAACTATATAACAAACATGCACACAACTCAGACCTATACAAGTTTAGGAATGTACCCACTGGTGTTCTTATAACTTCTCTACAGTTCTGATTGTTGATGTTTTTCTCCCAGTTTGCTAACTTCCAATTTGTTCAAGTTCTTTACGTCGACTCTTGTTCTTGAGATCTTATTACCAACACTTTTAGTGTGGTAGGGTGATAGTGTTTGTGGAGGTGCTTTCTAACACATGCACACACACACACACACACACAGTTATTTTATACAAATAGTCCTAACAAATTACATATAAGATTTATATGCTGTGATTTTATGTTTCTCTCTTCTCATAAAACTTAACCTTATTTGACCTTTATAATAATCCCAGAATCCATGGCTATCTTGCTCAGAAGACGTATAAAGATCTTAATCAATCTCAGGTTTTGAAAATATTTTTGATATTGAAAATCACCAAGTGTGATTCTAAACTAGGTCAAAGGTCTTGTTTCAAAAGAACGTGAAACAAAAAAGCTTTTTGTTGATTTTGAAGTTAAAAACATTTATAGAACCAAATCAACAAATATTTTCTCAACATGAGAAACTAAAAATGTAGATCTATGTGTAATATAACATGCAATGACTTAGATCTAAGATTTCTATAAAAGAAGAAACACAGATCTAAACAGATGTTTAAGTTGATATCAAGATCTGAGAACGAAGAGGTTACAACAACAAAACTAACAAACCAATCACTCAAAATCTCTCAAACACACAAGGTAGTGTTTGGTATATACTGGTTTTGAAAGAGGTTAAGGTTAGAAAATAGTTTTGGACGAATTAGGGTTAGGGTTTTCTAACTCTGGTTTCTCTCTATCTCTTCTCTCTCTATTCTCTTCCCTCTTCTCTCTCTTCTCTCTTTCTCACTCGAATGAACAAAGTGCCAAAAGTCTCAGATGGCTGAGAAAAGGGTTCCTTTAATAGGAGGCTAAGAAGATTCGAGATAACAGACCAAAATAAAGGGCTAGGATCTGGTCTTGAAGGATTGACTTCGATCCAAGGGTTTAAACAGAGGCGGTGATTAAAATGCTTCTGATTGGCTCAAGTTGGTTTCACCAGGATTGTAAAAGAAAGCATGCAGATCATTGATAAAAACTATCCAAGGGCTGTTAATATACATTGGTTTACTCTCTTTGAAGAAACACAAATTCAACCAATCAGAATGCAACAGATGTTGGGCAAAAATAGGTTAACAAACGCGCGTCCAAAAATAATTACAAAGGACCCTAAAGTCTCTGTCGCTTTCAGATTCTACCCAATGGAACTTTCAACCAATATAACCTACAATCCATAATTGCAGAATGACACCAAAACTTTTAAAACCAAATTTCAATTAATAAAAACCTTATTTTAAAAGTTTATAAAATTCCCAAAAAAGTTAAAAAAATAATTTTAGGAATTTAAACGCACTCAACATATATACACACAATTATATGAAATATGAAACATATGAGAGCAATTCTAATGTGTGTGAGTGTTGGTAAAGGTATCTAGATCAATCATTCAAGAGAAATAAAATGAAGAACAGTCGATGAGGTTCTTTGGTTTCTAGGATTGACACAATTTTATCACAATTTCGAAACTAGATGAACACTTATACAATACAAACTCAAATGAGTCAAGAGTATAAGGTTCTTCAATCTCCCCCTTTGGAAATATGAGACAAAATCTCCTTTGAGTCATCTAGGACTCATAGGGAAACAATAATAAGGAAAACTTATCCCTATAAAAATTCTATCTACCCATTTCCTAGTACAGAACTCAACTATTTACAATTGAATACCCTATTACAAATGTTGAGAATAACTGTACAGAATCCTGCAATGAATCACTAAGATCAAGCTCTTTGGAATATGTAAGAAAATTCATAAGACTCAAATTTCTCCCCATTTTGTCTCAAATAGACAAAGAGAAGAACATATAGAGGTCAAAGAGATTAACCAGCACACACCATACCTATTGATTTACGCAAAGAAATAAATCTATTATAATCTAAAGGTTTGGTAAACATATCTGCGAGTTTCAAATCAGTAGGAAGATAATTGATTTCTAATTCTTTAGTTTCAACCAATTCGCGTATAAAGTGATGTCTTATTTTTATGTGTTTTGTTCACGAGTGTTGAACAGGATTTTTAGAGATATTGATCGCACTTTGATTATCACAATAGAGATGTAATTGTTTTTCTTGAATACCATAATCACTTAGCATTTGTTATGCCAAAGTAATTGAGCGCAACAACTTCCAATGGCTATGTATTCAGATTCAGCTATTGAGAGAGACGTGCAGTTTTGTTTCTTACTACACCATCCTACCAAATTATTACCTATATAATAAGATGCTCCTGATGTACTTTTACTATCATCAATACACCCAACCAAATCAGCATTAGTGTACCCAATTATAGTTCTAGGTGTGTCACTAGTGTACCAAAGTCCTAGGTTCAGAGTGCCATTTACATATTTAATAATTTTTTTAACAGAAGATAGATGGCTCTCTTTAGGGTTATTTTGATAACGAGCACATACACAAATAGCATACATTATATCAGGAGGCGAGGTAGTAAGATATAGCAAGGTTCCTATCATACGACAATATCGAGTTCGATCTATAGATTTTCCTGTTTCATCTTTAGATAGTTTGACCGTAGTACTCATAGGAGTTTTACCATCTTTAGCACTCTCAAGGCCGAATTTTTTTACTATCTCTAATGCGTATTTATATTGTGAGACAAATAATCCTTCTGAATTTTGTTTGACTTGAAGACCTAAGAAAAATTGCAACTCCCCCATAAGAGACGTTTGAAACTCTTTATGCATAATGTCAGAAAAAGATTTAACTTTTGAGGGAGAAGTTGATCCAAAGATAATATCATCAATATAAACTTGAGCTATAATGATGCGTTTGTCATAATGTTTGACAAATAAAGTTTGATCATTTCCACCTCTCTTAAATCCTTTATCTAAGAGGAAATTGGAAAGGCGCTCATACCAGGCTCCAGACGCATGTTTTAGGCCATACAAAGCCTTTTTAAGACTACATACATGATTTGGATATTGAGGGTCAATGAACCCTTTTGGTTGTTCTACATAGGTCTCCTCAGTCAATATTCGATTAATGAATGCAGATTTGACATCCATTTGGTAGAGTGTAAAATGCCAGTAGCACGCTATGGCAAAGAGAAGCCGAACAGATTCTAAACGAGTAACAGGAGCCAAAGTTTCATTAATATCTATTCCTTCAATTTGAGAATATACTTGAGCAGCTAATCTAGCTTTGTTTCTAATAATTATCCCACTTTCATCAGATTTATTTTTAAAAATCCAACGTGTGCCAACAACTATTTTGTGATTAGGCCTAGGTACAAGATACCAAACATCATGAATGTCAAATTGAAGAAGTTCTTCTTGCATAGCAAAAATCCAGTGAGAGTCATTCAATGCCTCATTTACATTCTTTGGTTCCACAAGGGAAATAAAACATGCATAATGAGCATAATTTCTTAATTGAGATCTTGTACGCATAGGCTCACTAGGATTACCAAGAACGTTATCTATGGGATGATCTTTAGAAACCCAGTAGGTACTTCAGGTGTCTCAATTGGTAATGAATCATTTATTTCTGTAGAGTCATTTTCTAAAACATTTGAAGACTCTTCCATAATAGTTGATTCACCACTCTTACTCTCTACAGTAGTGTCACTTACAATTACATTTATGAATTCCATCAAGGTTTTAGTGCGAAGATTATAAACACGGTAGGCTCTACTGTTAGGCGAGTATCCTAGAAAAATAGCTTTATCTCCCCGGCTCTCAAATTTGGATAAGTGTTCTCTGTCTTTGCAGACATAACAAGTACTACCAAAGGTTCTAAGGTATTTAAGATTGGGTTTTTTCTTATACCAAAGCTCGTAAGTTTTTTTTTTAGAATTCTTCCTAAGATAGACCATATTGATAATGTGACATGCAGTACGAATAACTTCTACCCAAAAATATTTATGTAAACTCTTGGCATTTATCATAACACGTGACATATCTTGAAGAGTACGATTCTTTCTCTCAACGATACCATTTTGTTGAGGAGTCTTAGGAGCACTAAACTCATGTTTGTAACCATTATAGTCACAGTATTCTATTATACCAGTGTCCTTGAATTCTCAACCTCTATCATTACGAATCCTATTTACTTAAGTGTCCTTCTCATTTTCAATCCAAAGAAGTATTTTTAAGAAAGTTTGAAAAGTGTCAGACTTTTATTTTAAGAAGGCTACCCTCGTAAATCTAGTGAAGTCATCAACCATAAAAAGAATGTAACTGTGTCCACAGTGACTAACAGTTTGGGAGGGATCCATTAGGTTCATATAGATGAGCTCTAAGTATATCTTTGACTTTCTTATGAGGTGCCTTAACAATTTTTCCTTCCTGACAGGAACCACAGACAATATTAGAAATGGGTTTGATTTTTGTAAATCCCCTAACTATTTCTTGAGAAGTCAATCTACTAAGATTATCGTAATTTATGTGACCCATCCTGTTATGCCATATCTCATTGTCATCCATTCTAGCAACATTACATATTTCAAAATTATTCGTGACAGTATAACAATTGTCAGGACTCCTGAATCCTGTAATTATGCATTCCCCCTTTTTATTTAAAATTTTGCAATTGTTCTTTGAAAAGGTAACAGTATGATCTGAGTCACAAAATTGTGAGATACTAAGAAGATCGGCCTTAAGAACTTTGACTAGATGAACATTTTCAAGAACAGTAAGTCCTTCTTCTTGGAGAGTTCCTTTACCTATAATCTGAGATGATACTCCATCACCAAAAATAACTTTTCCTCCAGCAAAGCTGGTTTTGTTTAAGAGTTTTGTATCATCATCGGTCATCTGTTTTGAACATCTAGAATCTAAATACCAACCAGAAGGTGTGTGTTCAGCTTTTAAAGAAGTAATAACAATGTTACACTTCATCTGGGGTAATAGATCATCTTTTCTAACCCAAATTTTTCTAGTTTTAATTTTGTTCTTATTAGCTCTCAATTGATAAAATTTGCGAGCATTAGATTTTTGTTGAAAAATGTTTTGCGCATGATTTTGAATTTTATGATAGACATGGGCATTTGGTTTAGGAACGTGTTTAGGAATCCTTCTAGGGAAGGTTCTTTTAGGTTTGGTCTTTCTCTTCCTATAGTTATAGTTTTTGTCTAGTTGTCTAGGCAAAACAAAATTGTTACGGCTTCTCCTAGAATAGTTAAAGTTTTGATAGATAGGATAATTATAGATATGTTTCACTAGTCTTCTAGCATAGTATCCATCAAAAGAATGACCGTATATATCGCAGTAAGAACAATAAAGATTGCTCAAAGTTGGGGTCTCCTTAGGAAAGTCTCTAAACATAGGTTTCAAGGAATTATGAGGTTGAACCCTATACCTAGATAGAGCAGTTTTGAATGTAGATTCACTTTTCCTAATCGAGGGGCAGACATATTGGCCTTAGGTTAACTTTCATGTTTAGAGTAACTTGATTCTCCAATATCAGAATTTTGAAGTTTTGAATCAAACTCAATTTTTAGAGAATGAAAGTCTGGGCAAGTTTCAAAAGGTCTTTTACCTCCTGACACAAACTTGATAGGTTCAAAATATTTTGTATGTGTTTTTAAATTGGGGAAAAACCCTATTCCAGTTCGATCATCAAAATTGGTTTTTGATTCAGCAAAAAATCCATCAAAACAGTTTGAGTTATTTTCAAATTTTGTAATTTTTTTTAAAACAGTTGATGTCTTTTCTTTTGTTTGTTCCAATTCTAACAATGTCCCTTTGTATTTTTTTCTCCAGAGTTTCATTTGTTTCAGTTAAATTCTTCAGTTTTTGATCAAACATCTTGATTTCACTTCATGAGTAAGACATTCGATAGTATACTCTTCAGCATTAAGTTTAACCATCAGACTTAAATCTTTTAGTTTCTCAGTGAGATCTTTCACAATCTTCTCTAGTCTAGTGCTTTTCTTAAGAGTTTTCACATAAAGTGTGTGAATATCAGGGAGGTCTTCATTGTCCGAGTCACTAAGTGCAGTGTGTGAAGTGACCCCTAAGGCTTCAATTCTTGGACTCACACACCCATTGACATCGTCATTATCTCTTTCCCTTTTACTCACACACCCCATGGTAGAAATAGCAATGTTCTCAGTAATTAAAGCATCTAAACTAGTAACCGCATGATTCAGCACAACAGAAGTAGAATGACTAGAGTCATCCTCACTAACAAGCACAGGAATATCATCATTATAGATAATCTTGGCAAAGAAAGACATGCGAGGATAAAAAACCTCAGATGACTTAGGTTCCTCTTTTTCAGAGTCACTTGAATCATCCCATGTCTTGCAAATATTGGCCCTAGTGTGTTTATTTTGAGTGTTCAAGTTAACTCTACAATCTTGTGCAATGCGTCCTAGTTTTCCACATCTAAAGCATTCAGTCTTCTTAAGGTCTCTGCTAGGTCTAGTGTGAATTTCCTTATGATGTTTGTCTTGACCTTTCTCATGAGGTTTGTGATTAGAGTGAGTTGGATAATTGGACATGCCTTGTTTGTTTGCCATGTTGTTTCTAAACTTGATAATTTTCTTAAACTGTTTTGACATTAAGGTAATCTGATTGTCTAAACTCTCCATATCACATTCCTCATTAGAGTAATCATTGGGAATGTTAAACTCAGGCTTAATCAACTTAGAAGAAAAACTCAGATTGGAACTAGTCTGTTTCCTATGGGACTGGGTCAATTATTTCTTAAATTCTAATTACATTTCCACAGTTCTTAATTTACTACTAAGTAATTCAGGAGTGAGATTTATGTCACACATTTCCTCAATAGCATATCTTTTGTTGTCAAATTTATGGGGTAATGATCTCAAAATTTTAGATACAATTTCATGTCTGTCATATGTTATGCCATTAGCATGCAGTTTGGTCACAATATCAGTCAAGTTCATATATAAGTCATCAAATGACTCAGATTCAGACATAATTAAAGAGTTATACTGTTGAATGAGCATTTTTGTTTTAGCAGCCCTAACTCTAGTGTCACCTTCGTGAGCAGTAACCAAAGTGTCCCAAGATTCCTTAGAAGTGGTACAGGATGAGATTCTTTTGAACTCATGTTCATTTATGGACATAAATATGGGATTCTTTTCTTTGTTATTGTTGCGAGAAATTTGCTTCTCTTCTTGTGTGATCTCACTTAATACTTTCTTAACCCTCTCATTACTTCCTTCAGTGGAAGGTTTAGTAGGAAAAATCTATCCATTTTCAACAATGTCCCACACATCATCTCCCAAAGTTCCTTAAATGAAAGCAATCATCCTTACTTTCCAGTAAGCAAAATTGGTTCCAGCAAAGATAGGAGGTCTGGTTAAGTTACCAAATCTTTCATTTTTCTCGTCCATGTTAGATTTTCAGAAAATAATTTCAGAAACACATGATCTTTTAAAAGAAATTTACAAAGCTCTAATACCAATTGAAGTACCGTTACTAAAGCCGTTTAACATAAAATTAAACTATTTAAGTAACTCCGAACTATTTTTTGAAGAAACTATTTTCTTAAAATCAAATCAAATTAATCACAAGATGTGTTTAACAAAAATATGTACGAGATTTGTTCAAGATTGGTTAACAGGTTTGATAAATCAGTTTAAAAACTTTAAACTCAGCACAACCAAGAATTAGATGAGGAGATGTAGAAAGATTAAGAACAGTGATTTTTTACATGGTAAAACCTCACCCAACTGAGGAAACATCCACGACTCCCTCTATGGAGTAACCAAAAATTACATTAAAACAAATTATAACAGTTACAAACTATATAACAAACATGACACAACTCAGACCTATACAAGTTTAGGAATGTACCCACTGGTGTCCTTATAACTTCTCAGCAGTTCTTATTGTTGATGTTGTTCTCCCAGTTTGCTAACTTCCAATTTGTTCAAGTTCTTTACGTCGACTCTTGTTCTTGAGATCTTATTACCAACACTTTTAGTGTGGTAGGGTGATAGTGTTTTTGGAGGTTCTTTCTAACACATGCATGCACACACAGACTCTTATTTTATACAAACAGTCCTAACAAATTACATATAAGATTTATATGCTGTGATTTTCTATTTCTCTCTTCTCATAAAACTTAACCTTATTTGACCTTTATAATTATCCCAGAATCCACGGCTATCTTGCTCAGAAGACGTATCAAGATCTCAATCAATCTCAAGTTTTCAAACTATTTTTGAAATTGAAAATCACCAAGTGCGATTCTAAACTAGGTCAAAGGTCTTGTTTCAAAAGAACTTGAAACAGAAAATGTTTTTGTTGATTTTGAAGTTAAAAAAATTTACATAACCAAATCAACAAATATTTTCTCAAGATGAGAAACTAAAAATGTAGATCTATGTGTAATATAACATGTAATGACTTAGATATAAGATTTCTATAAAAGAAGAAACACAAATCTAAACAGATGTTTAAGTTGATAACAAGATCTGAGAACGAAGAGGTTACAACAACAAAACTAACAAACCAATCACTCACAATCTCTCAAACACACAAGGTAGTGTTTGGTATATACTGGTTTTGAAAGAGGTTAAGGTTAGAAAATAGTTTTGGACGAATTAGGGTTAGGGTTTTCTATCTCTGGTTTCTCTCTATCTCTTCTCTCTTCTCTTCTCTCTCTACTCTCTTCCCTCTTCTCTCTCTTCTCTCTTTCTCACTCGAATGAACAAAGTGGCAAAAGTCTCAGATGGCTGAGAAAAGGGTTCCTTTAATAGGAGGCTAAGAAGATTCGAGATAACAGACCAAAATAAAGGGCTAGGATCTGGTCTTGAAGGATTGACTTCGATCCAAGGGTTTAAACAGAGGCGGTGATTAAAATGCTTCTGATTGGCTCAAGTTGGTTTCACCAGGATTGTAAAAGAAAGCATGCAGATAATTGATAAAAACTATCCAAGGGCTGTTAATATACATTGGTTTACTCTCTTTGAAGAAACACAAATTCAACCAATCAGAATGCAACAGATGTTGGGCAAAAAGAGGTTAACAAAAGCGCGTCCAAAAATAATTACAAACGCACCCTAATGTCTCTGTCGCTTTCAGATTCTACCCAAGGGAACTTTCAACCAATATAACCTACAATCCATAATTGCAGAATGACCCCAAAACTTTTAAAACCAAATTTCAATTAATAAAAACCTTATTTTAAAAGTTTATAAAATTCCCAAAAAAAGTTAAAAAAATAATTTTAGGGATTTAAACACACTCAACATATATACACACAATTATATGAAATATGAAACATATGAGAGCAATTCTAATGTGTGTGAATGTTGGTAAAGGTATCTAGATCAATCATTCAAGAGGAATAAAATGAAGAACAGTCGATGAGGTTCTTTGGTTTCTAGGATTGACACAATTTTATCACAATTTCGAAACTAGATGACCACTTATACAATACAAACTCAAATGAGTCAAGTGTATAAGGTGCTTCATAATGTAACTGGTAGGAACTGACCATGCAATCACAGGACTCCCGATTTGAGAATACGGTGATAATTTGAAAATATATAGACTTAAGCTTTTAAACATTACGTTAGACGGCAAAAACCAGAAACAACCCCTGAACGGACTTGTGGGGGGAAACAACACCTCGAACGGGACTAATATAACTCTTAGCAATTAACTGCATGATCATGGGACTCCCAGTTTGATTATACAATGATAATTTGTAAATTTTTAGAGTTAGTCTTATAAACAAGGCGTTAGTGTGCGAAAAAACAAAACAGCCCCCGAACGTCCCCATGAGTGGCACCAATACTTCGCATGGGACCAATGTAACTCTTTGGAAATTACCTCATGATCATGGGAATTTGGGTTTGAGAATACGACGATTATTTAAAAATATCTGTACTAAAGCAAAACATGGCGTTAATGTGTGATAACCCAAAACAGGCCCTAAACGGCCCCGTGAGTGGTAACTGTAGAATCGCTACAGCAGAAATATTGCGACTTCTGAAATAAACAGAATTTTAATTAATCCCAAATTTTAGTTAAACCCTAAAACATGCATCTAGATGATTTATCCAACAAAATAAAGCATGCAGGATAAAACAAACAATTCCAGGAAAAATCCCCCAAAGGGGCAAAACCTTTTATTTCACTATAATTTGAATGAAAACGGCTTGCGTTGTGACAACCCGAATATAATTATGATAAATTATATTTAAATCATGTTTATCTTATGTGATATGAAAAATGTGTTATTAGTATGTCTAATGTTAAGTGATTATGTTTAGTTCAATCCTACTTCCATAAATCGTGAAATGACGAGGTATGTATAAACACAAAATTTTGTTAATTTCGGTAGAAATGTTCCTGTTTAAGACTAGTTTTGACCCGTATAACATTACAATTGACTTGAGTTAAAACCTAGATAGTTGTATACATGTGAGTTAGGGTTGTAACACAACAAACGGTGCATCAAATGGATGCCCGAGTAAGGAGTTAGGCCGAATTTACGAACAAGGGGCAAATCTGTCCACCCATTTAAGTGGTAAATTATCTTTTAGTAAACCAAATGTCTTAATTCGATTGGATGGCTTGGGAGGCAGCCTTGGTCGACTTAAAACTATTCTTATAACATATTTCTTCATCTAAAATCAGCCATGA
Organism: Sambucus nigra; assembly: GCA_949130495.1. NCBI lineage: Eukaryota > Viridiplantae > Streptophyta > Magnoliopsida > Dipsacales > Adoxaceae > Sambucus > Sambucus nigra. Next base: position 88,421,286 of record OX422220.1, read on the forward strand.
AAGGGTTTTATGCTTGAGGAAAGAGAATTTGAGAGTTTAGGAAGAAAAAGTGAGGAGAAAAAGTGTAGAAAAATACGTAGAAATTACATAAAAGTCCCGAAGGTAATACTAATTGAAAATCTTGTTATTTTTCATATATTTATGATTTATATGATATGAATACTTGATTTGTTTATTTACCTATCATGCTTGGGTGCATATGTATGAATATATGCAAGTTTAAGTAAAGATGAATGCATAAACCCTTAAAATTGCTTCGTATTGAAACCCCTTGTATTCAAACTTACATATCTCTTTGTGTGATTACTGTAATTGAGAAATTCCAATTGGATATGAAAGTAGACTCATATATTCATATAATATCCACAAATTAGAATTTATCTCCTTGTAGTTATGCCGTAGTGATGATTTCAAGTTGTTATATAGTTTCTCTTTGTATACATCAATTCGGTATGCCTTGAGTTTAGTCAAGATTTTGAGATAGCAAATGAAGTCAAAAAATTATGAAAATTTAATTATGTACTATTCAGTATTTTTAATGAAAATTGGGTGAAAATCATGGAAATTTATGCTGCATAAAAATTATGAAAAGTCTTGCAAGTTGAAGGAACAATAGAGGAGCTTGTAGGGAAGATTTCTTGTGTTGTAAAGAAATGGTCATAACTTGCTCTAGGAAGCTTGAAAAATTACACCGTCACTTTTAATGGATAGGATATTCATATATGTTTTCATATTGTTAAGGTTGGACACCTGTATGTATACAAATTATGAATATGGTATGGTTAAGTATAGAGGACAATGATTCGAGGCCATACGGGATACCCCGTGAAAGAATATTGTTATCTCCTCTTTCCAAAGGGTATTTTGAGTACATGTTTCATGTGTATATATATTGATAAGTACGATTTAATGTTTATTTGACTTTGGTTATAAATTACTTATAAGGTATTTCCTACGGTTGAATGTCCGTAACTTTATCAACATGTATATCATTGTTTTGTCTTTATTTATGTTTTATGGAATGTGACTTAATTGGAATTATAGTGTTGATGTATAGTCATGGAAAGTTACATAATTATGTTAGGATAATATTTATGATTGAGGTTCAGTACTGATTTAGTTGGATTGACAGGTGTAAGGTCTAATCAACCAAGTTCAGCTCCTCCCGAAGGAAACGTGAATACGTAATTGACAACCCAAGGTGAGTGTACTCACAGGAAAGAGATATTTGCATCCTGTTGTTGTTATGATCAGGATATAACGAATATTAAATTGTTCATTTTGGTTTACTGAAATGAGGGGTTACTCCTCGACCAGGAATGGTGGAGATTTGTCTATTAATGACAAGGGGTTACTCCTCGACTAGGAATGGGGGAGAATTGTCTATTTAGACAGGATATGTGAATCATGATTCGGAAAAGTTGGTCATTCATTATGAATGAGCCGGATAAGTTAATACATAATTATATGGACATGATTTATTGCATTTAAATTTATGCAGTAGTATAGTAGTGATGAATTCACTGGGCTATTTTGCTCATGATTCATATGTTCACATTTTTCAGGAAACGCGATATCACTGCCAAATCTAGGAAGTCTGGTTGGGTTAGCAAGGAACGGGAGAAACAAAGATTTTTTTTAATGTAAATGATGTAATTAAGTTAAATTATCATTCAAGAAAGTTTGGATAAGTATGACTAGTGTACTGTTGTAAAAAAGTTTTTAGTTATATGGAATTACGTTGATGACTCTGAAATTAAAATCAGTTTTTATGCTTTGGTTACATGAATTATGATTTGACTCACTTTGACTTTCAAACTTAATTATAAGTAACTGGGTTGGGGTGTGTCAGCTTTTGGTATCAGAGCCTAGGTTTTAGAGGTTTTGGAGTGAGAAGAGTCTTGATTTGGCAGTGAATGTTAAAAATATATTTTATTTGATACTAACGATTATGGTAGGAAAAATATGTATATATGTATGTTGTTATATCTTTGATTCATTTCGGATATAAAAGAAAGGAAGGAGGGAATGTTAACGAGAGAATAGAAGATGAGGCTTCAAATATGGCAGCGGAAGCAGAGGTTGAACAACCTATTCATGGAAATATAGAACCTGACCCGGAAAAATTGGCAGACATGCAAAAATTGGCACGTGCTATGACTTTAATGGAAGAGCAGCAAGCTAGATTTATGGCTCAGATGGAAGCACAATAGGCAAAGCAACTGGAGGCACAAGCATTGGCCAGGGCTCAAGAGGTGATACACCGAGAATAGAGGAGTACTTCACATGAGAAATTTATTAAAATGAATCCACCCTCATTTGAAGGAGCAGTTGATACAGCAGAGGCAGAAGTCTGGGTTAAAGAGATTGAACTTATTTTTGGGGTAATGAGAATGCCTGACAATCAACGAGGTGGGAATGTGATCTCACGGGATGCTTTTGTTAAATCCTTGTATGATAAGTATTTTCCTCCGAAGTATCAAAAACAAAAGGAGAAAGAATACTTCCTGTTGAATCAGGGGAGTATGATAGTTAGAGAATACGAAGCTAAACTTACAGCTTTATCTCGGTTTTTTTCGAGGTTTATACGGAATGAGGAAGATATGTGCAGTCGATTTCTCGATGGGCTTGAGTTAGTCATTAAATCACGGTTATCGGCTTTAGAGACTATTAATTATTCAGCCTTGGTGAACAAAGCCATGTTGGTAGAAAGGGACGTTAATGAAGCTAGAGGGAATCGAGAACGAGGTGTAAAGAGAAGCAGATTTGATCCAAATTATCAAAAGAGTAGTGGTACAGAATATTCGAGGTTTGGAGGGAAGAAATTCCAACAGGGTAGAGGTGGAAGTAGTTTTCAAAGGGGTGAGGCTAGTGATGGAAGAAGTTCAGGAGTTTCAGCACAAGGATATCCTAATGTTTGTTTCTTTTGTGGGGCATCGGGTCATATAAAGAGAAATTGCTGAATATAAAATGTTTCAACTGTCACCAAAAGGGTTATCTGAGAAAGAATTGTCCTATGTTGGCAAAAACAGTTTGAGTCAGTAGTGTGGGGCCTCATAAAGGATCTTCTCCAGGCAGTGACACCAGGGGAGAGGTATAGAACAAGCAACTGTATTGAGGGTAGGAGGAAGAGTGTTTGCGATGATGCTACAAGATGCCCATGCTACACCGAAAGTGGTTACAGGTAAACTTTCTATTGCAAACAAAGATTTATATGCACTCATTGATCCTGGATCTACGCATTCATTTGTGGCATCACATATTGTTTCATATTTGGGTAGACCATGTTCAGTTCTCAATTGTGCCTTATATATCTCTACCCCAATGGAAAGTTTAATTTAGGTTGAGCATGTTTATAAAGATTGTGTCTTATGAATGGGTGAGAGAGATTTCTATGTTGACTTGATACCGTTGGCCATTCGTGATTTTGATATTATATTGGAGATGGATTAGTTATCGTCGTATCATGCTTCCATTGACTATTTTCGAAAGGAAGTTACATTCCATCTACCAGGTGAACCCGAGTTTCAGTTTAGAGGAGAAAGGAATGTTGTCCCTAATTGTCTTATCTCGGCAATTAAGAGTAGAAAGTTATTGAGTAAAGGTTGTACAGGGTATTTAGCTTATGTTATTGATACTAGTAAAGAGACAGTTAAAATTCAAGATATACCAGTGGTTAGAGAGTTTTCTGATGTCTTCCCAGAGGAATTGTCTGGATTGCCACCCGATAGGGAAGTATAGTTTTCCATTGAATTAATTCCAGGTACTGTTCCAATTTCTCTTGCTCCACATAGAATGGCACCAATAGAGTTGAAAGAATTGAAAGTGCAATTACAAGATCTGATAAGTAGAGGTTTGATTCGGCCTAGTGTTTCACCATGGGGAGCACCCGTGTTATTTGTGAAAAAGAAATATGGAACAATGCGATTATGCATTGATTATCGGCAATTGAATAAGGTGACCATTAGAAACAAGTACCCTCTACCTCGTATCGATGACTTGTTTGACCAATTACAGGGGGCCACAGTATTTTCGAAGATTGATTTGAGATCGGGTTACCACCAATTGAAAGTAAAGGATAGTGATATTTTCAAAATAACTTTTCGAACAGGATATGGGCACTATGAGTTTTTGGTGATCCCATTTGGATTGACTAATGCTCTAGCAGTTTTTATGGATTTGATGAATCGGTTATTCCACCCTTTTATTGATTCATTTGTGATTGTATTCATATATGATGTGTTGATTTACTCACGTAGCATGGAGGAACATGAGAAACATTTGAGACTTGTATTGCAGACTTTGAGAAAGAAGAAATTATTTGCTAAATTCAGCAAGTGTGAGTTTTGGTTGAATGAAATTGTGTTTTTAGGGCACGTTGTCTCGGGAAATAGGATATATGTTGATCCAAGGAAGGTGGAAGCAATCGTTGAATGGGAGAGTCCTAAGAATGTGACATAAATTAGGAGTTTCCTAGGATTGGCAGGTTACTATCGCAGATTCATTAAGGGATTTTCAGAAATAGCACTACCATTGACAAAGTTGACTCGTAAAGAAGTGAAGTTTGTGCGGGATGACGAATGCGAGAGGAGTTTTAAGGAATTGAAGAATTGGTTGGTTTCAGCCCCTATACTTACTATTCCATGTGGGAATGAGTCTTTTGTGATCTATACAGACGCTTCATTTCAGGGGTGATGATGTGTTATTATGCAGAATGGGAAGGTAATAGCATATGCTTCCAGACAATTAAAGACGCATGAACGGAATTACCCTACACACGATTTGGAGCTAGCAGCCATTGTTTTTGCTTTAAAGTTGTGGAGACATTACTTGTATGGAGAAACTTGTGATATATTTACAGATCATCAAAGTTTGAAATGCTTTTTTACCCCAAAAGAGTTGAATTTGAGACAGAGGCGTTGGATAGAGCTAATTAAAGACTATGACTGTACCATTCATCATCATCCTGGGAAGGCTAATGTAGTAGCAGATGCTTTGAGTCAAAAATCATCAGGGATTCTGGGTTGCATACAGTGTGCACGTGTTAGAAATATTTTTGACTTGGCATCAATTGGGATTGAATTAAAGTTTTCAAAAAGGGGAGGATTGTTAGCACATGTTACAGTGAGACCTTTATTGGTAGAACGCATACGAAGTTTGTAGATCAGTGATCCATTTCTTAAGAAGAAGAAATAATAAGTTCAGGACGGTAAAGAGAGTGAGTTTGAGATTAAGAATGATGAATCGTTGTGTTATAAAAATAGAATTTGTGTACCGAATGATCCACCCTTAAAGAAGGATATATTAGAAGAGGCACACAGTTCTATTTATTCTATGCATCCGGGAGGTACCAAAATGTACAAGGATTTGAAGGAGTATTACTGGTAGAACAATATGAAATGAGAGATTGCAGAATTTGTAGCTAAATGTTTAGTATGCCAGCAAGTGAAGGCAGAGCATTAGAAGCCGACGGGATTATTACAGTCATTACCTATTTCGGAATGGAAGTGGGAGCATATAACGATGGACTTTGTTACAGGATTACCCCGATCACCAAAGGGGCATGATTCTATTTGGGTGATTGTAGATCGATTGACAAAGTCAGCCCATTTTCTCCCAGTTAAGACCACCTACACTGTTGACAAGTATGCACGTATGTACGTTGATGAGATTATCCGTTTACATGGGGAACCTGTGTTAATAGTATCAGATAGAGATCCAACTTTCACTTCTAAGTTTTGGCCTCGTCTACAGAATGCCATGGGCACAAGTTTGAAGTTCATCACTGCATTTCATCCACAAACTGATGGGAAATCAGAAAGGATGATCCAAATATTATAAGAAATGTTACGAGCTTGTGTGTTTGACTTCAAGGGTAGTTGGGATGATCATCTTCCATTGATGGAATTTTCGTATAATAATAGTTATTAGTCCACCATTGGTATGGCTCCTTAAGAAGCTTTATATAGAAGGAGATGTAGAATGCCTTTGTGTTGGGATGAGGTGGGTGAAAGGAAAATTTTGGGTCCTGAATTGATAGATATGACAACTGAAAAGATCAAAATGATTCGGGAACGGATAAAGATAGCGCAAAGCAGGCAGAAATTTTATGCAGATAAAAGGAAGCATCCACTGGAATTTAAAAAGGGGGATTTTTTATTCCTACGTATTTCACCATGGAAAGGCGTTATGAGATTTGGGAAAAAGGGGAAACTAAGTCCAAGATACATTGGACCATATGAGGTGTTGGAAAGAATTGGGACCCTTGCATATAGATTAGCGTTACCTCAAGATTTATCCCTTTTACATGATGTGTTTCACGTATCGATGCTTCGTAAGTATTTGGCAGATCCATCTCATCAGTTGAAAACTCAACCAATAGAAATGAAGGAAGACTTGTCGTACATCGAGGAACCAATGGAAATTATTGATCGTAAGGACCAAGTATTGAGAAATAAAATTATTCCCTTAGTTAAAGTTATGTGAATGAGCCATGGAGTTAAAGAAGCAACTTGGGAAACGGAGGATAGCATGAGGAAACAGTATCCCCATTTGTTTGGTAAGTTACCTTTATATTAAATTTCGGGGACAAAATTTTCTAAGGGGGGAAGTTGTGACAACCCGAATATAATTATGATAAATTATATTTAAATCATGTTTATCTTATGTGATATGAATAATGTGTTAATAGTATATCTAATGTTAAGTGATTATGTTTAGTTCAATCCTACTTTCATAAATCGTGAAATGTCGAGTTATGTATAAACACAAAATTTTGTTAATTTCGGTAGAAATGTTCCTGTTTAAGACTAGTTTTGACCCATATAACATTACAATTGACTTGAGGTAAAACCTAGATAGTTGTATACATGTGAGTTAGGGTTGTAACCCAATAAACGGTGCATCAAACGGATGACCGAGTAAAGAGTTAGGCCGAATTTACGAACAAGAGGCAAATCTGTCCATCCATTTAAGTGGTAAATTATCTTTTAGTAAACCAAATGTCTTAATTAGATTGGATGTCTTGGGAGGAAGCCTTAGCCGACTTAAAACTATTCTTATAACATATTTCTTCATCTAAAATCAACCATGAAAGGGTTTTATGCTTGAGGAAAGAGAATTTGAGAGTTTAGGAAGAAAAAGTGAGGAGAAAAAGTGTAGAAAAATACGTAGAAATTACATAAAAGTCCCGAAGGTAATACTAATTGCAAATCTTGTTATTTTTCATATATTTATGATTTATATGATATGAATACTTGATTTTTTTATTGACCTATCATGCTTGGGTGCATATGTATGAATATATGCAAGTTTAAGTTAAGATGAATGCATAAACCCTTAAAATTGCTTCGTATTGAAACCCCTTGTATTCCAACTTACATATCTCTTTGTGTGATTACTGTAATTGAGAAATTCCAATTGGATATGAAAGTAGACTCATATATTATATATGCCGTAGTGATGATTTCAAGTTGGTATATAGTTTCTATTTGTATACATCAATTCGGTATGCCTTGAGTTTAGTCAAGATTTTGAGATAGCAAATGAAGTCAAAAAATTATGAAAATTTAATTATGTACTATTCAGTATTTGTAATGAAAATGGGGTGAAAATCATGGAAAGTTATGCTGCATAAAAATTATGATAATTCTTGCAATTTGAAGGAACAATAGAGGAGCTTGTAGGGCAGATTTCTTGTGTTGTAAAGAAATGGTCATAACTTGCTCTAGGAAGCTTGAAAAATTACACAGTCACTTTTAATGGATAGGATATTCAGATATGTTTTCATATTGTTGAGGTTGGACACCTGTATGTATACAAATTATGAATATGGTATGGTTAATTATAAAGGACAATGATTTGAGGCCATACGGGATACCCCGTGAAAGAATATTGTTATCTCCTCTTTCCAAAGGGTATTTTGAGTACATGTTTCATGTGTATATACATTGAGAAGTACGATTTAATGTTTACTTGACTTTGGTTATAAATTACTTATAAGGTATTTCCTACGGTTGAATGTCCGTAACTTTATCAACATGTATATCATTGTTTTGCCTTTATTTATGTTTTATGGAATGTGACTTAATTGGAATTATAGTGTTGATGTATAGTCATGGAAAGTTACATAATTATGTTAAGATAATATTTATGATTGAGGTTCAGTACTGATTTAGTTGGATTGACAGGTGTAAGGTCTAATCAACCAAGTTCAACTCCTCCCGAAGGAAACCTGAATACGTAATTAACAACCCAAGGTGAGTGTACTCACTGGAAAGAGATATTTGTATTGTGTTATTGTTATGATCAGAATATAATGAATATGAAATTGTTAATTTCGGTTTACCGCAATGAGGGGTTACTCCTCGACCAGGAATGGTGGAGATTTGTCTATTAATGACAAGGGGTTACTCCTCGACCAGGAATGGGGGAGAATTGTCTATTTAGACAAATCTCCACCATTCCTGGTCGAGGAGTAACCCCTCATTGCGGTAAACCGAAATGAACAATTTGACAAGGGGTTACTCCTCGACCAGGAATGGGGGAGAATTGTCTATTTAGACAGGATATGTGAATCATGATTCGGAAAAGTTGGTCATTCATTATGAATGAGCCGGATAAGTTAATACATAATTATATGGACATGATTTATTGCATTTAAATTTATGCAGTAGTATAGTAGTGATGCATTCACTGGGCTATTTTGCTCATGATTCATATGTTCACATTTTTCAGGAAACGCGATATCACTGCCAAATCTAGGAAGTCGGGTTGGGTTAGCAAGGAACGGGAGAAACAAAGATTTTGTTTTAATGAAAATGATGTAATTAAGTTAAATTATCATTCAAGAAAGTTTGTATAAGTATGACTACTGTACTGTTGTAAAAAAGTTTTTAGTTATATGGAATTACGTTGATGACTCTGAAATTAAAATTAGTTTTTATGGTTTGGTTAAATGAATTATGGTTTGACTCACTTTGACTTTCAAACTTAATTATAAGTAACTGGGTTGGGGTGTGTCATGCACGGATTACAATGAAATAGGATGACATATGAAATACCCACAGGTGTCGGTTTCGATGTCTCGGCTGGAACTTTCCCTTTCCAGGAGGGCAGCATTGAAGAAGAGAAATGGCTTCTCCACAAGATGTGAATAATAAGGACTCCTTCCACAATAGCATGCAACTGTCCGGTTGGAGAGTTCTCCCCACAAAAATAAATAGCAGCAAGGTGTATTCTTCAACACCAAAACAATTCACTAAAGCATATGGGAGTTTTGTCAATTGAAAATAAAAAGGGATTAAAACCCTAAAGGAAGAAGCCTAAAAGAATTATGCTTTTGTAGTTTTTTTGTTCGTCAAAACGCTGTGACTTCTTAATGAAAACGTTACCAAATAATGAGTATTTATAGGAAAACGCGCCGCCTCAAAAACAAAGCTCGTTCGAACGAGAAGCTATGTCGCTCGAACGAAGTACGATTTCGTTTGAACAACAAGCTATGTCGCTCGAACGAAGTACGATGTCGTTTGAACAACATCGCGCGACTTCTCGCGCGAACGACCTGGGCGTCAAAATCGAGGACGCTTCAAAACTTAGAAAAAATACTCATTCTTAATTTTTGACGAAAAAATCCGCTCCAACACTTAGAAAATATTTTGTAAAAATATCCCAATAGCTCTATGTGAAAAGTTAAGGTATTAAAAACATAACCTTACCAAAGTAAACTTCGCAGAGCCTTGAATGATGAAGAACTTGAATAATTTGGATCCATCTTTGATGTAGATTGCTCTTGAATGCTCTTTGACGATGTATCGTTATATCACATAACAAATTGATAACGGACCTATGAAAATATGTCCTTACAAATCTCCCCCTATGTCTATGCTTGTACATACATAAAAAAAACCGAATTATCAAAAAACAAATTGCCTATACAAATCTACCCTCCCATGAATAAATTTGCAAGACTCAAACTGTACTTCAAAAATCTTCATCAAATCTCAAAGCTTTTCTCATCAGGGTGTGCAACATCATAATCTTCAATCTTTGTACCTACACAGATGAGAAAAAGCAAAACACCTCCGTGACGCATCGAGTTTGAAATGATATAAGAATAAAGCATTAATAAATCAAATCTCCCCCATAATGCAAAAACTCCCCCATAAGTGATACCATTTAACTCTTTGGAATTGATCGCACAATCACAGGAATATTGGTTTGAGAATACGACGATAATTTGAAAATATCTAGACTTAGTCTTAAAAACATGGCGTTAGAGGGTCAAAACTCAAAACAACCCCTGAACGGCCCTGTGAGTGACCCCAACACCTCGTACGGAACCAATGTAACTCGTAGGAACTGACCACGCAATCACGGGACTCCCGGTTTGAGAATACGATGATAATTTCATATTTCTAGACATAAACACATGGTGTTAGTGGGTGAAAACCCGAAATAGTCACTGAATGGCCCCGTGAGTGGCATCAGCACCTGACACGAGGTCAATATAAGTCATAGGAAATGACCCTGTGATCACGGGAAACCCGGTTTAAGAATATGATGATTATTTAAAAATATTAGGGCTTAAGCAAAACATGGCGTTAATGGGTGAAAACCCAAAATAGGCCCCGAACGGCCCCTTTAGTGGAACCAACACCTCGTACGGGACCAATGTACCTGTGGGGGGCACCAACACCTCGAACATGACTAATGTAACTCTTAGCAATTGACAGCACGATCATGGGACTCCCAGTTTGATTATACGATGATAATTTGTAAATTTCTAGAGTTAGTCTTATAAACAAGGCGTTAGTGTGCGAAAACACGAAACAACCCTCGAACGTCCCCATGAGTGGCACCAACCCCTCGCATGGGACCAATGTAACTCTTAGGAAATTACCTCGCGATCACGGGACTTCGAGTTTGAGAATACAATGATTATTTAAAAATATCAGGACTAAAGCAAAATATGGCGTTAATGGGAGAAAACCCAAACAGCCCCGTGAGTAGTAACAACACCTCGGACAGGACCAATTTAACTCATTGGAATTGACCACACAATCACGGGAATCTTGTTTTGAGAATACGATGATAATTTGAAAATATCTAGAGTTAGGCTTAAAAACATGGCGTTAGAGGGTGAAAACTCGAAACAACCCCTGAACGGCCCTGTGAGTGGACCAAACACATCGTAGGGGAACAATGTAACTCGTAGGCACTGACCGCGTAGTCACGGGACTCCCAGTTTGAGAATACGATGACAATTTCATATTTTTAGACATAAATACATGGTGTTAATGGGTGAAAACCTGAAATAGTCACCGAACGGCGCCGTGAGTGGCATCAACACCTCACACGAGGTCAATATAACTCGTATGAAATCACTGTGTGATCACGGGACACCCGGTTTGAGAATACGATGATTATTTAAAAATATTAGGACTTAAACAAAACATGACGTTAATGGGTGAAAACCCAAAACAGGCCCCGAACGGCCTCTTTAGTGGCACCAACACCTCATACGGGACCAATGTAACTTGTAGGAAATGACCGAGCGTTCACGAGACTCCCGATTTGAAAATACGAGGATAATTTGAAAATATCTGGAATTAAGCTAAAAAACATGGCATTAAAGGGCGAAAACCCGAAACAACCCCCGAACGGACTCGTGAGGGGCACCAACACCCCGCACGAGACTAATGTAACTTATAGGAATTGACCATGCAATCATGGGACTTCCGATTTCAGAATACGGTGATAATTTGAAAATATATAGACTTAGGCTTTAAAACATTACGTTAGACGGCGAAAACCCAAAAAAGCCCCAGAATGGACCTGTGAGGGGCACCAACACCTCGAACAGGACTAATGTAACTCTTAGAAACTGACCGCCCGATCACAGGACTCCCATTTTGATTATACAATGATAATTTGTAAATTTCTAGACTTAGTCTTATAAACAAGGCGTTAGTGTGCAAAAACACGAAACAACCCCCGAACGTCCCCGTGAGTGGCACCTACACCTCGCATGGGACCAATGTAACTCGTAGGAAATTACCTCACAATCACGAGACTCTGAGTTTGAGAATATGACATTTATTTAAAAATATCATGACTAAAGAAAAACATGGCGTTAAACAAAACAGGCCCCGAACGGCCTCGTGAGTGGTACCAACACCTCGAACGGGACCAATTTCACTCGTTGAAATTGATCGCGCAACCACGGGACTCTCAATTTGAGAATACGATGATAATTTGAAAATATCTAGACTTAGGCTTAAAAACATGGCATTAGGGGGTGAAAACCTGAAATAACCCATGAATGGCCCCGTGAGTGGCACCAACACCTCGCACGGGACCAATGTAACTCGTAGGAACTGATCGCATGATCACGGGACTCCCGATTTGAGAATGCGATGATAATTTCATATTTTTAGACATAAAAATATGGTGTTAGTGAGTGAAAATCCGAAACAACCACTGAACGGCCCCGTGAGTGGCATCCACACCTCGCATGGGATCAATATAACTCGTGGGAAATCACCGTGTGATCACGGGACACCCGATTTGAGAATACGACGATTATTTAAAAATATCAGGACTTAAGCAAAACATGGCGTTAATGGGTGAAAACCCAAAACAGGCCCCAAACGGCGCTGTAAGTGGCACCAACACCTCATACGGGACCAACGTAACTTGTAGGAACTAATCGAGCGATCACGAGACTCCCGGTTTGAAAATACAATGATAATTTGAAAATATCTGGACTTAAGCTCAAAAACATGGCGTTAGAGGCTGAAAACTAGAAACAACCCCCGAACGGACTCGTGAGGGGCACCAACACCCCACACGAGACTAATTTAACTCGTAGGAACTGACCATGCAATCACGGGACTCCCGATTTGAGAATATGGTGGTAATTTAAAAATACCTAGACTTAGGCTTAAGAACATTATGTTAGAGCGAGAAAACTTGAAACAACCCCCGAACGGACCCGTGAGGGGCACCACTACCTCGCACGGAACTAATGTAAATCATAAGAACTGACCGTGCGATCACGGGACTCTCGGTTTGATTATATCATGATAATTTCTAAATTTCTGTACTTAAGCTTATAAACATGGCGTTAGTGGGAGAAAATATGAAACAACACCCGAACGTCCCCGTGAGTGGCACCAACACCTCGCACGGGACTAATGTAACTCGTAGGAAATTATCGTGCAATCACAGGACTTCCGATTTGAAAATGCGACAATTATTTCAAAATATCAGTACTAAAGCAAAACATGGCGTTATTGGGTGAAAACCAAAAATAGGCCCGGAAAGGCCCCGTTACTAGCACCAACACCTCATACGGGACCGATGTAACTCATTGAAACTTACCCCTTGCAATCACGGGACTCTTAGTTTGAGAATACGATGATAATTTTAAAATATCTGGACTTAGGCTAAAAAACATGGCGTTAGAGAGCGAAAACTCGAAAAAATCGTTGAACGGACCCGTGAGGGGCACTAACACCTCGCACGGCACAATATAACTCTTAGGAACTGGCCATGTGATCACAGGACTCCCGATTTTACAATATGATGATAATTTGAAAATATCTAGACTTAGGCTTAAAAACATGGCGTTAGTGGGTGAAACCTCAAAACAGCCCCGTAAGTGGCACCAAAAACCTCGTACGTGACCAATGTAAATCATAGGAATAGACCGCGCGATCATGGGACACCCAGTTTGATAATACGAGGATAATTTGAAAACATCTAGACTTAGGCTTCAAAATGTGGCGTTAAAGGGTGGAAACCCGAAACAGTCCCCGAACGAACCCGTGAGGGGCACCAACACCTCGGACGGGACTAATGTAACTCGTAAGAACTGACCGCATGATCAAAGGACTCCCAATTGGGGAATATGATGACAAATTGAAAATATCAGAACTTAGGCTTATAAACATGGTGTTAGTTAGCGAAAACCCAAAACAACACCCGAACAACCCCCCGTGAGTTGCACCAACACCTCGCATGGGACAATGTAACTCGTAGGAACTGACCATGCGATCACAGGACTCCCGGTTTGAGAATATGATGATAATTTGAAAATATATAGACTTAGGCTAAAAAAGATGGCATTAGTGGGTGAAAACCAAAAAAATCCCCCGAACGGCCCCGTGAGTGGCACCAACACCTCACAGGGGACAAATGTAACTCGTAGGAACTGACCGCGTGATTATGGGACTCCCGATTTGAGAATACAATGATAACTTCTAAATATCTAGATTTAGGCTTAAAAATATGGCGTTAGAGGGTGAAAACCCCAAATAACCCCCCAACGGCCCCATATGTGGAACCAACACCTCACACGGGACCAATGTAACTCGTAGGAACTGATCGTGCGATCACGGGAGTCCCAGTTTGAGACTACAACAATAATTTCATATTTCTAGACTTAAACATAAAAACATGGTGTTAGTGGGTGAAAACCCGAAACAGCCACCGAACGACCCTGTGAGTGGCACCAACACCTCGCACGGGATCACTGTAACTCGTAGGAAATCATCGGGTGATCACGGGACACCCAGTTTGAGAATACAATGATTATTGAAAAATATTAGGACTTAAGCAAAACATAGCGTTAATGGGTGAAAACCCAAAACAGGCCCTGAACGGCCCCGTTAGTGGCACCAACACCTCGTACGGGACCAATGTAACTCGTAGGAACTGATCAAGCGATCACGAGACTCCCGATTTGAAAATACAATGATAATTTGAAAATATCTGGACTTAAGATAAAAAACATGGCGTTAGAGGGCGAAAACTAGAAACAAAGCCCGAACAGACAACGGAGGGGTACCAACACCCCGCACGGGATCCATGTAACTCGTAGGAACTGACCATGCAATCTTGGGACTCCCGATTTAAGAATGTGATGGTAATTTGAAAATATCTAGACTTAGGTTTAAGAACATTACATCAGAGGGCGAAAACTCGAAATATCCCCCAAATAGACCCGTGAGGGTCACCAACACCTCCCACGGGACTAATATAACTCATAGGAACTGACCACGCGATCACGGGACTCCCGGTTTGATTATACGATGATAATTTGTAATTTTTTGGAATTAAGCTTGTAAACATGGCGTTAGTGGGAGAAAACACGAAACAACCCCTGAACGTTCCCGTGAGTGGCACCAACACCTCGCACGGGACCAATGTAACTCGTAGGAAATTATCGCGCAATTACAGGACTTTTGATTTGACAATATGATGATTATTTAAAAATATCAGGACTAAAGCAAAACATGGCGTTATTGGGTGAAAACCAAAAACAGACCCAAACGGCCCCGTTAGTGGCACTAACACCTCGTACGAGACCGATATAACTCGTTGGAACTTACCCCTTGCAATCACGGGACTCCCGGTTTGAGAATAAAATGATAATTTTAAAATATCTGGACTTAGGCTAAAAACATGGCGTTAGAGGGCGAAAACCCAAAAAAAACGTCGAACGGACCCGGGAGGGGCACTGACACCTCGCACGGCACAATGTAACTGGTAGGAACTCACCATGCGATCACGGGACTCCCGATTTGAGAATACGATGATAATTTGAAAAAATCTAGACTTAGTCTTAAAAACATGGTGTTGGGTGGTGAAAACCTGACATAGGTCTCGAACAGCCCCGAGAGTGGTATCAACGCCTCGTACGGAACCAATGTAACTCGTAGGAACTGATTGCGCGATCACGGGACTCCTGGTTTGAAAATACAATTATAATTTGGAAATATCCATACTTAGGCATAAAAAATGGCTTTAGAGGGCGAAAACCCGAAACAACCCCCGAACGGACCCGTGAGGGGCACCAACGCCTCATACGGGACTAATGTAACTTGTAGGAACTCATCGCACGTTCAAGGGACTCCCGATTGGGGAATATGATGATAATTTGAAAATATCATAACTTAGGCTTATAAGCAAGGTGTTAGTGAGCAAAAATCCAAAACCGCACCCGAACAACCCCCCGTGAGTGGCACCAATACCTCGCATGGGATCAATGTAACTCGCAGGAACTGACCCCGTAATCACGGGACTCCTAATTTGAGAATGTGATGATAATTTAAAAATATCTAGACTTGGGCTTAAAAACGTGATGTTAGAGGTTGGAAACCTGAAACATCCCCCGAACGACCCCGTGAGTGGCACCAACACCTCGTACGGGACAAATTTTACTCGTAGGAACTGACCGCACAATCACGAGACTCTCAGTTTGAGAATACGATGATAATTTCCATATTTCTTAACATAAACAAAAAAAACAAGGTGTTAGTTGGTGAAAGCCTGAAACGGCCTCCTAACGGCCCCGTAAGTGGCACTAACACCTCGCGCGGGACCAATGTAACTCGTAGGAAATGACTACGCGATCATGAGACTCCTGGTTTGAGAATACACCTATAATTTAAAAATATCAAAACTTAAGAAAAATATGGCGTTAATGGGTGAAAACCCGAAACAGGCCCCGGTGGCCCCATTAGTGGAACCAACATCTCGTAGAGGACTAATTTAACTCGTTGGAACTCACTGCGTGATCACATGACTCCCCATTTTAGAATACGATGATAATTTTAAAATATATGGACTTAGACGAAAAAATATGGCGTTAGAGGGAGAAAACTCGAAACAACCCTAGAACGGACCCGTGAGGGGAACCATCACCTCGTACGGGAATAATGTAACTCGTAGGAACTGACCATGCAGTCATAGGATGCCTGATTTGAGAATACAACAATAATTTGAAAATGTCTTAAATTGGGCTTAAAAACATGGCGTTAGAGGGCGAACCCCCAAAACAGCCCCCGAACGGCCTCGAGAGTGGCACCAACACCTTGCACGGGAACAATGTAACTCGTAGGAACTGACCGCGTGATCACGGGACTCCTAGTTTGAGAATACGATGATAATATGCTTATTTATAGACTTAGGCATAAAACTATGGTGTTAGTTTGTGAAAATGCAAAACAGCCTCCGAACGGCCCTGTGAGTGGCACCAACACCTCGCACGGGACCAGTGTAACTCGTAAGAATTAATTGCGTGATCACGGGACTCCCCATTTGAAGAATATGATGATAATTTAAACTTGTCTATATTTAGTCCTAAAAATGTGGCGTTAGTGGGTGAAACCCGACTTAGCCCTCGAACGGCCCCGTTAGTGGTACCAACACCTCCGACGGGACCAATTTAACTCGTTGGAACTGACCTCCCAATCACGGGACTCTCGATTTGATAATACAATGATAATTTGAAAATATCATGGCTTAGGCTTAAAACATGGCATTAGTGGGTGCAAACCCGACATAGCCCTCGAACGGCCACGAGAGTGGCACCAACACCTCGCACGGGACCAATGTAACTCGTAGGAACTGATTACGCGATCATGGGACTCTAGGTTTGAGAATAAGATAACAATTTGAAAATATCAAGACTTAGGCATAAAAAACGACGTTAGAGGGCAAAAACCCGAAATAGCCCCCGAACAGACCCATGAGGGGCACCAACACCTCACACGGGACTAATGTAACTTTTAGGAACTGACCATGCAATCAAGGGACTCCCGATTGGAGAATTTGATGATAATTTGAAAATATTAGAACTTAGGCTTATACACATGGTGTTAGTGAGCGAAAACCCAAAACAGCACCCTAACAGCCCTTGTGAGTGGCACCAACACCTCGCACGGGACCAATGTAAGTCGTAAGAACTGACCGCATAATCACGGGACTCTCAATTTAAGAATATGATGATAATTCAAAAATCTCTAGACTTAGGCTTAAAAAAATGGAATTAGAGGGTGGAAACCTGAAATAGCCCCCGAACGACCCCGTGAGTGGCACCCACACCTCGTACGGGACAAATTTTACTCATAGGAACTGACCGGGAAATCAAGGGACTCTCGATTTGAGAATATGATGATATTTTGCATATTTCTAGACTTAAACATAAAAACTTGGTGTTAGTGGGTGAAAATCAAAAACAGCCTCCGAACGGCTCCGTGAGTGGCACCAACACCACGCACAGGACCAATGTAACTAGTAGGAAATGACTACATGATCACGACACTCCTAGTTTGAGAATAAGTAGATAATTTAAAAATATCATAACTTAATCAAAATATGGTGTTAATGGGTGAAAACCCGAAATTGGCCCCAGCGGCCCCGTTAGTGGCACCAACGCCTCGTAGGGGACCAATTTAACTCGTTGGCACTGACTACGTGATTATGAGACTCCCAGTTTTAGAATACGATAATAATTTGAATATATGTGGACTTAGGCTAAAAAACATGGCTTTAGAGGGCGAAAACTCAAAATAACGCCCGAACGGACCCGTGAGGGGCACCATCAACTCGTATGGAAACAATGTAACTCGTAGGAACTGACCATGCAGTCATGGGATGCTCGATTTAAGAATATGATGATAATATGAAAATATCTTGAATTGGGCTTAAAAACATGGCATTAGAGGGTGAAAACTCAAAACAGCCCCTGAACAGCCTCGATAGTGGCACCAACACCTCGCACGGGGACAATGTAACTCATAGGAACTGACCGCGTAATCAAGGGACTCCCGGTTTGAGAATATGACGATAATTTTCTTAGTTTTAGACTTAGGCATAAAAACATGGTGTTAGTGGGTTAAAACCCAAAATAGCCTCTGAACGGCCCCATGAGTGGCACCAACACCTCGCACGGGACCAGTGTAACTCGTAGGAACTAATGACGTGATCACGGGAATCCCGATTTAAGAATACGATGATAATTTAAACTTTTCTAGACTTAGTCTTAAAAACTTGGCGTTGGTGGGTGAAACCCTACATAGCCCTCGAACGGCCCCGTGAGTGGTACTAACACCTCGGACGGGGACAATTTAACTCGTTGGAACTGACCGCACAATCACGAGACTCTCTATTTGAGAATATGATGATAATTTAATAATGTCTATACTTATGCTTAAAAACATGGTGTTAGATTCTGAAAACTCAAAACAGCCCCCGCACGGGACTAATGTAACTTGTAGGAACTAATCGTACGATCACGGTACACTCAGTTTGATTATACAATGATAATTTGTAAATTTCTAGACTTAGGCCTATAAACATGGCATTAGTGGGCAAAAACCCAAAACAACCCCCAAACGGCCCCTTGAGTGGCACCAACACCTCGCACGGGACCAATGTAACTCATAGGAACTGATTGCCCGATCATGGGACTCCCGGTTTGAGAATACAATGATAATTTCATATTTCTAGACTTAAAAATAAAAACATGGTTTAGTGGGTGAAAATACGAAATAACCACCGAACTGCCCCTTGAGTGGCACCGACACCTCTCACGGGATCAATATCACTCGTAGAAAATCACCGTATGATCACGGGACACCCGATTTGAGAATACAACGATTATTGAAAAATATCAGGACTTAAGAAAAACATGGCGTTAATGGGTGAAAACCCGAAACAGGCCCAGAACGGCCCCGTTAGTGGCACCAACACCTCGTACGGGACTAATGTAACTCGTAGGAACTGACCGAGCGATCAGGAGACTCCTAGTTTGAAACTACAATGATAATTTGAAAATATCTAGACTTATGATAAAAAAAAGGCATTATAGGGTGAAAACTAGAAACAACCCCGAACTGGACCAATGTAACTCATAGGAACTGACCATGCAATCACGGGACTCTCGGTTTGAGAATACGGTGATAATTTGAATATACCTAGACTTAGGCTTAAGAACATTACATTAGAGGGAGAAAAACCGAAACAGCTCACGAACGGACACGTGAGGGGCACCAACACCTCGCACGGGACTAATGTAACTCATAGGAACTGACCGCGCGATCACGGGACTCCCGATTTGATTATACGATGATAATTTGTAAATTTCTAGACTTAAGCTTATAAACATGGCGTTAGTGGGAGAAAACATGAAACAAACCCCAAACGTCCCCATGAGTGGCACCAACACCTCGCACGGGACCAATGTAACTCGTAAGAAATTATTGTGGGATCATAGGACTTCCGATTTGAGAATACGATGATTATTTAAGAATATTAGGACTGAAGGAAAACATAGCTTTATTGGGTGAAAACCAAAAATAGGCCCCGAACGGCCTCGTTATTAGCACCAACAACTCATACGGGATCGATGTAACTCGTTGGAACTTACCCCTTGCAATCATGGGACTCCCGATTTGAGAATACCATGATAATTTTAAAATATCTGGACTTAGGCTAAAAAACGTGGCGTTAGAGGGCGAAAACCAGAAAAAACAGTGGAACGGACCCGTGAGGGGTACCAACACCTCGCACGGGACAATGTAGCTCGAAGGAACTGACCATACAATCACGGGACTCCCGGTTTGATAATATGATGATAATTTGAAAATATCTAGACTTAGGCTTGAAAACATGGCGTTAGAGGATGAAAACCCAAAACAGCCCTCGAACGGACCCATGAGGGGCAACAACACCTCGCACGGGACTAATGTAACTCATAGGAACTTGCCGCACGATCACGGGACTCCTGGTTTTATTATACAATGATAATTTTTAAATTTCTATGGTGTTAGTGGGCGAAAACCCAAAACAGCCCCAGAACGGCCCCGTGAGTGGCACAAACACCTCGCATGGGACCAATGTAACTCGTAGGAGCTGACCGCACAATCACGAGACTCCCGTTTTAAGAATACAATTATAATTTGCATATTTCTAGACTTAACCATAAAAACATGGCGTTAGTGGGTGAAAACCCAAAATAGCCCCCGAACGGACCCGTGAGTGGCACCAACACCTTGGACGGGACCAATGTAACTCATCGGAACTGATCGCGTGATCACGAGACTCCCAGTTTTAGAATATGACGATAATTTAAAATTTTCTAGACTTTGTCTTAAAAATATGGAGTTAGCGTGTGAAAACCCGACATAGCCCTCGAACGGCCTTGAGAGTGGTACCAACACCTCTTACGGAACCAATGTAACTCGTAGGAACTGATCGCGCGATCACGGGACTCCTGATTTGAAAATACAATGATAATTTGAAAATATCTAGACTTGGGCTTAAAAAAGGGCATTAGAGGGCAAAAACCCGAAACAGCCTCCGAACGGACTCGTGAGGGGCACCAACACCTCGCACGGGACTAATGTAACTCGTAGGAACTGACCACATGATCACGGGACACCCGATTGGTAAATAGGATGATAATTTAAAAATATCAGAACTTAGGCTTATAGACATGGTGTTAGTGAGCTAAAACCCAAAACAGCACCCGAACAGCCCCCCGTGCACTACACCAAAAACAGGAAACTGGCACGGTTTAAAACCGTGCCAGACGCAATCTGGCACGGTTCAAAACCATGCCAGAATCAGGCGTGCCAGATTTTCTGGCGCGGTTTAAAACCGTGCCAGATTTTCCAATCTGGCACGCTTTTAAACAGTGCCAGATGTTAAATCTGGCACGCTTTTGGCACACGCCAAAACCATGCCAAATTATCTATTTTCTGGAACGCTTTTGGCACGGTTATAAAGCATGCCAGATTGTTTTATAAGCGTTCTCATTTTTATGCATTGGCACGGTTTAAAACCGTGCCAGATTTTTCAGTTGATTAAAAAAATAATAATAGGAACCAAATCTGGAAAATCTGCAAATTCCAAAATTCGGTAGGAAAAATATTTATTATTTGCAAAAACAAAATCAAGAAATTTCACAAATTATGAATATCGCAGGTTGTTGATAAACTAATGTGCATACAAACTTCAAAAAATTACAAGAGATAATACCAATATAAACCAACACATGACCATAAAAGTCGACAATAACTTCAAAAAATTATAAGAGTTAATAGTTCTCATATAAAAAAAAAATTGGGCAGAGTTTCCTCTATTTTTTTAGCATTCCAAAACCTGCTAACATAAAATCTGCCCATATAAAGCCCGCACGGCCATAAAAGTCAACAATAAAACTACTATAGCCAGCACGACCATAAAAATAAACCGTAAAACTACGGAAGCCTGCTCGAACATAACACAAAAAATAGAATCCTGAATACTAACGACACTAAATACACAATCCCCCTATTGTAAAGCATTGACTTCTTCGTGCGTTCCAAGTGGATAAAAGCTAACGATTGAATGTCATCCTACAAAAAAAATAAGACACAAAAAAGATACAATATTAGTAACCAAGTCATTTTTAAAAAAACATTCAAGCAAAAAAATTGAATATACAAGAAGAAAAAATGCATATACGACTACGCGGTCAGTTCCTACAAGTTACATTGATCCCGAGCGAGGTGTTTGTGCCTCCTACGGGGTCGTTTGGGGGCTGGTTCGGGTTTTCACCCCTTAACGGCCTGTTTTCAAGTCTAAGTGTGATTTTTGCAAATTATCGTCATACTCTCAAACCGGGAGTCACGGGACTACGCGGTCAGTTCCTACGAGTTACATTGGTCCCGTGCGAGGTGTTCGTGCCTCCTACGGGGTCGTTTGGGGGCTGGTTCGGGTTTTCACCCCTTAACGGCCTGTTTTCAAGTCTAAGTGTGATTTTTGCAAATTATCGTCATACTCTCATACCGGGAGTCCCGGGAATACGTGGTCAGTTCCTACAAGTTACATTGGTCCCCTACGAGGTGTTCGTGCCTCCTACGGGGTCGTTTGGGGGCTGGTTCGAGTTTTCACCCCTTAACGGCCTGTTTTCAACTCTAAGTGTGATTTTTGGAAATTCGGGTCATACTCTCAAACCGAGAGTCCCGGGACTACGCGGTCAGTTGCTACAAGTTACATTGGTCCCGTGTGAGGTGTTTGTGCCTCCAACGGGGTCGTTTGGGGGCTGGTTCAGGTTTTCACCCCTTAACGGCCTGTTTTCATGTCTAAGTGTGATTTTTGCAAATTTGAGTCATACTCTCATACCAGGAGTCCCGGGACTACGCGGTCAGTTGCTACAAGTTACATTGGTCCTGTGCGAGGTGTTCGTGCCTCCTACGGGGTCGTTTGGGGGCTAGTTTTGGTTTTCACCCCTTAACGGCCTGTTTTCAAGTCTAAGTGTGATTTTTGCAAATTATCGTCATACTCTCAAATCGGGAGACCCCGGACTTCACGGTTAGTTCCTACGTGTTACATTGGTCCCGTGCGAGGTGTTCGTGCCTCCTACGGGGTCGTTTGGGGGCTGGTTCGGGTTTTCACTATTTTCAAGTCTAAGTGTGATTTTTTCAAATTCGGGTCATACTCTCAAACCGGGAGGCCCGGGACTGCGCGTTCAGTTCCTACGAGTTACATTGGTCCCGTGCGAGGTGTTCGTGCCTCCAACGGGGTCGTTTGGGGGTTGGTTCGAGTTTTCACCCCTTAACGGCCTGTTTTCAAGTCTAAGTGTGATTTTTGCAAATTATCATCATACTCTCAAACCGGGAGACCCGGGACTACGCGGTCAGTTCCTACGAGTTACATTGGTCCCGTAAGAGGTGTTCGTGCTTCCTACGGGGTCGTTTGGGGGCTGGTTCGGGTTTTCACCCCTTAACGGCCTGTTTTCAAGTCTAAGTGTGATTTTTGCAAATTATCGTCATACTCTTAAACCGGGACTCCCGTGATTACGCGGTCAGTTCCTACGAGTTACATTGGTCCCGTGCGAGGTGTTCGTGCCTCCTACGGGGTCGTTTGGGGGCTAGTTCGGGTTTTCACCCCTTAACGGCATGTTTTCAAATCTAAGTGTGATTTTGCGAATTGTCGTCATACTCTCAAACCGGGAGACCCGGGAGTACGCAGTCAGTTCCTAGGAGTTACATTGGTCCCGTGCGAGGTGTTCGTGCCTCCTACGGGGTCGTTTGGGGGCTGGTTCGGGTTTCAAGTCTAAGTGTGATTTTTGTAAATTCGAGTCATACTCTCAAACCGGGAGTCCCGGGACAACGCGGTCAGTTCCTATGAGTTACATTGGTCCCGTGCGAGGTGTTCGTGCCTCCTACGGGGTCGTTTGGGGCTAGTTCGGGTTTTCACCCCTTAACGGCCTGTTTTCAAGTCTAAGTGTGATTTTTGCAAATTATCGTCATACTCTCAAACCGGGAGTCCCGGGACTACGCGGTCAGTTCCTAAGAGTTACATTGGTCCCGTGCGAGGTGTTCGTGCCTCCTACGGGGTCGTTTGGGGGCTGGTTCGGGTTTTCACCCCTTAACGGCATGTTTTCAAATCTAAGTGTGATTTTGCGAATTGTCGTCATACTCTCAAACCGGGAGACCCGGGAGTACGCAGTCAGTTCCTAGGAGTTACATTGGTCCCGTGCGAGGTGTTCGTGCCTCCTACGGGGTCGTTTGGGGGCTGGTTCGGGTTTCAAGTCTAAGTGTGATTTTTGTAAATTCGAGTCATACTCTCAAACCGGGAGTCCCGGGACAACGCGGTCAGTTCCTATGAGTTACATTGGTCCCGTGCGAGGTGTTCGTGCCTCCTACGGGGTCGTTTGGGGCTAGTTCGGGTTTTCACCCCTTAACGGCCTGTTTTCAAGTCTAAGTGTGATTTTTGCAAATTATCGTCATACTCTCAAACCGGGAGTCCCGGGACTACGCGGTCAGTTCCTAAGAGTTACATTGGTCCCGTGCGAGGTGTTCGTGCCTCCTACGGGGTCGTTTGGGGGCTGGTTCGGGTTTTCACCCCTTAACGGCCTGTTTTCAAGTCTAAGTGTGATTTTTGCAAATTATCGTCATACTCTCAAACCGGGAGACCCGGGACTACGCGGTCAGTTCCTACTAGTTGTATTGGTCCCGTGGGAGGTGTTCGTGCCTCCTACGGGGTCGTTTGGGGGCTGGTTCGGGTTTTCACCTCTTAACGGCCTGTTTTCAAGTCTAAGTGTGATTTTTGCAAATTATCGTCATACTTTTAAACCGAGACTCCCGTGACTACGCGATCAGTTCCTACGAGTTACATTGGTCCCGTGCGAGGTGTTCGTGCCTCCTACGGGGTCGTTTGGGGGCTGGTTCGAGTTTTCACCCCTTAACGGCCTGTTTTCAAGTCTAAGTGTGATTTTTGCAAATTCGAGTCATACTCTCAAACCGGGAGTCCCGGGACTACACGGTCAGTTCCTACGAGTTACATTTGTCCCGTGCGAGGTGTTCGTGCCTCCTACGGGGTCATTTGGGGGCTGGTTCGGGTTTTCACCCGTTAACGGCTTGTTTTCAAGTCTAAGTGTGCTTTTTGCAAATTATCGTCATACTCTCAAACAGGGAGACCCGGGACTACGCAGTCAGTTCCTACGAGTTACATTGGTCCCGTGCGAGGTGTTCGTGCCTCCTACGGGGTCGTTTGGGGGCTAGTTCGGGTTTTCACCCCTTAACGGCATGTTTTCAAATCTAAGTGTGATTTTGCGAATTGTCGTCATACTCTCAAACCGGGAGACCCGGGAGTACGCAGTCAGTTCCTAGGAGTTACATTGGTCCCGTGCGAGGTGTTCGTGCCTCCTACGGGGTCGTTTGGGGGCTGGTTCGGGTTTCAAGTCTAAGTGTGATTTTTGTAAATTCGAGTCATACTCTCAAACCGGGAGTCCCGGGACAACGCGGTCAGTTCCTATGAGTTACATTGGTCCCGTGCGAGGTGTTCGTGCCTCCTACGGGGTCGTTTGGGGCTAGTTCGGGTTTTCACCCCTTAACGGCCTGTTTTCAAGTCTAAGTGTGATTTTTGCAAATTATCGTCATACTCTCAAACCGGGAGTCCCGGGACTACGCGGTCAGTTCCTAAGAGTTACATTGGTCCCGTGCGAGGTGTTCGTGCCTCCTACGGGGTCGTTTGGGGGCTGGTTCGGGTTTTCACCCCTTAACGGCATGTTTTCAAATCTAAGTGTGATTTTGCGAATTGTCGTCATACTCTCAAACCGGGAGACCCGGGAGTACGCAGTCAGTTCCTAGGAGTTACATTGGTCCCGTGCGAGGTGTTCGTGCCTCCTACGGGGTCGTTTGGGGGCTGGTTCGGGTTTCAAGTCTAAGTGTGATTTTTGTAAATTCGAGTCATACTCTCAAACCGGGAGTCCCGGGACAACGCGGTCAGTTCCTATGAGTTACATTGGTCCCGTGCGAGGTGTTCGTGCCTCCTACGGGGTCGTTTGGGGCTAGTTCGGGTTTTCACCCCTTAACGGCCTGTTTTCAAGTCTAAGTGTGATTTTTGCAAATTATCGTCATACTCTCAAACCGGGAGTCCCGGGACAACGCGGTCAGTTCCTATGAGTTACATTGGTCCCGTGCGAGGTGTTCGTGCCTCCTACGGGGTCGTTTGGGGGCTAGTTCGGGTTTTCACCCCTTAACGGCATGTTTTCAAATCTAAGTGTGATTTTGCGAATTGTCGTCATACTCTCAAACCGGGAGACCCGGGAGTACGCAGTCAGTTCCTAGGAGTTACATTGGTCCCGTGCGAGGTGTTCGTGCCTCCTACGGGGTCGTTTGGGGGCTGGTTCGGGTTTCAAGTCTAAGTGTGATTTTTGTAAATTCGAGTCATACTCTCAAACCGGGAGTCCCGGGACAACGCGGTCAGTTCCTATGAGTTACATTGGTCCCGTGCGAGGTGTTCGTGCCTCCTACGGGGTCGTTTGGGGCTAGTTCGGGTTTTCACCCCTTAACGGCCTGTTTTCAAGTCTAAGTGTGATTTTTGCAAATTATCGTCATACTCTCAAACCGGGAGTCCCGGGACTACGCGGTCAGTTCCTAAGAGTTACATTGGTCCCGTGCGAGGTGTTCGTGCCTCCTACGGGGTCGTTTGGGGGCTGGTTCGGGTTTTCACCCCTTAACGGCCTGTTTTCAAGTCTAAGTGTGATTTTTGCAAATTATCGTCATACTCTCAAACCGGGAGACCCGGGACTACGCGGTCAGTTCCTACTAGTTGTATTGGTCCCGTGGGAGGTGTTCGTACCTCCTACGGGGTCGTTTGGGGGCTGGTTCGGGTTTTCACCTCTTAACGGCCTGTTTTCAAGTCTAAGTGTGATTTTTGCAAATTATCGTCATACTTTTAAACCGAGACTCCCGTGACTACGCGATCAGTTCCTACGAGTTACATTGGTCCCGTGCGAGGTGTTCGTGCCTCCTACGGGGTCGTTTGGGGGCTGGTTCGAGTTTTCACCCCTTAACGGCCTGTTTTCAAGTCTAAGTGTGATTTTTGCAAATTCGAGTCATACTCTCAAACCGGGAGTCCCGGGACTACACGGTCAGTTCCTACGAGTTACATTTGTCCCGTGCGAGGTGTTCGTGCCTCCTACGGGGTCATTTGGGGGCTGGTTCGGGTTTTCACCCGTTAACGGCTTGTTTTCAAGTCTAAGTGTGCTTTTTGCAAATTATCGTCATACTCTCAAACAGGGAGACCCGGGACTACGCAGTCAGTTCCTACGAGTTACATTGGTCCCGTGCGAGGTGTTCGTGCCTCCTACGGGGTTGTTTCGGGGCTGGTTCGGGTTTTCACCCCTTAACGGCCTATTTTCAAGTCTAAGTGTGATTTTTGTGAATTATCGTCATACTCTCAAACCGGGAGACCCAGGAGTACGCGGTCAGTTCCTACGAGTTACATTGGTCCCGTACGAGGTGTCCGTGCCTCCTACGGGGTCGTTTGGGGGCTGGTTCGAGTTTTCACCCCTTAACGGCCTGTTTTCACGTCTAAGTGTGATTTTTGCAAATTCGGGTCATACTCTCAAACCGGGAGTCCCGGGACTACACGGTCAGTTCCTACGAGTTACATTGGTCCCGTGCGAGGTGTTCGTGCCTCCTACGGGGTCGTTTGGGCGCTGGTTCGGGTTTTCACCACTTAAAGGCCTGTTTTCAAGTCTAAGTGTGATTTTTGTAAATTATCGTCATACTCTTAAACCGGGACTCCCGTGATTACGCGGTCAGTTCCTACGAGTTACATTGGTCCCGTGCGAGGTGTTCGTGCCTCCTACGAGGTTGTTTGGGGGCTGGTTCGGGTTTTCACCCCTTAACGGCCTATTTTCAAGTCTAAGTGTAATTTTTGCAAATTCGGGTCATACTCTCAAACCGGGAGTCCCGGGACTACGCGGTCAGTTCCTACGAGTTACATTGGTCCCGTACGAGGTGTTCGTGCCTCCTACGGGGTTGTTTGGGGGCTGGTTCGGGTTTTCACCCCTTAATGGCCTGTTTTCAAGTCTAAGTGCAATTTTTGCAAATTCGGGTCATACTCTCAAACCGGGAGTCCCGGGACTACGCGGTCAGTTCCTACGAGTTACATTGGTCCCGTACGAGGTGTTCGTGCCTCCTACGGGGTCGTTTGGGGGATGGTACGAGTTTTCACCACTTAACGGCCTGTTTTCAACTCTAAGTGTGATTTTTGGAAATTCGGGTCATACTCTCAAACCGAGAGTCCCGGGACTACGCGGTCAGTTGCTACAAGTTACATTGGTCCCGTGTGAGGTGTTTGTGCCTCCAACGGGGTCGTTTGGGGGCTGGTTCAGGTTTTCACCCCTTAACGGCATGTTTTCATGTCTAAGTGTGATTTTTGCAAATTTGAGTCATACTCTCATACCAGGAGTCCCGGGACTACGCGGTCAGTTGCTACAAGTTACATTGGTCCCGTGCGAGGTGTTCGTGCCTCCTACGGGGTCGTTTGGGGGCTAGTTTTGGTTTTCACCCCTTAACGGCCTGTTTTCAAGTCTAAGTGTGATTTTTGCAAATTATCGTCATACTCTCAAATCGGGAGACCCGGGACTTCACGGTTAGTTCCTACGTGTTACATTGGTCCCGTGAGAGGTGTTCGTGCCTCCTACGGGGTCGTTTGGGGGCTGGTTCGGGTTTTCACTATTTTCAAGTCTAAGTGTGATTTTTTCAAATTCGGGTCATACTCTCAAACCGGGAGGCCCGGGACTGCGCGTTCAGTTCCTACGAGTTACATTGGTCCCGTGCGAGGTGTTCGTGCCTCCAACGGGGTCGTTTGGGGGCTGGTTCGAGTTTTCACCCCTTAACGGCCTGTTTTCAAGTCTAAGTGTGATTTTTGCAAATTATCATCATACTCTCAAACCGGGAGACCCGGGACTACGCGGTCAGTTCCTACGAGTTACATTGGTCCCGTAAGAGGTGTTCGTGCTTCCTACGGGGTCGTTTGGGGGCTGGTTCGGGTTTTCACCCCTTAACGGCTTGTTTTCAAGTCTAAGTGTGATTTTTGCAAATTATCGTCATACTCTTAAACCGGGACTCCCGTGATTACGCGGTCAGTTCCTACGAGTTACATTGGTCCCGTGCGAGGTGTTCGTGCCTCCTACGGGGTCGTTTGGGGGCTAGTTCGGG
Organism: Sambucus nigra; assembly: GCA_949130495.1. Taxonomy (NCBI): domain Eukaryota; kingdom Viridiplantae; phylum Streptophyta; class Magnoliopsida; order Dipsacales; family Adoxaceae; genus Sambucus; species Sambucus nigra. The sequence continues at coordinate 88,450,583 of OX422220.1, forward strand.
TTTTCACCCCTTAACGGCATGTTTTCAAATCTAAGTGTGATTTTGCGAATTGTCGTCATACTCTCAAACCGGGAGACCCGGGAGTACGCAGTCAGTTCCTAGGAGTTACATTGGTCCCGTGCGAGGTGTTCGTGCCTCCTACGGGGTCGTTTGGGGGCTGGTTCGGGTTTCAAGTCTAAGTGTGATTTTTGTAAATTCGAGTCATACTCTCAAACCGGGAGTCCCGGGACAACGCGGTCAGTTCCTATGAGTTACATTGGTCCCGTGCGAGGTGTTCGTGCCTCCTACGGGGTCGTTTGGGGCTAGTTCGGGTTTTCACCCCTTAACGGCCTGTTTTCAAGTCTAAGTGTGATTTTTGCAAATTATCGTCATACTCTCAAACCGGGAGTCCCGGGACTACGCGGTCAGTTCCTACGAGTTACATTGGTCCCGTGCGAGGTGTTCGTGCCTCCTACGGGGTCGTTTGGGGGCTGGTTCGGGTTTTCACCCCTTAACGGCTTGTTTTCAAGTCTAAGTGTGATTTTTGCAAATTATCGTCATACTCTCAAACCGGGAGACCCGGGACTACGCGGTCAGTTCCTACTAGTTGTATTGGTCCCGTGGGAGGTGTTCGTGCCTCCTACGGGGTCGTTTGGGGGCTGGTTCGGGTTTTCACCTCTTAACGGCCTGTTTTCAAGTCTAAGTGTGATTTTTGCAAATTATCGTCATACTTTTAAATCGAGACTCCCGTGACTACGCGATCAGTTCCTACGAGTTACATTGGTCCCGTGCGAGGTGTTCGTGCCTCCTACGGGGTCGTTTGGGGGCTGGTTCGAGTTTTCACCCCTTAACGGCCTGTTTTCAAGTCTAAGTGTGATTTTTGCAAATTCGAGTCATACTCTCAAACCGGGAGTCCCGGGACTACACGGTCAGTTCCTACGAGTTACATTTGTCCCGTGCGAGGTGTTCGTGCCTCCTACGGGGTCATTTGGGGGCTGGTTCGGGTTTTCACCCGTTAACGGCTTGTTTTCAAGTCTAAGTGTGCTTTTTGCAAATTATCGTCATACTCTCAAACAGGGAGACCCGGGACTACGCAGTCAGTTCCTACGAGTTACATTGGTCCCGTGCGTGGTGTTCGTGCCTCCAACGGGGTTGTTTCGGGGCTGGTTCGGGTTTTCACCCCTTAACGGCCTATTTTCAAGTCTAAGTGTGATTTTTGTGAATTATCGTCATACTCTCAAACCGGGAGACCCAGGAGTACGCGGTCAGTTCCTACGAGTTACATTGGTCCCGTACGAGGTGTTCGTGCCTCCTACGGGGTCGTTTGGGGGCTGGTTCGAGTTTTCACCCCTTAACGGCCTGTTTTCACGTCTAAGTGTGATTTTTGCAAATTCGGGTCATACTCTCAAACCGGGAGTCCCGGGACTACACGGTCAGTTCCTACGAGTTACATTGGTCCCGTGCGAGGTGTTCGTGCCTCCTACGGGGTCGTTTGGGCGCTGGTTCGGGTTTTCACCACTTAAAGGCCTGTTTTCAAGTCTAAGTGTGATTTTTGTAAATTATCGTCATACTCTTAAACCGGGACTCCCGTGATTACGCGGTCAGTTCCTACGAGTTACATTGGTCCCGTGCGAGGTGTTCGTGCCTCCTACGAGGTTGTTTGGGGGCTGGTTCGGGTTTTCACCCCTTAACGGCCTATTTTCAAGTCTAAGTGTAATTTTTACAAATTCGGGTCATACTCTCAAACCGGGAGTCCCGGGACTACGCGGTCAGTTCCTACGAGTTACATTGGTCCCGTACGAGGTGTTCGTGCCTCCTACGGGGTTGTTTGGGGGCTGGTTCGGGTTTTCACCCCTTAATGGCCTGTTTTCAAGTCTAAGTGCAATTTTTGCAAATTCGGGTCATACTCTCAAACCGGGAGTCCCGGGACTACGCGGTCAGTTCCTACGAGTTACATTGGTCCCGTACGAGGTGTTCGTGCCTCCTACGGGGTCGTTTGGGGGATGGTACGAGTTTTCACCCCTTAACGGCCTGTTTTCAACTCTAAGTGTGATTTTTGGAAATTCGGGTCATACTCTCAAACCGAGAGTCCCGGGACTACGCGGTCAGTTGCTACAAGTTACATTGGTCCCGTGTGAGGTGTTTGTGCCTCCAACGGGGTCGTTTGGGGGCTGGTTCAGGTTTTCACCCCTTAACGGCATGTTTTCATGTCTAAGTGTGATTTTTGCAAATTTTAGTCATACTCTCATACCAGGAGTCCCGGGACTACGCGGTCAGTTGCTACAAGTTACATTGGTCCCGTGCGAGGTGTTCGTGCCTCCTACGGGGTCGTTTGGGGGCTAGTTTTGGTTTTCACCCCTTAACGGCCTGTTTTCAAGTCTAAGTGTGATTTTTGCAAATTATCGTCATACTCTCAAATCGGGAGACCCGGGACTTCACGGTTAGTTCCTACGTGTTACATTGGTCCCGTGAGAGGTGTTCGTGCCTCCTACGGGGTCGTTTGGGGGCTGGTTCGGGTTTTCACTATTTTCAAGTCTAAGTGTGATTTTTTCAAATTCGGGTCATACTCTCAAACCGGGAGGCCCGGGACTGCGCGTTCAGTTCCTACGAGTTACATTGGTCCCGTGCGAGGTGTTCGTGCCTCCAACGGGGTCGTTTGGGGGCTGGTTCGAGTTTTCACCCCTTAACGGCCTGTTTTCAAGTCTAAGTGTGATTTTTGCAAATTATCATCATACTCTCAAACCGGGAGACCCGGGACTACGCGGTCAGTTCCTACGAGTTACATTGGTCCCGTAAGAGGTGTTCGTGCTTCCTACGGGGTCGTTTGGGGGCTGGTTCGGGTTTTCACCCCTTAACGGCTTGTTTTCAAGTCTAAGTGTGATTTTTGCAAATTATCGTCATACTCTTAAACCGGGACTCCCGTGATTACGCGGTCAGTTCCTACGAGTTACATTGGTCCCGTGCGAGGTGTTCGTGCCTCCTACGGGGTCGTTTGGGGGCTAGTTCGGGTTTTCACCCCTTAACGGCATGTTTTCAAATCTAAGTGTGATTTTGCGAATTGTCGTCATACTCTCAAACCGGGAGACCCGGGAGTACGCAGTCAGTTCCTAGGAGTTACATTGGTCCCGTGCGAGGTGTTCGTGCCTCCTACGGGGTCGTTTGGGGGCTGGTTCGGGTTTCAAGTCTAAGTGTGATTTTTGTAAATTCGAGTCATACTCTCAAACCGGGAGTCCCGGGACAACGCGGTCAGTTCCTATGAGTTACATTGGTCCCGTGCGAGGTGTTCGTGCCTCCTACGGGGTCGTTTGGGGCTAGTTCGGGTTTTCACCCCTTAACGGCCTGTTTTCAAGTCTAAGTGTGATTTTTGCAAATTATCGTCATACTCTCAAACCGGGAGTCCCGGGACTACGCGGTCAGTTCCTACGAGTTACATTGGTCCCGTGCGAGGTGTTCGTGCCTCCTACGGGGTCGTTTGGGGGCTGGTTCGGGTTTTCACCCCTTAACGGCTTGTTTTCAAGTCTAAGTGTGATTTTTGCAAATTATCGTCATACTCTCAAACCGGGAGACCCGGGACTACGCGGTCAGTTCCTACTAGTTGTATTGGTCCCGTGGGAGGTGTTCGTGCCTCCTACGGGGTCGTTTGGGGGCTGGTTCGGGTTTTCACCTCTTAACGGCCTGTTTTCAAGTCTAAGTGTGATTTTTGCAAATTATCGTCATACTTTTAAATCGAGACTCCCGTGACTACGCGATCAGTTCCTACGAGTTACATTGGTCCCGTGCGAGGTGTTCGTGCCTCCTACGGGGTCGTTTGGGGGCTGGTTCGAGTTTTCACCCCTTAACGGCCTGTTTTCAAGTCTAAGTGTGATTTTTGCAAATTCGAGTCATACTCTCAAACCGGGAGTCCCGGGACTACACGGTCAGTTCCTACGAGTTACATTTGTCCCGTGCGAGGTGTTCGTGCCTCCTACGGGGTCATTTGGGGGCTGGTTCGGGTTTTCACCCGTTAACGGCCTGTTTTCAAGTCTAAGTGTGCTTTTTGCAAATTATCGTCATACTCTCAAACAGGGAGACCCGGGACTACGCAGTCAGTTCCTACGAGTTACATTGGTCCCGTGCGAGGTGTTCGTGCCTCCTACGGGGTTGTTTCGGGGCTGGTTCGGGTTTTAACCCCTTAACGGCCTATTTTCAAGTCTAAGTGTGATTTTTGTGAATTATCGTCATACTCTCAAACCGGGAGACCCAGGAGTACGCGGTCAGTTCCTACGAGTTACATTGGTCCCGTACGAGGTGTTCGTGCCTCCTACGGGGTCGTTTGGGGGCTGGTTCGAGTTTTCACCCCTTAACGGCCTGTTTTCACGTCTAAGTGTGATTTTTGCAAATTCGGGTCATACTCTCAAACCGGGAGTCCCGGGACTACACGGTCAGTTCCTACGAGTTACATTGGTCCCGTGCGAGGTGTTCGTGCCTCCTACGGGGTCGTTTGGGCGCTGGTTCGGGTTTTCACCACTTAAAGGCCTGTTTTCAAGTCTAAGTGTGATTTTTGTAAATTATCGTCATACTCTTAAACCGGGACTCCCGTGATTACGCGGTCAGTTCCTACGAGTTACATTGGTCCCGTGCGAGGTGTTCGTGCCTCCTACGAGGTTGTTTGGGGGCTGGTTCGGGTTTTCACCCCTTAACGGCCTATTTTCAAGTCTAAGTGTAATTTTTGCAAATTCGGGTCATACTCTCAAACCGAGACTCCCGTGACTACGCGATCAGTTCCTACGAGTTACATTGGTCCCGTGCGAGGTGTTCGTGCCTCCTACGGGGTCGTTTGGGGGCTGGTTCGAGTTTTCACCCCTTAACGGCCTGTTTTCAAGTCTAAGTGTGATTTTTGCAAATTCGAGTCATACTCTCAAACCGGGAGTCCCGGGACTACACGGTCAGTTCCTACGAGTTACATTTGTCCCGTGCGAGGTGTTCGTGCCTCCTACGGGGTCATTTGGGGGCTGGTTCGGGTTTTCACCCGTTAACGGCTTGTTTTCAAGTCTAAGTGTGCTTTTTGCAAATTATCGTCATACTCTCAAACAGGGAGACCCGGGACTACGCAGTCAGTTCCTACGAGTTACATTGGTCCCGTGCGAGGTGTTCGTGCCTCCTACGGGGTTGTTTCGGGGCTGGTTCGGGTTTTCACCCCTTAACGGCCTATTTTCAAGTCTAAGTGTGATTTTTGTGAATTATCGTCATACTCTCAAACCGGGAGACCCAGGAGTACGCGGTCAGTTCCTACGAGTTACATTGGTCCCGTACGAGGTGTTCGTGCCTCCTACGGGGTCGTTTGGGGGCTGGTTCGAGTTTTCACCCCTTAACGGCCTGTTTTCACGTCTAAGTGTGATTTTTGCAAATTCGGGTCATACTCTCAAACCGGGAGTCCCGGGACTACACGGTCAGTTCCTACGAGTTACATTGGTCCCGTGCGAGGTGTTCGTGCCTCCTACGGGGTCGTTTGGGCGCTGGTTCGGGTTTTCACCACTTAAAGGCCTGTTTTCAAGTCTAAGTGTGATTTTTGTAAATTATCGTCATACTCTTAAACCGGGACTCCCGTGATTACGCGGTCAGTTCCTACGAGTTACATTGGTCCCGTGCGAGGTGTTCGTGCCTCCTACGAGGTTGTTTGGGGGCTGGTTCGGGTTTTCACCCCTTAACGGCCTATTTTCAAGTCTAAGTGTAATTTTTACAAATTCGGGTCATACTCTCAAACCGGGAGTCCCGGGACTACGCGGTCAGTTCCTACGAGTTACATTGGTCCCGTACGAGGTGTTCGTGCCTCCTACGGGGTTGTTTGGGGGCTGGTTCGGGTTTTCACCCCTTAATGGCCTGTTTTCAAGTCTAAGTGCAATTTTTGCAAATTCGGGTCATACTCTCAAACCGGGAGTCCCGGGACTACGCGGTCAGTTCCTACGAGTTACATTGGTCCCGTACGAGGTGTTCGTGCCTCCTACGGGGTCGTTTGGGGGATGGTACGAGTTTTCACCCCTTAACGGCCTGTTTTCAACTCTAAGTGTGATTTTTGGAAATTCGGGTCATACTCTCAAACCGAGAGTCCCGGGACTACGCGGTCAGTTGCTACAAGTTACATTGGTCCCGTGTGAGGTGTTTGTGCCTCCAACGGGGTCGTTTGGGGGCTGGTTCAGGTTTTCACCCCTTAACGGCATGTTTTCATGTCTAAGTGTGATTTTTGCAAATTTTAGTCATACTCTCATACCAGGAGTCCCGGGACTACGCGGTCAGTTGCTACAAGTTACATTGGTCCCGTGCGAGGTGTTCGTGCCTCCTACGGGGTCGTTTGGGGGCTAGTTTTGGTTTTCACCCCTTAACGGCCTGTTTTCAAGTCTAAGTGTGATTTTTGCAAATTATCGTCATACTCTCAAATCGGGAGACCCGGGACTTCACGGTTAGTTCCTACGTGTTACATTGGTCCCGTGAGAGGTGTTCGTGCCTCCTACGGGGTCGTTTGGGGGCTGGTTCGGGTTTTCACTATTTTCAAGTCTAAGTGTGATTTTTTCAAATTCGGGTCATACTCTCAAACCGGGAGGCCCGGGACTGCGCGTTCAGTTCCTACGAGTTACATTGGTCCCGTGCGAGGTGTTCGTGCCTCCAACGGGGTCGTTTGGGGGCTGGTTCGAGTTTTCACCCCTTAACGGCCTGTTTTCAAGTCTAAGTGTGATTTTTGCAAATTATCATCATACTCTCAAACCGGGAGACCCGGGACTACGCGGTCAGTTCCTACGAGTTACATTGGTCCCGTAAGAGGTGTTCGTGCTTCCTACGGGGTCGTTTGGGGGCTGGTTCGGGTTTTCACCCCTTAACGGCTTGTTTTCAAGTCTAAGTGTGATTTTTGCAAATTATCGTCATACTCTTAAACCGGGACTCCCGTGATTACGCGGTCAGTTCCTACGAGTTACATTGGTCCCGTGCGAGGTGTTCGTGCCTCCTACGGGGTCGTTTGGGGGCTAGTTCGGGTTTTCACCCCTTAACGGCATGTTTTCAAATCTAAGTGTGATTTTGCGAATTGTCGTCATACTCTCAAACCGGGAGACCCGGGAGTACGCAGTCAGTTCCTAGGAGTTACATTGGTCCCGTGCGAGGTGTTCGTGCCTCCTACGGGGTCGTTTGGGGGCTGGTTCGGGTTTCAAGTCTAAGTGTGATTTTTGTAAATTCGAGTCATACTCTCAAACCGGGAGTCCCGGGACAACGCGGTCAGTTCCTATGAGTTACATTGGTCCCGTGCGAGGTGTTCGTGCCTCCTACGGGGTCGTTTGGGGCTAGTTCGGGTTTTCACCCCTTAACGGCCTGTTTTCAAGTCTAAGTGTGATTTTTGCAAATTATCGTCATACTCTCAAACCGGGAGTCCCGGGACTACGCGGTCAGTTCCTACGAGTTACATTGGTCCCGTGCGAGGTGTTCGTGCCTCCTACGGGGTCGTTTGGGGGCTGGTTCGGGTTTTCACCCCTTAACGGCTTGTTTTCAAGTCTAAGTGTGATTTTTGCAAATTATCGTCATACTCTCAAACCGGGAGACCCGGGACTACGCGGTCAGTTCCTACTAGTTGTATTGGTCCCGTGGGAGGTGTTCGTGCCTCCTACGGGGTCGTTTGGGGGCTGGTTCGGGTTTTCACCTCTTAACGGCCTGTTTTCAAGTCTAAGTGTGATTTTTGCAAATTATCGTCATACTTTTAAATCGAGACTCCCGTGACTACGCGATCAGTTCCTACGAGTTACATTGGTCCCGTGCGAGGTGTTCGTGCCTCCTACGGGGTCGTTTGGGGGCTGGTTCGAGTTTTCACCCCTTAACGGCCTGTTTTCAAGTCTAAGTGTGATTTTTGCAAATTCGAGTCATACTCTCAAACCGGGAGTCCCGGGACTACACGGTCAGTTCCTACGAGTTACATTTGTCCCGTGCGAGGTGTTCGTGCCTCCTACGGGGTCATTTGGGGGCTGGTTCGGGTTTTCACCCGTTAACGGCCTGTTTTCAAGTCTAAGTGTGCTTTTTGCAAATTATCGTCATACTCTCAAACAGGGAGACCCGGGACTACGCAGTCAGTTCCTACGAGTTACATTGGTCCCGTGCGAGGTGTTCGTGCCTCCTACGGGGTTGTTTCGGGGCTGGTTCGGGTTTTAACCCCTTAACGGCCTATTTTCAAGTCTAAGTGTGATTTTTGTGAATTATCGTCATACTCTCAAACCGGGAGACCCAGGAGTACGCGGTCAGTTCCTACGAGTTACATTGGTCCCGTACGAGGTGTTCGTGCCTCCTACGGGGTCGTTTGGGGGCTGGTTCGAGTTTTCACCCCTTAACGGCCTGTTTTCACGTCTAAGTGTGATTTTTGCAAATTCGGGTCATACTCTCAAACCGGGAGTCCCGGGACTACACGGTCAGTTCCTACGAGTTACATTGGTCCCGTGCGAGGTGTTCGTGCCTCCTACGGGGTCGTTTGGGCGCTGGTTCGGGTTTTCACCACTTAAAGGCCTGTTTTCAAGTCTAAGTGTGATTTTTGTAAATTATCGTCATACTCTTAAACCGGGACTCCCGTGATTACGCGGTCAGTTCCTACGAGTTACATTGGTCCCGTGCGAGGTGTTCGTGCCTCCTACGAGGTTGTTTGGGGGCTGGTTCGGGTTTTCACCCCTTAACGGCCTATTTTCAAGTCTAAGTGTAATTTTTGCAAATTCGGGTCATACTCTCAAACCGGGAGTCCCGGGACTACGCGGTCAGTTCCTACGAGTTACATTGGTCCCGTACGAGGTGTTCGTGCCTCCTACGGGGTTGTTTGGGGGCTGGTTCGGGTTTTCACCCCTTAATGGCCTGTTTTCAAGTCTAAGTGCAATTTTTGCAAATTCGGGTCATACTCTCAAACCGGGAGTCCCGGGACTATGCGGTCAGTTCCTACGAGTTACATTGGTCCCATACGAGGTGTTCGTGCCTCCTACGGGGTCGTTTGGGGGATGGTTCGAGTTTTCACCCCTTAACGGCCTGTTTTCAAGTCTAAGTGTGATTTTTGCAAATTCGGGTCATACTCTCAAACCGGGAGTCCCGGGACTACACGGTCAGTTCCTACGAGTTAGATTGGTCCCGTGCGAGGTGTTCGTGCCTCCTACGGGGTCGTTTGGGGGCTGGTTCGGGTTTTCACCCCTTAACGGCCTGTTTTCAAGTCTAAGTGTGATTTTTGCAAATTATCGTCATACTCTCAAATCGGGAGACCCGGGACTACGCAGTCATTTCCTACGAGTTACATTGGTCCCGTGCGAGGTGTTCGTGCCTCCTACGGGGTTGTTTGGGGGCTGGTTCGGGTTTTCACCCCTTAACGGCCTGTTTTCAAGTCTAAGTGTAATATTTGCAAATTCGGGTCATACTCTCAAACCGGGATCCCCGGGACTACCCGGTCAGTTCCTACGAGTTACATTGGTCCCGTACGAGGTGTTCGTGCCTCCTACGAGGTCGTTTGGGGGCTAGTTCAGGTTTTCACCCTTTAACGGCCTGTTTTCAAGTCTAATTGTGATTTTTGCAAATTATCGTCATACTCTCAAACCGGGAGACCCGGGACTACGCGGTCAGTTCCTACGAGTTACATTGGTCTCGTTCGAGGTGTTCGTGCCTCCTACGGGGTCGTTTGGGGGCTGGTTCGGGTTTTCACCCCTTAACGGCATGTTTTCAAGTCTAAGTGTGATTTTTGCAAATTATTGTCATACTCTTAAACTGGGACTCCCGTGACTACGCGGTCAGTTCCTACGAGTTACATTGGTCCCGTGCGAGGTGTTCGTGCCTCCTACGGGGTCGTTTGGGGGTTGGTTCGGGTTTTCACCCCTTAACGGCCTGTTTTCAAGTCTAAGTGTGATTTTTGCGAATTATCGTCATACTCTCAAACCGGAAGACCCGGGACTACGCGGTTAGTTCCTACGAGTTACATTGGTCCCGTGCGAGGTGTTCGTGCCTCTTACGGGGTTGTTTGGGGGCTGGTTCGGGTTTTCACACCTTAACGGCCTATTTTCAAATCTAAGTGTGATTTTTGCAAATTATCGTCATACTCTTAAACCGGGAGTCCCGGGACTACGCGGTCAGTTCCGACGAGTTACATTGGTCCCGTGCGAGGTGTTCGTGCCTCCTACGGGGTTGTTTGGGGGCTGGTTCGGATTTTCACCCCTTAACGGCCTGTTTTCAAGTCTAAGTGTAATTTTTACAAATTCGGGTCATACTCTCAAACCGGGAGTCCCGGGACTACGCGGTCAGTTCCTACGAGTTACATTGGTCCCGTACGAGGTGTTCGTACCTCCTACGAGGTCGTTTGGGGGCTGGTTCGGGTTTTCACACTTTAACCGCCTGTTTTCAAGTCTAAATGTGATTTTTGCAAATTATCATCATACTCTCAAACCGGGAGACCCGGGACTACGCGGTCAGTTCCTACGAGTTACATTGGTCTCGTGCGAGGTGTTCGTGCCACCTACGGGGTCGTTTGGGGGCTGGTTCGGGTTTTCACCCCTTAACGACATGTTTTCAAGTCTAAGTGTGATTTTTGCAAATTATCGTCATACTCTCAAACCGGGAGACCCGGGACTACGCGGTCAGTTCCTACGAGTTACATTGGTCTCGTGCGAGGTGTTCGTGCCTCCTACGGGGTCGTTTGGGGGCTGGTTCGGGTTTTCACCCCTAAACGGCATGTTTTCAAGTCTAAGTGTGATTTTTGCAAATTATTGTCATACTCTTAAACCGGGACTCCCGTGACTACGCGGTCAGTTCCTATGAGTTACATTGGTCCCGTGCGAGGTGTTCGTGCCTCCTACGGGATCGTTTGGGGGCTGGTTCGGGTTTTCACCCCTTAACGGCCTGTTTTCAAGTCTAAGCGTGATTTTTGCAAATTCGGGTCATACTCTCAAACCGGGAGTCCCGGGACTACACGGTCAGTTCCTACGAGTTACATTGGTCCCGTGCGAGGTGTTCGTGCCTCCTACGGGGTCGTTTGGGGGCTGGTTCGGGTTTTCACCCCTTAACGGCCTGTTTTCAAGTCTAAGTTTGATTTTTGCAAATTATCGTCATACTCTCAAACCGGGAGACCCGGGACTACGCGGTCAGTTCCTACGAGTTACATTGGTCCCGTGCGAGCTGTTCGTGCCTCCTATGGGGTCGTTTGGGGGCTGGTTCGGGTTTTCACCCCTTAACGGCCTGTTTTCAAGTCTAAGTGTGATTTTTGCAAATTATCGTCATACTTTTAAACCGGGACTCTCGTGATGACGCGATCAGTTCCTACGAGTTACATTGGTCCCGTGCGAGGTGTTCGTGCCTCCTACGGGATCGTTTGGGGGCTGGTTCGGGTTTTCACCCCTTAACGGCCTATTTTCAAGTCTAAGTGTAATTTTTGCAAATTCGGGTCATACTCTCAAACCGGGAGTCCCGGGACTACGCGGTCAGTTCCTACGAGTTACATTGGTCCCGTACGAGGTGTTCGTGCCTCCTATGAGGTCGTTTGGGGGCTAGTTCAGGTTTTCACCCTTTAACGGCCTGTTTTCAAGTCTAATTGTGATTTTTGCAAATTATCGTCATACTCTCAAACCGGGAGACCCGGGACTACGCGGTCAGTTCCTACGAGTTACATTGGTCTCGTTCGAGGTGTTCGTGCCTCCTACGGGGTCGTTTGGGGGCTGGTTCGGGTTTTCACCCCTTAACGGCCTGTTTTCAAGTCTAAGTGTGATTTTTGCAAATTATCGTCATACTTTTAAACCGGGACTCTCGTGACGACGCGATCAGTTCCTACGAGTTACATTGGTCCAGTGCGAGGTGTTCGTGCCTCCTACGGGGTCGTTTGGCGGCTGGTTCGAGTTTTCACCCCTTAACGGCCTGTTTTCAAGTCTAAGTGTGATTTTTGCAAATTATCATCTTAATCTTAAACCGGGACTCCCGTGACTACGCGGTCAGTTTCTACGAGTTACATTGGTCCCGTGCGAGGTGTTCGTGCCTCCTACGGGGTCGTTTGGGGGTTGGTTCGGGTTTTCACCCCTTAACGGCCTGTTTTCAAGTCTATGTGTGATTTTTGCAAATTATCATCATACTCTTAAATCGGCAGTCCCGGGACTAGGCGGTCAGTTCCTACGAGTTATATTGGTCCCGTGCGAGGTGTTCGTGCCTCCTACGGGGTTGTTTGGGGGCTGGTTCGGGTTTTCACCCCTTAACGGCCTGTTTTCAAGTCTAAGTGTGATTTTTGCAAATTATCGTCATACTTTTAAACCGGGACTCTCGGGACGACGCGATCAGTTCCTACGAGTTACATTGGTCCAGTGCGAGGTGTTCGTGCCTCCTACGGGGTCGTTTGGCGGCTGGTTCGAGTTTTCACCCCTTAACGGCCTGTTTTCAAGTCTAAGTGTGATTTTTGCAAATTATCATCATAATCTTAAACCGGGACTCCCGTGACTACGCGGTCAGTTTCTACGAGTTACATTGGTCCCGTGCGAGGTTTCGTGCCTCCTACGGGGTCGTTTGGGGGTTAGTTCGGGTGTTCACCCCTTAACGGCCTGTTTTCAAGTCTATGTGTGATTTTTGCAAATTATCATCATACTCTTAAACCGGGAGTCCCGGGACTACGCGGTCAGTTCCTACGAGTTATATTGGTCCCGTGCGAGGTGTTCGTGCCTCCTACGGGGTTGTTTGGGGGCTGGTTCGGGTTTTCACCCCTTAACGGCCTGTTTTCAAGTCTAAGTGTGATTTTTGCAAATTATCGTCATACTCTTAAATCGGGAGTCCCGGGACTACGCGGTCAGTTCCTACGAGTGACATTGGTCCCGTGCGAGGTGTTCGTGCCTCTTATAGGGTCGTTTGGGGGCTGGTTCGGGTTTTCACCCCTTAACGGCCTGCTTTCAAGTCTAAGTGTGATTTTTGCAAATTATCATCATACTCTCAAACCGATAGACCCGGGACTACGCGGTCAGTTCCTACGAGTTACATTGGTCCCGTGCGAGGTGTTCGTGCTTCTTACGGGGTCGTTTGGGGGCTGGTTCAGGTTTTCACCCCTTAACGGCCTGTTTTCAAGTCTAAGTGTGATTTTTGCAAATTATCGTCATAATCTTAAACCGGGACTCCCGTGACTACGCGGTCAGTTCCTACGAGTTACATTGGTCCCGTGCGAGGTGTTCGTGCCTCCTACGGGGTCGTTTGGGGGCTGGTTCGGTTTTTCACCCCTTAACGGCCTGTTTTCAAGTCTAAGTGTGATTTTTGCAAATTATCGTCATACTCTCAAACCGGGAGACCCAGGCCTACACGGTTAGTTCCCACGAGTTACATTGGTCCCGTGCAAGGTGTTCGTGCCTCCTACAGGGTCGTTTGGGGGTTGGTTCGGGTTTTCACCCCTTAATGGCCTGTTTTCAAGTCTAAGTGTGATTTTTGCGAATTTTCATCATACTCCTAAACTGGGAGACCCGGGACTACGCGGTCAGTTGCTTCAAGTTACATTGGTCCCGTGCGAGGTGTTCGTGCCTCCTACGGGGTCATTTGGGGGCTGGTTTTGGTTTTCACCCCTTAACGGCCTGTTTTCAAGTCTAAGTGTGATTTTTACAAATTATCATCACACTCTCAAACCGGAAGTCTCGGGACTACGCGGTCAGTTCCTACGAGTTATTTTTGGTCCCGTGCGAGGTTTTCGTGCCCCCTACGGGGTCGTTTGTGGGGTGGTTTGGATTTTCACCCTTTAACGGCTTATTTTTAAGTTTAAATGCTGATTTTTGCAAATTATCGTCATACTCACAAACCGGGACTACGCGGTCAATTCCTACAAGTTACATTGGTCCCGTGCGAGGTGTTCGTGCCCCCTATAGGGTCGTTTGGGGAGTGGTTTGGGTTTTCACCCTTTGACGGCCATTTTTTAAGTTTAAGTGTTGATTTTTGTAAATTATCGTCATACTCTCAAACCGGGAGACCCAGGACTACGCGGTCAGTTCCTACAAGTTACCTTGGTCCCGTGCGAGCTGTTCGTGTCGTTTGGGGGGTGGTTTGGGTTTTCACCCTTTGACAGCTTATTTTTAACTAAGTGTGATTTTTGCAAATTATCGTCATATTCAAAAATCGGGAGACCCGGGACTACCCAGTTAGTTCCTACAAGTTACATTGGTCCCGTGCGAGGTGTTCGTGCCCCCTACGGGGTCGTTTGGGGGGTGGTTTGGGTTTTCACACTTTAACGGCTTGTTTTTAAGTTTAAGTGCTGATTTTTGCAAATTATCGTCATACTCACAAACCGAGAGACCCGGGACTACGCGGTCAGTTCCTACAAGTTACATTGGTCCCGTGCGAGGTGTTCGTGACTACGGGTGTCTCATTCTGGTATGTTTATTAGTTGTTTTACGTTTTCATTCACCAATGTTCAATTTTCAAATGTTGTATGCTAGCCTTAATCAATTTAGAACACTTACTTATTTCATAAAATTTCGACAGAGTTTCCTTTGTTTATTCATGAAATCCAACTTATTTTAATATTAACATAAGCCCAACAACAACAACAAGCACAAAAGCCGCAGCTAAACCACCAATAAATCCCTTCCACCGATTTAACATCTAAAAATAGTATATAAATCCATATAGCCCCTTCCTCCATGTCAACCACTTATTAAGGCCTTAACACACACATCTTACACAACACACACACGCGCACACAATTAAATGAAGAATTTACTTTGGTAAAGGTGCACTACATTATAAAATCTTCTATCATCAATATAAAATACTTACCAAATTTATTCGCAACTTGAGATCCTCCGAATAAGCTCCCTCATTCTTGATCCTTGCGTATTTGTGCAAACAACTTGAGATCTTCCCTTTTCCAATCACTTCTTCGAGTTACGCTTTGGCTTTCACCAATGTGCTGATGTTGTATCAGTCCCGACACAAAGAGGTCCTGCAATACCAAAATTATATTTTAAAAAGATATATTAAGCATTATGTAGGGAAAGTAGTCATTTTACAACATGTGACTTAATTTTCTGACTTGTGAAATGTTCTTGGTTTTTTGTTTTATTTACCAGTTTTTCAATTTTGGCATACATGAAGAATTAGTGAAAATGAGTAAGTAATTGAGAAAGGCCACAAACCAAGCACATGTGTTCGATGTGGGTCCTATCGATTTGTCGATTTATTCCGAGTCCTATTGTGAAATACTTAGTATTGTCCTCACTCTGGGTCCTATTCATTATACTAAATAATTGCGAGTGTACAAAATAAATAAGACGGTCATAAAGTCTATAAGCATGAACTATAATGTTACCATAGAAGTAGGATCTTACTTAAATTGATATAGCATCTAAATAAAGTAACTATGATTTAAACATGCTTAAAACATCAAAAACACAATATTAATTCAAGATTTAATGATAAAACCCAATTCTGTATCAAGAACCCTAAAAATTCAATCTTAATCAATTTGATCCCATTCTCTAAATATTTACGCATATATTCAAGGGGTTTATGAACGATTCATAGTAGAAGTCAATTCATATACATAATCTATCAATTTCAACTCATATTGAAATACAAATAAACCAAACCAAATATGAGGTAAGTTTGGTAATGGCCAGGCTATAGGGGACAATATAAACTTGATGTAACAACAGAGATGAGGTAAGTTTGGTAATGGCCAGGCTAGTGTTAAAACCAAGCACTAAAAGCTTAGGATTCACTCCATTAAAGATGAAGAGGGTAATACTTGGGAGAATAATCAAGACGTTATTAATCATATTGTGGGATTATTTAAGAAACAACTTACAGAAGACCAAACTACCATCTTTAGTAGTGTAACTACAAACCTTATTCCTTCTCTCATTTCCACTCCAGAGCTAAGAATCTGAAAAATTTATGGGCACATTATGATATACAATTGCAGTTACGATGATTTCAAGCCATGAGATGAAAAATAGATTAAAAAACTAACACAAACTTGAACTTATAAAAAATGTACTAAATTGAAAACATAACATTCTGAATAACATCCTTAAACTTACGAAGGCGTTCAACAAAAGGTTTTAGGGACATTATCTTTTTTCTCCTTGATCCGAGGAAACACATTGCAATGTAGAACTGTGATGGAGCATACTTCTGATACTTTAATGAATTTATTCCATGGCCACTCCACTACCAAAATCAATACTATTTCAATAAAGATAAAAAATAGTTGGAAAATGCTCCCACATAAAAAACAGTTGAAATAAACAAAAATCGTAATACATGGTCAACAAAGATATAATGGGGAAAGGATCGTCTTGTAGGTTATGTAAAATGTAAAACACCAAATACATTCAATAACCATAAAAGTGCTCTCTGAGCAACAAAGACCATGGATTAATCTAATTGTGAGGGTGGTTGTTGCACCTGACTAACTGACATTTTATCAAACATGTGAAGGCCACTCACTATTTGACATTTTTTCGTCTAACACAGAAACAAAATCCCAAATATGAGCTTAAAAATATAGCCAAGCATTAATCAAACATACGAAGTCTTAGAAACTAAAAAAAATGTAGACCAAACTTTGAAAATAATAACCAAAATAACAATTTAACTCATAATGTATTTTATACCTTCATTTCAAGCTTCAAGCTCGAATACCTATAATCTGCAAAACAATATACACAGATAATGAATCATAAAGTTTTCAAATATGAAAACTCATTAAACCTTAAGTTCACAATGAATCACGTACCTAAAATTTTCATATTCCAATACCCATGAATCAAACTGCAATAACATCCCTTTATAAAACTCCTAAATACAAAAACACTCATCAGCATCATCACCTACAACAACTGATTCACGCTCCCACCACCATCCTTGATGCTAGACCACCTTCTCACCACCTCCTGCTCTTCACAGGTACCTCATCATACCCAATCCCCAAATTTCTAGCTGCCTCGGTTTAATTTATTTGCCAAAACCTTCACCAAAATCAATTCCATCCTTGCATGACCCAAACCCTAGGCCCCCAACCACCCACAAACATTGAAAGAGATTTGGGTAGAAACTCGGGTCCCAATAATATTGGGAAAGACATAGAAAGAGAGAGAAGTGGTGCCCTGCGACATCGTGTAGTGACACCCCCACCCCTTGCGGCACCGACAATCCGGGATACCTCTCTGGACCAGAATAAGTTTGATACCGGCGTTTGGTTCCCTTAAAGCAACTGAAACCCTAGGGGTCTTTTGTGGTCAGCAAGCAAGCATTGGGTCAGGGGTGAAGAAGAGAGATGTCAAGGATGAAGGAAAGAGAGAATCGGGCTTGACAGGGTGAGTAGGCGGGAGAGTGTGCGGGGGAGGAAACAAGATGGCTCCAAATGAAAAGTTAATTGATTTTATTTTTTTATTTTTTATTTAATCTTTCCAAATTTGATACTGTTTTGGCACGGTTTAAATTCGTGCCAGATTTTGGCGCGGTTTTAAACCGTTCCAGATTACTAATAAACCGTGCCAAAATCTGGCACGGATTTAAACCGTGCCAGATTCTCCTTGTCCAACCGTGCCAGATTAGCATTTTCGGTGTAGTGGTGAGTGGCACCAACACCTCGAACGGGACCAATGTAACTCGTAGGAACTGATCGCATAATCACAGGACTCTCGATTTGAGAATATGATGATAATTTGAAAATATCTAAGCTTAGGCTTATAAACATGGCGTTAGAGGGTGGAAACCCGAAACTTCCCCCGAACGACCCTGTGAGTGGCACCAACACCTCGCACGGGACAAATATTACTCGTAGTAACTGACCGCGTAATCACGGGAATCCCGATTTGAGAATATGACGATAATTTCCATATTTCTAAACTTAAGCATAAAAACATGGTGTTAATGGGTGAAAACCCGAAATAGCCTCCGAATGGCCCCGTGAGTGGGACAAACACCCCGCACGGGACCAATGTTACTCGTAGGAAATGACTGCTCGATCACAAGACTCCTAGTTTGAGAATACGACGATAATTTAAAAATATCAAGACTTAAGAAAAACATGGTGTTAATGGGTGAAAACTCGAAACAGGCCCCAACGGCCTCGTTAGTGGCACCAACAACTCGTACGGAACCAATTTAACTCGTTGGTACCGAGTGCGTGATCACGAGACTCCTAGTTTCAGAATACGATTATAACTTGAAAATATGTGGACTTTGGCTAAAAAAACATGGTGTTAGAGGGCGAAAACTCGAAAAAAATGAACGAACCCGTGAGGGGCACCATCACCTCGCACGGGACCAATGTGGCTCGTAGGAACTGACCATGCAATCATGGGATGCCTGGTTTGAGAATATGATGATAATTTGAAAATATCTAGACTTGGGCTTAAAAACATGGCATTAGAGGGAAAAAACCCAAAATAGCCCTCGAACGACCCATGAGGAGCACCAACACCACGCATGGGACTAATGTAACTCGTAGTAACTAATCGTACGATCACGGTACACCCAGTTTGATTATACAATGATAATTTGTAAATTTCTAGACTTAGGCCTATAAACATGGCATTAGTGGTCAAAAACCCAAAACAACCCCCAAACGGCCCCGTGAGTGGCACCAACACCTCGTATGGGAACAATGTAACTCATAGGAACTGACCACGCAATCATGAGACTCCTGGTTTGAGAATACGATGATAATTTGCATATTTTTTACTTACGCATAAAAACATGGCGTTAGAGGGTGAAAATCCAAAATAGTCCCCGAACGGCCCCATGAGTGGCACAACACCTCGCACGGGACCAATGTAACTCGTAGGATCTAACCCGACATAGCCCATGAACGACCCTATGAGTGGTACCAACACCTCGTAAAGGACCAATTTAACTCGCAGGAACTGAATTCATGACCACGGGACTCCCAGTTTGAGAAATACGAAGATAATTTGAAAATATCTAGACTTATGATTAAAAAATGGTGTTAGAGGGCAAAAACCCAAAACAGCTCATGAACCGACCCGTAAAGGGCACCAACACCTCGCACGAGACTAATGTGACTCATAGGAATTGACTGCATGACATACGACTCTTGGTTTGAGAAAACGATGAAATTTTGAAAATATCTGGACTTAGGCTAAAACATGGTATTAGAGAGCGAAAACCCAAAACAGCCCCCGAACGGACCCGAGAGGGGCACCAACACCTCATACGAGATAAATGTAACTAGTAGGAACTCATCGCGCGATCACAGGACTCCCTATTTGGGAATATGACGATAGTTTGAAAATATCAGGATTTAGGATTATAAACATGGCATTAATGGGCGAAAACTCGTAATAGCACCCGAACAGCCCCGTGAGTGGCACCAACACCTCGCACGGGATCAATGTAACTCGTAAGAACTGACCGCGCGATCACAGGACACCAAGTTTGAGAAAACGACGATAATTTCAAAATATCGAGACTTAGGCTTATAAACATGGCTTTAGTGGCTGAAAACTCGAAACATCCCCCGAACTACCCTGTGAGTGGCACCAACACCTCGCACGTGACCAATGTAACTCGTAGAACTGACCGTGCGATCACAGGACTTCCAATTTGAAAATACGATGATAATTTGAAAATATCTCGACCTGGGCTTAAAAAATGGCGTTAGAGGGCGAAATCTCGAAATAGACCCCGAACGGACCCGTGAGGGGCATTAACACCTCGTACGGGAATAATGTAACTCATAGGAACTGACCGCGCGATCATGGGACTCCCGATTTTTGAATACCATGATAATTTGAAAATATCAGAACTTAGGCTTATAAACATGGCGTTAGTGGGTGAAAACCCGAAACAGCACTTGAACGGCCCCCGTGAGTGGCACCAACACCTCACACGGGACCAATGTAACTCGTAGGAACTGACCACACGATCAAGGGACTCTCGATTTGATAATATGTTGATAATTTCATAATATCTCCATTTAGGCTTAAAAATATGGCGTTTGAGGGCGAAAACCCGAAACAGCCCCTGAACGGACCCGTGAGGGGCACCAATACCTCGCACGGGACTAATGTAAATTGTAAGAACTAACTGCACGATCACAGGACTCCTAATTTGAGAATAAGACAATAAGACGATAATTTGAAAATATCTAGACTTAGGCTTAAAAACATGGCGTTAGAGGGGGAAAACTCGAAACAGCCCCCAAACGGACGAGTGAGGGGCACCAACACCTCGCATGGGACTAATGTAACTCGTATGAACTAATCGCGTGATCATGGGACTCTTGGTTTGAAAATACGATGATAATTTGAAAATATTAGGACTAAGGCTTATAAACATGACTTTAGTGAACGAAAACCCGAAACAGCCCCCGAACGGCCCCGTAATTGGCACCAATACCTCTCACGGGACCAATGTAACTCGTAGGAACTGACCGCGTGATTGCAGGACTCTCGATTTGAGAATACGACGATAATTTGAAAATATCTAGACTTAAGCTTAAAAACATGGTGTTAGAGGGTGAAAACCCAAAACATCCCCTGAACGGACTAGTGAGTGGAACCAACACCTCGTACGAGACCAATATAACTCGTAGGAACTCATTGCATGATCACAGGACTCCCAGTTTGAGAATACGATGATAATATGCATATTTTTAAATATAGGCATAAAAACATAGTGTTAGTAGTGGAAAACCCAAAACAGCTCCCGAACGGATCCGTGAGTGGCAGCAACACCTCGCACGGGACCAATGTAACTCGTAGGAGCTTACCGCACAATCACGGGACTCCCGATTTGAGAATACCATAATAATTTGAGAATATCTAGACTTAGGCTTAAAAAATGGCATTAGAGGGAGAAAACCCGAAACTACCCCCGAACGAACCCGTGAGGGGCACTAACACCTCGCACGGGACTAATGTAACTCATAAAAACTAACCGCGTGATCAGGGGACTCACAATTTGAGAATACAATGATAATTTGAAAATATCTAGATTTAGGATTAAAAACATGGCGTTAGAGGGCAAAAACTCGAAACAGCCCCCAAACGGACCTGTGAGGGGCACCAACACCTCGCACGGAGCTAATGTAACTCGTAGGAACTAATAGCGCGATCATGGGACTCTCGATTTGAGAATAGAACGATAATTTGGAAATATCAGGACTTAGGCTTATAAACATGGCGGTAGTGGCTGAAAACTCGAAACAGCCCCCGAACGGCCCTGTAAGTGGCACTAAAACCTCTCACGAGACCAATGTAACTCGTAGGAACTGACCGCGTGATCACGGGACTCCCAGTTTGATAATACGATGATAATATTAAAATATTTTGACTGAGGTTAAAAAATAAGGCGTTAGAGGGCAAAACCCAAAAAAAAAAGTCGAATGGACCCGTGAGTGACACTAACACCTCGCACGGGACAATGTAACTCATAGCAACTAACCATGCAATCACGAGACTCCCGATTTGAGAATACGAAGATAATTTGAAAATAACTAGACTTAGGCTTAAAAACATGGCGTTAGAGGGTGAAAACCCAAAACAGCCCTCGAACAGCCCCGTGAGTGGCACCAACACCTCGTACGCGAACACTGTAAATCGTAGGAATAAACCGCGTGATCACGGGACACCCGGTTTAAGAATACGACTATAATATAAAAATATCTAGACTTAGGCATAAAAACAGGGCGTTAGAGGGTGAAAACCCAAAACAGCCCCCAAACAACCCCGTGAATGGCACAAACACCTCACATGGGACCAATGTAACTAGTATGAACTGACCGCGCGATCACGGGACTCCCGGTTTGAAAATACGATGATAATTTGCATATTTCTAGACTTAAACATGAAAACATGGCATTAATGGGTGAAAATCCAAAATAGGCCTCGGCGGCCCTGTCAGTGGCACCAACACCTCGCACGGGACCAATGTCACTCGTAGGAAATTATCGTACGATTATGGAAATCTCAATTTAAGAGTACGATGATTATTTAAAAATAACAGGACTTAAGCAAAACATGGCGTTAATGGGTGAAAACTTGAAATAGGCCTCGAAAAGCCCCGTTAGTGGCACTAACACCTTGTACAGGACCAATGTAACTCGTAGGAACTAACCAAGAGATCTAGAGACTCCCAGTTTGAGAATATAATAATAATTTGAAAATATTTGGACTTAGGCTCAAAACCTTGGCGTTAGAGGGCGTAAACCCAAAACAACCCCCGAACGAACTCGTGAGGGGCACCAATGCCTCACACGGGACCAATGTAACTTGTAGGAACTGACCATGAAATCACGGGACTCTCGGTTTGAGAATACAATGATGATTTGAAAATATCTAGACTTAGGCTTAAAAACATTACGTTAGAGGGTGAAAACCCAAAACAGCCCCCGAACGGACCCGTGAGGGGCACCAACACCTCGCATGGGACTAATGTAACTCGTAGGAACTAACCTCATGATCACAGGACTCCCAGTTAGATTATACAATGATAATTTGCAAATTTCTAGACTTAGACTTATAAGCATAGCATTAGTGGGCGAAAACACGAAACATCCCCGAACGTCCCCATGAGTGGCACCAACAACTCGCTCGAGACCAATGTAACTCGTAGGAAATTACCGCGCAAACACAGGACTCACGATTTGAGATTACGATAACTATTTAAAAATATCAGGACTAGAGCAAAACATGGCGTTAATGGGTGAAAACCCGAAACAGGCCCCGAACAGCCCCGTTAGTGGCACCAACAGCTCATAAGGGACCAATGTAACTCGAAGGAATTGACTGTGCAATCACGAGACTCCTGTTTGAGAATACTATGATAATTTGAAAATATCTAGACTTTGGCTCAAAAACATGGCGTTAGAGGGAGAAAACCCAAAAAAGAAATCGAACGGACCCGTGAGGGGTACCAACACCTCGTACGGGACAATGTAATCGAAGGAACTAATCATGCAATCACGGGACTCCCGGTTTGCTAATACGATGATAATTTGAAAATATCTAGACTTAGGCTTGAAAACATGGCGTTAGAGGATGAAAACCCAAAACAACCCTCTAACGGACCCATGAGGGGCAACAACACCTTGCACGGAACTCCTAGTTTGATTATACGATGATAATTTTTAAATTTCTATGGCATTAGTGGGCGAAAACCCAAAACAGTCCCCGAACGGTCCCGTGAGTGGCACTAACGCCTCGCATGGGAACAATGTAACTCGTAGGAACTGACCATGCGATCACGGGACACTCGATTTGATAATACGGTGATAATTTGCGTATTTCTAGACTTAAGCATAAAAACATGGTGTTAGTGGGTGAAAACCCAAAATAGCCCCCGAACGGCCCCGTGAGTGGCATCAACACCTCGCACGGGACCCATGTAACTCGTAGGAACTAAACGCATGGTCACGGGACTCCCAGTTTAAGAATACGATGACAATTTAAACTTTTCTAGACTTAGTCTTAAAAATATGGCGTTAGTGGGTGAAACCCGACATTGCCCCCAGAACAACCCTATGAGTGGTACCAATACCTCGGACAAGACTAATGTAACTCATTGGAACTGACCATGCAATCATGGGACTCCCAGTTTGAGAAAACAATGATAATTTAAAAATATCTAGAATTATCCTTAAAAACATGGCGTTAGAGGGTGAAAATCCGAAACAGCTCTCGAACAGACCCGTGAGGGGCACTAACACCTCGCATGGGACTAATGTAACTCGTAGGGACTGACCACGCAATCACGGGACTCCAACTTTGATTATACGATTATAATTTGTAAATTTCTAGACTTAGTCTTAAAAACATGGCGTCAGTGGGAGAAAACTCGAAACAGCACCCAAATGACCCCGTGAGTGGCACCACCACCTCGCACAGGACTAAAATAACCCGTAGGAACTGACCGCGTGATCACGGGACTCCTAGTTTAAGAGTACGATGATAAGTTGCAATTTTCAAGACTTAGGCTTAAAAATATGGTGTTAGTGGGTGAAAACCCAAAACGGCTCCCGAATGGCCCCGTGAGTGGCACCAACACCTTCATGGACTAATGTAACTGGAAGGAACTAATCGCGTGATCACGAGACTCCTAGTTTGATTATACGATGATAATTTTTAAATTTCTAGACTTAGGCTTAGAAATATAGCGTTAGTGGGCGAAAATGCAAAACAGCCCCTGAACGGACCAATGAGGGGAACTAACACCTCGCACGGGACTAATGTAACTCGTAGGAACTGACCGCGCGATCAGGGGACTCTCGGTTTTGAAATACGTTTATAATTTAAAATATTTAGGCTTAGGTTTAAAAACATAGCGCTAGAGGGCGAAAACCCAGAACAACTCCCGAACGGACCTGTGAGGGGCACCAACACCTTGCACGGGACTAATGTAACTCACACGAACTGCCCACGCATTCATGGGACTCCCGGTTTGATTATACGACGATATTTATTAAAATTTCTAGACTTAGGCTTACAAACATTGCGTTAGTGGGCGAAAACCGGGCGAAATCCTGATTTTAGAATTCGGTGATAATTTAAAATTTTCTAGACATAGCCTTAAAAACATGGCATTAATGGGTAAAAACCCGACATAGACCTCGAACGGCCCCTAGAGTGGTACCAACACCTCGTACAGAACCAATGTAACTCGTCGGAACTGATCGCGTGATCACGGGACTCTCAGTTTAAAAATACGATGATCATTTGAAAATATCTAGACTTAGGTTTAAAAAATGGCGTTAGAGGGCGAAACCCCGAAATAGCCCCCGAACGGACCCGTGAGGGGCACTAACACCTCGCACGGGACTAATGTAACTCGTAGGAACTGATCGCGTGATCACGGGACTCCTGATTGGGGAATATGATGATAATTTAAAAATATCAGAACTTAGGCTTCTAAACATGGTGTTAGTGAGCGAAAACCCAAAACCGCACCCGAATAGCCCCCGTGAGTGGCATTAACACTTCGTATGGGACCAATGTAACTCGTAGGAACTGACCGCGTAATCATAGGACTCTAGATTTGAGAATACGATTATAATTTGAAAAGATCTAGACTTAGACTTAAAAACATGGCGTTAGAGGGTGGAAACCCAAAACTTCCCCCGAACGACCCTGTGAGTGGCATTAACACCTCGCATGGGACAAATGTTAGTCATAGGAACTGACCGCGAAATCACGGGACTCCCCATTTAAGAATACGATGATAATTTTCATATTTATAGACTTATACATAAAAACATTGTGTTAGTGGGTGAAAACCCGAAACTGCCTCCGAATGGCCCCATGAGTGGCACCAACACCTCGCACGGGACTAGTGTAACTCATAGGAAATGACTACGCGCTCATGAGACTCCTAGTTTGAGAATACGATGATAATTTAAAAATATCAAGACTTAAGCAAAACATGGCGTTAATGGGTGAAACTCGAAACAGGCCCTGGCGGCCCTGTTAGTGGCACCAACACCTCGTACGGGACCAATTTCACTCGTTGGAACTGAGTGCGTGATCACGAGACTCCCAGTTTTAGAATACGATGATAATTTGAAAATATGTGGACTTAGGATCAAAAACACATGGTGTTAGAGGGTGAAAACTCGAAATAACCCCCAAACGGGCCCATGAGGGGCACCATCACCTCGCACGGGACTAATGTAACTCATAGGAACTGACCACGCAGTCATGGGACGTCTGGTTTATGAATACGATGATATTTTGAAAATATCTAGACTTGGGCTTAAAAACATGGCGTTAGAGGGTAAAAACACAAAACAACCCTCGAACGGACCCGTGAGGGGCACCAACACCACGTACGGAACTAACCGTATGATCATGGGACACCCTGTTTGATTATAGAATGATAATTTGTAAATTTCTAGACTTAGGCCTATAAACATGGTGTTAGTAGACGAAAACCCAAAACAACTCCCGAACGGCCCTGTGAGTGGCACCAACACCTCGTATGGGAATAATGTAACTCGTAGGAACAGACCGCGTGATCACGAGACTCCCGATTTGAGAATACGGTGATAATTTTGATATTTCTAGACTGACGCATAAAAACATGGCGTTAGAGGGTGAAAACCCAAAATAGTTCCCGAACGGCCCCGTGAGTGGCACCAACACCTCGCACGAGACCAATATAACTTGTAGGATCTAACATGACATAGCCCTCAAACGGCCCCGTGAGTGGTCCCAATACCTCGTAAGGGATCAATTTAACTCGTAGGAACTGACCACGTAATCACAGAACTCCCGGTTTGAGAAATACGACGATAATTTGAAAATATCTAGACTGAGGCTTAAAAAATGGTGTTAGAGGGCGAAAACCCGAAATAGCCAATGAACGGACCCATGAGGGGCACGAATACCTCGCACAGGACTAATGTAACTCGTAAAAACTAACCGCATGATCACGAGAATCTCGGTTTCAGAAAACACTGAAATTTTGAAAATATCTGGACTTAGACTAAAACATGGTGTTAGAGAGAAAAAACCCAAAAATAACCCTCGAACGGACTCGTGAGGGCACCAACACCTCGTACGAGATAAATGTGACTAGTAGGAACTAACAACGCGATCATGGGACTCCTAATTTGAGAATACGACGATAATTGAAAATATCTATACTTAGGCTTAAAAACATGGCGTTAGAGGGAGAAAACTCGAAATAGCCCCCAAACGGACCTGTGAGGGGAACCAACACCTCGCACGGGGCTAATGCAACTCGTAGGAAATAACCACGTGATCATGGGACTCTCGGTTTGAGAATACAATGATAATTTGAAAATATCAGGAGTAAGGTTTATAAACATGGCGGTAGTGGGCGAAAACTTGAAATAGTCCCTGAACGGCCCCGTAATTGGCACCAACACCTCTCACGGGACCAATGTAACTCGTAAGAACTGGCCGCGTGATCACGGGACTCATGATTTGAGAATATGATGATAATTTGAAAATATCTAGACTTAAGCTTAAAAACATGATGTTAGAGGGTGAAAACCCAAAATAGCCCCCAAACGGACCAGTGTGTGGCACCAACACCTCGTACGAGACCAATGTAACTCATAGGAACTCACGGCGCGATTATAGGGTTCTTAGTTTGAGAATACGATGATAATATGCATATTTATAAACTTAGGCATAAAAACATAGCATTAGTGGTAGAAAACTCGAAACAGCTCCCGAACGGATCCGTGAGTGGCACCAACACCTCGCACGGGACCAATACAACTCGTAGGAGCTTACCACACAATCACGGGACTCCCGATTTAAGAATACCATGATAATTTGAAAATATCTAGACCTAGGCTTAAAAAATGTCATTAGGGGGTAAAAACCAAAAATTGCACCCGAACGAACCCGTGAGGGGCACCAACACCTCACATAGACTAATGTAACTCGTAGAAACTGACCGTGCAATCACGGGACTCTCGATTTGGGAATATAATGATAATTTTAAAATATCAGGACTTAGGCTTATAAACATGGCTTTAGTGGGAGAAAACTCGAAACAGCACCCGAACGGCCCCCGTAAGTGGCACTAACACCTCGCACGGGACGAATGTAACTCATAGAAACTGACCGCATGATCACGGGACTCCCGATTTATGAAATCGATGGTAATTTGAAAATATCTAAACTTACGCTTTAAAACATTGCGTTAGAGGACAAAAACCCAAAACAGCCGTCGAACGGACCCGTGAGGGGCACCAACACCTCATACGGGACTAATGCAACTCGTAGGAACTAACCGCGCGATCATGGGATGATTGATTTGAGAATACGATCATAATTTGATAATATTCATACTTAGGCTTATAAACATATCGTTAGTGGGAGAAAACTCGAAACAGCCCCCGAACGGCGCCGTAAGTGGCACCAACACCACGCACGGGACCAATATAACTCCTAGGAACTAACCGTGTGATCACAGGACTCCCGATTTGAGAATACAACGATAATTTGAAAATATCTAGACTTAGGCTTAAAAACATGGCATTAGAGGGTAAAAACTCTAAATAGCCTCCGAACAGACCTGTGAGTGGCACCAACACCTCGTACGAGACCAATGTAACTCGTAGGAACTGACTGCGCGATCATGAGACTCCTGATTTGAGAATATGACTATAATTTGCATATTTCTAGACTTAGGCATAAGAACATGACATTAGTGGGTGAAAACTCGAAACGGCCCTCGAACGGACCCGTGAGTGGTACCAACACCTCGCACAGGACCAATGTAACTCGTAGGAACTTACCGCACGATCACGGGACTCCCGGTTTGAGAATACGATGATAATTTGCAAATTTCTAGACTTAGGCTTTAAAACATGGCATTAGAAGGAAAAAACCCGACACAGCCCCCGAACGACCCCGTGCGTGGCACCAACACCTCGCACAGGACCAATGTAACTTGTAGGAACTGACCATACGATCATAGGGCTCCGCACGATAATGGGACTCCCGGTTTGGAAATACGACTATAATTTGAAAATGTCTAAACTTAGGCTTAAAAACATGGCGCTAGAGGGGGAAACCCCGAAACTTCCTCGTGAGTGGCACACACTTCGGACGGGACCAATGTAACTCGTAGGAATTTATATGTTGATAATTATAACTTATATTTGCAATTTTTCATCTTGAATAGATTTTTTGTTAAACTATATGGTTACTGCTATCATTTTTTTTTGTATCCTATCATTTGCAAGATAACATTGTATCGTTTGCTTTTTTGCATGTGGAACTAATGTAGGAGGCAATGGTTTACAACATCAAGATTGTTTACATAATGTTGTGGACATTTAGGATTATGTTTTTATATGTTAAAGTCGTACGGGCTTTTATTGTTTACTTTTATGGTCGTGCGGGCTTTTATAATTTGATTGTTAAATTTTATGACCGT
Organism: Sambucus nigra; assembly: GCA_949130495.1. Taxonomy (NCBI): domain Eukaryota; kingdom Viridiplantae; phylum Streptophyta; class Magnoliopsida; order Dipsacales; family Adoxaceae; genus Sambucus; species Sambucus nigra. The sequence continues at coordinate 88,479,416 of OX422220.1, forward strand.
ACGAGCTTTATAATAAGCAGGTTTTATATTTACAGGGTTTGGAATGTCTAGAAAATAGAGAAAATTCTGCCCAAAATCGATTCATAATTTGTGGTTTTTTTATTGTTTTGCCAATAATAAATATTTGTAATACCTCGTACGTGTCCAACGTTACATGTAGTAACCGTCTGTGTAGTTACAGAACCCCCAATTTCAGGATTGGACCAAAAAATGACATTTTTTAAAATTATAGTTAAATATGGTCATGGACTTTGTCCATGACCATTTTTATTTTTTCCCTCGCGTATAAAAATGGTCCCGGCCAAAGTCCATGACCCCCAATCATGAAGAAAAATGGTCGCGGTCAAAGTCCGCGACCATTTTTTCCTTTTTTTTTCATCGTGGTGTGGGTCAGAAACTTTGGTCGCAACCATTTTTGTCACGGTTGTGGGTCACGGACTTGGGCCGCGATCATTTTTTTCCTTTTTTTTTCGTTGCGGCGTGGGTCACGAACTTTGACAGCGACCAATTTTGTCATGTTTGTGTGCCACGGACTAAGACCGTGGCCATTTTTTTCCATCGCGTTATGGGTCACAGCCCAAGTCCGCAACCATCTACCATGACCCTTGCAGGCCCTGACCATTTTTTGGTCACGAACATGAGTCGCGACCCACGAAATTGGTCACGCCAAAAATGGTCACGTCCCAAGTCCGCGACCCATAGTCTTGGTCAGGGATTTTACCGTGACCATTCGCCAGTTTTGGTGTAGTGAAATCGCGATCGGTGGTTTACAATTTCAAAAATCTTTTTTCAAAACCTCTGAAATTGTTTAAGACCTTTACCGTCTTCTGAACACGGTAACCTTGGATTTGGGGATATATTGAAATATTAAGAAGTCTTTTGTTCATTAAAGAAGACAGAAACATAAAGCCTAACATCATTTAGATCTGATTTGTAATTTGATAGGATATGTTTGTATAAATAAGTGTGAGTGTGTACATGCATGTGTTAGAACACTGTCACAAAACACTTATCACACTAATACACAAGAAGTGTTAGATTTAACATCTTGAACCTCAAGAGTCGATGTAAATTTAGAAAAAATCAGAGAAGTTACGAAGTTGAGAAAGTCATAGTATCATCAGAACTACAGAGAAGTTGGAATCAAGCCAGTGGAGTTGGTATATATTCTAAACTTGTATAGGTCTTATTTACTTGCTTGTGTTTTAAATATATTATAAGTTGAATATTTTGTTTTAGTGGATTTTTGGTTTATAACGTAGAAGTCACCGTGGATGTTTCCTCAGTTGGGTGAAGTTTTACCACGTTAAAAATTGTATGCACTTAATCTTTCTACATCATCTCATCTTCTTCTAGTTGGTGTGCTGAGTTAAACTGAATTAAACTTTGTTTTTCAAAACTAGTTATATAATCTTGAAGATATCTCGTACATAATTTGATACACATCTTGTGCTAAACAGTTTGATTTAAAGAAAAGAATTTCCCCCAAAAATAGTTCGGAGTTACTTAGATAGTTTAATCTCGTATTAAACAACATAAGTTGTATTTTTTCAACATGAATACTCAAGGGTTTTGCCCCAATTTGTATTCACATACACACACATAAATGTACCACATATAAGATAAATATTTTACGATTATGCTTCATCACATACATACAAAGGCAAGGATTTTGGTTCATCACATACATACACACACACACACACACACACACACACAGAGGTGACCTAAGTGTGGTGTTCGCCGTAGTGGTGGTACCAGAGGTGTCTCATAAATAGAGAAACATAAAGAGTGAGAATGGGGGAAATAATCCCTAACAAATTTATCTATACCTAAGGTAGGGTCAAGGTCCTAGACCGTTACCAGGGTCCCTAACTATTTTGAATTAAAAATAATTGTCACAATCATTAATTATGGTAATGGTTCATAGCCATGACACTTTTTACAGTCAAGGAACCTGGTCATAGTCCAAATTAGTGACCTAGATAGTGTAGCCATTTGGAATCAAATGGTTGTCACGATTAGTGGTCACAATTTAGGTCAGTGATCATTTTCCACACATTATTGTCACAATCTTTAATGGATGGTCACGGTTTTGGACTGTTACCATTGACGTGACCACTTGATCACCATATTTCCTATGTAAATGGCCACGCTTCAGTGACGGTCCAAGATTGTGATCGGGCTGGTCACTATCCATAACCATGACTAGTGTTTGACATATATCACCCTTGGAAGAGGTTGAAGTTCATGTCATGATCAATTGTACTTAGTTATAATTATGGAATGGGAATTAGTCATGCTTATAGATTGTGACCATGTTGGTCATGGTTTTGACCGTGACCACATTACTATTAGCATTTTTGGCTTTTTTGTAGTGCTAGGTCATTTTATCTGTGCCCATAAGGAATTGAAATAAGCATATTGCCTTTATTATGCACTACGCCAAAACTGCCAACTTATCACGGTTAAGACCTTAACAAGTCAAACTTGTCACAGTCTTTGATCATGATAAGTTTGGGGGTGACAAATACATTTTTCATGGACTTATCACGGTCAAAGACCCTAACAAGTTTATTAGATTTATCATAGACTTGTCACGAACTTTGACTTTGACAAGTTTGATAGATTTTTCATAGTCAAAGTTTGTGACAAAGGAAAACTTATCATGGTCAAATTTTGTGACAAGTCCTTTACAAATAAAAAATTGTTATGAAATTTAACCGTGACATGTCTGTGACAAGTTTCTTTTGTCATGTACTTGTCATGGTCAAAGTCCATGACAAATCTGGCCAGATTTTAAAAAAAACTATTGGTTTTTTTAACTACCGCCACTGCCTAGTAGTATATTTGTACATGTTATAGAAAATTTTAACCTAGCCAAGCAGCATATATATCAAGAAACATTCAATATTCAATAACCAATATAAATAAATACAAATATCCATAACCAAAACCAAACCAACATGTTAATATCCATAAAAATATCAAAAAATACAAATAGTATCTAATATCTAAATAAAATAATTACAAATAATGACATAGAGTAGGGTCTACAGTAGATTGGAGGAAGAGGAAGGAATGCCACACAAAATATGAATTGAGACACTTCGCCGAATGACACATTGTTCTTGCAACCACAAAGCTGCATACTCCTTTCGAGTCAAAATTTACATAACGAGAACCTTTGGCTGAAAGCCTTGCATGGCACGCCCATGAACCAAAATACTCGAGAGTGTGTTCGGATCCCTCAACGTCCTCGTTGTTGGCGTTCCACCAAATACATCTATTAAAAACATGCTCGGCCAACAGATTGTTGACATAGGCCGTTCGAAGGGGGTTAAGATGGGAAATGGATCATATAAGGGTAACGAGTTCGTGCGTATCGGCGATGGATCTATGTCGTCGTCATATACCTCATTTCCCCTCCCCTTTCCCTTTCCCTTGACCTTCTTGGAGGTGCCCTTATCGGAGGTGGACCCCCACTGATGCTTCATGAAGGCATACATACCTAAGACCATCGCCTCCAACCTTTCTAGCTTATCGTAATGGATGTCTACCTTACGAGCCAACCTGGTGTTGCTCGTCTCTATCCCGGTGATACTCGAATTTACTACCTGAAAGCTCACCTCTTATGATCTGCCCTGAGCCCTTGGCTGAGTGCGTTCGTAGACAAAGATGCATTGTCAGTATCATACTGCTTTTCAGGCACTTCCTTAAGCTTTGCCTGAAATGACAAAAAGTACACAATTAGTTAATTAAGTTAATAAAAAATTTATAATCTGATTAAAAAAATCAAACAATTATTAATTACAATTGTGGTTTCCATGCTCAGGTACACCTCATTATCATTGCCCTTCTTTATCCAGATTACCACATAGGTATCGAGTCTATATGGCCTACCCCCATGGACACTCCCCGTCTCATGAAATAAAATAATGTAGAGTTTGTAAGTACAGAAAGAAATGCCAAATTAGAATAACATAAAACTAAAATTAAAGAAAAATAAAAACTTACCATCATGTGCTCTACCTAGGCGTAAGGCGTCCGTCTAGAGTAGTGCACGTCCACCTTTTTCACTCGGTTTGCCCTCCCCGATTGACGCGATATCAATTAGAGCTCCTCGATCTCATTATCGACAAACTGCTTCCACTGTGCGAATGAGATTAGCTCCTTCGACGGGATGATGTCGCGCACTCTCATAATGGACTCTCGGGTCTGCCCAAAGTACCGTGCCCGCATATTTTTCTTCCACGGCTTATACTAATCTATCAACTGTTCCAGCGTAGAGCTGCGGACATATGGGGGAAGCCAAATTGATCATGTCAAACAAATACAAACCAAAAATAAAGTAAATGTTAGTTGTATTTAAATTATAAAATATAAACATAAATACACTACTTGCAGTGCCCCCCAGATGGCGATCTTGAATTTGGCACCTTCCTCCAATAAGTGTACCCTGAACCTATGATCGCCTTCATGGATCTAGACAATAATGTCGTCCTATTCTCAATGAAAAACCCCAATTTTCCTCATATTGGAGGCCTCGTGGCAGAGGAGCCTTCGTCACCTCTACTACCACGATGCCCCAATTAAGACATTTTAAAAAATGTTGTTATCAGTACAAACACGTATATGAGAAAATGATCAAATCCAAATGAATTAGAATATTGTACGACTTAACGACATTATAAATCTAAAAATATTGTTTCAATATCGGGTCATATCATGGACTTTGAATTAATGCTTAATTTGATTAAAATCCAAATTAACATATTCACTAGCCAAAAAATAAATTTTGATTCATATATAATGATAGCAAAGTACTAGAAGAATACAAGTTAATGACATTATAAATCTAAATACTTTTTCAATATCGTGTGATGTCATGGACTTTGAATTAATTCTTAACTTAATTAAAATCCAAATTAACATAGTCACTAACTAAAAAACCAACTTTGATTCAAATCCGATAATAACAAAGCACTAGAAGAATACAAGTTAACGACATTATAAATCGGAATATTTTTTCAATATCGTGTCATGCAATGGACTTTGAATTAATTCTTAATTTAATTAAAATCCAAATTAACATATTCACTAACCAAAAAATCAAAAAATTTGATAATAACAAAGCACTAGAAGAATACACACGTTGGTTATTACAAGCAGTAAACTGATCAAGTACAAATGAATTAAAAGCATTAAACTGTGGTCTGATAATATCAAATCACTAGAATAATACACCCACTAGTCATTTAAAATAAATGGAATATTTATTACAAATCTAAAAATTATTTCAAATTTGGGTTATCATAAATAATGGATTAATATTCGGTAGGAGTAGCCAAGTCATCCACAATACTGTTTAGACACTTTAGCGCATGTAGGATGATTGACCACGACTCGTTGTTGATATACTCCGAGTAAAACACTTTATTGACCTTTTAAAAAGCACAAACAAATTGCTCATCGCTCACGTGTTCGTTGCTCTTCAACTTGGGCAAGTAATCAATGATCAAATTGGTGCCAGGATCAACTTTACAATCATTTTTATCCTCAACTCTTACCCAATCACAGTAAAATACAACATCTTTGAAGCTTATTGTAATAGGGTACTTTAGATTGTAAATGGAGGCGTAACCCCTGTTTGAGTATGGTAATGATAAGCTAATTTGGCCACAACTCCAGATTAATAATAGGACATACAAACACAGACCCTAATGAAGAGAAACTTAATTTAAACTCACAAATCTCTCGTGTATAACTCAGAAGATAGTAGTTAACTTAGAAGTAACTTAGCTATAGGGAGAGAGAAGTAAGCACCCTAGATACACCTTGGTGGGTAGGTCGAAACACACCAAATATCCTCAAGAATCTCTGTCAGGTATTAAAAGCTTCGTAATAAATAGCAATGGTGAGTGAGTAAACCTCTCTGGTTTGCAATAATTCTCTCTCTGAATGTATATATTATCTCTAGTAATAACTCCTAAGCTCTCAGAGGATCATCATCTCCTCAAAGGGGGTTGGGGTCCTTAAAAATCCCCCCACACCACCCCCGAGGAAACTCAGTCATTAAAGATTATGAAAGACATCCCTAATACTTTATGTCACAACATTAAATGCCTAATGCGCTAGTAGTCTCCACGTCATAAACATTAAATTCCAAGACATGCCTTTTGCCCAACTATTGTGTGTCAGGGGGCTGTTGTCGCAAAGGTGGCTCACCGACTGCCTGACAACCCCAAATACCATGGTGGTTTACTCAAGTTCATGTCTGAAATTGTTTAGCTGGCTAGTGACATCACCTACAGTAGATGTGACATTAAGTAGAGGGTTGTTTGGTTCACAGCTCAACGCCCGGAACACCAAGCTACTACGCCCGAGGTTTCACGGTCAGGGTCCTTCAGTTTTTTACCAGGTGTATCTAAGATGGTCAGGACAAGCCCCGACGGTGCCTCACTTCTCAATCCTCCAAACCCAGTCCCTCTAAAGTTCCCATAGCGAGGTCATTCGATAGAGCATGAAAGCTCTCCCAGGCCCTGCCAAGCCTGGTCTCTCGCAAGTAACGTTTAACCTTACACAAACTGATTATTATTCTCGTTATATCATTACAACCATTATAACTTTCAGTCAATATAAACAATGATACAATATGACTAACACAACAAGCTAAAATATAAGTTGCCACACCAAGCTGCCTGGGTTGCTTAATCTCAAATACTATTGATAATTAGGGAATTGTCCCTGATCTGAGAATTACCTTCAAGCCTCCTCTACACTTATATAATCTAATTTAAATATATTTCTAATTACACCATAATATGTCATTTCAGCTTCAACGAGGTTTTTATCTTTCACGCTCGCTCGAAAATAAGCAAGAGCCTTGTATGAAATGCCCAAGTTCTGTACATTTTTATTTTCCTCATAAACCCTTGCATCGAATATGTAACCATTCAATCGATACTTTTTGTACTCTTGTGCCATGAACAAGGGTCCATCGGCTAGGCAAGCAAGCCTTGATATCGCATCACACGTCTTTAAGAACTGGTAATATAGATAAATTAATTAGGTTAGTTGTAAAGTTTTCTTGTAATGTGACATTTAATAAGAGTCATTTTCATTATAATTACCTCGTGTGACAACCACAACCTAAATTCGTTGTCTGATTGTGTCATTGCTTTTTGTCTTTTATTGTTCCCACATGCTTTATATTTTTTTCATTGATCGTGACGAACGTATTTCAAAATTGATCATGTATAAAATTAAAATAATGTAAAAGTTAAAATAATATAAACTTACTTTTTCCATTCTTCGACATCTTCATATGTGTCAAATAGATAACGAGCTACTTGTTCATGTTGTAAACTGATTAATTTCACTCGTTTGCTCATCACATGACCACCCTCATCAACGAACTCATCATTATCATCCATGCTGCTTGGGTCAAGCATATATTCCCGAGTGTACATAGATGACTCCACGGTGATGTATTCTTCTATAATTGATCCTGTAATGTATCGTATATTCTTGACGTAATCTATGAAAACTTCTATCAATCTTTTAAACGAATACATCCACCGATAAATGACCGGGCCACAAAGAAGTGCATCATTGTATATTTGTACCAACAAGTGAACACTTATATCAAAGAATGATGGGAGAAAGTACTTCTCCAACACATAAATTTCTTTGGTCATCACCAATTTTGCGGCCACTATGTGATCTCGATTGACTACCTTCTCACGTAAAAGTGATAAGCAACTACTAATTTGCATAATAATCCTCCACAAATTCTTGTTCTTGGAGAAACAGTGCTTAAACAATAGAGGAACCAATTGAATGATCATATTCCAATCGTGGGACTTACACTTATATAAATCATGGGTAGCATAATTCACAATCCTTTATAAGTTGGACGAAAAATTAGATGGGACCTTTAAATTATATATTGTGTCTAAAATCGCCTTCCTTTCCTCACTCATCTAAGTAAATGTACCAGGGAGAATTATTGTCCTTCCCCTGCTATCTTCTTTCATCCATAGTTGTGGCTTAAGTTTAAACGATTTAAGGTTTTTTCGTACATTTTCTCCATCCTTATAATGACTCCCCCAAAGGCATGTGCCCACAATATGTTCAATGATGTTCTTCTCTGTGTGCATCACATCCAATACATGGCACACCGAGTTATTATTACAATAAGTCAAGTCAAATAAAATTGACCTCTTAGATCATGCATTTTTTGTCTCAGTTTTATTCACATTTGGGGTCTTCGTATGTTTGACATTCTTAAATTTAGGATTCCTACCTGGCATATTAGGGCCACAATCAAAAGATTTACTTTCAATTTCTAAACGTAAAAGTTTTCTCGGAGATAACATATGTTCAACCCCGCCCGGTAAAAAATTAGAACCTTTCTCAAATCTAAAACTATGAGCGGGGGGAAAAAACCTCCTATGGCAATGGTATACATTTTTTTAGCTAGCGGGGAGACGAAGATATTCAATCTCCTATCCACAAATAGTACACCACAAATAACCATGTACTATACAACTGGATAATGTCCCATAAGATAGAAAATCATTAATTTTACATATCAACATAACATAAACTCTTCTTTTTTAAAAGAGTCAAATTCTTGCACACCCTCTTCCTACAACTCATTTAACTATTCTACCAAAGGAGCCAGGTAGACATCGATGTCCTCACTTGGTGCCTTTAGCCCAGTTATCAACAAAGATAGCATCAAAAATTCAGGTCTCATATACTATGAAGGAGGGTGGTTGAGTGGGGCTAGGATCACTGGACATACACTCTGATTGGCGCTTAGATTTCTAAATGGATTGAAACCATCTATAGATATTTCCAAACGAATGTTACGCTGTTCTTGAGAAAAATCGAGATACTCAAAACTAATAATCTTCCAAGTTGTGGAATCAATAGGATGGCGCATGAGATTATCCCGTACTTCTTCCCTAGCATGCCAAGTCACTGCCTCCTCTATCCATGGTACTGTGAAAAACCGCTTTAATTTAGGCCCAACGGAAAAATATTTCAACACTTTTTGAGGCACTTTTGAGCACATGCCTTCCTTGGAGGTAGATTAGAGATATATAGGTACATCGTATACCGACACCGATTGAGATTTTCATACTTTTTTCGTTATAGTATGCAGTCATACACATAAGCATGAATTGATTTATTCTTCATTCCCAAACCTTTCAAAATGTTCTTCATATTAAGATAACTATTTGGAAGCATATTCTTCTTGGGTAGCAAGCCCTTTACTCAATTCAATATTTATGTCACTCTATTGCCAGAAAAATCATATTGGGTCTTCAAACTATGCAAATTATCCATGGAATGTAAAGTTGTTTGATCTTTCTTACAATCAGAGTACAACGGTTGGGTCGCCTAAAATTTTAAACATTGGTAGTCATCGTCAAGGTTTATCTGGATATCTTCATAAGGACCTGAACGTTGTACATCGACATTGACTTTATTTTCTTCCACTTTATGAACCCCATACATGTCATCAACTAAATCCTCTAGCATATAATGATGTACATTGTTCTCCTTCCCCTGTACATCTATCCTACTTGTTGAAGGTTGTTGTGAACGTTGCTCGTGGAGAAGAGAAACTTTCGATTCCATGTGAAAAATCCAAAATTAATAACTATCTTGCATACCCCATCTTAACAAATGTAGTTAAAATTTTTTCCACTCAAACACCTTACCATTTTTACACTTAGCACATGGGCATGGGAACTCTTCATCATTATGACATCTCTTTTCTTATTTCATAAATTCATTACCACCTCTGCGAAACACATCGCCAAATCTATTTATCTCACCCGTCCACTCTTTGAATTTAGGATATCCCATCAAAGTTACTACAAATAACTACCTATTATGGGTAAGAAGCGTATATTCATGGATTATCATAAAGAAAAGTGTGAACATTTAGTTCCCATTAAATAATTTACTATAAGATTTACATTTCATCTTTCGGTGTTATATTATAAAAATAATATAATTCCTAATTCCTCCATCTCCTCTAAAGGGTGAGTGATCCTATCCCATTCAAGACCGCATATTTTTGTTATTTACTTAATAGCTCATGCACATTGTTCCAATTTGAGAAAAATTCGGCAGCATACCCATAGTTTTCCAAGTACACATCATAGATTCGTAAGTTTAAGTGTTATTAAAATTTATCAATTGAAATAATACTTAACATCGCATCATCTAGTATGTACCCAGAGGACATTCAGATAGGGCAGCAGAACTTCCCCCAAAAGTAAAAATTTTAAGTCACTAAGAATATTATTATATAGAAACTATGCAGTCTCAAACTATCCAAACGGAACAATTCGAGAGATCTCATTACAGGGGAAATGACTCTCGAACCGATCTAAGGGCTATTGAATGCGTACGCATAAGAATTAGACGACTGGTATCAATATGCACTATATGTAATTTAAAGTAGTTATAAATGTTACAGAACCATTATGTCATGCATTTAAATGAGAATACATGTATGCATGCACCCCCCAAAAGAAAGTGCTATATAACAAATTGACTTAATGTAAATTTGCACATTCATGTCTAGATTATAGTAACAAGAACCGTAATAAATAGCCATTGGCTATCTATTGCAGTTCCTATTACAACCTTTTACCCTCATTACTTGTTATATAACACTTGCTTTGCAGGCTACATGCATGCATGTATTCTCATGTGAATGCATGATTACTTATTTATAGTCAGTTTAATCATTCTCCTAAATGTTAGAAATGCCTAGGGACAACCAACTCAATGGTCATCTAAATGTTCAAATTCACCAGTCAATAACAATTCAAGAATCCCAAACAACAATGGCCATCAAAATGTTCAAATCCACCCATTAACAACAATCAAAGAATCTCAAACAATTCAACAATTTAACAATCTCTCTCTCTCTCTCTCTCTCTCTCTCTCTCTCTCTCTCTATATATATATATATATATATATATGTAATACCCCGTATTTTTATGCTATATTTAATTTGGAGATTTATTAAATTTAATGTAATGGTTTATTTAATAAAAATCCGGAAATTAATTATGTTATAATTATTAACGTGACGAGAGTTAGTAATTATGAGAAACTTGTTGAATATTACTAATGAGCATAGTAATATATTATATTGGTTATATTGAATGTCATAAGTGAATTAAATGACTATTTCAGAAATTTAAGTCGGGACGTGCCCGTGTCACGTCGGGACTAATTTTGTTAAATAAAAAGTGAATATTTTATAAGTTGTCTGTATGGTCGTTTTGAGTGTGCCAACGCGTCCGGAAGGGTTGAGATAGTCAGAAAAGTATACCCGGAGGGTTAGTTTGGGCCTCGGGGCGTTTTTAGGCCTAATTAGTGACCCGGGAGGGCATTTTGGTCATTTTACAAAATAGGGTAATTAAACCCACGAATTTTAGCAGCCTTTATCAGCTGGTTAGGTTAGCCATTTAGGGTTAGAACATTCAGAACCCTAGAACGGCCATTGGAGAGGAGAGGAGAGACCTTTTAAGGAGATTCAAGGCCAAAACACCACCGTTTGCACCACCGTCACCACCAACGCGTAGATCGCGAGGACGAGAACGCAACCACGCCATAATCAATAGGAAATCAGACTTCTGAAAATCCCATGCAAGTGTTTAACTTGCGTATTTAGTTAGTGCAATGTTCATATTAGTTTAGGATTAATTAGGAATGTAATTAATGTAAGAAAACCCCAAATTTTGATAGGAAATTGCATGTAGAGAAGATTAAAACCTTATGCTGGAAACTTTTGATGATATAGATGTATTACCCACGAATTTTGATGTTATATTAGGAAGAAATTCTGGAGAAAAACTGAATTGAATCATAGTTATGAAAACTTTAGGGTTCTTGATGTTTAGATGAGATTTTGGGTTGTTTAACCATGTTTAATGATGAATACGCGCATGCTGAACGTTAAAAACATCTGGAATTATGTTATTATGTTAATAGTGGAATTTATGGGTCGATTAGTGTTGAAAAATATGGAATTTGATGAAGAATAGTGGTAGAACCCGTAACTGCAATTCTGCAAAATTTTACCCAGACCTGCTTGATCGATCGATCGAACATAGAGCATCGATCGATCGAAGGTTCGATCGATCTATCCCCAAGCTTCGATCGATCGACACCTCCTGGCAGACCCTTATTTCCTCGTTTAATTAGTTAAATTAAGTTTATCGTGAAATAATTCTTGGGTATTCTTGATAAAAGGATTTGGGAGACATTGAGGACCAGTAGGGTATATGAATAAATGTTGGGACCTTTAATCTTCGACGAAAATGGTATTTATGGGATATTTACTTTCGGCTGGTAAATTTATAATATTTAAAGGGTGAGGTGCGTAAGAGAGTTACGTTGGAATCTAATAAAGTCACTTACTGAATTTCAGACTTGTGAGAATATAGCCCATGAGTGTTAGGTAATAAGTGAGAAAACCCTTCGAGTTAAGGTTAGGAATGAAACCTTATGCGTAATTCTATAAATGTGAAATTAAGGATAAATGGTATAATTACGGGTGATGAGAAGACCCTATATTAATATGATAATAGTGGTATATTTATATGATTGTGTGTACATATAATATATGCATGTGAAAATCATACCCACGCTACTTGCTATCCCTGTGGTTTCTGCGCTGGGACAAGTCTTATCTCGATGGGACCTTTATGGGGGATATTGACTTGTACCCTAGAAGATAGATGTCCTTGGTACAGGCTATCGACGTGATAGTTCAGACGGTCCTAAGAGACGCAGGTATGTGCCATCCTCTTAGAGACTTGGAATCTATTCTTCGCCTCAATATTGTTTGTGTATGTATGTTAATACATTTCGAGAGTGATTCCGAATGTATTCCCCTTAATATGAGTGATATGGGGCTTTGGATAGTAGAGTATGCCCGCACCATAATCTAGTTGGGGGTGCTGTTATAATATATTATACGAGTAGTTAATATATATATGAAATTCTGAAATTTGGAACTACCTACCGTGATTTGATATGTAGGACATGGTTGTTGACTGAAAATTATAAATACTTGTTTTGAGAAAGAAGAATATACCTGCACCATAGTTTATATGTTGGTGTTGTCAGTATATATATATATATATAAACTATACGATTAATTTATATATATATACCTGGATTGAGGAATTTAAACTATTGTTGTCACGTAGTAAGTGAAGAATAATCCTGGAATAAATTATGAATACTTATTTTGAGTAAATATAATATGTCACTGGGAAACTTATGGATTTTATAAAGTTAAAATGGAGAACTTTGGTTACTAATTGGAACATTCTTTTTAGAATTGAATCGTTGAATTGTAAACCTTACGAGTAACCTAAGTTAAGTAAATCTTTTAGAAAGTCAAGTGCGATATATTGTTAAGAACAAACCAATGGGAAGGTTAGAGCGATAGGTGTGCACATTAGAAGAGAGGTGAGTGTTTCTCAAGAGAGCGACGCTCTAATATGTTATTGCATTGGCCTGTATCAATTTAAATACTTGCTAAACGTATTTTAAATCAAACACACTTTCGGGCTCTGACCCGTTTCTTTTTTTCTCTCTCTCTCTCTCTTGTATATATCTGTATATATTTCAGGTGCCCAGCCACAGGGGCGTCTTGCTTAGGACCCTTTGAGAGGAACGTGCTGCAGCTTAGGTGGGAGTTGCAGGTCACTTGCGTAGACGGCTTCCTTTATTGACTCCATTCTAGCATTTTCATTTATTGGGCACGTGTCGCCCTTTCCATTGTTTCATTTGTTGTTGGGACATTTATATTTCAGTTATTTCCAGTATTGTTCTATGGGATTTATTCATTATGGGTTGTGATTCTAGTTTCCTTTGTTGACATTCGATTGACGAATGTATTATACTATTTGGTTTATCGTGGTGTGATTCTTGATTGTAGAAATGTTGTTTTTAATAAATAAATCATTTTTCTCTAATTAAAATTTGGAAAGTTTGTATGAAAAATGTTTTTGACACTTAGCTTAATTATTTAGGGTGTTAAATTGGAAAATTTATTTTTATCGACAGTGATGCTGAGAATGAACCAACTGTTAACCTTGATTTAATTTAATAAAGGAGTGATCGCCCGGTATTTAATTAGGCGGGGTGTCACAGGTGGTATCAGAGCATCAAGTTCTAGTGTCCTTTAGGATCTGTACGGCTTATTATGCTTTCAGCGCTGTTTTCTTTTATATAGAGCCCTAATACTAGGAATGTAGTGTTCATCTCTATGCATTGGGAATTTGTGCTTCTGCGATTTGTTTATTTGAATGATGAACTCATCCAAATTCATTTAAATTTTCAGATGGACTGTCGAGAAGAACTAGCTAAAACGGTTGAGGGAGTCGGCGAGCAAAATCGGCTCACACCTCAGGTGTTCCCAGAGAGAATATCAACCGTCGAGTTAGCAGGCATCGTAGCACAAGCAGTCACCACTGCAGTTTTACAATACCAAGAACGCAGCATGCAACTTAGAGAAGGAAAAAGGCCTAGAGAGGTTAGCCAAATGCGTGTGACCAAAGCTGACAAATGTGCAAAGACTCCGAAATTGTGACAGCGAACTACCCAAGACAGGGTAAATTCTAGTCAACAACATGGTAAAATGAAGCAGTTTCGACAGGGGAATAAATCCCCAAGTCAGCAAGGCCGACCCCAACAACAGCAGGGTCAGAGGGGGAGTAACTTCAGAGGCAAATGTTTTGTGTGTGGCACGTATGGCCATAAACGCCAAGATTTGCCCAGAGGGTGTTAGGGCCTCACGACAACAATGTGCCCGTAAGAAGCCGCAAGGGCCACTTTTTCCTGTCGCTCTCCCAGCACCAGTTCAGGTACCAGACCTACCAACCTTTTCAGTAACACCAGTGCAACAGGGGCAGTTACAGTACAGACATACCTTTAATGTCCACCAGGCAGCAGCCCCACAGGCGCCACCCGCGATTTGGGGTATGTTTTCTATCCATGGAACTTTGGGTCATTCTATTCTTACTGGGGCAACGCATTTTTTTTTATATAGCCATATATTTTGCGAAGTCCTTAGGATTGTTAGCCACAGCAGAGAGCACCGTGGCGTATGTCGACTCACCACTGGGGAGTGAGTCACTTATCTTTATATATGTCGAGGAGTGGGGGTAAAGATTGGTAGCTTGGTATTACCTGCAGACATGTTAGTCTTAGACATGCACGAGCATGATGTAATTATTGGTATGGATTGACTCGCAGCTTATAGAGCCATGATGATTGCTTCGGTGGGAGCATTGTTTTTGCCATTTCGGGGCAAGAGATGTTTGTAGTGGCGATGCCTCGCCCAGAGGGAGGTTCGACCGCTCATTTATATTGCATTGAGGAGGATACCTCTAAGGAGGTTGTGATTCCTTTAGATTCGATCCCTGTTGTCGGGGAGTATTCTGATGTGTTTCAGGAGATACCAGGCCTACCGCCTAGTCGTGAGATAGACTTCGTTATAGATTTATTGCCGGATACGAGACCTATAGCACGCGCACCGTACCATATGGCTCCAGTAGATGTGAGAGCTACGAGATCAGATAGAGCAGCTATTAGGTCAGGGCTTCATTCATAGGAGTACCTCACCTTGGGGCGCTCCAGTCTTGTTTGTAATGAAGAGAGTTGGTTCACTAAGATTGTGTATGGACTACTGGAAGTTGAACAAGGTCACGATACAGAATAAGTATCCGTTGCCTCGGATCGATGATCTATTTGACCAGTTGAGGGGAGCAACTTTCTTTTCGAAGATAGATCTGAGGTCGGGGTACCATCAGTTACGTATTAGAGAGCAGGATGTTTCAAAGACTTCCTTCTTGTCGAGATATGGGTCCTATGCCATCAGTTACGTATTAGAGAGCAGGATGTTTCAAAGACTTCCTTCTTGTCGAGATATGGGTCCTATGAGTTCAGGGTGATGCCGTTCGGACTCACAAATGCACCAGCCGTTTTCATGGACTTAATGAATCGAGTATTCAGAGAGTTCTTGGATCAATTTGTCATCGTCTTCTTAGATGACATCTTGATATATTCACACTCCGAGGAGGAGCATGCCGAGCACTTGAGGCAGGTTCTTCAGACTCTACGAGAGCATCAGTTATATGCTAAGTACGAGAAGTGTGGATTCTGGTTGCGAGAGGTACAATTCTTGGGCCATGTTGTTTCATATTAGTTTCTTGGGGTTAGCCGGATACTACAGGAGATTCATTCGGGGATTCTCCAAAATAGTGGGTCCATTGACGAATCTGACTCGCAAGGGAGTAGCATATGTTTGGGATGACGCTTGTCAGTTGGCTTTCGACGAGCTAAAGGACAAGCTTACTTCAGCACCAGTCCTTGCTTTACCGAAACCGGGTGTGGAGTACCTGTTTTATACCGATGCATCTTTACAGGGACATGAAGGCGTACTCCAGCAGGAGGAGAAGGCTATAGCTTTTGCTTCCCGCAAGCTTAAGCCGCATGAGAAGAATTACCCCACCCACGACCTGGAGTTAGCAGCGGTCGTGTTTGCATTGAGAATTTGGAGGCACTACTTATTGGGAGAGAAATCCCGTTTGTTCACAGACCATAAGTCACTGTAGTACCTGTTCACTCAGCAAGAGCTGAATATGCGTCAGGGCAGGTGGTTAGAGTTTGTGAAAGATTACCAGTTCGATATACAGTATCATTCGGGGAAGCAAAGTGGAAGGAGTTGGGTCACCAGGACGCAGTAGCACTTTCTTTCATATCCGTGATGACAGTCACACCCGAGATTGTTACGATGGTGATACAGGCACAGACCACAGACCCGTTTTAGCAGGAGCAGATTGTGCGACTTCTAGCCGAGGGTGCTGAGTCCTATTCTGTTAGTTCTGATGGAGGGTTGCGGTTTAATGGGAGATTAGTGGTTCCAGAAGGAGCGGAGCTACGTCATGAAGTGATGACTCATTCTCATGGGTCCCGATTTGCAGTACATCCAGGAGGCGATAAGATGTACCAGGACATGAGACGACAGTACTGGTGGAGTGGGATGAAGAAGGACATCGCTGAGTTTGTGTTCAAGTGTTCTACTTGCCAGCTGGTGAAGGTGGACCACCAGAAACCGTCAGGATTACTTCAGTCGTTGGAAGTACCCGCGTGGAAGTGGGAAAGTATTTCCATGGATTTCATTACACGGTTGCCTACATCACAACGGGGCCACGATTCTATCTGGGTGATTGTAGACCGTTTGACCAAGGTGGCTCATTTTCTGCCAGTGAGGACAGATTATACCACGGGTCAGTATGCCCAGTTGTTCATCGCTGATATTGTCAGATTACATGGGGTGCCCCTGAATATTGTGTCAGATAGAGACAAGATTTTTGTGTCACGTTTCTGGGAAAGCTTTCAGGAGGCTATGAGTACAGAGTTGAGACTGAGTTCAGCTTACCACCCACAGACAGATGGACAGACAGAGCGTACTAATCAGATGTTGGAAGATATGCTACGCATGTGTGATCTCGATTTCGGAGAAGGTTGGGAGCCACACCTTCCACTGGTAGAGTTTGCTTATAATAACTCCTATCAGTTTACGATTGGCATGGCTCCATTTGAGGCTTTGTATGGCAGGCCTTGTCGTTCTCCAACTTGTTGGCTCGAGGTGGGGGACAACAAGTTGCTAGGACCAGAAGTGATTCAGGAGACCTCCGCGAGGATTGAGATAATCAGGATTCGTATTCGGGTAGCCCAAGACAGGCAGAAGAGCTACGCCGATGCGAAACGGTTCTTCCGGGAGTTTAATGTGGGGGATCAAGTGTTGTTGCGTGTATCTCCTATGAAGAGAGTGATGAGGTTCGGGAAGAAGGGGAAGTTGACTCCGAGGTACGTAGGACCATTTCCCATCATCGAGAGAATTGGGCCGGTAGCATACAGGTTGGGATTGCCAGAACATTTACATCGCATCCACGATGTATTCCACATCTCGTCGTTGAGACGATATCTTCGGGACGAT
Organism: Sambucus nigra; assembly: GCA_949130495.1. Classification (NCBI taxonomy): domain Eukaryota; kingdom Viridiplantae; phylum Streptophyta; class Magnoliopsida; order Dipsacales; family Adoxaceae; genus Sambucus; species Sambucus nigra. Next base: position 88,497,477 of record OX422220.1, read on the forward strand.
ATGGCATATACTCACATTGCGATAGATGAGATTGACTTACAGTCTGATAGCTCTTACGAGGAGAGACTAGTGGCTATTCTAGACAATAGTGAGAGGAGATTGAGGTCGAAAATAGTTCCACTTGTGCGAGTCCAGTGGGAGCATCATAATGTGGAGGAATCCACTTGGGAGCGTGAGGCAGTTATGCGCGAGAGATATCCAGAGTTGTTTTTACCAGGTATGCCTTATTTTCCGAATTTCGGGACGAAATTCCGTTATTAGGGGGGAAGTATGTAATACCCCGTATTTTTATGCTATATTTAATTTGGGGATTTATTAAATTTAATGTAATGGTTTATTTAATAAAAATCCAGAAATTAATTATGTTATAATTATTAACGTGACGAGAGTTAGTAATTATGAGAAACTTGTTGAATATTACTAATGAGCATAGTAATATATTATATTGGTTATATTGAATGTCATAAGTGAATTAAATGACTATTTCGGAAATTTAAGTCGGGACGTGCCCGTGTCACGTCGGGACTAATTTTGTTAAATAAAAAGTGAATATATTATAAGTTGTCCGTATGGTCATTTTGAGTGCGCCAACGCGTCCGGAAGGGTCGAGATAGTCAGAAAAGTATACCCGGGGGGTTAGTTTGGGCCTCGGGGCGTTTTTAGGCCTAATTAGTGACTCGGGAGGGCATTTTGGTCATTTTACAAAATAGGGTAATTAAACCCACGAATTTTAGCAGCCTTTATCAGCTGGTTAGGTTAGCCATTTAGGGTTATAACATTCAGAACCCTAGAACGGCCATTGGAGAGGAGAGGAGAGACCTTTCAAGGAGATTCAAGGCCAAAACACCACCGTTTGCACCGCTGTCACCACCAACGCGTAGATCGCGAGGAGGAGAATGCAACCACGCCATAATCAACAGGAAATCAGACTTCTGAAAATCCCACGCAAGTGTTTAACTTGCGTATTTCGTTAGTGCAATGTTCATATTAGTTTAGGATTAATTAGGAATGTAATCCATGTAAGAAAACCCCAAATTTTGATAGGAAATTGCATGTAGAGAAGATTAAAACCTTATGCTGGAAACTTTTGATGATATAGATGTATTACCCACGAATTTTGATGTTATATTAGGAAGAAATTCTGGAGAAAAACTGAATTGAATCATAGTTATGAAAACTTTAGGGTTCTTGATGATTAGATGAGATTTTGGGTTATTTAACCATGTTTAATAATGAATACACGCATGATGAACGTTAAAAACATCTCGAATTATGTTATTATGTTAATAGTGGAATTTGTGAGTCGATTAGTGTTGAAAAATATGGAATTTGATGAAGAATAGTGGTAGAACCCGTAATCGCAATTCTGCAGAATTTTACCCAGACCTGCTTGATCGATCGATCGAATATAGAGCATCGATCGATCGAAGGTTCGATCGATCGAGCCCCAAGCTTCGATCGATCGACCCCTCCTGGCAGACCCTTATTTCCTCGTTTAATTAGTTAAATTAAGTTTATCGTGAAATAATTCTTGGGCATTCTTGATAAAAGGATTTGGGAGACATTGAGGACCAGTAGGGTATATGAATAAATGTTGGGACCTTTAATCTTCGACGAAAATGGTATTTATGGGATATTTACTTTCGGTTGGTAAATTTATAATATTTAAAGGGTGAGGTGCGTAAGAGAGTTACGTTGGAATCTAATAAAGTCACTTACTGAATTTCAGACTTGTGAGAATATAGCCCATGAGTGTTAGGTAATAAGTGAGAAAACCCTTCGAGTTAAGGTTAGGAATGAAGCCTTATACGTAATTCTATAACTGTGAAATTAAGGATAAATGGTATAATTGCGGGTGATGAGAAGACCCTATATTAATATGATAATAGTGGTATATTTATATAATTGTGTGTACATATAATATATGCATGTGAAAATCATACCCACGCTACTTGCTATCCCTGAGGTTTCCGCGCTGGGACAAGTCTTATCTCGATGGGACCTTTATGGGGGATATTAAATTGTACCCTAGAAGATAGATGTCCTTGGTACAGGCTATCGACGTGATAGTTCAGACGGTCCTAAGAGACGCAGGTATGTGCCATCCTCTTAGAGACTTGGAATCTATTCTTCGCCTCAATATTGTTTGTGTATGTATGTTAATACATTTCGAGAGTGATTCCGAATGTATTCCCCTTAATATGAGTGATATGGGGCTTTGGATAGTAGAGTATGCCCGCACCATAATCTAGTTGGGGGTGCTGTTATAATATATTATACGAGTAGTTAATATATATATGAAATTTTGAAATTTGGAACTACCTACCGTGATTTGATATGTAGGACATGGTTGTTGACTGAAAATTATAAATACTTGTTTTGAGAAAGAAGAATATACCTACACCATAGTTTATATGTTGGTGTTGTCAGTATATATATATATATATATATATATATATATATATATATATATATATATATATAAACTATACGAGTAATTTATATATATATACCTGGATTGAGGAATTTAAACTATTGTTGTCACGTAGTAAGTGAAGAATAATCCTGGAATAAATTATGAATACTTATTTTGAGTAAATATAATATGTCACTGGGAAACTTATGGATTTTATAAAGTTAAAATGGAGAACTTTGGTTACTAATTGGAACATTCTTTTTAGAATTGAATCGTTGAATTGTAAACCTTACGAGTAACCTAAGTTAAGTAAATCTTTTAGAAAGTCAAGTGCGATATATTGTTAAGAACAAACCAATGGGAAGGTTAGAGCGATAGGTGTGCACATTAGAAGAGAGATGAGTATTTCTCAGGAGAGCGACGCTCTAATATGTTATTGCATTGGCCTGTATCAATTTAAATACTTGCTAAACGTATTTTAAATCAAACACACTTTCGGGCTCTGACCCGTTTCTTTTTTTCTCTCTCTCTCTCTCTTGTATATATCTGTATATATTTCAGGTGCCCAGCCACAGGGGCGTCTTGCTTAGGACCCTTTGAGAGGAACGTGCTGCAGCTTAGGTGGGAGTTGCAGGTCACTTGCGTAGACGACTTCCTTTATTGACTCCATTCTAGCATTCTCATTTATTGGGCACGTGTCGCCCTTTCCATTGTTTCATTTGTTGTTGGGACATTTATATTTCAGTTATTTCCAGTATTGTTCTATGGGATTTATTCATTATGGGTTGTGATTCTAGTTTCATTTGTTGACATTCGATTGACGAATGTATTATACTATTTGGTTTATCGTGGTGTGATTCTTGATTGTAGAAATGTTGTTTTTAATAAATAAATCATTTTTCTCTAATTAAAATTTAAAAAGTTTGTATGAAAAATGTTTTTGACACTTAGCTTAATTATTTAGGGTGTTAAATTGGAAAATTTATTTTTATCGACAGTGATGCTGATAATGAACCAACTGTTAACCTTGATTTAATTTAATAAAGGAGTGATCGCCCGGTATTTAATTAGGCGGGGTGTCACAATATATATATATATATATATATATATATATGGGGATTTGAGGTTTGTGTGTGTGTTTGTATATGTGGGTCAGTGTGTGTGTGTGTGTATGTGTATGTGGCTGTGTGTCTGGGTGGGTGGGTCAGTGTGTGTGTGTGTGGGGGGGGGGTGTATGTGGGTGTGTGTGTGGGTGGGTGGGTCACTGTGTGTGTGGGTCACTGTGTGTATGTGGGGTATTGACTGTGTTTTTTATAAAATTGAAATTGGTAATGTAATTTTGTATGTTTTGGGGTCCATCTGTATGTGTATGGTATTGATATTTTTTTTATAAAATTAAAATTGTTATTAAAATTGATAATGTAATTGTGTGTGTGTTTTGGGGTCACTGTTTGTGTGTGGGTGGCGGGAAGGGGGTATTGAGTTTTTTTTTAATGAAATTGAAATTGTGTGTGTATTTTGGGGTCACTAATTTAATGGAAATTCGCTCTCTAATTGCAGTAGCGATGACCATCTCTTTATCTCTTTACTGAATATATATATATATATATATATATATATATATATATATATATATATATATATATATATATTCAGTAAAAAAAAATCAATACCCTCCCTCCCACCACCCACACACAAACAGTGACCCCAAAACACACACAATTACATTATCAATTTCAATAACAATTTTACTTTTATAAAAAAAAATATCAATACCATACACACATACACACAGTGATCCACACACACACACTGACCCACCCACCCACACACACACACACACCAACCTCAAATCCCCATGCACACACACATACATATACTGACGCACACACACACAAGAGAGAGAGAGAGAGAGAAACGTACCTGTTGAGATGAGAGAGAGAGAGAGAGAGAGAACTGCAGGCCAAAGAGAGAGAGAAACAAAAAAATTGAAGCATTTAGGTCATTTTGTTTTTAATATTGTCACGGACATATCGTGATCTTTGACCATGAAATTTGTGTAAGGGGATTACTAAACTAGAAATAAGAAATCTATCAGATTGACTAATTCGACTTACTGTCACATGAAAATTTAATAAAAGGGCAGATTTGGGTAATTCCGGAGTGTTAAAAAAATGCTGTCGTCTTCGCATACTTCACTGAATTAATTTATATATTTAGGATATCAAGTAATGAATACAAGTCGTCAATTTTATATTGTCACTCGTGAGTTTAGACTTTCCTTCTAGTGGATGGTATCTTTTTTCTTTTCTTATTAAATGTTATGGGTTTGTTAAGGTAGGACTAAAAAGAGAATGCATTACTTGCTTGAATTAAATAATGACCGAGTCAAAGACATAATAGAAAAAACTAATTAAAAGAGGAAACTTGTGGCGATTGGTATGCCACCATACAATATATTATTTCAATACTAAGCGAGACAGTATAAAACAAGAGTATATTTCAACTCCATTTGATTTACAACATTTGGAGACAAACCCAGTTCTTGATACGGGATTGTCATATAAAGAATTAAGATAGAAATCAAAAATGAAAACTCAATCCATGAGAAAAATCAACAAACATTATTATATCTCTTCCTCTCCATGAAATGATGTATTCTTGTGAGAGCAACTTGTAGTGTCTCCTCACTCATGTTTGCAAAACACACTCTAAACCAACCTGGCTCTGAGCAATGACAAGAGGACCCTGGAGAAATATTCAACTTTACTTCCTTCAATATTGAGGTCCAAAGATTTAATTCACACTCTCTTGTAGGTTTTTCCAACAATGGCCTCAAATTCATCCAACAAAACAACCCTGCGTTTCCCTTCAGGCACTCGATACCGGCATTTTTCAATCCGTCAACGATCATTTCATACCGTTTCTTCAACCTCTCACGATTAATCTTTATATATTTTTCAGTGAACTTTTTATCGGAAAGCATGGAAGCTAATAATTGCTGTGTTTGAGAAGAGATCAAGGTGAAACTAGACATTCTCCTTGCAGTGGTGACAACATTATCATTGTATGAATATATTGTCCCAACTCTAAAACCTGGTAGGCCTAAATCTTTTGAGAGGCTGTAAACAATGTGGACCCTCTCAGAATCTTTGTAGGACCGCACTTCGAGTATCTCCGCAATGCTGACAAATTCCGACGAATAGAATGCGGATCCCGAGTAGATTTCATCTGATACGAGGTGGATGTTTTTTCGTGTGGCAAAATCAAGGATTTCTTCAAGGGATGTGCGTTGAATTGTCGCGCCTAATGGGTTTGATGGGTTTGTTATGAGTATCCCTCTCACTTTGATATTCATGGATGTTGCATTATTATATGCATCTTCTAAAGCTTGAGGGGTAATTTGGAAATTATTTGAGCTGTCACAGGGTACAGGTACAATTTGAACTCCGGTTCTCCATCTCAAATCTCTGTCAAATCTGTGAAATACGAAGAATTTTATAAAAATCAGAATTAGAATATAGACACAAGTTTAACACAAACCCTTCTTTTAGTGATGAAACTATTTTTGTATTGCTACTAAAACAATGTTTTGTCACTTAAAGGTGGTGCGAATCATTCAGAATAGAAAATATTAATTAGTGGGATGAATTTATTAAAAGATTTTTTTTTGAAGGATTATTAGTTGTTACCCTGGATAGTAAGGTGTGGGGACTAGCAACGCATCGCCAGGGTTGGCCAATATGAAGGTTAGTAGCTCATTAGCAGCAGTTGCGCCTGCTGTTAGAACAATCCTTTCCGGGTCAAATTTTGCTCTTCCCCCTCTTATTTGCTCCATAAAACTTGCCATTGCCTGTATTGATAGTTAAACACGTGAGTATGCTTGGATTTTTGTAAGGTATGGATAAAGATACACCACCGTGAATCTGATTAGAAATTTGGAATTTCTATAAAAAAGAGTTCATTTGTATAAAAAAGTTCGAAAGTTAAGTGAAGAAAGAGATTATTAACTAGGTGAGCTGCTTTCATGCTTTTTTGGTTTTATATTCATTTTTTACCTTTTTCATAAAAATAAAAAGTTAGTAAAACAAATAGTAAACTTCTCCTTTTGGAACGAAAAATAAAATGTCCATGCAGTCTAGAAAATAGGCTGTTTGTCTTTATATATAGTACAAATGCACAATACCTTTCTGAAAGACAGTAGCCCATGATAATCTTGAAACAAAGCATTCTCTCTAAAGCCAGAAGTTTTCTTCCGAAAGCTAGCAAACTCTGATTGCTGTTCCAAGTAGTCTTCTAGCAAATCAAAAGAAACCTGCCCAATAAAAAAATAAGGAAACAAAGGTGAATTGCAAATCCTAATGAACTTCCTCAGGTGCTTTTTAGATGAAAATCGAAAAACTCACTCCACAATAATTTTATTTGTGTAAACTCACTTGATTTTCTGCCAATCCCATCTGTATGACACCCAGTGGGTTGTTTGATTCATCATAAGGGTTTTCATCGTATGCCTTCCATCCCGCAAAATATGGAGAGTCTTCTCCATGAGTTTCTGAAACTGCTATCTTTGATAAGACAACACAAGGCTGCTCAATTTCTATAGCCATAACTAGAATTTCTTGCAACTAAAGGGTCTTTTTTATGTATAGAGGAGAGAGAGAGAGAGAGAGAGAGAGAGAAGTGTTGAGTTGAATGAATCTTTTGCCAAAGACCGCTTATATATAGGAAGGAACTGGAGGGAGAGGGGCCCTATAATTACATTAAATGGGCACGAGAAGCGAAGGATCAACCAATGATTGATTCTGTGCAGTAAGCAAGATCAAAGTTCAGCTTTTACAAAAATAGTTATATCACTGGTGACAACTGTTAGCTTCTGTCATCTTTCCAAAGCTTCTCTCTCTACGTTTTCCAATCTTCGTAAGATCCATATCAATTATGGTGGTTGATGGGGTTGGTACTGATTTATCTTCAAAAGGTTTCTTTTTCAACTTTCTTGTGTTCAGTGTGAGATTTTTTTTCCCCACTTTCACTAAATTTGAAATCGGGGTAATTAGTAAAATTGTACCCGAAGTTTGGTCAAGTTTCAATTTAGTCGCCAATAAATAAATGTTTATGAAATTATTGAATCGTTACGAGTATTTTATAGTAGTGTTATATGCTATGATAAAAAATGATACAAAATTTTTATAAATTTTAAGACGTAAACAGGTCATAAAACACTAATTAATTTAAGAATATTAGAAAAAATAAAAAATGTTGTGATTTTAGTAAAAATCATAATATATTAATGTAGTGAACACGTGAAAAGGATATGAAAATAGCATAAAATTACATTATTTAGGATTATTAACATATTTGTTCCTTAATGTTTGGGTTAAGTCTTAATTGAGTCCCTCATGTGAGTGACAGATGTCAGTGTCCGTAGTTGGAATCGATGGTCCCTCTAAATTTTGATGAAATTAAGACAACGTCGTGCTTTGATGTCTTAACTAGAATACTGAAACATGAGGGACCTAATTGAGACTTTGCTCAAATTTTAAATAGAAAGATACAACTTGTTATTGTTAGAGTGTGTGAAGCCTGTGATTTACAGTATCTGACACTGGTTTTAGATCACCTTATTATTCATAGCATATAACATATATTAGGGTTGTCCGTTTTGCTTTAGAGTGTGTGAGATAACATTTTAACCTTCTGCACATTAATGAAACCTTCAACTGTAGCGGTCGTGGACGTAGCTTCTCACATTAAGGAGTGAACTATGTAAAATTGCATGTCTCTTATGTGTGTATTTTCTTCGTCACTATTCATTTTTCCATAATTACAATTAGGGTTCATATTTAAAAAAAGGATATCAGAGCTTTGGTTTAAGCGGGATCGATGGATGATGATGGGAACACAACGGGAATTGAGAAATTCTATGGTAAGGATTTTTGGATTCTAGAAGATGGAAATTGAAAATTATCTTTACGGGAATAAACCACGTGGTCCTTTAACAAGAAAGAAACAAGTTATGGTGTCATATTTGATTAGGAACTCTTAGACTGATAAGTTTTGGGAGTTATTGGATTGATATTGTCCCGAAAAATTGCACACAACATATCAAAGGAGAAGACAACAATGTAATTGATGAAGGTTTGATCTGACATATATGGGAAACCGGATGCAAACAATAAGGCAAATCTAATGAAAAAATGATTCAATCTAAAGATGGGTGGAGGTGATCCTATTTCAGAACATCTGGATGAATATAATACCATTGTTAATCAACTATCATCTATTGAAATCAATTTTGATGATGGATTTCATGCTCTAATTTTATTAGCCTCTCTTCCCAATAACTGGGAGGCCATGTAATCAGTCGTTAGTAATTCTAGGGGTAGGGAAAAATTAAAATTCAATGATGTGACGGATCGAATCCTTGTTGAGGAAGTTTGCGTGCAACATTTGGGTGATACATCAGTATCTAATTGTGCCCTCAATCTTGAAATGGGGGGTAGAAGCTGTGAGAGAAATTCAAATCAGTACAATGGTATATCGAAATCAAGGAATGAATGAAGAAAATCTAGATTTGGGTGCAAATCAGATGTTTATGGGAATTGTGGCAATCCTACCCACATGATGAAGGATAGTAGACCACCAAAGAAGGAGAATAATGTTTTTGCGAAAGGCGTAACTGAAGAGTTACATGATGCATTACTTTTATCAATTGATGGTCCCATTAATGTTTGGAATCTAGACTCATGGAATCTTTCCACACCACAACACACTGTGACATTATATGAAATTATGTTACTGAAAATAATGGGAAGGTGTATTTGGCTGATGAAAAAGACTTGAGATATTGTTGGTATGTGTGATACTCAATTAAAGATATCAAATGGATCTATGTGGAAAATTCTAAAATTGAGGCATGTTCCTAAATTGATGAAAAATCTGATTTCAGTGGGGCAACATAATGACGAAAGGTATAGTATAACCTTTAGTGGTGGTGAATAGAAGGTCACTAAGGGAGCTATGGTTGTTGTTCGAGGAAATTAAACTGGTACCCCTTATATGTCTTATAGTTATAAGGATACATAAGTGATTGATGATGCTAGGATTGATTGTCTATGGCTTTGTAGACTTCGACATATGAGCAACAAGGGAATGAAAGTTCTTTTGTCTAAGGGAAAGCTACAAGAGTTTGAAATCTGTTGATTCTGGCTTGTGTGAAAGATGTATTTTTGGCAAATAGAAAATGGTTAGTTTGCTAAAGGTAGGAGACAATTTAAAGCAAAGAAATTGGAGTTGGTTTATGTATATGTATAGGGTCTTTCTCCTATTACACCCGTTAGAGGATCTAGATACTATATATCATTCATTGATGAATCATGCATAAAGGTATGAGTTTATTTTTTGAAAAGTAAATCTGATGTATATGACACTTTTAAGAAGTGGAAAGATATGGTTTAAAATGAGACGGGTTCGAAAGTAAAGTGCTTGTGGTATGATAATAGGGGATAGTAAATTGATGGAAGGTTCAAACATATTGTGCTGCAAATGGAGAAGACAATTCCAGGGACACCAAAACATAATGGTGTGTCTGAACGCATGAACAACACCCTTAAGGAACACGTTAGGAACATGAGATTGTATGCGGGACTTCATAAGACGTTCTAGGATGATGTAGTTAACATTAGTGCATATTTGATAAACGGAGGACCCTCAATACCTTAAGATTACCAGAGGAGGTTTGGAGCTGTAAAGAGGTATAAGTTTCTTATATGAAAGTATTTGGACGATGTTATTATGTTCATATTAATTATTTTTCTAAAAGTAAACTTGACCCAAAATCTAAGCGGTGTAAATTTAGAGGCTATGGTGATACCGAGTTTGGTTATCCTTTATGGGATAACAAAAATTGAAAAATCGCTAGGGGAAAGAATTTTTCAACGAATAATTGATGCACAAGAACATGTTGAGTATAGAATCTAATGATACTTGTCCTCAAGAAAAGAAACTATTTGTGTGGTTTTCACTTGCCAAGATTAATAGGTTTGACTTTAAAATGCGAGCGTTCTAGGTAAGATTAAGGTCTGCCCAAAAAAGAACTTAGCCTTGTGATGATATCAAATAGGGGTGAAAATTCGGGGTAGTCGTGTCATTTTCGGGTCACGTTGATTTTGATTTAAGTATAAGTTTTTGGTACTATTAACTCTATACAAGCTAATCGTGTCATGTTTGGGTCATTTCGATTTATTAACGTAAATAGGTTATCATGTAAAAAATAATCAACCCTAATATCAAATGATTGTGTATCGTTTAATGCTTCCATTAAGAAGGCTTGTGCTTCTTTTCGGGAAGACTTTCATGTGAGTGTTAAATTACTAGGACTAACTAGAATAAAAGAAGTTGTAAAGTGCATGAAACTAAAACAAAAGAAAGGCCTTAGAAGTAAAGAAAAATAATTTCTTAAAAGTAAAGGATTACGCTACAAAATGTAAAGCGAGGAAGTAAAAGAAACCAAATATCAAAGAAAAAAACTTTTTGTAGGTGGTAGTTCCTAAAATGTTTTTATTCAAAGCGCACAAGACAAATTAAGAGATATATTCAAATAGAAGGAAAAAAAATACAACACAAGATATACATGGTTTGGCAATGTGCCTATATTCATGGGGTTTAGGATTTGTTCTTTTATTAAGTCAAAGAACTGGTTGGCAGAATTATATTACTGCTTAATAATATAATATTAAATGCCCCTTAATGAGATGCATGTTTATATTTATAGAAGCTCAAGAGAGTCCTAGGCTCCTTAAAAAATATCCTTATAAGTTAGAACATATCTCTTATCAATTTGAATCATTACAAGTAATGGATACATGGGATCTTCCATAACTTGGGCTCTTTATTAACTTGGTGCGCAAGAAGCTTGGACGCTCGTGTCGAGCACGTGAAATACACATGCTATCGTAATTTTAGTCCCCATAATTTCCCCGCAAGATCAGGGTCTCTTTCAGATCGATGGGCTCTGTTGTATCTAAGTCGGCTGTTAATTTTGATAAGTTTTTGTACTTAAAGGAGTAGTGGTATTTTTTCCTCTTGGTTGGTAGAGGGGCAGTTTTGTAAATATCTTTAAAAATGGAGGAGTGTCTTACCCGTTGAGTGCCCCAGGGGCATGCTGGTAAAATATAGCCCTTTTCTTGGTAATGAACCATCGCTTTGATAGCCGTCACATATGTGTATCATCATCATGCTTTTGGGGAACTGTGAGGACATTTCTCACCACAAGACAATTGTTCCAACTATTTTCCTCACTTTCTAGTTCATTTAAAAGTTCAACAATATTTCAAAGGAGAGTTTTCATTATCGTCATTCCTCCTGTAGTAACTTTCTAAAATATTTTTTCATTTCAATATTCTTCACTTTTTCTTTTTTAATTCTTTCGTTGAGGTTTCATATTTAACCACGGTATACGTTATTGACAAAAAAAATTCAAACTTGACAATCAAATCCACTTGTGGGTATCTTTAGGATTATTTGAGGATCTTTGTGACCATTGCGCCCTTTGGGTATCTATAGGATTAGTTGAGGGTCCTTGTGACCTTTTTGCCCTTTCTAAAAGTCATTGGTTACCTTCAATCTTTATTACTGAGTGTGGGATTAATTTCCCACCGAATCGTTTATTTTTTGAATTCTGTAACAACTTTAATGTGGTAGAATCCCAAGTTTCCTAAAATACATGGAGGATTGCTAATGGGGTAAATTATATTAACGAGCCATATGGGACCCATCTCGGCATTACCGAAATTATATACTGTTACCATTGGTTGATAACTACTGAAACATTAATTACATAAAGATGAGGGTGGCTAATCGAGCCCTGGTTATGAACCTCCCTGATTCCAATAAAGATTATTAGGATCATAAATAGTTGGAAACATTCTCCCTTCCCGAGGGTGTGGCATATGAAGAGCCGAGAATCCCTCAAGGAGGGAAAGGAATAGGTTAGAAAGTCATTTTGTTAGCTTTGTTATCTTCTCTTTATTGAGGCTAACATTTATTCTCTCTGTCTTTTGCATCAAGGAGCAAGAAGAAGATTACTTTCGAGAGTGACATTAACTGTGGTGATCTTCGAACAATTTGATCTATCTAATAGATATTTGGAATTATTGAGTACACAAGGTCGATGACATTCTTGCACGGATAAAATAGTTCTACCACTTCTTTTCTTGAAAGGCCAATAGAACGAACACCGATTGTTCTTATTACGGTGGACGACTCAGATGCTTCCACCTCTTAGGATTCATAAGGGGAGGGATCAAATGAATTGGTCGAGGAAAGCACATCGTCTTCCTTTAAATCTCTTCACATTTTGTTATTTCCTTTTACTTTTTCTCCTAGTGCCATGGCAGAAAGAAAGGTTTTGAAATTGATCGCTATAAATGTTAGTTCCAAGTCTACTCCCCCTACTCATCCATCGGGAAAATAGATAGATCTTGCTCGATTGACGAACAAGAAAAATGAAGTTAGGGATTCTATTAACCCCATGGGAATCGAGGATTCCCCCTCCAAGGACCATGAACCTCTTTTAAAGAAGAAAAGGAAGGATCACCCTCCTC